>OX422223.1:363247951-365647951 GCA_949130495.1 Sambucus nigra | reverse complement strand
GTAATAGTGTTGTTCATCGACCAACTTAGTAGAAAAGTTACAAGTATCAATAATGTTACTCGATAATTCAATAATCAAGTAATGAATATAACTATGTTTAAAATTTTTCCAACCAACCAAGGTTATTAAATTGTGCTCGTCGACCAATTATAGTAGTGAGAGTTGATCCCCGGCTAACCATACTTGGTAAATTTTTGTCTTTTTCATAAAATGTGTCCGACTAACCAAAGTCGATAAATTCTCCTCGTCGACCAACTACAGTTAGTGGGTTTTTATCCCCGACCAACCATATTTGGTACAGTTTGGAATATTTTCTCCTCGTCGACCAACTACAGTTAGTGGTTTTTTATCCCCGACCAACCATATTTGGTACAGTTTGGAATATTTTCTCCTCGTCGACCAACTATGTTGGTACAGTTTGGAATATTTCGTTTCCTAGCCAAACAGGTTGGCATTTTTAGGAATATTTCTCCTCGTCGACCAACTAAGTTGGTACAGTTTGGAATTTTTTCTCCTCGCCGACCAACTAAGTTGGTACAGTTTGGAATTTTTCGTATATTTTGTTGAGTATTTTCGTATATTTTGTTGAGTAGTCTGCCGAGCTTTGCTTGCCGAGTAGTGCATAGCACTAGTATTCCCCCCCAAAAATTTAATAAACAGAGAGACTTGCAGAATATTTTCATTTTATTCATACTGATGGAAACTGCGTTACATATACATCACTGATAATACTTGCGCAGGTGCTCTGCATTCCATGCATTCTTAAACTCCTCGCCTTCTAGAGTTGCTATTCGGTAAGTTCCTGGTCGAACAATTTCTGTAACTCGGTATGGTCCATGCCATTTTGCCTCCAATTTATTATGCTTTTGAATTACTTTCTTCAGCACATAGTCTCCTTCTTTCAGGTCGCACTTCTTCACCCTCTTGTTGTAGAACAAAGATGTTCGCTGCTGGTAAGCAGCATTTCTAATGGCTACTTCTTCTCTAACTTCCTCGAGCATGTTTAAATCCAGTCTTCTCATTAAGTCGCTGACAGGGGAATTGAAATTCAGTACCCTGTGTGTTGGGAGGCCCAACTCGGCAGGTATGACAGCTTCACTTCCGAACGCCAGCATGTATGGTGATTCTCCAGTTGCTACTCGAGGAGTAAATCGGTAAGCCCAAAGTACTGATTGTAGCTTATTGATCCAGTTTGCTTTCGCATCATCCAATCTTTTCTTCAAACCGTTCAGCAGCGTTCTGTTTGTCACTTCAGTTTGTCCATTGCTTTGAGGATGGCCTGGTGCTGAATGAACCTTCAAAATGTTTGATTGATAACAATAGGCAGCGAACTCCTCGTTATCAAATTGTGTTCCATGGTCTGTGATGAAAGCATGAGGAAGACCATATCGACAAATGATGTTCTTCCAAACAAATTGGTACACCTTATCGTAGGTCATATCAATGAGTGGTTCAGCTTCTACCCACTTATTAAAATAATCCACTGCGACGACGAGGTACTTGAACCTTCCTCGGGTCGTTGGCAGTGGTCCAACCAAATCAATTCCCCACATAGCAAATGGCCAAGGGGAAGTTATGGGTGTCAACAATGCTTGTGGAGTTCTTCGGATGGAGGAAAAACATTGGCACTTGTCACATTTCTTGGCATAGGCTATACAATCTGCCCTCATCGTCGGCCAGTAGTATCCCTGCGTCATCACCCTTTGTAAAAGTGTCCGACCTGCTACATGTGCTCCACAAGACCCTTCATCGATCTCTTCAATCAAAGCTTTCACCTCGGTGGGATGTACACATCTTTGCAAACCTGTCATAATTCCTCATCTATATAAAACACCATTAGTTAGTACATACCGAGCAGCCTTAAACTTCAATTTCTTGGCTGCAAGCTTGTCGGTTGGCAACTCTCCTTCCTCGATATATACCCTGATGGGATCTATCTAAGATGGTCCTAAATCAAGGGTGATAAAATTCATCTTCATATCTTCATCAATACTCCGACCAGCTAACACTTCAATTGGGATTGTTCATCGTAGCTCGGTACAAGTAGCTGATGCTAGTCGAGCTAGGGCGTCTGCTCTCGCATTCTCCATTCTTGGTATTCTAACCAGCTAAATAGCGGCAAATTCTGATAACAGTTCCTTTGCCTTTGCATGATATCTGATCATTAATTCTCCTCTAACTGCATATACTCCCATCATTTGGTTTACAATTAATTGAGAGTCACTGAAGATCACAACCTGTTGTGCCTCCATAATTTTTGCCAAATTAAGCCCTACAATCATGGCTTCATATTCAGCCTCATTGTTGGAAGCTTTGAATTGGAAACGCAAAGCGTATTCCATGTCGACCTCGTCTGGAGTGCTTAGAACTATTCCCGAGCCACATCCTGCAGTGCAAGATGAGCCATCTACATATAGGTAACTCGTCTTCAAATTTTTGATCAGTTAGAGTTCCTCGGTGAAATATTTGCTGCTTCTTTTCATCCTCCCCGGATTTTTCTCTCTCCTCGTCGATCATCTTTTCTTGCCCTTTTACCAACCGAGGTTGGTCTGAGCTCGAATTTAATGATCCTGTAACATCCACTTGCCCTTTTACCAATCGGAGTTGGTCTGAGCCAGTGTTTGTTGATCCTATAACTTCCACAGGTTGATCAGCGAGCAACTCTTGTTCCTCGTCCGGAGTCCTCCCAACTATCTCTTCATCACATCCTATAACATCCACACGTCCTTTTACCAATCGTAATTGGTCTGGGCTTATGTTTGTTGATCCTGTAACATCCACAGGTTGATCAGCGAGCAACTTTTGCTCCTCGGGGGTATCAAGATAGGTGAACTCCGCTATGAAATCTGCTACTGCCTGCCCTTTTAATGATGATCTGGGTTCGTAAATTATATCATATTCTACGGGCTCTATTACCCAGTACATCTATCTCCCTGATTTCTCTGGCTTATGAAGGGCTTGTCTCAATGGCACATCGGTGTATACTACTATAGTATGAGCCTGGAAGTACGGCCTCATTCTCCTACTCGCCTCAATCAGCACCAGTGCCAATTTCTCCAGTCTCGAATATTTGCTCCTCGGAAGGTCTTACTTGTGTAGTAAATTAGCTTTTGTACTCCATTCTCCACTCTGATCAACGCCGAGCTAACTTCATTCTCGGACACTGCAAGGTACAAATATAATTTCTCTCCCATCACCGGCCTGGACAATAGTGGGGGTGCTCCCAAGTATTTCTTCAAGTCTTGAGAAGCCTTCTCACATTCATCATTCCACTCAAAAGTCTTTCTGAGTGTCTTGAAGAATGGGAGACATCTGTCAGTTGCTCGTGACACAAATCTATTGAGTGCCGCTACTCGTCCAGTGAGTCTCTGTACTTCCTTCTTCGTTGTTGGAGATCGCAGCCCTAATAGAGCTTTGATCTTTTCAGGATTTGCTTCAATGCATCGCTGATTGATAATGTACCCAAGAAACATGCCTTCTCGTACTCCAAAGACGCACTTCGTCGGGTTCAGCTTCATTTGATATTTATCTAGTTGATCAAAAGTCTGGCTTAAGTCAACTAGATGATCGGCAGCTTTCTTGCTTTTTGTCAGCATATCGTCAACATAGACTTCCATGTTGTCATTGATTTGTTCATCAAAGACCTTATTCATCAGCCTCTGATATGTCGTACCTGCATTTTTTAAACCAAAAGGCATAACATTATAACAATAAGTTCCCCTAGGGTTAATGAAAGAAGTACTCTCCATGTCTTCGGGTTTCATTTTGATCTGATTATAACCAGAATAAGCATCCATGAAGCTCAGCAACTCGTGTCCCGAGGTAGCATCCACCAGTTGATCAATTCGGGGCAGTGGAAAGTGATCTTTTGGACATGCTTTGTTGAGGTCGGTGAAGTCTACACACATCCTCCACTTGTTGTTTTTCTTCTTTACCATCACCACATTGGCTAACCAATCTGGATATTTAACATCTTCAATGAAACGAGCTTTTTGGAGTTTCTCGACTTCCTCCTGTATAGCTTGATTCTTCTCGGGACTGAATACTCTTCTTCTCTGCTTCACAGGCTTGATCTCCTTATTCACATTGAGATCGTGACATAAGAAGTTTGGGTCAATCCCAGGCATATCTTCATGACTCCAGGCAAAGGTTTGTCTTCTGCTTCTAAGGAAAGTTATCAATTCCTGTTTTAGTGAGGCTTCCAATGATGAACCTATTTGAGTAGTTCGTTCAGGGTGTTCGTCGTCCAGAATGATATTTTCAGTAGCTTCCACCACTTGACCCTTCATGAGTTGCGACTCATCCCGAGGATCCAAGGTTTCAATTTCTGCAACTTCATCCACTTGATAAGTAGTTGTCTTTTTCTTTGATTCTTCCAATTCATCTTGCTCGGCGGATGAATAATAGCATATCCGAGCTACTTTCTGATCACCTTTCATAACTCCTACTCCAAAGTTTGTTGGAAATTTTAGGCATTGATGCACTGTAGATGGTACAGCCTTGAACTTCTTCAACCCTACTCTTCCCATGATGATATTGTACGATGACTGGACATTCTTATCTATCACGAAAAAGCGTATTCTTTCTGTCCGACGAGCAGTCCACGTACCAATGAATATATCCAACTTGATCGTCCCAAGTGGAAACACTTACTCTCCAGCAAAACCGATGAGGGGTCTGTGGTAAGGCTCCAGTTGAAATAGATTTAAATTTAAACTATCGAAACACGAGTAGAACATGATGTCTGCCGAGCTACCGTTATAGACCAGTACTCTTGAAATCATTACCTCCTTCATTCTCATTTTAATCACTAGTGGGTCTTCATGAGGATATAAGATTCCTACAAGATCATTCTTCGAAAACCCAATGACCAATTTTTCTTTGTTCACCTTTCTCGGGCGATCTTCCTCAGCTAAATTTATTCGCTGAATGTACGAGCAAGCTTGAGCCTCACCGAGGTAAGCTTTTCTTTCTGCAGTAAGGTCTCCTTCTCCTGCATCTCCTCTTGTAATGACATTACAATCAAATGACCCAAAGCATATTGAAAATACCTCTCGTTCTGGCTGCCTTGGTTTCTTGGGAAGATCGGCATCATCATCTGGATCATCTTCATGGTTTCTCTTCTTTTTCTCCTCTGCCCGACGAGGAGATCTAGACCTCTATCTAGTTCGGTCGTTGTTTCTTCTTTTGCCTCCCCGATCAACATACTTTTCAAGCTTTCCTCGTCGGATGAGTGTTTCAATCTCGTTCTGAAGAGCTATGCAATTTTTGGTCATATGGCCATGATCCTTATGGAACTCGCAATATTTCTCCCTATTCCTCGTGTCAGGGTCTGACTTCATTTTCTTTGGCCTGTTTAACTCCTCGCTGTTCTTAATTTCTTTCAGGATGTGGTTGATATTTGCCTTCAAAGGCGTGTAATTATCAAATTTCTTCAAGACTTCCCATGACGACCTACTTTTGGAATGTTTATCACCACCATTGTTCTTATGCTCTTTCTTCTTAGCTTTATCACCTTCCACCTTGGTTTCTTTGACGTCCATATTCTTCTTCACAGACATAGCCTCCTCGACATTCATAATCTTGGATGCTTTTCCCATCAGGTCCGACATGGTTCGAGGTGGATCTTTGTCCAAAGTGTAGTACAACTTGTTCGGCAGCAGTCCACTCATCAAAGCAGTAATAAATGTCTTTTCCTCGTAATCAATGACTTCGAGCTTCTCGTTATTAAAACGAGTTATATAATCTCTGATACTCTCACCATCTTTTTGTCTAACACTTAACAAATGTGCTACTCGCTTAACTGGCTTTGCGCCAAAGCAGAAATTCCCAATGAATAACTCGACCAGTTGAAGGAAAGTTGAAATCTTACCCCGAGGAAGATTATTATACCATATCTGAGCAGATCCGGTAAGAGTTCTCGAGAATGCCCTGCATCTCATCTCGTCTGGGACAGCATAGATGTCGACAGCAGCTTGATATTGTTCTATATGAAGGACAGTGTCAGTCTTCCCGTCATACTTAGGAGTCACAACAGGTGCTTTGAACTTCGATGGTGTTGGAAAATCAACAATGTCCTGGACAAAAGGTGTTCCCCGAACACAGGTTCGTTGTAGAGGGTTCTTAGCCTTAGCCATTTCCCCTAATCTATCCTCCAGCCTTTGAATAGATCCTTTCCATGCATCATTCCCTTCCTCGGGCCTATTGGTTCGAGCAACTGATCGTGTTGAAGTGGCTTCCTGGGATTTATCTCGACGAGCAGCTGGTCGGTCATCGGATCCATCTTAACGAGCAGCTGGTCGCGACTGGGCAAATCCTTCCCTTAAATCTGATGGTCGTCGAAAGCTCCTTGACGCTGCATTAGGAGGACTTTTGTTCCTCCTAGGGCCTAATCGATCGAAAGGAGAAGCCCTACTTAATCTTTCCAATGCACTGGCCCTTTCTGGGGAGAGGGTGACACGTTGTTCAGTATCTGTGGCTCGCATTGATGAAGTTCGTCCAGGTTGATAAGAAAAATCTTCAGATTCCTCATTGCGATATGAACTAGTACGCCTAGTACGCACAGAAGGTGCACGGATATTTCTTTGAATGGTTCGTGATTCGGAATGGGCTGGCGCACCGCCATGGAGGGTTTGGATGAGTTGTCGCATCGTTTCTGGCATGACGGTCTAGCCCTGAGCCAGATTCTCCATCATTCCAGTCAGATCTGGAATAATTGGTGGAGCAGATGGATTTGGAGGGGTTCTAGTGTTTCAATTACTGGATTCAGGTATATCAGCCATAGGTATTGGATTGTTATTGGTGAGAAAACGATTTTACCAGTTGTTTCCCACAGACGGTGCCAATCTGTTGATGTAAAAAATTATATCACTCTAATAATTCAATCATAGATAAATAAATGAGACAAAAGATTTTAAAGTGGTTCAGCCTTATAAGAATGGCCTACATCCACTGTTGTTTTATTGCTGAGTGTTGGGAATTCTCAATTACAAGAAATTCCGTTCTGGATCCCAAAGTTTGGATTCAGGATTCTCCCCTTTATAATGAGGATTATACAATGTATTTATAGCCCTGAGGCTGTAATGTGAAAGGGTAATACATTTAATGATATACATATGAAAGGGTAATACATTTAATGCCCTCTTTGCGTGTGCGTCTGAATGATAAGCATTTAATGAACCAGTTGAACTGTTGGTTATCCGACTATTAATGCTTTGTTCGAGATGCAGCTCGGACCGCCTGAGTAGCTCGGTCCGCCTAAGCTTTCTAGTATTCAAGAGTTCCTCGGAGAGGTCTGTTCCTCGGAGCGTATGAGTTCCTCGGTGAGGTTTATTCCTCGGATCGTATGAGTTCCTCGGAGAAACATGGTTCCTCGGAGCGTGTGATTTTCTCGAAAGTGCTTGTTGTTGCCATGTAGATAGCCACGTGTCTTTGTTTGATTGATCCAAGTCAGCAGATTAAATTTGGTATCAACAACTAGGTAAAGCTCCGCTCCGAGTGTTTTCCATAATAGTTAAGCTTTATCCTTCTCAAGGAATACCCTTAAATGGCTTCTCATAGCCTTCCAACTGAATTTTTGTTTGCTACTCTGATCGTACATGTGTATATGAATTATCATCCTTCGCACCACACTTAATCCACTCTACTAGTTCCACTTTGTTACGCCATTCGCACAAACATATATTCCACGCGTCTATCCCCACGTCTCTTTAACTCGAACGATTCAAGCAATAGCTAACCAGGATGCCCACACACTCTATAAATTGTGCATACTTGTGTAAGCATCACCTATGCTTCACACATAACACCCAATTCTCTGTTTCCCTTGTGACACAACGTGGTTACACCACTTGGGTACTCTCAAAGCTCTTTACCATCATTCCACCCTTCGATTGGGTAATAAAACAAAACTTTCAATATTTCCTTACCACACAACTGACTATGTTGGCCTTAAATCGTCACTCAACTTTAAATTACAACTAATATTACCGGCTCCTATGACAATCGAGGTACTAGACTCACGGACTAATGACCAAACACATTTCTACTTCCAACCTTACGCTAAGTTTCATGCGTGGGATGTCTCGCAAAGAGAAATCCAAATAAGAAACTCCCCCGATACACTACTACCTAGCATAGTCGGTTATCGAAATTCATTGGGTCCTCCATCCATAACCTATACTCTTCTATTCCGTCTTTTGACAGAAAAAAACTACATCTCCTTTCGCAATTTGTACTGAAATAAATAATTATTACCAAGCGCACTATTGCTTAGTATTGATGGTAATCACATTCCATAAACCTCGTACGTATACAATCGGGATTCTCTGAATTCCATTCCCAAGAATATGAATATAAGTCTTAACTTTCACATTCTCAAAGGATAAATATAACAATGCGCTCCTCCTACCACTAAGTCCCGAGCGTTACATATAATAATGAGTGAAATCTTTCCGCCCAACGGTAAACCCAATACACACTGAATGATAATAATAAAGTCCCTAAACACCCTGGGATTAAACATTTTTGTACGACTAGACCCTTTGAAGTTGCTATAATATATATAAAATGAGTGCGAGCCTGACCTCTCGCAGGTGAGGTATTGTAAAAACAAAACATGACGCACTAGGGAAGCAACCCCGATAGCCTTGCAATCACTGCTTACTAATGTTTTAACCATTTTTATAAAACCATAATCAGTACAATAATATACTCTCATATCACATCACTAAAACGAGTAATCTCAATAAATTATATAACACAAACAACGCACCCATTTATCCTCTGCGGATGTCACTGAAGACAACCCCGTTATACCAGGGAAAACATACACATAATAATAACGCTATAGATATACGCATTAAATTCTTCTCACATGCGAATCTAGCAATAAACAAAAATGTAGTGACTCGCTCGTGTTACAAAAAAAAAACACGCTTCATCCTCCGAGGATAAAATCATACTTCTACTTTGCCAATCGCCTTGGCTACTTAATGGTCTTCCGGACATAACGCGTTTGTCTGAACCAAATAAAAAATTACATTAACAATTTCCCTTGTAAGCACCATACCCTTGCCCTTTTTCTCGCTTCGAATTTTTGTTTAACTCGTATGGTTTTACTCTCCACAAAATTCCCTAACACATAACCCACTTATCTCCTGTCATATTGACCCTATTATGGTTGTCCTTCTCTTGGACTTAAATAGTCTTGATCCTGATGGCTACCCCCATCGTTCCCTTATCTTTGTTGGCTCTAAGAAACGTGCTACTGGCTTCAATAACCCTTATTGAATTCACCATCGCATGGTAAGAATTTAGCTATCCGACTCATTTAAATGAACCCCCTGATGGGTCTCCCCCTTGCGGTGTTTTACTAACTACTTTTCATCTAGACTCACTCTCCAATAAATCTTTCAATTACTTTAGCTCCCTTCATAAGGGCGTTAACATCTTTACGGATAATGTGTGACACTGTCACCATATTGATCGACTATCTAAAATAATTCTCATTAAGTGTTGTCAATCTTTCCTCACATGTTCATTTCCCACTTTAAATCTTCCCTACCATTGGTATCTACTCCCGCTGATACAAGATTCGCTAAAAGTCTAAATCCATTTACAAATGGACCCCTGTTCATCCCTTCCGTAGTGGGTTCAGAATAACGTTCATATCTTATTCTGAACAACTGATGAAAGAACGTGCGGTTAAACTGTACCTAAGGTCCTTCCATTGACTCAACATTTCACTACTAACGGTGGAGGTTGACTCCCACTATTGTAACTTTGCTCCGCTGAGTCAAGAAAATTTTTACCCCGAATTTTCATTTCTATTTAACCACACTCCTCCATATGCCCAAACCTTTTGAATATATTACTTTCGTTGGGTAACACACACAATTACCTCATTTCTAGAATTTTCACTGATGATTCTCCTAAATTTTTCCATTTGACTCTCTCCCAAGCGTACTACATTGGGTGAGTCTGATTCGGCTTATCTTTTGACTATAGAAGCATTTGGAATCGTAGGCGGTGTCCTATCCGTCTTTACAGTCCTGGCCTCTCATGCCATAATAGTGGTGACCTCGACCATGGTCATAATCCTCGAATATACTTTATAACCTCAACTAAGCTCTGCCTCCTGATGTCCGCCTAACGGCCCTCGTCTGACATCCTTCATTGCTCGGAACACGCACACATACGAACGCAAATAGAATTCACTAATATACATACGTTATAGTAGGAGAACGAAATCTCACCATAGAAATCAACAATCCTAAATATAGGGCTCTATATCAGACAAAGCAATGCTGGAAGCATAATAAGCCGCACAGATCCTAAAGGACACTAGAACCAGGCTCTGATACAACCTGTGACACCCCGCCTAATTAAATACCGGGTGATTAGTCCTTTATTAAATTAAAAATCAAGGTGACCGGTTGGTTCATTCTTAGCATCACTGTCGCAAAATAATATTTCCAATTTGAACACCCTAAGTAATTAAGCTAAGCGTCAAAACAATTTAAAGTCTTATTTTCATTTTATTAAATTCCAATATGAAAACCTTTTTAATAAACAACAGTTTAAGAATCACATAAATAATAAGGGTGACAATCACCACACAAGAATTAAACCACCTAGATAAACCAAACCAAGTTATGAACTATAAATGAAATCATCCTGACAAGAGTTAACTCCCAAAGAGTACCAAATACTGGAAATAACATAAACATAAGTCTCTAAAATATTCAACGGGATAGGAAATCGGGGGACACATGCCCTAACTATGAAAAACTAAAATAGAATCTGAATTAATGAAGAGGTCGTCTAAGCAAGAGCCTGCAACTTCCACATAAGTTGCAGCACATCCAATTAAAAGAACCTAAGCATGACGCCCCTGTGGCTGGGCACCTGTAATACATACATATATATACAAGAGAGATAAGATGACAGAAAACGGGTCAGAGCCCGAGTGTAAAATAGTTTAAAATAGTTTAGCAAGTATTTAAAATACTTACCGGCTAATGTAACAACCATGTTAGTATGCGACACTCTCTTGAGAATTCTCGCCTCTCATCTAGTGTGCACGCCTACCGTACTACTAAACTCATAAAATTAACTCTTATTTTCCATAAAGTTTTATCCCAAGGAGTAAAAAGTTATAATATTTAGTTTTAGAAAGTCATTCTCTACAAAATTTATTATGTTACTTAGAGCAACATCGTACCGTTACAAATTGTTTGAACACTTATTATAAAGTTGAATTATTATTAATTTCTTAACTACTTATACACACAGTAGAAAGTTTCCATATATAATATATATATATATATATATATATCAATCACTCATATAATATATATACTATTGGCACCCCACATAAATCTATAGTGCTAACGTACTCTGCTATCAAGTCCCCGTATCACTCAAACTAAGGGAAATACTAGTTCAAAATCACTCTCAAACTGTATTAACACAATACACAAACAAATGGAGGCGAAGCATTGTTCCAGGTCCTAAGAGGTCAGCACATACCCTCACGTCTCTTAGAACAGCTGACTATCATTCATTCTCAGATAGCCTGTATCGAGGATACTATCTTCTAGGATACGAGTTAATATCCCCCATAAAGGTCTAATCGAGATAAGACTGTCCCGGCACGAAAACCCCTGTGATAGCAAGTAGCTCGGGTATGATTTTTACACAGATACATAATATATGCACAGTCACACAGTCATATATATAAATATTCACAATTTCTAAATTAGGTGCCCCCACGACCCATAATTATAATTATTCATTCTTAGCCCAAATTACTCAATTATCTCGCATAATGGATTTGTCTCTTTTACTCCCATTTATAATTTATTTCATACAGACTTCTCATCTCTCGAAGTATTCTCTTGCTAAATACAATTTCTGTAGGTATACCCTCTTTAACCTTCTGGTCTAAGACTTTCACGAGTCCCTCAATTCATTAACGAACTTACGCACAATCTCTAATGTGTAACGAAATCCCCCATTAACCCACAATTTCATCCCATATTAAATTTCATTCAACGGAGTCTATTTAGACCCTACTGGTCCTCCTCACTACCCATTATACTCTATAAAAAATAATCAAGGGTTCCCACGTATTTAAACCGGATTAAACAAAAAGGGGACAAATATGTAGTTTTCCAGGAGGGGTCTATCGATCGAGGAAAGGGGGTCGATCGATCGATCATCGATCAATCGATGTTCTTGGGTCGATCGATCGATCAAACAGTTCTTGCCCAGAAACTGCAATTTCAACCTACGGGTTTCATCTTCCAAATTTCTCCAAAACGCCATTAACGATTCTCAAACTCCCAAACAACATTACTACTGGTTACATATACCTATATACATGATTTTCTACTTGAAACATGTCCAAATGCATCAAAGGTATTGAATTAATGGGGTAAATCATCACATTTTACAAGAACCCTAATTTTTATAAAATTTCCATTCTTTTCCATATTTGTTGCTTCTAAACTCATACAAATTCGTGGATTATCCTCTACATATGATTGGGATGTCCAGAAAATAACTATTTCCACCAAGACATGTGATTAAATCTTCAAATTCCTCAAATTATTTTATGAAACATGTGTATAACAGTTCTAATCTAACATGGATGAAACGATAACTAAAAGAAAAGCAAGATAGTTACTTGCCTCGAAATACAAGGGTCTGATTTGTGGATGAAAAAGGTATGGTTGCGTTCCTCTTCGTGCGATCTACGTTTTGATGGTTGTTGCGGTGTAAACGGATGAGTTCTTGGCCTTGGATTGCTTGGAAATCTTCCTACCTTCTTCTCTAATGGTCATTCTTAAGTTTTGTGATTGTTAAACCTAAAAGCCTAACTCAATTGGTTGATATACCTAGGGAAATTCGTGGGTTTAATTACCCAAAAATATAAAATGTCTAAAATACCCTCCTAGGATGCCAATTAGGCCTAAAAATGCCCCGAGGTCCAAACTAAACCCCCAGGTATACTTTTTGACTATCTCGACCCTTCCGGATACAATGGCACACTCAAAATGTCCATACGGGTGACTTATAATATATTCACTTTTAATAATAATAATTTAGTCCCGACACGATATAGGCGCGTCCCGACTTAAATTTTCATAATTGCCATATTATTCACTTGTGATAACACTAATAAAATCAATATCATATATTACTTTACTCATCCAGTAATATTCAACAAATTCTCAATAATTACTAACTCTCATCACGCTAGTAAATATTTAAAATGAAATTCCGAATTAATATTAAATTAATATCTCAATTAAATTTAATAAATTCCCAATTTTAAAAGGCATAAAAATACAGGGTATTACAGCAAGGTACGTGTTAGACAAAGGAGTTATGTACTGAAGAGGGTTAACAGTTACTTTGCAGCACTGTGTTCACCCAACGGAGGTTATAGATCTAATATAAGAAGTTCATGAGGGATCTTGTGGAGCTCATGAGGCAGGAAGATCATTACTACAGCGAATGAGTACTCAAGGATATTACTGGCTGACCATGAGGGAAGATCATACAACTTTTGCAAAAAAAATATGATAAGTGCTAGAAGTTATCCAATATTCGCAAAATTGCACATGCAACTTTGACTCCCATTACTTCACCTTGTCCATTTGTTATTTAGGGGATAGACTTGGTCGGGACATTGCCTACCAGCCGAGGAAGATTTAAGTATTTGGTCATCGCTGTTGATTATTTTACCAAATGGGTTGAAGAAGAACCATTAATGGATATGCCTTATGAGAAGGTGTACCAGTTCATCTAGAAAAACATCATTTATAGATATTGTTTGCCCTATGCCTTCATTAATGACCATGGTACCCAGTTCGACAATGAGGAGTTTGCAGCATATTATGCCCAATCCAAGATCCAAAAATTATATTCTGCTCCAGGTCATCCTCAAAGTAATGGGCAGACCGGGGTGACAAATATGACCTTACTTAATGTGTTGAAGAAGAGACTTAATGAGGCAAAGGGAAACTGGATAAATAAATTACACTCAGTATTATGGGCCTACCACACAACTCCTAGGGCTGCAACAGGGGAAACACCATATATGCTAGCATTTAGGATTGAAGCAGTGATACCGGCTGAGATAGGTTTGCCAACTCATGGAGTATTAAATTTTTATTCTCCCATCAACGATTTGATATGAAGGCTAGCCCATGACATGTTGGAAGAGGTGCGCGAAGATACAACTTTGAGGAATGCTGCCTATCAACATCAAACATCATGCTTCTATAACAAGAGGGTGAAGTCGATTAACTTAAAAGAGGGGGATTATGTACTTAAAAGATGATTCAGAAGACCAGCAAGCTTGAAGCCAATTGTCATGGGCCTTATCGTGTCTCAACAGTTGTTCGACCAGGAACTTTTTGAATTGAAACTTTAGAGGGGGAAGAATTAAAAAATCCATGGAATGCTGAGCATCTTTGGAAGTACTACCATTAATGTAGCAAGCAACACCTTTTGTAATCCATTTGCTTCAGTATCAATAAAAAAGTTTGTTGTTTCCATTTTTTTCGATTTTTTGGGAATATTGGTGATATGCATCCCCCCAATACTTCGCCAGAAAATTTCATAATTGGTCGGCCCTCATCGAAAAAAGAAATACTTGATCGGCAACACACAAACCCAGGTCAAAATAGGATTTCAAGTCCTCAGTACTTGGTCAAGACAAATCAGAGATAAAACTCAGTATAACAATCAACAAGTTTTATCCAAATTGAGAAAAATAGAGGAAGAACGTTGTGAAGATTCCTAAATAGGAATGTAGACACATATTCCACATACGCTTAGTCACCACTGGTAACTAATGTTAAACCTAAAAATTTAGGTGCATTAGTCTAACCTATGGCAATACCACAGGTGACTAGTACTAAACTTGGATTTTAGTCTAGGTGCACTAGTGGAACCTGTGGCCACATCAATGGTAACTGGTATTAAACTTAGAAATCTAAGTATATCAGTAGAACTTATGATAATCTCATTATTAATTGATACTAAATTTATGCAAATGCTTAAGTGTATCAGTAGAACTAATGAAACAAAAAAATCATTTAGGCATCCATAAATTAACAAGATAAGTTAATAAATTGCATTTCATTTATATTAATGATGATTATATGCAGATATTGTGTACAAATGAAATATAGGAACAAACTATTCTCAAGATTATCCTACTGGACGCTTTCTTTCAGCTGTAGAGGAGGTCGGAGTTGGTTCAATGCCTGCTGGAGGATCATCCAATGTATAGGGAGAGTTGATAAAGTTAAAATCATGAAGCATTCTTCTATTACTGCTGCTCAGAGTATTCAACAAATGAGGGGGCCGAACTATATCCAACTCATTGTGCAGGCCATAATCTCCTAAATATTTGTATATTAAGTATTCAGGAATGGTTTCTATAAGAATCTAGCTAACATCAAGCTTGAAGGGACATTTGTCATAGTCCAAGAACCCAGGATCTGCCCAATTCCATAGCTTGTTATCCTGTTCAACCTTCATAACTGTTAGGCAATTGGTGCAACCCGATTTATTTCCTTCGCACTGAGACTGACTTAAATGATCATAAAATCTCCCAAGGGCTTCATTTTACCCTTTCATATAAACTTCTCTGGGTTACTTATGAAACTGGAAGGTTAATCTTTCAACCTGGTGTTACAGTTTTTCAACACTCCATCCTTAATTTGTAATTGAGAATACTGGGTGGAAAGTTGCTCTCCATAGTTTGGATCTTTTGAGACATCTCAACAATGGCTAAGTTCTTGGCCTTTATCTGTGCATCCTCATCAGTTGTAGGTCAGCTAGATCTAGATCTTGGTCGGGAAGTAGAAGAAGTTTTGGGCTTTTAGTCCCTCCATTAACCTAACATTCTTAATTTCTAAGAATAATACCCCTTCATCAGCAACAGAAGTTATAGAAGGAGCCTTTAAGGAGTCTAGTTCACTCACTAAATTATTATTTTCTTCCTCCAATAACTTAACAATGGCTCTAGCTTCATCAACCTCATATTTAAGTAGGAAATCCTTCTTCCTAAAGACATAAAGGTACTTTTCCAATTTCTCCTCAAATCCCTGAGCTCCACTCAAAGCCTTATATTTGGCCTCATATTCAGTATAAAGAAAAGCCTTAGCCTCGTTATGATCCTCTTGAAGTTCTTCACTCATTTCACAATAAGCCACATTATTGGCCATAACCCGATCAAGAAGAAACTTGAGGTAGATATATGCATCCTTGGCTTGATCAGTAGCATCCGCACCGAGCAAGTCTGATAATTATTCATCAGTTAAAGTCATGTGGCCAACTTTGAATAAAATGTTTCAGTGCTTGATTAGATCAGAATCATTGGAAGAAATTTGTTCTATCTTGGCCATAAACTAGAAAAAATGAAGTAATAATTGATCAACACAAGGAGAAGATATAATTGCTAAAGAAACGACAAATAGTATAAAGAAAACTTCTTTAATTGATAAAAGAGAAAGTTACAAGTACAGAAGAAATGAAACAAAAGAAAGCCAAAAATACAAAGGCTAATTATCGAGAAAATATACACCTTCTCTCTGTAAGTTCCAACTTCAGCTTGGTCGGCAGAAAGGATGGATGGAGTGACTTGCTCAGTGGATGGGAGGACTGACACAACAACATTTTTAGGCTGGTCAGTAGAAGACTCACCCACTAGAGATAACTCCCTATAACCAACATCATATTCAACTTCATCGTCCATATTGTGGGGAGAGAAAAGTTCATGCATTTGAAAGAGTTCGGAGTTTTCTACTTTGCCGACTTCTTTCAGTGCAGCTGACAAACCATCTTTGAAATGTTTTTTCTTTGCATACTCAATCTGAGCAGAGGCATCAGTGATATCTTTATTCCATCCCTTATTGAAGGAATTTTCTCTGGCCTTCTTCCAGTAGTCCTTCTCAGCAGTTAAGCTCTTTGTTAGCTCAGCCTCCTGCTTCTAAGCTTCAGCAGCCTCATTTTCAGCCTTCTATCGAGCTTCCTCAACAACTCTTATTTTATTCTCCCAAGTCTTCTTTTCAGTTGCCAATGCTTGTTGGGAGTCAAGCAAGAACTTCTTGAAATCAATAAAAACCACCTCAACATCGATTAAAGAAGAACGAAGAGCATCGTCCTTCTCCAACATCTGGTTAAAATAAATCATGAACTGCAAACAAGAACAAAAAAAATCAGCATAAGAATTCTAAGACAAAGTATAAAATATGAAAGAAGTAAAACTACAAAGGACGAATTCTCACCATAACAAGGCCTTGAGCAGCCCTTTTAGAAATTTTAAGTCGGGGCATATAAGAAGCAACACCCCTGTGGTCTGGAAGAGTACCAGACTTAATAAATTTCCTGGCCAAGCTAAGACTAATGGCTACAAAAGAGCCAACACCAGATGGAGTAACACCGACTAAGATTTATTGGTCGACATCAATAATTTCTTTAACCTGCCTAGATGCAGGACTTATTCTCAATCTTTTTAAGAGATACTCATCTCCTTTGGGGCTGGGGACTTCTTCCTTCCATCATCCTTATTTTTGGCCCCACTATCCATATTCTTGTGGGTACCAGCAACATCATCATCTCTAATAAGGTTGGGATATTTTCTTTTGCCCATGCATGCGAAGAGAGGAATGTCTGACTCAAGGGAAGAAGAAAGCCCAACGACAAGATCACCACTGCCTGATGAGGTAGACATTGGGTCTTGGTCCAAGTCGAGGACAATGGTAGGAGCAACAGTAAATGGTCGGGAAACAAAGGAGGTGATAGAGCTCCTATATTTTAACAAGTATGAAATCGACCAAATATGCTCTTCACCAATTTTTTTATGAAGGCCCCAGATAAACTTGAGCTATTCAAGCTTAATATCACCCTCTGTGGGACACTTTATCTTCCGATTAACTGCAAGAAAGAAAATAACCAATGTTAGTTACTATTTCAGCAAGTAATTGAGCAACATAAGCATATAAAATATATTCAGTACAACCTATGCCATGACCCTCTTGAGGGCATCTTAGTCCAGTATATACTCTTCCCCCTTCAAGAGGTACATATAACCAATTTTTGGCAATCACTCCATGATCGAAGTAATCCCTATTGTAATCAAGAAGATTGACGACTAGGACTTTATTAACAAACATAGTTTTCAAATAATATGTACTGTCCTAGTGACCCATTTATAATAGAACATAATCCCAGGGATACCGATATGGATTCCATGGATTTGATTAAGCCTATGGACACCATTAATTATTCTCCAAGTGTTAGGGGCTACTCTAGCAAGTGCAATGTCAAAGTATTGAAAAAATTTCAGAAAAAACGATTTAGGGGAAGCAATGAATAAGGAAGGGATCCAGTGACCTTCGGATAAAGAAACAACGTCTACAGGGGGACTGAGGAACTCTAAGTCTACCCAGTCTAGTATATTCTGTTCCTTTCTAAAATCATCTAAAGAGACAACAACGTAAACCATAATTCAATAAGAATAAAAGAAGAAAGAGAAAGAATTCTTACAAAAACTTAAGGATTCAACAAGAAAGCAAAAACTTAGATGGTTTGAGGTAAGAGTTAACCGAAATTGAACCATATTTTATAGGTTGCCTTAAAAATCAGTGAACACAACGATTAAAGAGAAAAGATTATTGAAATTTTGGCGACGAGATAGAAAAATACGTATTTGCCCTAAAACTATTCGTTAAAGTTTGGAATATTTACAAAAATGCCATAAATAGACATACTATCAGCCATATCAACGAAAATTTACAAGTGTGGGAATTCAGCAACTAAACAAGCATCAGGAATGTAGCCCGAGATACTATCAGAACTAAATGCTCCATACATTCAAAGCAAGCATCAAGCATGGAACATTGGGAGCTTCTGTTGATGTCAAAAATTACCCACTTACATGGACCAATCCGAAATAGACATATGTCATCTAGCATAGCAAGAATCCAAGTCAGTAAGAAATAAATTCACGGACCAACACCTGGAATGCTGACCAACATGCAGAATGTCGACCAGCAGGGTCAGTAAAGAGCCAACGGTCATGTACATTATGAGCATCATGTACTGATGTAAATGCCTAATTTATAAAGTCATTCCATCCTTTTACATTCCACCTCTCTATTTTCTTACGAGACTATAAATACATTGTAATCCCTTCATCAAGAGAAAGTTTAAATCATTTAAACATGAGAGGCAATATAGAACACAAGGCAATAAGAAATACAATGGACATAAGCTCTTTTCTTATAGCCGAACCACTTTAAAAACTTATGTGTCTCTTTTACTTATCTTTATCTGTGATTAAATAATTAGACATAGTCTAGTTTTTTACATCAACAAATGTTTTTTTTTAATATTTATTAGAATATTAATAAAAATAAATGGATTAATAAATATTACTGATCTTTACAACTACTGTATCCAAAAGTAGTTACTTTAAAAATCTATATATAACATATTAGCGAATGTAACAATCATTAATACAATGATTAGTGTATGTCATTGACATTCTTAATTCAACATATATTATAGTGAATTTAATATTCAATTTAACCTACTACTTAATTGATATCAGTAATCCAAACTTGTTAATATAACAATCACTACAACCAAGTTAATGACTTTATTAATAACTAAATAAATTTCATTGATAAAGTAGCCATATCCCATAGTACATATGCATATAGCAAATTACTATCTTAATAACAACGATTAAACATAACCAACTTTTTCAATACACACATGGAATAATAGTTAATATATCATCCACAAGAAATAGTATTAGTTACTTTGTAACTCAATAAAAAAATAAAAATATTGAGTTCAATTCATAGTGGAGCAGAGTAGTTACTTTAACAGTTACTAAAACCCAGATCATTGACTTTAGCAGCCAGTAATATTCTTAATTATAATACCCTGTGTTTTTGGATAACCGAGCTAAATAAATTAAGCGTGTTAAAAAAGATTACTTTAGTTGGAATTGAATTAAAAATAAATAAATAAATAAATAACGCCCTCTGATTTTTGGATTCAGGATTTATTAAATAGTTGGGTTAACTTAATAAATTAATTATCTTAGTTAAAACTCGAATTAAATTAAAAATATTTGATTTAAATTTAATTTGGTGATTTTGGGGGAATTAATGAGTTTTAATAAGTTGAAATTATAATTTGGTGAATTCATAATTTAGTATAAACCTAAAGGATATATTTTTTATTATATAATTTCTTAGACTCCAAATTTTGTGGTTTGAAATTGAATTTAGGGATTTGGGCCATTTAATTGAATATTTTGGGATTTTATGTAATTTGTAGTAAAATAGAATTTTCATAAAAAATATTATAAGGACGTGTGAGTCTTTTTATTTTGACTTACTTTGAGAAAAGATATATAATTCAGCTTACACATTTTTCTTTACGACTTTAAAATTATTGTAAACTATTTTTGATTTCGTTTGTTTAAAAAAATGGCGGCTATAACTCTAAGGTAGGATTGGAAAAAAGTTTGATGTCTCTGAGATATCAAACTTTTGATGTCTTGGAGATGTGATTGGTCAATGTTGTTGACAAGAACTCACATTACTTATAGAAATGCGTCTGCGCCAGCGACATTGACCAATCATATCTCAAAGACATCAAAAGTTTGATGTCTCAGAGACATCAATTTTTTTCTTGATAGAATTGGTCTCACACGTGGGAAGGTATCCTTTGGGCTTTTAGTTGAAATCTTTAAGAATGGGAAATAGAAAGACTTCGGGTATTTTTTTGGTATCGTGGCTTGGCCCCGTGTGTGTATTTTTTGGTGTTAGGACTTAAAAGGGTTGAACCACTTTTCCTAAAAAGGTGTTTTGAATGGATAAATATTGCATGCACATATTTTTTATGTCATGTCTACTTTTGACACAACAAAATACATAAAGTTAGACACCCTATATCTTAACCCTAAACCTCTATTAAAGAAAAACTTCAACATTAATATAGGAGGCTTAAACTACATAATTTTAAGAAGGCCTAAGAACAAAACTTTCTTATTTTTTAGAGACAAACGCAACTGAGTACTCATAATTTCAGAACAATTAATTATCAGGCAAGAATATCACTATTGTTCTCCTTAAGTGTCCTTTGATTTAAATGTCACCTATACTTTAATTACACACATTTTCTTAAATAATTAACAACTTTAATTAAGAAAAGTGAGGACCTAGTTATTGACCATTTTTATTGAATCTGAAAATTAATCTAAGACTTGAAACATCTCATGCTTAAAATAGTTGTATCGTGTTATTGTGGATTCCTGAGACAAATCGTATGTAACAAATTAAACTAAGTAATTCGAATAATTCTTTGACTCGTAAACATCATGATATTGATATATATGTTGTAAGATGAATTTATTTATTGTAAAATATTGTTATTATGCATATTTTGAATTTAATTATACGTTGAATTGATAAAATATCACTCGTATTGAAATTATGGAATTTGACAACTTGTGGAGCTATTTGTAGAATTTGTTTGTTATGTGATTAAATGGATATAATTTTAATTGAATAGGGCTTGTAAGATTAATTGGAGGATTGTAACATTAAATTAAAAATATTTATTATGTAGGATTATTGGGGTTAATAATTTGACACCGGAGGAACGTTAGGATTTTTTGGACAGTTGTACTTTCACCCTTATTTAGTAAGGTGCTCGTAAGGAATAGGATTAGTAAGTAGATTTTATTATCGTTGACACTTTCTAGGTATGGGACTAGTGAGTGTGTGCTTGTATGGTTGGGTATTTTCCTAGATGGGGCTAGGTAGTACGTCATTTAGACTAGGTGTGAGACGAGGTGATAATTGTTGTTAGGCACTCTTACTAGGTAGTAGACTTGGTGATACTTATAGTTTAGTGATCGTTAGGTATGGGACTACATATAATTTTAGTTGTGATGCCCTAATTATGGGTGGAACTAATTGAAAATAAAGAGAACCTGACTAATAACAGTTAATTACTGCCTAAGATAATAAATGTGTATTAAAATGGATTTGTGTCATGAGTATGTGTACGATTAACGAAAATTGGATGGACTGGCTATAATGACATGTGTGTGAGTTGGTGTCATGATTATGTGCCGGGCTAACGAAATTGGATTGACTCTCTATAGTGATGTGTCATGCATTAAACATCATGAGTATGTGTAGCGCTAGCAAAATTGGGCTGACTGGCTATATCGATGGGTGTAGGTGTGATGTGTTGAGATTTTTAAGTGAGTCAGGCGTATGTGCAGGGCCAATAGAAATGTTGACTGATTATAGTGGCGTCGAACCAATAAAATAATTAAATAATTGGAAATTAAATTAAGATTAAGGATTAAGATCTAATTAAATGTTGAAATAAGCATAATTAAACTTGGATAGTGGTGTGACTTAGTTCATGTGGGTAGTTATTATCGTCTTATTTTTACTTGCATATTATTATATTGATTCTTAAATTTAAAATAATCTATTGCGATATTTATCCCGTATAATGCTTATGTCCGGATTCACGAATCCTATTTGAGAGGAGTAAGTGGTATTTTTGCTTTGGACTCTGACCGTCGCTGTTGACTAATATCTCAAGTTAGGTTATTGGGTAGATGCATAGTGTTTGGAGATTGAGGACTTGTAGTTGGAGTTACTTTTATTGCTTTAATAGTTTAGTTTCCTTTCTGGTCGATTTATTATGAGACGTTATTTATAAATTTTCGTGGGTCTTTCGATTCCACAGTTGTTTATGATTTTTAGTTGGAGATTTTGTAATTGAATTATTTTTCATCAGAGTATTATTATCATTTGGAGTTTGAGTTTTATTTATTTGAGTTAGCATGATATTCAATTTATTATGGTGGATGTTTTTATTCGTGGATTATTTCAAATCATATCTTATGGGAAAAATAATATCTCATTTTTCTGTCACATACTAAGAATAGTATTTAATTATAACGCATGGCAAAGGTTGGCAGCGGGTAATGGCCACCTCCAATGTCAAAATATGCGGGGTGTTACAGTTGGTATCATACCTAAGTCTTATTTCTTCCGCGTTGTTGATCATTGATTCTGTTTGTTTGTTTGTACTCCCTAGGCTTTGGATCTAACACACGTGTTAGTTAGTTAGTTTTTTGGAGATTAGGAATTTTATTAGAATCATTTGGGGCATTGAGGATGATGATAGTGATATTATGGTGAGGAATCATTAGTGTTACTTTTGATTTGAGGTTGAATCATTTAAGGACTTGGATTTTTGCGATAACGTTGGAGATAGAGCTAGTAGTGACTAGGGGGAGAGAGTGGTACACCTTTATATCTAATGAGATATATACTTATTTTATATACTTGTGGGGTATGCACATGAGATTGGGTGTATTGGCATCCAGTCGTCGTATATTATGGGTAGGTGTATATGACATTTATGCTTTATCAAATTTCGAGGACAAAATTCATGTGCCAGTGAAGAAAACTGTAATACCCCGTATTTTTGGATAATTGTACTAAATAAATTAAGTGTGCTATAAAAAAGATTACTTTAGTTGGAATTCGATTAAACAAAAATAAATAAATAATTAATACCCAATAATTTTTGGATTCGAAATTTATTAAATATAGTTGGGTTAATTAAATAAATTGAGTATCTTGGTTAGAACTCAAATTAAAAAGATTTGATTTAAATTTAATTTGGTGATTTAAGGGGAATTAAGTAATTTTAGTAAGTTTAAATAATAATTTGGTGAATTGATAATTTAGTACAGACCTAAATATTGAGTTTGTTATTAGGCTCTAAATTTTGGGTTGTGAAAATTAAATTTAGGGATTTTTGGCTATTTAATTAAATATTTTGGGCTTTTATTTAATTTTTGAGTAAAATGAAATTTTTGTAAAAAAAATTATAGGACTTGTGAGTCTTTTTGTTTTAACTTAGACTCCGGAAAAAAATATATAATTGTGCTTATACATTTTTATTTATATTGTAAACATTTTTTGATTTAGTTTGTTTAAAAAATATGGCGGCTATAACTCTGAGGTAGAATTGGCCTCACATGTGCGAAGGTATTGTTTTGGCTTTTAGTTGGAATCTTTAAGAAGGGAAAGAGAAATACGTAGTGTGTAATTTTTTAGGTTTGTGGCTTGCCCTTGTCTGTATATTTTATGGTGTTGGGACTATCTAAGGGCTCAACTACGCTTCCTAAAAAGGGATTTTGAATGGATAAATATTGCATGCATATATTTTGTGTCTCACGTCTACTTATGGCACAACACAATACATAACGTTAAAGAGCCTATATTTAACCCTAAATCTCCATTAACATATTACTTCAACCTTAATTTGAAGGGTTTAATCTACGTAGTTTCAAGAAGGCCTAAGAACGAAATTGCTTATTTTCTTGAGACGAAGGCAACTGAGTAATCTAAATTTCAAAATAATTAATTATCAGGTAATAATATAATTATTATTCTCGCTAAGTGTTGTTTGTTTTAATTGTTGCCTAAACCTTAATTACACAAATTTTCTTAAAATAATTAGCAACTTTAATTAGGAAAAATGAGGACCTAGTTATGGATCATTTTTATTAAATATGAAAATTGATTTAAGACTTGAAACATTGCATTCTTAGATTAGTTGTATCGTATTATGGTGGATTACTGAGATAAATCGAATGTTACAAATTAAAATACATAATTTTAATAATATTTTGACTCGTAAAAATTACGATATTGATGTGTGTTATATTATGAATTTATTTGTTGTAAAATATCGTTATTATGCAATTTAAATTTAATTGTATATTGAGTTGATAAAATATCACTTGTACTGGAATTATAAAATTTGACAACTTATGCAAATATTTTGTAGAATTTATTTGTTACGCGATTAAATGGATGTAATTAGAATTGAATTATGTTTTTATGATTAACTGGAGGATTGTAAGATTAAATTAAAAATATGTGTTACGTAAAATTATTCGTGTTAATAATTTGATGCCGCGAGAATGTTAGAATTTTTTTAGAGAAGTTGTACTTTCACCCTTGTTTAGTAATTTTCTTGTTAGGTATGAAATTAGTAAGTAAACTTTATTATTGTCGGTTTCTAAGTATGGGACTAGTGAGTGTGCACTTGTACGATTGAGTATTTTCCTGGGTGGGGCTATGTAGTACACGAATACGTTATTCCAAGGTGATCATTTTTGTCAGGTATTCTTCCTAGGTAATAGACTAGGTGATACTTACAGTTCGGTGATCTCTAGATATAGGAGTAGGGATGGTTTTAGTTGTGATGTCCAAATTATGGGTGGGTCTAACTGAAAATACAGAGAATTTGACTAAGAACAGTTAATTAGTGTCTAAGATAATAAATGGGTATTAAAATGGATTTGGGTCATGAGTATGTGCGTGACTAACAAAAATTGGCTCGGCTGGGTATAACAACGTGAATGTGTGTTGGCGTCATGAGTATGTGCTGAGCTAACGAAATTGGGTTAACTGGCTATAGTGGCGTGTCGTGCGTGGAACATCATGAGTATTTGCAGAACTAACAAAATTGGGTTGACTGATTATATTAATGGGTGTGGGTATGATGTGTTGAGATATTTAAGCGCGACGGGAGTATGTGAAGGACAAATAGAAAGATTGATTGGCTATAGTGGCGTCGTACCAATAAAATAATTAATTAATTAATTATAAATTAAGATTAAGATTAAGGATTAAGATATAATTAAATCTTGAAATAAGCATAATTGAAATTGGGTAGTGGGTGACTTAGTTCATGTGGGTAGTTAGTATCGTGTTATTTTTACTCGCATATTGTTACATTGATTCTTATTTAAAAAAAATGTTTTATGATATTTATCTCTTATAATACTTCTGAGTGGATTCACGGATCCTATTTGAGAGGAGTAGCTGGTATTCTTGTGGTGGACTCTGACCCGTTATTCTTGACTAACATTTCAGGTTAGGCTGGTAGGTAACTGCATAGTGTTTGGAGATTGAGGACTTGCACCTGAAGTTACTTTTATTGCTTTGGTAGTTTAGTTTCATTTCCAGTCGATTTATTGTGAGACGATTATTTATAGATTTTCGTGGGTCATTCAATTCCACAGTTATTTGTGATTTTTAGTTGGAGATTTTATACTTGAATTATTTCTCATTTGAGCATTATTATCATTTGGAGTTTGAGTTTTATTTATTATCATTTGGAGTTTGAGTTTTATTTATTGGAGTTTGCATGGATTTATTGTGGTGGATGTTTTTATTCATTGGATTATGTCAAATCATGTCTTATGAAAAAAGTTTTAATGTCTCATTTTTCTGTCACATGCTAAGAATGATATTTAATGATAATGCCCGACATAGGTTGGGAGCGGGGACTGGCCACCTCCAATGCCAAAATACATCGGGTGTTATAGTATAATAATCCCAAATAATAAAACATACATCTTAATAATAGTGAACAAACATAACCAATCTTTTTTTCCATATCATATTATTATTGAGAATAATGTGTGATATTAATGTATTTAGTAGTGATTTTTAAGACAAACAATAGCATGTATGTATATATTTGTCAAAGTTAAACATAATAATTTACCTGTTGAAATTGTAACTCGGAAATAGGGACATCTTGAAGTCTCTTTTACAACTCTCGAAAATTCCATCTTGTAAAAGATGGATATTCTTCGGTGATAACACCAATATTTTGGATTGTGTGTATGCATTCTCACAACAAAAATTTAAATAAAATCGAATTATATTATTTAATTAAATCTAAATAAAAATATTAAAAAATTAACACATATTTAAATTATGAATAGTAGTACAACACAACTAATCACTTTCACTAGACTTTCATAATAGGCCTCGATAGACTTCATTAGGAATGCTTTGACTGCTTTCGTCCAATTATAGCTCAAAATGTTCTCTAACTTTTCAATGTAGGTCACATAAAACCAAGCCAATTTGGATCCTTCGTTTGGAAATAACAGTGTGCAACATTAATGAATACAAATATGACTCACAAAATCTTTTTGATCTCTTAACTTATTTTTATGCTTTCATTAATTGCCTTATTTCCCTCTTATACCGATGTAGTGCTTCTACTTCTTGTTTTGGTAGCGATGTGGGACTACAATAAATTTGTTTTGAGAATGCTGTGGAAATTGCTTGATTTTATCTTATTGGCAACTGTGATTTAAAAATTTTTGCTTTGGTCTTATTGGAAATTGTGATTTAACCAATGGTTAGCAAAATGTTAATTGGATTTATTTAAGAATACTCATACCACTATAATATTCATTTGGGAATAATTTTAATAAATCTTTGTTTCCCCATGATACATGATGTCATCAATTGCATATTTCCCGAATCATCTGCAACTGTAAAGACTACAATTATGGACTATGTAATAATTGTGCATGCTGCATTTACTAATAAATTTCTTGTGGAATAAGTACACGCAAAGATCTAGTATATCAGTTAATTACAGCTTGAGAGACTTAAGAAATCATACCTTTCTTAGTCTTTTGGCTCATATCAAAGTTATAACCAGTTCTTATCAGTTTAATATTTGATACGTCTGCTGGGGTCCTTAGGCATTGCCCTTGTGTTGCATTATTGTTCGAGCCTAGCCTACCCTGCCAACTCTCAGTTCTATATATGATTTTCAAACTTTGAAGCTGAACGATGCATGTGTGGATTAATATTTACACTAAGGGAGTAATTTGTAAAATGATGTTTTTGGGTATATATAAACTATATATATTTGTTTCGAATAAAATAAATGATTTGGGATAAATGGCCAAGTGGTAAGTTTGTGGGGATTCGTGCATGTGGTCTTGGGTTCAACCCCTAGGAGGCACACTAAACATTAATAGTCTTTGATTGGGTCTTGGGCCTTTGGGCTTCTCTTGTGTGGACATAATTTTTGCCCATTTATTATTTTATTTTTATCTCATTTTATTTATCGTTTTAATATTTTGACTTGGTCTTGTAGTATGCCTCCACTACCCGTTAGTGGGTTAAAAATGTTTTTGATATCATTCCTATAAACTAGAGTCCTTAAAATTGCAAAAACCATCTAAGAAGCGTCGTTTCTCTATCTCCAAACTCTATATATTTTTTTATTAATTTTTTTGTGTTGGAGTATCACATGAGATTCATTATTAGTGGTGATGGAATCTGATCATTGAATCATGAGACATGTTTATTCAACAAACTGACAATATTGATATCAACGTGCAATTTAACCTTTAGGACTTTTTGTCAAACATAAACCCCGATCGACAAGTTCTCCGAATTTTATCTATTTCTGAATTTTGGGATTTTTAGTATATTCAACGTGCTTTATTTCCAACAGTCTAAAGCTGAAATTTGTGTTGAATCAAAATATGATAAAAAAAATCTTTTCTCAAAGTCGAAAGAAGCTCAACTATCTTAATTTTATTAGATTTTGATCGTTGTGATTTAAAAGGATATGTGACACATGGTGGAAATAAAAACTTTGTTATTTTTATTGATAAGTGCTCTCTCTACTGTTATACTTATCTCCTTCCGAGTAAAGATGAGTATGTCAAGTCCGACCCAAACTATAGCAAAACTCCCTGAGGTGTCCATTTGTTCTGCAATGAGAACAAAAGAGCCTAGTCTTAGAGGGACCTTCGTTTGCTTTTCTTGGTCGAGATCTCCTTCTTGGTTTTTGACGATGGCCATATGGTGTCGTAGTAAACTCAGGAATTGGTCCAGGTGATATTTGGGACATGGAGGCACCATCAAAACCTATTCCCTGCCTATCCCCAAAACCTAAAGCGGGACCGAGGAGCATCTTTCCCATCTTCCCAGATCTGTCCTCGATTTGTACCTTGACTTCCCGTACCCTCTCAAGGTCATGAGTAATCTGGGAAACAAGGGCATCAAGTTTCTTCTGAGTCTCTAGGGAGGAAGGGAGCTCACTCGTAAGACTAGCCACTTATTTCGTCAAGTCCCATTTCTCTTTCTCAAAATGACTCTCTATCTCTCTTTAAACAAATTTTCTTTCTTAACACAGGCATACTCTCTTTCTCTCATGGTGGTGCAAGTGGAGGACTATCTCTCTCTCATCTCTTCTAACGCGATGATCCTAAGGACTAATGTTTTGTTACACTTTTTAGTTTTAAATGACTCATTATATAACTCGGCGTAGGCGCGTTGAAGGTTACTCTCGCTCTCACTTACGTCATCCTCCCCCTCACTTACTTCGCTCTCACTGTCGAGGTGTCCTTGTGAAGTAGCATCCTCATCGTCGTGATATGCACTAGAAGAACTCACATGACTAGCCATGAATGCGGCGAAGTTACACTCATGCAGTGACTCATCTCCCAAGTCCACCGACTCGACCTCACTGTCATCAGTAAGGGTAGCATTAAGGACTGCTTTGCCCTTTTCTCTATTCAGATGAGTGGCACACTCAAACGCTCTATGACCCTTACCGTTTCACTCAAATCATCTCTCACTGTCTTTCTTAGAAGGGTCTTTGAAATATTTCTCATTTTTCTTTTCAAACTTATTTTTCTGAAAATTCTTTCTCTTTGAAATTTCCACTTTTCTTGAATTTAAGAATTTTTTTGAAGTTTTCAGCAAATAAATCCAAGTCATCTAAGTCAAATTCACACTCAGAATCATACATTACTATCTCTCTCTTTCTATATGACTCAACTCTTTTTCTTCCCGACCCCTCATTTTTTCTCTCTTGGGCATTAAGTGCAATTCCCTTATCTTTAGACTTGACATATTTAGGAAAAATGTCAATTTCATAAGTTTGCCAGTCTCCTATAAGTTCTTCCAATTTTAGCGTATTTAAATTACCCATAGAATTTAGCACAGTGACTTTAGGGATAAAACGCTTAGGCAAAGATCTAAGAATCTTTTTCACAACTCTAGCATTAGGAATTTGTTCACCAAGATTAAAGCTAGTATTAACAATATCAGACAACCTAGCATAAAAATCATCAAAGCATTCAGTTTCAAGCATGGTGATGGCTTCAAATTGAGTTGTTAAATTTTGCAATTTAGATTCTTTTACAGCATTAGTTCCTTCATGGGTAATTTGTAAAACATCCCATGCCTCCTTTGACGTGGTGCACGTCATGATACGTCGGAACTCATCGGGAGTGATGGATCCGAAAGTAGCACTCAAACCCTTAGAATTAAAAGAAGACCATTTAAATTCATCTTCAGTCCAAGAAGTGACAGGGTTTAAATTGATCACGTTTTCAACAGTGACGGGGGGAGGTGTCCACCCTCTTTCAACTAAAATCCAAACCCGTTCATCTATGGCCTTTAAAGCCGACTTCATGCGGGCTTTCCAATATGCATAATTTGTCCCGTCAAAAACTGGCATTTTATTATATGATTTCTCCATTTGAACACGCTCTTTTTCAAAAATCAATTTTTTAGAAAATCGATTTCTTAGAAAAATTTTGCGGAAAAAAATTAGGAATACGCGATAGATTAGCGTAACCCGCTCTGATACCAATTTGAAAGAGTGTGCGCTTGCGTTCAAATAAGAAATTAAATAATGAAACTCAGTTCAACCCAAATAAACTCTAAACAAGCAACAAGGTGTGATTGAAATAATATGAAATCATGCAAGAGATATTCAAACACACACATGTGAGGACAAATCCCCCAAAGGGGCAAAACCATTTATTTTCATTATAATATTGTAACAAAAAATTTCGGATTACAATAAAAAATACAGTGACACAGAATTACCCACAGGTGTCGGATCTGTAGTCGACGGCTGGAAGTTTCCCTTTCTAGGAGGGCAGCAATGAAGAAGAAGAACGATCTTCTCCACAAGGGTATAAACAAAATAGTGTTTGTGTTCTAGGGTTTCAAAACGATTCACAAATGATTTGGAAATTTGTGTGAATCAAAACATGAGTTTGGTAACTCACAAAGGTGAAGACTTTGAGTTTATGAACTCTGAAAATCGTGTGTAGAAGTCTTGCAAAACCAATCTTCCGAAGTTGGTTTATAAAAGAACTCCTAGCCCTAAAAAATCTATGCACGATCAGGCTGAGTTTATCCCAGGCGGACCGTTCCGGGTCTGAGGCGAATCGGTCCGAGGGGGCGGATTGGTTCTTTTTAATTTTGGCATTATCGGTTCGCTACCGGTCCGGGGACTACTGGATCTTCAGCAAGCGGATCGGTTCGGTAGAGGGGTGGACCGGTCCAGGGTCGGATCGGTTCTTTTTCTCTGGGAGCATCGGTCCGGCCTGTCAAAATTTTGATTCCTCCACTTATTTGATATTCGGATCCATTGATGACGATATGAATCTAGAATTTCTTCAACAGTGTAACGGCGTACGGCATAACAAATTGATAATGGACAAAAATTTCCTTACAAATCTCCCCATATGTCTATACCGGTACATACATAAAAACAAACATCCAAATTATCAAATTGCAAAGTGCCTATACAAATCTACCCTTCCATGAACCAAAAAATGGAATGATACAATTAAATAAGACTTCATCGTTTGTTCTTCAACTCTTCAGGAATCTCAACGCTTTTCTCATTAGGGTGTGCAATTCTGAGATCATCAACGAAGTACCTACACACATGAGAAAAAGAAAAATACCAAGTGACATATCGAGTTTGAAATGAGATAAACATGAATACCAATATATGATAAAAACATAAGCTACATCTCAAAAACTCCCCCAAAATTCAAACTCCCCCATAATATGATAATTCTTTCTCCCGCTTTTTATGATGTCCCCAATTAGACAAATGAGAAGAATAAATCAAACAATCAAAACAAGGGTGTCACAAGGAATAAACAACTATTTTTGAGTTTTTCAAAAATTTTAAAACAAACAAGAACACACCATGAACGAACACAAAACAACCAAGTCGATGATGGCATAAATGAATGGGCATGATAAAATTAGATAGGAAAATGAATGCATACAAACATGACATATGTGCACGATGAATATCGGATACTCCTAACGAATGAACTCAAATTCTTCCTTTTGGTGTAAGTAAAAATGGAACGAGACATTGACTTAATCAAATCAACAAATCAAAGCTCAAAGTGATTTCTACACCAATAACGTCCAAAACGATTTCATGCTTTTTCAGGACTTTCAAGGAAGTGCAAACCCGTTTAAACATTCTCCAACCAAACTCCCTCAGATTTATATGTTTAATAGAGGCAATCTAAATTCTCAAACTTTGGAGAATTGTTGATGAAACCTAATGGCCCATAATTGGCATGTGTTGCTTTTATTACCTTAAAATTTTTCGGGCTCTTTTAACCTCTTTGGACCTCAGATAATAAAATTCCTCAATTTTTTAGGTCCTTTTTAACGGTGTCTTTTGCGCAAAGGATAGATAATTACCTTTCGCAGCCCCTCCTCGTTTTGCAAACAAACACTCAGTCTCACCAAACGGTTTTCACATGCATTCCAATCTTGTCAAGTTTTATCGCATATTGTACGTTTTATAGACAGAATTGAGATGGAAACACTCAAGCTAATATGTGATAGACAAGTGCAATAATCAAATATAGCCGTGCATGTGTGCAATAAAGGATATAGGAGTCAAACATATAGGAAGATATCACTAATCACATCTCAAGGACTCCAACGAATGTAAAGCACATGGATGAAATGATGTAGCATCTCAAATCTTTATCAAACAGTCACATGGATAAATGGAATGAATTTTGTGACTTGGCCATCTTAAATGCTTATCCATAAAAGGTGCAAAACATAAATCTTTTTGGAGTTTTCAATAACTTTCTAAAAGGAAAATCTTTTTGGGCTTTTCAAAAAAATTTCTAAAAGGAAAATCTTTTTGGAATTTTTTCTTTTAACGAAATAATAAATAAACAAAAGTAAAGCAAACTAATGATACAATCTAGCAATAGGAATCAGATGATATGATAATGATAATGCATCATATGCTAGACACGGACCAACCCCTCAGTCAACTGTGCAAATCCCCAAAGACTTCCTAAGACTCTCAAATCTAAAGGAATCTAAAGGTTTAGTGAAGATATCGACTAACTGACGGTCGGTGGGTACGAAACTCAGGGATACGACCTTCTCCTCAACTAACTGACGTAAGAAGTGCTCGCGTAACCTGTTATCCTTTGTGCGCGAATATTGGACGTGATTGCGGGATATGTGAATCGCGCTCGTGTTATCACATGAAATGATCATGGTGTCCTGTGAAATCCCATAATCCTCCAACATATTCTTCATCCACAAGGGTTGTGTGCAACAAGTCCCGACAACGATGTACTCAGCCTCCGCAGTGGATAAAGAGATGGAGTTTTGCTTCTTGCTCAACCAAGAGATAAGAGCAGAACCAAAATATAAACACCCACCAGAAGTGCTCCTACATCCATCTGCATCCTCGGCCCAATCGGCATCCGAAAAGGCGAACAAATGGTTATCGGTATCAAAGGAATACCAGATACCGTATGAGAGAGTCCCACTCACGTATTTGATAATACGTTTTAGAGCTAGTAAGTGTGACTCTTTTGGAGAAGCCTGATATCGCGCACAGACTCCAACACTAAAGGCTATGTCGAGACGACTAGCAGTCAAGTAGAGAAGACTACCTATCATACTCCGATACAAGGTTTGCTCGACGTCCTTGCCTGAAGTGTCCTTACTAAGCTTGATAGAAGTACTCATAGGTGTACGTGCATGCTTAGCGGAGTCTAAACCAAATTTCTTCACAAGGTATCTAGCATACTTGGATTGGGAGATGAACATCCCATCCTTTAACTGACGAACCTGGAGACCGAGGAAGAAAGTAAGCTCTCCTACCATGCTCATCTCAAACTCACTTTTCATCTCTTCCTCAAAGTGGTGAGCATGCTGGGAGCACGTGGATCCAAAGACTATATTGTCCACATAGACCTGGGCAACCAAAATAGCATCGTCATTTCTCCTGATAAATAATGTCTATCAACTCCCCCTCTCTTGAAGCCATGGGATAAAAGATAGGAAGTAATCCTCCCGTACCAAGCACGGGGTGCTTGCTTCAAACCATACAAGTCTTTCCTCAGATAATAAACGTGCTCAGGGTGCTTAGGGTCTTCAAACCCTTTTGGTTGTTCCACGTAAACCTCCTCCTGTAGAATGCCATTCAGGAAGGCACTCTTGACATCCATCTGATATAACTCAAAGCGCAGATGACATGCGATGGCGAGTAGTAAGCGGACAGACTCAAGCCTCGCAATAGGAGCAAATGTCTCCCCAAAGTCGACACCTTCAATCTGTGTGTAGCCTTGAGCGACCAACCTAGCCTTGTTTCTGATTATGGTACCATTTTCATCCATTTTATTCTTGAAAATCTACCTGGTACCTATCACATTAGTATCACTAGGTCGGGGGACAAGTTCCCAAACATTGTTCTTTTGAAACTGAATCAACTCATATTGCATAGCAGATATCCAGTGTTCATCCTTGAGTGCTTCTTTGTGATTCTTGGGCTCGACTTTGGACGTGTAGCAAAGATGGCTAACAACGTTCTCTAGTTGAGCACGAGTCTTGACCCCTAGAGTGGGATCGCCAATAATAGTAAAAGGATCATGACTCTTACGAACCCAAGATGGTGTGTCCCCTAACATGGGAGTAGGGTCCACAGAGTGTGGGTGGGGGACAAGTAAGTCACTCCCAGAGAAGTCCTCATCCTCACACTGTAGGTTAGGATCAATAGCCGTCAAAGGCTCGTCATCTTGCACGGTGACGTTTATTGATTCCATAACCTTAGAGCTCTTCAGGTTAAAAACCTGGTATGCTCTGCTATTCGATGAATATCCTAGCAATATTCCATCGTCGCTTCGGGAGTCAAACTTTCTTAATTACTCTCTATCCCGTAGGATGTAGCATTTACTCCCAAAAATACGAAAATATGCAAGGTTGAGTTTCTTGCCGGTCCACAATTCATAAGGCATCTCAAGAGTGTGTGGACGCAGGTAAACCCTATTCACCATGTGGCATGCAGTAGACACTGCCTCTGCCCAAAATCTCCTAGAAACCTTACGACCTAGAAGCATAGACCTAGCCATTTCCTGGATCATTTTATTCTTTCTCTCAACAGTCCCATTTTGCTGAGGAGTTCTCACAGTAGAAAACTCATGTTTGATCCCGAGGCTATCACAGTAATGATCTACCTTTGCTTCTGTGAATTCAGTGCCATTGTCACTACGTATCTTGTTAATAGTGACACTGTGTTGGTTTTGCAGGACACGAAACTTGGTCGTTAAAAACTCTACGGCATCGAATTTCTCTCTGAGAAATCCTACAATGGAGTATCTGGAGAAATCATCCACCATCAAGAGGATATACCTCTTACCACCCAGAGTCTCAGTACGAGTGGGACCCATAAGATCCATGTGTATAAGCTCAAGAACACGAGAGGTGGTAATGGAATGCAACTTCCTATGAGGACTACGAATTTGCTTTCCCAATTGACAGGGTCCACAAACCGTGGAAGTTGGCTTTCCAAGTGATGGTAAGACACGTACTAGGTCCTTTTTAGCAAAACGAGTCAAATCTCTAGCGTTCACATGACCTAGATGTTGGTGCCACAAATCCATAGGAGTGACCGTGGCGCTGTTGCAGACAAGTGAGGATGTGGGCTCAGTCCCATAGCAGTTATCCTCTGTTCTCACCCCTTGCACTAAAAGTTTACCGGATTGATTATAAAACTTATAAGCTTCTCGGTCAAACTTTACAGCAAAGTCATCGTCGCACAGCTGGCTGATGCTGAGAAGGTTTACTTTCAAACCTTGGACGTACAATACATTCTCCAGCTTAGGAAATCCTGGTAACTCTACTGTACCTCATCCTACAATGCTAGACTTACTCCCGTCTCCAAAGGTGACTCTACTATCCTCATAATCCTTAATGTGAGTAAAAAGTGAGACATCACATGTCATGTGTCTGGAGCATCCACTATCAAAATAACACTGTGAGGTATTATGTGCTTTGAGAGCGACATGGACAACAAGGGCCTTTTTCTCTGTCTTAGGTACCCAAGTATAGGTAACTTTATGTTTACCCTTGTTGTTTTTGGTTTTAGCCCAAATGCTAGAAGCATTCATTGATGGTAAGGACATCCGTCAGAATTCCTTCATCAGACTCTGTGAAGTGGCAGCTAAAAACTCAACACGCTCTCTCAGACTGGAAAAATCATCAGTATGATGTGGTGGAGCAGTAGTACATCGAGTCCGACCTAAACTATAGCAAAACTCCCTGAGGTGTCCATTTCTTTTGCAATGAGAACAAAAGATCCTAGTCTTAGAAGGACCTTGGTTTGCTTTTCTTGGTCGATCTCTCCTTTTTGGTTTTTGACAATGGCCATATGGAGTCGTAGTAAACTCAGGAATTGGTCCAGGTGAAATTTGGGACGTGGAGGCACCATCAAAACCTATTCCCTCCCTATCCCCAAAACCTAAAGCGAGACCGAGGAGCATCTTTCCCATCTTCCCAGATCTGTCCTCAAATTGTACCTTGACTTCCCGTGCCCTCTCAAGGTCATGAGTAAGATGGGCAACAAGGACATCAAGTTTCTTCTGAGTCTCAAGGGAGGAATGGAGCTCACTCGTAAGACTATCCACTTGTTTCGTCAAGTCCCCTTTCTCTTTCTCAAAATGACTCTCTCTCTCGCTCTTTAAACAAATTTTCTTTCTTAACACAGGCAAACTCTCTTTCTCTCATGGCAGTGCAAGTGGAGGACTCTCTCTCTCTCGTCTCTTCTAACTCTTCTTCTAACGCGGTGATCCTAAGAACTAACGCTTTTTTACACTTTTTAGTTTTAAATAACTCATTATGTAACTCGGTGTAGGCGCGTTGAAGGTTACTCTCGCTCTCACTTGCGTCATCCTCCCCCTCACTTACTTCGCTCTCACTGTCGAGGTGTCCTTGTGAAGTAGCATCCTCATCGTCGTGAGATGCACTAGAAGAACTCACACGACTAGCCATGAATGCGGTGAAGTTACACTCATGCAGTGACTCATCTCCTGAGTCCACCGACTCGACCTCACTGTCGTCACTAAGGGTAGCATTAAGGACGACTTTGCCCTTTTCTCTATTCAGACGAGTGGCACACTCAAATGCTCTATGACCCTTACCGTCGCACTCAAAGCATCTCTCACTGTCTTTCTTAGAAGGGTCTTTGAAATCTTTCTCATTTTTCTTTTCAAACTTATTTTTCTGAAAATTCTTTTTCTCTTTGAAATTTCCACTTTTCTTGAATTTAAGAATTTTCTTGAAGTTTTTAGCAAATAAAGCCAAGTCATCTAAGTCAAATTCACACTCAGAATCAGACATTACTATCTCTCTCTTTCTAGATGAATCAACTCTTTTTCTTCTCGACCCCTCACTTTTTCTCTCTTGGGAATTAAGTGCAATTCCCTTATCTTTAGACTTGACAGATTTAGGAAACATATCAATTTCATAAGTTTGCAAGTCTCCTACAAGTTCTTCCAATTTTAGCATATTTAAATTACCCATAGAATTTAGCAGAGTGACTTTAGGGATAAAACGCTTAGGCAAAGATCTAAGAATCTTTTTCACAACTCTAGCATTAGGAATTTGTTCACCAAGATTAAAGCTAGTATTAACAATATCAGACAACCTAGCATAAAAATCATCAAAGCATTCAGTTTCAAGCATGGTGATGGTTTCAAATTGAGTTGTTAAATTTTGCAATTTAGATTCTTTTACAGCATTAGTTCCTTCATGGGTAAGTTGTAAAACATCCCATGCCTCCTTTGACGTGGTGCACGTCATGATACGTTGGAACTCATCGGGAGTGATGGATCCGAAAATAGCACTCAAACCCTTAGAATTAAAAGAATACCGTTTAAATTCATCTTCAGTCCAAGAAGTGACAGGTTTTAAATTGATCACGTTTTCAACAGTGACGGAGGGAGGTGTCCACCCTATTTCAACTAAAATCCAAACCCGTTCATCTATGGCCTTTAAAGCCGACTTCATGCGGGCTTTCCAATATGCATAATTTGTCCCATCAAAAACTGGCATTTTATTATATGATTTCTCCATTTTAACACGCTCTTTTTCAAAAATCAATTTTTTAGAAAATTGAAATCTTAGAAAAATTTTGCGAAAAAAAATTAGGAATACGCGATAGATTAGCGTAACCTGCTCTCATACCAATTTGAAAGAGTGTGCGCTTGCGTTCAAATAAGAAATTAAATAATCAAACTCAGTTCAACCCAAATAAACCCTAAACAAGCAACAAGGTATGATTAAAACAATATGAAATCATGCAAGAGATATTCAAACACACACATGTGAGGAAAAATCCCCGAAAGGGGCAAAACCATTTATTTTCATTATAATATTGTACATACAATTTCGAATTACAATGAAAAATACAGTGACACAGAATTACCCGCAGGTGTCGGATCTGTAGTCGACGGCTGGAAGTTTCCCTTTCTAGGAGGGCAGCAATGAAGAAGAAGAATGGTCTTCTCCATAAGGGTATGAACAAAATAGTGTTTGTGTTCTAGGGTTTCAAAACGATTCACAAATGATTTGGAAATTTGTGTGAATCAAAACATGAGTTTGGTAACTCACAAAGGTGAAGACTTTGAGTTTATGAACTCTGAAAATCGTGTGTAGAAGTCTTGCAAAACCAATCTTTCGAAGTTGGTTTATAAAAGAAGTCCTGACCCTAAAAAAATCTACGCACGATCAGGCTGAGTTTATCCCAGGCGGACCGGTCCGGGTCTGAGGCAGATCGGTTATTTTTAATTTTGGGATTATCGATTCGCTACCGGTTCGAGGACTACTGGACCTTCAGTAAGCGGATCGGTCCGGTAGAGGGGCGGACCAGTCCGGGGTCGGATCGGTTCTTTTTCTCTGGGCGGATCGGTCCGGCCTGTCAGAATTTTGATTCCTCCACTTATTTGATATTTGGATCCATTGGTGATGAAATGAATCTAGAATTTCTTCAACAGTGTAACGGCGTACGATATAACAAATTGATAATTGACAAAAATGTCCTTACAATTTCTCTCTCTCTAGCGGCTGCTCACTCTCTCTCTACAACTTTCGTATGTTTTCTCTCTCTATTTCTCCTCCATTTATGTATGTGTATGTATATGTGCATGTGTGTATATATGTGTGTGTAAATGTGCGCGTTGTAATACCCTGTGACTTTGGGACTGAGAAATTAGATTTTTGGGAGAAATAAAATATATTTAAATTGGGAAATTTTAAAATTTGGAAAGTGAGGTCCAAAAATTGGGGATGTTATAAAGTATTTCGGATGATGATTCTGAGTGCGTCATTGATTCCGGATAGGTCGAGATAGTCGAAATGACTGTCCTTGGATTTTATTTCGGTCCATAAACATTTTTAAGTTAGTTTGACTCGAATTGGAGTAAACGAGTCATTTAAAGTGTGTATAATCACTTTAAAGTGGGATTTATATTTTAAAGGTTTAAGAGGCTTACGGATCAATCCAATCTCATTTGTGAGAAAGAGAGAAAACCTTAGGAAGATAAAGAGAAGAGGAAAAGAAGAGAAAGAAGACGAAAGGAAGAGAGAAAGGAAAAAGCTTGGAGATCTCCGACCCATACGCAATTTTGGGGATGATTTAACTTTTACAATTTCGAGGCAAGTGTTTAATCTTGCTAAATATTTCATTTGTGTATTTCATTTCATAATTTGTGGATAAAAGAAAAGGATTTTTGGGTTATATGTGAAAACCTAGATTTTTTTAGACTAAAACTTGAATTTGATGTTTATATATGGGATTGATGGCATTTAAAATTGATGGGATGAGATGTAGGTTGGGTCTTGATGTGAGGAATATTATTGAGTTAAAGATTGAGGGTTGGATAATAGTATTTGGGTATATGGAGAGTTTGGCTTTATTCAAAATGGAAATCGTCCAAGACATCTGGTATGGCCGGTCGACCGCGGTCTGGGGACCGATCGACCGCGCCTCAAGGGAAGAGCCTACTGCTTTCTTCGTAAGGCAAAATTAAACCCACGGTCAACCGTGGGTTTGGGACCGGTTGACCGGTCCCCTGTTTTTAGCACAAAATTGGGATTTTCTTTTACCCCTTTCCTTTTGGGGTTTTATTCTTAGGGTCTTTCTTAATGGGCTTATTGTGGAGGGTTATGATAGTATATTAAGGGAATAGGTACCCTAGGATGAATAGGGGCTTTCGGACCTATGTAAGAAACGGATTTTGAGGGTAGGATGCCTCTTTTAGTAATAAAATGACTATGGGGCTGAATGATAGGCGGATTATATTAATACGATAGTAGTGGGCTATCATAAAATAGTTATAAAAGGCAGAGATAGTCCCTTTATGCTTAGGTGCGTATTAAAAATAGATATTCTGAGGTATAGTAGGGGATCTCTTTGAGGATGGGAGTTCTATCTAGAGGTCATAAGTGAGTTTAGATATGATTTAACGTTTAGGATTCTTTGGGAGAGTGGTGAGGGTTTGGTGTGACATTGTAGGCCGATATTTGTGTCCAATCCTTATAGCGGTAGGATTCTATTTAAGATATGATTTGGGGACCAATGAGAGATAGAGGTCGCGTATCCTTAGTGATGATAAAGTTAAGGAGTAAAATCGTAAACGTGGTAATATTAAGGGTTCCTAGGAGCAATTGAACCGTAGTCGGAATTGAGAGAGACGGGATCATACTATCAACTGGACTAGTGTGTGTTGTAAATCTAGTCGGGATAGTTTTTATATATCGATGGGTGTTTAACAAAGGGGGATTCCAATTATGGATGGGATCTTGGAATGAATTTAAGATTGAGATTGAGGTTTGTAGACTATTAGTTATGTGCATACTAATAGTCGGAGTTATTACTAGATATATCGATGTGCTTTCGGATATAGATGGGATGTGTAGTAATTGTTATATGCGTTAGATTTTGGGTTGATAATCTTAATGTTGGATATATGGGAAGACTATTCATATCATAAGGGTAATGGATGAATATGCTTTAAGCGAGGGATCGTATTGAGATAACGAATTAAGTTAATATGATTGGAGTGACGGCGAGTATATTGAGGATCATGTATGCTAATAGCCGAGTTTATAAGTTTCATACATACGAACGAGAGATGGTATGTATATATGTATATGTAGAGATATGAATATATCTGTGTACTTATGGCGTGAATATTTATACCGTGTGTGATGGCTTGATTATATAATGTGATCATATGGATGTATATATATAGTGAGAATGATATATATACGTATGGCGCGAAGCATACCTGGCACATGCTATCATGGGAAGTTACGCGATGAGGGTGAGCACCTGGCTTGAGGAGCAGGGTGTGGATAGTCCCCAAGTCATAGTCGTCCATTTTTTATTTGTGTGATTTTATATTTTGGGGGTGAGAAGTCTTGGGTATGGGTCGTTCTCACTTGCCGGTTAGGAACTATGATCGTTTCCTATACGTTATGATTGATTTTGTGGCCATGGCAGTGTGATAATAATTCGAGAGGTGGTGACCCCGGAAGAAAGTGAGTAATTCCTGGAAGATGATAGCATGGTGCAGTATTTTGAAATCCTATAGCCGTTTATGTTATGAGGATTGCAAAGTGTACATTATGTGTGTTATGTATACGTGGTTGTAGGAATTAATGATTGCTTATATATATTTATAGTAAATATATATTTGTATATCCTATAGGTGAGGTGAATATGGAGTTTCTATGATGTACATCTTAGGAGATTTTGGGTGTACGAGTTCATTGGGGTCGAAGGATCGTACTTAGAGACAATTGCGATTATCTCGACCCAAGGATTTAAGAGAGATTATAATTAGGTTTGTAGATAGTACCCTATAATTAAGTAGTTGCAGTAATAGGAATTATGTGTATGACATAATGGATCCCTACGATCAACATTGTCAAGGAGTAGTGTATAGGGGGGTTTCTTGTTTGGATTTCGCTTTGCGAGATGCCCCACGCACGAAACGTAGTGCAATGTTGAGAGTAGAGAGAAGTTTTGTCCTTAATACTTGTATGCATGTTTATGTGAGTAATAAACTCTTATATTGAAACCTAATATTAATGTGTAATGTACTAAGACATATAACTAGTTTAAGTTAATGATTGGAGCCAATAATAGACTGGTAAGGCATATACATATGTGTATATTTATGCGGGAATAAAATGGAAAGGATTATTGAGTTATGTTGGGATGGTGGGGCTCGTGGGTATAGGCCATGCATACTGTTTACGAGATTGTCTTAATTTTGTGTCGGGTAGCTTATTTAAGGTTACTGGACACGAGTAGGTGCGCGCTGTAGATGAGAGGTGAGTTGGGGGTTTCACGAGAGTGCGACTCCACCTTAATTATGAAATAGTGCATTTAGATTTATATGCACGATTAACACACTTGCTAAACATTTTTACACCTCGGGCTCTGACCCGTTTATATTTCTCTCCTGCTATATATATATATATATTGTACTACAGGTGTCCTACCGCATGGATACTGTATTCTTTTCTATCCACAGTCTTGGGAATCGTAGCAGATGTGAACTGTTGCGGGATTTAGACTATAGTCGATTCCTATTACTGTGTAAATCTAGATAGGATTCATGTTGTACATCAGGTTTGCACCCAAGAGTTATTCGTAGCTGTTTATATTTATTCCTTATGGATGTTGTACTGACTATGACCCGACAGCTTATTCGGGTATATTTCCCCGTATGTATTCATTTTATTGTTATGATTAGTACTTCTATTATCATGGCACTTGTGCATTCTACCCTGGGTTAGTAACTGTACATTGTTGGTTTAACTTCCATTATATGTTTTATTCATTTTTGGCATCCTCTTTTATGATTTCAGGTAGTTAGCCTTATCTATTGATATTATAGTCTGTTGATGCTGAGAATGAGCCATCTGAGATTCCTGATTTAATATAGTATAGGGCTGGCCACTCATTATTATTTTAACCGGGGTGTCACACGCGCGTGTGTGTGTGTGGTGTATATATGCGTGTGGGGGTGGGGGGAGGGGAGGGGGTGCATATGCGCGCGTGTGTGTGTGTGTGTGTGTGTGTGTGTGTTTGTGTGTGTATATATGCGTGTGTGTGTATATGTGCGTGTGTGTGTATATGTGCGTGTGTGTGTATATGTGCTCGTGTGTATTTTTTTAATTAAATTTTTATTGGTTTATTAGATATTGCCCCTCATATTGTAGTGCCCCTTGTAAAAGAATTGATTAATATAATATTGATTGGTTGTTAATTGTTTTTGTAAATTAATAATTGGTGCCCCTTTCATATGCAAGTAGGATTGCCCCTCATTGTAAATTAGTAAATTAATAATTGTATACTTTAATTGATGAAAAGAATTAATTGAGTAGATGAATTAGAAGGAGTACGGGATACACATTTGTTGTTGCCATTGCAGTTGGATTATAGTGGATCGATGTTGGGTTGGTTAATTTTAAAAGTGGCATGACCAGTGGATTATTGTCCATATGGGGGTGGGATTTTTCAACTTTGTTTGAAAATTACTTTGTATAACGAACAATATATATAGTATGATAATTAAATGAAATATACTTGAAATTACATATAGTGCGCATAGATACTAGCCTTCTAGTTCTTATGCGTACACATTCAATAGCCCTTAGACCTGTTCGAGAGTCATTACCCCTGTAATGAGATCTCTCGAATTGTCCCATTTGGACAGTTTGGGACTGCATAATTTCTGTATAATAATATTCTTAGTGGCTTAAAGTTGTTCCTTTTGGAAAAAGTTCTGTAGTCATATCCTAATGTTCTCTGGGTACATACTAGATTGACACGTGTGACTGTTATTTCAATTGATCAATTGAAATAACACTCACACTTGACAATCCACGTCGTGTACTTGGAGAACTACGGGGATAGGCTGCCGAGTAGGGGAAGGACAATAATTCCCTCTGGTGCATTTTCTTTAACGAGTGGGGAAAGGAAGATTCTTTTAGACACAATATATAATTTGAAAGGCCCGTCTAATTTTTTATCCAAGTTGCAAAGGATTGTGAATTATGCTACTCATGATTTTCATAAGTGTAAGTCCCACGATTGGCATGTGATCATGCATTTGGTTCCTCTATTGTTTAAGCACTGTTTCTCCAAGCACAAGGATTTGCGGAGGGCTATTATGTAAATGTGTATTACCTTCTCACTCTTGTGTGATAAGGTAGTCAATTGAGAACACATAGTGGCCGCAAAATTGGCGGTGACCGAAGCAATTTGTGTGTTGGAGAAGTACTTTCCCCCAACATTCTTTGACATAAGTGTTCACTTGTTGGTACACTTATGCGACGAGGCACTTCTTTGTGGTCCAATTAGATATCGGTGGATGTATCCGTTTGAAAGATTGATGAAAGTTTTTAAAGATTACGTCAAGAATAGGTGATACATTGCAGGATCAATTGCAGAGGAATATATCACCGTGGAGTCATCAATATATACTCGGAAATATATGTCTGACTCGACCAACGTTGATGACACTGATGAGTTCATCGATGATGGTGGTCATGTGATGGGAAAACGAGTGAAATTAACGAGTTTGCAACCTGAACAAGTAGCTCATTATCTATTTGACACACATGAAGATGTCGAAGAATGGAAAAAGTAAGTTTAAATTATTTTAATGTTTAACATTATTTTAGATTATTTTATACATGATTAATTTTGTAATATGCATAAAATATGAAGCATGTGAGAACAATAAAATACGAAAAACAATGGTACAATCAGACAACGAATTTAGGTTGTGGTTGTCACAAGAGGTAATTATAATGAAAATGGTCGTTATATAACGTTACATTACACTCAAACTTTACAACTAGTCTAATTATTTAATCTATATTCTCAGCTCTTAAAGACAGGTGATGCGATTCAAGGCTTACTCGTCTAGCCACTGGACCCTTGTTCGTGGCACAAGAGTACAAAAAGTATCGATTGAACGGTTACGTATTCAGCGCAAAAGTATATGAGAAAAGTACAAATGTATATAACTCGGCTCTTACTTTCTTTCGAGCAAGCGCAAAAGATAAAAACCTCGTTGAATCTGAAATGACTTACTATGGTGCAATTCGAAATATATTTGAATTGGATTATATAAGCTTCAAAGACAACATATTTTACCGTGGCTGGGTAAGAGTTGAGGATAAAAATGCTTGTAAAGTTGATCCTGTCACCAATTTGATCATGGTTGACTTGCCCAAGTTGAAGAGCAACGACCAAAAACTTGACGCGACTTAATATTTGTCTCAAAAGTGTGTACAATCTAGGCTCAAGTGCAAGCCTGTCGCTCAAGTAATAAACCCGGTAAGTCGGGATCGTATCCACAGGGATCGAGATTGCCAAATAGTAATAAGAAAAATTATTAAATCTTGAAATGATTTCGTAAAAGAAACGAAAAGATGATTAAAAATTGGGAAAATTTCTATTAAAAAATTAATTAAGAAAAACAAACTAAAAAGTGCAAAAGAAATTAGATCTGACAAATGGGAGAAAATAGGGTAGGGTACAATCCCTCAATCCTTAAAAAATTACCGTATAGAATACTAGAATTGTAAATTAAAATTATTGACTAGATCCGGTCTTTATACATTCTAAGCATTACATATATGAGGGATCTAGCCCGCATCATATGAAATCAAAGATAGATATAAAGCGGTGAGTGAATCCAGTCTTTATATATTCTAAGCATTACGTATATGAGGTTCAAACCCGCACCATACGAAATCAAAGATAAATATAAAGCGGTGCTTTCACGATTCAATCAATATTTTAATTTAACCTCTATTTTCTACATAAATAATTTGCCTTGGATTGAGTTCATGTACCCCAACCCTTGGGAATTTAGCTACTCATGATTTGATTAAAGAACAAATTCATACACAAAATTATGGATCTACAAGACATTGGAAATAATTTGCAAATAATAAAACTAGAGAATGGAAAGATATTACTTGAATTCAGCAACAAAAAATGGAATTGGAATCTTCATGAAAACTCTTGAAGGAATAGAAAATTTGCTCTCAAAATCTAACTCTAAAATTTAATCTAGCACTTTTAACCTACTCCTAACCTAGCCTCTCTCTAGCAACCCCCTCTCTCTAGAATTCCACTCTCCTTTGAAAATGAGGCAGGGCTTGGTCTTTTATAGCACCAAGTTGCACGAATTTGGCATCAAATTTCGCTTGTGGAACAAGTTTTCCAAGAGTTGCACTGCATTAAATGCATAATTAATTACAGAAATCCGCACATCCAGACTCTTCATTATCGTACAACTTCAAAACATCGTAACTTCTTCACCGTAGCTCGGATTGAGGTGCCGTTTTTTCCAGTATTATTGTAATTTAGATCTCTTCAACTTTCTAGTTGGCCCCACCTCCGAACTAAGGCTGTAAAATTACGAAAATGCCCTTCAACTCTCCATTTCTTGGTTTCTTTCACTATTTTGAGCTCTCCTTCGCACTAACTTGCGTGAAATACCTGTAAAACACATGAGAAATACACAAAACACGAAATACTTTCAAAAAAAGGTTAGTAGCATAAATAAGAGATAAATCCAAGCTAAATACACTGCACGAGATCATAAAAATGCCGAAATTAAGGGGATAAATGTGAAGAATATATGCCTAATCAATCCTATCACCAATTTGATCATGGTTGACTTGCCCAAGTTGAAGAGCAACGACCACGTGAGCGATGAGCCGGTTGTTTGTGCATTTCAAAAGGTTAACCAAGTGTTTTACTCGGAGTATATCAACAACGAGTCGTGGTCAATTTTCCTACATGTGCCAAAGCATCTAAATAGTAATGTGGATGACTTGGCATCTCCTACCGAATATCAATCCATTTTTTATGATAACCCGAATTTGAAAAAAAAAATCAATTTGTAATAAATATTCCAATTTGTACTTTATCAATCTATTTTTAATGCTTTTAATTGATTCACACTTTATCATTTTCACTCTTGTGTAGTGTGTGTTTGTGTTGGTAGTAGGGGTGGGGGTGGGGATATTTCATATTTTTAGTAATTATACGTATTATGAGCTAGAAGCTGTTGTTTTGGAATTCAGAATTGAGGTGTTAACTAGTAACAATTCATTTGGATTTGTAGTAATTGTAAATATTTGCATGTCTTCTTCTAATTCATTTTGATTTGTACTAATAACAACATTTTTTACAGCAAATGTCTCCTTCAGGTGTTAAGGCAAGGATGATGATGTTGATTATGATGATGTCGTCTGGGCTCGGTGGTAGCGGAGGCGAGGAGGGCTCCTCGGCCCATAGGCTCCCCAAATATGGCAAATTGGGGATGGACATCAAGAACAAAACGAGGCTATTAGCGAGATCCCTTAAGCTGATAAAGACGATCATCGACCCGGGGTACACTAGTTGGAGGGAGGTGCCAAATGAGCTCAAGTTAGCTATTTGTGTGGCACTACAGGTAATGAATTTATATTTATATTTATATTTATATGAATATTTCGATTTCGATTTCGATTTCATTTTATATTTATATTTATATTTATATTTAAATTTATATTTATTCGCAACTAGCATTGTATTTGTTGGACATGAACAATTTATCCTGGATCCAAAGCTACGCGATTGCATCTTGGAGCAGTTGAGAGAGCAACACAAGACGTGGAAGAAAAATATGCGGACCCGGTACTGTGGAAAGACCTAAGAGTCTGTTATCCGAATGCGTGAATCCGTCCCGCCGAAGGAGCCGATCTCATTGGCACAATGACAAAAGTTCATTGACAATGATATCAGGGAGAGACAATTGACATCTCGCCAATCAGGGAGGAAAAATCGGGTAAAAAAGACGGACGTGCACTACTCCGGCCGGACGTCTTACGGCGAGGTGGAGCATAGGATGATGGTAAGATTTAATTTTTCTATAACTACAGAAATATATTATTCTGCATTATTTTACTTTGCGGGGCCGATACTAATTTTACTTTATTTCGTTTCAGGGGATAAAGAGTGGCACTGGGGGTAGGCCAGATAGGCTCGATACTTATGTGGCTATTCGGACGAAGAAGGGGAAGGATAAGGAGGTGTCCTCGAGCGTCGCGGCCACGATTGTAAGTAATCCGACAGTTTACTTTTTATTAATTACGTTATAATTTTTTATTTACTTATTTTACTAATCATGTGCTTTTTGTCATTTTAGGCAAAGATTAAGGAAGTGCATGAGTCACAGTCTGATGCTGACAAGGCATCTTTGTCCACAGACGTACTCAACCAAGTTCTTAGCGCTGGTCGGAAGGGGAGGACAAGGGAGGGTGATCTCGCGGGTGGCCAAATCTAGGATCATCGGATTGGAGACGAGCGACACCAGGTTGGCTCGAACGGTGGACTCGCATGATGCAAAGTTGTCTCGTTTGGAGGCGACGGTCCAAGATATGTTCTTATTTATGAAGTGTTCATTGGGCGAAAACTGTTAGGGGAAAGGGAAGGAGAAGGTGGTGGAGGAGGAGGTGCAGGATGATGAGGATGTGGACCTCCCTGCTTCATCGCCGACATGTGCGGACTTTGATGATCCACTCCCCTATTTGGATCTCTTAAATCGACCAATGTCGACACTTGGTTGGCCGAGCGTGTTTTTACTGGACATATTTGATGGCCAGCGGATAGGGCGGGGGTTGAGGGACCCGAATACCGTCCATGGTATACCAGTTCATGGGCGTTTGCTTCAAGACATTGAGTCCAAGGTGCTCGTCACGCATGTGATACCCGGGAAGGAGAACTCCCCCTTGTGGTTGCACGAATAATGCATCACGATGTATATTGCTGGGTGTGTCAATTCATATATCGTGTGGCCTACTCACCTCCTCAGAGCTAACCTTACCCCAGACATGTAGTGACATTATTTGAATTGAATTGTTTTAAGTTGTTAGATTTGAATTATATCGTGATGCATATTATTTTGAATGTATATTTGCATTATCTCTATTTTATTTGGATATATGATGTTTGAAAAGATACAATGTTGTTATAACAGGTACAAATATACTGCTGGGCAGTGGCCATACTACTCAGCATATTTTTTTTCAATTCTGCCCAGAATTGTCACGGTCATTGACCGTGATTTTTTTTTATAAAATGCCACGGGTTTATCACGGTCCTTAACCGTGATAAAACTTGTCAAGGTCAATGATTGTGACATGACCGTGATAAGTCTAATGAACTTATCACGGTCGGTGACCGTGACAAGTCCGTGACAACAAAAGTTGTCACCCCCAGAATTGTCACGGTCATTGACCTTGACAAGTCCAACTTGTCAAGGTCAATGATCGTGACAATTCGACAGATTTGGTATAGTGAAATGAACCCTTAAGAATATAATAAATTCTACGTTAAGAACTTTAGGACTACCAAATAATATGTGGGGTGAGGTACTTCTTACTGCTTGTTATATTATTAATAAAATACCTCTTAAGAAAAATGATAAAACTCCTTATAAATGTGAAAAAATAGAAAACTATCCTATAAACACCTTAAAGTGTGGGGGTGTCTTACTAAGGTTTCAATTCTAGTCCCTAAAAGAACTAAACTTGGTCCAAAGATAGTTGATTGGGCATTTATAGGTTATGCTAAAAATAGTAATGCATATAATTTTTTAGTAAATGATTCTAAAAACTTGTATATTGATAAAAAATACTATTTTGAGTCAAGAGATGCTAAATTTTATGAGAACATATTTTCTTTTAAAGATAGAATTGAAGGAACTAGTAGTTCTGTTCTAGTGGCACCGAGGCTTAGAAATGAATATTCGAATACGAAAGATACTGAAATAAGAAAGAGTAAAAAACCTAGTGGAAAATGACCCTATCACTTTTAATGAAGCCATCTCCTCGCTTGATTCTATTTTTTTTTACAAAGAAGTTGTAAATAGTGAATATGAATCTATTATTTCTAGAAACATATGGGAGTTAGTTGACTTAACCAAAGGATGTAAAACTATTGTGTTGCCCAGATATTACCTTAAGAGGGGGGGTGAATTGAGTTTAGCAAACTTTTATGACTTTAATTAGAAAATCAATAAATATTTGTTTTTAAAACACTTAATCTAAAAATCAGATTAATATCACAAATAAAATTGTAAATATCACCAATTAATTTAAACAAGATGAATCACAGATTTTAATATTCACTAAATAAAATATCAAATTTAGCTTACAATATAAATTTATATTCTGAATTTAATCACAAGTGTGTTAAATAAATACAACAAATTAATTAAACATGTAGTATTTCAATATTATATGACCCAAGTGATTTATAAATAATTTTCGTTATTAAAAAATATTTCGTTTTTTTAATGAATATTTATTAAAATAATAATTTTAATCTTAAAATAAATTCACCAATTTTTATTTAAATAACTTGCAAGTATAAGTGCTTAAAAGTAAAACAAACACAAACATATAAATAAATTTAAATGCAGGAAATAAATGACACCGTATTTTAACGTGGTTCGGCCTACGTCCACGCTCCTCGAGCAACACCCGTTTCTATGCGCTTCAATACTGCGATCCACTTTGGCAGTATCAAACCTCCAATGTACAACTTGAGCAGCTGAACCTAGATACTAGTACAACCGAAGCTAATCACCAAGCTTCAAAAATAAATCTGAAATTCTAAGTACAAAGATTTGATGATGAAACTCTCTAAAATACAACTTGATCTGAGTTTCTTCTTCAAATGAGAAACCAAAAATAATACTGAAATTTTTGGTCTCTTAAACTTCTCTTGAGATTGTAGCAGAATGAAGTTATTGTGCTCTGTTTCTCTTGATCTTCAAAAACAATATCTGAGTAAAAACAAAATTGTTGCTATCTCAAGTGCTTGCAGTGTTGAATATAATTTTCAGTTACTCTCTTCTTGAGTATGTGAAGCTGAATAAAATTTTCAGTTGCTCCGTTTTTTTATTCTGTTTTCGTGTCATGCTCCTTCAACACAAATCTGGTCCTCTTTTGTAGCTTAAAAAAATGACCGTTAAAAGAAAGGTATAGATGAATTTTTCTCCATAAAAGATGAAAAGAAATTCTGACTGAGAGTGGTTCTTCCCCATAAAATCTGTATACTTGAGAGAGCATTAAATGCTCAATATATTTGAGAAGAGAAATCGTATCCTCATCTTTGATCTTTGTCAAAGAAAATAAATGCGTATAGTGATAGAGAGAGAGAGAGAGATGATAGAAGCAAAAGGGAAAGAAAATATACAAAGAATATTGATAACGATTGTTGTGCGTGTGTACATAGAAAATAAATAAAAAATAGATTCTTTTCAATCAATCACTAAATCATAGAGATATGTCGTCTATAAAATCGATCAGAAAGTAAAAAAGTTTACCAACTCTCAATCCTTTAAAGTGAGTCAAACAATGTGGAGCCCATGAAGAGAAGTTTAGAAAAGACCGTCATTTTCACAAGATAGTTTTCTTTCAACAGATATAAAATAAAACGGCAATAAGATACTTTCTTTAAAAAAAATCAAATGATAGACATGTATACTGATAAAGCAATGGGTTTAAGAAGAAATATAGTTATGCAAATTAAAAAAAATTGCCATGATTAGAACTATACACTGTGTAATAGGCTTACAACAGGTAGCAAAAAATCATAATAGATATCATTATACAGGTAGGAGGCTTAGTTCTATATTCATTGTCAAACTCTACAAAATCAAAGATAAGCATCTTCACCTAGCTAAACATTTCCCACTTATTTAACTGTAAATGCGTGTAGTGTAATAAGAGGTCTCAAATGCCCATGGTAGTGACAAATATTAACTGTCGACTGAACTTTTACATACTTGTTCAAGGCATAAAAAATAATACTTTATGTTGTGGAGCAATATATTATATACCATGCGTGGCAAAAAAAATGACAGCTAAAATGTTTGTACAAATTTCCAAGGAAATATATAAATTTATATTATGTAATTATGATACAGTAATATGTGTGGTAAACAATTTCCCAAGACTTTAAAACAAGGAAGTATTAACCGTATGTTATCCCAAAACAAAATTGGAGTACAGTAACACTTTGATATGGGTATTGGCTAAAGGAAGCAATCCGGAGACAGATATGGATAACATATCTCTCCAAGTGAGTCTGAAAAAGATAGCTAGCTTACAACTAGTTACAGCAAGAAGTGGGTAAAAGTAAAATGCATATATATATATATATATATATATATATATATATATATATATATATATATATATATATATAAGTAGACAATTCTAATGCATGATCTGAGATTTCTACCTAACATAACTACAGATGTTGGTTCTCAAGACAGCCCGTGGGGCCTAAGACAAATGACGAGTGTAGTCATCTTTCATCTCAAATATGTTAGCTGTAAAAGAAAATTACTTACAAAGAGATAAGTATACGTTGATAAAGAAGGAAAAAGAAGATTGTGTTCCCAAAACAAATTACTTCATCTTTCTTGGAAATGACCAAAGAAAAAGATAATACATATCTGACTAGTGGGTTTGAACCACATATGCCCACACATGCCTTTAAAGGCTACATAAGTTATGAAATCGTTTTGAACTATAATAAAAATAGTAACTGAATTAATCTGCCAAATAGAAGTGTACGAAACCAAAAAAAATAAGGAAAAAATATATAAAAAAAATTAAGAGCAATATATAAAAATTTATCAACTCAACCTTTTGGACTGTATAGATTACATCACCAGCTAGAGGCATGGGATATAAAAAATGATGGGACAAAGGTAGTCAAACCAATTATATAGCAGATCTTAAATATTTACCTTAAGTCTATAACTGATCAAGGAATATTAGCAAACAACTCTTAACATTACAGATATATATATATATATATGAATTATATTGTAATAAGAAATAAAAGGATGTTTGTTATCATCAAAATCAATATATTATTTTAAACTAAAATGTACATTAATTAAACTAATTTTAAGTATTAATTAAGAAATAAATACATTTTCGTTAACAATCTCCCCCTTTTTGATGATGACAAACAAATTTACTCAAAATAATAAATATTGGCACAATAAAGAAAATTCACATACTTTTCCCCCTGTTTGTCATAAACAAAAAGGAATAACAATAGCACACTCTACATAAATAAGATGCAAACAAAAAATAAACATAACAACTGGTTTATTGATACTAAAAGGAAATTACATTTTCAGATTATTTATCATATGACATACATCATTGGGATGTCCTTCCAGAAGGATTTCTTTCCCGTTATCTTTGACCATAAGTTTGATAGAATTTCCAGTGTAAGAGCCGGTTGAGGAAGATTCAGATTTGGTAGAAGTGTTCGTTTGAGAGGGAGTACCCATGTGAGGTGGCAAGACAAAAGGCCAAGGAGGTGGAGTTACCCAAGGAGCAAATGGAGGAGAGAGAGCTATGGCGTTAAGGGCTTCGGAGTAAGAGGAATATTTCTTAAATTTAGCATTACTTACACCTTTTATCTAAACCTCACATTCTCCCCACGTGGTATAAATCCCGAGTTGTTTTCCAACCCAAACAACATAGAAGGACTGCATGGTTTGTGTGCGAAGATAGAGTAGAATGGAGTAACACACACACATACATATATATAGGGGAGTATTGATTGTCAACTAGTGATGAAGATACCAAAAATTTGTCTACTAGTGATAAAGGTTTTTTTGGAAAGATGTGAATATGCTATTTATATAAATAATGCAATATTTAAAAAAGATTATAATTTTAGATCATTTATACATCCCATACCGAGTTCACGACAAATAAAAGTAAAACGATCTTCGGATAACGGTTTTGTGAAAATATCGGCCAATTGAAGATTCGTAAAGATAAATTCTAGTCTAACGTCACCTTTTTGAACATGATCACGTAAAAAGTGATGTCTTATTTCAATATGTTTTGTTCGAGAATGAAGAGTTGGATTTTTAGTTAAACATATTGCACTTGTATTGTCACAAAAAATAAGAGTATTTTGAAAGGATATTTTAAAGTCTTACAATTGTTGTTTCATATATAATGTTTGAGCACAACTACTACCGGCGGAAATATATTCTACCTCGGCCGTGGAAAGAGCAACTGAATTTTTCTTTTTACTAGACCAAGAAACTAGTGAGTGTACTAGTAAGTGACATATACCACTAGTGCTTTTTCTATCAACTTTAACCCGTAAAATCCGCATCGAAATAGCTTACGAGTTCAAACGATGTAGTTTTAGGATACCATAAGCTTAAGTCTTTAGTACCATTTAAATATCTAAAGATGCATTTTACGGCACACAAATGAGATTCTTTAGGATTGGCTTGAAAACGAGCACATAAACATATACTAAACATAATGTCCGCTCTACTAGCGGTTGTGACAACCCGCCAATTCGAAATAGGGGGTGGCCAGCCCGATACTCCAAAATAATGGAATCATGGATGGAATCATTCTCAGCATCACAACAAAATAAGAAGTATACGGGATAACCACTCCATATTTCAGAAAAACGGGTTGTCAAAAATTTTGGATTCAAAATTTACAAAAGAAAATAACTTAACAACTCGTTATATAGAAGATGGAAACCCCATAAATGTATATACAATAGCTACAAGTAACAAATAAGAGGATCGAATATGCTGTCGGTCACAGACTAATACAATGCAATACAACAATGTAAAACAAGTTCAATTATTTACATATTACATTACATTAATCAAGTACAAAAGCTTGGGCCTCTCGCCCGAGTAAAAAGACCTTATCTTGACTAGAGTACAAAAATGACAACGTCTATTACCAAATGCCCCGTAATACCCGAAAAACATCACGGCTCGCCAAAGACACAGGGATCGGAATTCAAATCAGGCATCCTTACGGCGGAGTACCTGAGCGGATATAAGAGGCAAGCATGACAAGAAATATAAACGGGTCAGGGACTGGTTCTATATGATTACCAGACGAATAAAAAGTATGACAGTTATGAATATCATCATGCTAAAAAGATAAAATCTATCTACACAGTTCTAAACATAAGCTAAGGAAAAATAAAAGCATGAATTTAATTTAACTAAGCAGGGGAAAAGAAAGATAAACATAAATAAAGACTTCCATTAAATACACCGATTCATTTCATAGTTTATTCCTTTATCAAGAAATTATAACTATAATTATAAGATCTTTATGTTTTTTTATTTCAAATACATGCCCATCCTGGCATTACCATTCCTTAACAGGAATATCATTATCAACAAATGCTCTTTATGGCATTTCATTGTGCTCTTTGTGGCACTTCTCATACATCAAGTCCCACTTGATTATGAATAGTTATATTTATTTACATATAACGATTCTAAGACCTCCCCTCCGAGTTTTCCCACTGGGCGCCCCCCTAAATGACCATCATCTTCCAGGGCCTATCTATACAAGACAACCTGGGTACCTATAACGCAAGACGTCGGGAAGCGGCCATATGCCTGCGGGAGAGTCAAGACCACACTCGGAATCCCCTCACCAGCGCAGAAAACATAACATATCATTCATATGGCCTATGGACTATATCCACCCTGCATTCATTAGCTAGGGGGCATCACCAAGCGGGCGAACTTCCCTTATGATGTCATTTAGAGAGGTGTGTATCATGTAAATTATCATTTAACATATTCATGATTAAGTAAATTATCATTTACCATCATTAGTACCATTTCCATTTCATTTCATTTCCTTTCCATATATATATATATATATATGTTTCATTTTAACCGAAACCATAGTCATTTACATTATTGTAAATACCTTATAATATACCCGGAGCCATACTTAATACACCTTATCGTTGTAACCTCGATGAATAAATAACTTGTAATTTATTCTCCCAAGATTCATTTGTGGTATTATTGTAAACCATTAAGACTAACATAGCTCCGTTGAGCTTCTAAAGTCTCCCAAATATAACACTACAACTCCTAGTTTCATAATAATCAACTAGAAGAAAAGAATGCCCTAACTTCAATTGGCATATCCCCGGAAAAGTCCCCACATAGGGCATTTCTAATCTAAAATGGTTACCCCTCACGTCTTGGACTCTAAAACTCTAAATTTACTTCATTCTAGAAGGTTCCAAGTCCCTATTGAAGAGAATAATCCTAGGAAACAAAATAAGAATTTAAGGATGAAAAATAGGGGAACGGTCGACTGCGTCTCAAGGTTTTGCCTACGAAGGAAAGCAGAAAGCTCAAAATGGTATAACCGGTCGACCGGTCAAGGGATCGCGGTCGACCGCCCAGAATTTTATGCCTTTGTGGGAAAGCAGTAAGCCTGCCCCCGAAGGCCCGGTCGACCGGTCAGGGGACCGCGGTCGACCGGTCATAGCAGACCTAGGGCTCTTTCTTCTTCCAAAAACTAAACCCAAGTGATTATTTCAATTTTCCCCACCTAAATTTCTAAATTATCATCCATAAACATTTATTCATCATAATATTAAACTTAACTACTCTCTAAATCACATTTACCTTACCAATTTAAGGTTTAATCACTTAAATCATCATACACACACACACACATATATATATATATATATATATACAAATCCAATAATCTCCTCCAACCAACCAAACAACACAACTATCATACAATTTATCTATCTAAGATCATATATTAGCAAGTAGAAAACTTGCCTTAGGGTGTAACACCCCGCCTAATTAAATACCGGGTGGCCAGTCCCATACCAAATTAAAACAGAATATACAGTTGGCTCATTCTTAGCATCACTGTCGAAAACATTTACAACTCACCCAATACCCAATTGAGCTGGTGTTAAAAACTTTCCAAATTTAAATTTAACAAAATCCATTTCCAGTTTAAGAATAACACAACACATTTTATTCTACAACACTGATAACCAATTAGATAACACAAAATAATTTGAATGCAATTGGAATAAACATTCCCAAATAATATTAATCCATTACAGTAATCCCAATAATATCAAATGTATTAAAATGACACTAATACCATAGTATTTGACCCCGATAGAAGAAGATAACTGAATCCTTTGGGCGACATGCCCTACTAAGAGAATACTGTGAATCAAATGATGATAGGCGTCTAAGCAAAACTCCATAAATCCATAGCCTGTCATAATCCGCTAAGGTTGGCGTCCCCATTGCTGGACACCTAATATAGAAGATACAATAGAAAAGAAAATATGCAAGGAAACGGGTCAGAGCCCGATTGTGAAAATGATTTTTAAAACAACAAGTATTTAACAAGTGCAATAAATCTTTTATTATGTACATGTTAGACCCAACTCTCACTTGCCATTCTCACCTCTAAACTAGAGTGCACACTTAACGTTTCCTATTAACCTCCTAGTGAATGGTTCCTCTTTTCTAGTCTCCATATTATAATTCCATCCCAATATCATAATCCCCGTATGTCCCATACCATACGTCACATTATTATTCATTTACATTTCTCATCGTTTCTCATTAACATGAATCATTTCTCATTAATATGAATTAAGTTTTTCAATAAACATTCATTAACTTAATTCAATTATCTTTCTCTATTCACTGTTATCTACAATTATCACCGTAGATAGATTTAACCATAATAAATATCCATTCATTCATTTAATCCATTATATATATATATATATATATATAATACGGCACCCCGAGTCACAGCTGCGGTGCAATGCATTACTCTGCTATCATGTCCCTATATCGCTGGTCGCCGAATAAGAGACAAAAGGTTCGGTAAGGATACCTCGAACCACAAATAACAACACAATCATTGGAGGCGAACATAGTTCTCATACCCATGGGTCACGCACATACCTACGTACCCATAGTCAGCGAACTTATCAACTCCCCGATAAGTCTTTCATATACCTATGTTCTCGAGCGACAAATCAAAGATCCCATGGATTCATCAGGATACGACTGCCCTCACGCGCAAACCTCCCACCGATAGCAAGTAAGCTAGGTATATCATAGACATAATCATTAATCAATCAAATAGGTATTATCATACCTATAGTATACTAACAATAAGGTACTCACATTAACCTTATATTATTCCCTTACGTAGCATTATATCTCTTTAAATCCCACGTATTAAAATGTCATATATTTACTTCATAATTTAATTATCCTCGCATCCTATAACATCTCTCCACTCCCGACGTCGTTAAGGTTCATGCGCGGAGCGTCTCGCAAAGAGAAATCCAAACAAGGAACCCTTCCAATACACTACTACTTAACTTTGTCGATCGAGGAGGTTCGTCAACTTCAAATATGCGATCGGAATAACCTCATCCCCTCTTTCAACCAAATGTGTTCTAAACTCCCATCTCTATCTAGGTGCCATACCACTACGCTCTTGTACTACACTCAGACCTTGCGAAATCAATAATGAGCTTAAACTCAGTCCTTGATGTTTAAATTGTAACCCTAAGGCTACCCAGGTGTTATATTATATATCCCCTACTTGAACTATCCTTAATCTTCATACAAACAGATTAGAATCCAGCACATGAATCTAGCAACCGAAATCTCTTTAACTTTAATTATCATAATTCTAATCAGTTAAACCCCAATCAAATTAATTCAAATCTTAACTAGGGCTTACTGATCTTCTCTAAGTCCCATAATATCCAATTAATAATCATCGAAGATATACAAAAGTTTTGGGATAAGAACCAACATTAAAAAGAAACAACATCATGAATTCTCATATTTTAAATACTCAGAAAAATCAGATCCAAAAATTATTCAAATCATCAATCCGACTTCAGATTTGGATTCTACACGAAAAATTGAGTCAGGTATGTGTTTTGAGTTTTTCTTAAATCTCATCCAAATGCACTCAAAAAGAAGATCTAAACATTCCAAATTGGCTCTTCTCATTCCACTCGTTTTTGCCTTTTTTTCCAGAAAATTATCAACATATTATCTTCAAGAACACTAAATTATTTTCAGAATTTCTTCCACAGATTGATAAATATTTATTGGATTACTAATTACCTACAACATGAGTTTAATTTCTATATATTTTTAGATTCCAAAAATCCATTAACAACTATATCCTTTCATCTTCCAAGCATGAAAATCATCTCTTTTTATAACTATCCTAACATGGACAATATACGAACTTAAATTGCAAATATCAAACACTTGCCTCTAATGAAGATCTGATCCTTTGGAGTTGAATAACACAGGTGGTGATGGTGGTGGTGACCTTTGACCTTTGGTTCTCTTCCTTCCCAAGCAAACTTCTTTTTCTTTCCAAGCAACCTTCCACTCTCTCTAAGAAGATGACTTTTCATTTTTGTGTAGAAGAGATGAAATGAACCTACATACACTAATCTCCAAATACTTATAATAAGACAAAACTCGAAATCACTATTCATCCCTCTTGTAAAAATAACCAAAATGCCCTTTTGGGTTGTCTTTTCATTTCCAAATGATCCGAGACTCAAAATTAACATCCAAATAGACTTTTCTGACTATTTCGAACCTTCCAGACGCAACGATGCAGTCGAAATTACTATAAGGTCGATAGAAAATAAATTTCCTTTTTAATTTAATAAATTAGTCCCGACATGTCCCATACCGCGTCTAACTAAAAATTCAAATTATCGATTTTATATCACACCATCATATCAATGACATCACATTCATATATTACCTAAATATCTTTAAGTAATATTCAGAATCATCCATTTTAATATCCACAATTTGGATAAAACCCAAATGAATTAATTTATAATAAGATCCAATTAATCCATTACTTTAAAATATAACCCATTTTAAAAGTCATAAAAATTACGGGGTATTACATAGGGTTGCAAACTCAGATTCCTTTGTGGTAGAAGTAATCTCCAAGCTTAAATCTCTCTCTTTTCTTCTTTCTCTCCAATTTATCCACTCTTCTCTCTCTCTCTCTCTCTCACTCTCTCTAGGGCTTGTGGTGTGTAATGGAAGGAATGGGAAAGGTTGGGAGACTTAAACCGTGGCTTAAGTCTAAAGTTCCCAACTTAACTTGTTAATACCACACTAAAATGACTCCCATATACGCGTTTGAGTTAAAACCAGGTAAAAGTGCCCGAAACCCAAAAATACAATATGACACTTATTTTGACTGTCTCGCATATTCCGGGACTAACTACGCCCTCTAAAATGGCATCCGGCAATTCTATAAACCATTTTAAATTCCGGTTTCAATTAAACCATAATGTCATTTAAAACACATGACACTATAAAACATACAATAGAATGATATTTAATTTCTCATGCAGTAAATATGCAATAACCCAGCAAATATTAACTTTCATTTCATAAAATTAATATTTACTCCAGTTCCAACATTTTATATAATTACCTTATATGGTAAATTAATATAAAATCAGCCTCCTAAAAGCGAGGGTTGTTACAGCGGTTAAATATAGTAGACTACCAATCATGCCACGATATAAAGTTGTATTAACAGATTTTTCTTTTTCATTAATATCTAACTTTATAGATCTGCTCATAGGTGTACCAAGTGCTTTACCATTCTCTAAACCATATTTTACTAAGAGATCTTTAATATATTTAGATTGATTGATAAAAACACCATTTTTAGATTGCTTAATTTGTAAGCCCAAAAAGAAATTTAACTCACCCATCATACTCATTTCAAATTCTTTTTGCATAAATTCTAAAAAATCTTTACATAAATTTTCATTTGTGGATCCAAATATCATATCATCAACATAAATTTGTACTAGAAGCATATCATTGTTAAGAATTTTTATAAATAAAGTAGAATCCATTTTTTCTCTCACAAAATTGTTTTCAAGCAAAAATCCACTTAATCTATCATACCAAGCCCTAGGGTCCTATTTTAATCCATATAAAGCTTTATTTAGTTTATAAACATGATTTGGAAACATGTGATTTTCAAAACCGGGAGGTTGCTTAACATAAATATCTTCACTTATAAAACCATTTAAGAAAGAACTTTTGACATCCATTTGAAATAATTTAAAATTTTTATAACATGCATAAGCTAATAACATACGAATGACTTCTAATCTAGTTACGGGGCATAAGTTTCATCGTAATCAATACCTTCTTGTTGGTTAAAACCTTGTGCAACTAGTCTAGCTTTATTTCTTATAATCAATCCGCCGTCATCCTTTTTATTTCTAAAAACCCATTTAGTTCCAATAATAGTTTTATCTTTAGGTGTGGGAACAAGTGACCAAACATTATTACGTTCAAATTGTAACAATTCTTCTTCCATAGCTAACAACCAAAACTCATCTTTTTCGGCTTCATTAATATCTTTTGGTTCAATTTGTGACACAAAAGCTAGATTATTACATACATTCTTTAAGGAGGATCTAGTAAGAATACCACTAGAAGGTTCACCCAGTATATTTTCAAAAGGATGATTATTAACGAATTTTCAACTTTTAGGTAAACTAGAGTCATTATCATCTTTATCTTTATTTGGAGTCTTTTCAACATTAATGGAATTATCAACACTAGAAGTAATATTTTCATTTAATTTTACTTCATTAATAGATTTATTTAGAACTAAAACCTCATCATCATCTTTGTTGTTTTTAGCAAAAGGATTAGATTCATCAAAAGATACATGTATTGATTCTTGAACAACTAAAGTTCTTTTATTAAAAACTCTATATGCTTTACTATGAAGTGCATACCCAAGAAAAATACCTTCATCCGATTTTGCATCAAATTTACCTATATTATCTTTATCATTTAAAATAAAACATTTACTTCCGAAAATCTTGAAATAACTAACATTTGGTCTTTTATTTTTCAGAATTTCATAAGGAGTTTTATTTAAACCTTTTCTAACAATAGTTCTATTTATTACATAACAGGATGTATTAACGGCTTCCGCCAAAAAATATTCTGGTAAATTATGTTCATTTAGCATAGTTCTAGCCATTTCTCGTAAAGATCTATTCTTTCTTTCTACGACTCCATTTTGTTGAGGTGTCCTAGGTGCAGGAAAATTATGTTCAAAACCATTTTCATCACAAAATAATTCTACATCTTTGTTATCAAATTCTTTTCCTTTATCACTTCTTATAAAGACAATATTACAACCTTTTTCATTTTGAATTCTTCTACAAAACTTGGCAAATATAGGGTGTGTATCACTTTTATGGGTAAGAAAGAAAACCCATGTAAATCGAGAATAATCATCAAAAATAACAAGAACATAATATTTTCCACCCAAACTAGCAACTTTATTAGGTCCGAATAAGTTTAAGTGTAATAGTTCTAAAGGCCTATTAGTTGAAATATCTCTTTTCTTTTTAAAGGAAGTTTTGGTTCGCTTTCCAAATTGACATGCATTACAAATTTTATCTTTAATAAACTTAGTTTTGGGCAGCCCTCTAACTAACTCATTTTTGGACAAAATATTAAGTTGTTCCATGTTGGAATGACCTAACCTTCTATGACATAACCAACAAGTATCATTTAGGGCGGCTAAACACTTAACATTTTGTTGTGACAAATTATCAAAATCAAGAGTATAAACATTTTCATGTCTAGAAGCAACAAATAAAACACTATTATCTATAGCATTTTTTATTAGACAGTAATCTTCTTTAAATGTAACATCATAACCTTTATCACACAATCGGCTGATACTAATTAAATTATGCTTAATCCCATCAACTAAAAGAACATTTTCAATGCAAGGGGAAAGATCCTTACCGACTTTACCTATGTCGATGATTTTGCCTTTGGAGTTGTCTCCGAATGTCACTAGTCCTCCATCTTTGGCAATCAAGCTAGAAAACTTGTTTTTGTCACCCGTCATGTGTCTTGAACACTCGCTGTCTAAGAACCACTTTATTTTGTTCGAACCAGCTCTAAAACAAACCTATAATGGACATTTAAATAACTTTTCTTTTGGTACCCAAAATGTGTTGGGTCCATAGGGGTTAGCAAAAATAAGAGTCTCTTTAGGAATCCATGTGACTTTAGTAGAAAGTCTATATTTCCAAAAATATGAAAAATGGGTGTGTCATCCACAATATTTACATAAAGAATTTCCAATATTTTTAGAATAATTTTCAAAGCTTTTCTCATTTTCATTTTCATTATAACCAATTTCAGCCTTATCATACATCCACCTTTGGTTTCCAAGTAGAAAATTTAAATTCTTCTTTCCATTTACAAAATTTTCAAGACACCAAGTTAAATCCTTAAGTTCAAGTTTTAATTTTTCATTTTCAGAAAAATGACTTGGTGATTCTTTAACTCTTAGTTTTTCTATTTCTCATTTTATAGACTTATTTTCAGATTTCATTACTTCTATATTTTCAAGGAGAGAATCATATTTATGTGATAAAGAAGAATGCATCTTTTTAAGATTAATATATTTAGTTTTAAGTTCATCAAAGTTGTAATAAAGATCATCAAAAGCATTTTGAAGTTCATCATGATCATTTGAAGTTTCATATTCACTATCTGAATTAAAATTAGAAGATACATCATCATCATTTGCCATAATGCAAAGATTTTCATATGCCCCAAGTGTAACCTCGGCCTAGAGACACCAACCTCGGTCGAGATGATGGCCGAGATATTGATCGACCCTAGATAAGCCATGAGCCCATGATATCATCCCTCGGCCATACAAGGGTCGGCCCAGGCCGAGACTATCACCTACATTTCCAATGGACGCTGCGCGCATCACAGGCATCAACAACACTCTCGTATACCCGGGTATGGCAACCTCGGTCGAGAGTAGACCGAGGTGATAAGGAGCCTTGGTAACCTTCAACATGGAGCCAGTCCAACCTCGACTTGGGCTGAGGTGACAAGAAGCCTTAGTAATCGTTAGCATGGAACCAGACCAACCTCGGCTGGGGCCGACCCCAGCATAATGTCTCGGCTGAGATCAGGCCGAGACTCCCTAAGACACATCTCAGATTGAACGAACATCAAGCCTTTACAGCTCGGCCTCTCCCAAGCCGAGGTCATGCACCAATATGGCGACCGAGCATCTGTCAACATTTGGATAAGGACACCTGGGCACAAATCAGTTGTAACAAGATTATTCTCCACATGTGGGGAGAATATTTCATCATCATTCCTTACATGTGACAGTGACAGATGGCACTCCCACATTGGTGAGGCTACCACACACATGATCATTACATGCATGGGGGGTACATTACACCCCCTAGGCACTATATATAGGGATCATCCCCTACCTTGCAAAAGGATCCCAGTTATTCAACCCTAACTAAAAACTCTGTCTAAATCTACAGAGAGAGAAAGCTTGAGAGATTGTATCCATGGCCATCAGTGCCTTCATTCAGTGATATTACTCACACACTCACAGTGGACGTAGGTCAGATTGGCTAAACCACTTATATACCGGTGTACTTTCCTCTTATCCTCACCCCATTCTCTTATCTCTTTATATAGCTGTGTTGCCATTGTTGTTCTTATATTGACCTTGAAAACACCTTACATGGTGGTGCTGATTCTTAGCATCATCATTTTGGCGCCATCTGTGGGAAACGAGAAGTTATCTCTTCCTCTTTTTCTGCTTAACCTCACCGGAGACTCTGGTGGTGAACCAGGAACCACCCCTTGCGTGGAGCTGTTTAACCATTGAAAGAGGTCCTTTAAGGTATTAAGCTCACTTGCTGCTCAAGCTCTTTATTGTTAACACATGGCACCAGAATTACCACCGCCTCTTCCGCTGCCCAGAGGTGGAGGGGCTAGTTCCAGTCAGGCTCCTCCCCAGTCCGAAATGGCGGAGGTAGCAGCAGCCTTGAAATCTTTAGCTGCAACACAACAAGCCATGAAGGAGCAATTTGCCCAGCTCAGCCAAACCATGATGATGAGGCCACCTGGAGTCTCACCGGACATGATCACTCCGACGGCAGTTTAGCCCCATCCTGACGACAGGGGACCACCCCAGGTGCCAATGAAGGACCAGCATGCACCCCAGCGAAGGAGGGACGTTGCTGACCCTAGGCGCTTGCGCCTGGGGAGGCAGGGAAACCCTTGCCCAGAGGATAGGTATGATGACCTAGAAGCTGAAGAAGCCCCAGAAGACTGCTGGGAGCCATATGAGGTGTCAAATGACACTATACGACCTCTTAGGCATAGTCAAGGATGTGTCGGCCGAAGAAGAGATGAGGCCCAATAAAGAGGGTCGGCCTTTGACAGGTTGAGCAGAGGGTCGACCTTCAAGAGGCTGGGCTCGGTGAATGACCTAAGACACAGGATATCAAGGTCGAGGAGCGCATCAGGCTCTCAGAGAGGGGGTAGGCAAGGTCGGCCAGACCAAGGCCGACCCTGTGGAGGAAGAGCTAGGGAACAGGAAGAGGTCAACAGTCAACGTGTTGTGGCTGGGGAACCCTCTGTCCATCGCAGGGAGGTGGCAGGGGATAACCTCGGCCAAGTTGATGACAGAAGACCCTGGAATGATTCTATACAACGCCTTGAGGAGAAGATAGGAGACCTCATTAAAAGCAGGGACCCATTGCAGAGGGGTTACTCAGAGGGCTCCCCATTTGTGGCTAGGATAGTGGGGTTCCCAATTCCAACCAAGTTCAAGCCTCCTACAGTGACTCCCAAGTATGATGGCAGCACTAACCCTGTGCACCATATCGAGATGTATCAGTCGGCAGCAGACATTTACTCGATACCTGATGAGATGAAGTGTAGGGCCTTCTCAGGGACATTGACAGGGGAAGCTCATAGTTGGATTACCTCCCTTCCGAAGAACTCAATTGAGAACTTCAAAGGCCTGGCTGAGCAGTTCATCCACAACTTCTGCTTTGGGGTAAGACCCCAAAAGAAGACTACCCACCTGCTGTATGTCAAACAGGCCAAGGGTGAGAGCCTAAGAGACTACATAGCAAGATTCAACAAAGAGAACTTGGAGGTGGAAGATTATGAAGAGAACATAGCCATGACCGCCCTGATAGGAGGCCTCCAGAAGGGGAAGCTATTGTGGAAGCTGCCGAAAGACCCCCTAGGTCCATAGCGGAGCTGCTGACAATCGCAGGGAAAGTGATGAATGCGGAAGAGGCAATGGCCGCCAAGTATGAGGAGGAGAACCGCGGTAGCACGAGAAAGACCCAAAGCAAGAAAGAGGGGAAGAAGAGGTCAGGAGATGATAAGTTCTCTCATTACACTCCTCTGACTGTGAGCTGTGAGCACATACTCAATGAGATTAAGACTGATCGGACTCTGAGGTGGTCTGAGAAACTGAAGGCCCCGCCACATAAGAGGAACAAAAACCTATGGTGTGAGTTCCATCAGGATCACGGTCATGTCACAGATAGATGCTTCGCTTTAAAGGATGAGATTGAGAAGATACTGAAATCTGGAAAGCTGAGGAAGTATGTGGATGGCAAGGATCCGAAGGGTGGAAGAGAAGACCCTAAGAAGAGAAGAAATAACAAATACTGTGGCGATGTCCCGGCCAGAAAGGACGATGATTCAGAGGAAGATGATGAAGATGACCCGGATCTTCCGCCAAAGGATGACAACACCCCGGTGAAGAGGGTCGGTATGATCTCCTTTGGTGTTAGCACCATATGTGGGGGATTTGCAGGAGGTGGCTCTGAGGTAGCCGATAGGAAGGCTCATGTAGCAGAGGCCAGGTCAGTGGCCAAGCCTGAGGTTGTGAATATAACATCTTCCGATGCCGTGCAGAAGAGGAAGAAGGTAGACATGGACACCCTCGTAGTGGGGTTCTCCAGACTCGACTTCAAGGGTATCTTAGCCCCCTAAGATGACCCTTTGGTCATAACAACAAGGGTGCATGGGTACGAGGTAGGAAGGATCCTCATAGACGGGGGAAACTCAGCAGACGTGATGTTCTGGCCTTGCTTCAAGAGCCCAGGTCTTAGCAGGGCAAGGCTAGTGCCCTATCATCACCCATTGATAGGCTTCAGTGGTGAAAAGGTGCACCCATTGGGCATGTATGAGATGGATGTACGGATGGGGGATGAGTGGCCTAAGAGGCTGACCAAGAAGATAAAATTTTTCGTCATGGACGAAAACATTTTCTCGGCCTACAACCTCATCGTAGGAAAGGTGGACCTCAAAGAGTTTGAAGCCGTGCCGTCAATGGTCCATCAGATGCTAAAATTCTCGACTCCTAATGGAGTAGGGGAAGTGCAAGGGGACCAGACCACGGCACGAGAGTGTTACTTCAACTCGGCCGAAGAGAGAGAGGCCCATAAGAGAGCAACCGCCACTTACAGCATTGACACTCTTGACCCAAGAGACGAAACAAAATTGAAGAAGGGTGAGGCCGCGGAAGAGGTAGAATCCATCGTCCTCAATGAGGACGAGCGGGAAAAAACTGTCCAGGTCGGTAAGGCCCTAAATCCAGGGATCAAGGAAGAGCTGGTAACTTCCTCAGAAGAAGACATAGTGTCTTCTCATGGAGTCACGCAGACATGCCTGGTATCGACCCTGAGGTCATGAGCCACAAGCTCAACGTAGACAGAGATGCCAGGCCGATCAAGCAGAGGTGAAGGGTGTACTCCAGGGAGAAGTATGACGTCATCCGGGAAGAGGTGAAAAAGTTAGAAGAGGCTGAGTTCATAAGAGAGGTTACCTACCCGGAGTGGCTCTCAAATGCAGTCATCGTGCCTAAGGCCAATGGGAAGTGGCGAATGTGTGTAGATTTCACTGACCTGAACAGGTCTTGCCCGAAAGATAGCTATCCCTTACCTAGGATAGACCAGATGGTGGACGCAACGGCATGGCACGAGCTCATGAGCTTCATGGACGCTTATTCAAGCTACAACCAAATCTTCATGGATGCTGAAGACTCTGAGAAGACAGCCTTCATTACTAACAAAGGGACTTACTGCTACAAGGTGATGCCCTTCGGTCTAAAAAATGGGGGGGCAACGTATCAACGTCTTGTCAATAAGATGTTCGAGGAGCAAATAGGTAAGACCATGGAGGTGTATGTGGAAGACATGCTAACGAAGAGCTTGAAAGCCTGAACTCACGTAGCGGACCTTGAGAAGATGTTCGATGTCATGGACTCGTACAGAATGAAGCTCAACCCGGCGAAGTGTGTCTTCGGGGTAGGAGCTGGGAAGTTCCTGGGGTTCATCGTTAATCAGAGGGGGATTGAAGCAAACCCAGATAAAATCAAGGCCTTACTCTACATGAAGACTCCTAGGAGTATCAAGGATGTCCAGAGACTCACGAGAAGAGTGGTTGCCCTTAACAGGTTTGTTTCTAGGGCGACAGACAAGTGTCTTCCATTCTTTAAAGTCCTAAGAAAGGCCTTCCAGTGGGACGAAGAGTGTGAAAAAGCCTTCAACCAACTCAAGTCCTACTTGGGGTCTCCCTTATTGCTGTCTCGGCCCGTCACGGGGGAAAGGTTGTTTGTGTATCTGCCAGTCTCTAAATCATCCATCAGCGCAGCCATCATACGGGAAGAGGATGGGGTCCAGAGGCCTGTGTACTTCAACAGTAAGGCCCTTCAAGGGTCTGAACACTATTATCCCCGAATGGAGAAGTTGGCTTATGCCCTAATACATGCCTCACGGAAAATGAAGCCTTACTTCCAAGCTCACTCCATGGTAGTCCTCACTGACTCCCCACTAAGGCAGGTTCTGCACAAGCCTGAGAAGTCCGGAAGATTGATGACCTGGGCCATCGAATTGGGAGAGTATGATCTTACCTACCAGCCTAGGACAGCCATCAAGGGGCAGGCACTCGCAGACTTTATCGCAGAGTTCACCTGGGAAGAGGCCGATAGAAGTTTGGAAGAGGCCGAGACAGAGAAAGGCTTAGATGACGGTAAAGAGACGAACCGTAGTGTCTTCTGAGATTCGAAAGAGACTGCACCAAACGTCTTCCGAGGCCAAGAAGAGGTCGTCCTAGGCAAAACCCAGAGCAGAGTAGAAGAGAACGAAGAGGATCGATACCTCTTCAAGAAGGGGGTTATGAGAGAAGGGGTCTTCTCATCAGATGCAGACGTATGGAGCCTCTTCGTTGATGGCTCTTCCTGTGACAGTGGAAGTGGCGCGGGGCTAATACTCTCAGCTCCAGATGGTGCCAATATTGAATACGCCTTGAGATTCAACTTTCAGGCCTCAAACAACGAGTCCGAGTATGAGGCCATGATAGCAGGTCTCTTATTGGCAATAACTCTTCGAGTAAAGCGACTCCTACTCCATAGCGACTCAAGGTTGGCTGTCAATCAAGTGTTGGGGGTATACGAGGCCAAAGACGAAAGGATGGCCAAGTACTTAAAGAAGGTAAGAGGGTTGTTAGAGTATTTTGAAGAAGCAAAGCTGAAGAGAGTGCCTCGGCTGAGCAACAACCACGCTGATGCATTGGCAAGGCTGGCCTCGGCAATGAAGACAGATTTGGGAAGGACTATTCCAATCGAGGTCTTAGGAAAAGCAAGCATCGAGGAGGACGAGGTATGTAGCCCTTGTCACAATGTGAACCTGGGAGACTCATGGATCGACCCGCTCGTTAGATACCTAAGAGCCAGAGAGCTACCTGAGTCCAAGATGGAAAGGAGAAAGTTGAGGTACAGGCCTGCCAAGTTCTCAATAGTAGGAGACGTCTTGTACAAAAAGGGGTTTCTATTGCCTCTCCTCAGATGTGTGCATCCCATCGAAGTACCCCAGGTCTTACAGGAGGTTCATGAGGGTTCTTGTTCTAGCCACATAGGGGGAAGGCCCTTAGCCAAGAGGATCATCACTCAGGGATACTGGTGGCCTACCTTGTCTAAGGACGCTGCAGACTATGTGAAGAGGTGCGACAAATGTCAAAGGTTCGCCACTATCCCTCATCAACCCCATCAGCCTATGACGTCAATCTCTTCTCCATGGCCATTTGCGGTATGGGGAATTGACTTAGTAGGACCTTTGCCAAGAGCTGTCAACAACTATAGATTCTTGATAGTTGCCATTGACTACTTTTCAAAGTGGGTAGAGGCAGAACCGATGATAACAATTACAGAGCAGAAGACCTTCCAGTTCATTTGAAAGAACATCATATGCAGATATGGCCTCCCAAACACTCTCATCTCAGATAATGGGACCCAGTTCAAGAACTCCTCCTTAGAAAAGTATTTCCTAAGAGTGGGGATTAAGAAATTCTTCTCATCTCCTAGTCGACCTCAGGCAAATGGACAGACCGAGGTCACTAACAGAACTATCTTGGACGGAATCAAGAAGAGGTTAGAAGATGCTAAGGGGAGATGGATAGAAGAGGTCTACGTAGTGTTATGGGCCTACAGAACCACGGCAAGGACGCCAATAGGAGAAACCCCATTCATGCTGGCACATGGCTCAGAGGCCGTCATACCAACGGAAGTAGGACTACTAACTCATCGGATTCAGACCTACGACCCTGACAGCAATAGGGAAAAGAGGAGACTAGACCTGGAACTTATCGAAGAAAGAAGGGAAGACGCAGAGGTCAGAAAAGCAACCTACCAGCAGAGGGCAGTGAAATTCTACAACCAGAGGGTGAAGTTAAGACCCATTACAGTGGAAGATCTAGTGCTAAAGAAGACCCTACATACGGCAAACAAGCTACACCCAAACTGGCATGGCCCCTACAAAGTAATGGAAGAGGTTGTGCCTGGCACTTACAGGCTAGAAAACCTAGAAGGAGAACCTTTCACTAACCCATGGAATGCTGACCATCTCAAGAGATATTACATATGATGTTGCATATAATTTTATGTAAATGTACCATCTTATTGAGAAGAGGTTATTAATAAAGATCAGTTTCCATGACAGTTCTTGCTTCATTCTTAGATCAGAAATTTATTATGAGGATAACGTCTTAGGTGACGACCTCAGACCTTCATAACATCACTCGGTGGTGACGAGGTCTGAGCTTAGACACCTAAGCAGATGACCTCAGACCCTTAACATCATTAACTTGGTGAAATTTATTATGGGGATAACATCTTAGGTGATGACTTCAGACCCTCATAACATCACTCGGTGGTGACGAGGTCTGAGCTCAGACACCTTAGCAGATGACCTCAGACCCTTAACATCATTAACTTGGTGAATTGAGGATAACATCTTAGGTGACGACCTCAGACCTTCATAACATCACTCGGTGGTGACGAGGTCTGAGCTCAGACACCTTAGCAGATGACCTCAGACCCTTAACATCATTAATTTAGTGAAATTTATTATGAGGCTAACGTCTTAGGTGACGACCTCAGACCTTCATAACATCACTCGGTGGTGACGAGGTCTGAGCTCAGACACCTTAACAGATGACCTCAGACTCTTAACATCATTAACTTGGTGAATTGAGTATAATATCTTAGGTGACGACCTCAGACCTTCATAACATCACTCGGTGGTGACGAGGTCTGAGCTCAGACACCTTAGCAGATGACCTCAGACCCTTAACATCATTAATTTGGTGAAATTTATTATGGGGATAACATCTTAGGTGATGACCTCAGACCCTCATAACATCACTCGGTGGTGACGAGGTCTGAGCTCAGACACCTTAGCAGATGACCTCAGACCCTTAACATCATTAATTTGGTGAAATTTATTATGAGGCTAACGTCTTAGGTGACGACCTCAGACCTTCATAACATCACTCAGTGGTGACAAGGTCTGAGCTCAGACACCTTAGCAGATGACCTCAGACCCTTAACATCATTCATTTGGTGAAATTTATTATGAGGCTAACGTCTTAGGTGACGACCTCAGACCTTCATAACATCACTCGGTGGTGACGAGGTCTGAGCTCAGACACCGTAACAGATGACCTCAGACTCTTAACATCATTAATTTGGTGAAATTTATTATGAGGCTAACGTCTTAGGTGACGACCTCAGAGCCTAATTACAATTCAGTGGTGAAGAGACCTGAGGCTAGAATTATTGAGTAAAAATAAGAACACTGCAACAAAATAATTGAAGAGATTGACATTCAGTAAAAGGAAGAAATCATATAGCATTCAGAGGCATTAATTACAAATATTCCTTACAAAATACCGAGGTATTGCAAGTTACAAAATACAAATTTTTGTTACAAGTTAAAAAAGACTAAAGGTCTGAGGGGGGAACATTAACAGTCTCGGCTGGGTTGACTTGATCAGCGTTGGTCACCTCGGCCACGTCATCAGTGTGGTCTCCCCCTCCGACCTCGTTTCCTCCAAGAGTTGCAGTCTTGGCTGGAGCAGCAGCCTCGTCCTCCACCTCTTGAACCGCCTGAGCAAATTGAGGGTCAGTAAAGCCGAGACCCACAAAGTCAGAGGCCTTTAAAGTGTCGACCTCCTTCTCTCTGACTTCAGCCCATTTGGTAGTGGCCTTGATACCTCTTTCAAGATATTCAAAGCCAAAACCCATGAACTCGTCTGAGCCTTTGTACTCAGAAATTATTTTGGGGGAGGCATCTTCAAGGGAAGCTTTGACAGCCGCGCTGACCTTCTGCTGCAGAACGTCATCTTTGGCCTTCAGGGCTTTGGCATGCTCTTTGACGAGCAGAGAGTTGTCTTTTTCCAACCCCTTAGCCTTATTTTCAGAGTTCTACAGCTCTGACTTCAGACGGTCAACCTAAGCATTTAGGGCACTCTCAACCTTTTCGGCCTCTTGCCCCTTCTGAATAAGGGGAAATTTCCTCATAGCCCAGTTCGATAGCTGATACATAGCAGTCACTCTCTGCATATTTAATGAAGAGGTTAAGCGGGGGAAAAGTCAGATGTTGCACTTATAAAATTTTAACGAAGGAACAAAATCATACCTGGATGGCTCTGTGAAGGCCGAACTCAACCAGCAGGGAGGTGTCCATAGCTCTGTTGAAACGCTTGTTAGCCTCGGTCATTACAGATGCGAGTGCATCCATGGCCTGCCTGCTGTTGCCGACCACACTATCAGTTAACTTCAGCTGATCCAGACGAGCCGTCAGGATGTCGTCCGAAGAGATTGGAAGCGCAGCATCAGAGGCCTTCTTCTGCCTCAAGGTCAGCCTCTGATCCTTATGGGCATGGGCTTCAGGGGGCCTCTTCTTTGAGGCCTGAGATTTGGATGTTGAGGGAGCCGGGGGAGGAGCGTTCAGACCAGCCTTTTTGGAAAGCCTCGTCAAGCTCGGAGCAGCCATCTCCCACAGTTCGTTCGAGATGTCTTGTGGTCGCTCTGCCAAAGTTAAAAGATATAGGTTAGAAATCAGACATGAATGTGTTCAGAAGTTAGACTTGAAATAAAAATTCTTACCAAAATCAACAAGGGGACTTCCACCCAGGCTCGTCCCCGAGAGATACTAGGGGGTCAGCAAGTGTTCAAACTTAACAAACAGACCATGTGCCCCTTGGTCTTGCAGGGCCTTCACCTTCTGCATATTCTGAAGACTTAGACCAGGATCGACCCTGGCAGACATGGAGACCTTGCCCCATTTGAGGGGTATCCTCGGCTCAAGTGTGGAAGAGGGAACGCATGGGCCAAATTCCCATGGCCCTGAGGCAAAAAAATAGCGGGGCTTCCAGTTATGATTAGAGGTCTGAGTCACCTGGAGCATTTTCTTCTCAGGCCTCCGAGCCATAAAATGATAGTAGCTCAGATGGTTTTTGGCCGAGGTTGGGACATAACAACCAACAAAGACCTAAACTGGGAGGTCAGAGTGGTGGACTGCCCTCCATAAGATAATGGCCCCTATGATGACTCTCCAGGCATTGGGAGATAGCTGCGAGGGGGCCAAGTTTATATAAGAGAGAATGGATTTGATGATGGGATGAATGGGTAGGCAAAACCCTAACTTAAACATCTGCTCGTACAGGAAGATTTCCCCATCTCGGCCATGATAGGCCCTCTCTTTCCTTAGAGGTCTCCTTAATTTGATGGAAGGACTGATGGAGTACAAATATCTGAAGCACAGAAGATCAACCTCGGTGACTGTGCTCTCAAACTCGGCCACCTCAGAGATATCAACATCGCTTTCAGCATCTTCATCATCATCAAGCTCAACGTCGGCCAGAGCAGATGTAGATGGGTTACTAGGGAATCTCTGAGCGAACTCTTCTCCTGTAACGGCCGACAGGGGGATGGCATCAAGAATGGGTGGCACAGCCACACTCGGCTCAAGCACTTCAACCTCTAAAGAAGAGGCTGAGGTGCTGGAGCCATTATGGGATGAAGCTCGGCTGGATACCTCGGCCTGATCAGGGGCCTGATCAGGCCGAGGTGTGAAATCCATAGCTTCCTGTAAAGAGTCCACTGACATGGGGTCTGAGGTAGAAGCTTCAGACTCAGACATAGGTGTTGGATCAGCAGGCACCCCTGTATAATAGAAGTTCTCCGAGGGGTCAGGATATATAACCCTCAGAGGTGGTGGAAACAAGGGTCTAATGGGAAACTCTTGTGACCTACGAGCTTCCTCTTGAGCTCTCTCTATTTGCCTAATATTTTCTAGGGTCTTCTCTCTGAGAGAGGGGAAATCCTCAAGAAGCTGGTATAAAGGTCTGAGCATCAGAGGACGACCCTAAACTTGAGAAAAACTCCTAAAACTACAAACACGATTGACTTGTAAAATAAAGGAGTTTAAAGATCAAACTTGGAAGTTTAAAGCAAACCCAGTTCACCTGAGACAATGGTACTCGCCGAAAAACTTAAAAACTCGTCGAAAAATGAAAACCAAATACCAGAAACAAAGGAAATGGAAAGGAAGAAGTACCTGAAGATGAATCGATGAACGAAATGAAGAAAACTCGCAAGAAAATTGACAAAGGCTTCTGCAGAAGAGCGCTGATTGAAGAACTTTGAGAGAGAGAAAATCGCTAGAGCAAAACGCGCACAGGAGGGGAAATGGAGAAGAAAGAGAAAAAGAAGGGTTCAAACCCTTAATTATATGGGCACGTCTTCCAAGGCCCATCATTACCTTGGGAACCCCAAAGGACAGCACACGCCAGCCAAGTAAGTGCGTTCTAGCGTGGACAGGTGTCATGCCGGTACTGGCTTGGGACGGACAGGCCTCAGAGGTTTAGTAATCCCCTATCCATTTGCTCTCGCATATGACTAAGGGCTGGGGGGTGATTGATATGCCCCAAGTGTAACCTCGGCCTAGAGACACCAACCTCAGCCGAGATGATGGTCGAGATATTGATCGACCCTAGATAAGCCATGAGCCCACGATATCATCCATCGGCCATACAAGGGTCAGCCCAGGCCGAGACTATCACCTACATTTCCAATGGACGCTGCGCGCATCACAGGCATCAACAGTACTCTCGTATACCTGGGTATGGCAACCTCGACCGAGAGTAGGCCGAGGTGGCAAGGAGCCTTGGTAACCTTCAACATGGTGCCAGTCCAACCTCGGCTTGGGCCGAGGTGACAAGAAGCCTTAGTAATCGTCAGCATGGAATCATACCAACCTCGGCTGGGGCCGACCCCAGCATAATGTCTCGGCTGAGATCAGGCCGAGACTCCCTACCACACATCTCAGATTGAACGAACATCAAGCCTTTACAGCTCGACCTCTCCCAGGCCGAGGTCATGCATCAATATGGCGGCCGAGCATCTGTCGATATTTGGATAAGGACACCTGGGCACAAATCTGTTGTAACAAGATTATTCTCCACATGTGGGGAGAATATTTCATCATCATTCCTTACATGTGGCAGTAGCAAATGGCACTCCCACATTGGTGAGGCTACCACACACATGCTCATTACATGCATGGGGGGTACATTACACCCCCTAGGCACTATATATAGGGATCATCCCCTACCTTGCAAAAGGATCCCAGTTATTCAACCCTAGCTAAAAACTCTGTCTAAATCTACAGTAGAGAGAGAAAGCTTGAGAGATTGTATCCATGGCCATCAGTGCCTTCATTCAGTGATATTACTCACACACTCACAGTGGACGTAGGCCAGATTGGCTGAACCACTTATATACCGGTGTACTTTCCTCTTATCCTCACCTCATTCTCTTATCTCTTTATATAGCTGTGTTGCCATTATTGTTCTTATATTGAGCTTGAAAACACCTTACACGGTGGTGCTGATTCTTAGCATCATCAATCATCAAAAGCATTTTGAAGTTCATCATGATCATTTGAAGTTTCATATTCACTATCTGAATTAAAATTAGAAGATACCTCATCATCATTTGCCATAATGCAAAGATTTGCGACTTCTTCATCACTTGAATCTTCATCATTACTACTTTCATCTGAATCACTCCAAGTAGTAGCTTTCATGGACTTTTTGTATTTTTCATTTCTTTTCTCTTTTCTATCATTCTTCCCTTCTTTGGCTTTGGGACAGTTAGGTCTGATATGGCCTAACTCTTTGCATTTATAACATCTTGACTCAAACTTGGAGGATGACTTTCCTTCATGTGCCTTTTTTGAAAAGAATTTCTTAAATTTTCCAGAATGTCCCTTCTTTTTGGCAAGAAATTTTTTGAATTTTCTGGTGAGAAGTGTTATATCACCGTCTTTAGCATCATCAGCTTCTTCCCTTTCTTCTTCTTCCTCAATGGATTTGAAAGCAATAGTTTTGCTTACCTTGGGCTTCTCATCTTCAGCAAGTTCTTTGAGTTCCATTTCATGAGTAATTAAGGAGCCCAACATTTCATCAAGAGAGATAGGTCTTTCTCGTATAGCTTCTTTGATTGCTAGCTTCTTTGTCATATAAGCAGATGGTAGTGACCTGAGAATCTTACTTACTAATTCAGAGTTAGTATACGTTTTACCAAGAGATTTCAAACCATTTATAATATTTGAAAATCTAGTAAACATATCAGAGATAGTTTCATTTGTTTTCATTTTAAAAAGCTCATAATTATGAACAAGCATGCTTATTTTATCCTCTTTCACTTGACTAGTTCCTTCATAAGTAATTTCTAATCTATCCTAGATTTCTTTTGCACTTTCACAACAACATATTCTGTTATATTCATTAACATCAAGAACACAATGTAAAATATTCATGGCTTTGGCATTTACTTGAATTTTCTGAATATCAGCATCATGCCATTCATTTTCATCTTTAGGAACATTTTCATTATTAACAATTTTCATGGGAATATTTGGACCATTTATAATAACTCTCCAAACAGCATAATCATTTGATTGAACAAAATTTTTCATTATATTTTTCCAATAGCTATAATTGTTTCCTGAAAATAGAGGAGGTCTATTTATCGTTTGACCCCCACCAAGAGATGAAACACTAAAGTTTGTCATTAATCATAATCTCTAAAGATGTTTAAAACAAAGATAATAAACTAGAGTGTGGCTCAGCTACCAATTGTTGCCCAGATATTAACTCAAGAGGGAGGGGGGGGGGGGGGGGGTGAATTGAGTTTAGCAAACTTTTATGACTTTAATTATAAAATCAATAAATATTTTTTTTAACACACTTAATCTAAAAATCAGATTAATATCACAAATAAAATTATAAATATCACCAATTAATTTAAACAAGATGAATCAAAGATTTTAATATTCACTAAATAAATTATCAAGTTTAGCTTACAATATAAGTTTATATTCTGAATTTAATATAAAGTGATTATCACAAGTGTGTTAAATAAATACAACAAATTAATTAAACATGTAGTATTTCAATATTATATGACCCAAGTGATTTATAAATAATTTTCGTTATTAAAAAATATTTCGTTTTTTTAATGAATGCTTATTAAAATAATAATTTTAATCTTAAAATAAATTCACCAATTTTTATTTAAATAACTTGCAAGTATAAGTGCTTAAAAGTAAAACAAACACAAACATATAAATAAATTTAAATGCAGAAAATAAATGACACCGTATTTTAACGTGGTTCGGCCTACGTCCACGCGCCTCGAGCAGCACCCGTCTCTATGCGCTTCAATACTGTGATCCACTTTGGCAGGATCAAACCTCCAACGTACAACTTGAGCAGCTGAACCTAAATACTAGTACAACCGAAGCTAATCACCAAGCTTCAAAAATAAATCTGAAATTTTAAGTACAAAGATTTGATGAAGAAACTCTCTAAAATACAACTTGATCTGAGTTTCTTCTTCAAATGAAAAACCAAAAATAATACTGAAATTTTTGGTCTCTTAAACTTCTCTTGAGATTGTAGCAGAATGAAGTTGTTGTGCTCTGTTTCTCTTGATCTTAAAAAACAATAGCTGAGTAAAAACAAACTTATTGCTATCTCAAGTGCTTGCAATGTTGAATATAATTTTCAATTGCTCTCTTCTTGAGTATGTGAAGCTGAATAAAATTTTCAGTTGCTCTTTTTTTTTTAATTTTGTTTTCGTGTAATGCTCCTTCAACACAAATATGGTCCTCTTTTGTAGCTTAAAAAAAAATGACCGTTAAAAGAAAGGTGTAGATGAATTTTTCTCCATAAAAGATGAAAAGAAATTCTGACTGAGAGTGGTTCTTCCCCATAAAATATGTAGACTTGAGAGAGCATTAAATGCTCAATATCTTTGAGAAGAGAAATCGTATCCTCATCTTTGATCTTTGTCAAAGAAAATAAATGCGTATAGTGATAGAGAGAGAGAGAGATGATAGAAGCAAAAGGGAAAGAAAATATACAAAGAATATTGATAACGATTGATGTGCGTGTGTACACAAAAAATAAATAAAAAAGAGATTCTTTTCAATCAGTCACTAAATCAGAGAGATATTTCATCTATAAAATCGATCAGAAAATAAAAAAGTTTACCAACTCTGAATCCTTTAAAGTGAGTCAATCAATGTGGAGCCCACGAAGAGAAGTTGAGAAAAGACTGTCATTTTCACAAGATAGTTTTCTTTCAACAGATATAAAAAAACTGCAATAAGATACTTTCTTTAAAAAAAATCAAATGATAGACATGTATACTGATAAAGCAATGGGTTTAAGAAGAAATATAGCTATGCAAATTAAAAAAAATTACCATGATTAGAACTATACACTGTGTAAGAGGCATATAACAGGTAGCAAAAAATCATAAGAGGTATCATTATACAGGTAGGAGGCTTAGTTCTATAGTCATTGTCAAACTCTACAAAAATCAAAGATAAGCATCTTCACCTAGTTAAACATTTCCCGCTGATTTAACTGTAAATGCGTGTAGTGAAATAAGAGGTCTCAAATGCCCATGGTAGTGACAAATATTAACTGTCGACTGAAATTTTACCAACTTGTTCAAGGCATAAAAAATAATACTTTATGTTGTGGAGCAATATATTATATACCATGCGTGGCAAAAAAAATGACAGCTAAAATGTTTGTACAAATGTCCAAGAAAATATATAAATTTATATTATGTAATTATGATACAGTAATATGTGTGGTAAACAATTTCCCAAGACTTTAAAACAAGGAAGTATTAACCGTATGTTATCCCAAAAAAAATCTCCAGTACAGTAACACTTTGATATGGGTATTGGCTAAAGGAAGCAATCCGGAGACAAATATGGATAACATATCTGTCCAAGTGGGTCTGAAAAAGATAGCTAGCTTATAGCTAGTTAGAGAAAGAAGTGGGTAAAAGTAAAATGCACACATATATATATATATATATATATATATATATATATATATATATATATATATAATAGACAATTCTAATGCATGATCTAAGATTTCTACCTAACACAACTACAAATATTGATTCTCAAGACAGCCCGTGGGGCCTAAGATAAATTACGAGTGTAGTCATCTGTCATCTCAAATATGTTAGCTGTAAAAGAAAATTACTTACAAAGAGATAAGTATACGTTGATAAAGAAGGACAAAGAAGATTGTGTTCCCAAAACAAATTACTTCATCTTTCTTGGAAATGACCAAAGAAAAAGATAACACATATCTGACAGGTGGGTTTGAACCACATATGCCCACACATGCCTTTAAAGGCTATATAAGTTATGAAATCGTTTTGAACTATAATAAAAATAGTAACCGAATTAATCTGCCAAATAGAATTGTACGAAACCAAAAAAAATAAGGAAAAAATATATAAAAAAAATTAAGAGCAATATATAAAAATTTATCAACTCAACCTTTTGGACTGTATAGATTACATCACCAGTTAGAGGCATGGGATATAAAAAAATGATGGGACAAAGGTAGTCAAACCAATTATATAGCAGAGCTTAAACATTTACCTTAAGTCTATAACTGATCAAGGAAAATTAGCAAACAACTCTTAACATTACAGATATAAATATATGAATTATATTATAATAAGAAATAAAAGGATGTTTGGAATCATCAAAATCAATATATTATTTTAAACTAAAATGTACATTAATTAAACTAATTTTAAGTATTAATTAAGAAATAAATACATTTTCGTTAACATATTGGATGTAAGTGTATATTTAAAAAGAAACCGAAGGTTGATGGTTAAATTGATAAATTTAAGGCAAGGTTAATAGCTAAAAGCTACAGGCAAAGGGAATAAATTGATTTGTTTGACACTTACTCTACTATTACTAGAATTACATCTATTAGTCTTTTAATTGCTATTGATTCTTTACATAATCTCATAATTCATCAAATGGATGTTAAAACTGTGTTTTTGAATTGAGATCTCGAGGAAGAAATTTACATGGATCAACCCGAGTAGTTTGTAGTCCAGGCTATAGTTGAAAAAAAGTGTGTAAACTTAAAGAATCATTATATAGACTAAAGCAAACACCTTAAAAATGGCATGAAAAATTTGATCAAGTAATGATCTCTAATGATTTTAGCACTAATGAAGCGGATAAATGTATATATAGGAAATTTAAGGATGATTCTGGTGTGATTATTTGCATATATGTGGATGATATGCTTATTTTTGGTACTTATATGGATGTAGTTAATACAACTAAAAGTTTCCTTAATAAGAAATTTAATATGAAAGATTTTGGTGTTGCTGATGTTACACTTGGAATTATAATCGTTAAATTTTTTAAAGGAATTGTTTTAACCCAATATCATTATGTAGAGAAAATTCTTAGAAAATTTGAGTAATTTAATTGCATTTCCGCTAAGACACCTTACGACTCCAGTGGTTACTTAAGGAAACATTTTGGTCCCCGTGTATCATCATTAGAATATTATAGAGTTATTGGTAGTTAATGTATCTTATGAACGACACTAGACCTGATATTGCATATGTTGTTGGTAAACTTAATACATATACTTGTAATCCTCATAATGAACATTGAGATGCTTTTATTAGAGTTTTGAGATATCCAAAATACATAATAAATTATGATATTCATTATGTCAGATATCATTTTGTGATTAAAGGCTTTTATGATGCAAATTTGATTTCAAATAGTAATGAATGTAAATCTACGAGTGGATATATTTTTGCCTAGGCAAGAGGCGTTGTATCCTGAAAATATACTAAACAAATATGCATAGAGAGATCCACTATGGAATCATAATTCATAACATTAGATGAAACAAGAAAAGAGGTTAAATGGTTAAGGAATTTCCCATTAGATGTTCATTTGTGGCCTAAACTAGCTCCACCCTTGTCTATTCATTGTGACAGTCAAGCAATGATCGCACGAGCACATAATAACTCATACAACGGAAAGTCTAGACATATCAGGAGAAGACACAACACAGTGAGGCAACTATTGAAAGATAGAGTTATAACAATTGGCTATGTCAAGTTAATGGAAAACATGTCAGCTCCATCAACTAAAGGTCTAGTTGGAGAGCTAGTTTATCAAACATTGAGGGGGATGGGCCTAAAACCTATTAATATTTAAATCAACTATAATGGAAACCCAACCCATATGATTGGAGATACCAAGATTTGGATTCAATGGGATAACAAAGTTATATGAGTGATTTGTGGGGGTATTAACTTGAGTTTTACCTAAAATCCATTCCCAGGATGTAGTGCCACTGTATCGATAGGAGGACGAGATATAATATCTTAATGCTTTCTATAGCTGTTGTTTAGCGAGGTGTAAGATACAATACACTCTTCATAGAAGAACCTATATGAGTGTGGAGATGTGGTCGCTTCCTATGAGAATTATGGTTAATTCTCTAGCACTCAAGAAAACCTGAGCATGCTCAAGGCTGAAATGATCACAAATGTGGTAACTCGATGATGACTTTTAGGAGTCACGTGTGTGTTCTATTGACCTAAGTTTACAACTACAATGAAACAGTTCAAGATATTAGTTCACTATCAACCGATAAACTCAATAGATCATCACAAAGAAAAAGGTTCAAGTTAAATGACATATTTGCCTTTATGCGACTTTTTATGATACTCTAGAGCGTCTTTTTATATTTATTTTATTTATTTCATTCAAGTGGGGGCTTGTTCGGTATATATATATTTTTTTTGAATGAAATAAATGATTTGGGGTAAATGGATAAGTGGTAAGTTTGTGGAGTTTAGTGCTTGAGGTCTTGGTTTTCCAATCCCTAGGAGGCACACTAAACATTAATAGTCCTTGATTGGGACTTGGGCCTTTAGGCTTCTCTTTTATGGCCATAATTTTTGCTTAGTATTTCGTTTTAAACTCATTTCAAACCCATTTTAATATTTTGACTTGGTCTTTTAATTTGCCTCCAATACCCGTTAGTGGAGATAAAAGTGGGTTAGTGGATTAAAAACGTTTTTGATATAATTCCTATAAATTAGAATCCTCAAAATTACAAAAATCATCTGAAAAACGTCATTTTCTCTATCTCCCATTACATAAAAATTCTCTATATTTTTTTACTACGTTTTTAATTGATTTTTTGGTGCTACAGTTTCCCAAGAGTTCAAGATTCTTTATTGTTATTGGTGATAGAATATGATCGTTGAATCCTGGTATGTTTTTGTTCAAGTGGCTGACAACATCGATATCAGCAAACAAATTCACCTTTAGGACTTTTGTCTAGCACAAACCTCGATTGTTAAGTTCTTTCAATTTTATCTATTTCCAAATTTTTGGTTTTTTAGTATATATGCATATTTTATTTCCAACGGATGTTAGATATATGAAGAGAGTCTAAAAGACTAACTAAATTATTCCAAATGTGGGAGGATATCCCATAAGCTTTTATGAACCTCCAAATGTAATGCTTTCTTTCTTAATGTCTTTATAACAAAAGTAGTTTCTATATACAAGTTTTAAGTAATCCAAATGGAGAATGCTTTTATGGCACTGACAAACAGAGCCTTAAATTTTTTCTCTTTAATATTCTAATCTAGGAGTAATAACCTGTTGAGTTGGTAAATGACAAAAAAGATGTTTTGACTGAGTCAACGGTGTCAAATGTCATATTTTTCCAACTCTGTGCATTAAAATAATCAACATACCTCTAAAATAACTTTGATAGCTAACTACCTTGTTTTTCATAAAAAATCCATCAAATCTTTATAAGTTCATAACTTCAAATCTACAAATTGAAATTTGACAAAATTTATATATTTAAAATTTGCCACTCAAAATCTATCAAACAACACCCATGTTCTCTATTTTTTGACAAAAAATAGAGACATATAAATTTACTATTTCTGTAAAACCTTCATTTTTCCTTGGCGAAAACTTTCTTTTCCAGCTCTGGCGATGGAGTCACTGATGCGGACCAAAAAAGGAAAGAAATATACAAAGAGAGAGAGAGAGAGAGATAGCAAATATGATAGAGAGACACTTTGAAGAGCTTCTCCGATGGACTATTTCGATGAGTCTCTAGTGGGGTGGGGTGGGGTGGGGGCCAGGCCTGAGGCTATTACACAGAAAGAGAGCGTAAGTGGATTTAAAATGAATATTGGTGAAGGGTATATTTGTCTAAATATATATGCTTTATAATAAAAAATAATTTGGTGCATTAAGGAAAAGTTAATTGGATTTAATATATCTTTGACCCAATAAATGGTTACGCTATTAGTTTTCCACTTGTTAATTGAATTTCTTTGGATTAAGCCATGATTTGAACTTGTGACCTGATGATAACCAGTTATCTTTTTTTTTTGGTAGCATACCAGTTGTCCATTTATGTTATTAATTAACTCCTGCTAAGAATGTTGGTTGATAGTAATATCTAACATCATGACCTTTTGAAAAAATATCTGAAATTTACCAAATAAATATGGAGTTGTGGCCCACAAAAGAGGCTACTAGCTCTGCATCTCAAACCCATCTAAGTTGTTGATACTTGATCACCCTTCAGACACTGAAGAACATTTTTAGCACATCGCACATATGATATGATAGTGAGGTTTGTTACAATAAGAGTATTTCACAAGTGAACTTAGCGCCATGGCTTAAGAGGTACACTCCTAAAAGGATGATACTAACTTGTCAGCGAAGTGAGACTGCGTATAAATTAAGGCCCTGTTTGGCTCCGAGCTAAGCCGAACCCGAATTGATAAATATTGACAAAGTCCTGTGCAAATTTTTTAAAATAAAACCCATTTGTGTGTATTGATATAAAAGTTGGGCTTTAAACATATAAGTTATAACAAATCTCCGTATCCGTATCCGACTAGATAGTAAAAGCAACTATTCGTATCCTCTCGAATTCTCCGAACTCAAATAATATTCGTATCCATTTACATTGCTTATCCATTGCAATTGACTTGCCTCTTTTAATTTGTAATATCAAGCCCTAACTATTTAGAATTAATAATTTAGAATCAATAAATTGATCTACTATTTCATAATCAATAACTTAGAAATTAGGATCAACAATTTAGTCCTAATAGTTGTTGTGTGCGTCTGTGTGTGTGTGTATTACTATGTGCGTCTGTGTGTGTGTGTATTACTGTGTGCTTCTATGTGTGTGTGTGTTGTTGTGTACGTCTTCATGTGTTGTTGTATTTTTGTGTGCGTGTTACAGGGGTGTGTGTGTGTGTGTGGTGTGGGGGTAGGAGAGAGAGAGAGAGAAAGGGAGAGGGAGAGGGAAAGCTTATCAAGTTACCAATAGAGGGCAATTTTTGGAGAAGAGGTCATGCGCAAAAAACAGGGAGAAAGGAAAACGCGAAAAATGAAACAGAAAGATTTTAGGTCAAATATTTTATTTGAGTTTGTTTTGTCTGCCTTTTGTTCTTTTCTATTGTTTTCTTTTTTTATTTTCAAGCCATTCATTATCTTTTGATTTTTTAAAGAGTATTATTTTTTTATTTTTTTAAATGAGTGAAAAGTGATGAATAACATTTTTATATTATATATTTATATTTTACATTACGTATAATAAATATTATATATAATATTTATATATAATAATAAATTATTATTAAATACAATACGGATACAGATATCCGGAAAAATGGTTATCTGCAAATATGGGTACTCCGCTTCGGATATGGATTATCCATGTCGAATACACATAATATCCGTATTCGTATTCATTTTCTCGGATATTTTAACACACTATCCATATCTATTTTTTTTAGATAAATATCAGAAAAATTCAGACTCGGATACCGGAGGTACTCGGATTTTTAAATATTTGTTTATACCCCTAGGTAATATATTTATCGTTTTACTTTTTACCAAAATGGACCCGACCCGAATCAAACGAAGCCTAAATCAAAATACGTGGAATGTAGTCGATCAACCTATAATATCAATCAGTTAAGAAATTGTGGTACTTGAGTTGGGTTAATACACAGGGCCGGCTCATGCATTAGGCAAATGAGGTGGCTGCCTAGGGCCTCGCCATATTTAAGGGCCCCCAATTTTAATAACTGTTTATTATATTATATATAAATAAATATACCCATTGAAAAAAGTAAAAACTTTTCCTATTTTCAAGGCTATTAAAAACAACCTACTAACTAAACCCATTAATCTTTGTTTTAAAGTATCATCCGTTTCATATCTCTCTCTCTCTACCATCGGTTTCATTTCTCTCTCTCTCTCTCCCCGTTTCATTTTATTTTCACAAAAACTCTTTACAAAAAATTTCAATCTTGGCAAGATTATCTTGATATACAAAAAAAAAAAGAAATCTGCACAGCACATCGAAAAAAAAAAAGATTTGGTGGCTCTATAAAACTTCTCCCATACAAGGTTTGTTTTATATATATACTATATGTATATTATATTGTTAATGTTATTATATTTTATTTGATTTTTTTCTCTTTTTTATTTTATGAAATTGTTTAAACTTAAATGATTATGCTATTAATATGTTTTTAAATGTTGACAGGTTGAAAGTGAAAATTTATTTTTTCAATTGGAGAAGTTTGTTGTTTGGATAATTATATTGAATATGCATCAGTGTCACCAGGTTCTATTGTTCTATAATAATATTTGTTTGTTTATGTGAAATAATTAGAAGATCGACTATGTCGCAAGAAAGATTAAAAGGGTTAGCTATATTATCCATTGAAAAAAATATTGTAGCAAACCTTGAATACAAAAATATAATTCATGATTTTTCATCTCAAAAAGCAAGAAAAATAATTTTTAATTAATTTATTTAATAAAAAAATTATTGAGAAAATGTAACATATATTTAATATAATTTAATAATTTTTATAATAGAAAGGACCCATATTAATTTCTAGCCTAAGGCCGATTTTGCTTGAGAGAACCCTGTTAATACATCATATAAATGTGAATGCAAAACTAGTTTTGGTTATTGCTCGACACCATACACATACTTAGGTTAAGTAGTAAAGTACTATATTGCATAGTCGAGGTAGTTTTGGTAACAGTTAAATTTGCATTGGCAACAAAATCTCTCGTGTGATAACTTTAGGACATAACATTATTTCTCATTTCGGGAGGAAAAAAGCCTTGCATCATTGTATATCAATCTTAAATATTATGCCTATATTTTTTAAATCAAAATATCATGCCTTTGTCAAAATAGAAAAAATCTTGCATCATTATATTTCAATCTTAGATATTATGCCTTTGTTAAAATCTTTCTTGTCATGTCCCCATTGGCACGAGAACCATTTGAACTCATAAGTGGTACTTCAAAATTCTGATAATTTTTCCTTGATGAACCTATAAATTATAGAAGGTTAGGCTATATATATATACACAGATTATTCAACAATCAACAGAATAGAAGCCTATCTTTCCTTTCTTTTCAAAATCTTCTCTACTTCTTTAATGGCATACTCTGGCATCGCTATTCTTAATTAAACTTTTACATTTTCCTGACCTTCCATTAAATTGATGCTGATTTAAGACATTTAAGCAATGCAATGCCCACAATATCATGTCCTTTTCTTTGATAGAATTAGTCCCACATTGCTAGCGAAAGAAGAAGTTGGAGCACCATATCAGTATAAAAGAGAGATGAAGATTCATAAGAAATCATACCTTTCTCGGCCTTTTGGCTAAGATCAAGTGTAGTATCTGTTCTTATCAGTTTAATATCTGATATGTGGGCCATTGGCCCACACGATATTAAATTTATTTTTTGAGGGGGAAGGCCCATCACAGTAGCTTGCTATTGGGGTCCTCAAGCGTCGCCCTTGTGTTGCACTATTGCATGGGCTTGGCACACCCCACCAATCCTCAGTTTTAATGTTTCAATTTATTTTTTTTGTCCCAATTTGAAAGTCAAACAAAATTCACCTTAAACCACCATGCTTGTTCAGAAGAGTAACAAAACAAATGCAGGAAACAGTTAAGTAGGACCAAATTGGAAGCAAATCTCGAAGTAGATAATGCAATTTCAGATTCATGAATTCAAATACTGTAACAGAAATGACTGACGAAGTGCAAATAATCCCTTGAATTTAAAGCTTGCTGGGAATGTTGGTTAATATAAAGTTCTTGCAATGGTTCTAGCATCATGCTCTATGGGTAAATATTTAAAATGTTACTGCTAAAATACTGATTTCTAGCACACAAAAAAGGCTATTAGCTCAAGCATACAAACACTATCTAAGATGCTGATACTTGAGCCCCTCTCAGAAGCTAAAGAAAATTTTCTAGCACATCTAACAGGTGACGTAATATAATGGCATGGTTATTTAACAACATTTAATATAACGACATTTAATATAATATGGATATTTAACAAGTGATTACAATGGCATGGTTTAAGAACACATCTACCAAACATTTACTAGAATGTTGGTTCTTGTTAGCATAGTGCAAACTAATACTCCTGTATTAATAGCCGTGGTTTCCTATTTACTCCATTCCAAATTAATGTTATGTTCCTAAAAGTAGTATATACGTGAAGTGAGGTTACAAAGTTAACCATCCGAAGAATACCCATAAAGACAACATGATTCAAGTGCATGTCATGCATTCAAAGGTATTCATCATTTTTAAGAGAATAAATTTGGGAAGTAAAAACTTTTCTTAAAATGTTTGACTTTCAAAGAGTGACTATTATTTTGGGATGGATGGAAATTTTAGGTCACGTTTGTCTTGGATGAAATATGTACCACTTGGGTGAGATAAAAAACAAAGAAAGTCAATTTGTTTATCTGTTTATTTTTATAAAAAATGTCAAAACTATTCTACCACTTTTTTCCAAAAAAGAAAACAAATCCATGAATATTTTCCAAATAGATCCATATCATCAAAAGATTTCCCAAATTTCTCCAAAATGTAAGAACAATTTAGACAATCTAATTCTCCCACAAATGGTCCTCCCTAAAGGCACTTGAAGATGAATGTGTAAAATTTTCTAAATTGATCCAATATCATGGAACGATTTGTGAAGCCTTTTGGAAGTGGATTTTTTGGTAAATATATGTTGTAGAAGGATTGTTTTGACATTAGCCTACTTTTTTTATGTAAAAAAAGTAAATAAAAGTATGCACTAATTATGTGATTGTGGACAAAACAATGAACATAATTTTTTCCTTAATAGGTACATATATTTTATCTTGTCATTTGAATTTACATAGACTAAAAAATTTCATCCTGTCCCAAATCAAACAGAGCCTACATGTAAAAACATGGAATTTAGTTAATCATCCTATAGATTCAATAAATTAAAGAAGTATGTTACATGTATTGCTTTCAGTTGAGAAGGGAAATGTCAATGTAATTTTAAATATTGGTAAACAATTTTTTTAACGGCCTACCTAGAAGGTTATATTTCTACTTACTCCTCTGTTATCATCCCAACTCATACAGTATTAATAACATGTAATTTTAATAATTAGAATGGAAATTTACCACTCTTTTCTCTCCAAAAATTTCTCAATTCTATAATCAGCTCTGCCTTTTTCAAAGTTTTTAATGTTACATTACTCATTATGGGGAAACAAACTTTGATAGTTTATTCTCAAATGGATAAGATACTGTAATACCTTGGCTATTCTGAAATAACTCCTTTTACAGTTTGCTGAACTTCCATCAAATTAGAATTGCTTTAAGAAATATAAACAAAGCAGTTTCCTTTCCACAATCTCCAGTCCTGTTTTTGCTTGCAATGCTCCCACATCGCTACCAAACGAAGAAGTTGGAACATTATATTGGTATAAAAGATAGACAAAGAGACATAAGAAATCATACCTTTCTCGGCCTTTTGGCTAAGATCAAGTGTAGTATCTGTTCTTATCAGTTTAATATCTGATATGTGGGACATTGTCCCACACGATATTAAATTTATTTTTTTCGGGAAGGGTCCACCACAATAGCTTGCTATTGGGGACCTTAAGCGTCGCCCTTGTGTTGCACTATTGCTTGGCCCTGGCGCACCCCTCCAATCCTGAGTTCTAAATTATTTTCTTCATGCTGAACAATTGGGGTAATCTATAATATACATATTAATTTAGTATTTCGACATTGATGTTAGATATTCAAAGACAAACTATTGCCATTTAAATTACTCCAGATGGGGCAGGCTATTGCGTACAGTAGTGAAACCACACTTGTTCTTTATGGCACTGACAATCACTGTCTTAAAGTATTTGCTCTCTTTGATATTTTTATCTGATTTTACTTTTCCATGTGTCAATTTTATAGTTTTGGATTATGCCATGAATTAAACTAATCATCTAATGATAATCAGATGTTTATGAACCCCTTGAGTTAATGCAAGGATAAGAAGGTTGGTTGATTAAAAGCTCTAGCATCACGGCCTTCACCTAAGATATCTAATTATTTCCATTAAAATATACATTTGTTGCCTGCAAACGAGGATATCAGCATCCAAACAACACCTAAGATACTCTAGAACAGTTCACGTGATAGTGAGATTTGATATAATGGGGATAAATCTTACAGTGTAATGGCTTGAGCACATTCCCTAGGCCTAGAAGGATGATTCTTACTTGTCATCCTAGTGAAAACTAATTATAAATTAAGGGTCATTTTGGTTCGGGTGAAAGTAAAATAGTGAAGAATAATTTCACCTTTCACAGTTGAAATATTTGTTCTTAAAAAATCATGAATAAAAATACATGATATAATTATGTAACATGGGACAAAGTCCTTAACTAAATTTAGTTCCAGATAGGTGAAAATATTGTTTATCGTTTTACGTGAAGAGTATTTTGTTGTAGCCAGTAACAATCCAGAAATCAAACTCACACTCAATCACACACATTAACAATAGATTTACGTGGTTCGGCAATTTGCCTATGTTCACGGGGCAGCGAAATTGTATTATCAGAAGAGGAGAATTACAAACACTCTTGCTCACATGTTTCTTTCTCAAACAAGCAACTCTCCATATGTTTTTATTTCTCTCCTATTTGCTGGTGTATTTTTCTCTCAATACATATGGCTTATTTATAAGTGAGTAAGAGGAATAAAGGGCACATAAAATGGCTTTGTTGATTTCCACCTAGAGCACAACTTGTGGAGCAAAATACTCCACCACCAAATGGGTGAGAGTCTTGTCACAAACCAAATACTCCACCAAATGGTGGAGTCTTGTCACACACCAACATATTTCAATTACATCAAACAATGCTATGTGCAAAAATATGGATTTAGTTAATCAACGTATACCTTAAATCAATTTTGAAAATTTGGATACGTGTATTGGGTTACTATAGAAGGGCAATGTCAATGCGAAACTAATTTTGGCTATAACTAAACAATTTCCAGTTATAATTATATAAAATGCTATTTTGCATAGTTATTGTAGTTTTTGTAGCAGTCAAATATGCTTTGTCAATAGCATCTCCCACGTGGAATAACTTTATGACATAACATTACTACTCTGGGTGAACAAAAATCTTTTATGATTACATTTTCAGTTTCACATATGATTCTTCCTTCACAGCCCTTTAAACTAAGAATAGTTATATGAGTACCAAATATATTATCCAAATTCATATTCTTAAATAGCCCCTTAACATTTTCTTTAATAACCCCTTAACACTTTTCTGATACTCTATTATATTAAAATTTCTTCCAGACATATAAGCAATGCAGTTTCCGTAATGTTCTGTCCCACATTGTTACCGAAAGGAAGAATAGGAGAACCACATTAGTATAAAAGGGATACTAAGCGACATTAAATTCCATACCTTTCTCGGCCTTTTGGCTAAGATCAAGTGTAGTATCTGTTCTTATCAGTTTAATATCTGATATGTGGGACATCGTCCCACACGATATTAAATTAATTTTTTTAGGGGGAGGTCCCACCACAATAGCTTGCTATTGGGGTCCTCAAGTGTCGCCCTTGTGTTTCACCATTGCTTGGGCCTGGCGCACCCCACCAATTCTCAGTTCAAATGTTTTTTTATTTTATTTTATGAGCTCTTCCAACTTTTAAGTGGCACATCATTCAATTTTTCCAGTGTCCCTTCATTGAAATCATCTTCATTTGCAATTTGAATTTTATGTTGTTCTTTATTGCATTTAAATTATCCATTTCATCACATATGGTGTACAATCAGTTTGATTGCCTTTCAGAAAATGCAAACCGTACTGCAGTTTCTAAGCTTTCAATGTGATACCTGTTCTCTGAATGGCTGCTTGCCACATATAGGAATTAAATACCAAATGTTTTACTTATTAGGTTTTATGCAATGTTCCTGCTTCAAGTCGTTGAAACTAGCGTCTTGAGTTCTTGTCTCTACTCTTTTAGCTGTTTGTAATAATGGAATTTTCTACTTTGAACAAAGGAAAAAATGATTGAAAAAAGGTACTATAAGAAGAAAAAAAAAAGGGTTTTGATAATGCAAATCTGTAATTCGATTGTGCAATTTCAGATGGATGAATTAAAATACCGTAAGAGAAAAAAATGCAAACATATATGCACATTCATTTCATGTTTTCAGTATCTCAATGAAAGCTTGTCAGGAGCAAGTGTTAACAAGAATCAACTTATGTCATGCTTCCATCGTTACCTGTAGTGTTCAGCAATTTTTTTGAATCATATTAGAATAAAATTTTTACCCTCCCTCAACCTGGGGAAACAAACTTTTGATAGTTTAATGCCAAATGGATAAGCTATTAAAATAGCGTCACTGTTCTTTAATGAACCTTTAAACATATTTTCCTGACATTCCATCAAATTACAACAACTGAAGACATAAGCAAGGCAATTTTCAAACTATCCTGTCTTTTTCTTTTGTAAGCAATAGGCCCTCATTGATAAGAATAGAAGAGTTCATAGCACCATATATATGCAGAATGAAGAAAGAAAGAAATAATTTCTTTCTCAGCCTATTGTTTAAAATCAAGTGCAATGTATTTTCTTGTTAGTTTAATATTTAATATTTGAGATATTGAACCACGCAATATTAAATGAATGGGATTTACCAATTGGCTGTTTACTAAGTATGTAGTCAAATAGGTCATACATTTTTTGCTCAATCAGGTCCCGTGATATTTTTCTGGGCTGCAGTAGGTCCTATTAGAAAACAGGTACTAATATTTATTACATGTATGAACAGGACCTATTGAGGAAAAATCGTTTTTGATAAGACCAATGAGGACATGTGTTGTGAGACTTGTTTGTCAAAATCCCTAAATTAATTTTGTGCATCTTTTCTTACTCGTTTGGTGGACGTAAATGTGTATGGGTTGAGTTCAGTTAGTTGATTTGTTGAAATGTGAGACTAGCAGTTAGTTGATTGCAAGATACTTAGAGTTGTTTAAATAGTCAGAGAAGTGAGTCGAAAGTGGTTAGAAGTCAGTTAGTGTTAGTTATTGATAGTTAGAACCTCTATAAAAATGCGATGATGTACTTGTAACCGTTCATTGAGTTGTTAATAGAAATTTCTCCTCTCTAATCTCTCAAGTTCTATCTCTTCTCTTCCATATTCATCTTCCTAAATTCTGAACTCCACTAGTTTTATTAATTGTTTGGGAGTCATCCAGCCAGGGCATGACAGAGATACACAAAAATAACGCATAAACTTAATTTAAACAAGTCTGTCCAGAATTGGGAGGAAAAAAAGCAAAAATTCTCATCCAAAGGTTCTAGGGGATTGAAACAAAAAAACAGTCTCGATCAATCCAAAGTAATCCTGTCCTAGAACTTGTTTTGCCCATGAATTAATAAAAAAACTCACAAATCTCAGTCTTGAATGAATTTCTATCTCACTCCAAAAACCTTGATCTTCCATCAACAGCTGTATAAACACCATCATCACACCATCCCAAAGGGGCTGGAGGGGCTCAATGATGAAGAACATTACTGAAATTTAATTAATGCTTAATCTTGACTGCTGGGTACCACTTTTGTGTATATATCTGCCCGATTATTTGTGGTGACAATGTTCTTCATAACTATAACACCACCTCAATGACCTCCCGTACGAAATGAAATCATACATCAATCACATTGATCCTTCCGTCACGTGGCCAAATTCATATTCTTAAATAACCCCTTAACATTTTTCTGATATTCCATTATATTAGAACTTCTTTCATATTCCAAAATGTCCTGTCCCACATTGTTACTGAAAGGAAGAATAGGAGAACTGCATTAGTATAAAAGGTAGACTAAGAGATATTAGAATTCATACCTTTCTCGGCCTTTTGGCTAAGATCAAGTGTAGTATCTGTTCTTATCAGTTTAATATCTGATATGTGGGACATCGTTCCACATGATATTAAATTAATTTTTTTAGGGGGAGGGCCCACCACAATAGCTTGCTATTGGGGTCCTCAAGCGTCGCCCTTGTGTTACACTATTGTTCGGTCCTGGCGCATCCCACCAAATCTTAGCTCTAAATTTATTTTCTTACTTAAAGTTGAACAATTTTGGATGCGTATTTCTACAATAATGTTAGATATACAGAGAGAAACTCTCACCACTTGACTTATTACTGATGTGGCTGGCAATCACATAACTCTATGAAATCACTCTCGTAGTGCTATCTATTTCTTTCTTTTTGTGTCTCTCATTACCAAATCGGTTTGTTTATGTTGATGCAAGGGTTATATAACGTTTTCCAGAAGGGGATTACTTTTATTGCTGAACACTGTCTCAATTTATTTTATTACTTGAATAATGTCCTCTTTTATATTTCTATCTAATACAACCTTTCCATGTGTCAACTGAATTGCTTTGGATTATGCCATGAGCTGAACTCAAGACCTAATGTTAATCCTATGTTCATAAATCCCTCATGCTAAGATTGTTGGTTGATTAGAACTTCTAGCATCATGGCCTTTTGGTAACATATCAATTTGTGGCTCACAAAACAGACTATTAACTCTGCATCCAAACACCTTCTAACTTCTCAGCACATTGAACATGTGATCCCATAATGAGTAATGATATAATAAGGACATGTAGCAAGTAGTCAGTATAGCAAGATTTAAGAAGTACATTCCTAGAAGGATGATTCTTACTTGTCAACATAATGACAACTAGTTATAAATTAAGGTCTAGTTGTATTCATGCGAGATTATTTTCACTTGGGTGAAAAGTAAAAGACTGAAGAATACTTTAACCTATTTAGAATTATCTTTTGTTCATATAGATTTGTAAATAAAAGTGCATGCTATAATGATCTTATTTTGGATAAAATCGTGAACAGACTTCAATTTCAAATTGGTGATTATATCTTTTATTGTTTTACTTTGTATCTAAATGAAGAGTATATCGCTGAAACCAAACACAGACAAGTAGCCAAGTACAATATATGGGATATAATTAGTCAGTTTATAGCTTAGATCAATCAAAAAATTATGGCACATGAGTTGGGTTAATATAGAATAGAAATCAAAATGTTTGTTTATAAAAAAGCTGTAACAGTGTTTCTATAATCATGACCTGTCTTTTAAAATATCTAAAATTCACGGTAAAGATGTGCAAGTCTATCTCACAAAAGCTCGGCGCTCAAACATCTCATAAGAAGTTGAGACATGATAAGCTCTTAGAAGGCTAATCTCACTCCTACCTCCAATTAACTGTATATCCTTTTTAATCAATAGAATAAGAGTTTACACCATCCCCCCCCCAAAAAAAAAATATATATATATATATAAATAAACAAATAAATACAAAAAAATACTCCTGTAACCAGCTCTTAGTGTACAAATTATTTGTTGTTACATAATGCATCCTGGAGAAACAAACTCTTAAAAGTGTCATCCCAAATGCATATATTATAATGGCATTAGTTTTCTTTAAAAAACACTTCAGCATTTTTCTGACCTTGTTTTAAGCCAGTGCAGTTTCCACAATATCTTGTCTTTCTGCTTTTGCTTCCTATAGTCCCACATTGCTAGCGAAAGAAGAAGTTGGAGCACCAAATCAGCATAAAAGGGAGATGAAGATACATAAAAAATCATACCTTTCTCGGCCTTTTGGCTAAGATCAAGTGTAGTATCTGTTCTTATCAGTTTAATATCTGATACGTGGGACATCGTCCCACATGATATTAAATTAGTTTTTTTAGGGGGAGGTCCCACCACAATAGCTTGCTATTGGGGTCCTCAAGTGTCGTCCTTGTGTTGCACTATTGCTAGGGCCGGGCGCATCCCACCAATTCTCAGTTTTAATATTTTTTTCTATACTCTTATCCTAATTTAAAAGTCATATGAATATCTACTTGGACAGCCATGCTCGTAGGAGGAAAATTTGAGTATCAAATTCAGGCAACATTTAAGTAGGACCAAATTAAAAGCAAATCTTGATATTTCAGATTTGGAGTACTGTCTGGGAGGCTAGATCGATTTTAGAGAGAGGGATGTGTTGGATAAATTCCAATATTTATTGACATTTTAATTTTTAGTTGTTAATATTTTATTATATTATTGGTGTTTTATTTTGAACATAGTTTAGGTTTTATTTTAGAAGGTAGAAACATGAGAAAATGGGTATGAAAGATATGGGAGTGCTCAAAATCCCATATTGTCCCACATTGGAAGAATACTACAAAAAGTAGTGGTATATCAACTAAAGGACAACTAAGATTCTTAGTTGACAAGTCAAATAAGAGGCTATGATCCTACGCATCGCGGTGGTGCTTAAGCACCACCAATCGCGACACGCGGCGCGCGATTGGACGACTTAGGGCGCATTGCGCACTTGGCACGTGCGCATCGTCGCTTGGAGCGTGGGAGCCTAAAGTTTTGACGAGGTAAAACAGATCAACGGTTGTGATTAAACGATCCGATCAAAGGGTTTAAAATCCGAAATGACTTGATCTAAACCGTTGGATGAACTCGTAGCGTTTCGTGAAGGGGATGTCCATTCGCTTACGATGGGACGCCTAATCTGAACCGTTAGATCGCAGCTGTTCCAAACAGGCACGATCCAACGGCTGCTGAACTGTCACAGAAATGGCTATAAAAAGAGTTCCAGGCCTTTGTTTTGGACACCGAAAATTGCTAGTTTCTCCTCTCTCCGTCCTCTATACTTTGGCATTATCAAGTTACAAATTCAGAGTGTTCTTGGTTTGATCAAACAGTACATAGTTTGAATCAAACAATTGTTCATATACTACATTGTATCCTGAAGGCAGATTCTATAAAACTCATTCTGTACTCGCGGTTCTGGTTCTGCCTCAACCGGATTGGGAGAAATTTTGCCTAAAAGAAAGCGTTCCAAGAACGTGCCTTGCAGAAATTAATTAATATATTCCGTTCTTTCCATAACAAAATTCCAACAGTTTTAGGCAAAAAAATTTATTCTTATTACTCCACTCAAATGGAAGGAACTGTGGCACAATCTATCCAAGTCATGACTCAAGACTTAATCCGACTCGACCGTTTTGATGGCGAAAATTTCACCCGTTGGCAAGAGAAAGTTATGTTCTTCCTCACATCACTAAAACTTGCATACATTCTAGATGATAACCTTGAACAAATTCCCGAACCCACACCCGAAGACACCGAAGAAATAAAGCAAAAACGTGTGAAGAGGAAAGAAGACAAATTTATGTGTCGAGGACACATCCTCAATGCTTTGTCTCAAACTGTTTATAGCGCTCATCGAATGATTCCGACGACAAAGGAATTATGGAAGTCTTTGAAGACAAAGTATCAAAACGAGGAAGCGAGCAACCGTAAGTTTCTAATTTCAAACTATATGAATTTTAGAATGAATAATGATAAATCTGTCGTTGCACAAGCCCATGAACTCCAACAAATTGTTGGTGACCTTAAAGCCGCTGGTATTAATCTTCAAGATGAATTTCAAGTAGGGGTGATTGTTGTAATACCCCGTATTTTTATGCTATATTTAATTTGGGGATTTATTAAATTTAATGTGATGATTTATTTAATAAAAATCCGGAAATTAATTATGTTATAATTATTAACGTGACTAGAGTTAGTAATTATGGGAAACTTGTTGAATATTACTAATGAGCATAGTAATATATTATATTGGTTATATTGAATGTCATAAGTAAATTATATGACTATTTCGGAAATTTAAGTCGGGACGTGCCCGTGTCATGTCGGGACTAATTATGTTAATTAAAAAGGGAATATTTTATAAGTTGTCCGTATGGTCGTTTTGAGTGCGCCAACGCGTCCGGAAGGGTCGAGATAGTCAGAAAAGTGTACCCGGGGGTTTAGTTTGGGTCTCGGGGTGTTTTTAGGCCTAATTAGTGACCCGGGAGGGCATTTTGGTCATTTTACAAAATAGGGTAATTAAACCCACGAATTTCAGCCATCCTTAGCAGCTATTTAGGTCAGCCTTTTAGGGTTAGAACATTCATAACCATAGTACGGCCATTGGAGAAGAGAGGAGAGAGCTCTCAAGGTGATTCAAGGCCAAATACACCACCGTTTGCACCGCCGTCACCACCAACACGTAGATCTCGAGGAGGAGAACGCAACCACACCAAAATCAACAGGAAACCAGACCTCTGAAATCCCAAGCAAGTGTTTAACTTGCGTATTTTCGTTGGTGCAATATTCATATTAGTTAGGAATGATTAGGAGTATAATCTATGGAAGAAAACCCCACTTTTTGATAGGAATTTGCATGTAGAAAAGATTAAAACCATATTCTGGAAGTCTTATATGATGTAGATGATTAACCCACGAGTTTTGATGATTATGTAGAAGGAAATTCTGGAGAAAAACTTATTAGAACAGAAGTTAAGAAAACTTAGGGTTCTTGATGATTAGATGAGATTTTAGGTTGTTTAATCATGTTTAATGATGGTTATACGCATGCTTAACGTTAGAAACATCTGGTAATATGTTATTATGTTTGTGGTATAAGTTTTGGGACGATTAGTGTTGAAAAATATGTATTTGGATGAAGAATTTTGATGAAACCCGTAACTGCACTTCTGCAGAAATCGAAATACCTGTTTGATCGATCGATCGACCCTAGAGCGTCGATCGATCGAAGGTTCGATCGATCGAGCCCCAGCCGTCGATCGATCGACCCTTCCTGGCAGCCTCTTATTTCCCCTTGTTTAATTAGTTGAATTAATTTATCATGGAATAATCCTTGGGCATATTAAATAAAATGTTTTGGGATATAGGAGAGTCCAGTAGGACATATGATTAAGTGTTGAGAACTTTATTATGAAATGATTATTGTGTTTTAGGGATAATTAATTAAGGAATGACGAACTACGTATTTCAAGTGAGGGATTATGACGAATACCTACGATAGTGAATAGATGTCTACCTACTGAATTTGTTACTTGGATGGATAGAACCCATGAGTGTTCCCTAACTAGTGAGAAAACCCTTCGAGTCAAGGTTAGAGACGAAACCTTATACGAAATTCTATAACTGTGAAATTAAGGATATATGGTATAATTATGGGTGATGAGAAGAACCTATATTAATATGATAAAGTGGTATATTTATATGATTGTGTGTACATATATTATATGCATGTGAAAAACATACCGCGCTACTTGCTATCCTTGAGGTTACCGTGTCGGGACAAGTCTTATCTCGATGGGACCTTTATGGGGGATATTGACTTGTACCCTAGAAGATAGATATCCTTGGTACAGGCTATTGAATTAATAGTTCAGACGATCCTAAGAGACGCGAGTATGTGCCATCCTCTTAGTGACTTGGAATCTATGCTTCGCCTCACTATTGTTTGTGTATGTGTTAATACAATTCGAGAGTGATTCCGAATTTGTATTCCCCTTGATATGAGTAGTATGGGGTTTGGGATAATGGAAGTATGCACGCACCATAGCTTTAGTTGAGGTGCTGTTATATATATATATATATTATTCGTGTAGTTAATATATATATATGAGATTATGGAATTTAAACTGCCTACTTTGTTTTGATAAGTAGGATATGGTAGTTGACTCAAATAATAAATACTGTTGTGCGAGAATATAATATGTCACTGGGAAACTTTATAAATTAATGAAGCTAAAACGAGAGTTGTGCTACACTTTGAAAGTACCCTTTTCACACGTTGACATTGTTCGGTTTTTAAAACTTATGAGTAAGTTAAGATAAACTAAATTATTGGGAAGGTTAGTATGATAATATGTTAAGTTAAACCATTTGGGGAAGGTTAGTACGATAGGCGTGCACACTAGAAGAGAGGTGAGAATTTCTCAAGAGAGTGTCGAACTAATATGTTGTTGCATTGGCCTGTATCAATTTAAATACTTGCTGATCAAATTTTTAATCATACACACTTTCGAGCTCTGACCTGTTTTCTCTCTCCCTCTCCCCCTTGTATATATATATGTATGTATTTCAGGTGCCCAGCCACATGGGCGTCTTGCTTAGAATTTCTTGGAAGGAACGCGTTGCAGCTTAGGTGGGAGTTGCAGGTCTTTTGATTAGACGACTTCGTTCATTCAGATCCACTCTTAGCACTTTCATTCAGATGGGCATGTGTAGCCCTTTCCATTATTTCTTTATGTTGGGACCTTGTTATTTCAGTTGTTTCCTAGTTCGTTATTATGGGATTTTGTTCAGGATGGATGTATTACTTTATTTTCTCGTATGTTGACATTCGTTGACGGATGTTTTATATATTGGATTTTTGGTTCCAGTTTATTGTGGCGTGAATCTTATTCATTGATCTTTGTTAATAAAATAAATAAATCTTTTCTTTAAATAAAATTTGGAAGTTAATGTTTAAAATTGGTTTTGACACTTAGCTTAATTATTTAGGGTGTTAAATTGGAAAATTATTTTTATCGACAGTGATGCTGAGAATGAACCAACTGTTCACCTTGATTTAATTTAATAAAGGAGTGATCGCCCGGTATTTAATTAGGCGGGGTGTCACAGGTGGTATCAGAGCATCAGGTTCTAGTGTCCATAGGATCTGTACGGCTTATTTCGCTTTCAGCTTAACGTTATTTCTATAGAGCCCTATTTTTAGGACTGTTGTATTCTTGCTTTTACGTTTAAGTCTTCAGCTATTCGAGATTTGTTGATAACTGTAGACTAATAAACTTGTTCACGTTTCAGATGCCTCCGAGACGTGCTCCGAAAGATAGGCGTGCCCAAGCCGAGCAGCCAGCAGCTCCGGCACTAGGAACAATGAATGCGAATGAAGTAGCCGCTATTGTTGCTCAGGATGTGAATGCCGCGATAGCGGTGATTCAGCAGGCTCCACCCCAGGTCCAGGCAGTGGCGCCAGTACCAGCACAGTTTCCATCTGCATGGGAGAGGGTTCGGGATGCTTTTCAGAAAGCACATCCCCCTGAGTTCTCCGGTAGCTCCGACATTGTCACGGTTAGCCAATGGAAGAAAGACATCCAGCGGCATCTTCGCATGTATGAGTGCACCGAAGTACAAAAGCAGTTATTGGCTTCTTTCAAGCTGGTGGGAGCCGCATTACAGTGGTGGGAGTCCACTACTACTTTGGAGGAGAGGATCACGATCCCTATTCAGTTGTTCTGGGAGCGGTTTGACCGCAAGTATTTTCCACCCGCAGTGCAGACTGAGATGAGGCGGAAATTACTAAATCTGAAGCAGGAGAACCTTATTGTAGCTGAGTATGAGGAGGAGTTCACGAGACTTCTCACTATTGTGCCGGATGAGGCACCCACTGAGGGCAAGAAGATTTTGATGTTCGTCGACGGGTTAGCTTGGAGGATCCGTCAGCACCTTATTGGAAATCTATCCCTGAGTACTTTCACTGACGTACTCAATGCAGCGTTACTACATTGCCAGGATCACCGCTTCCATCTTCAGGGAAGCAGGAGAGCAGGAGAGTCCAGCCAGCAGGGCAGGACCGGGGGTAATAGTGCTGGTGGGGCACCAACTCATGGACAGACTCGTCAGCACGAGCAGAGTTCCCATCAGGGGGATCATGCTAAGCGATTCCGTTCAGGTGATTCTAGGCAGGGATTCGGAGGATTCAGGCAGGGCCATCAGGGTCAGTCTAATCAGCAGGGCCAGCAGGGCCAACACCGACCACAGGGACAGCAGCAGGGCCAGCAAGGCCAACAGCGTGCACATCAGGGCCAACAGGGCCAGTGGCGAGGAGGTAACGGCCAGCAGGGCCGTGGACAGCAGGGTCAGAGGGGTGGTAATTTCAAAGGCAGATGCTTTGGGTGCGGCAAACATGGCCATAGGCGTCAGGATTTCCCAGAGGGCGATAGGGCCCCACAGCAGCAGGGAGCCCGTAATGAGCCGCAGAGACCACTTTTCCCACCTGCCCTTCCAGCTCCAGCCCAGGTGCCAGCCCTACCAGCCATTCCAGCAGCTCCAGTGCAGCAGTGGCAATTGCAGTATGGACGTGTCTATAACGTCCACCAGGCAGCAGCTCCACAGGCACCACCCGCGATTGAGGGTATGTTTCCTATCCATGGTACTATGGGTAAAGTTTTGTTTGATACGGGGGCAACGCATTGTTTTATAGCTACGCATTTTGCGAAGTCCTTAGGGTTGTTAGCCACAGCAGAGAGCACCGTGACGTGTGTCGACTCACCACTGGGGAGTGGGTCACTTATATTCTTTATATGCCGGGGAGTAGGGGTAGAGATTGGTAGCTTGGTATTGCCTGCAGACATGCTAGTCTTAGACATGCACGAGCATGATGTGATCATTGGTATGGATTGGCTCGCATCTTATAGAGCCATGATTGATTGCTTCGGTGGGAGCATTATTTTTGCCATTCCGGGGCAAGACACTACACCAAATTTGCCCATTTGTCAAGGTCATTGACCTTGACAAATCCACCTTGTCAAGGTCAATGACCGTGATATTTCGAGGCGAGACAACTTTTTTTGTCACGGTCGTGTCACGATCATTGACCTTGACACAAAACTCGCGTTTTGTGTCACGGTCGTGTCACGGTCATTGACCTTGACACGTTTGTCACGGTTTATAACCGTGACAAAGCCGTGACCCTTTTTAAAAAAATTGTCACGGCCATTGACCGTGACAAGCCCGTGACAAAATTGTCACAGGCTTGTCACGGTCAATGACCGTGACAATTCTGGACATAATTAAAAAAAAAACTGTTGGGCAGTATGGCCACTGCCACTGCCCAGCAGTATATTTGTACCTGTTATAGTAACGTTGTACCTGTTCCAAACATCATATATCCGAACAAACTAAAGATAATGCAAATTGTTTTGTGAAGAATCCTAATACTAACCAGAATTGGTTGAAAACTCGAAACAGCTTATGATAACTATACACTAAGAGGACGTTTAAATGAAAAGTATGTCATCCATGTGGGACACCCTTGTGTTCGTTATGGATGTCTTTTCATGGTACATTTGGTTTCTAGGAAATTGACTTTAGAATCTAAAGTTTAAAATTTAATAAACATGACTTCGGCCCCCATTTAGCTGTTCGTCTGTTAAGCAAAAAAGTTTGTCACTCCATACATACCCCCCCATGAAAAACTTCCAAAATAAAAGCTCAAATCAGGCGTCAAAGAAGAGGGTGAAGAATGATAGACCTGATTAGTGATTCCAGATGTAAATAAAGAATGTTCAGCGATGAAGACAAAGTAACGATATACTACAAGTTGAAAAAAAACACTTCGAGCATGCAAATATCACACGATATGTTCATACAAATTATATGCCATTCGAACTTAAAAGAACAAGACATGTTATACTACACGTTCAATGAAGAAACATTAAAAACACAGTTTATTGAATAGCATGAGTGAGAATATGTATGGTTGGGGATTGTGTGTGTGTGTTGTGGTGGTGGTGGGGGGGGGGGGGGGGACCAAATTGGACACCTCGCAAGCATTTATCGTGATAATATCCATGAAAAAGCCCCTCCCGTTCAATGTGTCACTGCTGCAGGCAAATTACATAATAAAAAATTAATATAATAGATTTTTTACAAGCAAAACAATTATGGTGATTTGAGGTTTTACCGCAACTAATTCTTTGATGTTAAATTTAGCCTCTAACAATTTCATTTCTTGAGGTTCCCTCGAGATGACTTTCAGTGACACAAAAAGTGTTACAGGATATTTTTTGCATCACTAAAAGTCACTCTGGGGTTTAAGCCTTAAGAAATGAAACTGTTGGGGGGACAAATTCAATATCAAATAAATAATGAGCTCCAAAGCCCAAGTGACCCATAAAATTAATAATAGACAATTTAAAAAAAAAATTAAACATGAGATAGAAAATGTCAATTTAGCAGTAGATATAAACACATTGAAAGTTTATCATAGGCGCGATTCGTGATTGTAAGTGTACCAATACAGGAGTCATCTGAGGATCTTTAGTTCTTCAACATAAGGAATTGATAAGGGGTAAAAGATGAAAAATATTCTCCCATCAACAATGACACTAACCTAGCCAATTTCATGACACAATTAATAACCTATCTTGGCCGGTAAGAGATTTATTTCAATTTATGGAACCTAGCCTCACTAGAACAATTACTAAAAAAATATATTTAAATTATTGATCGGAAAGGACAATTTACCAATTGGATCTGTGTTTGGAGCACTTGAGTTAGGACCATCTTCTCCATTACTCTTTTCTCAAAATAAGTCGTCATATTTTAAATTATTCAGAACATATGAAAATAATAAATTCAGAAATAACAAAAATTCCTAGTAAGAGGCATAACAAAAATCTATGGATACAAATGCAGATCCAATGGATAGGAAAGAGATATTACTTACCCTGGACTGGGGCCATTTCTTGAGCAGTCGTGTTAAGACCATCTACTCCATGACTGGGTTCTGAAAGAAATAATAATATTTTAAACGATTCAAAACATATAAAAATAACAAATTCAGAAATAATAAAAGTTAATCTAGGAATAAATAATCAGAGCCAATGAATCAGAAAGAAAGATTATTTACTGCTGATTGGAGCCGTTTCTTGAGCATTCAAATTAGGACCATCTGCTCCATGACTGGTTTCTAAAATAAGTAATGATATTTTAAATTATTCAAAACACATAAAGATAACAAATTCAGAAATAATGAAGATTCCTACTAGGAGGCTTAACAAAATCTAGGGATATAATAACCGAGCTAATGGATCGGAAAGAGATATTACTTAATCTCGACTGGAGCCATTTCTTGAGCACTCGTATTCGTACCATCAGCTCCATGACTGATTTCTAAATGAAAAAAATCATATATACATGCAAAATGAGACAAAAAATACATCAATACAGTCTAGGTCTAATCATAAAAAATGCATAAAGATAGGAATGGTTGGCAGGGTTATAATAATAAATGCAAACTAGTTCTAAATCATCCTTTTATCTTTTATAATTGAGTTTTAAGGAGTGATAAACAATGTGGAAACACATGAAGGATGATGGGAATTAGAGTTTCTTATGTTATTGGTTCGCTAAACACAATCCTATAATTTTAGAATAAATTCCATGTGTGTATTATTTTTATGGCTTTAATCAATGGATTCATTTAAGACATGATGTGGTAGATGTCTTGTAAAAATCTAGAGATAGGGAAAACGTTTTATATTGGTTCAATAATGTGAAGCACAAAATTTTCGAAATGGTCTACACACCTAAATTGAATCTCAATCCTCCACCCCACCCCCTCCCCCACCACACACCACCACACACACACACACACACCACACCCACACCACCCAACCCCCTACCCCCCTCCCCCACCCCTCCCCCTACCCCCTCCACCACCCCCTCCCCCACCACACACACACACACACACCCCACCCTACCCCACCCCCTGCCCCTCTCCACCACCCCCTCCCCCCTCCCCCAAAACACACCACCACACACACACACACCGCACCCCACCCCACCCCACCCCACCCCCTGCCCCCTCCACCACCCCCTCCCCCACCCCACCCACCCCACCCAACCCCCTACCCCCTCCCCCACCCCCTCCCCCACCACACACCACCACACACACACACACACCCCACCCTACCCCACCCCCTACCCCCCTCCACCACCCCCTCCCCCCTCCCCCAAAACACACCACCACACACACACACACCGCACCCCACCCCACCCCACCCCCTGCCCCCTCCACCACCCCCTCCCCCACCCTGCCCCACCCCGCCCCACCCCCTGCCCCCCTCCACCACGCCCTCCCCCACCCTGCCCCATCCCGCCCCACCCCCCACACACGCACACACATACACACATATATATATACACATACATACATAAATATACAGACAAATATATATATATAAATGGAAGAGAGAGAGAGAGAGAGAGAAATTGGACTTGAGAGAGAGAGAGAGAGCAGCGTCGAGTCGAGAGAGAGAGAGAGAGAGGGAGGGAACGGTGGGAGGGAAAAAAGAAGGGGGAAAGGGTTTTTGCTGGAAAAGTTGTCACGGTTGTGTCAAGGTCATTGACCGTGACAAGGATTGTCACGGTCTTGTCAAGGTCAATGACCGTGACAAGACCATGACAAATTTAATTGTCACGGGCTTGTCACGGTCAATGACCTTGACAAGTCGTTGTCACGGTCGTGTCAAGGTCAATGACCGTGACATAAAACGCGTGTTTTTTTGTCACGGTCAATGACCTTGACAAGGCTGGCCTGCTGAAAGGTGACAATTTGCCCATTTTGGTGTAGTGAGAGATGTTTGTAGTGGCGATGCCTCGCCCAGAGGGAGGTTCGACCGCTCATTTATATTACATTGAGGAGGATACCTCTAAGGAGGTTATGATTCCTTTGGATTCGATCCCAGTTGTTAGGGAGTATTCCGATGTGTTTCAGGAGATACCAGGCCTACCGCCCAGTCATGAGATAGACTTCGTTATAGATTTATTGCCGGATACGAGACCTATAGCACGCGCACCATACCGTATGGCTCCGGCAGAGATGCGAGAGCTACGAGATCAAATTGAGCAGCTATTAGGTCAGGGCTTCATTCGTAGGAGTACCTCACCTTGGGGCGCTCCAGTCTTATTTGTAAAGAAGAGAGATGGTTCACTAAGATTGTGCGTGGACTACCGGGAGTTGAACAAGGTCACGATATGGAATAAATATCCGTTGCCTCGAATCGATGATCTGTTCGACCAGCTGAGGGGAGCAACTTTCTTTTCGAAGATAGATCTGAGGTCGAGGTACCATCAGCTACGTATTAGGGAGTAGGATGTTTCGAAGACTGCTTTCTTGACGAGATATGGGTCTTATGAGTTCCGGGTGATGCCGTTCGGACTCACAAATGCCCCAGCCGTTTTCATGAACTTGATGAACCGAGTATTCAGAGAGTTCTTGGATCAGTTTGTCATCGTTTTCATAGATGATATTTTGATATATTCACACTCCGAGGAGGAGCATGCCGAACACTTGAGGCAGGTTCTTCAGACTCTACGAGAGCATCAGTTGTATGCTAAGTACGAGAAGTGTGGATTCTGGTTGCGAGAGGTACAGTTCTTGGGGCATGTTGTTTCTGAGCAGGGGATTGCAGTTGACCCGAGCAAAGTGTCAGCGGTGAGGGAATGGGGACAACCCACGACACCGACGGAAGTGCGTAGTTTCTTGGGGTTAGCTGGTTACTACAGGACGTTCATTCGGGGATTCTCCAAAATAGCGGGTCCATTGACGAATCTGACTCGCAAAGGGGTACCATATGTTTGGGATGACGCTTGTCAGTTGCCTTTCGATGAGCTGAAGGACAAGCTTACTTCGGCACCAGTCCTTGCTTTACCGAAGCCGGGTGTAGAGTACCTGGTTTACACAGATGCGTCCTTACGAGGACTTGGGGGAGTACTTCAGCAGGAGGAGAAGGCTATAGCTTTTGCTTCCCGCACGCTTAAGCCGCATGAGAAGAATTACCCCACCCACGACCTGGAGTTAGCTGCGGTCGTCTTTGCATTGAGAATTTGGAGGCACTACTTATTGGGCGAGAAATTCCGTTTGTTCACAGACCATAAGTCACTGCAGTACCTGTTCACTCAGCGAGAGCTGAATATGCGTCAGCGCAGATGGTTAGAGTTTGTGAAAGATTACCAATTCGATATACAGTATCATCCGGGGAAAGCCAACGTAGTTGCTGATGCGTTGAGCCGTAGACCGGTTGACGATGTAGCGGACATCTGGAAAGCAAAGTGGAAGGAGTTGGGTCACCAGGACGCAGTAGCACGTTCTTTCATATCCGTGATGTCAGTCACACCCGAGATTGTTACGAGGGTGATACAGGCACAGACCACAGACCCATTTTGTCAGGAGCAGATTGTGCGACTTCTAGCCGAGGGTGCTGAGTCCTATTCTGTTAGTTCGGATGGAGGGTTGCGGTTTAATGGGAGATTAGTGGTTCCAGAAGGAGAGGAGTTACGTCATGAAGTGATGACTCATTCTCATGGGTCCCGATTTGCAGTACATCCGGGAGGCGATAAGATGTACCAGGACATGAGACGACAGTACTGGTGGAGTGGGATGAAGAAGGACATCGCTGAATTTGTGTCCAAGTGTTCTACTTGCCAGCTAGTGAAGGTGGACCACCAGAAACCGTCAGGATTACTTCAGCCGTTGGAAGTACCCGCGTGGAAGTGGAAAAGTATTTCCATGGATTTCATTACCAGGTTGCCTACATCACAGCGGGGACACGATTCTATCTGGGTGATTGTAGACCGTTTGACCAAGGTGGCTCATTTTCTGCCAGTGAGGACAGATTATACCACGGGTCAGTATGCCCAGTTGTTCATCGCTGAGATTGTCAGATTACATGGGGTGCCCCTGAATATTGTATCAGATAGAGATAAGATTTTTGTGTCACGTTTCTGGGAAAGCTTTCAGGAGGCTATGGGTACAGAGTTGAGACTGAGTTCATCTTACCACCCACAGACAGATGGACAGACAGAGCGTACTAATCAGATGTTGGAAGATATGCTACGAATGTGTGTTCTCGATTTCGGAGGAGGTTGGGAGCCACACCTTCCACTGGTAGAGTTTGCTTATAATAACTCCTATCAGTTTACGATTGGCATGGCTCCATTTGAGGCTTTGTACGGCAGGCCTTGTCGTTCTCCAACTTGTTGGCTCGACGTGGGGGACAACAAGTTATTAGGGCCAGAAGTGATTCAGGAGACCTCCGCGAGGATTGAGATAATCAGGAGGCGTATTCGGGTAGCCCAAGACAGGCAGAACAGCTACGCCGATGCGAAACGGTTCTTCCGGGAGTTTAATGTGGGAGATCAAGTGTTGTTACGTGTATCTCCTATGAAAGGAGTGATGAGGTTCGGGAAGAAGGGGAAGTTGGCTCCGAGGTACGTAGGACCATTTCCCATCATCGAGAGAATTGGTCCAGTAGCATACAGGTTGGGATTGCCAGAACATTTACATCGCATCCACGATGTATACCACATCTCGTCGCTGAGACGATATCTTCGGGATGATATGGCCCATACTCACATCGCGATAGACGAGATCGATTTACAGCCTGATAGCTCTTACGAGGAGAGACCGGTGGCTATCCTAGACTATAGTGAGAGGAGATTGAGGTCGAAGGTAGTTCCACTTGTGCGAGTCCAGTGGGAGCATCATAATGTGGAGGAATCCACTTGGGAGCGTGAGGCAGATATGCGCGAGAGATATCTAGAGTTGTTTTTACCAGGTATGCCTTATTTTCCGAATTTCGGGACGAAATTCCGTTATTAGGGGGGAAGTATGTAATACCCCGTATTTTTATGCTATATTTAATTTGGGGATTTATTAAATTTAATGTGATGATTTATTTAATAAAAATCCGGAAATTAATTATGTTATAATTATTAACGTGACTAGAGTTAGTAATTATGGGAAACTTGTTGAATATTACTAATGAGCATAGTAATATATTATATTGCTTATATTGAATGTCCTAAGTAAATTATATGACTATTTCGGAAATTTAAGTCGGGACGTGCCCGTGTCATGTCGGGACTAATTATGTTAATTAAAAAGGGAATATTTTATAAGTTGTCCGTATGGTCGTTTTGAGTGCGCCAACGCGTCCGGAAGGGTCGAGATAGTCAGAAAAGTGTACCCGGGGGTTTAGTTTGGGTCTCGGGGTGTTTTTAGGCCTAATTAGTGACCCGGGAGGGCATTTTGGTCATTTTACAAAATAGGGTAATTAAACCCACGAATTTCAGCCATCCTTAGCAGCTATTTAGGTCAGCCTTTTAGGGTTAGAACATTCATAACCATAGTACGGCCATTGGAGAAGAGAGGAGAGAGCTCTCAAGGTGATTCAAGGCCAAATACACCACCGTTTGCACCGCCGTCACCACCAACACGTAGATCTCGAGGAGGAGAACGCAACCACACCAAAATCAACAGGAAACCAGACCTCTGAAATCCCAAGCAAGTGTTTAACTTGCGTATTTTCGTTGGTGCAATATTCATATTAGTTAGGAATGATTAGGAGTATAATCTATGGAAGAAAACCCCACTTTTTGATAGGAATTTGCATGTAGAAAAGATTAAAACCATATTCTGGAAGTCTTATATGATGTAGATGATTAACCCACGAGTTTTGATGATTATGTAGAAGGAAATTCTGGAGAAAAACTGATTAGAACAGAAGTTAAGAAAACTTAGGGTTCTTGATGATTAGATGAGATTTTAGGTTGTTTAATCATGTTTAATGATGGTTATACGCATGCTTAACGTTAGAAACATCTGGTAATATGTTATTATGTTTGTGGTATAAGTTTTGGGACGATTAGTGTTGAAAAATATGTATTTGGATGAAGAATTTTGATGAAACCCGTAACTGCACTTCTGCAGAAATCGAAATACCTGTTTGATCGATCGATCGACCCTAGAGCGTCGATCGATCGAAGGTTCGATCGATCGAGCCCCAGCCGTCGATCGATCGACCCTTCCTGGCAGCCTCTTATTTCCCCTTGTTTAATTAGTTGAATTAATTTATCATGGAATAATCCTTGGGCATATTAAATAAAATGTTTTGGGATATAGGAGAGTCCAGTAGGACATATGATTAAGTGTTGAGAACTTTATTATGAAATGATTATTGTGTTTTAGGGATAATTAATTAAGGAATGACGAACTACGTATTTCAAGTGAGGGATTATGACGAATACCTACGATAGTGAATAGATGTCTACCTACTGAATTTGTTACTTGGATGGATAGAACCCATGAGTGTTCCCTAACTAGTGAGAAAACCCTTCGAGTCAAGGTTAGAGACGAAACCTTATACGAAATTCTATAACTGTGAAATTAAGGATATATGGTATAATTATGGGTGATGAGAAGAACCTATATTAATATGATAAAGTGGTATATTTATATGATTGTGTGTACATATATTATATGCATGTGAAAAACATACCGCGCTACTTGCTATCCTTGAGGTTACCGTGCCGGGACAAGTCTTATCTCGATGGGACCTTTATGGGGGATATTGACTTGTACCCTAGAAGATAGATATCCTTGGTACAGGCTATTGAATTAATAGTTCAGACGATCCTAAGAGACGCGAGTATGTGCCATCCTCTTAGTGACTTGGAATCTATGCTTCGCCTCACTATTGTTTGTGTATGTGTTAATACAATTCGAGAGTGATTCCGAATTTGTATTCCCCTTGATATGAGTGGTATGGGGTTTGGGATAATGGAAGTATGCACGCACCATAGCTTTAGTTGGGGTGCTGTTATATATATATATATATTATTCGTGTAGTTAATATATATATATATGAGATTATGGAATTTAAACTGCCTACTTTGTTTTGATAAGTAGGATATGGTAGTTGACTCAAATAATAAATACTGTTGTGCGAGAATATAATATGTCACTGGGAAACTTTATAAATTAATGAAGCTAAAACGAGAGTTGTGCTACACTTTGAAAGTACCCTTTTCACACGTTGACATTGTTCGGTTTTTAAAACTTATGAGTAAGTTAAGATAAACTAAATTATTGGGAAGGTTAGTATGATAATATGTTAAGTTAAACCATTTGGGGAAGGTTAGTACGATAGGCGTGCACACTAGAAGAGAGGTGAGAATTTCTCAAGAGAGTGTCGAACTAATATGTTGTTGCATTGGCCTGTATCAATTTAAATACTTGCTGATCAAATTTTTAATCATACACACTTTCGGGCTCTGACCCGTTTTCTCTCTCCCTCTCCCCCTTGTATATATATATGTATGTATTTCAGGTGCCCAGCCACAGGGGCGTCTTGCTTAGAATCTCTTGGAAGGAACGCGCTGCAGCTTAGGTGGGAGTTGCAGGTCTTTTGATTAGACGACTTCGTTCATTCAGATCCACTCTTAGCACTTTCATTCATATGGGCATGTGTAGCCCTTTCCATTATTTCTTTATGTTGGGACCTTGTTATTTCAGTTGTTTCCTAGTTCGTTATTATGGGATTTTGTTCAGGATGGATGTATTACTTTATTTTCTCGTATGTTGACATTCGTTGATGGATGTTTTATATATTGGATTTTTGGTTCCAGTTTATTGTGACGTGAATCTTATTCATTGATCTTTGTTAATAAAATAAGTAAATCTTTTCTTTAAATAAAATTTGGAAGTTAATGTTTAAAATTGGTTTTGACACTTAGCTTAATTATTTAGGGTGTTAAATTGGAAAATTATTTTTATCGACAGTGATGCTGAGAATGAACCAACTGTTCACCTTGATTTAATTTAATAAAGGAGTGATCGCCCGGTATTTAATTAGGCGGGGTGTCACAATTGTTTCAAAACTTCCATCCTCTTGGAATGGCTTTAAGAAGAAAATTAATCATGATGAAAAGACTTATACTGTGGAATCCCTTCTTCGTCACCTTCGTATTGAAGATGAAACTCGTATTCGAGAAAAGAAGGATGAACAAGGTGAGGGTCATTCAAAAGCTAATATGGTTGAGGATAAAAAATCCAAGATTACCAAAGACTCAAAATTTAAAGCAAAGAATGATTCAAAATTCAAGAACCAAGGTGAAAATAGGAGAAAGAAGGGCAAATGTTTCTTCTGTGACAAACCGGGCCATTATTCTCGAGAATGTCGTCTTAAAAAGAAGGCATTTAAGGAAAAACAAGGGTCGAAGGAAACCAACAATGTTGAAGATCTTATTGCTACTGTTTGTGAAGCAAATTCAATTGATAATGAAAGTGGATGGTGGCTGGATACCGGCGCAACGGTCCACATATGCAAAGACCGCTCTTCATTCAAAACATATCAAGAAATTGATGGAAAAGAAGTGAAGATGGCAAATAATCTTCGTACCAATGTAGTTGGAAAAGGCACAGTGGAATTGAAGCTAACTTCTGGAAAGACACTTACTCTAATTGATGTACTTCATGTACCTGATATGTGTAAAAATCTTGTGTCTGGGGACCTTCTCAATAAGAGAGGTTTCAAACTAGTGTATGAGTCTGATAAGTTTGTCTTGTCTAAGAATGACCAATTTATTGGCAAAGGGTACTCTTGTAACGGCATGATCAAAATTAATGTAATCAATGATATTAGTTCTGCTTATATGGTTGAGTCTATTTCTTTATGGCATAGTAGATTAGGTCATGTGAATTATAGAATTATAAAAAATATGACTAATCTCGGCTTAATCTCGGATTGTAAATTTGATAACCTTTCTAAATGTGAAATTTGTGCTCAATCGAAGATAACTAGAAAGTCGTTCAAATCTGTTGAGAGGAAATTCGAAATGCCTGATATTATTCATAGTGATGTATGTGATATGAAGAGTAATATGACTCGTGGTGGAAATAAATATTTTTTAACTTTCATTGATGATTACTCTAAGTATGCATATACATAATTACTTAAAAGTAAAGATGAAGTTTTCGAGAAATTCCTAATTTTTAAAGCAGAAGTTGAAACTCAACAAAATCGGAAAATTAAAGTCTTACGATCCGATAGGGGTGGTGAATATTACCTGAGTGAGTTTATACAATTTTGTAATACTCATGGGATAATCCATCAAGTTACGGCGCCATATACGCCACAAAAAAATGGAACGGCGGAAAGGAAAAATAGGACTTTAGTTGAAATGATAAATTCAATGTTAATCAGTTCTGGTTTACCTTTGTCGATGTGGGAGGAAGCCGTTTTATCCGCATGTTATAGTTTAAATAGAGTTCCATTGAAAAACAAGGATATTACACCATATGAATTATGGTTTAATCGTAAGCCTAACCTTAGACGTCTTAAAGTTTGGGGATATCTTGCTTATGTAAGAAAACCCGAACCTAAAAGACCTAAACTAGGAAATAGGACTTACAAATGTATTTTTATTGGATACTCTAGTAACAATACAACTTATAGATTTTTAAACCTTTAAACTCAAGAAATCATTGAGTCGGTAGATGTGCAATTCTTTGAATATCTAACAAAGTTTAGTACTTTGAATCAAGGTTTAGAAAATAATAATCTGACTGTTGACTCCTCAAATTTAGAAGAAAATTCACAACCTATATCTTCTTCGGAAAAAACGAATGACGTTGAACCACGAAGGAGTAAAAGACAAAGAACTGAAAAAAACATTTGGTCCTGACTTTGTTATTTATTTAGTTAAAGGGGATTTAAATGAGACTAAGAACAAAAATTAATTTGTTCTTAATGTAGAAGATGAACCGACCACATTTCATGAAGTGGTAACATCTAGGGATGCCGTCTTTTGGAAAGAAGCAATAAATGATGTAATGAACTCAATTTTGTCAAATCAAACTTGGGTTATTTCCGATCTTCCCCCCGGGGCTAAACCTATTGGGTGCAAATGGATCCAAACGAAATGAAATTCTATGCAAACTATTTCTAATGTTCTCTATATCCTAGATTTAAAGACCAATTTGCTAAGTGTTGGTCAGCTACAAGAGAAGGGATATGAAATATCTATCAAGAAAGGAGTCTGCCAAATCCAAGATGCCATATTGGGCTTAGTTGCTCAAGTCAACATGACGACCAATCGAATGTTTCCACTGCATCTCCACAGTACCACTCATTCTTGCGTTTCTGCACGATTGAAGGAAGTAGCAGGGTTATAGCACTTTCGATATGGGCATCTCAACTTTGGAGGATTGAGAACACTCCAATTGAAGAGAATGGTAACAGGTCTTCCTCAAATTTCAGTGCCCTCAGAGTTTTGGGAAGAATGTATTGTTAGCAAACAACATCGTAACCAATTTCCTCAAGGGAGATCACGGAGAGCAAAGAAAGCGTTGGCACTGATTCATTCTGACATTTGTGGGACGATAAATACATCATCAAATGGCAGTAAAAGATATATAATTACCTTCATTGATGATTATTGCTGGAAAATTTGTGTTTATTTTTTGCAGGAAAAATCAGAAGCTTTTGCAGCCTTTAAAAGCTACAATGCTCTTGTTGAAAAAGAAGTTGGCCACCCAATAATAGTTCTTCCTACTGATCGTGGTGGAGAATACAACTCAAATGAATTTGTAAATTTCTGTGAGACTCATGGAATCAAGAGGGCAATTTACTGCCGCCTTCACGCCTCAACAAAACGGAGTATGTGAGTAGAAAAATCGCACAATTCTAAACATGGTGCGAAGCCTTTTGACGAGAAGTGGCATTCCAAAAAGTTTCTGGCCAGAAGCAGTTGACTGGAGCACTCATATATTGAATAGATGTCCCATACTAGCTGTTCAAAATATGACACCTGAGGAAGCATGGAGCGGACGTAAGTCGGCGGTAGATCATTTCAGAATTTTTGGATGTCTTGCCTATGCACACATTCCAGACCGGAGGAGAAAAAACTCGATGACAAGGCAGAAAAATGCATTTTTCTTGGTGTTAGTGATCATTCAAAAGCATATAAACTTTACAATCCTAATGTGGGTACCCGAAATTTAGAACCATGGGCCCGGACGAGTAGCCCAGTTCTGACGGCCCAAAGTCCGGGCCCCTCATCTCTTATTGATCCGGTCTCCCCCACGTTCCCACAATCGGAAGTTACACGGGAAATGGAAAATGTGGAGAAACCCATCACCTCCACTTACCTGCATGTACATGTATATATTAAACCCTAGGTCTGGGGCAAAAGGATAAGTTGTATTCTCTGAAATCACTCTCCGGAGTATATAGAAATAATATCGACTGCACCACCGTGGACGTAGGCACATCTTTGCTGAACCACGTACATCCTTTATTGTGTGATTGACATCTCATATTCCTTATTCTTTTCTTGATAATTGCTTCTCTCGTATTTATTTGTGTTTCATAATAATTGCCTCCACAATTGGTGCCGTCTGTGGGAAGCGTTCATCTTTCCCTGAGAAGAGCCCACGTCAAGAAAGGAGTTTAAAATGTTTGGCCACAGCAGCAATGCTCCCCAAGAAGGAGATATTCAAGAGCCACCTGCTCCTCGCAGGATCAGGTCTGAAGTCCGACATTCAGGTCAGAGAGCTCTCCTAGAAAGACCAGCCTCAGAAGAAACTCAGGGACCAGCGAGGTCCACGTAGATATCCAGGTTGATTGATGCATACGAGGCAAGGCTCCACGAGCAGAGGGATTCTTCTCGTAGATACGAGGCTGAGAATTCTCTCTTGAAAAGAAGACTGTAATAACTGGAGAGGGAGCTTCGTCCTGATAACAGGAGATGCACATATCGCACTCCTAACCCTCAGGCGAGCAAATCTCGCAGCCGAGGAAGGAACCCTAGGCGAGAATCACAAAGGGATGAAGGAGGCGAGTCAGAAAATGACCTCCGCTAACAGCTGCGAAGAGCTCGCCGCTACCAGAACCCTGCTCGCAGCGACGAGAACATACGAAATATGGTCCGTAGGGAGATGGACCAGCATCCCGCTCACCACGGAACAAGATCAACCAGAGAACTCGCGAGGCGAGCTCTCAAAACCTAGATGAAGTCACCTTTCATAAGAGAAATCGAAGAGGAGGAAGCTCTCAAGAAATTTTCCATTCCAAGGTTCAAGATTTACGACGGAAAAATTGATCCCATCGATCACGTCAAGCAATACCGACAGGCCATGACCCTCTGGAGTCACCGAGATGCCCTGATGTGCCGCATTTTTCCCTCAAGCCTTCATGATGTAGCACAGAAGTGGTTCGAGAGGCTCCCCCACCGGTCGATCAAAAATTTCAAATCCCTACCCGAACTCTTTACGGCACGATTCATTACCAGTAGCTCCCATCCCAAAAGGATGGATGCTCTGCTAACAATGAAGAAAATGCCTGAAGAGACCCTCAGAGAATACGCGAAGAGGTACTGGGAGTTATTTAATGAGATCGAGGATTGCGCGGAGGAAGTGGCAGTGGCCTCCTTCAAAATTGGGCTCCCTAGTTCTTCCCTCCTCTACCAGTCCCTGACGAAGAAGGAAGCTATGATTATTGACGACCTAATGGCCCGAATCGAGAAATACCTAAAGGTGGAAGATGTCACCCGCCATAATACAGGAGAAAACGGTTGAGTTAAGCTCACTACCAAGGTAGGTGAGAAAACTGAGAACCAGAGGAAAGGAGGAAAGAACGGGGGAAAAAATGGCTCCAAGAACGGAGGGAACCATGACGTGTCGAAAGCATTCCAGGCGGTCAACACCATCTTTAAAGAACCAATTTATAAGATTCTCGCGAAGATCAAGGATGATCCATTCATCAAGTGGCCTAGGAAGATGGGAGGAGATCCCTCGAAGAGGAACAATGCGTTGAGGTGCTCTTTTCACAAAGAAGGAGGACACAAGACCGAGCACTGCAAAGCTCTTAAGTCTCACCTTGAAGAATTGGCCCAGTCAGGGCATTTAAACGACTTTGTGGAGAAAAGGGCAGAGAAAGTGACTGCCAACAGAGAGGCGAGACCCGACAACGTGCTGGAGGATGATGCTGGACACGAGTTCGCAGTAATCCACAGAGTATCTGACGTCAAGAAGATACAAGGGAACTCAGCTCGAATGGAAATAAAAAAACTTACAGCGGTAATGCAGGCTTTTCAAATCGATTCAGCAAAGTCACAGTCAGGAAAGCGTCGACGAGCAGAGGACGTCAACTATAACAAGCATATTGTTTTCATGGATGAAGACTTGATGGGAGTAAGACCCCACATCATGATGCCCTGGTCATTACACTCAGGATAGCCAACTTTGACATCGACAAGATGCTCGTCGATCAAGGAAGCTCATCCGAAGTAATGTACCTCGACCTATTCAGGAAATTGAAGTTAAGCGTCGCCGACCTAAAGGAAGCTACTGCTCCTTTGGTCGGCTTCGCTAAAAAAATGACCATGCCCCTAGGCAAGATAGTGCTGCCAGTTCATGTTGGGAACGTCTCCAAGATGATTGAGTTTTTGGTAGTTGACATCGAATCACCATACCAGGCCATCCTCGACAGAGGATGGCTCCATGAGATGAAGGCGGTCTCCTCGACCTACCATCAGAAGCTCAATTATGTAACCGAGTGAGGAGTAATGGAGATCCACGGCGACTAAGCAATGGCGAGGAAGTGCTTCATAGCAGCCATCCGACCAAAGCCAGAGAAGAAGGCCAGTCAACCCAGCGAGAAAGTTAAAGAGGGTGTGATACCTTCTAAATAGCAATTAAAGTATGGAATACCTGGAGTAGAGGAGATGAGGCTCCTCCCCTCCGAACGTGTCATCGAGGAGCTGGTAGAGGTTATAGCCGAAATTGGTGACAGTAGCAGAGTCTTCTTGATTGGAGCATCTCTCACCGACCAAGAACAGAAGGAGTTGACGACCTTGCTTAGACACAACGTAGATGTTTTCACATGAGAACCATACGAGCTGCCTGGCATTGATCCTAATATGGTCTGTCATCAGCTGCACATCGACCCCACATTCAATCCAGTCACGTAGAAGGCGCGAAGAACTGCACCCGAGAAGGCTAAAGCGGTCGAAAAGGAAGTCAAAAAACTGCTGGATGCAGGATCCATACGGGAAGTGCAATTCCCCAAGTGGTTGTACAACCCAGTAGTAGTTCCGAAGAATAATGGGAAGTGGAGAGTTTGCATCGACTTCACTGACCTCAACAAAGCATGCCCTAAGGATAGTTTCCCCCTCCCAAAGATAAACCAACTAGTAGATGCCACTGCAGCTCACGAGCGAATGAGTTTCCTAGACGCATACTCAGGATATCACCAGATCCCCTTGTATTCCCCAGACCAGGACAAAACGGCATTCATCACGACAGTTAGGTTGTATTGCTACAAGGTCATGCCATTTGGGCTCAAGAATGCGGGGGCAACTTATTAGCGGCTGGTCACAAAAATGTTCAAGGATCAAATGGGAGACACAATGGAGGTTTACATCGATGACATGCTCGTTAAGAGCAAGAAGAAGGAAAATCACCTCTCAGACCTGTCAAATACCTTTAAAATCCTCAGGAAGTACCGAATGAAGCTTAATGCGAGCAAGTGTTCCTTCGGCGTCCAGTCAGGAAAATTTCTTGGATACTTGGTCAGTAAGAGAGGCATAGAAGCTAATCCAGACCAGATCGATGAAATCAATAGGGTACAACCCCCTCGAACAATCCGGGACGTACAAAAGCTCACTGGAATGCTCGCTGCCTTAAATCGCTTCATTTCCAAATCTTCCGAGAAGTGCAAGCCTTTTTTCCATCTTCTAAAAGGGAGTAAACCGATAGAATGGAGCCTAGATTGCTCGCGAGCATTGAACGAGATCAAATCCTACCTAAGCACTCCACCGTTGCAGGTCATACCACAGCAAACAGATTCTTTGTACCTGTACCTTTCTGTATCCCATCACACTGTCAGCTCCGTGCTAATATGCGAGGTTGCAGGGATCCAACACCCCGTTTATTACGCGAGCAAGACCTTATTACACGCCGAGGAAAGGTACCTACCATTGGAGAAGCTCGCCTTTGCCCTAGTAATAGCCTCGAGGAAGCTGAAGCATTATTTCGAGGCTCATACTATCATCGTCCTTACATCGCACTCCCTTAAGGCGGTCCTAAGGAAAGCGGATTTGTCGGGCAGATTGTCTAAGTGGTCAGTCGAGCTCAGCCGGTTTGACATCCAATTTTAACCAAGGACAGCTATCAAGGGTTAGATCCTTACTGATTTCATAGCCGAATTCACAGGCGAAGAACTCCCCAACCAACAAAGAAAAAGGAGAACCAAGCAACAGTGGAAACCTGGAAACTCTTTGTTGATGGAGCCTCCAACTCAAAGGGGCAGGCGTAGGCATTGTCCTCATCACTCCAAAAAACACAATCCTCGAACAAGGAATCAGGCTTGGATTTGCAGCCTCCAACAACGAAGCAGAATACGAAGCCCTAATAGCCGGTCTCTAAAAGGCGCAAACTCTGGGAGCAAAACGTCTACAGGTGTTCGGCGATTCTCAACTAGTCTCCAATCAGATAAGTGGAGATTACAACACGAAGGATGAAAGAATGGCATCCTACCTTGCCCTGGTGAGAAAACTAATGACGATCTTTGAGGATATCAACATCCAGCAGTTTCCTAGGGGGTAAAACAGTCACGCTGATGCCTTAGCAGCCTTGAGTTCGGCAGTTGACTCTAACCTTAAGAGGGTCATCCCCATCGATTTCCTCATTTGTTCGAGCATTAACCGCAACAGCAAGTTACCAAATGCGGAACAAGTACTCCAGGTGGGATCATCCCCCAGCTGGATGGACCTCTTAAAAGACTATTTAAAGGAGGGCACGCTCCCAGAGGACAAGAAAACTGCCCACCAGATAAGAGTCAAAACTGCTCGCTTTCACTTATCCACATGAGGTGACTTGTATAAGAAGTCCTTCTCCGATCCCTACCTTAGATGCGTCCACCCAGGCGATGTCGAGCAAGTGCTGCGCGAGCTTCACGAAGGAATCTGTGGAAGTCATGTTGGAGGAAGGTCTCTAGCCTTTCGAGCAATGAAGGAAGGCTATTGGTGGCCATATATGCAAAAGGACTCCACAGTATATGTCCGTAAATGCCTGAAATGCCAACTTCACGCTCTTATGGTCCACTAACCCGACAGCGAACTAAAATCCCTAACCAGCCCATGGCCCTTCGCCCAATGGGGAATGGACATCGTGGGACCACTTCCCACCGCTGTCGGTAATCGCAAATACCTGTTGGTTGCAACTGACTACTTCACCAAATGGATCGAGGCACAACCATTGGCAAAAATTCGAGACGCTGACATGATAAGGTTCATATGGAGGAATATAATCACTCGATTCGGAATCCCCATAACCATCATCACTGATAATGGGACACAATTCGAGAGTGGCCCCTTTCAGGACTTCTGTAACGAACACGGGATCAGGCACAACTTTAGTTCGGTGGCTTACCCTCAGAGCAATGGGCAAGCAGAAGCTTCTAACAAAATTGTGATCGATGGATTGAAGAAGAGATTAGAGCGAGCCAAAGGCGCATGGGCAACCGAGCTACCCCATATCCTATGGGCTTACCGAACCACTCCTCGGAGAGCCACAAGAGAAACCCCATTTTCACTGACATATGGCATGGAAGCAGTCATCCCATTAAAAGCAGATTTGCCAACAATGATATCCAACCTTGTCGACCAAGGCCTGAATGAAGAAGCATTGCTCACCGAACTCGACCTAGCCGACGAGCATAGAGAACTGCCCCTGGTGAAGCTTGCGAGCTATCAGCAACAGCTCGCAAAGCACTACCACAAAAGGGTTAACCCGAGAAGATTCCAAGTTGGGGACTATGTTCTAAGAAAAGTCCTGGGCAACGCGGTGAAGTCATCAGATGGAAAGCTAGGCCCAAACTGGGAAGGACCCTTTAAAATAACTAAAGACGACCTGCAAGGTGCCTATCATTTGGAAACGATGGAGGGCAGAGAGATACCGCGAGCACGGAACGCATCTAATCTCAAGAAATTCTATTTTTAGATTCTCAAGGAATTCTATTGTTAAATCTTTTTCTTGTATTTGTTATGTGAAAGGACAGTTCATTTCCTTTATTACTAATGAAATCAGTAACAGTTGCATTTCATCACACATCTTTTCCAAATCACAGGCACGATGGTCGATATAGCAGGGGAATACCCCTCCTGAGGTCATCGTCATGAAACACGAGAGACCTCTTAGCATTTCCCCTGGCAATATATAAAGCCCTACAGAGGATTCTTAGGCAATGCGACCAGATTTTATACTGGCCATCAAACCTACTTTGGTTGAACAAAATCCTGATCGGATGAAGACATCCAATACCAGGTGTGTCCTCGCCAATTGCCCTACTTAGGCCTAAGGGAGTGTGACGACACAACCTAAAAGGTAAAATGGGGCATAATGGTATTTTGGTATTATACTGGACTGGGGGGACACTTGCATGACAAAACAAAAAGGATTATGAAGCAGCAAGAATATAAAAAGATTGGATTAACATGTTTAGTCGGCGAAGCTCGCCCAAAGCATTTACATTATCAAAGGTTTCATTAATCCCTTATATTTACAACAATGATAATACATGTTTAGTCGGCGAAGCTCGCCCAAAGCATTTACATTATCAAAGGTTTCATTAATCCCTTATATTTATAACAATGATAATACATGTTTAGTCGGCGAAGCTCGCCCAAAGCATTTACATTATCAAAGATTTCATTAATCCCTTATATTTACAACAATGATAATACATGTTTAGTCGGTGAAGCTCGCCCAAAGCATTTACATTATCAAAAAAGACAAAAGAATAACAACTTGCAAAATCTCAAGGAGGTGGAAGCCTCCAAACAAGATAATCTGCCACTCTAGCTCTTCATCCGTGATCAGGAGCGGGGACTAGCTCTTCCACAACCTCATTTGCATCCAACTCCAATAGTTGCCGAGGAATAGCATCAATGGGGATCCATCGATCATCCCTCCTGAATGGATTGGGCATCAGAGTGGAGGGGGACATCTCGTGACGATACCATAACACTGAGTTCCTCGGGACCTGAAGCTCTTTCAAGGCACTTAACCACCCTCTGATGAAAGAAAGTTCCTCGAACTCAGATAGTCTTGTTGGATCATCTAGCCAGCCTTGATCATAACCGTCAGCCCACGTTTGCCGAGGACCTTTCTTGAATAAGTGCCGCAATCGAGTAACGTCCCTTTGAAGCCCAACATCAATTACATATGCTCACCGGACATCATCGCGGAGCTCTTGAATCTCCTTATCATGCTGTTCTTCTGCTTCCCTGTTCCTGCCCCTGGTGCTCCTACCAGCTCGCGGGAGGGGAGGACGAGTGGAACCTCGCGGAATAGGAGGAGTATATCCAGCTCGCGACGACGAGGAGCCTTGTAGAACCGATGAAACAGTGCTCGGCGCATGCTCTCTAAGTTGTAAGACCTCCCTCCTCAGGTTTTCATTCTCCTGCTACAGGAACTCCCCAACTTGGTTGACCTCGGTGGCCTTTAGGAGTCTAGTTCTCAGCACATTGACTTCTTCTTGCACTGAACCATGAATGTCCTCCATCTCCTGGAGCCTATCCTTCAGCTTGACCATGAGCTCAGACTGCTCCTTATACTTTTGATTCCTTGACCTAAGAGATTTGCAAAGCCTAACAAAGGCCTGACGAACCTGAGGACTGGCATTAGGACCAAGAGTCCTGCCCAACTGAGATGTGGAAGGAATATACTCTTTTACATCAATCAACTACAAGACATAAAAGGGCAATGGAAAGAAAAATCAATCAATGCACTGGAAAAAGAAGCCTTTTCATTTCATTGATGAAAGTCAAGTACATCGAGCAGAAATTAAAAAAATTACAAGCAAAAATACAAGAATAGTCCTAAAAGTAGATCAACTAGCAACCTCAGGCTGCCCAGAGGTGGCTGGCTGCTTCCCCTTGTCAGCAGCAGCAGAGGCATCCCCCTCTACAGGGATGCCCTCAGTCGCCTGGGCAGAACAAGCACCGGCAGGAATTATCTGAGAGGCAAGATCAACACCCTCGAGGGCTGGGGAAGGGGCGTCTTCGTCCACAGTTGGCCTCGGACCCGGGTAATGCTCATCGAATAGAGGAGATTCAGCATCAACACCAGCAGCTAAGAGGGCCTTGTTCCATCCCTTCTTGAAGTTCAAACGGCTGATGTAGCCTATCTGAACCTCGGCGTCTTCGTAAGAATCATTCCACCCCGAGTTATATGAATCCTCCTTGATGGTGGCTACTGGGACTCTTTCTCCTTTAACTTCTTGGTCAGAACCTTGTTCTCCTCCATGACACCCAGCTTGCTCAAGCAGACTAGGTCATAGGCCTGCCTCAACTCGCTCAGCTCCTTAACCGCCGCATCCCTCTCTTGATTAAAATTGATGAGGGCCAGATCAGAGGAAGATCGAGCGGCGTCAGCAGTCTTTAAATCAGCCTCTAGTTGAGAACCCCTGACTTCCAAAGCGGACTTCTGCTTCTCCAGCTCGCCATTCCTTCTCACCAACTCGTCGCGAGAACGATAGAGCATGGCGAAGTCAGTCACAAACTGCCAAAAATAAAGAAGAGATCAAGAAGGATAAATAACTAAAACTTGTTAAAGAACTGAAAAATATAGAGAATCTTACTATGGCTAGCCTCTGGCTAGCTTGTAGGGCGAATTGATCAGACCCCAATGCCCTCTGGCGATCTGCAGGGAGAACTGCCCTCTCGAGCAGCGCAGGTGCCACCTGAGGAGAAATGGCAACTGAGGCCCTCTCGGGCAAAGCAGACACTGGGACCAAGGCTTGCCCAGCCTTTGTCCTTGACTCCATCTTTCTCCTCTCTTCCTCTTTCTCTTTCTCCATTCTCTTCCTCTCCTCCATCCTCTTCTTTTCCTCCACCTTCTTTCTTTCCTCCTACTTTTTCTCTCCCTCTCTCTCACCTACTCTTCCTCTCTCCTCTTCCTCTCTTGCTCCTGAGTAGAAGACTGAGAACCAGTAGCCATGGCCCCAGAAGTAGACTTTTGTTTCTTTAACCTCTGTGCAAGAAGCACGTGGTCCTCCTCATCATCATCATCTCTAATCAAGTTCTTCCTTGGAGGCATCTCTTCACCTGAACTACTGGAAGTGCACGACGATCCTCGAGCTTCAGAATGCTCCTCACAATCAGAAGAACTGCTACTTTCAGAGCTCCCTTCACCCAAATTACTCGCAGCTCCTGCAGGCTCACTCTCAGAGCTGCCTCTCCTCTTCGTCCAATTGGATCGGCTCAACAGTAGTCTCTTCGAAAGAATCAAACTCTGGTACACTGTCCACAGGCCGTGCTATGAAGTTGGATCCTACGTTCTTATACTCGAGCAAAAAGGCAGTAGACCTGGGATGCTTGCCATCACCCAGAGGCTCCCTGATATTCCAAGCTTTCACCAACTCTGAGATACAAACCTCGTTGAGAGCAGGCTCCAAATTCTTTGACCTCGCTGTGGAAGAAAAAGAAAAGAGGGGTTAGAAAAGTCACAAATCAGAAAAAGTTGAAACAACAGTACAATGTCTACCTATATATTGCTCCCCGTAAAAAGGAACAGAGAACCTCCCAGACCTCGACCCTTCAAAATGGGGAGGGAACTGCCAATTCCAAACGAGGAAACCCTCTTGCCAGTAGTCCTTATGGGAATCAGGTAGGTTTACTACCAATACCCTATCAGGGCTCCTAGCTTTGAGGTATAAGACACCTAAACTAGTTCGAGAAAAGGAATAGCAGAAACAGATCTCGGCAAGTCCTAACCTAGTACCATACAACTGATTTATTCTATGGATGCCATTTACTATTTTTCACACATTGGGCAAGCATTGTGCAGGAACAATATTGAAATAGCCAAAGAAATGCAGAAACAAATCATTGGGAGGGAAAGTAAGTACCCCCCTGAGAAAGCAACAAAACATGGATCCAGTGGGCATCCTCTATATCCCTAATGTTCCTAGGAGGGGAGGCACGACACTCAATATCTACCCACTCAGGGATGTTGTAGAACTTCCAAAATTCAGAGATTGACCTATTTCCAATCTTTTCCATTGAAAAACTCAAGAAAAGCTACAAACCAAAGAGAAAGTGCAAAGAAAGGGCACGAGAAACTTACAAAATAGAATATCGGTTCAAGTGACGAAGAAGCACGAGCTCAAGACGACAAAGAAGCAATGGGAATGGGGATTGAGAGAAGAAGGTACAAGGCGCTAGATTTCTCAGAAGAAAGAAGAGTACTGGAAGGGCTGAAGCGACGGAAGAAAAAGTGGCTATCCCAATAAGCCTTCAATTCTAATCATAGCGCAGAATAAGCGAAGCGGGTGCCGCCAAATCAACTTCACAGTTTTTGAAGAATCGCAAATCATCCATAATGGCTGATCATATAAATCCATTGAATCCATAAACATGGCCCAACAAATTTAGGGGCAATTGTGGGTACCCAAAATTTAGAACCATGGGTCCGGACGAGTAGCCCAGTCCTGACGGCCCAAAGTTCGGGCCCCTCATCTCTTATTGATCCGGTCTCCCCCACGTTCCCACAATCAAAAGTTACATGGGAGATGGAAAACGTGAAGAAACCCATCACCTCCACTTACCTGCATGTACATGTATATATGAAACCCTAGGTCCGGGGCAAAAGGACAAGTTGTATTCTCTGAAATCACTCTCTGGAGTATATAGAAATAATATCGACTGCACCACCGTGGACGTAGGCACATCTTTGCTGAACCACGTACATCCTTTGTTGTGTGATTGGCATCTTATATTCCTTATTCTTTTCTTGATAGTTGCTTCCCTCGTATTTATTTGTGTTGCATAATAATTGCCTCCACACCTAACACTAAGAAAATTCTTATCAGTAGAGGCGTTATTTTTTATGAAAATCAAAGCTGGTCATGGGATAGAAAATTAGTTACATTTCATAAGCTCCGGAAGTTACTTAGGGTCTGCACTTTGGAGAATCCGGTTTAAATGAGGGGTCTTCCACAACTAGTCTTGGTTAATTAAACTGATTGTTTATAACATTCAGTTTAAGGGAGGGATTGTTAGAAGTAATTTTGATTTTGCAGAGTTCTTAGTCATGTGTTATACTAGTCCATAGGTAGTAGTGGAGTCATCATGTTGACCAAGTCTTTAAGTTTGTTTTATGCAGTCCATGTTTGTTATTGTACGTTGGCATTTTTTTTTAATTTTTTTTGTTAATGGTTATTAGCGTGTCCTAGTCTTTAGGCTCTTACCTGGTCAGTAGGGAGTTTGTCAGAACTTCCTCCTCCAATTATTTTAGGGTCCGTTTGGTTGGGGGTAAAATATGTTTCAACGCGGTGAAAAGTAATATGGTGAAATATGTTTTTACCTCTATAAAATTAAATTTTTGTTGGATTGACATTGTGAACAAGCGCACACCCTATAATTATGAAACTTTAAACAAGAATTCAGTTGGATTGACATTGTGAACAAGTGCACACCCTATAATTATGAAACTTTAAACAAGAATTCAGAAAAAAATTTACCTTTAAATAGGTGAAAACGTATTTCACCATATTACTTTTCACTGCGTTGAAATATATTTTACCCCGAACCAAACGGACCCTTAGCTTTATATTAGTACCACTGTTCTAAAAAACCCGCCTAGGCACGCCTAGGCTTAAGGCTTGGGATAAACGCCTCACCTTACGCTTTTCACGCCTTATTCTTGGTAAAAACCTTAAGGCACACTTTTTTCTAAAAATAACAATGTTTTAGTGAAACAATGTTGCCTTTTAAAGAATTTGTTTACAAACCGGACCATTATCTCATCCAAAATAATCAAATAGTATTTTAATTTGCATATATTCAAACATATTTTTATGATATGTGCAATTTTTGTATTTTAATAGCCTTGTTATGGTTAAAAAATATTAATATATATTAAGAAGGCTTAAACACCTTTTCACGTTTTTTCCCGCCTAGGCTTAAGGCTTGGCCTCCACGCCTCAATCACGCCCCGCGTTTTTTAGAACCTTGATTAGTACTTTTTATAACAGTTAAATGGAAGCCTCCTGACCCAGGTATGGTTAAAGTTAACTTTGATGCGGCTACGTTCACAGATTCGAGAAGCTCCAGGGTGAGGGTCATCATTAGAGATGGGAGTGGCAATTTCCGGGCAGCTTTCTCCCACCGTGTCTGGCAACCTCTCGAGGCTGAACATGTAGAACCTTTGGCAATGAATTTTGCTTCATCTTTCGCTTTAAATTATGATTTTTCGAACTTTATATTAGAGGGGGACTGCCAAAACGTTATCTTCATGCTGAGAAATGAAGACAACGATTGGTCTGCTTGCAGAAATTGTATTGAATCGGTTAAAAGACATATTTTGGATGGTCACAAAATTTCTTTCCTTTTCGTCAAACGGATCGGCAATGGCTCGGCCCATGCTTTGACTCAATATGCCAAAAATGTTAGGGGGATGGTAATGTATGGTTTGATGTTGCTCCTCCGTTTTTGGAGAATGCCTTAAAGTGTGATGTATCCCCCCTTATTTTAATATAATTTATGAATTGGACTTCAAAAAAAAAGGCTATTAGCTCAAATATACAAATACCATCTAAGATGCTGATACTTGATCACCTCTCAGAAACTCAAGAACCTTTTCTATAACATCAAACAATTGATGTGATATAATGAGGTTTGATATAATAGGGATATTTAACAAGTGATCACAGTGGCATGGTTTAAGAACACAATTAACACACATTTACTAGAAGAAGGATGATTCCTACTTATCAGCATAGTGTTCTAAGGTGAGTTATCCCAACAATTCTTAGTTTTAGGCTTTTTATACTGTTTTATTTATGATTTATTCCTAATTTGCATATCACTTTGATCTGGCGATACCAATTCTGCTATCATCAGTCTGGCGTCGTCTGGTGGTGGTTCAACCTCTCACTTGGTTGAGCTTGAACCACCATTGAAAGAGCTCTGGTTTGAGTTTAAGATCGTTTTTCGTTCATCTAGCTCACTTCTAGTACATCACTTGATTTTTTCGATCACCGGAACTCTACAATGGCATCAGATCCTCCTACTCTAGGCTGACCATGTACCGGCCAAGCCCCACCTCAGTCAGAAATGGCTGAGGTGGCGGTGGCCTTGTGCTCCTTGGTGGACAGTCAATGAAATATGCTAGCGAATCTTGCTGCATTTAGCCAAAATATAGTGGTTAGACTTATCGGTGCCAGAGAGGAGATGATAACTCCGGCCTCCAAGGAAGGTGTTCCAGATCCAGTGGACAGGGGACCACCCCAAGCCCCAAATAAAGTTTTTCCTCCTCAACATAGGCGTAGAGACGTGGCCGACCCTAGGCGTTTACGCCTGGGGAGGCTAGGTCAGGAATGCCCTAATGATGAGGATTAACAGTATGATGATGAGGACAACAGAGAATGTTGTGAGCCATATCAAATTTCTAGAGGCACTATACAACTAATTCAGCCCAGTCGAGGATGTAGTGGCAGTTCGAGCTAAGAATGTAGGCCAAGGGCATCAGCTTTGGACAGATTAAGCAGAGGGTTGGCCTTTGAGATGCTCGGCCCAATAGCAGATGACTTAAGGAACCTCCTTTCCAAATCAAGAAGCATAGCTGGTTCCAGAAGAAATGACAAATGTGATGATCGTCGACCTCCTAGAGGCCAAGAAGAGGAATTGCAAGAGGTGAACAGCCGACAGAGGACAGTTACCAGAGAGCCCTCAATTTGACCAGCTAATAGAGAGGGGGCTAAAAAGAAAATGCGGCCCAGGTCGAGGTTCTAGCTGCGGCCAAGAGGCCCTGGAATGATTCCATTCAATGACTGGAGGAAAAAATAGGGGACATATTAAAGAGCCGAGACCCTTTGCAGAGGGGATACAATGAATGTTCTCCCTTTGTGGCTAAGATCATGAGTTATCCCACCCCGACTAAATTCAAGCCGCCGGTAGTGATGCTAAAGTATAATGGGAGCACTAATCCAGCCCATCATGTGGAGATATATCAATCAACTGCTGATATCTACTCCATCTCAGACGAGATGAGGTATCGAGTCTTCTCTAACACGCTCACCGGAGCTCCTCATGTATGGTTTACTTCTCTCCCTAAAACTTAATTGAGAATTTCAAATAGTTAGCAGAGAGGTTTATACATAACTTTTGCTTTGGGGTGAAGCCACAAAAGAAGACGACACACATGCTATATGTTAAGTGGGGAAGAACGAGAGTCTGAGGGAGTATATTGCTAGATTCAATAAGGAGAAGTTAGAAGTGGAGGATTATGACGAGAGTATTGCCATGACAGCTCTGATTGGAGGACTGCAGAAAGGAAAGCTCCTGTGGAAGCTCGTCGAGGATCTTCCAAAATCTATGGCCGAACTCCTAGCTATGGTCGGGAAGGTTATGAACACGGAGGAGGCTATGGTTGCAAAAGAAGACGATGAGAAAGGAACAAGCAGTGGAGGCAAGTTCCAGAAAAAGAATCAAGATGGCAAGAAGAGTTCGATGGATGGCAAGTTTGTTGACTATACTCCTCTGATAGTTAGCTGTGAGCACATCCTTAATGAGATAAAAAAATGATTGGTCACTGAGATGGCCAGAGAAGCTAAGAGATCCTCCTCATAAGAGGAACAAGAACTTATGGTGCGATTTCCACCAATATCATGGCCACATAACTGATCGATGTTTCGCTCCCAAGATGAAATTGAGAAAATGCTAAAAGTTGACAAGTTAAGAAAGTACGTGGATAAGAGCAATTTGAAGGGTGGCCGAGACGACACCCAGGAAAAGAAGAGAAATGATAAGTGTAAGCCTGATGCTCTAGTGAACTGAGACGATGATGTCTCGGACGATGATGATGGAGACAACCCTGACCTCCCACCTTCGTTAACTGATCCCAAAGGTTGGCTCCATATGATCTCCCTTGAGGTGAAAATGATACGCGGAGGGCTTGCAGGTGGAGGAAAGGAAGTCGCTGACAGAAAAATACATGTGGCTGAAGCCAAAGCTCTCCCACTAAAGTCGAAGATTGTGAACTAAACTGCAGTTGAGCTTGTGAAAGATAAGAGAACTAAAGTTGATATGAATACCTTAGTTGTTGGTTTTTCAATTAGATTTTAAAGGGATCTTGGCTCCGCATTATGACCCTTTGGTCATCACTACTCTAGTGCATGGTTATGAAGTTTCGAGGATTTTGGTAAATGGCGGCAGTTCGGCTGACGTGATGTTTTGGGACTGTTACAAAGGCCTGGATCTGAGTAGGAAGAGACTAGTGCCATATCACCAACCACTCATTGGCTTCAGTGGTCAGAAGGTGCAACCTCTGGGTATCTATGAGATGGAAGTAAGGATGTGAAATAGCTGTCCCGAAATGCCTCACGAAGAAAATTAGCTTCTTTATCATGGATGAGAGTGTATACTCAGCATAAAACATAATTTTGGGAAGGGTAACCCTTAAGGAATTTGAGGTCGTGCCCTCAACGGTTCACCAAACGATTAAATTCCTGACTCCATATGGGCTAGGGGAAGTTCGGGGTGACCAAGTTGAGGCACGTGAATGCTACTTCAACTCGGCTGAGGAGAGGGAGGCATACAAATGGGCCACTACAACTTATAACATTAATACCCTGGACCCTAGAGATGAAACAAAGTTAAATAAGGGTGAGGCCGCTGAGGAGGTATAATCCATCGTCCTCGATGAGGACGAACCGAAAAAAATTGTCCAAATCGGTAAAGCCCTGAAGAAGGAGATCAAAGAAGAGCTAATTAGATTATTGAAGAAAAGGCAGAGCATCGAGCCATAAGGATGTGCCCAACATCGATTCGAATGTCCTCTGCCATAATCTCAATGCGACCGAGGATGCAAATAGGTCATACATAGAAGGAGAGTCTACTACCAAGAGATATATGATGTCATCCGAGAAGAGGTAAAGAAGTTAGAAAAATCCGACTTCATCAGGGAGGTCATTTACCCTGAGTGGTTAGCAAATGCAGTTATCGTCCCTAAAGCCAATGGCAAGTGGTGGATGTGTGATGATTTTATGGACTTGAATAAAGCCTGCCCCAAGGATGGCTTTTCCTTGCCAAGGATAAACAAGATAGTTGACGCCACTGTCGGCTATGAATTAATGAGTTTTATGGATGCTTACTCAGGCTATAATCAGATATTCATGAATCCGATCGATGCTAAGAAGACATCTTTTATAACTGACAAGGGGACCTGTTGTTACAAGGTCATGCCCTTCGGCTTAAAAAATGATGGAACAACATACCAGAGATTTGTCAATAAGATATTCGAAGAGCAGATAGGGAAGACGATGGAGGTTTATGTCGACGATATACTGACAAAGTGTCTCAAGGCTAACATCCATGTTATCGACCCTGAGCGAACTTTTGATACTATGAATGAGTTTAGGATAAAACTCAACCCTACCAAGTGTTTCTTCAGTGTGGGGGTAGGCAAGTTCTCGGGCTTTATTGTAAACTAGGGATTGAGGCCAGCCCCAAAAAGATCAAATCTTTGTTGGAAATGAAGACTCCCAAAATAATAAAATATGTGCAAAGGTTAATTGGACGGGTGGCAGCATTGAACAAGTTTGTGTCCAGAGCTACCGATAGGTGCTTTCTTATTTAAGGTGCTTAGAAAAGCTCTTGAATGGAATGAGGAGTGCAATAAGACCTTTTAAGGATTGAAGACCTACCTTGGCTCTCTACTCCTGCTATCAAGACCAGTTCAAGGAGAGAAGTTGTATTTGTATCTAGCAGTGTCAGTTTCGGCCATTGGTGCTGCCATTATCAGAGAAGAGGATGATGTATAGAACCTAGTGTAATTTAACAGTAAGGCCCTCAATGGGGCCGAGCAGATGGCCTATGATTTAATCCATGCCTCAAGTAAGATGAAGTAGTACTTTCAAGCGCATACTATGGTCGTCCTCACCGACTCTCCTCTCAGATAGGTCATCCATAAACCTGAGAAATTAGGTAGGTTAATGGACTGGGCAATTGAGTTGGGGGAATTTGATATCATCTACCATATAAGAACAACCAATAAAGGGCAAACCCTAACTGATGTCGTAGTCGAGTTCACTTGGGAGGAGGCCAATGCAGAAGAGATTGAAACTCCAACTTATGAGCTAGAAAGAAGAGTATATCTTCCCCCAACCGAGGCCGAGATGAGTATAGTAAGGAGTAAAGTGTCTGAGAATGAGGAAGAGTAATACCCTGTAAGAGGGTTACTTTTCCAAATATGGTATTTTATGGAACTTGGTTATTGATGGATCTTCGTGCGAGTCCTAAAGTGGAGCAAGTTTGATTGTGTCGGCCCCAGATGGGATTGACATTGAATATGCTCTTAGGTTTAATTTTATAGCCTCCAATAATGAGTCAAAATACGAGGCCCTACTGACCAGACTTTCCCTTGCCATAGTACTGAGTGTTGGCCAACTCCTGGTTCATAATGACTCTAGGTTAGTTGTGAATCAAATTTTAGGATTATATGAAGACAAAGATGACATAATGGACAAATACCTTCAGAGGGTAAGAACATCACTGAAGAATTTTAGGGAGGTAAAACTGAAGAGGATACCTCGGCTAGATAACAGTCGAGCCAATGCTTTGGCAAGGTTAGCTTCCATAATAAGAATAGAAATTCGAAGGTTAGTGCTGGTAGATAACTTACATCGACCGATCATTAAAGAGGAAGAGAGCACTGTGGAATTTTTCTTGAATTTGAACATGGGAGCTTCTTGGACGGATCCTATCATTCGGTACATCAGATATGGGGAGCTACCCGATTCTAAAGCCGAGAAAAAGAAGTTGAGGTACAAAGCTTCTAAGTTCTCCATCATAGGAGACATCCTGTACAAGAAAGGATTCCTACTCCCTCTACTCAGATGTGTCTATCCCTCTGAGGTAAAGTATATTTTAAAATATTTACACAAAGGATGTTGCTCCAGCCATATAAGAGGAATTCATTAGCGAAGAGGATCATGACTCAGGGATATTGGTGGCCAACACTAGCCAATGATGCAATTAGATATGTGAAGAAGTGTGACAAGTGCTAAAGGTTTTCCACCATTCTTTGTCAACCTCATTATCCCCTAACCTCTATCACTTCCCCCTGGCCATTTGTAGTCTGGGTGATAGATTTGGTAGGGCCCTTGCCAAGGGTTGTGAATAATTACTGCTATCTGATTTTAGCAATTGATTATTTTTTGAAGTGAGTGGAGGCCGAGGCGATGATTACGATCACAAAGAAGAAATCCTTCCAATTCATTTGAAAAACATTATTTGTAGATATGAATTGCCAAACACTATGATTTATGATAACAGGAATCAATTTAAGAACATCTCCCTAGAGAAGTACTATGAGCGGGTCGGCATCGAACAATTCTTTTTAACTCCAGGCCAGCCCCAAGTCAATGGACAAAGGTAATAACAAAATGATTCTTGATGGAATTAAGAAAAAAGTAGAAGATGCTAAAAAAGATGGATTGAAGAGGTGCATGTCATCCTATGGGCTTATAGGACGATAAAGAGGACACCAACAGGGGGAAACCGCATTCATGATAGCTTATGGATCAAAGGTCGTGGTGCCGAAAAAAATTGGTATCCCAATCCACAAGGTCCATACATATGACCCAAAAGAGAATGTTATAGAACACAGACTGGATCTGGACCTAGTGGAAGAGAGAAGGGAGGACGCTGAGGTTAGACAAGCCGCATATCAACAAAGTTATATAATAAGAGAGTGAAGGCTCGATCGTTGGCAATAGGAGCTGTAATTCTAAAGAAGACTTAGCAGAAGCCCAATAAACTTCATCTTAACTGGCATAGTCCCTACCGGGTGATTAAAGAGGTGGTTACAAGAATGTATCAGTTGGAAAACTTGGAAGGGGAGCCATTCTCCAACCTTTGGAATGCCGACCATCTAAAAAAATACTATCAGTAAGAGTTTTGTATTAGTTTCATTTGTAAAAGTTTCATTTGCCTATGTATATGAGAAGAGGATTATGAATGAAAAACTTCCAAGAGTTCTCTCTTATTTTATTATTTGAATGATTTTAGATTGAGTGTATTAATTCATCTTAAGCTATAGAACATCATTCGTGGTGAAATAGCTCCTACTTACTCTCGGTGATATTAGAGTCCAGACGGGGTCAACCTCGTCCATGGACTCTCGATAACACCAAGAGGGAGGAATATATTAAACATCATTAATTTGGTAAAAAACTCTCTCGGTCGAGACGACGGTGTATGGACGAGAGTGATCTCATCCATACACTCTTAAAATGATGTGAGGGGACTTGCGATGCAAACACCATAATTTGGTGAATTTAATTCAAATTTAAAAATCACTTACTTATGGTTCATATTAAACATCATTAATTTGGTGGATACAGTCTCTCAGTTGAGACGATAGTGCATGGACGAGATCGCTCTCGTCCATACACTTTCAAAATGACGAGAGGAGACTTGATAATTTGGTGAATTCAAAATTTGTCATCAATATTCATCTCATTTGAGAAAGAGATGATCTTCAAAATATATAATGTGTTATCTGTACCCGACTCGTTTAAAGACGGGAAGATGTGTGCATTATTCAGTTAGTTGGTGATATCAAGGTTATAATCCATCTTGTGGTTACTTGATTAAACATCAGAAAGAGGCATACATGTAAAGTAAATGAGGTCAAATCGTAAATACTATTTATCCATTCAGAGTGTGGTAGTAAATGATCAGAAGCATTTTTCATTCAAGAACACGAAGTGATAAGTGTTCAAGAACAACTACGATGTTACTGGTAAATTACAAAAATTGTTCAAGTAATTAGAAGATTTATAACTAATAGGGGGCATTAGGCCACATGTGGCTGCCCATAAAAGACAAAAACTAAGAAGAGCTAAGCTTGGAGGTTTGTCTCTTCGACATTCGCGTTCTCAATTTCTTCAAGAGACGACACATCCCCAGCTGCAGTGCTGTCAGCTTCAAGATCTCCGACAGTCTCAGTTTCATCCGCCTGGTTTGTAGTCTAGACTGTAGGCTCCTACTCCGCCGACCCCTCAACTTGACTCATAGCTATCATGGCAAGAGAGTCATCTAAGATAAAAGTCTTGAACTAATCAGATATGTGGGTGATCTCAGGGAACTTCATAATTGCCCAGAGGCAACTAGTGTGAGCACCTCTTTTAAGGTACTTCACACTATAGCTCGGGTACCCCTCAGAAGATTTGAAGACCTCCACAACCTACTTTTGAGCCTCAAAGATCTTGTTATCGACGACCTCATTTACCTTCCTAGATATCTCGTCTACATGCTTGTTGTTTAGAGACTTGATAGATTCATCATGAGTTTTGTCCAGGTCAGTGATAGCCTCATAATGTTATTTCTTCAGGTTTTTAATCTAAGTCTCCAGATCTTTGATGCGGCCCTTCTGAGTCTCGTCATCCCTGATAGCTTAACGAGCCAGGAGGATCTATGAGACTTTCTTTTTTATCCACTGGTGGAGCTTTTAAAGGCAGATATTTATCTGCGTAAGATAAAATAAGTCAGTACGAGATGACCTTATGAGACCACCTTACAGTTGTGAAAAAATATGAAAAGAAGAATGACTTACTTGGACATCCCTGTAAAGGACAAAGTCATTCATCAGGGAGATATTGGTGGCCTCCAAAAATTTATTGTCAGACTCAGAGGTATTATAGGTTAGGAACTCTAGGGCTTTTCCCTTGCTCCTCAAGGCAGAGTCGGGGCTAATCTTCAGATTCTCTAGCCTCATTGCAAGCGTATCCTCTAAGGAAATAGGGATGGCCTGACTCATCCCGATCTTGGACATTGCTCTGATGAGTCATCGGGAGATTATCCTGACCTTCTTTTATCTTATTAGACACCTTAACCTGGATGGGGTTGGCAGTAGTGGATTTTTTGGTCTGAGGCACAGGGGCCGACTCTTTCCAACTTCTTTAAGCGAATTGGCAATGCTTGGAGATTCCATGTTCCACACAGCTTTTGGGGTATTTAGGTTGGTCTGCAATGAAGAGAGTAAGATAATAAGCTCAGATAAGAGAAATATGACCAACGACTAGAATAAATAATGATTAAACAACACTTACATGTCTCAGATAGGGGGTCCACCCCCATACCCATCTTCTCTAAGAAATACGGGGTCATAAACTGTTCAAATTGGATGAGACCCCCTTTGTTTCCTTGTTTCCTAACTTTTTTAATGTTTTTGGTGTCTTCAACACTTAAGCCTGTATCAACTTTAATCGACATTGTGTCTTTAGCCTATCATTGAGGAACACGAGGCCTAGAGGTAGTGCAAGGGACATTAGGGCCGAATTCTCAGGCTCTCGAGATGAAAAAATATCGAGGTTTCTAGTTATGATTGGAAGTTTGGGTAATAAGTAAAGCTTTCTTTTCTGACTTCCTGGCTACGAGATGATAGAGCCAAACTGTGTTTTAAGGAAGGAGACAGTGTAGAATCCTCTGAAGATGTTAACTGGAAGGTCTTCGTGGTGGACTAAATTCCACAGGGAAACAAAGCCAAGGATAACTCTCCATGCATTCGGCGATAACTGCACAGGTCTGAGACCAAGATTTTCTAAAATGGCTCTTACAGCTGGATGTATAGGTATCCTAAAGCCTAACTTAAACATTTATTCATCTACACAAATTTCACCCTATTGACCTTGAAATGCCCTCTTGTCGACCGAGGGTACTCTCATATTGATAAAAGGTCCAATGCCATAGTGATGTTTCTACACTAAGAGGTCAACTTTAGTAACTGTGATGATGTAGGATTCAGCACATTAAGTGTCAAGTGTGCCCTTAGTGGCATCTTCATCTTCGTCTCGGTATGCAGTCGGTACGACACCGAGGGGGGGACGACACCTTTGGCATGAGAAGTTCTAGAAAAGAGTTGCACCGGAATGACAATAAGAGGGATAACATCTATTGGGGTCACATAGCAATGTCCACTCTTGGCACCTCGTGAGGCGAAAGGATTTGTATTGAAGAGTCTAACCCCTGAGATGACTCGGCCTGGTCTGATGTCTCAGCCTAATTAGATGGACTAACTTGGTTTGAGGATGAGGCTCTTGAAGAACCTTCAGCCTCCTCAGACCCATCATGAGGAATCTTCATAGCCACATTGAAAGAATCGACACTCTCGACAGCTAACTCAGATATGGAATCACTTAGCTCTACAACTGGAGGACGAATGGTTGCGAGAGGGATGGGATAAATAGGACGAAGGGGAAAGGCTTCGGCTGTGCGCTTGGAAACTTCTTCAATCTCATACTATCTGATCTCCATAAAGCACTTCTCTCTGAGAGTGGAGAAATCTTGAGCTAGCTCGTACAACTTCCTCAACATTCAAAGGAAGACCCTCAACTTAGGGGAAATAATGGAAAAGTGCAAACAATTGAAGGTTTGACTAAAGATGACAAGCAAGGAATATGAAGAGTTAAGACCAAGAACAAGTTGAATGTTTCACCGGAGAAGATGATCGTAGATTCACCGGAGTGGCCAAATAGGGGTAAACCAAGGTGGAAAAAACCTAAAACTACCCACAAAACTTCAAACTAACTCTCTAAACACTCAAACCAATCTTTTCAGCCCTAAAAACCACCCAACACAGTCACCAAAAAAATGAAAAACTCATCGAAAAAATAGTACATCTACAGAAATAGCTAAAAGGGACGAAAAGCTAACAAAAAAGGAATAAGAGGGGTACCTGGAAGGTTTGGCTAGGCTGACTACCACCGGGGATTTTAAAAAGTTACCAAAAAATGCTTGGGTAGTGGAAGAAGGAGAAGGAACTCTGGAACAGAAAGCTTAGAGAGAGAAACTCGCGCGCATAAAAGTGTGGAGAGAGAAGAAGAATTATTTAGTTTTACATTTTTAAACCCCTATAAATGATGGGGTGTAACTTTCGATGTGCCCATCATTAGGGCACAACTACTAAGGCGTATACATGCTGTCGCCACTACTTGAGGAACATGCTAGGCCAAGGAACAGATGACAAGTGTCCTCCTTTTATACACATCAATACATCAACGCTGACAAGTCAGAGACGTACCTTCATTAATGTTTCTTGAAATTTTTACCCCCCAGTCTCGCATCTACACAGAAGACTAAGGGCTAGGGGTGATTTATATGCCATTATGAGACCTCATCTCGGCTTAAGCCAGGCTTAGCCCAAGACGAATTTACAAAGCATCTTCAATCTGAGCCATCTTGTATAACTGGTTCGACCCATATCGGACAGTACATTTTGTCTCGGTCTCAAGCCGAGACAACATGTAACCTTCGCTATCCTAACGTCTTGCCTCGTCAACATCATAAGGCTGAGACTTCTTAGGCCAACCTATATTCTCATCTCGTCCTGACACTAGTCAGCCGAGACTACACTTAGCGAATATCTACATGTAATCTAGCGATACATCAGCAGTATTATACTCGCCTAAGCCAACACCTCAACCCAGCAAGGCACGTTTGACACCTATTAGAGCGTGTGGAATGGGGCATATGTGGGAAAGTGCACGTGGGCTGCAAGCCCCATGTGAGCCAAATAGTTATAACATCATCATTCCCACATGTGGAGAATATATCTTAAGCATTACTTACATTCACAAAGGACAAATGGAAATATAACATTAGGCACTGGATATTGTGCATGACTCTTGCATGCCTGGGGTGCATATGACACCACCCTAACCATATAAATACTTGTCTTATACCTCATTGTAAAGGATCACAAATTCATAACCCTACTTAAACTCTATTAAACTCAGAGAGAGAAATCTTGTGTGTTTATGTCCAAGGCCATTAGAGCCCATATTTAGTGGATTTCACACACTCACACAGTGGACGTAGGCCCTTTAAAGGCTGAACCACTTACATTTGGTATTATCTTCCTTTTTGCTTCATCTCTTTTTGTGTTTTTATACATCTGTCATACTCCATTGTTGTGCTGGTTAGAGCTTGCTTATCACTTTGATCTGGTGATACCAATTATGGTATCATCACTTCCTACAACCCTTTCTTTGTGAGCATATAAATTACAGTATTCGATGAAATGATGAAGTAATTTATGTTGTTCCATATTTCATCTAAAGGATCCCTTTCATCCTCTTTTGTGTACGATCACTTAAAAATGCAAAACATACTAATGTATTTAAACTTTTAATATGATATATATTCTTATAATGGTTGCTTGTCATCTTCACTTTCAGCTCAGCCTTCTTTACTTTTTTCTCCTCTAATAAACTTTTCTTTTATCTACACCCTCTGCATCGTGTTTTGTTTTGAAAATAACATATAAAAGTATACGAGATTTCAAAGTTCTATATCTAAATACTACTCAGTGCAATGATTTAAGTGAATGTTCTTCATTGAAGGTATTTATAATTCTTAGGAGGTTCAACTTAGCTAGTAGAAATTTCTGAAAATTGTTTACTTTAAAACAGGGGATATTCAAGTGGGACGGAGGGAGCAAATAAGTACAAAATATGTCGCTTATTAGAATGCCTAAAGTCTATTTACTTACTACTACGAATCAGACTTTACCCTATGATTCATCTTAGATCATCATGCTTTAAAAAAGGAAAATTTGTCCTTGGCAAATTTAAGCAGAGCCAGTTTGGAAGCATATCTGGAGGAATTAAATAAGGCAATTTTAGATCCATGATTTGAATCATAAAATCCATACTATGGACATTTATGTTTTTTAGTTTCTTATTGAATTCTTATGCTCTCATCATTATCTCATCTAGTTCAGTATTTTCTCACTCATTTTGAATCCCATAATGTCTTTTATGGCATTTTAAAAAGGTGTTTTTATTTTAAGGATCAATTACCGAATAACCCCCATCGTAAATACATATTTGGTAAAGAAGAAGACACTTATTTTTAGTTTAACCCATTTAGTCCCTCAAATATCCATTTACCTAATATTTTCTTATTTTTAAAAGGCCGTGTTAGCAGCAACCTTTCCCCCCCTCTCCCACCCCACCTCCCACTGTCGAAGCTCCGTCAGCGGGGGCAAGGGTGTGGTGGAGGGGTGTGGAGGGATATGGGTAAATGGATTTGTGTGTGATCTTATTTTGAGTGTTTTTATGTGATGAGGGACTTTTTGTAACAAAATAAAAAGGTTTGGACTAAACCTATATTAAAAAATATACGAGGGACTATTCGGTATATGCCCCTTATTTTAACCCACTCATTTCTTTCCATACACTTCATTTTCTATACGTCTACGCTAACGGGTTGAAATTCTTTTGTTACACCCCACTTATTGCTGTTTATATAAAAATTTGGTTCTAAAATTTTTCAATTTAACAAAAAATAATTTATTTAATTATACCAAAATTCATGTCAAATACAGGTGGAACGATGATGGTGGTGGTAGAACCATGTTACTTTAGTGCGATATGTTGTTCATAATTACGTGCTTTTGTGTTTTATCAAATTAAATGATAAAAAAAAATCATACTTGTGCTATAACAAAAATTACACCAATAAAAAACTTACAAACAAAAAAATGATCGAGTCGAGTGTTGGCTACTCTCTCCTTAAGACAAATTCACTCCTCGTGCTTATGGCAATGAAAAATGAGCATCTGCCTCCCAAGATGAAGCAGTCTCAATACGCGCAAGAAGTACTTTAATGTGCGTATCCCAAGAACCAATTATATTTGATACTCTCTCCGACTCAATTAGGAATGAAAAGCATTGAAAAATATTTTTTCTCTCTTCTTTAAAATATAGACAAGTCTTGTATTTATAGGAAACAAAGTGTTATTTCATGACAATATGTATCATTTTGTTAATAGTCACTTTAGGGACGTTTTTCATGAATAGTCACAAATAATGGTGAACAATCACGAACTTTAACGACCGTTCTGAAAAAAAGTTATTATATATAGCAGACAATCACAACCTTTAATGACAGTTCTGAAAATTCGTTCTAGAAAATAAATAAAATTCTCAATAATTTCATAAATAAATGGAGCACTTTGAAATCAAATTTCATAAATAAATCATTTGTTTATTTTTAACAAATGAATATACCACATGGCACGTATTGATACAAGGGACGCATATGTACTTGGTTCCACTAGGTTTTAAGTGCAACTCCTACATTTATAATTTCTCAAAGTCGACTAATATATTAATTTTGTCAAAATATTAATTTGTGTGACAACACAATATTTTTCAACAATCCCCCACATGAATGAAATTTGGGTGAAGAATCAAATGAACATGAAGACAAATTAGAGAGAGTATCAATGGAAAGGAGCTGCATCGCTAAAGATAGCTTTTGGCCTTGAATCTTTCCCATTGAGAGACTATCGAGTTTACTACCTAATCAATGAACGCGATGTCTTAAATTGATCAACCTTCTTTATGTAAATCTAGACATTAGAATTCACACAATCTTTATTCGAACATTCTTGGTCCTCTATGTTGGAAAATATTGTATTTTTGCATGAACATCTATAACGAATCACTAGATTCCATTGACGAAGAGTCAACAAATGTAAGCAATGATAATAATATTATAACCTGCATTTACCCAAACAAAATTATAACATTCCCCATTTCATTTTATTGTATTAGCTAAAGATTATTTTTATACTGAAAATATATCTTAAACTCTCAACTTTTGATCTTACCTAGACTCCATTAGAGATTTATTGGAATATAATTTATACCTCTTACATATCTTTTTTTACTTTAAAACTATTTACTACAACACACTTAACTCACACGAATTCTAACTTAAGCAATTTGTCTCATTTCCTAAATTCTTTAATTTACTTTTAAAGTCCTCATTCACTACATACCCATATTCTCATTAATATTCGATCATTCTATATGATAAATACTACTATGAAGTCTCATGTCAATTCCTTATATTACTATTATTGTCCTTAACACAACATTCATTCACACCTCACATGTACATAACCTCTATATTATAAATTTGAATTCATCAATGAAAAATCCCAAGTGTCGTAAGTCAATATCATTTCCTCACTCATGTAACTATATTTAACTTCAGTTGTACATAACTCTTATACGAATAACTCCAATTACACCATTAACCAATCTCGACTATTATGACTCCCAAAGGTAAATACATGAGTCATTATCATATACTCAACAATATAACTATACCTAACCTCATCGTTATCTACCGACTACATTATCACCATTAATATCCGCTACACCAAAACTTCCTGGTTGTCACGGTCAAAAACCGTGATAAGGAAAACTTGTCACGGCAAAAAATCATGACAAGTTTTGCGGTGATAATTTTTTTTTATCACGAACTTGTCACGGTCAAAGTCCGTGATAAGAATTGAACTTGTCGTGGACTTTGACCGTAATAAGTCTGCGAAAAAGAAAAAATTATCAAAAACTTTGATCGTGATAAGTCCATGACAAATGAAAATTTGTCACGAACATTGACGGTGAGAAGTTCGTGACAATTTTCATTATCATGAACTTGTCACGGTAAAAGTCCGTGATAATTCTGGACAGAATTAAAAAAAACTACTAGGCAGTATGGTCATTGCCACTGCCACTGCCACTGCTACTACCCAACAGTATATTTTCACCCATTACATCATATTTAAACCCGTTCAAATAATATATATATATCAAGAAACATTCAACAATTCATAAAAATTGCATATTCATAACCAACAAACATTTAATATTCAAATGAAATAAATACAAATAATATCCAACAAAAAATATTCATAAGCATGAAAGTAATACAAATAATGTCAAGGGATTGAGTTTTGAACAAGTCTGAGGAGGAAGATAGGCCACACTACATATGAATTGATACAACCCTCAATTTGCTGAACATAACATTGCTCTTCCAACCACAAGGGTTCATTCTCTTTTTTGGGCATAATATGCGTGGCACGAACCTTTGCCCCAATATCTTGCAACACACGTCCATGAACCACACTATCCGGCTGTGTGTCTGGGTCCCTCACCTGTAGCTATGGGCTTGCCACCCCGGAGGTCTATTAAATACACACTCGGCCAACCCATTATTGATATAGGTCGTTCGACGGGGGTTAAGGTGGCAAATGGATCATATGCAGACAACGAGTGGGTGCGTATCGGCGATAAGGGTGAGAGATGGAGCAATGGTATCCTCGTCTACCACTTTCCCCTTGCCCTTACATGAGGTGGACCCCAACCGACGCTTCATGTACTCGAACATATTGAGGTGGACCCCAATTACTAATTTATACCCATTACCACAATAGATTATACCAATTACCAATTTATACCAATTACCATAATATATCAATTTATACCCATTACCAATTTCAATATACAAATATTAATTTCAGAATACCAATTTTAATTTATACCAAATACCAATTTCAATATACAAATACTAATTTTAGAATACCAATTTCAATTTATAGCAAATACACACACATTGAAACGCACACTAACACACACACATTAAAACATGCACTAATTCACGCACTAACACACACACGCACACTAAAGCATACACTAACACAAACACAAACACACACACACACACACTGAAATATATGAGAGGGAGAGAGAAACATATATGTTCACAGATAGAGGAGGAGAGATGAGATTGACGGATGAGTAAGAGAGGAGAGATGAGAGAGGGAGGAGATAAGTCGCAGAGGGAGAGAGAGAGAGAGAGAGAGAGAGAATTACGAGGGAAAGTGGAGAGAATAGCGAGGGAAAGAGGAAATAATAAGATGGCTAGGGTCTTATTTTATTAAAGTTGTCACAGATGTGGGGGTCAAAGACCATGACAACTTTCTAAAGTTATCATGGTCTTTGATCGTGACATGTCTGTGACAACACGAATTGTCAAGGTTAAGGACCGTGATAACGAACTCGTGTTTTATCGTCACAGTTTTTAACCGTGATAACCTTGGCCGAAGAAGAGTGACATATTTGATAATTTGGTGTAGTGATCATACATATCGGCATAACACCGTTATTCTACTTAAATTTTTATCGCTAATGACCATCGAGGACAAATCTGTATATATCACCTACAAAATCAAAATTTCGTATATGACATATTTCACATCCACCCATTCATTCAATAATACCAAATATTCAATAATTATACTTCTTAATATAATTACCAATATCATACTACACATTTCCAAATAATTCAACATATGATTTCTAGCTTTAGCTACATAAATCTAGAATTTATCAGCACAATTTTCCCAATATAAAAACTATATAATTTATAATCTTAATAAACATAGGTTTGGGATTAACAAGATAAAGGTTCATAGTCTCTGATTAGGCATAAATTCTTCCCAATTTATCCCTTAATTTAGTTACTTTTAACACCTCGAACAACGTAATTGATTTGACTTTATCTCATAATCTTGCTACTGACTTATCCTAACGAGTACACCGAGTTTTTGGTATTTCGTATTGATTTTACAGGTATTTGATGTCAATTAAAGGAAGAAAGAAACCGGAAGAATCGAGAAAGAAAAGAAGGAAAGTCAAAAGGGAAAAAGTGTAATTTCTACCTGGAATTTGATGAGGTACCTAAAGATAAGTTGAAGATATCAAGTTCATGAACACATAGGAAGAAACGACACCTCAATCGGAGTCCCGGTGAGAAAGATATGAACAGTCAAAGTTGGAGAAAAGAAAGTCAAAGGCAGACCGATCCGGTCGGCAGTGCCACATTCCAGAGAACCCCGGACCGAAGCAAACCAAAGCTGGAAGGAAATAAAAAGAACTGGTCTACCACGAACCGATCCGCCCCAGAAATAAAAGAACCGGTCCGCATTCCAGGCAGACCGATCCGCAGGAGCCCCGGACCGATCCGGCTGTCGAGTTTAATTTTTTTATCCTTCTCTAATGGAGAGTCCTAGTGCAGCTAAAACTCCTGAAACCTTGTAGGGTATATATACCCGATTTATTATCATTTTTAGTACACGGAGATTTAGTATAATTTTCCATTCTTTTCAGAAAACCCAAGTTTAGAGATAGTTTATTCTTTTAATTTCAAGATTAAACATTATTTAGATTTCGGTGATTAAAAGTGATTGATGCTTTTAATGCTTTGATAAGATTAGTGAGTTATTTCCTCTGTTTAATTCCTTTCTGCATCATTCCACTAATTTTCCTTAGTTTAATCATGGTTTTCTGCAATTCAAAGATTGTTTTCATTAGTTTCAGCATGCTAGGCTAGAATTTTCAAGGTCGGGATACATGAACCCAACCTGATGTGATAGTTGCATGTGTATAACACTCATCCTCTGAATTTAGTGATTTATTACGACCGTATTTCATAGGAACACGACAATTATAGATCTTTGGATCTCGTTTGCTTCAGGGTAACCTGGATGCTTTAGAATGCAATTTGAGTGTAACTATCACGATACCGCTTTACTCGTCCTCTGATTAAGTATGGTGCGGGCTTGAACCTCATATACGGTAATGCTTCGGAGTACTAAATTCTGGGTCTAATTAATCAGTTAAATTTACGATTAGTATTATAACTGCAATACACTAGGGTTGGGGGATTGTATTCCCGTCATGTTTTTCTTCATCATATAGTTTAAAGTTTTAAATCATTCTTCATCAGTATTTTAGGTAAATTCTTATAATTGCACCTTTTCATAATTTCATAATTGCATTTAGTGTAGTTGTTCCACAAACCAATCATTTTTCGTTTCCTTTAGAGTCATAGCTAGGATTTCCTTGTCTATCTAACGTCGTCACAATTCTGTTGTCCTATTTCCCTGAGGATACGATCCCGACTTATCGGGTTTATTACTAACGCGATAGGCTTGCACTTAAGCCTAGAGTGAATGCACATTAGAGACACTTTCTGAGTCGCGTCAAGTTTTTGGCGTCGTTGTTGGGGAATTAGGTATACTTAGGATTAGATCAAGTCAATCTAAAACTTTGACCAAAAATTTCCAAAAATCCAAAAAAAAAAAATATTCAAAAGCAAAAAAAGAATCATCATCATCTCTCATAAGCTATTAATGCAAAATTCTGAACTCACTCCCACACCCCATAATACTCCAACAAGCATTCACGAAAATCCAATAGTTGAGTACGACCCCGATAGCCCCCACACTCCTAATGCCCCACAGTTCTGGATTCCACCTCCCACACCGTCAAACTCAATATCAAATAACACTCCATTTTCCTTCTTAGGACACACCTCCGAGCACACTTCGAGCACACCAAGTGAGGACACCGAGTCGATAAGAGAGAGAGAAATGTTGCAACACGGTAGTGCAGCCGCTGGTGAGAAGAGGCCCCATACCGCCCGCTGAGAGAAATCTTATATCCCGAGCGCACTGTCACTTCGGGATGCATTATACTCCCGTATAATGCCTGGAAATTTTCTTTTAAAAACGGGATGATCCAGATGTTACCCCATTACCATGGTATAGATTATGAAAAGCCATATCTCCACATTAGGGAATTTGAGGATGTGTGTGATACTCTCAATGATCAAACTTGCACACAAGAGGTGATCCGCCTCAAACTCTTCCCCTTCTTGCTAAAAGATAAAGCTAAGACCTGGTTATGATCTTTACCTCCAAGATCGATTCCATCTTGGAACGAGTTGCAATCTAGATTTCTCAAGAAATTCTTCCCACCACATCGAAAAATCTCCCTAAAGGCTCAAATTCATGCATTCAGATAATTAGAAAATGAGCCATTTCATCGATGTTACGAGCGTTTCAGTGAGTTAGTTACTTCGTGCCCCCATCATGGATTTGATACAGCGCAAATCATTTCCTTTCTCTATAATGGGCTGAATCTTAATTCCAAATAACTCGTTGAAACCATAGGTAGTGGTCCTTTTGTCGAACTAGATGCCCACGATGCTGAGCTTCACCTGAGGTATGTCGCCGAGACTACCCAATCCTGGGATACATTTGATCCTAATGCTCAAAATCAAAATTGTCAAGTGACCACCACTCCAGCGGCATCCGATCTATTTCACGTAGATAAGAATTCTATAACGGACAGTCGATTGGATACACTTGAGAAAGGATTTTGGGACCTATGCGAGGTATATGGAAGAGGACCTACTGGATCCATACCAAACCCCGTCGAGAAGGTGTGTGCAATTTGTGAGGCGGGTCATTCAACTGAGGAATGCCCGACTATATCCGCCTACAAAGTGATGCTTCAAGATCAAGTTAGTAGTATAAGAGGATTTAAGGGTAATTTCGGTGCACCGCACATGAATTCTTATAACCCTTTATGGAAAACCATCCTGGTTTTAGCTATAGGCAACAACATGCTGCGATGAACCCTACTTCACATGTTGCCCCTCCTCCACCACAACACTTTCAACAAGCTCCACACATGAAAGGACATGTGCAAGCACCACCACCTCAAGGAGCATATATCCCGCCATCACGGAGAACTCTCAAGGATACTATAAATCAATTTATTAATAGACAGACTGCAACCAATGATAGATATGATCACCTGATTAGCGACATAAATGCAAGTCTGTCAAAGATACAATCCTCGTTGAGTGTCCAAGAGAAGGGTAAGTTTCCTGCTGAGGGCCAAAGACCTCCGCAAGGTCAAACTAGTGTTAGCTCCACCTCTACTGAACATCAGGAGCAATGTCAAGCGGTGACCACTCTTCTTAGTGGGAGAGTTGTTGATTTATCACCTCCCCCACATGACACAACGAAAGACAAGGAGATTTTTCCCGACACGAAAGAGGCCGAAGATGTCCCCTTGAATGAGAGTGACAAAGAAGACACTAGTGAGCCCGAGGTAGTAGTGAAACCACCCAACGCGGCACCGTTTCCTCAAAGGTTGATTCCTTCCCATAAAGGAAACCCACGTGAGGATGTACTAGATGTGCTAAAGCAAGTAAAGCTGAATTTACCTTTCCTCGATGCCATTAAGCAAATTCCAGCTTATGCAAAAGTCATCAAAGACTTGTTGACGGTAAAGAGAAAGATGAAGGTAAAGAAAAATGTTTTTCTAGCACAGAACGTGAGCTCCATTCTACTTAATGATCTCCCGCCTAAATTCAAAGATCCCGGTGCACTCACCATTTCCTACATCATTGGAGAAAACAAAATCGAAAAAGCCTTACTTGATTTGGGAGCCAGTGTCAATATCCTCCATTACTCCATCTATAGGCAACTTGATTTGGGCGACCTCAAGCCCACAAGAATCACTCTCCAATTAACGGATCGAACTGTGAAGATCCCACGAGGTAGTTGAGGACGTGATCGTTCAAGTAGACACTTTCTACTTCCCGGTAGACTTTGTCATTTGGGACACGGAGCCTTCATTCGCCTTGAGCAATCAAGTTCCCATCATTCTCGGGAGCCCATTTTTAGCTACGGATAATGCTATTATCAACACTAGGAATGGGCAGATGCAACTCACTTTTGGGAACATGACCTTAAAGACCAACATCTTCCATATAGCCCAACATACGGGGGAAAAAGATGATTTTCACGCGGTGAGCTTCATAGATGAGATAGTAGAGGAGTACTTTGAGGATAATTATTGCGAAGACACCTTAGGGTCCTGTTTAGTGTCGTGTCACAAAAGCGAGGGAACGTACACCGAATTCAAGAGGGAGGCTGGGGAGTTGAGAGAATTACTTGATGAGAGAGCGTCAGACGAGGACGCGGGAAATGTAAATTGGGTTTCTAGATTCGAGGAGTTAACTCCGAGGGATACACGCATGGTTCCCTCCACCGAAAAATTTCCAATCCTTGAATTGAAGAAACTTCCCTCTCATATTAAATATGCATACCTAGGAGAGGATGAGACATTTCCTGTTGTTATCTCCTCTAGCCTAGACAAAGAGTAGGAGTGTAAGCTGTTAAAAATTCTGAGAAAGCACCAAAGTGCTTTTGGTTGGTACATTGCTGATTTGAAGGGGATAAGTCCTTTGATTTTCACTCTCAAGATCCATCTCGAAGAGGATGTAAAGCCCTCAAGAGAAATGCAAAGAGTCTAAATCCCAATATGAAAGAAGTAGTGAGAACCGAAATTATTAAATTTCTGGATGTCGGGATTATCTACCCAATCTCGAATAGCAAGTGGGCGAGCCCTATTCAAGTCATCCCGAAGAAGTCGGGCATGACAGTGGTTGAAAATGCTAAGGGAGAGCTAGTTCCCCAACGTACCACCACCGGGTGGCACGTTTGCATTGATTATCGAAAACTCAATGCGGGAACTAGGAAAGACCATTTCCCCTTGCCATTTATTGATCAAATGCTTGAGAGAGTAGAGGGCCACCCTTACTATTTCTTCCTTGATGGTTATTCCGGATATAACCAAATTGAGGTAGATGTACTTGACCAGGAGAAAACAACCTTAACATTCCCTTTTGGTACATTTTCCTACAAACGTATGCCATTCGGCTTGTGTAATGCACGCGCGACTTTTCAAAGGTGCATGTTGAGCCTATTTAGTGACATGGTCAAGAGAGGACTCAAAGTGTTCATGGACGATTTCAGCATTTTTGGCACCTCTTTTGATATTTGTTTAGAAAAACTAGAACAAGTGCTTGCACGGTGTGTGGAAAAGAGCTTAGTGCTGAATTGGGAGAAGTGCCATTTCATGGTCACTGAAGGAATAGTTCTTAGCCACATACTATCATCCAAAGGGATAGAAGTTGACAGGGAAAAAATAAATGTCATAGCTGACCTTCCCCCACCAAAATCGCTCAAGGACGTGCGCTCCTTCTTGGGCCACGCGAGGTTTTATCGAAGGTTCATTAAGGACTTTAGTGCCATCGCTAGACCCTTAAGCAACCTGCTCATGAAGGATACCCCATTTGAGTGGACAGAAGCATGCTAAAGCTCTTTTGAAAAATTGAAAACCATGCTTGTGTCCGTTCCCATCATGGAAGTTTCGGATTGGTCTTTACCATTTGAACTTATGTGTGATGCTAGAGATTATGCGACAGGGATGTTTTGGGCCAAAGAAAAGATAAGCAGGCTCACGTCATCTACTATGCTAGTTGGACTCTTACTGGACCACAACTCAATTACTCTACCACGGAGAAGGAGTTGCTAGCGGTAGTCTTTGCCCTTGATAAATTTCGATCATACCTTATCGATTCTCCCATTACTTGCTTCACCGACCATGCGGCATTGAAATACCTACTTGTAAAGAAAGACGCAAAGACATGCCTCATAAGGTGGTATCTACTCCTACAAGAGTTCAATCTCTCTATTAAATATAAGAAAGGAGTAGAAAACGTCGTTGCCGACCACTTATCACGGCTTTCGTCCGACGTACCTAGTGATCCCATACCTATAGACGAATACTTTCTGGATGAGCAACTCTTTGCTTCCTTTTCTTTGCTCTAGTTTGCAGATATAGTAAACTACCTTGTCACGGGAGCCATCCCTCCCGACTGGACACCGCAAGATAAGAAGAGGTTTATTACTTGGTCGCGCATGTTCTTCTATGACGATTCCTTCCTTTTTAAATATTGCGTCGACCAAATCATTCGACGATGTGTACCGGATGACGAGATCTCGAAAGTCATCTAGTTTTGTCATTCAGAAGCTTGTGGAGGCCACTTTTTAACGAAAAAGACGATAGCTAAAATTCTTCAATGCGGCCTCTATTGGACCATAATATTCTGGGATGTGAACGCTGCGTGTAAATCTTGCAATAGGTGTCAACGGATGGGAGCTATTACCCAACGAGACAAGATGCCTCTTACCCCCATACTCATTATTGAGATCTTCGACTGTTGGGTTATTGAATTCATGGGAACTTTTCCCCCGTCCTTTGGTTTTCTATACATCCTTGTTGCGGTAGATTACGTTTCTAAATGGGTGGAGGCCATAGCTACCAAGACAAATGACAACAAAGTGGTGATAACGTTCCTGTAGGAACACATACTTTCTGGTAAATCGAAAGAGATAATCAGCGATAATGGTACGTACTTTTGCACTAGGCCATTCGAGAAACTAATGAGAAAGTATGGCGTCGTTCACAAGGTTGGAACGACTTATCACCTGCAAACGAATGGGCAGGCCGAACTAGCAAATCGGGAAATCAAGAACATTCTGGAAAAGACCGTCAATCCTACCCGAAAAGATTAGTCACTTAGATTGAACGATTCGCTATGGGCCTATCGCACCGCATATAAAAATCCACTCGGCATGTCCCCTTTCCGCTTTGTGTATGGAAAACCTTGCCATCTTCCCGTGGAGTTAGAACATAAAGCGTATTGAGTGATTAAGCAGTTAAACTATGCCATGGATAAGGCCGGTGAAGCTCGCAAGCTTCAACTAAATGAGTTAGAAGAGCTACGCAATGATGCGTAATAGAATGCTAAAATTTCCAAAGAAAGGATGAAACTCGCTCATGATAACATCATTTGTCGCAAAGAGTTTCTTCCCGGGCAAAAAGTTCTTCTCTATAACTCTCGGCTTCATCTCTTTCCGAGCAAGTTGCGGTCACGATGGTCTGGACCGTTCGTTGTGAAGAATGTTTTCCCTCATGGAGCTGTTGAATTAGACGATTTGAAAGGGGGAAATACATTCAAAGTAAATGGACAACGCCTAAAGCCATATCTAGAGGCGTGTGTGGAAGAAGTCGACACCATTTGGTTGTCGGACCTCGTTACGGGGTAGAGTGAGCTGCTATAGTGATGTCGTCGCACCCCCGATGCGTATGGGGTGAATTCTTGTGTATAGTAGACAGAGTTGTGTGCGTCATGAGAATCCATAGGATTAGGGTACAATAAGGTGAAAGCATTCACAAGTTTCGAGAAATTGAGTCCAATTGCGTTGGTATTGAGAGGTTTTTAATCCAAAATTGATAGGGAGTTTGTTGTGAAAGCGAAAATTTTTGAGAAGAGCGATCGAAACTAAGTTAGGGGGGAAATCCAGCTCACAAACAAGAGCCGAATTGGTTCCTTTAATTTTGGGTCAGACCGGTCTGCCTCAGACCGATTCCTTTATTTTAGGGACAGATCGGTCCGATAGGTGAAAAGACTCAAAATTTAAAAGATCGGACCGGTCCGATCCCCAGGCGGACCGGTCTGCTTCTGCAGAATTTCCCCCCTTTCCCAAGGTGTACCCCCTCTCCCCAATCCCATTCATTCCCTCCCAATTTGTCTCCCCCACACCCAAACCTTCCATTTCCCTCCCAAATACACCCCCTTTTCCCTCCCAACACTTTCCCTCCAAATCCAAACCCTACCCACACCATTCCACCTATAAATAACTACCTCTAGCCTCCCTTTCTCTCCACACCATCAACCACATGACTCCTCTCTTATCTCTCCCTACTTTTCCAGCCATCTCCCTGATATCATGGCCCAACGAACTACCCCCATCAAATACGACTCCACCGACATCCTCCCCTCCGGTGATGGTGAATTTCGTTCCCGCCAAGAAGAACGTTGGTACAATCGCTTCTTCGACCCGGATCACAAACTCCACGTGGAGCGCGCTGTCCAATGGTTAGGTCTTCCCAACTTCGTTACCGCCCTCTTTATGGCTAGGGGTTGGTGCCGATTCCTCAATGAACCGTACAAAGTGGTTTGGGTAGCCTAGTTACGCTCATTTTATGGCACCGTTGTTCAAACGGGCCAATTCGAGGCTCAAGCATACGTGGATGGTACCATCATCCCCTTTTCGTTGGCCCTTCTCACGACCAAGCTGGCCGAATACGACATTCCTGATGTTCAAGAATTCAACTATCCAAGGAACGTAGCCCCGGTCACCAAATAAATGATCATGGATCGCATTGCCCCGGATGTTGCATGGACAGGGCAAACTGTCGCTGTGGGCCGCCTCAATGAGAAAGCACGCCTCACCTTCCAAATAGTGTGTGAAAACATCCAACGATTCCGCGATGCGACCCCGTCAGGCCACATTGACCTACCACCTATTTGATCCACACACTTCCATCCACTTGGCCCGCACCTTATACGCCGACATCATGGTCGTAGCCCTGTATGAAAAAGGTGCAGCCCCACTTCCATATGCACGATTGATTACCTCCATCCTCAAGGATGATGACATTGCAACGCCACTTGATTGTACACTCCTTCTCGGTCCTTTTGGACAGGGAACCCGCACTAAGAGATCCAAACATCTAGCCTTTCTTCGGGAGAGGTGGGGCAGTGATAGCAAGGATGAGGCTGCCTTGAGTGATAGAGAAGAAGAGGAATAAGGCAACCGGTGTTGATGTGGAGATGGGTGATGTAGGTGCAGATGAAAAGTTGGCGGGCGAAGAAGACAACCCTAATTTTGAATGGGCGGGTAGCGACCTCACTAACCGTATGGCGACACTTGAGACGCGATTCGGTAACTTTTTGACCGACTACCATCGCGATACGAGCATGATGTTCCGTTTCCAAGCGGACATATACCGATGCCAAGGGGATCCCAACGAGCCCTTGCCATCCTATTTATATGACCCCTATGGCCCCGACGCACCCGGTTCTTACCAACCCCCGCCCCAGTGAAGCTTTATGTGGTTATGGCAGTTTTTCTATTTGTTTTCCTTTTTTCACATGGTTGTATGTTTTTCCCTATAATTGTACCACATTCCTGTTTTCTATAAAATCTGCATTTTCTCCATTTGTTTGTTTTATTTATCACACTTCTTATTTTGCCTTGTTTAGATTTTAGTCCTTTTTCTTGAGGACAATGCAAAAGTCTAATTTAGGGGGGCGTCACAACTGCGTATTTCTAAAACTTCACAAATTTTCAAAAATGCCCTGAAATTTCCAAAAAAATCATAAAATTTTGAAAAAACCCAAAAATATTTTGTTCAAAATAAATAAAAATTGGAATTCAAAATTTTCAAAATATCATTAAAAGTCGGTTTAAAGTCTCAAGTTGTAAAATTCAACATACACAAAGCCGAAATTGACTAAAGATGGAAATTGAGCAAAAATTGACGACTTAACGAATAAGTGTGGAGATTAACATACCTGGTGAGATTCGAGCCTATCACTTTTTGCGAGTTTTTAAATCAATCCGAGTTAATTGTTAACTCAAAGTTCTTTTCAGTGCCTAAAAAGTCATCGAGGATCTCAATCCTTTCATTTTGATCGGTTATGAAAAATGTGTGTAATATTTCTTTGAAAAACGTGCCAAAATTGATCTCTAAACTTAAATTCATCTCGAAACGCATATGGTAACGCAATTGGGAATTTGGACAATGAAGTAGGCCCTCGTTTGTTATCCAAAAATATTGGCCAGAAAAAGATGCGAAAAATCACCCCTTTTGTAACCCAAATTGAGCCAAATAGATTTTTCCTTTCGTTTGACAACCCAAAAAACCCAAATAGCCCGGAATTGCGAAAAATGGAAAAATTCAGAATTTAAATCCGAAAAGTGCATAAAAAGGGGAAAGAAAAAATAGAAATGCTCAATAAAAATAGCAAGAAAAGAAAAGAAGTGAAAAACAGAAAAAATAGAGAAAAAGAAGAAAAATATGAGCAATAGCCCGAAAAAAGCACAAATGGACACCATAAATGACTTTTCCAATTCCAACATTCCCTACCATTTTCATTTTACCTTATATACCATAAAACCCGAAAATGTCCTAATCGAGTCTAAATTGCAAAAATTGATTACCACGTGGAGAGCTAATACACCAAAAGATAATAAAAGAGATTGAATGCGCGAAAAAGTGGCAATGTTCCCATTTTTAAAACCGTAATCCGTTGATAAGATCCTATCACTATGAAATTTCCTTCCTTCTAATTGTATGCGTGACTTTGGGTCCATCACATTTACTCGTTATATCACGCATACCGAGAGAATAGCCAAAATCCGAGAGATTCATTTGTGAAAGCATTCTGTGAGAATTTGAAATCAAAACGAATTTTTGGGTAAGTAACGTAATGATCAATCGGTGGAAATTGGCGGTTAAATTTCTGGCTTCGCACACACACACACTACTGTTTGAGACTTGTAAATATGGCTTGATGATGACTATTTCTGGGAAAGTTTGAATTAAACAATTTTTGCGTATTTTGAATCTTCTTTTAGTCGAATTTTGTGGGTATATTCTCTACAAACTCTCACGAGACACAACTTGTCCAATTAAGGTAACCTAGAGGTTTAAAGGCTTGTTGCATACGCTAAATGCAATCGCTTGACCACGAAAAAGGTATTTTATCCTAATAAAATGTTTTTCAAAGAGTTGAGCCATACTAGGATTCTTTTACATTGCTCGGGATGCGCAAAGTTCTAAGTTATGGGGTTTGGTTAGGCATAAATTCTTCCCAATTTATCCCTTAATTTAGTTACTTTTAACACCTCGAACAACATAATCAATTTGAATTTATCTCATAATCTTGCTACTGACTTATCCTAACGAGTACACCGAGTTTCTGGTATTTTGTATTGATTTTACAGGTATTTGATGTCAATTAAAGGAAGAAAGAAATCGGAAGAATTGAGAAAGAAAAGAAGGAAAGTCAAAAGGGCAAAAGTATAATTTCTACCCAGAATTTGAATGAGGAACCTAAAGAGAAGTTGAAGTTATCAAGTTCATGAACACATAAGAATAAACAGCACCTCTATCGGAGTCCCAGTGAGAAAGATCTGAACAGTCAAAGTTGGAGAAAAGAAAGTCAAAGGCAGACCAATCTGCAGGAAAACCGGACCAGTCGGCAGTGCCACATTCGAGAGAACCCCGGACCGAAGGTAAATCGAAGCTGGAAGGAAATAAAAAGAACCGGTCTGCCCCGAACCGGTCCACCCCAGAAATAAAAGAATCGGTTCGCATTCCAGGCAGACCGATCCGCAGGAGCCCCGGACGGTCCGGCTGTCGAGTTTACTTTTTTTATCCTTCTCTAATGGAGAGTCCTAGTGCAGCTAGAACTCCTGAAACCTTGCAGGGTATATAAACTAGAGTTATTATCATTTTTAGTACACGAAGATTTAGTATAATTTTCCATTCTTTTCAGAAAACCCTAGTATAGAGATAATTTATTCTTTTAATTTCAAGATTAAACATTATTCTGATTTCTGTGATTAAAAGTGTCATTAATTGATATTTTTAATGCTTTGGTAAGATTAGTGAGTTATTTCCTCTGTTTAATTCCTTTATACATCATTCCACTAATTTTCCTTAGTTTAATCATGGTTTTCTGCAATTCAAAGATTGTTTTCATTAGTTTCAGCATGCTAGGCTAGACTTTTCAAGGTCGGGATACATGAACCCAACCTGATGTGATAGTTGCATGTGTATAACACTAATCCTCTGAATTTAGTGATTTATTATGACCGTATTTCATAGGAACACGACAATTATAGATCTTTGGATCTCGTTTGCTTCAGGGTAACGGGGATGCTTTAGAATGCAATTCGAGTGTAACTATCGCGATACCGATTTACTCATTCTCTGATTAAGTATGGTGCGGGATTGAACCTCATATACGTAATGCTTGGGAGTACTAAATTCTAGGTCTAATTAATCAGTTAAATTTACGATTAGTATTATACCTGCAATACACTAGGGTTGGGGGATTGTATTGCCGTCCTGTTTTTCTTCATCATATAGTTTAAAGTTTTAACTCATTCTTCATCATTATTTTAGGTAAATTAGTATAATTTCACCTTTTCATAATTTCATAATTGCATTTAGTGTGGTTGTTCCACAAACCAATCATTTTTCCTTTCCTTTAGAGTCAGAGTTATGATTTCCTTGTCTATCCAACGTCGTCACAACTCTGTTGTCCTATTTCCCTGAGGATACGATGCCGACTTACCGGGGTTATTACTAACGCAACAGGATTGCACTTGAGCCTAGAGTGAACGCACATTAGAGACACTTTCTGAGTCATGTCAGTCTCAAAGAATGTATTCTTTCATTCATTACACTTATGATTTCCATGTATATATTTATAAGACAAATTTTCAAAGTTTCAAGTAAGTTTTCATACTACCGTCTTTAATTTGTATTCAAGTGGGATTCGCATGAATTGCCCAATAACCAAAAATATACCAAGAGAACTTAACATATCTTAATACTAAACCTTTTCACTAATGAGCCAAAAGGGTTCAACTTTCTAAATATAATTATTTATTTTGGATCCAATGCACCTATGAGTTTACTACGGGTCATTTCATTCATTATTTAATTAATACTTGAGTCATATTTCGACAATGCCACTTTTATATGACGACTAAATTAATTTAGTCAATGATTCCCAACACAAGTATCAACTTATAAATTACGCCATCACCAAATGAGTTTTTCAATTGATTCATATATCAAATTTAGGTTCACGAATATCCATTAAACTCTAACTTTATCACCATCATTACAATTCTCGATACAAATTCACAAGTTTCGATGTTTTAAATTTTATCCAATGGTATGAACATGGGTAATCATTTCAATTTCCAAAATTAACATTTATAATATTATTCAATCACATGAATACTCATAATTAGGTTCCTAATCTATTTTAATCCTGATTCACATAAAATTTAGGCAATATTTAATGAATATAATAGTTAAGGAGAGAAGTAGAAGTGTACTTGCCTCTTAGACACTTAATTCCAAAATCTTAGAAATTCTAGTACTAACTTTTTCCATCTATAAAATCTGACTCCATAAATGAAATATAAGTGAAAGATTGAGTCAGGTCCATGTTTAGTGTTTTTTCAAAATCCTAAGTGAGAGTCATCAAAAATCAAGTTGAAAATGGAATTTACTGTGAATCAAAACCCCACGAAAAATGCCCATGTAACCCTCATTGGCACCCCACCAGCTGCTATGGAGGCCTATGGCACTTCTATTATTTCCTAGGACCCCGCTATAATGTCCCTATGGCTGGTTATGGCGGCCCCCAACTCCCATTCTCTTTATTTTTTATTTTCTCTTTATTTTCTTCCCATTTTCTTTCATTTTCTCTCCCTTTCTCTCGTTTCCCCCTTCTTTTCTCTTACTTTATTCTCTACCTTCTTACCATAGATTGGATCCTAATACATTCCTAATTACCCTTTTATACCTAAATACAAAATTAATTAAACAAATGCCATTTTTTATCATTTTAACTATTACAAGATATCTAAAAATCATATAAATTCATTTCCACTATTTTAATTACATTAAAATCAAAATTAATTAATTCTCAATCTAGTTTCTATATTAGTTCATTTATAACTATTCCCTCCATTACTTTTAATTAACATAAAATTTCCAAAATTAACTTTTTTATTATCATAAAATCCCAAAAAATCGTGTAAATCACAATTGCACTATGTGTTCCAATATTTTTTCGTAATAATTCATTACCAATGACTTCATCATTTATTTTATTCTTTTATCATTATAATTAAACTATTTAATTTTTTATTTCTTTAAAATTATGGGTAATTACATTATTTTTAGGGACTAAACATTATTTGACCCTCTAATTACCTTGAACGACTCTCATACAAATGATGACGAGACATCTCCTAGATTCTCATTTCTTGCCCCCCAACCTGGATTCTAATCACTACTGGGTGAATAATACTCTTCTCCGTTAATGGTTCACCCTACCACTCCATCTATGAGTAGGCAATAAATGTCTATTAATTCAATACCCCCACCCCCCGCTATCGACACCTTCCTAGCAAATGAGAAGAAGCCCATTGGGCTTTCCCCTCTCGGGAATAATCCTATTGGCACTAAAAATGATGTACAAATCTTTAAATCCCAGTGTTTGTTTCTTAAGAAAATATATGTGGGAGTCGGGGCAGCAGATAATTGGAACGAAGTTGATCAAGCCATCAAGGATGACATTTTTTAACAACTTTTTAAGTATTTTTCATTCCCCAATCATTGAAAGCAAAAGGTTCTTTCTTGGGTTACAAAACAAACAAGAACCTTTGGAAAAGACATTTACCGAAGGGGCATCAATCTCCGAAATTTTGGCTATGAAAGATAAAGTCCTTTCGAATGTTGAAATGTCGATTGATCAATGGAATAACTTTTTTGGAAAATGAAGCGATGGATAAAAAATTGGCCTAGACGGAGAAAAATAAACAAAACATAGCGAAGAAAGTTTATTTCCACAGGTTAGAGTCTAAAACATATAAAGATTTGACGAGTGAATGTTTAGAAAGAACAAAGGGAAGTCCAGAAGATGGTAAAACACCTAATAGGGGAAACTTGTACTTACATGCTTGACGGGACAAAGACAATAAATTCCCACCACACTTGGCTCCGAATTTATTAAGGATGACCATTTATTTATTCATATATATAAATGATATATAAGATAATGTTAAAATAATAAGAATAAATATAATTCCACGCTACACGAATAGATCTAAGCTATTAGCACTCAGTTCGCTACGAGCCCTTGTGATGACATTGAAGATGATGCCCTAACCCGAGGCTTTTGAAATGAAAAAAGAGGGAGGATGAGAGGTGTCGGATGACATATGTCAAAAACCAAATTGCAACACACTACACCTCTGGTCGACAAGCTCACTTGGATGAGAACTTGCATTTTGAGCCAAGAGGCAAGTCATTCCCAGACAAATGGAGATGTGCAAGAAATTAAGACTAACATAGGAGTGTTCACGAGTGAGACCGGTCTCCTTGTGTTCTTATTTACTTAAGGTTTTTGGCGCCAGCTTCCTCCTCAAGGTTACCCCTACCTTCGTCCTCAAGGTTGAAAGACTAAAAACGCTCTCATACCAGTTTTTAGGGCCCAATTTTAAATTCCAAATGTGAGATGGTTCACACAATATACCAAATTTAAAATTTCTTTTAAACTAAACAATTACAAACTTCAAATTTTAATTTCACCAAATTAAAATTAAATTCAACTAAACAAATATTTAATTTTCTTTAAAAAAAATTAAATAAACCCAATTCAAGTTCTAGATATGCCAAACACACCAAGCATGAATATTTTCAAATTAAATTTGTTGACTTGAATTAAACTAAAATCACCCAAACATAATTAGCACCAAAACTACACTAAAGTTGTGATTTGACCAATTTTTATCCTTTAAGTCCTAAGCATGCATCTAGGTGTTTTAGCGGGATAAAGTAAATAATCACAACACACAACGCTCGATGTATGAGGAAAATCCACAACAGGAAAAACCTCGGATGACCCAGCTTAAAAATCCACTAAGTATGGTACTTTTACAAAGACACGACAGAAGAACTTACAACAACGATTGGACTCCCTTCAAGGCTTAACGCTCCTTCGTCTTCAACCTCCACCTAGTAGATAACTCCGAAATCCACCGTAATCTCGGAATCCACTTATGGGGCAGAACTACCGTCAACTACACACGAAGCCTTTCTTCGTATTCACATCGCAAAATAACGAACGGACTCCTTCGTAGGAAACTTTTCTCCTTTTGGGTAGAGATGAAACCCGATGCCAACAATATGATCTCAGACAATATAATATATATAGGAACTTGGATAAAACTACAACTATGGGTGTAAACATGTTTTTGTGTTAAACTTTAAACCTTGTAAATCATAAAAACTAAAAGACTTTTTCTAGAAAGATTTTTGCTCTCAAAGGCTTTTGGAAAGAATGAAAAAGTCACAAAAAAATGTCGTTCCTGCACTATTTAGATATGGAAATAGTTCAGGGGGCAAATGGGAAGTTAAAATAAAAAACTAACGAAACTGTTCAAAAATCGCCCAAGTCATTTGAACGACTTTTGAATGTCATTTGAACGAGATACAAACGAGAAAATAGAGTTAAAATGCAAAATCTCGTTAGATGTCTCATTCGAACGATGTCGTTCTAATGAACTATCTAACGAGAAAATAGAAAAAGTTAGGTGATGTTCGTTTGATACCTCATTCTATGTTCATTTGATACCTCATTCTATGTTCGTTTGAACGACCTCGTTTGAACGAGAAAAATGTCGTTTGAACGACAATTCAGAAAATCCAAAAATGCTTTTTAAGGCCCAAAACTTTTAAGTATATATTGAAAATGATTTTCTGAGAAAATAAAAAGTTGTTATGATATAAGTTTATAAAAATACACCCATAAAAAGATTAACAAAGTCTCTATATATATTAAATGCATTCATACCTTTAGAGACGTTGAAAATAGTAAAATATTGATAATGTAAAAGTATAGCACACAAACCGATAAGGATGTAATCATCAAACTCTTGGCCGTTATGTCTTCAACTCAAACGTCATAGGCTTGAAAGGATATGACAAAGTACTATCCTATGACTCAATTATTTTTGTCCAAAATTAAGTTAACACTATAAATAGACTCAATTAAAAATTTGCCCTTACAAATCTCCCCCTTTTGCTATTCCGAGAGAAAACTCAAAATAAAAATCCTATGGGTTGTCAAGCTCTTCTAAAAGGACACAAACCCTCCAAAAGTAAAAAATACAGACGCTTGACTCGACACATGGGATACAATTGTTTTTCTCTTTAAAATGTTGCCACTAAAGATGAAAACTTGCAGGCTTAAACACACAATTAAACACATAAAGAATATAACAAGATAAATGACATAAGTAAATACTTCCCCTCTGTCTAACATGACCTACTTAAGAAAGCAATGTCTCCCAGTAAGTTAGATCTCCCAAAATTAAAGGTTTAGATATCATTTCTCCCCCTTTTAGTTCAGGAATAGACACAGATTAAAATGAATATATTAACTCATTTCTCCCTAATTAAATCAAATACTCCCCCTAAATGAAACAAAGGATATGAATAATGGAAAAACAAGTATATCAAGAAATGGTGAATTAAGTGACAAGTATAAAAATCACATGGCATGAGAAGCAACTAATCCAACACAAAGATGAATAAATATCAACTATGATGCGGTAGAAAATGATACCAAAAATAATAAACTAATATAAGCATGAGATATCAATCGCAACAAGAAGAATATCTATTTCAACGTGAATCATACATGGACTAGATAGCAAGACAAAGACTCACAAAAATACCACATATATATATATATATATATATATATATATATATATATATATACACACACACATTCACACACACACACACAAAAAAAGAAACCAATAACACACGCGAACATATACATAAGTATAAAAACTACACACGACACAAAATACATTAAGTTTTCCACACTCATATGGCAAAAATGTGTCTAAATAACATGTGGTAAGTGGAAGTGAAGGAGTGTGAACTGGAGATAAGAGAATTAAGACACAATCACTTAAATATGTTCACGAAGTTATTATTTAATTGCAAAACTTTATCAAACATAAATATAGCCTCATGTGATAAGATAAAGTGAACTCAATGAACAAACAAGCGCGATGCATACAAGCCTAGAGTTTTGATGATTATACAAACCAATAGAGTCATGAAAAAATGCCTAATAAAATACCGGGTGATTAGTCCTATATCAAATTAAAATATGAGCCTCATTAGGTTCATTCTTAGCATCACTATCGAAAACTTTTAAAAACTTACTAACCACATAGTATTCAAAAAGTCGATGCCAAATTTTTTCTTTATATTTAAATAAAAAATAACAATATGCGAAAATATAATATGATCCATTCACAACAACTAAATCCAAATCAACTGAATAAATAAATAAACCACTGGCCGAATAAATAATCGGCTACAAACCACAATGTAAAAATAATCCAATAATTAATTAAATAAATCCAAACACTGAAACTGAAAGTAACTGGGGCGACATGCCCGAATGATAACTGAATCTGATAATAAATCCCTAATCTTGGAATAAAGAGATGAGGCGTCTATTCAAACTCCTGCTAGAATCCACATGTACAGCAGCTGCGTGTCCCTGAAATGGAATATCAGTCTCGGCGTCCCTGTGACTGGACACCTAAAAGGTTTTGAAAATAGTTTTATAGCAAGGGTTAGAACCCAAAACATTTTGAAAATATTTAGCAAGGGATTAACTTGACAGTAATTAAAATACATGAATGCTCCTCATATTTAAGTTAGTGTCGCACTCTCTTAAAATAATACTGGTCCGTCAACTAAAGTGCACACCTAACGATTCCTTTTTAACACCCTAGTTATACTACCCGTCTAACTAGCCTCGTTATAATCTTTCCTTAACACGCTACCCTAGCCCGAGTAAACTTGTCATTTATTTATAAGTCATGACTCACATTAACTTAATTAATCCTCTTTACTTTGATCCATATAACAGTCTCACTAGTTATATAAAATAATTATATTATTTACATATGTATTTAATGCCGTATATAATTTCTACACTATTATATACATATAATTATAATACAACAATCCCATACTTTTGTATATAAATTATCCTTTTTAATTAAACCATATAACAGTCTCACTAGTTATATAAAATAATTACATTTTCACAACATGTATTTCACCCATATTGATAAGCACCCAAAACTGTACAATTTATACCCCAAATAGACGTACTTTAGTTGCTAATTCTCGACAATATGGGTCTTATGCACTTAAATGTTTATTATGCAGGCTTAATTGCAGTTGTAGTGTCAAAAGCTACAGTTCGGAGCAATTTGCAGTTAAATGGAGTTAATTACCAAATTCTCCGAGCCTAAGCCTAGCCTAAACCTACCTTAAACCGTGTGTGTGTTGAGTTTGTGCCCTTTTATCAATTTTTTGATTTTTAGTTTGTGTCATTTTAATTTTAGGTTTATTTTAGAATTTTTAAATTTTATTTTCTATTTTTCTATTTTATTTTTTATTAGTATAATTTTATTTTATTTTATTTTGATTTTTATTAGTTTTTAGTTTTATTTTTATTTTATTTTATCTTATTAGGATTAAAAATTTTAAGATTTCATGTATTTTTAGTTTTATTAGATTTTGCATTTTCTTTTTAGGATTTTTCATTGGATTTTATTTTTATTTGTATTTTTTATTTTATTTCTTTTTAGTTTTATTTTTATTTAGTCTTTATTTTATTTTTAGAATAGAATTTAATTTTTAGATTTTTAGTTTTAATAGTTTTATTTTATTAGTTAGTTTTAGTGTTATTTTTAGGGGTTCAAATTAAATACACACACAAAGACACACCCTATCCTACACCTAAATATCCCCTCACCCTCACCCTCATCCTATTACCTACACCCTCACACACACAACCTACCCCACTTCATCTTCTTCCTACCTCACCCACACTTTCTCTCGCTCCTCCACCATTACTAACATCAAAACTAAAACCATCTTCTCTCTCCTCTATCACCTCCATTACTATGAAACTCACACCATCCAAGCACCAACATACCCCCTCTCTCTCATCTCCATCACCATTACCATCTCTCTCTCTTACCCTCCTTAGACCGACTAGAGCCCCGATCCCATACCAGCCCCTTCCGGTGGCAACTAAACCTCCATCGCCGGCAACCTAAAGCCCCCACCCTTGCTGCCGGCGGCGCACCCCCCAAACCGAACCCACCTCGCCAGCACCTCTCTCAGACGACCTCTCTCTCTCTCTCTCTCTCTCTCTCTCTCTCTCTATCTATCTATCTCTCTCTCTCTCACTCTCGTCCCACTGCGCCCCTCTCTCTCTCTCTCTCTCTCACTCTCATCCCGTCAAGCCCCCTGCTTCCACCACCGGTGACCTCGCGCCGACCAGCCTCTGACCCGCCTGAACCAGGAGCCCCGAACCTCTACTTCCGGCCATACCCAAGTCCATACCAAAACCCATTTCCCTTTTCTTCTAACCTTGCATGATCACCACCTGCCAAACAAACCAAACCAAATCCAAAAAGCCAAAGCCAATTAAAACCCATGTGCCTCTTTAACTAACTTTAACTCTTTACTCATTTTACCCCCCAACTAAAACCTCTTACCCAAAAATACCCTTATAACAATATCATATTTTATTCTCTCACCTCACTATTCATATGACACACCAAAACCACATGCACACTTAAATCAATTACCCAAATTAACCCCCATGCTCCATGCCTATTATAAATTGAAGAAGAAGACCCCATTTAAGAGGAGCTTTTAGATAGAAAAATTCTAGAGAGAGAATTGTAGAGAAAAATACCATTTGTAAATAGTTTTTGTTTTATTCTTTTTATTTTTTATTTTTTTGTTAGATATTTGTGAGGTTAAATATTGATTGAGATTTAATTGAGTGTTGATTTTAATTTCATATTACTTGGATTCTCAATTGGAGGGTTGTATGCTTCTCATTTAAGGATTGAAGTTTATTGAATTCAAGAGATTGGTTTGATTATTCTTCTCTCTACTCTTTTATATTAAATGCCTATTGAATATTTGTTTATTATGTTTGATACCATGTTAGGCTAAATTCCCTTTCAAGGGGTGGGGTAAAACCCTTATTTGATGTTATTTTATTTTAATTAGTTTAATTACTTGAAAAGTCCATTTAAATGTTAATTTTAATCCCTCACCCTTAAATTTACGCCTCGAGAGAGGGTAAATGATTTTCGAGAGAAATCAAAATTCTAGTTATAATACCAATTTTAGATTCGAACTAGAGATAGGGGTTTCTTAAGTGGGGTATTATAACTTGAATTTCAACTCTAAATTTATTTTCTAAGATTTACATGAATTTTAATCGATCGATCCTAGTGGGTGATTAATTAAAAGGAGTGTAGATCAATTTTTCTAGAGTTGTGGGGTGTTAAACTTAACATTCTAAAATATTACTATTATAATTACACTTGCAACGAGAGTTGGTTTGTAATTTTGATATTAATTTAGGAGAATTCAAATTAAATTAATTAATTAGAATAACTAAAATTTGTGGTGTAATCCCATTCCTTGATTGTTCTCACAATTATTTACTTCACTTTATCTCTTATTTTAGTGTTAGACTTTGTTTTCATTTTAGTCACTTTCTAGTTAGTTATTTTCATTTTAGTTTAGTTTAGTTTAAATCATCACCTCACCCTATTGTTTTAATATTGAAAAAGCTAAAAAAAATTAGAAAAGCGAAAAAGCACAAAAATAAAATAAAAAGTGAATTACAATTGAATTTGTCTCTAGCTTACTCCCTAGAAAGTGGATTGATACTCTTACTTACCTCTACACTTGAGTTCATATATTTTGTAGGTACATAAGGTTTTTGACTAACTTGACTTTTAACAACAACGACAAATACGCAAAAGTCACGTTATCACATATATTTCTAACTTATTATATATGTAGTTATATCCCGACAGCCCTATACCTGTCGAATATATGTACGTAAATATAAATATTCCCATCCTCCCAAGTAAACATCGGATGTTTTATCTAAAATGCTATCACCCCAGGTATGCTTACTTGACCCAGATATCCCAAGTCGGAATCACTCACGAGCTTGGTAAAAACATAAGCGTAGTGGAGGCGATCATATTTCCTACCTGAAAGTGAGATAAGTCCCTCACCCATATAACGGACGCTATGACTTGGGAATATACCCTCCCTGCTCCTCAAGCGAGGAGATTCACCCACATCGTGCAACCTCCTAAGATAGCACTAGTGTATATATTCGATAAATATTATTCACAACAATATTTATAAGGTACACAATATATATATATATATATATATATATATATATATATATATATATATATACACACACACTACACATCACCGCGTACATATATAAGTTACACCGACTAATGCCTGACATACCCGAGTCTATTATCCGACTCTTAATTTAATTAATTAATTTCACTTTAATTAATTATTTTATAGTAGTGTCTCTCAACTACATTACCCGAACATTTTCTCTCGATCCGAAATTAAATACAAATGAATTATTTTCTCGAATTTCATCCATAACTTGCCACCCATTTACTCGTCCCAAATCCCAATTATATTTACCTAAACTTCCTAGAATTCATGCCCCTATTTAATTTTCATCAATTAAATCAGTCTAAAACCATTTTCAAATAAAATCTCCAATGCTTATAAAAACTGACGTCACTGTCAAAATTCTCGTAACGTCAATCGATCGTCTCCCTGGGTTGATTGATCGATCGACCAAATCATTGTCTTCTCCAGCCTTCTGTTCGGCCATTGATGAACCCTTAAGCCTTTAATTTCCTTCCAAATTCTTACCCAATCACAACCAACATCTCATCTACATAGAAATAGGTTCTAATCGTCCTAGAAACCTTAAATCATTCACCGATTACTCATATTCCCAAAATTTTCCAAATTGGGCTTTCACCCGATTTTTATTCTACTTATTTCAATTCGTCATTAAAATTTGAAATTTGTCATTACTACTTACTAATTATAACTCTAAAATTTGATTCCAGCAGTCCCATATCATAATTAAACATCAATTGAGTCTCAAATCAACATATACTGCTCAAATTTCGAAAACCCCTTTTTACTATTTAACCCTTACCCAAAATGGATTTTTGATACACATACTATGATACGAATTGATTATATCACACTAAGTTAACCACTTGCCTTAGGGTTCTTAGAGTCTGAAATTCTTTTTGGTGTAGAGATTGTTGTGTGATGAAGAACAACTCCCTTATTCTTCATTTTGGCTCCCAAGCGTTCTTCCTCTTTGTTCCTCTATGTTCTTAGATTTCTCCCAGATGAGTTATGGCTACCTATGACTCCTAAACCTAGGTCTATGTCCCCTAATCCCGTTTTAGTCACATGGGCCTAATTCAAATGGCCCAATTACCCCTGTTTGGGCCCGGCTATGTCCAAAAATACCCCGAGACCCATTTACCACCTCTGGGTATACTTTTTCGACTATTTCAGCCCATTTGGACTCAACCGTGCACTCATAATTGTCATTCTAAATAATTTATAACATTCAAAAATTTAAACAAATCCTCTGATTAAAATAAATTTCCCAATCATAAATTTAAATTTCTCCAAAGAAATATGGTTTCTAATTCTTCCTAAATAATTAAAGTCAATGTCCTCAAATTTATGGGGTGTTAGATTGGTGACCTTGGCAACTCTACCCTTTGACTTTCTAGGACCATTTTTAAGATCAAAACAAAATTTCCTAAGGTGCCCCTTTCGACCACAATGTGTGTAAGTGAAAACATAGTGTGGAGTATGACCTAAGTATTGATCTTTTAAAGTGTTCCTAGACGATTCTCTCAAAACTATCATTTTGGATTTATTAGCAGAAGTCTTGAGTATCAAAGCCAATAACACACTTGTCATTTTTGATTTGGACAATCCTTAAGATTTTATCTAATTTCTCTGACCTACACTTCAAATCAAATTTAATCGGACTTGAGTCTTTTAATTTTTCTTCAAGTTCCACTATTCGAGACTCAAGTAAGCTCCTACTCTTTTCAAACTCGAGAAGCTCTTTTTTCATAGCCTATATTAAATCGCTAAGGTCATCTCTTTCACCTTCTGCGTACTCTAGCTTATCACGAAAAGTTCTCTCACGTGCCTTAAGGTCTTCAACTAAAACACTCTCATCATTAGCTACAACACGTTCTCTCATTTTAGCTTTCAACTTCAAGTTTGGCCTCTTTAATTTTAATGATTTTGCATACAACTCACGGAAGGCTACTTGAAGTTCACTCTCCTCGTCCTCCTCTTCATTCTCACAATCTCCTACACTCTCTTTACCATAAAACTCTTGGAATTCATAAAAAATATCCTTGTAAGTGTTATGTAAAGGAATATCTTCATGGGAAGATTCACTATAAGTGATCACATGACTTGCCAAGAACGTGGTGAAGTTGCTCTCAATGGGGGAATTGGCTCCTTCTTCCGTTTCACTATCAATAAGGGTGGCATTATATGAAATTGGTTTCTTTCCCTCCTTCCTTAGTTTAGTAGGACAGTAAAATGCCCTATGGCTATAACCCTCACAACCATAACATTTATTTGACTCGTCCCTATTAAGATATTCATTACGATTTTTAGGGATTTTCTCAGCTTTAGTATGCTTAGACTTATCAAACTTCTTATAATCATTTTTAAGTTTCTCTTTATTAGTCTTGAGAAATTTTCTAAACTTCCTAGAAAACAAAGCCATATCATCCGAGTCAATCTCAAACTCATCATCAGAAATTGATATTTCCTCCTTCCAGGCTTTCAAAGCTATGCCCTTGTCTTTCTTTTTCTCATCCCTGGAGGTAAACATGTCAAGTTCATAGGTTTGTAAGTCACCTACAAGATCTTCATGTTTCGTAGAGTTAAAAATGTTTAAAGAATTTAAAACGGTCACCTTCGCATCAAATATCTCGAGTAATGACCTCAAAATTTTCTTTATAACACGATTGTCGGGTATCTTTTCTCCCAAATTCAAAGACCAATTCATAATATCTGACAATGTCGCATAGAACTCATCAAATGTCTTACTTTCTAGCATCTTAATGGTCTAAAATTGAGTGCTGAGGTTTTGGAGTTTCGAAGCTTTCAGGACACTTGTTCCCTCATGGGTGAGTTGAAGTATATCCCATCCCTCCTTAGACGTTTCACACATCATAATCTGTCACAACTCATCCAGTGTGACCGCAATAAAAAGGGCATTTAAACAATGGGAATTAAAAATACTAAATTAAGCTCAGTCTCACTCTATATCTCAACGGGTTTAGGAACACTAACCTCTCCATCTAGACATGTTGGTGGGTTCTACCCTTTAACTACCAAAATCCAAACCCACTTATCTAGGGATTTAAGTGCCGACCTCATATGCGCTTTCCAATACGCATGATTGGAACCATAAAAAATAGGAAATTTTGCAAAAGGTAAATTTTTGATTTTTAAATCACAATAAAACAAAAGTTCTTAACACAATAGTTTAGTGTTCCTGCTCTGATACCACTTGAAAGACTGAAAATGCTCTGATACCACTTGTTAGGGCCCACTTTTAAATTCCAAATGTGATATGGTTCACACAATATACCAAATTTATAATTTCTTTTAAAACTAAACAATTAAAAACTTCAAATTTTATTTTCACCACATTAAAATTACACTCAACTAAACAAATATTCAATTTTCTTTCAAACAAAAATTAAATATATGCAATTCAAGTTCTAGCTATGCCAAACACACCAAGCATGAATATTTTCAAATTAAATTTGATGACTTGAATTCAACAAAAATCACCCAAACATAATTAGCACCAAAATTACACTAAAGTTGTGATTTGACCAATTTTTATCCTTTTAGACCTAAGCATGTGATTAGGCACATATTCTTCACATTTATCTCCTTAATTTCGGTATTTTTATGATCTTGTGCAGTGCAAATAGCTTGGATTTGTCTCAAATTTATGCTACTAACCTCTTTTGGCAAGTATTTCGTATTTTTTGTATTTATCATGTGTTTTACAGGTATTTCATGCAAATTGTTGCGAAAGAGAACTCAAAACAGTGAAAGAAACCAAGAAATGGAGAGTTGAAGGGCATTTTCGTAATTTTACAGCCTTAGTCCGGAGGTGGGGTCACTTGAAAGTTGAAGATCTCTAAATTATAAGAACACTGGAAAAAACGTCACCTCAATTCGAGCTACGGTGAAGAAGTTACGAGGTTTTGAAGTTGCGAGATAATGAAGAGAAATGGACCAGAAACCAAACCGAACAGGTGGGGACAGGACCGATCCGGATGGAACAGGACCGATCCGGGTCCGGACCGGTCTGGATGGAACAAGACCGATTCGGTCATACGAAATCCAGGTAATTAATTATGCAGTTAAAGCAGTGCAACTCTTGGAAAACTTGCACAACAAGCAATTATAGCTGTCAAATTCGTGCTACTTGGTGCTATAAAAGACCAAGCCCTACCTCATTTCAAAGAGAGTTGAATTCTAGAGAGTAGAATAGAATTTTAGAGAGCGAAAGTCAGATTTTAGAGTCTTTTTAGTTTTCTTTGGTAGAAATTTTCATAAACCCTAGTTTTTGAAATTTGTCTACTATTCAAGATTCAAAGTTCTATTCAAGATTCATCATTCATCCATTTCAAGTAATTTTAATTTATTGTTTTTACTGCTTTCCTATTTAGTTTAATTAATTGTTGATTTCTAGTTTTCCATTCCCAATTCAAGTCATGTTCTCAATCTTCTAGAGTTAGTTATGAATTCTTGCACTTTAATTTGTAAATTTTAATTTTGATTTCATCATGTTAAGCTAAGTTTTTAAGGGTTGGGATGCATGAATCCATCCCAATGTACTTATGTAGAAAATAGAATTTAAATTAAAAATTTAAAAGAGTCGTGTGAGACAATTTTACAACCATTGTAGATCTTTTAATCTCTCTTGCCCTAGGTACTTGGGATGTTTAAGAATATGATGTGCGTAAAATTATGTATCACCACTTTATATTTACCTTTGATTTCATATGGTGCGGGCTTGATCCTCATATATGTAATGCTTAGGATCTATAAAGACTGGATTCATTCAAATTTATAATTTAAAATTCTAGGTTTCTATACGGTAAATTTCTAGGGTTAGGGGGATTGTATTCCAACCTACTTTCTTATTCATCTTAATTACTTTAACTTCTTTATTTACTTATTTTTTCCCTTTTCAACCATCATCATCTTTTTCATTTTTTCTTTAGAAGTAATAAATCAATTAAATTCTATCAACCATTCCCTGTGGATTCGATACCCAGACTCGCCACTATACTCCTTAAGAGTGTAGTTACAAGTTTAGGTTTTTTTGTATTGAGGTTGGAAGCTGATAACAACGACTAGCGTATTACTCGGACGCTCGGTTTTACACCTCGATCAAAAAATGGTGCCGTTGCCAGGGAGTGTTTGTTATAGATTATAATTGACTTACTACTTCGTAAAAAAAAAATCAAAAAAAAAATCAAAAAAAAAAATTCAGAAAAATGTGTGTCACGTTTTTGAATTGCCCACTTTGAAATGTCTTATTTTAACTCTTTTGGTGGCTTTAATTGTTATGCTAATAGTGAGGAGGAGAATGAACTCACGATTTATGAACATTGGATCAATATCACTAAAGATGAGTCTCATAAATACAAGCCCAGTGCTAAGGCAATCCAAATTTATCAAAATCAATTGCTTGAAGAAGAAAGACTTGAAAAAGAATATCGAGAAAAAAATCGTTATTGGGAGCAAGAGTTAGATGCATTATTTGAACCCAATGATGATTTTTCTTCCGATAGTTTTGAAGATGAAGTAAGTTTTCAACCAAATGAGGAATTCGAGGTGCTAGAACCAAGGAAGCCTACTTTGGAAGAACTCTTGCTTGTTATAAAAAAGCAATCTGATGACCTTGTTGCTACCGAGTTGAAAATTATAGCAACTTGCAAGGAGTTGAATGATTATTTGGACAACTTAGAGAAGGTCGAGACTTTCGCTTCACCTAGTACTTTTGAGAATGAAATCATTGAGAGTGATCCAAGTTCTTTTGAATATCAACCTTTTATAAATATTTCAAAATCTATTGATTTTGAAGATCATTTGTCTCCTTGTGTCCCCACTATTATCGAACCATTAAATTCATCACAAGAACTGGATGAATGTCTTGAGGATGTTGATCCGATTCTTGCATGGGAATGTTTTTTTGAGATGCTTCATCTTATGGGCCATACACTTAGACGTGTCACTCCACCAGATCCAGTTGAAAATTTTGGGGGAGAAGATTTTGAGGACAAGGACTCAATGCTTGAATTATTTTCCAAGATGGACTATTTCTATTTGTGTGATCCGCTTCCCATACTACTTGAAAAATCTATGGAATGTGATTCTATTTTTCTTGGATCCCAATGGTACTTGTCCCCCTGTGCACTCAAATCCCTCATTATCCCCCTAAATTTTTTAATTGGTGATGGTTCATTTTTTAAACTTTTCACATGCCTTCCGTTTTTCAAAACGGAATTCTTTTTTTTCGGGAGGTATGCTTTATAGTGAGGGTACACTATTAATCCCTCAAAGTCAGATTGTCTTTTGGATGGACCCTCAACTTTTTCGACTTCTAGTGTATAACTTATTAGAAGTTCAAATCATAGGTTGTACATAATTAGCTTTTTATTTTTATTTTTCTTTTTTTTATAATTTAGAGTAATTAGTTAGAGTTTTTGTTATTCTTTTTGTTATGCTTGATTCTAACATGTTTTGTAGATTCAATGGACTCGCACTCATCGGGGATCGCTCCATTTGGGTAATATCTTTCTTTTCCTCTCTTTATGTTGTGTTCTTGATTTGCATTGAGTACAATGCAACAATTAAGTTAGGGGGTGTGGGATATTCTTCCCGTTTATTGTTTAGATTCATTGATTCAATCACATGTTCTTTCCAAGTGTGTTTTTTAGAAAATTTCAAAAAAGAATTGAAAAATGTTGAAAAGCCAAAAATATTTTTGTTCAAAATAAATAAAAATTGGAATTTAAATTTATCAAAAATATCACCTTTATTCTATTTAATGTCTCAAATTGTTAAATCTCAATTGCACTAAGTCAAAATTGACCGAAGATGGAAATTGTGCGAAAATTGACGACTTAACGAATACGTGTGGAGATTGATCAAACCCGGTGAGATTTCAAGCCTTTAAATTTTTTATGAGTTTTTAAATCAATTCGAGTTTATGATTACCTCAAAGTTCTTTTCAGCGTTTTAATAAGTCGTTGATGATCTCAATCCTTTGTTTTGATCGGTTATGGGAAATGTGTGAAATGTTTCTCGAAATTCGTGCTAAATATATCTCTAAACTTAATTAATCTCGAGATGCATATGGTAATGTGATGAGCAATTTGGACAATGAAGTAGGCCCTCGTTTGTTACCCAAAAATATTGACCATAAAAAGATGTGAAAAATTATCCCTTTGCAACCCACTTTGAGCCTAATATAATATTTCCCTTTCGTTTGATAACCCGAAAAACCCAAATAGCCCGAAATTGTGAAAAATTAGAAATTCATCAAGTAAGTCCCAATTGTGCAATAAAAAGGGGCAAGAGAAAAACAGAAAAAAAATATAGTGAAAAAAAAAATGAAAAGAGAAAAATGAGCAAATGCCCGAAAAAGCACTAATGGACATCATAAGGACATTTTCCAATTCCGAACATTCCGTCCATTCCCAATTTTACCCTTTACACTTTTTAACCCGAAAAGTCCTAATGGAGTCCGAATGGCAAAATTGATTACCGCGTGGAGAGCTAAGATACAAAAAGATAATATGAGAGATTAAATGGTGTGAACTAGAGGTGATGTTCCCGTTTCCTAATAACTGTATTCCGATGATGAGATCTTTTCACCATATATTTCCTTCTTTTCAATTTTGTATTCGTAAATTTGTGTCCATTATATTTACTCCTTATATCATGCATACCAAGAGAAAATAGCTACAATCCGAGTGATTCGTTTTTGAGTGCAACCGTAAGAATTTGAATCAAAACTAATTTTCAGAAAGTAACGTAATGCTCAATCGGTGGAAATTTGAGGTTTAATTTCTGGCTTTGCACACACACACTATGGTTTGAGATATTTGAATATGAATTTATGGTGATTATTTTTCGAAAAGTTTAAATTGAACAATTTTTAAGTATTTTGATATTTATTTGAGTCAATAAAGAATTTGGTGGGTGTATTCACTGCAAACCCTCACGAGACAAAACTTGTCCTACTAGGGTAACCTAGGGGTTTAAAGGCTTGTTGCATATGCTCAATGCAATCGCTTGCCTGCGAAAAAGGTATTCTATCCCAATAAAAGAATTTTCAAGGGTGGAATTTTGGTTAGATTCATTTACATTGCTCGGGACGCGCAAAGTTCTAAGTTAGGGGGTGTGATTAGGCACATATTCTTCACATTTATTCCCTTAATTTCGGTATTTTTATGATCCTGTGCAGTGTAAATAGCTTGGATTTGTCTCAAATTTATGCTACTAACCTCTTTTGGCAAGTATTTCGTGTTTTTTGTATTTCTCATGTGTTTTACAGGTATTTCATGCAAATTGGTGCGAAAGAGAACTCAAAACAGTGAAAGAAACCAAGAAATGGAGAGTTGAAGGGCATTTTCGTAATTTTACAGCCTTAGTCCGGAGGTGGGTCCAACTTGAAAGTTGAATATATCTAAATTATAAGAACACTGGAAAAAACGTCACCTCAATCCGAGCTACGGTGAAGAAGTTACGAGGTTTTGAAGTTGTGAGATAATGAAGAGAAATGGACCAGAAACCAAACCGAACCGGTGGGGACAGGACCGATCCGGGTCCGGACCGGTCTGGATGGAACAGGACCGATCCGGGTCCTGACCGGTCCGGTCATGCGAAATCCAGGCAATTAATTAGGCAGTTAAAGCAGTGCAACTCTTGGAAAACTTGCGCAACAAACAATTATAGCTATCAAATTCGTGCTACTTGGTGCTATAAAAGACCAAGGCCTACCTCATTTCAAAGAAAGTTGAAGTCTAGAGAGTAGAATAGAATTTTAGAGAGAAAAAGTTAGATTTTAGAGTCTTTTTAGCTTTCTTTGGTAGAAATTTTCATAAACCCTAGTTTTTGAAGTTTCTCTACTATTCAAGATTCAAAGTTCTATTCAAGATTCATCATTCATCCATTGCAAGTAATTTGAATTTATTGTTTTTACTGCTTTCCTATTTAGTTTAATTAATTGTTGATTTCTAGTTTTCCATTCCCAATTCAAGTCATGTTCTCAATTTTCTAGAGTTAGTTATGAATTCCTTCACTTTAATTTGGAAATTTTAATTTTGATTTCATCATGTTAAGCTAAGTTTTTAAGGGTTGGGATGCATGAATCCATCCCAATGTAAATTACTTATGTAGAAAATAGAATTTAAATTAAAATTTTGAAAGAGTCGTGCGTGAAAATTTTACAACCATTGCAGATCTTTTAATCTCTCTTGCCCTAGGTACTTGGGATGTTTAAGAATATGATGTGCGTAAAATTATGTATCACCGCTTTATATTTACCTTTGATTTCATATGGTGCGGGCTTGATCCTCATATATGTAATGCTTAGGATCTATAAAGACTGGATTCATTCAAATTTATAATTTACAATTCTAGGTTTCTATACGGTAAATTACTAGGGTTAGGGGGATTGTATTACAACCTACTTTCTCATTCATCTTAATTAATTTAACTTCTTTATTTACTTATTTTTTCCCTTTTCAACCATCATCATCTTTTTCCTTTTTTCTTTAGAAGTAATAAATCAATTAAATTCTATCAACCATTCCCTGTGGATTCAATACCCAGACTCGCCACTATACTCCTTAAGAGTGTAGTTACAAGTTTAGGTTTTTTTGTATTGAGGTTGGAAGCCGATAACAATGACTAGTGTATTACTCGAACGCTCGGTTTTCGATTCAATCAGCATACATATAGGTGTTTTTTCGGGATAAAATAAACAATCACAACACACAAGGCGCGATGTACGAGAAAAATCCACAACGGGAAAAACCTCGGATGGCCTAGCCTACAAATCCACTAAGTACAATATTTTTACAAACACACGACAGAAGAACTTACAACAATGACTCGACTCCCTTAAAGCGTCAATGCTCCTTCGTTATTCAACCTCCACCTAGTAGATAACTCCGTAATCCACCACAGTCTTGGAATCCACCAATGGAGCTCAGCTACCATCAACTACACACGAAGCATTTCTTCGTATGCACACTGCAAAACAACGAGCGGACTCCTCCGTAGGAAACTTTTCTCCTTTTGGGTAGAGATGAAACCTGATGCCAAAAATATGATCTCAGACAATATAATATATGTAGGAACTTGGATTAAACTAAAACTATGGGTGTAAACATATTTTTGTGTTAAAATTTAAACCTTGTAAATCACAAAAAACTAAAGGACTTTTTCTAGAAAGATTTTTTCTCTCAAAGGCTTTTAGAATGAATGAAAAAGTCACAAAAAAATATTGTTCCTGCACTATTTAGATCTGGAAGTAGTTAGTGAGGGAAATGTGCAGTTCAAAGAAAAAACAAATGAAACTGTTCAAAAACCGTCCAGGTCGTTCGAACGACTTTTGAATGTCGTTTGAATGAGATACTAATGAGAAAATAAAGTTAAAATGCAAAATCTCGTATCTGATGAAAAAATAGAAAAAGTTAGGCGATGTTCGCTTGAACGACCTCGTGTGAACGAGAAAAATGTTGTTCGAACGACAGTTCAAAAAATTCAAAAATGCTTTTTAAAGCCCAAAACTTTTATGTAAAGATTAAAAATGATTTTCTGAGAAAATAAAAAGTCGTTATGACAAAAAGTTTATAAAAAGACACCCTAAAAAAGATTAAACAAGTCTCTCTCTCTCTCTCCCTCTCTCTCTCTCTCTCTCTCTCTCTCTCTCTCTCTCCCTGTATATATATATATATATATATTAAATGCGTTCATACCTTTAGAGACCTTGGAAATAGAACAAAATTGATGACGTAAAACTATGACGCAAAAATCGGTAAGGATGTAATCTATAAACTCTTGGTCGCTACGTCTTCAACTCAAACTTCGTAGGCTGAAAGGATATGATAAAGTACTATCCTATGACTCAATTAGTTTTGTCCGAAATTAAGCCAACACTACAAATAGACTCAATTGGAAATCTACCCTTATAAAGATTTTCCTTATCCTCCATCTCAAGGTTTCCCTCCCAAAGGCCACCTCCTGTAACATTCCCCTCCCTAGTGCCTCCTCCCAAACGCTACAAATAGACTCAATTGGAAATCTACCCTTACAAAGGTTTTCCTTATCCTCCATCTCAAGGTTTCCCTCCCAAAGGCCACCTCCTGTAACATTCCCCTCCCCAGTGCCTCCTCCCAAATGCTACAAAATCGACCAAATGTTACGAAATCAACTTTAACCGAGGAAATTTGTGTATTAAAGGACTATTTTCCTTCGTCATTATTCAATATCATCATCCATCTGCTTGTTCATTTATGCAATGAGACTTGGTTATATGGTCCCATTATGTGTCACCTAGATGTATCCTTTTGATTGCTTGATGAAAATCTTAAAAGATTACGTTAAGACTACATGGTATATTGGAGCAATACACCATGTATTGCCAATGGTCACGATTTTAACCTGTGACCACAAGTGTGGGTTACGGTCATCACCATTAACAATATTAACTGTGATAAAATTTTGGGTCACGATCGTCACCTGTGACCCACATGGGAGAATACGGGCAACGATTTTTGCCCGTGAACAGGCACCATGCTGGGTCACGGTCCACGACCATGAACCATAGGGGGGATTTTTGGTCACGTTTATAACTCATGGCCACTGTCATGGTCCATAAGTGTGACCCCAATTTTTTATTTTTAAAAATAAATTCTTAGTCACGGATCTGGTCACGGTTTGTGACCATGACCGCATTTTATATTTAAACAAATTCTTTTGGTCACGGGTTTGATCACGGTTCATGATCGTGGCTACTATTTTTTATTTAAAAAAATTCTTTTGGATATGGTCTAGAACCATGACCATCGTTGTTTTTTATTTAAAATAAATTCTTCTGGTCACGATCCAGAATCACGACCCAATAAAAAATAAAAAAAAATTATTTTTCTGGAAACTTGTAAATGTTTCAAACCTTTTTAAAATTCCAAGCATAAATATTTAGCCAATATGTAAAGTTAACTAACACATGATTGCGTGAATAAATAATAAATACAATGCATGCTTTCGTGAATATCTACAACATAAAATAAAATACAACGCATTTTGTGTCAAGATGTACAACTAAAATAAAAATGCAACAAATGCTGATGTGAATATGTTCCAAATGTTTATTCTCCATTGAGGCCTACAAACAAAACTTCAAAAATTGTTAAGTAACAATGGACTTGAAAAATGTCACAAGGGGTAAGTAACAATGTTCAATGACATCTTTTAAAGCTTAAGTCTATCTATTTGTAATTTTTGGTAATGTTCTCAAATACGCGATCAATTACTACGTATTATGTTGGTCTCATGGAAGTGTTTTTTCCCCTCGCAGGGGAATTTAGAGGTTGTTTTATGTTTTCATCTTCAACGGCATATTTTCAAGCCTAAGTCTAGTAATTTGTAATTTTTTGTCATTTTCTTAAACCGAGCGTCTGGTGACCACACGATCAGTTGCTACGTGTTACTTGTCCCGTGGGAGGTGTTTATGGCCCTGCGCCAAATCATGATATATGCATGCTTGCGACAAATCATGATGTGCGCATACTGGAATTTGGGGGCTATTTTGCATTTTCAACTTTCAACGACATGTTCTTAAGCCTAAGTTTAACTATTTATAATTTTTGGTCATGTTCTCAAACCGGGAATCCCGTAAATATCCGATCAGTTGCTATGTGTTTTGTTGGTCCTATGTGAGTTGTTTGTGTCCCTGGATGGGGTATTTGGGGTCTATTTTTTATTTTCACTCTTAAACGACATGTTTTCAAGCCTAACTCTAGCTATTTGTAATTTTTGGTCATGTTCTCAAATCAGGCATCTCAAGACTATGCAGTCGGTTTCTAGGGATTACATTTGTCCAGTGGGATGTGTTTATTCCGATTGTAGGGGCGTTTGGGGGTTATTTAGTATTTTCACCCTTCAAAGACTTATTTTCAAACCAAAGTCTAGCTATTTGAAAATTTTTATCATGTTCTTAAATTAGGCGTCCAATGACTACACGACTAGTTGCTACATGTTGCGTTCATCCCATGGGAGGTGTTTGTGCCACTTGCGGGGGCATTTGTGGGTTGTTTTACATTTTCACCCTTCAACGACATGTTTTCAAGCCCACGCTTATTTGCAATTTGTAGTCGTATTCTCAAACTGGGCTTCCTATGACTATACAGTCAATTTCTACTTATTATGTTTGTCACGTGGGAGGTGTTAGTGTCTCTTACAAGGGCATTTGGGGTTATTTTCCATTTTCACCCTTCAACGACATGTTTTCAAGCCTAAATCTAGGAATTAGTAATTTTTTGTCATGTTCTCAAGTCAGGCATCCCGTGACTATGTGGTTAGTTTCTACATGTTACGTTGGCCTCGTGGAAGGTTCGTGTGCCTCTTGTGGGGGTGTTTGGGGGCTACTTTATCTTTCACCCTTCAACGATGTATTTTCAAAGCTAATTCTAGCTATTTGTAGTTTTTTGGTTATGTTCTCAAACTGGGCATCTCGTTACTACATGGTGAGTTGCTACGTGTTAAGTTGGTCCTGTTGGAGGTATTTGTGCCCCTTATAGGGGAATTTGTGGTCTGTTTTGTATTTTCACCCTTCATTGACATTTTTTTAAGCCTAAGCCTAGCTATTTGTAATTTTTGATCATGTTACCAAACCGGGCATCCCATGACTAAGTGGCCAGTTGCTACATGTTATGTTGGTCCTGTGGTAGGAGTTTTTCCCTTTGTGGGGGTGTTTAGGGGCTGTTTTGTATTTTTACCCTTCAACGACATGTTTTTAAGCCTAAGCCTATTTGTAATTTTTGATTATATTCTCAAATCGGGATTCCCGTGAATACGTGGCCAGTTTCTACATGTTATATTATACTGTGAGAGGTGCTTGTGCCCCTTGCAGGGGGAATTTGTGGTTGTTTGTCATTTTCACCCTTCAACGATATGTTTTCAAGGTATTTGCAATTTTTGATCATGTTTTCAAATTGAGCATCTCGTTACTATGCGATCAGTTTCTATATGTTACATTGGTCCCGTGAAAGGTTTTTATACCTCTTATGGGGGAGTTTGAGCATTGTTTTATGTTTTCACCCTTCAACGACATGTTTTCAAGCCTAAGTCTAGCTATTTGAAATTTTTGGTCATGTTCTCAAACTGGGCATCCTCTGACTACATGGTCAGTTGCTACATGTTACGTTAGTCCTTTGGGAGGTGTTTGTTCTCCTTGTGGGGGGCATTTTGGGACTATTTTGCATTTTCACCCTTCAACGACATGTTTTCAAGCCTAAGTCTAGCTATTTGAAATGTTTGGTCATGCTCTTAAATTTGGCATCCCGTGACTATGCAATTAGTTGTTACATGTTACGTTGGTATCGTGGGAGGAGTTTGTACCCCTGTGGGGGCATTTGGGGCCCTTTTTTTCTTTTTAACCCTTCGTTGGATTTTTTTTAGCCTAAGTCTATCTATTTATAGTTTTTGGTCATGTTCTTAAATCGGGCATCCCGTGACTACGCAGTTAGTTTCTATGTGTTACGTTAGTCCCGCGAGAGGTGTTTGTTCCCCCTACGAGAGTGTTTGGAGGATATTTTGCATTTTCACTATTCAATGACATATTTTCGATCCTAAGTCTAACTAATTACAATTTTTGGTCATGTTCTCAAACCAGGCATCCTGTGACTACATGATCAATTATTACGTGTTATGTTGGTCACGTGGGAGGTATTTGTTCCCCTTACAGGGGCATTTGCGGCCTGTTTTGCAATTTTACCCTTTACTGACATTTTTTTAAGCCTAAGCCTAACTATTTGTAGTTTTTGGCGAGTTCTCAAACCGGGCATCCCATGACTATGCGGTCAGTTGCTACGTGTTATGTTGTCCAATGTGAGTGTTTATGTCCCTTGTGGGGATATTTTTTTGCACTTTCACCCTTCAACATCATGTTTTCAAGCCTAGGTCTATCGATTTTTAATTTTTGATAATGTTCTCAAACTGGGCATCCCCTGACTATGCGATCAATTGCTACGTTTTACGTTGGTCCCGTGGGAGGAGCTTGTGCCCCTTACGGGGTGTTTGGGGGCTATTTTGTATTTTCACCCTTCAACGGCATGTTTTTAAGCCTAAGTCTAGCTATTTATAATTTTTGATCATGTTCCCAAACAAGGCAACCCGTGACTACGCAATCAGTTTCTATGTGTTACGTTAGTCCAATGGGAGGTATTTGTGGCCCTCGTGGGGGCTTTTGGTGGCTGTTTTGTGTTTTCACCTTTCAACGACATGTTTTCAAGACTAAATCTAGTTATTTTTAATTTTTAGTCATGTTCTCAAATTGCGCATACCATGACTATATGGTCAGTTTCAACATGTTATGTTGGTCCTGTGGGAGGTGTTTGTATCCCTTGTGGGGGCCTTCAGGGGCTATTTTGCATTTCACCCTTCAATGGTATGTTTTCAAGCCTAAGTCTAGCTATTTGTAATTTTTATTCATGCTCTCAAATTGGGCATCCCGTGACTATGCGGTGAGTTATTACATATTACGTTGATCCCATGGGAGATTTTTGTGTGTCTTGTGAGGGCGTTTGGGGATTGTTTTGTATTTTGACCCTTCGACGGTATATTTTCAAGCCTAAGTCTATCTATTTGAAATTTTTAGTCATGTTCTCAAACCAGGCATCCCATGACTATGCGATCCATTTTTATATGATATATTTGTCTTATGGAAGGTTCTTGTGCCTGTTGCGGGAGCGTTTGGTGGGTTGTTTTATGTTTTCACCCTTCAACGATATGCTTTCAAGCCTAAGTCTAGCGATTTGCAATTTTTGGTCATCTTCTCAAACTGGGTATCCTATGACTACACGGTCAGTTATTACGTGTTACGTTGGTTCGTGGGAGGTGATTGTGCCCCTTGTGGGGACATTTTGGGGCTGTTTTGCATTTTCACCCTTCAACGACATGTTTTTAAGCCTAAGTCTCTATTTGTAATTTTTAGTCATGTTCTCAAACTGGGCATCCCATGACTATAGGATCAGTTGCTACGTATTACATTGGTCCCGTGGGAGGTATTTATGCCCCTTTAGGGAGCGTTTGGGGACTATTTTGCATTTGACCCCTCATTGGCATGTTTTTAAACCTAAGTCTAGCTATTTATAATTTTTGGTCATGTGCTCAAATCAGGCATCCCGTGACTATGTGGTCAGTTTATAAGTGTTATGTTCGTCCCGTGGGAGGTGTTTATTCCCCTAACGGGGGCATTTAGGAGTTGTTTTGTGTTATCACCCTTCAACGACATGTTTTCAAGCCCAAGTCTAGCTATTTATAATTTTTGGTCATGTTCTCAAATCGGGCATCCTATGACTATGTGGTCAATTGTTAGGTGTTATGTTAGTGTCGTAGGAGGTGTTTATGCCCCTTGCGGGGGCATTTGGGGATCATTTTTCGTTCACCCTTCAACAATATGTTTTCATGCCAAAGTTTAGCTATTTATAATTTTTGGTCATGTTCTCAAATCGAGCATCTCATGACTATGTGGTCAGTTGCTCCGTGTTACGTTGGTCCGGTGTGAGGTATTTGTGCCCTTTGAGGGGCCATTTTGGGATAGTTTTATGTTCTTACCCTTCAATGATATGTTTTCAAGCCTAAGTCTAGCCGTTTACAAGTTTTGGTCATGTTCACAAATAAGGCATCCCGTGACTACGCTATCAATTGTTACGTGTTATGTTCGTCCTGTGAGAGGTGTTTGTACCTCTTTTGGGGGAGTTTGGAGGGCTGTTTTGCATTTTGACCTTTCAACGACATGTTTTCATTCCCAAGTCTAGCTATTTATAATTTTTGATCATATTCTCAAACTTGTCATCCCGTGACTATACGGTCAGTTGCTACGTGTTACGTTAGTCTCGTGGGAGGTGTTTGTGTCCCTTGCAGGTGCATTTTTTTGCACTTTCACCCTTTAAATGCATGTTTTCAAGACTAAGTCTAGCTGTAAGGACATAATTTTATAAATGTCCAGGTAGTATCTAGGAATTTTCTATTTTCCTAGATCACATTTTGTATGTCTCATACCGCTACATTCGGCACGTCTCTACGCGATCTCATATGACAGACTCAATCCGAATTATGGGAATCAAGTAATCAACGTCTCCATCATGTGTCCCACTTCTGCCTCAACGACTTCATGTTCCACTATTTTAGGCACTTTATGCAAGTGGTACGCAAGAGAAGTCAAAACAGTGAAAGAAGGCACGATATGAAAGTTCAAGGGTATTTTGGTAATTTTTACAACCACCACCCGGAGGACTGATCAACTGTAAAGTTTAAGATATCGATGCCATGAAGATATTGGAAGAAACTACACCTCAATCTGAGCTACGGTGAAGAAGTTATGGCCCTTTGAAAATGGAGAAATTTCATAAAAAAGGTGACGAAAATCTTTGTCATTTTCTTCACGACTTTCAACAACTTTATCCTTATGTGACTTTCTTCACGACTTTCAACAACTTTATCTTTATGTCACTTTCTTCACAACTTTTATTCTTTTTAGGCTATATGCCTCTTTATAAAAGAAAATGCTTCCTATATTTGAACGTGTAGATTTTGAAAACCTTTAAGGAATTATTTTACGCATTTGGAGTATTTTGTGGAGAAGCTAGTCCCTTCTTCATTGCTGCCCACCTGGAGTTCTTGTGAGAGATTCCAACCGACGACATCGGTATCGACACCTACAGGTATTTTCGTATGTCCCACTTATTTTCATTGTAATCCGTGTAACCGTTTTTACAAATTATAGTGAAAATAATATGGTTTTGCCCTATGGGGATTTTTCCTGATATTTTGTGTCACATACTTTATTTTATTTTATAAATCATCTAGATGCATGTTTTTAGGATTTAATTCAAAAACTGTGTTTAATTAAATAATTTCGTAATTTGAACAAAAGCGCACTCTTCAAATTGGTATCAGAGCCAATTACACAATATACTGTGTAATTTTCCGCATTTTTTTTAAGATATCAATTTTCTAAAAAATTGATTTTTGAAAAAGGGTGCGTTCAATGGAGAAATTATATAATAAAATTCCAGTTTTTGACGGGTCAAACTATGCTTACTGGAAAGCCCGCATGAAATCTGCTTTAAAATCCATTGATGAACGTGTTTGGATTTTAGTTGAAAGAGGGTGGACACCTCCTCCGGCACTGCTAATAATGTGACTAATTTGAAATCTGTGACTGAATGGACTGAAGACGAATTTAAATGGTCATCTTTTAATTCTAAGGGTTTAAGTGCTACTTCTGGATCTGTCACACCTGACGAGTTCCGACGTATTATGACGTGCACTACGTCCAAAGAGGCATGGGATGTTTTACAACTTACCCATGAAGGAACTAATGCTGTGAAAGAGTCTAAACTGCAAAATTTAACAACTCAATTTGAAACTATCACCATTCTTGAGACTGAATGTTTTGATGAATTTTATGCTAGGTTATCTGATATTGTTAACACTAGTTTAAATCTTGGTGAACATATTCCTAATGCTAGAGTTGTTAAAAAGATTCTAAGATCTCTTCCTAGGCGTTTTATCCCTAAAGTCACTGTGCTAAATTCTATTGGTAATTTAAATATGCTTAAATTGGAGGAGCTTATAGGAGATTTACAAACGTATGAAATTGATATGTTTCCTAAATCCTTCAAACTTAAAGATAAGGGTATATCACTTAAATCCCTGGTTAGAAAAATTGAGGGGTCAGCAAGAAAGAGAGTTGAGTCATCTAGAAAAAAGGGAGATATAAACATCAGATTCTGAGTGTGATTTTGATTTAGATGATTTGACCCTTTTTGCTAAAAAATTCAAGAAAAATGAAAATTCAAGAAAAATGAAAATTTCAAAGGTAAAAAGATTTTTGAGAAAAATAAGAAAAATGAAAAGGATTTTAAATACCACCCTAAGAAAGACGGTGAGAGATGTTATGAGTGCGACGGTAAGGGTGATAGAGCTTTTGAGTGTGCTACTAGGCTGAACAGACTTGCATAAGAAAAGGGAAAATTTGTTCTTAAAGCTACCCTTAGTGACGATGGTGAGGTCGAGTCGGTGGACTCTAGAGACAAGTCACTGCATGAATGTAACTTCATCGCATTCATGGCTAGTCATACTTCTAGTGCTCCTCAAGACGTTGAGGATACTGATTCACAGGGACTCCTCGATAGTGAGAACGATGTAAGTTAGGGGGAGGATGATACAAGTGAGAACGAGAGTAATCTTCAACGCGCCTACGCTGAGTTATATAATAAGTCATTTAAAACCAAAAAGCATAAAAAAGCGCTAGTTCTTATGATCACCGCTTTAAAGGAAGATTTAGAAGAAGAGCGAGACAGAGAATCTTCCACCTGCATTACTTTGAGAGAAAGAGAGTCTGCTTGTATTGAGAAAGAAAGTTTGTTTAGAGAGAGAGATACTGTTTAGAGAGAGAAGGTGGTTTTGAGAAAGAGAAAGGGAATTTACAAAACAAGTGGCTAGTCTTATGAATGATCTCCATTCCTCCACGGAGACTCGAAAGAAACGTGAAGCCCTTGTTGCCTAGCTTACTCATGATCTTAAGAGAGCACGGGAAGTCAAGGTTCAAATCGAGGACAGATCTGGAAAGATGATCCTCGGCCCTGCTTTAGGTTTTGGTGATCGGCAAGGAATAGGTTTTGATGGTGTCTCCATGACCCAAATTACACCTGGACCAGTTCCTAAGTTTACTAAGACTCCATATGGCCATCGCCAAATACCACGAAGAAGAGTTCGTCCAAGGACAGAAAATCCAGGTCCGCCTAAGACTGTGTTCTTTTGTACGTACTGTAAAAGAAAAGGCCACCTCAAGGAGTTTTGCTATAGTTTGGGTCAGACACGACGTATTATTGGTCCACCACATCATACTGAAGATTTTTCTAGTCTGAGAGAGCGTGTTGAGTTTTTAGCTTCCACATCACAGAATTTGATGAAGGAATTCTGACGGATGTCTTTACCGTCAGTAAATGCTTCCTGTATCCCGGCTAAAACCAACAACAACAAGGGTAAACAAAAGTTTACCACTTCTTGGATACCTAAGAAAGACGAAAAGGCCCTTGTTGTTCATATCGCTCTCAAAGCACATAATACCTCACAGTGGTATTTTGATAGTGGGTGCTCTAGACATATGATAGGTGATGTCTCATTTTTTACCCACCTAGAGGATTATAAGGAAGGTAGATTCACCTTTGGAGATGGGACGAAGTCTAGCATTGTAGGACGAGGTACAATTATGTTACCAGGATATCCTAAGCTAGAGAATATTTTGTACGTCAAAGGTTTGAAGGCAAACCTTCTCAGCATTAGCCAGCTGTGCGATGCTGACTTTACCGTAAAGTTTGACCGGGATGTGTGTAATGTCTATAATCAATCCGGTAAACTTTTAGTGTAAGGGGTGAGGATAGAAGATAATTGCTATGGGACTGTGCCCACATCCTCACTTGTCTACAACAGCACCACGATCACTCCTATGGATCTGCGGCACCAACGCCTAGGTCACGTGAACGTAAGAGATTTGACACGTTTAGCTAAAAAGGACCTAGTACGTGGTTTACCATCTCTTGAAAAGCCAACTTCCACGATTTATGGACCCTATCAGCTAGGCAAGCAAATTCGTAGTCCCCACATGACGTTGCATTCCATTACTACCTCTCGTGTGCTTAAGTTGATTCACATGGATCTTATGGGCCCTACTCGTACTGAGAGTCTGGGTGGTAAGAGGTATATCCTCGTGATGGTAGATGATTTCTCTAGATATTCGATTATTGGTTTTCTAAGAGAGAAATACTATGCTGTAGAGTTTTTAACGACCAAGTGCCGTGTCCTGCAAAATCAATACGGATTCACTATTAATAGGATACGAAGTGACACCATCACAGAATTTAAGGAAGCAAAGGTAGATCTATACTGTTACAGCCTAGGAATCAAACATGAGTTTTCTGTTATGAAGACTCCTCAGTAAAATGGGATTGTTGAGAGGAAGAATAGGATGATTTAAGAAATGGCTAGATCTATGCTTCTAGGTCGAAAGGTTGCTAGGAGATTTTGGGCAGAGGCAGTGTTTACTGCATGCCATACGGTGAATAGGGTTTACCTGCATCCACATACTCTTAAGACGCCTTATGAATTGTGGACTGGAAAGAAACCTAACCTTGCATATTTTCCCTATCTTTGGGAGTAAATGCTACATCCTACGGGATAGAGAGCAATTAGGAAAATTTGACTCCCAAAGCGACGAGGGAATATTGCTAGGATATTCATCAAATTGTAGAGCGTATTAAATTTTTAACCTGAAGAGATCTAAGGTTATGGACTCAATAAACGTCACCATGCAAGATGACGAACCTTCGACGTTTATTGATCCTAGCCTTCAGTGTGAGGATGAGGACTTTTCTGGCAGCGGCTTACTTGTCCCTTAGCCACACTCTGTAGACTCTTCTCCAGTGTTAGAGGACACACCTGCTTGGGTACGCAAGAGTCATGATCCTTCTTCCAGTGTTGGCGATCTTACTTTAGGGGTCATGACTCGTGCTCAACTAGAAAACATTATTAGTCATTATTGCTACACATCCACAGTCAAACCCAAAAATCATAAAGAAGCACTCAAAGATGAACACTGGATATCTGCCATGCAGGATGAGTTGCTTTAGTTTAAAAAGAATAATGTCTGGGAACTTATCCCCCGACCTAGTGAGACTAATGTGATAGGTACCAAGTGGATTTTTAAAAATAAAATGGATGAAAATGGTACCATAATCAGAAATAAGGCTAGGTTGGTCGCTCAAGGCTACACACAAATTGAGGGTGTAGACTTTGGGGAGACATATGCTCCTGTTGCGAGGCTTGAGTCCGTCCACTTACTACTCTCCATCGCATGTCATCTGCGCTTCAAGTTATATCAGATGGATGTCAAAAGTGCCTTTCTAAATGGCATTTTATAAGAGGAGGTTTATGTGGTTCAACCAAAAGGGTTTGAAGACCCTACGCACCCGGAGCACATCTACTATCTGAGGAAAGCCTTGTATGGTTTGAAGTAAGGATCCCGTGCTTGGTACGAGAGGCTTACTTCATATCTCCTAGCCCGTGGCTTCAAAAGAGGGGGAGTTGATATGACGTTGTTCGTTAGGAGAAATGATGGTGCTATTTTGGTTGCCCATGTCTATGTGGACGACATAGTCTTTGGATCCATGTGCTTCCAGCATGCTCACCACTTTGAGGAGGAGATGAAAAGTGAGTTTGAGATAAGCATGGTAGGTGAGCTTACATTCTTCCTTGGTCTCCAGGTTCGTCAGCTAGAGGATGGGATGTTCATCTCCCAATCCAGGTATGCTAGAGACTTACTGAAGAAATTTGGTTTAGACTACGCTAAGCATGCTCGTACACCTATGAGTACTTCTATCAAGCTTAGTAAGGACACTACGTAGAGCAAACCTTGTATCGGAGTATGATAGGTAGTATTATCTACTTGACTACCAGTCGTTCTGACATAACCTTTAGTGTTAGAGTCTGTGTGCGATATCAGGTGTCCCCGAAAGAGTCACACTTGCTCGCTTTAAAACGTATTATCAAATACGTGAGTGGGACTCTCTCATACGGTATTTTGTACTCCTTTGATACCGATGACCGTTTGTTCGCCTATTCAGATGTCGACTGGGCCGGGGATGTAGATGGATGTAAGAGAACTTCTGGTGTGTATTTTTATTTTGGTTCTGCTCTTGTCTCATGGTTGATCAAGAAGAAAAACTCCATCTCTTTGTCCACTGCGGAGGCTGAGTACATCACCGTCGGGAGTTGTTGCACGCAACTCTTGTGGATGAAACAGATGCTGGAGGATTATGGAACTTCACAGGACACCATGACCATTTCTTGTGACAACACGAGCGCGATACACATATCCCGCAATCCAGTCCAGTATTCATGCACAAAGCATATCAGGATACGCGAGCACTTTATACGACAGCTAGTTGAGGAGAAAGTCGTATCCCTGAGTTATGTACCCACCAACCGTCAGTTAGCCGATATTCTCACAAAACCTTTACATGCCCTTAGATTCGAAAGTCTTAGAAAGCCTTTAGGGATTTGCACAGTTGACTGAGGGGTTGGTCCGTGTCTAGGATATGATGATTTATCATGTTTATATCATATGATTCCTATTGCTAGACTATATCATGTGTATCATTATTAGTTTTATTTTCTTAAAAAATGAAAAGACAAAAATATTTTCCTTTTATAAAAATTTTAGAAAAGAACAAAAAGATTTTCTTTTTATAAAATTTTTAGAAAAGAATAAAATGATTTTCTTTTTATAAAATTAAAAATATATATATTTTATTTACACCTTTTATGAACATTTAAGATAGCCAAGTCACAATTCCATTCCATTTATTCATGTGACTATTTGATACTGTTTTGAGACAATATATCTTGTCATCTTTGTGCTTTATAATGTTTGGAGTCATTAAGATGTAATTAAGTGTTACTTCCTACATGTTTGACTCATTATTTCCTTTATTGCACACATACACGGATTTGATTGATTATTGTACTTGTCTTATCACATGTTGGTTAGGTGTTTTCACTTCAATATTGTCCTTAAAACGAATCAAGTGTGATAAAACTTGATAAGAAAGGTGTGCTTGTTAAAACCATTTGGTGAGATTGTGTGGTATTTTAAAAATGGGGAGGGGCTACGAAAGGTAATTATTTATCATTTGCACTAAAGCCACCGTTAAAACGGACCTAAAAAATTGAGGAAATGTATTATCCAGGGTCCAAAGAGGTTAAAAGAGCCCGAAAAATTTAAAGGCAATAAAAAGAAATACATGCCAAAAATGGGCCATTAGGTTTCACCATCAATTCTCCAAAGTTTGAGAATTTAGTTTAACACCTCCAAAAATATATATATCTGAGGGAGTTTGGCTGGAAAATTTAAACAGGTTTGCACATCCTTGAAAATCTTGAAAAAACGCTAAATAGTTTTGGACATTATTGGTGTGGAAATCACTTTAACTTTGATTTGTTGATTTGATTAAGATAATGTCATCTAAATTCAACAATTTTTACACCTAAGGATACATTTGATGTTCATTCGTTAGGAGTACACATATGCATCGTGCACATATGATTGATTGAGTGTATTTACCTATCGAATGTGTTCACACCCCTACATTTACGCTATCATCGACTTCGTTATTTTCGTGTTCTTTCATGGTGTGATTCTTTATTGTATATTTTGTGTAAAAATTTTGAAAAATTCAAAAAATAGAAGATTCTTTGATTTGTTGTATATTTTGTGTAAAAAATTATAAAAAGAAATTCAAAAATAGAACATTTTTTTATGATATTTTCCATGTTTATGCTTCTCATATCTGTCTATTTGGGGACATCATAAAAAGGGGGAGAATGAATTATGGGGGAGAAATTGTTGTTGATTTATTTATGATTTGCTTAACCTTAATTGATCTTTAATTTTTGCATATCATTATAAATCAAACTGTTGCGTGTCACGGGTATTTTCTTTTTCTAATGTGTGTAGGTACAGAGTTGATATCTATTGGATTGCACACCCTGATGAGAAAAGCTTTAGGAGTTTTTAAAGATTTGAAGATGTTGAAGTTTGATTGAAGATATGTCATTTATTTTGGGGAGATTGCATAATTCGGATTTTTATGTATGTACCGGCATAGACATAGGGGGAGATTTGTAAGGACATAATTTTAAAAATGTTCGGATAGTATCTAAGATTTTTTTGTTTTTATAGATCAGAGTTTGTATGTCTGATACTGCTACATTCGGCACGTCTCTACACGATCTCATATGACGGACTCAACTCGAATTCCCGGAATCAAGCATTCAACGTCTCCATCATGTGTCCCAATTCTGCCTCAACGACTTCACGTTCCACAATTTTAGGCACTTTATGCAAGTGGTACGCAAGAGAAGTCAAAATAGTGAAAGAAGGCACGATATGAAAGTTCAAGGGCATTTTGGTCATTCTTACATCCACCATCTGGAGGACTGGTCAACTGTAAAGTTGAAGATATCGATGCCACGAAGATACTGGAAGAAACGTCACCTCAATTTGAGCTATGGTGAAGAAGTTATGGCCCTTTGAAAATGGACAAATTTCTTTGAAAAAAGTAACAAAAATCTTTATGTCACTTTCTTCACGACTTTCACCAAATTTATCTTTATGTCACTTTCTTCACGACTTTCAACAACTTTATCTTTATGTCACTTTCTTCACGACTTTCAACAACTTTTTATTATTTTTAGGTTATATGCCTCTTTATAAAAGAAAATGCTTCCTATCTTTGAACGTGTAGATTTTGAAAACCTTCAAGGAATTATTTTACTCATTTAAAGTATTTTGTGGAGAAGCCAGTCCCTTCTTCATTTCTTCCCACCTAGAGTTCTCGCGGGAGATTCCAGCCGATGACATCGAAACCGACACCTACGGGTATTTTCATATGTCACACTTATTTTCATTGTAATCCGTGTAACTGTTCTTTACAAATTATAATGAAAATAATATGGTTTTGTCCTAGGGGGATTTTTCTTGATATTTTGTGTCACATGCTTTATTTTATTTTATAAATCATCTAGATGTATATTTTTAGGATTTAATTCAAAAACTATGTTTAATTAAATAATTTCGTAATTTGAACAAAAGTGCACTCTTCACTAGCTATTTGTAAATTTTGGTCATGTTATAAAATCAGGTATCCCGTGACTATGCAGTCAGTTGTTACGTATTACGTTGGTCCCGTGGGAGGTGTTTGTGCCCCTTGCGGGGGTGTTGGGGGGGCCATTTTGCATTTTGACCCTTTAACAACATGTTTTCAAGCCTAAGTCTAGCTATTTGCAATTTTTGGTCATGTCATTAAACAGGGCATCCTGTGACTACGCGATCAGTTGCTACGTGTTACGTTAGTCCCGTGGGAGTTGTTTATGCCCCTTGCTGGGGTGTTTAGGGGTTGTTTTGCATTTTTAACTTTCAATGACATGTTTTCAAGCCTAAGTATAGCTATTTGTAATTTTTGGTCGTGTTATCAAACCGGGCATCCCGTGACTATGTGGTCACTTGCTACATGTTTCATTGGTCCCATGTGAGGTGTTTGTGCCCCTGGATGTTGCCTTTGGGGGTTGTTTTTTATTTTTACCCTTCAACGGCATGTTTTCAAGCCTAAGTCTATCTATTTGTAATTTTTGATCATGTACTTAAACTGGGCATCCCGTGCTTGTGTGGTTAGTTGCTACATGTTACGTTGGTTCTGTGGAAGGTGTTTATGCCGCTTGCGAGGGCGTTTTGGAGTTGTTTTGCATTTTCACCCTTCAACATCATGATTTTTAGAGTAAACCTAGTTATTTATAATTTTTGGTTATGTTCTTAAATCAGGCATTTCGTGACTTCGTGGTCAGTTGCTATGTGTCACGTTGTTCCCGTAGGAGGCTCTTGTGCATCTTGCGGGGGAGTTTGGGGGTAATTTTGCATTTTCACCCTTTAATGGTATGTTTTTAAGCCTAAATCTAGTTCTTTGCAAAAAATTTCATGTTCTCAAACTGGACATTCCATGACTACACGGTCATTTTCCACGTGTTATGTTGTTGCTGTGAGAGTGTTTGGCGGTTGTTTAGCATTTCCACCCTTTAACGGTATGTTTTCGTGCCTACGTCTAGATATTTGAAATTTTTGGTCATGTTCTCAAACTGGGCATCATGTGACTACGCGATCAGTTGCTATGCGTTACCTTAGTCTTGTGGGATGTTTTTGTGCCCCTTGCGTGGGAATTTGGGATCAATTGCTACGTATTATGTTTGGTGGTTGTTTTGCATTTTCATCCTTCAATGGTATGTTTTCAAATCTAAGTTTAGCTATTTATAATTTTTTGTCATGTTCTCAAATCGGGCATCCCGTGACAATGTGCTCAGTCGCTATGTGTTACGTTGGTCCCGTGGAAGGTGTTTGTTCCCCTTGCAGGGCCATTTGGGGGTTATTTTGCATTTTCACCCTTCAACGACATGTCATAAAGCCTAATTCTAGCTATTTGCAGTGTTTGATCATGTTCTCAAGCAGGGCATTCCGTGACTGCGCGATTAGTTGCTACATGTTATGTTGGTTCCATAGAAGGTATTCATGCCTTTTGCGAGGGCATTTGGGGGTTGTTTTGCATTTTCACCCTTCAACGACATGTTTTGAAGCCTAAGTCTAGTTATTTGCAATATATGGTTATGTTCTCAAATCAACCATTTCGTGACTATGCGGTTAGTTGCTACGTGTGATGTTGGTCCCATAGGAGGTGCTTATGCCTTTTGCGGGGGCATTTGGGGTCTATTTTGCATTTTCACCCCTCAATGTCATGTTTATAAATCAAACTAAACATTCGTAAATCAAAATAAACATTCGTAAATCAAGATAAACATTCACAAATCAAACTAAACATTCATAAATTAAAATAAACATTCATAAATCAATCTAAGAGGATTTGACTTGGATACAATTCAAAATAAATATTCATAAATCAAATTTTCTTACTTAATCATCATCTAAATAAACTAAAAGATCCTTCAAATTAGGATTGTCATAAAGAGCAAACTGGAATATTTTAGGAGCCTTTAATGCGTCTACTTCAGTAGTCATACCCTTCGGTTCATACAAAATAGTAGACCAATTTCCATCGTTTATACAGTTCGAGCAAAATACATTTTTTACATTCTGAACTGAATAAATAAAAGTGATTTTAACTACAAGTCAAAGGCCAAAAACAAAACAAACAACAAATTTTAGAGATAGAATCTAAAAATGTAGAATTGTCCTTAAATGAGGAGTACATGTAGGTATTTATAGGAGGGAGATTACTCGTTAATCAAGTAATTACCTAAATGACAAAAAAGGACAAGTAGTAACTAAAAATACCTAATTTGTCCCAAAAATGCTTGAAGAACAATTGAAAGCTATAAAAGGAAATAAAAGAACTAAAATAAAGGAAAACTAATAGCAAATATTAAAATGACTAATATGTCCTAATATGAGACCCATTCACATCACTCTCCCTTCCTTAAAAAGAGTTCATCCACGAACTTAGAGAGGAGAGGGATGCCCACTGAGTTAGGCTCTAAAATGGTGATCAACGCCTGGCAAGGGGGTTCCTCTGACTCATCGAGGTAATCAGAAGGGTGCTCCATCGCTAAAAGGGCACAACGATGTGGAAGAGAAATTCTGAAGCTTAATGCCAAACAGTGCCATAATTGTAGCATTTGAATGTAATAGGGGCTAGAGGTGTCATCGTGGGGGTAGTGGAAGTGATTGGGGTGGCAGTAGTGGGTGCAAATATAGTAGTAGTTGTAGTAGTAACTATAACCACAGATGGTGGAGTGGGAAGAGGGTAGAGTTGCTGGTCCAAGGTGGTAAGCCTCTAACCTAGTAGCATACTCAATCACCTTTATAAATGTCGGTATCTCTCATAAACCTTGATCGCGTTGAATGTAAGGCTGAAGGCCCAAAATATAGCGGTTGATCCACTGTCTCAGGAAGACAATCCCTGGTGCAAAGGAGCTGAAATTGCTCGGTATACTCCACCACCGTAGACGCCTCCTGACAGAGAGAATATATGTGAGCAAAAAGATCTACCTCGTATATCAGTGGGATGAATGAGGCATGTAGTGAAGTTTTTAGCTCTAGCCATGTTTGAATAGGAGGTTGTCTGACTGCTGTCCGATGATAACACGTATCATTTCACTAATCTCGGGCGAATCCCTGAAATTTGGTGGCAATAAGAAGAACACAAAAATGGGCCTAAACCCTCTTACAATCAAAGACTGTCTCCATAGCAACAAACCAGTTGATCATGGCATTGAGTGAGAATCATCCATCAAACATCGGGATATCAATGCGTATATCACTTTGGAGACTTTGAGATAATAGGTGAAGCTCCATAGATAAGCGGTCTCTCTTCTGATGTGCATCAAGGTGTGACACCCCTCTTATTAAAATAATGGGTGCCCAGCCCGCTACCAAAATAAAATGTTAGTCTCATTTTGCTCATTTTTAGCATCACTATCGAAACATAATTATTTACTAACCACCTAATAAATTTTAATAAGTAGTGCCAATTTTATCTTTTATTAACATACAACGTAATAAAAAAATTTACAATTAATCCATACACAGTAGCAATATAAATGAAACAACATGTAAAGTCTAAAGCTAGGATAAATAGATAACGTCCCCGAATAAACTAATGGGTAAAAATCCAATACATGAAATCTAACTATCTAAAATAATCTGAAATGCATAAGTCTAAACAAAAAGTGCAACATGCCCAACCAACATTGTAATGGATCATATCGATGATCTTAAGAAATAGAATCGCCTAATTTAAAGTCTTACTGATCCTACGGTAGCTCAAACTCTGAAATCCCTGGCATATGAATCATCCATGACATCCCCGTGGTTTCTCATTTAAAAATTTTGAAAACAGATTTGATACGGGTCAGAGCCCAAAACTTTTGAAAAAAATTTGCAACTATATAAAATGCATAAATGAAAATGTTAAGAAAATTTACATATTAATAAACAGGTTGCGTACTCTTGTGAGTTACCCCTCACCCCTCATCTAAAGTGGGAACCTAATATACTATCTTAACCCGCTTAGTTACGCTACCCTACATAATTAGCCTTACCACTCGTCGTCAATACTATACTATCTTTTTTTGAGTGTAATACCTACCCTTAGTTCATTGATTAACTTTCACAATTTCCAAATTAATATCTCATTCAATTAACACGATTTAGAATATAACTTTACTCTAGTTATTCGCTTTCACAGTCACATTTATAACCCGTCACTTTATTACCAATAACTCTCACTAGTTATTTATACCGTAACTGCTTTTATTAACTCGTATATATATCTACACATCAATATATAAAATAATATGCTATAACATATACAAATATGTCGTGTATAGTCACCATCCCTCAAAGTAATAACTCAGTGGATGCGGGTCTCTAAAATGCTATCATAATCCAGGGTATGCTCACCTCTTCCTAGTTATCGGAGGTAAGACTCTTACATTGACTCGATAACATCGCAAACGTATTAGAGGCGGTCATAGTCCTTCAACATATATCATAACCATACCCAAAATTACCTCACTACGAATATAAATCTCACAAACAAAAACATAGCGCCATGACTTGGGGTTGATACTTAGCCTCCTAATATTTGTCACGGAAGATCACTCACATTGCACAACCTCCATTGATAGCAATAGAAGGGTATGTTTCACATAATATCATACGCACATATATCATAATGCCTACATATATATACCGCCCATATCCATATATATACAAAGTCACATCAATCGACTAATCTGTGCCTTTTTCCCGAAGCACTAGTCTAATATCCCAAGTCTCATTTCGACCCTTCTTTAAATAAATTCATCTCTTAAATAAATAATTTAATATATTCACTCATTTATGAGTTTTTTCGGACATCACAAATAAGTCTTACATTGATAATCGGAAGTCACTCTATTATGTTTCGCATTCTATATCCCAAGTATTTTCAACCCCTAAATAACCTACATACATGTAACCTGAGCTAATTCTCGTGCACCAGAATTACCCTTACTGATCATCTCTCTAGAAATATGTAACAATCCACCTACTGAAATAAGAGGTGGTTGTGACACCCGCCCCAATTAAATACCGGGTGATCAGTCCTTTATTAAATTATAATCAAGGTGAACGGTTGGTTCATTCTTAGCATCACTGTCGTAAAATAACTTTTCCAATTTAAACACCATAAATAATTAAGCTAAGTGTCAAAACTATTTTTAGACATTACTTTCCAAATTTTATTTAAAAACAATAATTTAAAACTTTACGTAATTCTTAATTTAAGGATCAACCAACAAACATACCGGAACAAACAATCCAATTAATTAAACATCCAACTAAGTAATCCCAACATTAAAACTTAAAGAAAAACATCCTGACAATAATAAATCCAAAAGTACAAATACTGGAAATCAATAGATCACAATATCCGATAAGCAACTGAATAATGAAAAAGGGCGACACATGCCCAACTGAATAAATAGTGCTAGAAGTGGAATCAACAAATGAGGTCATCTAAACAAAAGGCCTGCAACTCCCACCTAAGCTGCAGCGCGTTCCTTCCAAAGGATCCTATGCAAGACGCCCCTGCGGCTGGGCACCTATAATATTACATATATATACAAGAGAGAAAAGAAAATGGAAACGGGTCAGAGCCTGATTGTAAAAATGATTTGTTTAGCAAGTATTTAAATTGTTTACTGGCCAATGCAACAACATATTAGTGAGACACTCCCTTGAGAAATCCTCACCTCTCTTCTAATGTGCACGCCTATCGTACTAACCTTCCCACCGGTTTAACTTATCTTATCTTAGGTTACTCGTAAGATTTAAACTGACAAATTCAATTGTTTAAGGGGTGAATTTCATTTAATAGCAAAGTTCTCATTTAAACCTTATTTACTAGTAAAGTTTCTCAGTAACACGTTATACTTTTCAAACACTTATTCCCAAATTGAATTAGTTATTCCATTCTTACTTACCATATACACAACAGGTAGTTCCCAAATCCCAGATTTAAATATATATAATAAATACTCATATAATATATATATATATATATATATATATATATATATATATATATATATATATATATATATATATATATATATATATATATATATATATATATATATTCTAACAGTACCCAACATAATAATTATGGTGCGGGCATAATCTGCAATCCAGTCCCCGTATCACTCGTACTAAGGGAAATACAAGTTCGGAATCACTCTCGAACTGTATCAACACAAACACAAACAATATTGAGGCGAAACATAGATTCCAAGTCTCTAAGAGGTCAGCACATGGCCCCACGTCTCTTAGGACCGTCTGACTATCGATCCGATAGCCTGTACCAAAGGAATTCTATCTTCTAGGGTACGAGTCAATATCTCCCATAAAGGCCCATCGAGATAAGACTGTCCCAGCACGGTAACCTCAGGGATAGCAAGTAGCGCGGGCATGATTTTCTTACGTATATAGTATATGCATAAACACAGTCATATAAATATACTACTATTACCATATAAATTTAGGTACATTTCATAACCCATAATTATGATATTTATCTTTATTTCTCATTATTTAGTTATCACGTACAACGACTCGTTTCTTACTTTAATTTGAGGGATTATTCCAACTTACTACGTAACACTCACGGATTCTTATCTTTCCAAAGTGGAATTTCAGTAGGTACTTATTTATTTTCCAACATTACTACCCTACGCGTCTCCTCACATTAATACATAGTTCCATCGTCCCTTATATGTAAACATCCTCGAAAAATGTAAATTCATCTTACATTAAAGGTTTCATATTTTTAATAAGTCCTACTGGTCTTCTTTTATCTCCCAAAATATTTTAATAAGGGTGTCCAAGGATTATTACTCATTTAAATTGAATTCAACTATTTAGAAGGGGAAATATGAGTCTGCTAGGAGGGGTCGATCGATCGATGGCAGGATCTCGATCGATCGATGTGTCGATCGATCGATACTCCTGGTTCGATCGATCGATCAAACATGTATGACGAATTTGCCGAATACCAGTTACGGGTTCTATCATCCAACATCATCAAAATCCAAACTTTTAACTCCCAAACTCCCAGAAATCTATACCACAAATGTTCTAAACTCAAATGGACAATATTCAACGTAAGGCATGTGAGTTTTCATTAAAAATCATGGATTAAAGTGCCAAAATTTATACAATTATCATGAACCCTAAAATTTTCTTTAACTTAATTCAAATCATTCTTTTTTTTTTCCAGAATTTCTGCTCCTAGTCCATCATAAATCCGTGGTTCAACCTCTACATGTGAAGGAGATTTCCAGATTATCATTTATATCACTACAACATGTAATTTCTAATCTCCAACATGGGTTTTCTTTCATAGAAACTCATCCTAATCAACCCTAACTAACATGAATGAAGCATTAACGAAATTAAGCAAGATAAATACTTGCCTGGGGATTTTTGTTTCTGATTTGTGGATGAAATCGGTGTGGTGGTGATCCTTGTTACGCGATCTATCGTTTGGCGGCGACGGCGGCGCAAACGGAGGGGTTCTTGGCCTAGAACTCTTGGGCCAGCTCTCTCCTTCCTTCTCCAATGGCCATTTCTTGTTTTTAGTTGAGTTAACCCTAGAAGGCAACCCTAAGCATATGATATAACTCTAAAATTTTCGTGGGTTTTCAAGCCCAAAAATGTAAAATGTCCAAAATGCCCTCCCGGGGTGTCAATTAGGCCTAAAAATGCCCCGAGACCCAAACTAAACCCTCGGGTACATTATTTTGACTGTCTCGTCCCTTACGAACACTTTTCCGCACTCGAAATGACCATACGGGTGATTTATAAGTTATTCACTTTTATTAATCAACATTTAGTCCCGACACGACACGAGCGCGTCCCGACTTAAATTTCTAAAATTGTCATTTTATTCACTCGTGACATTTAAAAGAACCAATATCATATATTACTTTAGTCATTAGTAATATTCAACAAGTTTCCAAAGATTACTAACTCTCATCACGTTAGTAATTATAAAAATAATTAATTTCCGGATTTATATTAAATTAATATCTCACATTAAATTTAATAAATCCCCAAATTTAGAAAGCATAGAAATACGGGGTATTACATACGTCCCCCCTAATAACGGAATTTCATCCCGAAATTCGAAAAATAAGGTATACCTGGTAAGAATAAATCTGGGAATTTCTCGCGCATATCTGCCTCGCATTCCCCTGTGGATTCCTCCACATTATGATGCTCCCACTAAACCCGTACAAGTGGAACTACCTTCGAACTCAATCTCCTTTCGCTATGGTCCAGGATAGCCACTGGTCTCTCCTCGTAAGACTAGTCAGGCTATAAGTCTATCTCTTCTATCGCGATGTGGGTGTGGGCCATATCATCCCAAAGGTATCGTCTCAACGACGAGATGTGGAATACATTGTGGATACGATGTAAATGCTTTGACAACCCCAATTTGTATGCTACCGGCCCAATCCTCTCGATAATGGGAAATGGTCCCACGTACCTCGAGGCCAATTTCCCTTTTTCCCGAACCTCATCACTCCTTTCATAGGAGATACATGTAGTAATACCTGGTCCCCCACGTTAAACTCTCGGAAGAACCGTTTAGCATCGGGGTAGCTTTTCTGCCTGTCCTGGGATACTCGAATGCGACTCCTGATCATCTCAATCCTAGCGGAGGTTTCCTGAATCACCTCTGGTCCGAGCAACTTGTTATCCCCCACCTCTAACCAACAAGTTGGGGAATAACAAGGCCTGCCATACAAAGCCTCAAATGGAGCCATGCCAATCGTGAACTGATAAGAGTTATTATAAGTGAACTCTACCAGTGATATAAGGTCGATAGAAAATAAATTTCCTTTTTAATTTAATAAATTAGTCCCGACACGTCCCATACCGCGTCTGACTAAAAATTCAAATTACCGAATTTATATCATACCGTCATATCAATGACATCACATTCATATATTACCTAAATATCTTTAAGTAATATTCAGAATCATACATTTTAATATCCACAATTCGGATAAAACCCAAATGAATTAATTTATAATAAGATCCAATTAATCCATTAATTTAAAATATAATCCATTTTAAAAGTCATTAAAATTACGGGGTATTACACAAAGATACAATATGACTAAAATATGAGCTGCTACGCTTGAGCTGCCATGTTGAGCTACCTCGGTGCCTTAATCCCCAAAGCGTTGTTGCTAATGTGGAATTACCTCTAATCTTAAAATTACCTTCAAGCCCCCTCTACATTTTCCCCTTCGTGGGGAGATTTATTGGAACAAGGAATGTTTACACGAAACTTCTTAAATCAATGAACCTTCTCTGTGTGAAAAAAATTCTAGCCTCCTTTCCTTCGTTAGAACCACAACATTATTATCTACAGGAAAAAGTAAAATTCTCCCCGATCTACTTGAGCCGAAACACTATGACTTGTTGGGGTTTTGATGAAGGGACATCGCCACTTTTTCCTTATACTTAGCTTAAATCGTTCTAGCTTTTTATCATTTAAAATTCTCCCGAAAGGCCTACTAACCTTATCAAATACTCGTTTTAATACATAGTAAGGGAAATTATCCCTTGTAATGTCTCGTTATGTTAGAAAAAAGCATAAATTCTCCCCGATGTAGCCGAGACACCATTTAAACAACATTTGGACTTGTGGCGAGGGGACATCGTAGCTTTTTTGAATCGTTGGGCCATCTTTTCCGTTGGGAGTAATTGGATATGTCTGACGAAAATTCTGGTGCCAAAACTCAAACTTGCCTACGAAGGAAACCATTTCTATTCCCCAGGGGTCACTTCATAAATGACGTAGTGCTATCTTTTCAACTATCAAAACACTTCTCAAAGTTCCATGTGTTCATTTGAAATGATTATAGGCGGCCGTGCACGTGCGATGGTGGGAAACTCAAAAACCAGGTTTAAAAGGCTTCAAACGTCTCTTTTTTCAAACCTTTCTCTTTCCTTCTTCTTCAAGCTCTTGTATTCCTTAGAGAGAGAAACTTTGTGCGAACTCTGTATTATTGCCCAATTCTTTACTGAGTCTCTACCCTTTCTCATCTGTTTTTGCACCACCACCTGCGGTTGTGCTCCTCCCTCCTTGTTCTTAGCCCTTCTTACTCAGTTATACCATCCATCGCCACTGTATTATGGTTTCTCCATGTACTTCTAAGGTTGCCACCACCACCCCTCAGCCAGGCTCCCCCTCTTCCGCTGTTGGCGCTACTGCTTCCCCTAGCGGGCCTGCCGTGAGTGCTGCACATCAAGAGCAACTATGCTTCTATCGTCGGGCGCCCATCTTTGATGAAAATGATAAATTTTTTGATGCATGCAAGACTTGACATTTCTCATCCAAATTCGACCCTTTATTGTTGGGTGATGAGTAAATGGGTTCATCAAAGTGGGGCTATCTACCCCCAGAGGGGACTCTGCATTTTTGTTTGGACCGTGGTGACTTCCTTTATTCTCAGATTGACTTTGAAGCACCCGGGGGGTCGCCAACCCATTTCAGTGCCTAGCATACACATATGCAGAGTTACCATGTTGCTGCTCTTACAAAGGTTGGGCTGCATTGAGCCTACTAGTTTGGGGAGTTCACCCTCTCTAAGCACAACGTGGCGCTACAAATGCTAGTTTCCAGATAGAACATCACAATTCACACCTTCTTTACTGCGTGGGGGGAGTTCACCATTACACTGGAGTACGTCTGTGAACTCTTGGGGTTTGAGCCAATGGGTGAGTTCATATATCACGATGAGGCGCTGGATGTCGAAGAGGCTGTTGATCGAGCTGAGCTAGATCGAATTTATCGCAGTTGCACTGCTTCCTCGAACAAAACCACATTTACTCCCCAAACTAGTAGGCTCAAAACTACCGGCCACATTTACTTCCCGAAGGTTGTCAGTGCTACCACGATCCAAGGTACAAGTAAATCCCTAAAACTACCGGCCTACATACTTGTTTTACTTTCACGCTTCTTCCTGATTGGGAAACCCAACGATCAGCCCATGAGGGATCTTATAAACATTTGAATTCATTTGGCTAGAGTTTTTAACCTTCCTCTAGCCACCATCGCCTTGGGGTCCCTCTACACCTGGTTGGATCGAACCCATATAGACATGGCACGATCCTTGGGCCGTTATAACTTGGCCAATTTTGCCAACACCATCATTTTAATGGGTTTTCTTTACACCCATTTCCTACCATCGCTGCCAAGTCTATTCCTTTGCTTATGGGAGGTATCAAGCCCCCACGCCTCCTATGTTTTCACAAAAAATAAAGTCGATAGGAGATACTGAAAGTTTTTGATGTTTTAGACTCCTTTGTGATGAGGCCATATGGTGAGTCTACATTTGCCCATAGTTGGAATTTCTTTCCTTCTATAGCCACAATGGTCAAGTTCATCCCAGTTGTAGAAGATCCCTCGCAAGTCGTGGTGCTTATATTTACCCCTGGGTTTCTTCCTTCCTATACTAAATGAGGGTACACCTCAGAGCCCTACAATCATGACATATGTAGTAGACAGTTCGAGTTTGATCAGGGGTCCCCTCGACCTGTGTTTCAACATAACCACCCAAGGGCCACTTTCGTTGAAGTCTGCACCTTCTATACTGCAGCCACGGTGCTTGGTGTGACGTTCAGCATCGATGGTCGTTTCACCCTTCCTAGTGCCATTAGGAAGGGAGACGTATCCACCTTCTTTTCCACCAAGTTCCATTTGGGGCAGTTGGAAATGATTCATGAGTACATTCAGTCCCCCCTTAATATCCCCCACTCATTTCTTTCTCTTCTTCTGAACTGGGTCTTAAGGGGAAATCCGTGCTTGGGGTTGAGTTTTCCTTGAGTAAAACCATTAAAGAATATTCCTAGTGGCTACCTCCTCATTACCCAATGATCCCAACTGCTACCACAAAACCCAAGGCCATTACAGCTCCCAAATAAACTGCCCCCTCGACCGAAGATGCAACGGGAGAAGGTCCTTCTCTACCACCTGCTAAGAAGGCTAGGCAGTCCAACTCCTCAAAGTCGAAGCCCCAATTTAAAGCACAAACTCCTTTGGAGGAATTTCCCATTCCCTCTGTTACCCCTCCTATGTCCCCAGAGGTAGCTGAAGAGCTAAAGAGGCAGGTACAAGCTGAGGTTGAAAGAATAAATGCTGAGTTTTAACGGCGCACTGTCATAGTTCCTCCTTCGGTTGCCTTTCCCACGATCGTGGTTGATCCGACTGACAACATGCACAAGGAAGAAAACTCTGGGCACTAAGTCCCAGAAGAAACGAACAACCGATATATCTCCATCTACTACTCCCTCTGTTGCTGCCTCCTCACCACCTTCACCAGTGGTTATATCTTCTTGTTCTCCCTCTGGATCTGAGGTATGTGTGCATTATTTACTTATTATTCCCCTTCTCTTAAGGTGTGTTGCATTTGCTCATTTCTTAATAAGAAAATGTTTTGGTGTAGGGAGTTGAAGAAGAAGGGCCTAGTCCCCCCATCCCCCCCGTAAGCCATTTTGTGGGTGGAGTTGCGGTATCTCTCTAGCAAATACTACCCTTCCCCCTGGATAAGTCTCATTTATTCTCACCGTTCATTCTCCTAATGGGCTAGAGATGCTGCTGCGGGGGCTACTACCATTGAATCTACTGAGGCAATGATCCCACCTCCAGCTTCTTCTGAATTAGAACCTTAGCCTGAGGCTCTTCTGCCCCTTGTTCCAGTTACAGAAAGCTTCCCCAAGGTAACATATTATCTATTACCTATTAGGTCTGGAAACATTTCTCTACTCCACCTCTTTTTTTCTATGTAATATGCTGAACCTTGACATGTTGGGGTGCCCCAGGTTGAGATGGCAGCTCTGGTAGCCAGCATTCTTCTTCCCCCTGTACTGGCAAGACCTCTGACTGTAATTCCCCTCTTTAGTGCCATAATGGGGGTAGGTAACATTTATAAGTATTTCTCTATTTTTGAGTAATAATTTGTCATTTCTAACACTTAGCTTTGTTGTTGCAGCTTTCTCCAAGTCTCTCTCCACCCTTTGCTCTTAGTTGACTTTTCCTTTCCAAGGCCCAGGTTAATGCTGCTACTCTTCATGTTAGTTCTTCTATCCCCACCGGCGTTGGGGCATCTCTTGAAGGCCCAATGTATTCTATTGATGATATGCCCGTGTTGGTCTTAGTACCTTATATTGGCGAGGTAGGTTTGCCTACCGTTGAGGCCTCTTCAGCCAAGGGCCCTGTTGAAGCTACTGAGGCAATGAGTTCGCCCCTAATGGTTTCTACCATTGTAGCCTCCGTGGTGACTCCCGTTCTTGCTTCTACTACTGCTGAGGTACTTCGCAAATTTCTCTCTGCGTTTCTCAGTTTCTCGAACTTCACCTGTGTTTGTGACTTAACAATGAAAACACTTTTTAAGTTTTTTTTTTCATAAACTCCACCTATATCGGTGACTTAACAACGAAAGCGCTTGTTAATATTTGTTCATAAACTCCACCTATAAGGGTGACTTAACAACGAAAACACTTGTTAAGATTTTTTCATAAAATCCACCTATCGGTGACTTAACAATGAAAACGCTTGTTAAGATTTTTTTCGTAAACTCCACCTATATCGGTGACTTAACAACAAAAACACTTGTTAAGGTTTTTTCATAAAATCCACCTATATTGGTGACTTAATAATGAAAACACTTGTTAAGTTTTTTTTCATCAACTCCTTATTTTGTCTCACTGTTTTTAGGTTGCTCGGGAGGATTCTCCACCAGTTCCTTCCCCCATTGCCTCGCCCCATTGGGAACCTGTCGCTTCAGAAGAATCTAGCCATAATGATCAGAGTTCCACGATCGGTGCTGCTGCGGAGAGAGAATCTGGCTGCGAGCTTCCTCTGCCCGACCTAGATCCTCACCCCTTCTACCTGATGGTGCTTCAGCATTCCCCTCAAATGCCTGCCAACCATCGTCTGGTCATTGAACAACTTGTAAATCATCATCCTGAGATATTTTTGGTGGATTGCCTGCGTTCAAACATCTTCATTATGAGTTACAAGCTTCAAGTCATGGCTACCGTCATTGCTGAAATTGCCAACACTTCGACCTAAAACATTACCAAGACCCTCATTAACTAATTTCTAGGTTATTTAAGGGAGTTGGGTCGTGACGATTTCCGTTTTTGCTGGCTTATCACGCATTTGAAGACCTTGAAGAGCCAATGACTAGACAACCAGAGGGAACTCTTGCAGAAATATCAGGAGGACTAGTGGGCTGAGGAAGCTAAGTTGGTCGAGCTAGCACCTCTTTTTGGATCCATTAGCAAGGAGGTGGAGGACATCGAAGAAGCTCTGAGTCTAGCGAAGCTTAAACGAGAAATACTCCTAATCGAGCATACACAGGAGCAAATAAAGTTGGAGGTCTCTATTAATGCTCAATGATCTTGCCAAGCAGCTTCTTCGGGCCTCCCTGGAGATTTTTTTCTCTTCTCCTAACTTGTGGTTCCTCTTGGGCCAATGAACTTATATATATATTTTTTCTTTTCTTCTCATGTAATTCTTAGGCAATAGCTCCCAATTTTGTAATGCCCCAAAGTTTATGAATGGAAAAAGATATTTATTTTCTCATGCCATTGCTTTGTGTTACAACTGTTTACATAGATTGTGAAGTGTGAAGTTCTGTAATTCTTTCATCTCTTCTTGAGTTATAATAAAAAGAGATTTCATACTCATAACAAAAAGAACTTGTGTATTTATAACAACAACCAGCTACATCAGTGGTCCAAACATAATTGTCTACACATAATAGAATTTCAGCCATTTGTTATTAATCTTGAATGGCTTGCCTTGTTCTATCTTTGAAATTAAGCAATAACCTGAGTCATGAGATTCTTTTACAATGAAAGGTCTTTCCCAATTTGCTGCAAACTTGGGTAGAGGAAGCCCCCTGATGTGTTTCACGATCGCTTTCAATACAAGGTCTCCCTTTATGAACTTCCTTGGTATTACTAAGTTATCATATGCCCTGGAGAGCTGTTTCGTATACATTTGAAAGTGTTGCATCGCATTATCTCTGTATTCATCGAACGCTTCCAACTGCACGTGTCTATTCTGAGGTAGCATGCTACTTCACAAAGCATATCGAGCAGAAGGAACTTCTAACTCCATTGGGAGAATTGCCTCGGTCCCATACACACGAGAGAACGGTGTATACCCTCTAGGCTTCCTCTTAGTTGTTCGATAGGCCCACAATACGGTTGGTATCTTGTCATCCCATGATCCTGGTAAATCCTCTATTATTTTATCCAAGATATTCACCAAAGTTTTGTTAGTTGCTTCGTCTTGATCGTTTCCCTTTGGATATGCCACCGTTAAAATATGATGGACAATGGAGTACTTGTCTGTGAGCATCGTTACTTATGAATTGACGAAAGGGGTTCCATTGTCTGAAAGGATAACCTTTGCATTACCAAAATGGCAAATGATGTATTCTCTGATGAAATTGCTCACCACCCCCACTGTTTCCCTTCTTAGTGGTATCGCTTCGACCCATTTTGTGAAACACTCCGTTGCTACTAGTATCCATATCTTCCCCCTCAAAGAAGGATTTATCTCCCCCACCAGGTCGAATACCCAAGTGTGAAAAGGATAAGGTGTTGCTAGGGAGTGTAGGTCCGCTGATGGGGCATGGATCATATTTTCATGAAGTTGACAAGCCTTTCACCTTCGAACAAACTCAGCATAATCTTTCTCCATCGTTATCCAATAGTATCCCAATGTCATCAACTGGTCATATAACTTGCCCCTCCTATATGATATGGATCGTGCGCCTGTTTGAGGACCTTCGTTGCTTCTTCCTTCGTGATGCATCGTAATGGCCTATTGAAGTATACCCTTCGATAAAGTCGTCCCTCCTGAATGTAGAATCTCGGGGCCTTTCGCCGAAGACCCATCGTATCAATTTTCTCTGTCGGGATAACTCCATCTTTAATGAAGTCAATATAGGGTTATCTACAGTCAGCCTGAGATTCCACGAAATGACATTCAGCTACTTCGAAGAATAATTGGCATTTATCGCACTTTCGTTGTAGCTCCGCCGCGTGCTATTTCATTATTGGCAAAAAATACCCCTCCCTCTGCATTCTTTTGTAGAGGGGTATCTCAGTTGTTTCGCAGTGCTCTTCATGTGTTTTCTTCAATCTCTGCTATGCCTCTTATGGACCGATGCACCTCGACAACCATCCTCCGGTGTTCCTGAAGTAAAGGTTACCTTGGTTCGTGAAGTATTGGGCTAATTCTCTCAGCCCCATTGCTCCTTACCCAGATTCCAATTATATTTTGGTCTCTCCTCTCCAGTCCGCGTCCTCCTCCATTGGTAGAATTAACTGTACCATCGAAGGAGTTATTCTTCATTGGATCACGATGGTAGTTGTATCGTTCCTCATGACCATCTTCTGGGAAATGGTGGCATATGCATCTGGGTGACGATTCATTATTCTGGGTTGTCTCTTGATCTTGGTCCGATGGAACTGGCAGAGGAGCCTTTGAATGATTGTCCTGTATTTTTTGAGGCTCATGTGTTTCAATGCATACTCTCCATTCACTTGCTGGACCACCAAGTTTAAATCCCCTTGGATGCAAAGTGAACGAATCCCTCTTCGGAGAGCCTCTAGCAATCCCAACACCACTGCTTCATATTCTGCCTCATTGTTAGAATAAGGGAAATCTAACTTGTAGGAAAGGCAAATCTCCTCCATTCCTTTTGAAAGAATAACCATCACTACTCCTTTCCTTTCCGCCGAGGATCCATCGAACTTCATTATCCATTCCTCATCCGTTGAGTCTAGGTGATTGGCCTACAAATCGTCTCCTAGAATACTTTCTTTGGGTGTCTCAAACGTTCCTGAGGGGAAAATTGCCAATAAATTGGCATACGTCTGGCTTTTGATCGCGCGAGGAACCACACATTTCAAGTCATACTCAAAGAGGATGAGGAACCACTTGGCTGCTCTACCAGTCAATATCATTCTTGCTAGCAAATACTTAATAGTATCACATCTAGTTACAATATGAATTGTAAAAGACAACATATAATGTCTAAGTTTTTGCGCTACAAATACTAAGGATAAACAATGCCTTTCTAAGCTACTATATATGGCTTCTATCCCATTGATGATCCTGCTGAGGTAGTAGATTAGCCGTTCTAGACCGTCAATCTCTTGTGCCAGCAAAGCTCCTACAGACCTCGTGGTGGATGTGAGGTACAACTGCAACGGTATTCCTTCCTTTGGGGAAACCATGGTCTGTGGTGAAATGAGAAGTTTCTTAAGCCCGTCAAGAGACTCCTGGTGAATCTCCTCCCACTTGAACTTCGTGTTCTTTCATAACAGCTGCATCCGCGGATGTGTTATTTCGGCTAATCCAGGCACAAATCTCCTAAGGTAGGAGACTTTGCCAAGGAAACTCTTCAGCTCCTTCACCATTCTTGGGCATAGAATTTCCAAGATCGCCCGCTGTTTGTCCTAGTCCATCTGAACCCCTTGTCTATCAACCACAAAGCATTGGAATTTCCCACTTGTCACTCAAAAAACACACTTCAATGGATTCATCCTCAATTTAAACTTCTTGTAATGGGTGAACACCTTCCTCAAATCACCCAGATGGGACTCCTCCTTCTTCGATTTGATGACCAAATCATCTACATAGAATTACACAAATTTATGGAAGAAGACATGGAAAATGGCCATCATTGTTCTTTGGTAAGTCGCACCAGCATTCTTGAGTCCAAACGGCATCACCCTTTATATGAAGTTACCCAACGGGGTTCTGAATGTTGTTTTCTCTGCATCCGAGGGGTCTATCTTGATATGGTTATACCCTACATACCCACCCATGAAGCTATACATCTCATGACCAGTCGTTGCATCTATTAGGCTATCGATGGAGGACAGAAGGAACTCATCTTTGGGACAAGCTCTATTCAAATCTCTAAAATCCACACAGATCCTTATTTGGTTTTTATCTTTTTTCCTACTAGGACAATGCTAGATATCCAGAGTGGGTGCTGTATCGATGTGATGAACCCTTCCATTAGTAAGCATTGAACCTGTTCCTTGATCTTCAAATCTAGCTCAGGCTTCAACTTGTGGCAGCTCAACTCCTCATCCAGTCCTTCCATCTCTATGTATTTCCAGGAAAAAATGTCTATGAACTCCCGAATCAATTTAACCAAGGCCTATTATCTCTCTTCACCGAAATCCTTCGAGATGAAGATATGCCTTGGATCTTCCCCTTCTTTTGCTAGGTTCAATTGCTCCAACTCTTGTGCCTATGGCTTTGGCTGATCTTCCATGTAGTCTAGTTCTTCGACGACATCCTCTACTAACTCTTATATGTTGGAGTTGTCTATTACCATTCATTGTCCCCGTTGATCCACCAGAAAGTATTTATATATCAGGTCAACCTCATCATCAGTTTCTTCTTTGCCCGCTCACACCATTATAATCGATATACCACTTTTCCTTCCTCGATAACGACCTTCTTACACTGTCTGCTAGTAGTGGTGACTGTCTTCCTCCTCTTCTCTCTAGAATCCTCGATCACTCTTTCTCTTGAGAACTTGCTCAGTACGCTTTGTCGTTGGACCTCATGCTCCATTGGATTCACTCTAGGACTCATCCTATCTTTGAGCTTCTTTGAGATGTTTAGGGGTCGAGGGACCACTTGGTGAGCTTCTTCGGTCATCAATTTTATGCTGCTTGTAACCTTTTTACCTTGCTCGTTCATGGGTCCCATCATTTCTCTGATCGAGGGAACCCATGCTCCTTCCATTCTTCTCATTAGGACGTGGACATCCTCCTCCAATTCAGTGTAAAATGCTGAATCAACCAAGTGAGCTTCCTCGACAGTGAAGGGCCTCTTCGTAGCCCTAATGATCACCTCCGTTCCCTTGATATTCGCTTTAGTACATTAGTGATATGTTGAAGGAACTAGCCCTTGGTTGTGCATCCAAACCCTTCCTATTAGCAGATAGGAAGTTGTACTCTCTATTACGTGGAACTTGACATGGGAACTCAGATTTTCCATTACAATCGTAACATTAATGTACCTAATGGATTTGGAAGATTGGTTATTATACCCCTAAATCACCAAAGGCATGGAGACCAACCTTTCTTTTGGAATATTGGCTGCGTGGAAAGAGTTGATTGGCATGATATTGATGGAAGCTCCTCCATCCATAAGAGTCCTTGCAAAGCTAACTCCGTTGATGCCGACGATCATATACAATGGCCTATTAAGAGGGAACTTTACAGCCCTATCTGCATCGCTGAAGGTTACTTCTTACAGAAACCTTCTCACCAACCTGGCCATGGGTCCCTTCCATCTTAGAAAAGGGACTGCGTTCTTCCTTGCAATATCAAGTATTGCCTGGGTTATCTCTAACCTACTCTCCTTTGGTATCCCCACTTGGTCAAAGAACCACGTGAACTTTAGGGATTTTGCAACTGCACAGTATTCTAGGGCTGGGTCTGCTTTCTCACCTACGACGCTGTATACATCCTCCACGTCTTTGGCACTTGCTTCATCATAGGCCAGTACTACATTAGCCATTCCCCTCGTACAATCTTTTAGAGCTTCTTCGAGCCCCTCCTGCTTCGACGTTGGATTTCTTCCTTCTCTCTCAGCCTCCTCATCATAGGCCACCACCAGATTGTCCCCATGTGCTGGGAGAGGGTTGTTGTTAATGTTTTGCGGAGGGATTTGTAACTTCATTGCCTTTACGTACTTATCGATGATTCTCCTCAGTGTGAAACAACTCTCCGTTGGGTGCTGGATCTTCCGATAGACCTGGCAATATTTGGGATCCGCCCTTGTTACCTCATTGGGTTCCCCAACAGGAATGCCCTTTGGTTCGTAGACCGTTTCCCCTTGGACCATCGCATTATAACAGCTGGCAACTTCCTCTACTGTACAAGGCAATGGTGGTGGGTCCTCCCTGTCTCTCCCAAGCTTCCTCTTATTGTCCTTTTTCGATGCCTTATCCCCATCTCCTCCATCGGTGTACCCTACCCATGGGGGCTGAGATCTCCCCCCACGAGTTGCATCGGCTGCCTAAACATCATGGGCACCACCACTGAATTGGGCCGCACCTCCAAGGAAATTTCTTACTGCTTTCAAAAACAAGGAAAAAGTCCCCTCGTGTGTCTCATTAATGAGATAACAGATGTACTCACGAAGGAGTCCCTCCACACAAAGCTGTAATAACTTGGATTCTTTGGCCTCCTCTCTCATGTCGAGGTAACTTTCCCTGAACCTCCGAATGGACGCCACCACATCCTCCCTTGGTCGCTGTTTCTCCCTCCCTAGTTGGGCCAAAGTAAACTCGTCTTCAGCCAGAAAGAACTTCTGGACAAATAACAAGTGCATCTCTTCCCATGTAGAAACGCTGTTAGGAGACAAATGGGAATACCATGTATATGCTTTATCGGTTAAGGATTTAGAAAACTCCCTTAACATGAGGTTTGTATTATTGGAATACGCTCTCAAGTGTTCAACAAAGCGCTTAATATGCTCCTTCGGGTTCCCACCTTTCCTTATGTATTTTTCAAAAATAGGAGGTATATAGTCCTTTGGATAGGGCTCATCGTTGTATTCATGGGGATAAGGTGTTAAAAAATCATCATAGACCGAAGCTACCTCACCAGAATATTGTGAGGAGGCTTGCATGAACTTCAGCATCTTTTTCTGCATCTCCTTTCTCATTTCCCCCATGGGTGATGCTATTGGGGAAACAACCAATGGGACCAGGGGCTGAGTGCCCGTTGCAGCTGGGGAAATCATTATAGTTGGGGCCGTTGATACTCCTAATGTTCCCACTGTTGGATTCAAAATAGAGGGTATTCTTGCTGGGACCATTCCCGCTACACCAGCACCTGGCGGGGCCATTGGGGCTGCCCCTGGTGTTATGAAGGCATTGGCCTCCAATCCTCCCAGCATCATTGAAGCTTCCGGGGTTTGCAAAAACTCATAAAACTTACTCATGAGGAGCACCACCTGAGTTGGTCCTAATTCTACACTTGTGGAAGCTTGCGTCACCCCCGGAACGCATGTCGTCGCCTGAACTGGGGGTACCTATATTCGAGGAGCGCCATCCCTTAGAGCCTCCATTTCTCTCACAGCTTGTTCTTCATTGTGTTGAATGTCATCAAAGTTGAGCCTTCAACTAACATTATCTTGCACCATACTCCTTACTTAGAAGAATACCTCCCCAGCAAAGTCGCCAAATGTAAGAGGGTAGTTTAGATAAGATGGAGGCGTAACCCCTTTTGAGTATAGTAATGACAAGTTAGGTAGTGACACTTATTGATTAATCAAAAGACATACAAACACAACTCAGTGAAGATAGACTCAGTTTGATCTTATAAATATCTCGTATATAACTCATAAAGTAGTAATGAACTTAGAAGTAACTTAGCTAGAGGGAGAGAGAAACAAGCGCCCTAGATACACCTTGGCAGACAGCCAAACACACCAACCACCCTCAAGAATCTCTATCAAGTATTAAAAGCTTCCTAATAAATGACAATGGTGGGTGAGAAAACTCTCTAGTTTGTAATAACTCTCTCCAATGTATATTCTCTCTAGTAATAACTTCTAAACTCTCAAAAAGATCTCTCTTCCTCAAAGGTGGCTGGGGTCCTTAAATAGCCCCCACACCACCCCCGAGGCAACTCAGTCATCAATGCCTGTGAAAGACCTCCCTCATACTTTATGTCACAAACATTAAATACCTAATGCATTAGTTATGTCCACGTCATAAACATTAAATGCCAAGACATGCCTTTTGCCTAACCACTGTGTATCAGGGGGCTGTTGTTGCAGAGGTGGCTCACCAACTGCCTGACAGCCCAAAATACCACAGTGGTTTATTCAAGTGCATGTCTGACATTGTTTAGCTAACTAGTGACATCACCTATAGTAGATGTAACATTAAGTAGAGGGCTATTTGGTTCGCAACTCAATGCCCGATGGAACTCCAAGCTGCTCCGCCCGAGGTTCCACGATCAGGGTCCTTCGATGTTTTACCAGGTGTATCTAAGATGGTCAGGATAAGCCCCAACGGTGCCTCACTTCTCAATCCTACAAACCAAGTCCCTCTAGAGTTCCCATGGCGAGGTCATTCGATAGAGCATGGAAGCTCTCCCAGGCCCTGTCAAGCCTGGCCTCTCTCGAGTACCGTTTGACCTCACACTAACTCATTATTATTCTCGTTACATCATTACAATCGTTATAGCTTATAGTCAATATAAACAAAGATACAATATGACTAACACAACAAGATAAAATATGAGCTGCTACACTTGAGCTGCCACGCTGAGCTGCTACGGTGCCTTAATCCCCAAAGCACTATTGCTAATGTGGAATTACCTCTAATATCAAAATTACCTTCAAGCCCCCTCTACAGCCGTTATTTGTAGATTTATGTAAGCTTTTCCTCCCTTATTTTCTGTATTTTTACTTCATGTCAATTATAATTCATATTGTAGATAATAATTGCTTAGAGGAATTTAGAGAAAAAATGTAAATCCTTAGTTGGGTTGGTCTAGAAATAGCTCACGGTCCAGTGGACGTGTATTCTCTTGCAGAAGGTCATTGGATTCCCACTCTTTTTATTGCTAAGTGTGATATTACCTTTCCCCCAAACCTAATTTTTCTTCAATTTTATCAATATTTTGAAGTCGTTCCTGCTATAATAGCTCCAAACACATGAAGGGTGGTGAATGGAGTAAGTAGGTTGAATGAGATCTATGGGAATCATATTAGGTTCACTGAGTTGATGTTCTGCTATAAGTGGGAAACTATTAGAGATAATGCCTACTATCTGAAGACTTGACAAGTCAATAGGGCTTTAGTAATTAATATGCCAGATTCCAATAAAGACTATTAGGATTATGGCATTGTTGTCAAGAATTAAAAATATTCCCCCTTCTTATGGGGGGTATCTTACACTGGTACCAAGTGTCCCCAAGAAGGGCGTGGTGTGGGTTATTGTAGGGGGCTCAAAGATAATCTCTAGATTAGGGATAATCCCCCACAACTAATACAGCAGACGCAAGGGACTAAGGTAGCTCAGCGAGGCAGCTCAAAGCGATGCAACTCGGTTAGACAAGTAATGCATCATAGTAAGGCAATGATGCATTTGAAAGCGATGCAGCTTAGTAAGGCAGCTCAAGCGAGGTAGTTCAGCATGGCAGTCTAGAGGGATCTATCGGCGAATAAGCTAATCGAGAGAGGTCATCATTTAGTCCTATTTCTTTTCTTAGTCTTGTTAAATCTCTTTATTTATATTGACCATGATTTGTAATGATTATAATGATTTTAAGTGTGAGGTCTAATGGGACTCGCGAGAGATCAGGCTTGGCAGGGCCTGGGAGAGCTTTCATGCTCTATCGAACGACCTCGTCGTGGGAACTTCAGAGGGACATGGTTTGGAGGATTGAGAAGCGAGGCACCACTGGGGCTCGTCCTGACCATCTTAAATACACCTGATAAAACACTAAAATACCCTGACCGTGGAACCTCAATTGGAGTAGCCTTGAGTTCCATCGGGTGTTGAGTTGTGAACCAAACAACCCTCTACTTAATATCACACCTACTTTATGTGATGTCACTAACCATCTTGGCAATGTCAAATCTTCACTTGAGTAAACCACTGTGGTATTTGGGGCTGTCAGATGGTTGGTAAGTCACCTCTATGACAACAACCCCCTGACACACAGTGGTTAGACAAAAGGTATGTCTTGGCATTTAATGTTTATGCCGTGGAGCTAACTAGTGCATCAGGCATTTAATATTTGTGACATAAAGTATGAGGGATGTCTTTCACAATTATTAATGACTGAGCTGCCTCGTGAGTGGTGTGGGGGCTATTTAAGGGCCCCAATCACCTCTGGGGAAAGGATGTTCTATTTTAGAGTTTAGAAGTTATTACTAGAGAGAAGAATATACATTAGAGAGCAAGATTTATTACAAACCAGAGAGTTCACTCACCCAACATTGCCATTTATTACGAAGCTTTCAATATTTGACAGAGATCTTTTAGGGTGGTTGGGGCGTCTGGCTGCCTGCCAAGGTGTATTTAGGATGCTTACTTATCTCTCCCTCTAAATAAGTTAATTTTGAGTTCGTTATTATCCTCTGAGTTATACACGATGATTTGTGAGTTCAAACTGAGTCTATCTTCACCAAGTTGTGATTGCGTGTCTTGTAGTTAATCAGTAGTGTTGTTAGTTAACATATCAATACTGTACTCAAAAGGGGTTAGGACTCCATCTAATCAAAACTACCCTCTTACAGTTAAAACTCTGCTCTTACCTTTCTTATGTTTATTATCTGTTCACAATTTTGCCAACAAACTTTCTTGTTTTATTTTTGGTGTAGAGGAGAGTAAGAAGAAGTGTCCCAAATAGGGAGAAGTCAATATTAAAGATCTCAAATACTTGTGGGGTCTAAATCAAAGGGTTGAATAAGAATATCCTAGAGCTACTTCTATACTGATAGAGTATAAGAGGTCAATCACATCTTTTATTGCCTAACCACCCCTTACCTTGCCTCATATTCCTATCAACCTAGATGAGGAACCTATATCCACTTCTTTAGCTACAGAATCAATTAGAGTTAAGCTTATTCAAGGTGGAACCTCTTCCTCTTTTGAGTATTTGGATATTACCACCACCCTTACATCTCCTTCTGTAGAGATGGTGAAAAGAAAAATTCCAAACTGGCTAGTCAAGTCCACTCCCCCTGCTGCCAAGAAAACCATTATTCCTGATAAGACGTCTCAAGCCACTGATAAGAGACACCATGTTCTTAATACTGAAGAGGTTCAAATTGAAGAGACTCAATATAAGAGGTTAAAGAAAGGTTTGCCTAGCCATTAAGATCAGGCCAAAAAGTCTACTGAGTTGGCCAAAAAGTCTGTTATCGAGCAAGGAAAATTGAAAATGCTTCAGTGGCGATCAACCTTGGGCTGGCTAGGGAGTTTATAAAAGATGGAAATCTACCTGCAAATAGGTCAGCTGCATCCCCCATGAGCAGAGCCCAATTAACTTAGAGGCCTACCCACACTTTGGCTTTGGTAAATTCTTAACCTTTTTTTTTACATTTACTGATTTTTAATACCTTTCTTCTAAACTGACAACTCATTCATTTTCTTATAGTTCCTGGTCGACTTCAATAAGATGATGGAGAATGACGACCAAATAATATCCTCTTCCTCGACTGATGTTGAGGAGGCTCTTGATAGTTTGAAAAATTCTTACAAGTATCTAGTCAAGCTTTGGAGAGAGAAAAATAAGCCTGGTAGGATAAAATTAAGGCTGGCAAGGACGAGGCCAAAATAATAGAGGAGGCACGGAAGACTGTTGAGGATGGAAAAAATGTTGTTATTGATTGGTTGACCAAGGCTAAGGTGATAATTACTGAAGTTGAGCGCTGGGCAAAAGCTTCTGAAGATAGGGTAGTTTTCTTAACTATTGAGAACTCTACCCTAAAGGCCAAGGGAAAAAAGGATAAGGAAGAAGCTACAAATAAGGGATGGAAGAAAGTCTTTACTGTTGTATATATATAGATAGAGTACGCTAGAAAGTAGTCTTTCAAGGAAGGTTGATCGAAAGCCTTGAAGGAGGTTGGTACTCAGGAAGACTCTGAACCTTTTCAGAGGCATGACCCAAGAACTCATACTAACCTGAAGGAAGACTTTGATGATGATGAAGAGGGTTTTTAGGAGTCCTCTATGGTGCCTGTTGACCATGCCAACCTACCTTTGACTGACCAAGACAAAAGCAAGTAGCGAGAGAAGGACAAGGAGAAAGTTTAACTCCTTTAGCTAGATTATTTTTGCTTCTTCCTTTATGTATTTTCCTTTTCTTCTTCTTTGTCTTTTGCATTATAAACGACCCTATAATCAAAGAATGGTCAATGAAAAGACATATTTTTGCCCAATTGCTTATGACTTTATGTGATTTTGATTTCTTATCGATTGTTGTCTTCAATGTTGGTTATGCCGTTTGTTTTTCTTGATCGACCCCATAAACTAATACTTGTAAATTTCCAGTTTGATGCCAGGAAGAAAGCAATAGTCTCTACTAAATCCAACCTACTCAGGCGATGTAGGAATATTCTTGAGGCTATCCACATCCTATTAATGGATGAAGAGTGCGTGACAGTGTGATAATTGATTAAATTCGCAACTTTCTACGTTGGCACACTTATTTAATTAGTGTCCATTTTTAAACCAAAATAAATCAGCCCCAAATCATTCAACTGCGTGTGTGCGTGTGTCAAACCATAAAATAAATAAATCATGCAACACAAGCTTAAGGAAAAATCCCTGCAGGGCAAAACCTTTTATTTCTATAACTTTGAAAAGTTTACAAGACCATTGACTTACATACCATCTTGCTTTCGCCCACAAGAGTAACGCGCGGTGTCTTCGTCAAACCTTCAAAGCAACGGCTAGAAATCTGCACTGGTTCATGCGTAGCTATACCACAAGGACCGCAATCCTAGACACACAGTCTGAAATCTTCACAAGGACTCCCTCCACAATAGCACGCAGCTATCGGTTGTAGAGCTCTCCCCACAAAGAATAAACAAGGGCAAAAGTTGTGTTCTTGAACACCAAAAATAATTCACTAAAGCATATGGGAGTTTTGTGAATTGAAAACAAAAAGGGATTAAAACCCTAAAAAGAAGAAGCCTAAAGATTACTGCTTTGGCAGTGAATATGTTCTGGAAAATGTATGGACTTCTTAATGAAAACGTTACCCTTTAATGAGTATTTATACAAAAATGCACCACCTCGAAATACGAGCTCGTTCGAACGAGAAGCATATATCGCTCGAACGAAGTACGCATGTCGTTCAAACGACATCGCACGACTTCCAATCTCATTCGAATGAGATGCTGATCTCGCACGAACGACCTGGGAATCAAAATCGAGGTCCGCTTCAAAACATAGAAAAAATACTCATTCTTAATATTTGACGAAAAAGTCCGCTCCAACACTTAAAAAATATTTTATAAAAATCTCCCAAAAGCTCTAAGTGAAAAGTTAAGGTATTTAAAATATAACTTTACCAAAATAAACTTTGCGGAGTCTTGAATGATGAAGAACTTGAGTAATTCGGATCCGTCTTTGATGTAGATGTCTATTGAATGCTCTTCGACGGTGTAACGGTATATTACATAACAAATTGATAATGGGCCTATGAAAATATGTCCTTACAAATCTCCCCCTATGTCTATGCCGGTACATACATAAAAAAATCCGAATTACCAAAAAACCAAATTGTCTATACAAATCTACCCTCCCATGAATAAATTTGCAAGAACTCAAAACTGTTCTTCAATCATCTTCGTCAAATCTCAAAGCTTTTCTCATCAAGGTGTGCAACATCATGATATTCAATCTTTGTACCTACACACATGAGATAAAGCAAAAACCTTCGTGACGCATCGAGTTTTAAATGATATAAGAATAAAGCATTAATAATCAAACCTCCCCCATAATGCAAAAACTCCCCCATAACATGATAATTCTTTCTCCCCCTTTTTATGATGTCCCCAAATAGACAGATAAGAAGAAAAAATCAAAACATGGAGTGTCACGATAAAAATGCATAGCAAACAAGAATCAAGCTACGCACATGCAAAGTAGTATCTCACAAATTTCACAAATTATTTTTCAATTTTTCAATTTTTCATACAAAAATAAGATACCACTTTGAAAAATATGATACAAAAAAAAATCAAGCCATGGATTTAAACTAAAACAACCAAGTCATGGAAATGGAATGAATGGGTGTGAACACATTCGATAGGAAAATAAACTCAATCAATCATATGTGCACGATGCATATGTGTACCCCTAACGAATGAACATCAAAAGTATCCTTAGGTGTAAAAATTTGTTGAATTTAAATGACATCGACTTATGCAAATCAACAAATCAAAGTCAAAATGATTTTCACCCCAATAACATCCAAAACTATGTAGCGCATTTTCAAGCATTTCAAGGACTTGCAACCCCGTTTAAATTCTCCAACCAAACACCCTCAAATATATTTTCTTTTAGAGGTAATCTAAATTCTCAAACTTTGGAGAATTGGTACAAAAATCTAAATGGCCCATATTTGGCATGAATTTCTTTTTATTGCCTTTAAATTTTTTTCGGGCTCTTTTAAACCTCTTTGGACCCCGGATAATAAAATTCCTCAATTTTTTAGGTCCAATTTAACGGTGGCTTAGTATTCGTAAAGGCAAAATGAACCTTTCGCAGCGCTTCCCCGTTTTCAAACAAAGCACACAAACTGAAAAAACGGTTCTTATATGCACAATTTCCTTATCAAAATTTATCGCGCTTGGTTCGTTTTAAAGACAGGATTGAAGTGAAAACACCCAACCAACATGTGATAAGACGAGCACAATAATCAAACAAATCCGTGCACGTGTGCAATAAAGGAAATCATGAGTCAAACATGTAGGTAGTAACACTTAATTACATCTTAATGACTCCAAACATTATAAATCACAAGGATGAATTGACCTATTGTCTCAAAACTCTATCAAATAGTCACATGAAAAAAATGGAATGATGTTGTGACTCGGTCATCCTAAGTTTCCATCCATAAACAGTGTAAACAAAATATAAAAATCTTTTTAGATTTTCTCAAAATTTTATCAAAATAAAATCTTTTTGTATTTTTCAAAATATTTCAAAACAAAGGACATGTACAAAAAGTACATGTCATTACACTAGAAAATATATATCATGAAACCACAACTAGTGTATGATAAACATGCAAACATAATCATCTATATGATATGGCAAGAGAAGAATCATGTGCAAGCAAATGAGAATCAACTATTCTAAAATCTAGCGTATCCAAAAGTGATTTCCTAACCCAAGTGGATGTAACACGTCGACATGGGGTTTTGGAAACCAACAAAACACTAGACTTTGAATTCCTAGGACCTCTTCCAAGATCAAAACAAAATCTTCTAAGGTGACCTTTCCTACCACAATATGAACATGTGTAAACGGGTGGAACGACACCTAAAGTGTGATCTTTTCTAACATCCTTGGAATTAGTTGACCCTCTAAAACAAATAATGGTTATGGCTTTAGCATTAGAAGCATGAGAACACGATGAGCCATTACCATCACTATCAAACCTACTTGAGTCTGTCAAATCATTTTTTAACTTCAAAATTTTTGACTCAGGCAAAGAATTAGACTCTTCCAAATTAAGAGACGCCTTCTGAAAATTATCAATCAAACCTAGAAGGTTATCTCGCTTCCCCTCAATTAAAGCAAACTTTTTCTTAAGAGTCTTTTCACGTGCCACAAACTCATTGACTAAAATATTTTTATCATCTTTGGCACAAACACAAACCATCGAATTTTTAAGGTCCTCCAATTCCTATTTTAAAAATAGGACCCTATCATCACTCTCCTTTTTGGCAATTTTTAAAGAATCAAAATCAATACACAAATTACTAAAGTGCTCACGACAAATATCACTTTGAGTTTGAAACGCTTGCAAATATTCAATCTTACTTTTAAAGAGATAATTTTCTTTTTCCAAAACTTTAATTCTTTTGCAAAGTTTCAAATTCAAACTTTTTAATTTTTCAGCACGGTCGTGAACTTTTTTAAAAGTAGGCTCCTCATTAAACGGGCGTACCATTGAAAAAAAATGCGATTTTTCACAAAACTGATTTAAAAAAAAAATAATATCGCATGATTTTGCGGAAAATAGGAATACGCGATAAATTAGCGTACCTTGCTCTGATACCAATTTGAAAACGTGAGAAGTCAAATTATATCAGGGAAAAATCTTTAAAAATCAGGATCACTCAATAATTTAGAGTAACCCGCTCTGATACCAATTTGAAGAGTGCGTGACAGTGTGATAATTGATTAAACTCGCAACTTTCTACGTTGGCACACTTATTTAATTAGTGTCCATTTTTAAACCAAAATAAATCAGCCCCAAATCATTCAACTGCGTATGTGCGTGTGTCAAACCATAAAATAAATAAATCATGCATCACAAGCTTAAGGAAAAATCCCCACAGGGAAAAACCTTTAATTTCTAGAACTTTGGAAAGTTTACAAGACCATTTACTTACATACCATCTTGCTTTCACCCACAAGAGTAACGCACGGTGTCTTCGTCAAACCTTCAAAGCAACGGCTAGAAATCTGCAGTGGTTCATGCACAGCTATACCACAAGGACCGCAATCCTAGACACACAGTCTGAAATCTTCACAAGGACTCCCTCCACAATAGCACGCAGCTATCGTTTGTAGAGCTCTCCCCACAAAGAATAAACAAGGGCAAAAGTTGTGTTCTGGAACACCAAAAACAATTCACTAAAGCATATGGGAGTTTTGTGAATTGAAAACAAAAAGGGATTAAAACCCTAAAAATAAGAAGCCTAAAGATTATTGCTTTGGCAGTATTTCTGTTCTGGAAAACGTATGGGCTTCTTAATGAAAACATTACCATTTAATGAGTATTTATACAAAAATGCACCGCCTTGAAATACGAGCTCGTTCGAATGAGAAGCCTATGTCGCTCGAACGAAGTACGCATGTCGTTCAAACGGCATCGCGCGACTTCTAATCTCGTTCGAACGAGATGCTGATTGCGCACGAATGACCTGGGCATCAAAATCGAGGTCTGCTTCAAAACTTAGAAAAAATACTCATTCTCAATATTTGACGAAAAAGTCCGCTCCAACACTTAGAAAATATTTTGTAAAAATCTCCCAGAAGCTCTAAGTGAAAAGTTAAGGTATTTAAAACATAACCTTCCCAAAGTAAACTTTGTGGAGTCTTGAATGATGAAGAACTTGAGTAATTCGGGTCCGTCTTTGATGTAGATGTCTCTTGAATGCTCTTCGACGGTGTAGCGGTATATGACATAACAAATTGATAACAAACCTATGAAAATATGTCCTTACAATGGAGGAAGATTTGATGGGGTTTCTCAGCCTAGATGCCTCCAACCAAGTGAAGGAGTCTTATATTCATTTGCATTACCTTTTGGACAGAGCTGTGGCGAACAACGTCGATTATTATGAGATGATTCAGCAGATGCAGAGCGACCCCAAGCTCTCTATGTACTTACTTCACTTCAATTATGAAACTAAGTACCATGCCTTGAGTGAAGGTTGTGGATTTGATATCAAATTATAAGATGTCAATTCGGCTTTGCATATAAAAGAGTTAGTGTTAACCCAAGAAGCTGAGGGTGCTCGATCAATAGCTGTATTTTTAGATAGATTGAGAATAATGCTATGAGAAATAGGTTGGACAGGTTGAAGAAGTCATCCACCACTGGTCTAGATGAGGGGTTATCCTTTTTAAAGACTAATAATGCTAGGTTATTGGAAGAGTTGGAGGCACACTAAGTTAGGCCAATTTTCTAGGCAGAGAATTATTGTTCGGCCAACCATTAATGAGGAGAGAACTAAGAAAACCTTGGTCGACAAGGCTTCCATGCTCAAAGAGAAGGATAAGTCCATCAGAAAGCTTCAAGATAATGTAGACCGACTGACTTTACACTTTCATAAGTAACCCAAAGTTGTTTGGATGGACGGGTATGATGAGGCATTGACTTGGATAAGAACAAGGAGCAGGCCATGAATGAGGGATATAAATAGGGTTGGATGAACCTGCTCACTCTGATAAGATACCTAATGGCAATGGATTATGGTATTAGCATGACCTAGGAATGTTAGAATATTCTGATCCTCTTTTCTTAATTGATGTTAGGTAGATTCCTCCTGATGCCATTCCTCAGAGCTTAATCAGAAAATACATTGGGGATTTCAGCCTTGAAGGAAAAGTGGTGTATGTTCATCCATATCATCTACTTGATTGTATGAGCAGCACTAGACCTACTAGGAGGAGAGAGTTTAGATTTATAAATCATCCGAGAACCCTTAATGAACCTCCTGTTAGGATGAGCAAGGTTTAAGGGAAACGCCAGTAGAATAGACTTGTATTTCTTACGTTATTGATCTTCATTTTGTAATACATATTTATTGGAATGAAATGAAATTATTTCTCATTACTTGTCTTCTTTATTTAACCTTGTACTTAGTATTAATCTTATTTCTGACTAGGTAATCTGTGTAATGACTAGTTATTCAGCTTATTGACTTAATAACTTGCTTAAATGTTAAATGATTTATTCATGGTTGAATCTATTTGTAATGTCGTATATTCTACTAATGCTCTTAGATAAAATTGTAAATAGTTTTGTTGAACTAAGTTGGTGCATTGGTTTTCAGTGGCGACCAAGTGTATTAGGAATGTATAGTTCTTCATATATTTTAACTTGGTCGGGTAAAACCTCTTGTGTTTGACTTTGACTCTTACATGAAGTTTTAATGACTTTTTGTTCTTGGTTTTTCGAAGATGAAATCATATATGAATTTTATTATCATCTCTCAGCTTTCTTAAAGTTGGAAAAATTTGAACTAAAGGTGAACTTTTTTTAAATTGGAAAAGTTTGAACCAAAACTGTACTTTTCTAAAGTTGGAAAAGTTTGAACCAAAAGTTTAAATTAACATTGTTTGGTAGTTGGTGTAAGTAGAACCATATACTCTAAAAAAATGAAAAATGAAGCATAGATATTGGAAAATTTCAACTTCATTGAATTGAATATTTGATTACATGAAAACAAAATTACTAATAATATTTATGCAGATGGTCTGCGTTCCAAGGATTATTGAACTCTTCAACTTCCAATGTTTCCAAGTGATAAGTTCCTGGTCGGATAACTGCAGAAATACTGTATGGATAATGCCAATTAGGCTTGAGCTTATTGCTCTTCTGAATTACCCTTTTAAGTACCAGATCTCCCTGTTTCAAGTTGGTCATCTTGACCCTTAGATTATAGAACCTAGTAGTCCTTTGTTGATAAGCAGTCATCTAAATAATAACATCACCTCATAAAATAACTTTTGGGTAAATCAAAATCCAACACTCTATGGGTCGAAAAACCTACTTCACATGGTACAACTTCCTTAGTGCCAAAAATAAACATATATGGGGTTTTCCATATTGTAGTTTTTGGAGTGGTCTTATAGGCCCAAAGAACACAATGAAGTTCATTTATGCAATTGCCTTTAGCATCATCTAACCTTTTCTTCAATCCATTGAGTAAAGTCTTATTAGTGATTTATGTTTAACCATGGCGTTATGGATGTCCAGGTGCTGAGTGAAGCTTTTGAATGCCAGACCTGATGTAATACTCTTCAAACTCCTAATTGTCAAACTGGGTACCATGGTCAGTGATGAAAGCATAGCAGGTTCCATAACGATAGATAATATGTTTCCATATGAACTAGAAGACCCCCTGGTAAGTTATATCTATCAAACATAGCCTCCACCCATTTGGTGAAGTAATCTACTACTACCATCATATATTTGAACCGTACCTTAGTAGTCAGTAATGGTCCGAACAAGTCTATTCCCAAATAGCAAATGACCATGGAGAAGTGATGGGTGTTAGAGTAGACCCTAGTCTTCTATGGATAGTGGCAAATTTTTGGCACTTATCACATTTTTTGGAAAAAGAAATGCAATCGTCCTTCATTATTGGCCAATAATAGCCTTGCATTGCTATCCTCCATGTTAATGATAAGCCAGCTGAATGACCTCCACATAAGCTTTCACGTACATCTTTGATCAGGTCATTCATTTCATTTGGATTAACATAATTAATTAAAGAGACAGTACAACCCCTCTTATACAAAATACATTTTTCCAAAACATAACTAGCTATTTTGTACCTCATCTTCCTAGCTTCTTTCAAGTCAGAAGGCACTAATCATCCTTTGATACAATCTCTAATCAGATCCATCTATGAAGGGCCTAATTATATGGACATTATATTGATATTTTCTCCATTAATTCTTTTATGGGCAAGGATTTGTACTCTAAGTAATTGCCTGAGTTCTATCTGAGTTACTGAGGTTAGCTGAGGAATTTTCCAACCTTGGAATCCTTACCATCCTGACTGCAGGGAACAAAAAAATGACCTCTATAGATTTTTTATGGTATCTCACCATTATTTCTCTTTTAAATCCACAGATTTACTGCATCTAATTAGTAATAAGCTGAGAATCACTATGTGCCAACATTTGCTCGGCACCCAATGATGAAGCTAATTTCAGTCTAGTAATGCATCGTATTCAACCTCATTGTTGGAAGCCTGAAATTGAAATCTCAAATCATATTCCACATCCAAGTTGTCTCGAGTGTTGATAATGAAGTCATCTCCACTGCTAGTAGCGCATGAGGATACATCTATAAATAGTTTCCAAAATAAAGCGTCATTAGAGAAATCTTCCTCTGTTAGCACTCCATATTTAAATATCTTCTTACTTTGCTCCGCCACTCGTTGAATCCTTTCTTGAACAACTGGCGATTCTGGTTTATCGACTATAATTTTAATTTTCTTTTGAGCAACGCTCTCTTTCGAAGTAGTATGCTCAGCAGGCAAACTTGGATTATTTTGCAATTCTGCATATGTAAACTCTGCAATGAAGTCTGCCACTTCTTGCCCTTCAGTGAAATTCTGTGCTTATTAATAATTTCATACTCTCCAAGCTCAACGGCCCAAGATATTAACCTCCCTTATTTTTCAGGCTTGTGCAAAGCTTGTCGCAAAGGTAAGTCGGTGTATACTACAATGGTATGGGCTTAAAAGTATGGACTCGTTCTTCTGGAAGCTTTAGTGAGTGTCAATGCGAACTTCTCCAAGCATGGATATCCTATTTTCACTCCTTATAATGATTTCCTAGTATAGTACACAAGCTTATGGATTCCTCCCTCTAGTCGAATCAAAGTCGAGCTAATAATTGACTCTGAAATGGCTAAATACAGATACAATTTATCCCCCCAAACGGGTCGAGATAAAAGAGGTGGAGATCCTAAATACTTCTTCAATTCTAGAAAAGGTCTCTCGCATTCATCATTCCACTTGAAGGTATTTTTTATCACGTTAAATAATGGAATATATATATCTATAGCTCGAGAAATAAAGCAATTAGAGCTGCCACTCTTCCTATTAATTTTTGCATGTCCTTTTTATTGGTCGGGGATTGCATTTCCAGGAAGGCCTTGATTTTATCAAGATTGGCTCCAATTACCCTTTGATTTATGATGTATCCTAGGAACATACCTTCCTGTTCCTCGAAGATACATTTAGTCGGGTTGAGCTTCATTTGATGTTTCTCTAGCTGATCAAATTTTTGGGCCAAATCCACAATATGGTCCGTAGAAAATTTGTTCTTAGTGAGCATGTTATCTATGTACACTTCCATATTCTTAACAATCTAGTCTTTAAATACTTTATTTACCAATCTCTGATAGGTTGCTCCAGTATTTTTTATCCCAAAGGTCATAACATTGTAATAGTTCGTTCCTCGCTGGTAATGAAGGGTGTTATTTCCTTGTCTTCAAGTTTCATCTTAATATGGTTGTAGCCAGAATAAACATCCATGAAACTGAGAAGTTCATGTCCTGCAGTTGCATGTAACAATTGATCGATCCTTGACAAAGGAAATGATCTTTTGGGCATGCTTTATTGAGGTCCGTGAAATCCACACACATGCACCATTTATTGTTCTTCTTTTTTACCATAACCTACTGGACAATCAACTGGGATACTTGACATCTTCTGTAAACTGTGCTCGCTGTAACTTCTCCACTTCCTCCTAAATTTTCATATTCTTCTCGGGACTGAAAACTCGAAGTTTTTACTTAATTAACTTAGAATCTGGATAAATATTAAGTTCATAGAAAATAAATTTTGGATTAATCTGTGGCATATCCTCGTGACTCCACGTGAATACATTATTCCTTTCTCTAAGGAATGTAATAAATTCCTATTTTCTGTTTGAGCGGAAGAGTCAACCTTGAACCAATCTAAGTGGTCCTTTTTAGCTTTTCTCCATCAAGCATGATAGTTTCCATTTGTTCCATAAATTTGTCCCTTCACCAACTCTTCCTCTTCCCGGGGATCCTGAGTGTTAATATGGAATTGAGTTGTGCCTTTTATCTGTACTTCCTATTGGTCGGTTGAAGTATAATAACATTACCTAGCTTCCATCCAACTACCATTCATTATGTCGACTCTTAATAAATAGGAAATTTCATGCACTAATGCACAGTAGATGGCATGACTTCTAACTGCTTGATTCCAACTCTATTGAGTATGGTATTGTAGGCTAATGGATGCTTTTATCTAACACAAAGAAACAAATTCTTTCCTTCCCACTTTCTATCCAGGTTCCAACCACCACATCTAGCTTAATGGTTCCCAAGGGATATACCCTTTCGCCTGAGAATCCTATGAGAGGCTTGTGATACGATTCTAGATTAATGTCTCGTAGCCATATGCTACTATAACAGTTATAGAACATGATGTCTACAGAATTCCCATTATCAACGAATATTCTTACAACTTTGTCATGATAAACCCTCAAGTGATGACTAACGGATCATTATGAGGATAAAGCACCCCACTCAAATCGTTTTTAGATACTCCTATCACCAGTCTATCCTTGTTGACCTTCCTTGATTGACTATCTATACATTCAGACATATTAATCTATCTGATAGATGGGCAGGATTTAGCCTTGTTCAGATAATCCTTCCTTTCTTCAATCTTATCTTTACCTCTAGCATCTCCTCCTATGATGAAGTGGCAGCCAAAGGAAATCATTATTACTTCCACCTTTGGCTCATCAGGCTTCTTAGGAAAGTCAAGATCATCTTTAAAATTATTATTACGTGCTCTTTTGGTGCCATCCTTTCCTCGACCAGGGAATTCTAACCTTCTTTGAGCATTTCGATTGACATTTTGATCAATAAACTTATTCAATTTTCCTCGCCGAATAAGATTTTTGACCTCATTCTTCAATTCTATGCAATTATCAGTGGTGTGCCCATGATCCTTATAAAAATCACATTACTCGGATTTATCCCTCCTGTTGGGAGGTGACCTCAACTTTCCAAGGTAGTTCAAATCTCGATTTCCTTTGATTTCCTCCAGGATGTGGTGGACACCTTAGGTGAGTGGAGTATACCCATCATACTTCTTGATCCAATCTAACTTTTTATTTTTTGTTCTTTCTTGAACGAATTTTTCTTCTGACTTTCACCCTATGTCTACGAAACTTCCTGTGGGTACCCAAAATCAGAACCATGGGCCTGGACGAGTATCCTAGTCCTGGCGGCCCAAAGTCCAGGCCCCTCATCTCTTATATTGATCCGGTCTCCCCCCACGTTCTCATTAAGGGAAGTTATTGGGGAGATGGAAAACGTGGAGGAACCCATCACCTCCACTTACCTACATGTACATGTATATATTAAACCCTAGGTCCGGGGTAAAGGTACAAGTTGTATTCTCTATAATTACTCTCCGGAGTATATAGAAATAATATCGACTGCACCACCGTCGATGTAGGCACATCTTTGCTGAACCACGTACATCTTTTGTTGTGTGATTGTCATTTTATATTCCTTATTCTTACTTGGTGAATGCTTTCTTCTTATTTATTTGTGTTGCACAATAATTGTCACCATAATTAGTGCCGTCTGTGGGAAGCATTTATCTTTCCCTGAGAAGAGCCTACACCAAGAAAGGAGTTTAAGATGTCCGGTCACAGCAGCAATGCCCCTCAGGCAGGAGATATTCAAGAGCCACCTGCTCCTCGCAGGATTAGGTCTAAAGTTCGGCGTTCAGATCAGAGAGCTCGCGGGGAAAGGCCAGCTTCAGAAGAAATTCAGGGACCAGCGAGGTCCATATAGATATCCAGATTGATTGATGCTTATGAGGAAAGGCTCCACGAGCAGAGGGAATCTTCCAACAGGTACGAGGCTGAGAATACTCTCTTGAGAAGATTACTGGAAAGACTGGAGAGGGAGCTTTGTCCTGATAACAGGAGACTTCCATACCACACTCCTAACCCTCAGGCGAGAAAGTCTCGCAGCCGAGGAAGGAGCCCTGGGCGAGAATCTCAGAAGGTCGAAGGAGGCGAGTCAGACGACGACCTCCGAGAACAGCTGTGAAGAGCTCACCGCTACCACAACCCTGCTCGTAGCGATGAAAACATACGAAATCTAGTCCGCAGGGAGATGGACCAACATCCTGCTCACCACGGAACAAGATTAACCATAAGAACCCGTAAGGCGAGCTCTCAAAACTCAGATGAAGTCACCCTTCATGAGGGAAATCTAAGAGGAAGAAGCCCCCAAGAAAGTTACCATTCCAAGGTTCAAGATTTACGACGGAAAGTCTGATCCCATCGATCACGTCAGGCAATACCGATAGGCCATGACCCTATGGAATCACCGAGATGCCCTGATGTGCCACATTTTTCCCTCGAGCCTGCATGATGTAGCGCAGAAGTGGTTCGAAAGGCTTCCCCACCGATCGATCGGGAGTTTCAAGTCCCTCGCCGAACTTTTTACGACCCGATTCATTACCATTAGCTCCCATCCCAAAAGGATGGATGCTTTGCTAACAATGAAGAGAACGCCTCAAGAGACCCTCCGAGACTACACGAAGAGGTACTGGGAATTATTCAATGAGATCGAGGACTGCGCAGAGGAAGTGGCAGTGGCCTCCTTCAAAATTGGGCTCCCTATTTCTTCCCTCCTATACCAGTCCCTGACGAAGAAGGAAGCTATGACTATTGATGACCTAATGGCTCGAATCGAGAAATACACAAAAGTAGAGGATGTTACCCACCTCAGTACAGGAGAAAACGATCGAGCTAAACTCACTACCAAGGGAAGTGACAAAGCTGAGAATCAGAAGAAAGGAGGAAAGAACGGGGGCAAAAATGGCTCCAAGAACGGAGGGAACAATGATGCGTCAAAATCATTTCAGGCTGTCAACACCGTCTTCAAAGAACCAATCTATAAAATTATCCCAAAGATCAAAGATGAGCCATTCATCAAGTAGCCCAGGAAAATGGGAGGAGATCCCTCAAAGAGGAATAATGCATTAAGATGAGCTTTTCACAAAGAGGGAGGACATAAGACCAAGTACTGCAAAGCTCTTAAGAGTCACCTCGAGGAGCTGGCCCAGTCTGGGCATTTGAACGACTTTGTGGAAAAGAGGGCAGAGAAAGTAGCTGCCAACAGAGAGGCGAGACCCGATAACGTGCTGGAGGATGATGCTGGACATGAATTCGCAGTAATCCACGCAGCATCTGACGTCAAGCAGGTACAAGGGAACTCAGCTCGAATGGAAATGAAAAAACTTACAGCGGTAATGCACGCTTTTCAAATCGATCCAGCAAAGTCACAGTCAGGAAAGCATCGACGAACATAGGACGTCAACTATAACAAGCATATTATTTTCACGGATGAAGATCTGGTGGGAGTAAGGACCCCACATCATAATGCCCTGGTCATTACGCTCAGGATATCCAACTTTGACATCGACAGGCTACTCGTCGATCAAGGAAGCTCATCCGAAGTAATGTACCTCGACCTATTCAGAAAATTGAAGTTGAGCGTCGTCGACCTACAGGAAGATAGTGTCCCTTTGGTCGGCTTCGCTGGAAAAATGACTATGCCCCTAGGAAAGATAGTGCTGCCAGTGCATGCTGGAAACGTCTCCAAGATGATCGAGTTTTTGGTAGTTGACATCGACTCACCGTACCAGGCCATCCTCGGTAGGGGATGGCTTCATGCAATGAAGGCAGTCTCCTCGAACTACCATCATAAACTCAAGTATGTAACCGAGCGAGGAGTAATGGAGATCCATGGCGACCAAGCGATGGCAATGAGGTGCTTCATAGCTGCCATCCGACCAAAGCCAGAGAAGAAGGTCAGTCAACCTAGAAGAAAAGATGAAGAAGGTGAGATACCTTCCAAATATCAATTAAAGTACGGAAGACCTGGAGTAGAGGAGACCAAGCTCCTCCCCTTCGAGCGTGTCTTTGAGGACCTGGTAGAAGTTATGGCTGAAGATGGTAACAGTAGCAGAGTCTTTTTGATTGGAGCATCTCTCACCGACCAAGAACAAAAGGAGTTGACAACCTTACTGAGGCGCAACGTAGATGTTTTCACATGGGAACCGTACGAGCAGCCCGAAATCGATCCTAGTATGGTCTGTCATCAGCTACACGTTGACCCCACATTCAAGCCAATCACGCAGAAGGCATGATGAACTACACCCGATAAGGTTAAAGCGATCGAAAAGGAAGTCAAAAAACTGTTGGATGCAGGATCCATATGGGAAGTGCAATTCCCCAAGTGGTTGTCCAACCCAGTAGTAGTTCCGAAGAATAATGGGAAATGGAGAGTTTGCATCGATTTCACTGACCTCAACAAAGCATGCTCAAAGGATAGTTTCTCCCTCCCAAAGATAGAACAACTAGTAGACGCCACTGCAGCTTACGAGCGAATGAGTTTCCTGGATGCGTACTCGGGATATCACCAGATCCCCTTGTATGCCCCAGACCAGGACAAAACGGCGTTCATCATGACAGTTGGGTTATATTGCTACAAGGTCATGCCTTTTGGGCTCAAGAATGCAGGGGCAACCTATCAGTGGCTGGTCACTAAAATGTTCAAGGATCAAATGGGAGACACAATGGAGGTCTACATCGATGACATGCTCGTTAAGAGCAAGAAGAAAGAAAATCACCTCTCGAACCTGTCAAGCACCTTCGAAACCCTCAGGAAGTACTGGGTGAAACTTAATGCGAGCAAGTGTTCCTTCGGTGTCCAGTCAGGAAAATTTCTTGGGTACTTGGTTAGTAAGCGAGTCATAGAAGTTAATCCAGACCAAATCGATGCAATCAACAGGGTGCAACCCCCTCGCACAATCCGGGACATTCAGAAGCTCACTGGAATGCTCGCTGCCTTCAATCGCTTCATCTCCAAATCCTCCGAGAAGTGCAAGCCTTTTTTCCAGCTTCTAAAGGGGAGTAAAACGATAGAGTGGAGCCCAGATTGTTCACGAGCATTGGATGAGCTCAAGGCCTACTTAAGCACTCCACTGCTGCTTGTCATACCACTGTAGACGGATTCTTTGTACCTATACCTATCCGTATCCAACCACACTGTCAGCTCTATGCTAATATGCGAGGTTACAGGGATCCAATACCCCGTTTATTATGCGAGCAAGACCTTATTAGACGCAGAGCAAATGTACCTGCCATTGGAGAAGCTCGCCTTTGCACTATTAATAGCCTCGAGAAAGCTGAAGCATTATTTCGAAGCTCATACTATCATCGTCCTTACATCGCATCCCCTTAAGGCGGTCCTAAGGAAAGAGGATTTGTCGGGCATATTGTCTAAGTGGTCAGTTGAGCTCGACCGATTTGACATCCAATTTCAACCAAGGATAGCTATCAAGGGCCAAATCCTCGCTGATTTCATAGCTGAATTCACGGGAGAATAACTCTCCGACCAACCTCAACCAACAAGGCAAGAGAAGAACCAAGCAATAGAGGAAACCTGGAAGCTTTTCGATGATGGAGCCTCCAACTCCAAGGGGGCAGGGGTAGGCATTATTCTCATCACTCCAGAAAACACAATCCTTGAACAAGGTATCAGGTTTGGATTTGCAGCCTCCAATAACGAAGCAGAATACGAAGCCCTAATAGCCGGTCTCCAAAAGGCGCAAACTCTAAGAGCAAAATGTTTACAGGTGTTTGGAGATTCCCAACTAGTATCAAATCAGGTAAGTGGAGATTACAATGTGAAGGATGAAAGGATGGCAGACTACCTCACCTTAGTGAAAAAATTAATGACGAGCTTTGAAGAGATCAACATCCAGCAGTTTCCCAGGGGGCAAAATAATCATGCTGATGCCTTAGCAACCCTGAGTTCGGTAGTTGACTCTGACCTAAAAAGAATCATCCCCATCAATTTCCTCATTTGTCCGAGCATTAACCACAGCATCAAGCTACCAAACGTGGAACAGATACTCCAAGTGGGGTCAGCCTCCAGCTGGATGAACCCCTTAAGGGACTATTTAAAGGATGGCACGCTCCCAGATGACAAGAAAATTGCCCACCAGATAAGAGTCAAAGCTGTTCGCTTTCACTTATCCACAGGAGGCGACTTATATAAGAGATCCTTCTCCGGTCCCTAACTTAGATGCATCCATCCAGGCGATGTCGAGCAAGCACTACGCGAACTTCACGAAGGAATCTGTGGAAGTCATGTCGGAGGAAGGTCTCTAGCCTTTTGAGCAATGAAGGAAGGCTATTGGTGGCCATATATGCAAAAGGACTCCGCGGTATATGTCCGCAAATGCCTGAAATGCTAACTCCACGCTCCTATGGCTCACCAACCCCCCAGTGACCTAAAGTCCCTGTAAAACCCATGGCCCTTCGCCCAATGGGGAATGGACATCGTGGGGCCACTGCCCACCGCTGCTGGCAATCGCAAATACCTATTGGTTGCGACTGACTACTTCACCAAATGGATCGAGGAAAAACCATTGGCGAACATCCGAGATGCTGATATGATAAGATTCATATGGAGGAATATAATCACTCGATTCAGAATCCCCAGAACCATCATCACCGACAATGGAACACAGTTCGAGAGTGACCCCTTTCAGGACTTCTGTAATGAACACGGGATCAGGCACCACTTCAGTTTGGTGGCCTACCCTCAGAGAAATGGCCAAGCTGAAGCTTCCAACAAAACTGTGATCGATGGATTGAAGAAGCGATTAGAGGGAGCCAAAGGTGCATGGGTAACAGAGGTACCCCATATCCTATGGGCGTACCGAACCACTCCTCGGCGAGCAACAGGAGAAACCCCATTTTTATTGACATATGGCATGGAAGCAGTCATCCCACTAGAAGCAGGTTTGCTAACAATGAGATCCAACCTTGTCGACCAAGGCCAGAATGATGAGGCATTGCTCGCTGAACTCGACCTAGCCGATGAGCGCAGAGAACTTGCCCTAGTGAAGTTAGCGAGCTATTAGCAATAGTTCGTGAAGCACTACAACAAAAGAGTTAACCCGAGAATATTCCAAGTTGGGGACTATATTCTAAGGAAAGTCCTGGGCAGCACAGTGAAGTTGTCAGACACCAATCTAGGCCCAAACTGGGAAGGACCCTTTAAAATAACTAGAGACGACCTGCAAGGTGCCTATCACTTAGAAACGATGGAGGGCAGAGAAATACCACGAGCATGGAACGCAACTAATCTCAAGAAATTCTATTTTTAGATCTTTTTATATTCTGTTGTTACCAAAATAGAAAGTTCATTTCCCTTATTACTAATGAAAGTTACTTAATTGGTTACACTCTGATCAGTAACAACTGCATTTATCGCACATATTTTCCAACTAGCAGGCAAGATGGTCACTATAGCAGGGGAATACCCCTCCTCAGGTCATCGTCATAAAACACGAGAGACCTCTTACCATTGCCCCCGACAATATATAAAGCCCTACAGAGGATTCTAAGGCAATACGGCCAAATTTTATACTGGTCATCAAACCTACTTCGGTTGAGAAAAATCCTGATCGGATGAAGACATCCAACACCAGGTGTGTCCTCGCCAATTGCCCTACTTAGGCCTAAGGAAGTGTGACGACACAACCTAAAAGTTAAAGTGGGTCACAATGGTACCTTGGTATTATACTGGACTGGGGGGACACTCGCATGACAAAATAAAAAAGATTATAAAGCAGCAAGAATATGAAAAGTATAATGTACACATTTAGTTGGCAAAATTGCCCAAAACACAAACTTTTCATTAATCAATCATGCTTACAACAATGATAATACATGTTTAGTCGGCGAGCTCGCCCAAAGCATTTACATTATCAAAAATACAAAAAAAATAACAACTGGAAAAATCTCAAGGGGGTGGAAGCCTCCGAGCAAGATAATCAGCCACTCGAGCTCTTCGTCCGTCATTAGGAGCAGGAGCTACCTCTTCCACAACCTCATTCGCATCCGACTCCAATAATTGTCGAGGAATAGCATCGATGGGGATCTATCGATCATCCCTCCTGAATTGGTTGGGCATCAGTGTGGAGGAAGATATCTCATGACGATACCATAGCACCGAGTTCCTCGGGACTTGCATCTCCTTCAAGGCACTTAGCCATCCCCTGATAAAAGATAGCTCCTCGAACTCAGATAGCCTTGTTGGGGCATCCGACCAGCCTTGATCATATCCTTCAGCCCACGCTTGCCAAGGACCTTTCTTGAACAAGTACCGCAATCGGGTAACGTCCCTTTGAAGCCCAGCAGTAATTACATATGCTCGCTGAACATCACCGCGGAGCTCTTCCATTTCCTTATCACGAAGTTCTTCTGCTTCCCTATTTCTACCCCTGGTGCTCTTACTAACTCGCAGAAGGGGAGGGCGAGTGGGACCTCGCGACATATGAGGAGTAACATTATGACCAGCTCTAGTTCGCGATGATGAGGAGCCTTGTAATACTGCTCGAACGGTGCTCGACGCATGCTCCCTGAGTCGTGAGACTTCTCTCCTCAGGTCTTCATTTTCCTGATGAAGAACCTCCCCAACTTGGTTGATCTCGGTGGCCTCTATTAGTCTTGTTCTCAGCACATTGACCTCCTCTTGCACTGAAGCACCAATGTCCTCCATTTCCTGGAGCCTGTCCTTCATCTTGGCCACTAGTTCAAATTGCTCCTTATTTTTTCTGATTTCTATACCTGAGGGACTTACAAAGCTTGACGAAGGCCTGGAGAACTTCGAGACTCATATTGGGACCAAGGGTCCTTCCCAATTGGGAAGTAGCGGGAATGTAATCATCCACATCAACTAACTGCAAGCAGGAAAAAGGTAAGGGAGAGGAAGAGAAAAATCAGTACAAGCAGAAATGAAGCCTTTTTCATTAATGAAGATTGGAATTACATAAAACTGAAAAAAGAAAGGTTACAGAGTAAAAAAAGCAAAAATACAAGGCAACCCTATCAGATAACTAAGTAGCGACCTCAGGGGGCCCAGAAGCTGATGGCCCTTTCCCCTTATCGGCATCAACAGGAGCACTGCCCTCGGCAAGGATGATCTCTGTCACCTCAATAATAGAAACACCAGTAGGGGTCGCCTGAGGAGCAGGATCAGAGACTTCAACAGCTTGGGAAGGGTCCTCATCCATGGCTGGCCTCGGCCCTGGATCGTGCTCTTCATAAAGAGGAGATGCAACATCCACTCCAGTAGCTACAAGAGCCTTGTTCCATCCTTTCTTGAAGTTCAGACGACTAATATAGCCTATCTGAACTTCAGCATCTTCGTATGCTGCAACCCAGCCGGAATTGTAAGAGTCTTCTTTAGCAGTGATAGCCTCGAACTCCTTCTTCAGCTCTTCAGAGAGCGCCATGTTCTCCTCCACGACAGCAAGTTTGTTCGAGCAAAACAGGTCGTAGGCCTGCCTCAACTCCTTTATATCCTTGATTGCCACATCCTTCTCCTTGTTCGCAGTGGCAAGAGCCAAGTCGAATGAAATTCGAGCAGCGTCAACAGTCTTAAAATTGGCCTCGAGCTCTTTACCCTTCAGTTTCAGGGCAGAGTTCTCTTGCTCTAGCTCACTGTTCTTCTTCACTAGCTCATCGCGTGAGCGATACAGCACGGCGAAGTCAGTAACAAACTGTAAAAATGAGAAGACATTATAAGAGGGAAATAAGGGAAGTCAGAAAAATAGAAGAGAAAAAGAAAAAAAACCTTACCAGAGCAAGCCTCTGACTAGCCTGAAGGGACAAGTGCTCTGACCCTACTACCCTTTGGCGATCATCCAGGAGGACAGCTCTCTCGAGCAGGGACGGGGCCAGCTGAAGAGAAATTACCACGGAGGCCCCCTCGGGCAGAGCAGATACCGGGACTAAGGCCTGCCTGGCCTTCGTCCTCGCCTCAGCCCTCCTGATATACCAGTTTATATCCTCGGCTTGGATGAGGATTACCTCTAAAACGGACGACCATGCGAGGGGCTGACCCTTCACCAATCTCTTGACGACCCTTCGCCCAGGATCCAGACGACAGTACGAGGGGCCGACCCTCCACCAGGCTCCAGACGACAGTACGAGGGGCCGACCCTCTACCCAGGCTCCAGACGACAGTACGAGGGGCCGACCCTCTACCAGGCCCCAGACGACAGTACAAGGGGCCGACAGTACGAGGCCAGAATTGGGACAGGATCACTACCAAAAGAAACTTTGCCCTCGGCCTCGGCTCATAGGCCGAGGGTGATATCATGACAGCGCGTGGTTTGGGAGACGCGTGGAACAGTGCGCGTGAGGCCCATATGACATGTGGCAGACCGTTATAACAAAATCACACCCTCACGTGAGGGAATATTATGTCATCATTTGGCATCTACAGGTGTCAACAGGGGATTGGCTAGATCATCATTCACATGCACCATGCATACTTGGGGGGTACACTACACCCCTCAAGACCTATATATACTTGTCACCTACAACCCTACAAGGGATCGATCCATGAACAGTAGCCCTAGCTAAAACTTTGCTTGTACACACAGTAGAGAGAGAGAGAGGGTTATGTGCATTGTATCCATGGCCATTAGCGCCCATACTTAGTGGATCACACACTCACAGTGGATGTAGGCCAAATTGGCTGAACCACTATACATCATTGTCCTAATTCCTCTTATACTCATCCCCTTCTACATACTTATACACTTATACATCTCTATGGCTACCATGGCTGCTACTGTTTGAGCTCACTATCACTTATCTGGTGGTGCTAAATCCAAGCATCATCAGTTTGGCGCCGTCTGTGGGAACGAGAAGACATCTCTTCCCTTGTAGATCTTGACCTCACTGGGCACTCTAGTGGTGAACCAACACTCCCTCTGAGAGGAGGTGTTTCACCATTGAAAGAGACCCACTAAGGTTCCCAAGCTCACCAGTATTTTCTTCAGTTCAACTTTTCATAGCTCAAGCACATGGCACCTGAGATGCCACCGCCACCACTTCCCCCGCCGGATGAGGGGGGAAGACCCACTTCCAGTCAGCCGCCGCCTCAGTCTGAGATGGATAATGTGGTGGCAACCCTGAAGTCTCTGGCAGCAAGCCAGCAGATGATGCAGGTGCAGTTCACAGCTCTAAGTCAGAACATACTAAGAGCACCAGGGGTTTCGCCTGAGATGATTACTCCGGCAGCAGCTCCAGGGCAGCATGAGGCCAGGGGGCCACCCCAGGCACCACGCAAAGACCTTCCACCCCCTCAGCGGCGTAGGGATGTTGCTGACCCCCGGCATCTACGCCTGGGGAGGCAAGAAAACCCTTGCCCTGAGGATAGGTATGGAGATCTGGAGGGAGAGGAGGCTCCTATAGAGTGCTGGGAACCTTACGAGGTCTCCAACAACACTGTGCGACCCCTCCAGGACAGTAGGGGAAAGTGCGGGAGACCAAACCCTGATGATCGCCCAAGAGGCTCTACTTTTGATCGCTTGCGCAGGGGTCGGCCTTCGAGAGGATAGGCCCAGTAAATGACCTGCGAGAACAGTTGTCCAGGCCAAGGAGTGCTGCAAGATCCAGGAGGGAGGCAACAAATGGCTGACCCCGAGGACTAGATGACGGCCAAAGGGAAGTGAACAGTCGACACAGGCCTGCTGCAGCAGAACCCTCCGTCCACCTCGGAGAGGCAGCAGGGGATAACATCGGCCAGGCCGACCCTGTGAGGCCCTGGAATGACTCAATCCAGCGATTAGAGGATAAGATTGGTGATATATTGAAGAGCCGAGACCCTCTTCAGAGGGGATACACCATAGGCTCACCCTTTGTGGCAAAGATAGTCAACTTCCCCACGCCGTCAAAGTTCAAGCCACCTATGGTCACCCTAAGGTATGACGGGAGCACCAACCCCGTCCACCACGTGGAGATGTATCAGTCGGCGGCAGACATATACTCTATCTCAGATGAGATGAGGTGTCGTGCCTTTTCTGGTACCCTGACAGGGGCTGCGCATGTCTGGTACACATCTCTTCTAAAAAATTCCATTGGAAACTTTAAGCAGTTGGCAGACCTGTTCATCCATAATTTGTGCTTTGGGGTGAGGCCATAGAAGAAGACCACCCACCTGCTCTATGTTAAGCAGGGGAAGAGTGAGAGTCTGAGGGACTATATAGCCAGATTCAATAAGGAGAAGCTGGAGGTGGAAGACTATGTGGAGAGCATAGCTATGACAGCCCTGATTGGAGGACTCCAAAAGGGGAAGCTGTTATGGAAGCTTGCTGAAGACCCTCTGAGGATGATGGCCGAGCTGTTGTCGACAGCAGGAAAGGTGATGAACGCCGAAGAGGCGATGGCAGCAAAATATGAGGACGAAAGAAGAGGTCCTCGGATGACAAGTTCGCTGGGTACACCCCTCTGACGGTCAGCTGTGAACAGATTCTGAATGAGATAAAGAGTGACCGGTTGCTGAAGTGGCCTGAGAAGCTGAGGGCAGCCCCGGCAAGAGGAATAAGAACCTGTGGTGTGAATTTCACCAAGACCACGGCCACGTAACGGATAAATGATTTTCTCTGAAAGACGAGATTGAGAAGATGCTGAAGGAAGGGAAGCTCAGAAAGTACGTCGACAAAGGCGCCTTCAAGAGGGGCCGAGGGGACGACCCCAGAAAGAAGCGAGGAGACGCATGCAGAGGAGGTCCTCAAAAAAGAGGGGACGACCCCTCTGATGATGAGGACGACCCTGACCTCCCATCGAGAGACGACCATGGCCCTGTCAAGAGGCTTAATATGATCTCGCTCGGAGTAGGAATGATCTCTGGGGGACTTGCAGGAGGAGGGTCTGAGGTCGCCGATAAGAAGGCCCATGTGGCTGAGGCCAAGGCAGTGACGAAGACGGTACACGCGACTTCCCTGGAGGTCAAGTCAGAAAAAAGGAAGAAGGTTGATATGGACACACTGATAGTGGGATTTTCAAGAATGGACTTCAGAGACATCTTGGCCCCACACGATGACCCTCTCGTCATCACTACCAGGGTGCACGGATGCGAAGTGCTGAGGATCTTGGTAGATGGGGGTAGTTCTGCAGATGTGATGTTTTGGCCATGCTTCAAAGCCTTGGGTCTCAGCCGTGCTAGACTCATCCCCTACCATCATCCATTGATTGGGTTCAGTGGGTAAAAGGTTCACCCCCTTGGGGTATATGAGGTCGATGTGAGGATGGGGGATGAGTGGCCGAGATGGCACACCAAGAAGGTCAGTTTATTTGTGATGGATGAGCAGGTGTTTTCGGCCTACAACATCATACTGGGGCGTGTGGACCTCAAGGGGTTTGAATCCGTTCCCTATACAGTCCATCAGATGATCAAATTTCCAACCCCTTACGAGGTGGGGGAAGTTCAGGGAGACCAGACGGCAACGAGAGAATGTTACTACAACTCCGCCGAAGAAAGGGAGGCACACAAGAGGGCTACAACCACTTACAACATTGATACCCTAGACCCCAGGGACGAGACGAAGCTCAAAAAAGGAGAGGCCACCGAGGAGGTAGAACCCATCATCCTCGATGAGGATGACCCGGGAAAAACCGTCCAAATCGGTAAGTCTCTGAAGCCCAATATCAAGGAAGACATCATCAAATTGTTAAGGAGAAGACAAAGCGTCTTCGCGTGGAGTCATGTAGATATGTCGGGGATCGACCCTGGAATCATGTGCCACAAGCTCAATGTGGTAGAGGGAGTGAAGCCGCTAAAGCAGAAAAGGAGGATTTACTCTAGAGAGAAGTACGAGGTCATCAGGGATGAGGTCAAAAAATTAGAAGACGTTGAATTTATCAGAGAGGTCATCTACCCTGAATGGTTGTCCAATGCAGTCATTGTCCCAAAGGCCAACGGGAAGTGGCGAATGTGTGTGGACTTCACAGATCTCAACAAGCACTGCCCCAAAGACAGCTTCCCTCTCCCCCGCATTGACCAGATGGTAGATGCTACTGCAGACCATGAGCTCATGAGTTTTATGGATGCCTACTCAAGATACAACCAGATCTTCATGAACCCTGAAGACTCGGAGAGGACTGCCTTCATCACTGATAAGGGGACATACTGCTATAGGGTCATGCCCTTTGGTCTAAAAAATGCGGGGGCAACGTACCAGCGCCTCGTAAACAAAATGTTTGAAGACCAAATTGGGAAGTCTATGGAGGTCTACGTGGATGACATGCTGACCAAGAGTTTGAAGGCAGAGGATCATGTGGCAGACCTGAAGAGGACCTTTAATACGATGGACAAATACCAGATCAAGCTTAACCCGGCCAAATGTGTCTTCGGGGTCGGAGCAGGGAAGTTCTTGGGGTTCATTGTCAATCTAAGAGGCATCGAGGCCAATCCCAAAAAGATAAAGGCCCTTATTGAGATGAAGACCCCAAAGTCCATTAAAGACGTTTAGAGGCTCACGGGGAGAGTTGCTGCCTTGAACAGATGTGTCAAGGGCCACGGACAGGTGTCTACCATTCTTCAAGATCCTCAAGAAGGCCTTTGAATGGAGTGAAGAGTGTGATGAGGCTTTCAAGGAGCTAAAATCATACTTAGGGTCTCCCTTGTTGCTGTCACGACCCGTACAGGGTGAACGACTTTATGTGTATCTCGCCGTCTCAGAATCCGCCATCAGTGCAGCAATCGTAAGAGACGAAGACGGGATACAGAAGACTGTATATTTTAACAGCAAGGCACTCCAGGTGGCAGAGCAAAGATACCCGAGGATGGAAAAGTTGGCCTATGCCTTGATCCATGCCTCAAGGAAGATGAAACCGTACTTCCAGTCCCATACAATGGTCATCCTCACCGACTCTCCTCTTAGGCAGGTCATACACAAGCCTGAAAAATCAGGAAGGCTAATGACCTGGGCTATAGAGCTGGGGGAGTTTGACATTGTGTATCAGCCTAAGACTGCCATTAAGGGGCAGGCGTTAGCAGACTTCGTGGCTGAGTTTACCTGGGAGAGCGATGAAGCCGAGGGTAAGACCCTCGGGGAGACAGATATACAACAAGACAGGATCACTGACACACCTGCGGCCAGGGCTGAGACAAGCACAGTTAAGAGGAAAGCGACCAAAAACGAAGAGGGAAGATACATTTTTAGACAGGGATCCCTCTCCGAGGGAAGTTTCTCAGAAGAACAGACCATGTGGAGTCTCTTCGTCGACGGGTCCTCTTGCAAAAACGGGAGCGGAGTTGGGTTGATAGTATCAGCACCCGACGGCACAGACATCGAGTACGCCCTGAGATTCAATTTTAAAGCCTCCAACAACGAGGCTGAATATGAGGCCTTGATAGCTGGCCTTTCCTTGCCAAATCTCTTAATGTCGGCCAAATTTTGGTTCATAGTGATTCGAGGCTGGTGGTGAATCAGATACTAGGAGCCTACGAGGCCAAGGACGAGAGGATGGCTAGGTACCTTGAGAAGGTGAGGTCATTGCTGAAAGACTTCAAAGAAGCGAAATTCAAGAGGGTATCTAGGCTCGACAATGGCCGTGCTGACGCCCTTGCAAGGTTGGCCTCAGCAACTAGGACAGACATAAGGAGGACAGTCCCGGTAGAAATCTTACTTCGGCCAACTATTGAAGATACCGAGGGAACACTTAGAAATTGCCTGAATGTTTCTCAAGAAGCTTCATGGATGGACCCTCTGATCAAATACATTAAAGAGGGAGAGATGCCAGAAGCAAGCCAAGAGAGGAAGAAGCTGAGATACAGGGCCACAAAATTCACTGTCATCGGAGACACCTTGTACAAAAAGGGGTTTCTGCTCCCCTTACTTAGGTGTGTGCATCCCTCAGAAGTCCCTTCCATTTTGCAAGATGTGCATGAAGGATCGTGCTCAAGCCATATCGGGGGCAGATCCTTAGCGAAGAGGGTGATCACCCAAGGCTACTGGTGGCCAACCTTGGGGAAAGACGCCGCAGCATATGTAAAAAAGTGTGATAAATGCCAAAGATTTGCTACCATCCCTCATCAACCCCATCAGCCTCTTACCTCCATTACATCTCCGTGGCCATTCGCAGTGTGGGGGATTGACCTGGTAGGGCCCTTACCAAGAGCAGTCAATAACTATCGATTCCTCATTGTAGCGATTGACTACTTCTCAAAGTGGGTAGAGGCCGAAGCGATGGTCACAATTACAGAGCAGAAGACCTTCCAGTTCATCTGGAAAAATGTGATATGCAGATATGGTCTGCCCAACACCCTCATTTCATATAACGGGACGCAATTCAAGAATGCCTCTCTGCAGAAGTACTGTGAGAGGGTAAATATCAAACAATTTTTCTCCACCCCAGGCCGACCTCAGGACAATGGGCAAACCGAAGTAACAAACAGGACAATCCTAGATGGAATCAAGAAGAGGCTTGAGGAAGCAAAAGGAAGATGGGTCGAGGAGTTATATGCCGTACTGTGGGCATACAGGACGACAGTGAGGAATTCTACCGGGGAGACCCCATTCATGCTGGCTTATGGATCAGAAGCCGTCATCCCCACCGAAGTCGAGTTCCCTACTCATAGGGTCCAAATGTACGACCCCCAGGGAAACGCGGAAGAAAGGAGACTTGTCTTGGACCTGATAGAGGAAAGGAGGGAGGACGCTGAGATAAGGCAGGCTTCCTACCAGCAGAGGACCGCAAGGTTTTATCAGAGGGTGAAACAGAGACCTATAGCAGTAGGAGACTTGGTTCTCAAGAAGACTTGGCAAAAGCCCAACAAGCTCCATCCTAATTGACATGGCCCATATAGGGTCATCGATGAAATTGTCCCAGGGACCTATAGACTAGAAAACATAGAAGGGGAACCTTTTTCCAACCCCTGGAATGCAGATCATTTGAAGAAATACTATCAGTAGTGTTGTAAGGTCTTCAAAGACCATAATTGTAATGAGAGTTGCTCCAACAGAACACTTTGGAAAATTAATGAGAAATATCAGTGTTTCCCCTCATCCAGTGGTTATCAGTTCTAGTACGCATGGAAAAATCTACAGAAAACCATTAATTTGGTAAGTTGAACCCTCGGCTATAATGAGGGTCAGTGGAGGGGACGACCCCACCACTGTCCTCAAGAAAGACGAGGGTAGACTTTGTTAAAAACCATTAATTTGGTAAGTTGAACCCTCGGCTATAATGAGGACCAGTGGAGGGGACGACCCCACCACTGTTCTCAAGAAAGACGAGGGTAGACTTTAATTAAAAATCATTAAATTGGTTACTTGGACCCTCGGCTATAATGAGGACCAGTGGAGGGGACGACCCCACCACTGTTCTCAAGAAAGACGAGGGAAGACTTTGTTAAAAACCATTAATTTGGTAAGTTGAACCCTCGGCTATAATGAGGACCAGTGGAGGGGACGACCCCACCACTGTTCTCAAGAAAGACGAGGGTAGACTTTAATTAAAAATCATTAAATTGGTTACTTGAACCCTCGGCTATAATGAGGATCAGTGGAGGGGACGACCCCACCACTGTCCTCAAGAAAGACGAGGGTAGACTTTGTTAAAAACCATTAATTTGGTAAGTTGAACCCTCGGCTATAATGAGGACCAGTGGAGGGGACGACCCCACCACTGTTCTCAAGAAAGACGAGGGTAGACTTTAATTAAAAATCATTAAATTGGTTACTTGAACCCTCGGCTATAATGAGGACCAGTGGAGGGGACGACCCCACTACTGTTCTCAAGAAAGACGAGGGTAGACTTTATTCAAAACCATTAATTTGGTTTGGTTGAACCCTCGGCTATAATGAGGCCACATGAGGGGACGACCCCACATTGGTCCTCAAAAAATACGAGGGAGGGGTTAGTAGCATCATCAACAAAGAGCAAATCAGCAAGGGGCAAACCATAAAAGAATTAAATATGGAAGACAGCAATTATGGAAGACAGTAGAAGAAGAGACGATGCTATTAATAAAAATGTAATACAAGATGTCCCAGATGGTTTACAAAAGAAAATACAAAAATGAGGGTATGGGCTACAGACAGCCACCCTAAGGGACGACATCAGAAGGCAGAGCCTCAACATCAACCAAGGGGGTCTCTTCAACAATCACGACCGGCTGATCTTCAAATGTGCCGACCCCCTCAGCCTGCAGTTGGGATTCCACCTGGGACAGGGCCTCAGTGATTAGAGGGTCGTCCAATCCGACTGCCTCCAATGAAGGACGAACTGAGGAGACGACATCACCGAATTTGAGGATGACCCATCGGCAGGCCGTCCTGATTCCCCTATCCAGGTACTCAAGGTCGAAACCCTGAAACTCATCAGAAGCTTTGTAAGCCTCAACAGCATCGGCCTCGGCTTTCGTAATGGCTGCTTCAAGGTCAGCTTTGTACTTGGCCTCCATGTTGGTCAAGGCCTCGTCTTTTTCCTTGAGAAGCAGGTCCTTGGCCTTAATGTCCTCATCCCTGGTCTTAATGTCCTCGTCGTGCTGCCTCGTCAGCTCATCCAGGATCCTTGCATGCTCAGTCCTGGAACTTTCCAACTCGGCCCTTGCAGTGTCAAGCTCAGACTGAAGATCAGCCTCATGCTGAATAGCCCTTTCAGCCTCATGAAACTTCACCTGATTCTCGGCCATCCACTTGGTGGCTGAGGTGAGGGCACAAACAGACTGCAAGGAAAATGAACAAATATCAAGAGGGGCCGAGGGAACAGTTTATTGAAAAAAATGAAATGGAATTAAAGAGGTAGGTCAAGACCAATACCTGAGCAAGAGAGTGCAGACCATAGTCGTACACTTTAGTAGGAGGCATCTTTGCTAAGAACTCGAAGTCAGAGGCCGACGGTGCAGAGAACATCGAGGCCTTGGCAGCCCTTAAGTTCGTGATTAGTGACGAGGGGTCGGCCCTCAGATGAGCCATATTTTGAGACCAGAAGGCCCCCATGTTGGACGAAGAGGTCGTCCCCTCAGAGGCGTCGACTCTAGCCCTCGTCCGAGAATCAGGCCGAGGCTCAACTGGGCCCTCAGGCTCCTTCCTTTTGTTACTGTCAGTGGTCGGCTCCACCACTGTCGGCCCAGTGGCCTTTGTCTCCCTCGGAGCCTGCTGAGGCTCCTTCCCCTTCTTCTTGGCCAATCCAGACAATAAGCTGGGAGCTGTCATTTCCCAAAGGTAGTCTGGTGTACCTGCAGGACGATCTGATAAGAGGAAGACATGTCAGAAAAATTCAGAGATTAAGAGAGAACACTTCAAAAATAAGTAAAAAATGGAAAATGTTCAGTATAACTCACATAGTTCAGTCAGAGGGCCGACCCTCAGACCAGCTTCTTTAAGGAACCAAGGGGTCATCAAGTCTTCAAATTTGGCAAGCTCACCCTCTCGCCCTCATCCTCTCAGATAATCTACGATATCCTTCTCCTCTAGACTAAGTCCAGGGTCTGACCTGACCTTCATGGAGGGGTTAGACCACTTCATGGGGACCCTCGGACTATTGGCAACGGGCTCCCACTCCCCGGAGATAAAGAAAAACCTCTTCTTCCAATCATGGTTGGAAGTTTGTGCCACATGGAGGAGTTTCTTCTCAGACCTCCTTGCCCCCAGGTGATAATATCCAGGATGCTTGGACGAGGAGGTGATGTTGTAGCAGCCCAGAAATAGGTCAGCCGAGGGCTCGTCGGTAAAGGCATTCTTCGACAAGGAAATATATCCCAAGATCGTCCTCCAAGAGTTGGGAGGAAGTTGAGAAGGGGAAACGCCGAGGGCAAATAGAATATCTGCAATGGCAGGGTGCAGAGGGAGCCTGACTCCGACCTTGAACATTTGTTCATAGACTGCCACCTCTCCCTCTTGGCAAGCAAAAACCCTCTCAGTCTCAGAGGGAACCCTCATAGTTACCCCGGAGGGCACTCCATAAATATGCCTCCATATCAGGAGGTCTCGATCCCTAACAGAGGAGATAAAGGACGAGGCGTGGGAAGCATCAACCTCATCATCTGTATCATCGTCCTCGTCCTCAGCTCTCTCCCCCTCGTCACCTGCAGGAGGACCCTGGGGAAAAGCCACTTGGAAGGTGTGGGGAGACAGGGTTGTCACAGGGACAGCCTCAGAGGGGGCCATACCCCCGGCCTCTCGGCCTGGACTAAGGTCAGATGTGTCCCTTCTACCAGAAGTTCCAGCACTAGTTGGCGAGGAGGCTCTCTCGTCCATTTCACTTGGGTTGGGAGTCTCGACCGGACGAGGCGACGACCCACAAGACTCAGAAGGCTCAGATGGCCTTTTAGTGGCAAGAGGAATGGGAAAGATGGGTCGTACCCAATTAGGGTCGGTCCCTCGTCTCCTCTCTTCCTCCTCGTCTATTCATCTGATCTCGGTAAAGAGTTTCTCTCTCAAAGATGGGAATTCAGACACTAAGTTGTAAAGCCTCCTAAGCATTAAAGGGAAGACTCTACACTTGGGGAAATTACACTAGACTTGACTAATTTAGCTACAAACAAGTGAGGAATTGACCAGGTTTGACTTTTGGATTAAACAAAGAACTCGAAGGTTTTCGTCAAGAACGATTCAAGAACCAGTGACCGGAGAGGACGCCAGAAAAAGATATGGGGCAACTCAAGGAAAGTGCAGCCCTACGACCCTAAAAAACAAACAGAAATGAAGACAAAAGAAAGCGCTGGATGAAAGAGGTTACCTGATGAGGAGAGAACAAGAACGCTGCTAGGCCTGAAGGTTTGAAGGCTGCAAATGGCGATGGAAGCTGATAAGTTTCTAGAGAGAGAATGCTTAGGCGCGAAGAAGAAGAAGAAGGGGAGAGAGAGTTTGAAAATATCTTAAATACTTTGGTAATGAGTGGACCCGTTTACCAAGAAAGGTATAATTAGGGCACAAGGCCCCAAGTGCACTACGCAGCTGCCATGACCTTGGAAACTGAAACAGCAATGAGTATCTGCCCAGGTGCCACTCACCTAACTGATCATACATGTATCTCATTTAAAACACTATCCCTCAGCCATCTCAGCAGCACCTATGGCTAAGGGCTGGGGGGTGATTGATATACCCGTTTATATCCTCGGCTTGGATGAGGATTACCTCCAAAACGGACGACCATGCGAGGGGCCGACCCTTCACCAATCTCTTAACGGCCCTTCGCCCAGGCTCCAGACGACAGTACGAGGGGCCGACTCTCCACCAGGCTCCAGACGACAGTACGAGGGACCGACCCTCCACCCAGGCTCCAAACGACAGTACGAGGGGCCGACCCTCTACCAGGCCCCAGACGACAGTACGAGGGGCCGACAGTACGAGGCCAGAATTAGGCCAGGATCACTACCGAAAGAAACTTTGCCCTCGGCCTCAGCTTATAGGCCGAGGGTGATATCATGACAGCGCGAGGTTTGGGAGACGCGTGGAACAGTGCGCGTGAGGCTCATATGACACGTGGCAGACCGTTATAACAAAATCACACCCTCACGTGAGGGAATATTATGTCATCATTTGGCATCTACAGGTGTCAACAGGGGATTGGCTAGATCATCATTCACATGCACCATGCATACTTGGGGGTACACTACACCCCCCAAGACCTATATATACTTGTCACCTACAACCCTACAAGGGATCGATCCATGAACAGTAGCCCTAGCTAAAACTCTGCTTGTACACACAGTAGATAGAGAGAGGGTTATGTGCATTGTATCCAAGGCCATTAGCGCCCATACTTTATGGATCACACACTCACAGTGGATGTAGGCCAAATTGGCTGAACCACTATACATCATTGTCATAATTCCTCTTATACTCATCCCCTTCTACATACTTATACCCTTATACATCTCTATGGATGCCATAGCTGCTACTGTTTGAGCTCACTATCACTTATCTGGTGGTGCTAAATCCAAGCATCATCACCTCCTTTTCTCCTCCTTCTCACTCTCTCTCTTCTTCCTCTCCTCGACACTCATTTTCTCCTCCAATTTCTTCCTCTCTTCTTCCTTTTTCCTCTCTCTCTCTCTCTCACCTACTCCTCTTCCTTCCTTCTCCTCTCCTGTTCCTGAGTAGAGGGCCAAGAACTAGTAGCCACAGCCCCATAAGTAGATTTTTTCTTCTTTGACCTCTGTGCAAGAAGCACGTGGTCCTCATCATCATCATCCCTAATCAAGTTCTTCTTTGGAGGAGCCATCTCTTCACTTGAACTGCTAGAAGTGCTCGACGATCTTCGAGATTTAGAAACCTCCTCACGATCAGAGGAACTGCTACTATCAAAGCTCCCTCCACCCAAATTACTCATGGCTCCTACAAGGTCACTTCCAGAGATGCTCTCCTCCTCATCCAACTGGATAGGCTATGCAGCAGTCTCTTCGGAGGAGTCAAACTCTGGTATACTATCCACAGGCCTTGCTATGAAGCTGGAGCCAACGTTCTTGTACTCGAGTAGAAAGTCAGCAGACTTGGGATGCTCGCTGTCACCCAAAGGCTCCCTGATATTCTAAGCCTTAACCAATTACGAGATACGAATCTCGCTGAGAGCAGGATCCAAATTCTTTGACTTCGCTATGGAAGAAAAAGCAAAGAGGAGTTTGAAAGGTCACAAATCAGTAAAAATTGAAACAACAGTACAATGTCTACCTATGTATTCCTCCCCGTAAAAAGGAACAGAGAACCTCTCAGACCTCGACCCTTCAAATTGGGGAGGGAACTGCCAATTTCTAACAAGGAAACCTTCTTGCCAGTAGTCCTTATAGGAATCAGGTAGATTTACTACCAATACCCTGTTAGGGCTCCTAGCTTTGAGGTAAAGGACACCTAAGCTAGTTCGAGAAAAGGAGTAACAAAAACAGACCTCGGCAAGCCCTAACCTAGTACCATACAATTGATTTATCCTATGTACTCCATCACTATTTTCCACACATTGGGCGAGGATTGTGCGGGAACAATATTAAAATAGCCAAAAAAATGCAAAAATAAATCATTAGGAGGAAAACTGAGTCCTCCCTGGGAAAATAACAAGATGTGGATCCAGTGGGCATCATTTATATCCCTAATGTGCCTAGGAGGGGAGGCACAACACTCAATACTTACCCACTCAGGGATATTGTAAAACTTCCTAAATTAATAGATTGATCTATTTCCAATCTTTGCCATTGGAAGACCCAAGAAAAGCTACAAACCAAAGAGAAAGTACAAATAAAGGGCACAGGAAACTTACAAAATAGAAGATCGATTCAAGTGATGAAGAAGCACGAGATCAAACAACTAAGAAGCAATGGGAATGGAGATTGATAGAAGAAGGTACGAGGCGCTAGAGCTCTCAGAAGATAGAAGAATACTGGAAAGACTGAAGTGACGGGAGAAAAGTGGCTATTCCAACAAACCTTCAAATTTTGCTAATCATAGTGCACAGTAAGCGAAGAAAGTGCCGCCAAAATCAACTTCACAGCTTTCGAGGAATTGCAAAACAACCATTATGGCTAATCATTTAAATCTATTGATCCCATAAACATGGCCCAACAAATTTAGGGGCAATTATGGGTACTCGAAATCAGAACCATGTGCCTGGATGAGTAGCCCAGTCCTGGCAGCCCAAAGTCCAGGCCCCTCATCTCTTATATTGATCTGGTCTCCCCCCACGTTCTCATTAAGGGAAGTTATTGGGGAGATGGAAAACGTGGAGGAACCCATCACCTTCACTTACCTACATGTACATGTATATATTAAACCCTAGGTTCGGGGCAAAGGGACAAGTTGTATTCTCTATAATTACTCTCCGGAGTATATAGAAATAATATCGACTGCACCACCGTGGACGTAGGCACATCTTTGCTGAATCACGTACATCCTTTGTTGTGTGATTGTCATTTTATATTCCTTATTCTTACTTGGTAAATTCTTTCTTCTTATTTATTTGTGTTGCACAATAATTATCACCACACTTCCTTAGCATCCGTGGCCTCCTCGGCATTCATAATCTTTCCAACCTTAGCCATTAGTTTTATCATAGTTTTGGGTGGATTTTTTTTTGTTAAAGCATAGTAAAGATCTTTGGTGAGCAATCCACTCATCAGTGCTGTGATGACTGTCTTCTCCTCATAATCTACCACCTCAAGTTTCTCATTATTGAAGCGTGTAATATATTCCTAAGTACTTTCTCCTAGATTTCGATGCACGGTCAAGATATGAGTGCTTAGCCCCAAAAAAAAAGTTATCAATAAATAATTCAGTCAACTGATGGAAACTAGGGATTTTACCTGTGGAAGATTATTATACCATATATGGGTTGGTCCTGTGATGGAACTAAAGAAATATTTGCACCTCATCTCACCAGGGATAGAATAGATATCAACAACAGCTTGATATTGTTCAATATGGAGGACTGTATCAGTTTTCTCATCATACTTGGGAGTAACACTTGGTGGCTTGAATTTGGAAGGCGTGGGGTAGTCCACAATGACCTGAATGAAGGGTGATCCTTTTATAAAACTCCTTTGTAAAGGATTCTTTATTTTGGCCATTTCTCCTAGCCGATCTTCTAATCACTACATGAATCCTTTCTAGGAATGTTCCTCTAGTTTAAACTTGGTTGAAGTAGATTTTGTGGCTTTACTGTGCACCTATGTTGAGATCTCTTCATGGAAGTTTGCTCGGCATGCACAAAGCCTCTCACATTAGTCCTAGATCTTGTGGATCCATATCTATGCTCGCAATGACGTTCCTTTTCCCTGTGATGAACTCTGGTTGCTCGGGGACCTAAACGATCAAAAGAAGATTCTCTACTTAGCTTCTCCAACACGCTTGGCCTCTCATTAGAAAAAGATCTACCATCATAGTAATACATTGATTGAAATGAATATGTTGCTCCAGGGTGGTATGACCCGCCATGAAAAGACTTGGAATGATGACTCATCTCATTCCTAGATGGTGGTAGTGGCATATCTCTCCTAGAATTGGAAGATGTGTCTTTGATCGTACGAGCCAATCGCATAACTGATTATTGTATGGATTCCTATCCTCTAGTTATGTTAAGTAATGTTCCTTGAAGATTTGTCTCGCTAGGTGGAGAAGATGGATTTGGGTTGTTACCTGCAGCTGCTAGGATATTTTCGGGAAGAGTGGTCATTCTTTAGAGAATGAAGCAAAATAAATAAATAAGAGTGGAGAATGATAACGAACTGTCATTCCCACAGACGATGTCAATTTGTTGATGTCTAAAAATGTATTGGATCCATATTTATAATCACAGATAAATTATGTTAAGCAATCTAAATAAACACACAAGTGATAAGGTTTTTAAAGTGGTTCAACTATGAAGAAAGACTACATCCAATTTTGTTATTTATTTAGGTGGTTAGAATAGATCAGTATGGTGTGCTTGAGATTGAATCAATCGTCCCCTGAGCTAAGGGAAATTATGTATTAATAGTGGTGTGAAATCCTAGAGATGGAATGCCTTTATATCTCCAGGCATTTACATCTATGTATAATACATGAGACTCTTGGAATTCAGTACTGGTTGCCATTCCATCCGAGTAACCTTTGTTATTCCTGATGGTTCACATTCTGGAGTTGGTCGGCATTCTAGTTAACTAAGTGTCTCTAAGGCGGATTAAGGTAGTTGAATGCCCACGTAGGATGACATGCATCTATTGTTCCTTTTCCCACTTAGGAGAGTGATTTTTACATACAACAACCGGTTTTTAAGAACATTCCAAGATCATCCATAAATGTGTGTTATCTTAAACAATTTAAAATCTTTGTCCACTTCTCACACACGCTTACTCTAGAGAGAGAGAGAGAGAGAGAGAGATTATGTTGTTTTTTAGTGTCAATCAAAACTTTTTTTAATTCAACATTATTTCTTCTCATTATATTTTATCTCCATGTTATAAGAAAACCTCGTCTCATACTTTTTGAATTGACACATTATTTTCTTAAGGTATCAACTTTATTTCTACTCATTTTTGTTTTGATATATTACTCTTAAGTGGAAATAAACTTTGATTGTTTAGACCTAGTTAGGTTTGTTTAAAACCATTTTAATTTTAAAATTTTATCTCCAAAACAAAATTTGTGAATGTTGGGTATATAGTATATATATTTATTTTGAATGAAATAAAGGATTTGGGGTAAGTGGCGAAGTGGCGAAGTGGTAAATTTGTGAAGTTTAGTGCTTGTGATCTTGGGTTCAATCGCTAGAAGGCGCACTAAACATTAATAGTCTTTAATTGGGCATTGGCCCTTTGGGATTCTCATATGTGGGCCAATTTTTTTTGCCCATTTATTATTTTATTTTATAACTCATTTTAAATAAGTTTTAATATGTTGACTTAGTGTTTTAGTCTGACGCCAATACCCGTTAGTGAAAAATAAAAGTAGATTACCCGGTTAAAACGTTTTTGATATTATTCTTATAAATTCGAGTCCTCTATTTTGCAAAAATAATCTGAAAAAATGTCTCTCTCTATCCCTTATTACAAAAAAATTCTATCTTTTTTCTACTATGTTTTTACCTTTAGAACTTCGTGTTAAACAAAAACCTCGATCAATAGGTTCTTCCAATTTTATCTATTTTCGATTTTTTTTCCATATATTGTGCATACTCAATTTAAAACAATCTAACGGTGAAATTTTTGTTATTATACAACCTTCAATGGAAAATCCTAATGCAAAATACTCTGAAAAACTTAAACCATTTAATGGAAAGAATTTTAAGCAATGGAAAATGAAACTGCATTTTGACTAAACAACTCTTATGGAAGTTGACTAGATTGAATCTGATAAACCTTCTAAACTTGAAGAACTAGTTGTTTGGAAACAAAGGGATTATGTTTGTAGGAATTATATTCTAAATAGTTTGTGCCTGGAATTGTATGATGTTTATAGGCAATGTGCTACTTTTAAAGGATTATGGAACTCATTGGATAAAAAAAAATATGCAACTGAAGATGGAAGTAAAAAAAATCGTGGTTGGGAAATTTCTAGATTTTAAAATAGAAGATAAGAAATTTTTTATGTCGCAACTTGAAGAACTATATATTATTATTCATGAAATTTTCACAAAGGATTACAGTATATTATTATTATTCTTGGAAAGATTGCAAAAACGGTCTTAAACATAAGAAAAAGGATATAAAATTAAAAGATCTGATAGTTTGTTTGAGAATTAAGAAAGACAACAGGAATGCAAAACTTAAAGAGAAAAATTCAGAATTCAGTTCTAAGTCTAATCTTGTCAAGGGGAAATCACACGATAACTAAGAGCATAACCAATTTAAGCCTAACTATTATAAACATAAACGTGGGTGCCATAAACCAAACTAGAATTCGAGGTCCAACCATAAATTCAAACCTAATGGTGCGAATAGGATTTCTAAACCTCAGTTTAAATCTAAACATGCAGGTCAATGCTTTGTGTGTGTAAAATCAAGTCATTACTTTAAAGATTGTAAGCTTAGGAAGAGTCAGAATGTGAAGCCTTAAGAAAATATAACCTAAGAGGGTAACTTTTTAGCTATAGTAGTCGAGGCAAACATTGTGAGTAACATGAAAAACTGGTGGCTTAATTCTAGGGAAACCAAACATATTTGTGACACGAGAGGCTCATTCACTATCTTCACTATTGTGGATGAGGGTGAACGTCTATACATGGGAAACTCCTCTTCGTATAAGGTTAAGGGGAAGGATATCATAATTTTGAAGTTTACCTTAAAAAATTTTCTTACCTTGAAATATGTTTTGTATGTCCCTGAGATTAGGAAGAATATGGTGTTTGGTTTTGTCTTATTTAAGAAGGATTTTAAAATTGTTCTAGAGAGTTATAAGTTAGTTGTCACTAAGGGAGGTGCTTTTGTGGGAAAAGGTTATGTTCGTGAGGTTGTTTTAACACTAAATATAATCGTGGTTGATAATAATAAAACATCTACTTCTTTTGCTTATTTGATTAACTTTTGTGATACGTGGCATTTTAAACTTGGTCATGTAAACAAGGCATCAATTAAAAAGTTAATTTTTTAAGTTTAATACATTTTTATCTTTTTCATTTAAAAGGATATGTGACACGTGGTGGAAATAAATGTTTTTTTACTTTTATTGATGATTAATCTCGCTATTGTTATATTTATCTCCTTACAAGTAAAGATGAGAGTTTTACAACATTTTCTTATGTAAATTAGGAGTTCAAAATCAATTGGAAAAATGCATTAAAACCTTAACATCCGATAGGGGAGGGGAATACACCAGTGATATTGATATATATTGTAAAGAATATGGAATAATTCATCAAGTTACTCCTTATTACTCATCCCAATCTAATGGGGTGGTTGAAAGAAAAAACAGAACCATAAGGATATGGTTAATTCTAGGCTAAGCACTTTGGCACTACCTAATAATATGTGGGGTGAGGCACTTTTTACTGCCTGTTGTATTCTTAACAAAATACCTTTTAAGAAAAATTCAAAAACTCCATATGAAAGGTGGAAAAATAGAAGACCATCTTATAAACGCCTTAAAGTGTGGTGGCTTGATGTGGAGAAAACTGAGCGTCCGTGTAAATGCTCTAATCTTTGTTGTCGGCTTCCGATCGCAATGCAAAAAACCTAAACTTTAACTACACTCAAATGGAGTATAGCGGTTAGTTTGGGTATCAAAAATCCATAGGGAATGTAAGATAGACTTTGATTGATTTATTACTTCCCAAATAAAAGTGTAAAAGAGGACGATGGTAAAGAAGAAAAGGACGAAAAATTTAACTACCCAAATTAAAACTAAACAAAAGATAAGAAAACGGGATTCGGATCTCATCCCCACCATGGGCTAGACAATACGTATTAAGAATTTTGGTTCGAAAAAGTTTAACTGAACATATTCAATTGATTATAAACATCAAATATGAAGAAATTTAATTCAATAATGATATATTAAACTTTTGGTCGAATATGGTCACAAATGGATTAATTTCGAAATATCACTATAAACACTAACGTTGCGTGACAAAGAATGTTAAACACCTAACTTTAATACGCGCGATTTCAATTAAATGCATTTTTACACATAACCTAACTTTCAAAGCTCGACACCCATCAATAGTGGACATATGATCCCAACCCTTGAACTAGCTATTAAACATGACGGTGTTAACAAAGCAAGAATCCATTAATAAGCATGTAAAAATAATGAAAGAATAATAAAAGTGCGGAATTTAAGGTTACTATTGATGTCTAAAAATGGACTGATTCCAGATTTATAATAACAGAGAAATAAAAGAGAAACAACCCAAATCACACACACAAATATAACGGCTTTCAAAGTGGTTCGGCTATAGAAGAAAGCCTACGTCCATTGTTGTTTTATTCAAGGGTTTACAATAGCTCAAAAATGAGTAATTTGAGTTGTAGCTAATTGACTTGTCCCACTAGTTGGGGGAGAATATGTATTTATAGGGGTCCAAAACCCTAAAGATGGAACGTCTTTATATTTACAGGCATTTACATCCGTATACAATGACTAAGATATTAGTCGTTCCATGTTGGTTGGTATTATCGTTCGAGTAACGATTGGTATTCCAGTTGGTTAGCATTCTAGGCTAGTTGATAATATAGCCGACTAACTGTCTCTAAAGCCGATCAAGTAGGTTGGTCAGTCATGCTAGATGACGGGCGTACACTCATCATTGGTCCATTTGGGAGTGTAATTTTTACATACAACAGAAGCCCCTAATGCTTCAAACATGATGCTTGCATGAAAGTATAGATTATTTTCTTCAGGAGGTTGCTCGGTAGGCTATTAGGGTGTTTGGTAGGCAGTCGACCTTCCACACTTGTAAAAATTTATGCTGGTACTATTTGAGAGTGGCATTTCTATAAATAATTAAAAAATTAGCGAACTGCCAAAGGGCACATTGGTATTTTTCTCGTCTGAAGCTGTTCCACCGTAAGTATGTCAATTGTTGGGCCATGTAATCATTACTTTTGCCATTTTTGAGGTAAGCTATAAAAGGTACGAAGATTTCCCTATTCTCACTTTAGCTCAAACTTCCTGAACCATCGTCATTTCTTTATCTTCAAATTATTCTTGGACGACCGTTTGCTGCCATTTTCTTTAGTTCTTCCTGAATCCTTGAATCTTTATAAGATTCCTTTCTTTCTTTCTTTCTTTCTTTCTTTCTTTCTTTCTTTCTTTCTGTTTTATCGTTTCTTCCTCTCTTTTTTATCATGATTCATGTAGTTGATGCAGATTCTATAGAGGAGTTTAGGGAGAAACATAAAATCCTATCTCGGGTAGAATTAAAGATACCTAGTGGTTTGACACGACTCAGAATGTGTCTCTAAAGTGTGTACTCTCTAGGCTCAAGTGCAAGCCTGTCGTTCAAGTAATAATTTGACAAGTCGGGTATCGATCCTCAGGGAAAAAGGACAACGAAAGTTGTGACGACGAGATAAGACTGAGGAATCCTAACGATGACTCTAAAAAGAAAAGAAAAGATTGATTTGGTTTTTTGGATTCGATTACACTAAATGCAATTATGAAAGTATGGTGAAAAATGCAGCTAACTAAAAGACCTAGATTAAGAATGAAGGATTGAATTGAACTTTTAAATGAGATGATGGAAAAATAGGACGGGAATACAATCCCCCAACCCTAGTGTAATGCAGTATAATATTAATCGTAAATTTATCTAATTAATTTGACCCGGAATTTAGTACTCCCAAGCATTACGTATACGAGGTTCAAGCCCGCGTCATACTTAATCAAAGGACGAGTAAATCAGTATCACGATAACGACACTCGAATTGTATTCTCAATCATCCCGGTTACCCAGGGGCAAACGAGATATTTAGACCTACAATTGTTGTGTCCCTACGCAATACGGTCAAAATTAATTACTAAATTTAGAGGATTAACTTTATACGTGCAATGACTACATCAGGTTGGGTTCATGTAACCCGACCTTAGAAATCTAGCCGGACATACCGAAAATGATGAAAACAGTGTTAAACATGAAAGTATTCATGATTAATCTAGAGACAATTGATGGAATACTGTAGAATAGAATCACAAAGAAGAAACAACTTACTAAAATTACCCAAAGGACAATTGCAGCAATGAATAAACTTGATGATCACACAAACTTTGAATAAACCTTCAATCCTTGAATAAAACTGGAAATTGTATCTACAGCTAGGGTTTGTGGAAGAAAATGAGAAATTAACTCCCCACCTTCTCGCCTCCTTTACAATTAAAATAATTCGGGTTTTTATACCCTACATGAAATTCCAAGAGGTTGAGTATAAGTCGGAGTCTTTAGAGGAGAATCAGAAAACAATATCTCGATGGGCGGACCGGTCCGGCCCTTAGGCGGATCGGTCTGCCTCTAAAGCGGATCGGTTCTTTTATTTTCCAGGCGGACCGGTCCGGGGCGGATCGGTTCTTTTATTTTTTTTGCTCTTCGGTTTTCCTTCGGTTCGCAGTCCTCTGGAGTTTGCAGGGCGGACCGGTTCGGGTTGATGGCGGACCGGTCTGCCTATTTGACTTTTCTCTCAAACTTTGACTGTCCATATCTTTTGCTCCGGGTATCCGATTGAGGTGACGTTTCTTCCGAGGTGCTTGTGAGGATGATACCTTCAACTTCTCTTTAGGTACCTCATCCGGATTCTGGGTAGAAATGACTCTTTTGCCCTTTTGACTTTTCTTGTTGACTTTTCTATTCTTCCGATTTCCTTCTTCCATTTCTTGACATTAGATACCTGTAAAATCATAACGAAATACCAGAAAATCGGTGTACTTGTTAGGATAAGTCAATAGCAAGATTATGAGATAAAGTCAATCCAATTACGTTGTTCGAGGTGATTAAAGTACCGAAATTAGGGGATAAATTGGGTAGAATTTATGCCTAATCAAACCCCCCTAACTTAGAACTTTGCGCGTCCCGAGCAATGTAAAAGAATTCTAGCAAGGTTCAACTCTTGAAAAACATTTTATTGGGATAAAATGCCTCTTTTGCGGGCACGCGATTGCATTTAGCGTATGCAACAAGCCTTTAAACCCCTAGATTACCCTAGTGGGACGAGTTGTGTCTCGTGAGGGTTTGCAGAGAATATACCCATAAAATTCGACTCAAAGAACTTCAAAATAACCAAAAATTGTATAATTCAAACTTTCCCAGAAAATAGTCATCATTAAGTCATGTTTACAAGTCTCAAACTGTAGTGCGTGTGTGCGAAGCCAGAAATATAACCGCCAATTTCCATCGATTGATCATTACGTTACTTATCCGAAAATTCGTTTTGATTTCAATTTCTCACGGAATGCACTCACAAACGAATCTCTCGGATTATGGCTATTCTCTAGGCATGCGTGATATAAAGAGTAAATGTAATGGAAGCAAATTCACGAATACAATTAGAAAGACGGAAATTTTTATAGTGAAAGGATCTCATCAACGGATTACGATTTTAAAAACGGGAACATCGCCTCTATTTCGCTCATTTAACCTCTTATATTATCTTTTGGTGTATTATCTCTCCTCGCGGTACTCAATTTTTACAATTTGGACTCGGTTAGGACTTTTTCGGGTTGAAGGTTGCATTGGGTAAAATGAAGGAGGTAAGGAACGTTGGAATTGGAAAAACCATTCGTGATGTCCATTTGTGCATTTTCCGGGCTATTGCTCATCTTTTTCTTCTTTTTCTATTATTTGTTGAGGATTCTTCTATTTTTTTCTTGCCCCTTTTTGTTGCACTTTTCGGACTTAAATTCTGAATTTTTTTCATTTTTTCACAATTTCGGGCTATTTTGGGTTTTTTTGGGGTTGTCAAACGAAAAGGGAAAATTATTCGGCTCAATTTGGGTTGCAAAGGGTAATTTTTCGCTACTTTTTCTGGCCAATATTTTTGGGTGACAAAAGAGGGCCTACTTCATTGTCCAAAATACCAATTGCGTTACCATATGCGTTTCGAGATGAATTTAAGTTTAGAGACTAATTTGGCACGTTTTTCAAGGCAATATTGCACACATTTTTCAAAACCGATCAAAATGAAAGGGTTGAGATCCTTGATAACTTATTAAGCACTAAAAAGAACTTTGAGTTAACAATTAACTCGGATTGATTTAAAATCTCGCAAAACGTGATAGGCTCGAATCTCACCAGGTTTGTTAATCTCCACATTTATTCGGTCAGTCGTCAATTTTCGCACAATTTCCATCTTTGGTCAATTTCGGCTTTGTGTATGTTGACTTTTTACACTTTGAGACTCCAATTTGACTTTTAATGATATTTTTGAAAAATTTGAATTCCAATTTTGTATTTATTTTGAACAAAAATATTTTTGGATTTTTCAAAATTTTATGATTTTTTTTTTTTGGAAATTTTGGGCATTTTTGAAGAATTTGTGAAGTTTTAGAAATATGCACTTGTGACCCCCCCCTAACTTAGACTTTTGCATTGTCCTCAAGCAAAAAGGACTAAACTTTAAATAAGGCAAAATAATAAGTGCAATAATTAAAACAAACAAATATAGAAAAATGCAACTTTATATATCATAGGACTGTGGTACAAACAGGAATACAGCATATGTAGGATGTGAGAAGAAATACATCAAAACAGTCCTAAGCAACCAAAATATCATGGGGGAGGGAAATGGGAGGAGCTGGGCGCGTCGGTGCCATAGGGGTCTTGAAAATGCGATGGGAGTGGCTCATAAGGATCCCCTAGACGTTGGTAGATATCCGCTTGCCTTCGAGCCGCCCGATTCTGATCTCGTTGGTAGTCGATCACAAAGGTGTCGAACTTGTTCTCAAAGTTCCCGAATCGGGTCTCAAGGTTGGACAGCCGGGTCGAAATATCAGTACCCGCCCACTCAAAGTCCGGGTCATCCTCCTCGTCCGCCGACTCGTCGTCGGCGGCGACGTCACCCATCTCAACGTCCGCTTCGGCGACCTCCTCATCGGCCGACTCTTCCGAGGAAGCCTCTTCCTCGCTATCATGACCTCGCCGTGCTCGGATTATGGCGAGCTGTTTGGCACTCTTAGTGCGAGTGCCTTGTCCAAAGGGACCGGGAATCCGGGTGCGGTCGGCAGGGGCCTCAATGCCGGCGTCTAGGAGGATAGACGTGATCAGACGGGTATAGGGCAAAGGGGTGGTGCCCTTCTCATCCAAAGAAGCGGCGATGATGTCGGCGTACAATGTGCGGGCCAAATGGATGGTGGTTTGAGGATCAAAGAGATGGTAGGTTAAGGTGGCCTGCCGAGGCCTTATGGCGGAATCGTTGGACGTTTAAAGGATGTTGGCGCATATGATTTGGAAAGTGAGGCACGCCGTTTCATTGAGTCGTCCAACCGCGACGGTTTGACCTGTCTAAGCCACGTTTGGAGCAATGCGCTCCATGATGACGTTCTTAGCGACCGGAGAAACGTTCCGTGGATAGGTGTAGTCTTGGGGGTCCAGAACGCCAAAGGTGGCCAATTTGGCCGTGAGGATGGCTAAGGAGAAGGGAACGACCATCCCATCGACATAAGCTTGGGCCTCAAATTGGTCCATCCGCACGAGTGTGCCATAGAATAAGCGGACTTCGGAAGCCCACACGGCGTCATGGGGTTCGTTAAGGAAACGACACCACCCCCGGGCCATGAATAGGGCCGTGACAGAATTGGGCAGCGCGTTCCATTGGACCGCGCGCTCCATATGGAGTTTGCGGTTTGACCCGAAGAAGGCGGTGCACCATCGCTCCTCTTGGCGGGAGCGAAACTCGTTGCTTGAGTGTAGGATGTCGGTGGATGCGTATTTGGTGGGAGGAGCACGGGGGGCCATGGAGACTAGGCAGAGAGAAGGAACTGAAGAAATCTGGAGAGAGAGGGGAGAGAAGTGGTGTTTGAGGTGTGAAGAGAAGGGGAGGGGGTAGGGTTGTATTTATAGTGGAGGGGAGGGGAGTTGGAGGGAAATGGATGTGGAGAGAAAAGGGTTTTGGAGGGAAAGGGATGTATGGGGGTGTGGGAAACCGAAATGGGGGGAAGGGTGGCTATTGGGGAGAAGGGGGGTGCATGGGAAGAAGAGATTCAACGAATCTGTAGAAGGCAGACCGGTCCGGTCCAGGGGCGGACCGGTCCGGGTCTTTAATTTTCAGGAAATTCGACAGGCGGACCGGTCCGGCTTGAAATTAAAGGAACCGGTCCGGGGCGGACCGGTCCGGCCTTAAATTAAAGGAACCGATCCGGTTCGGGGATTTCAGGCTGGAATTTCCGCGAAGATGGATTTCAACCTCTCTTCCTCGAAATATTGAACTCTTAAAACGCGCTCCTCTCCAACTATAGACTAAGGACCTCTCAACATCACCGGTCACCCTAATTGCTCAAAATCCCGAACCTGCACATGCTAACACTAAATGTACCAAAATCCTAACGACACTCACTAACACACACAACACACACGACTCTCACCCCATACGCGTCGGGGGTGCGACGACCTAACGGAAACAGTTCACTCTACCCCGTAAACGGGGTCCGACAACCAAACGGTGTCGACTTCCTCTTCGTACGCCTCAAGATATGGCTTTAGGCATTGTCCATTCACTTTGAATGTAGTTCCCCATTTTAAATCTTCTAATTCGACAGCTCCGTGGGGGAAAACATTCTTGACAACAAACGGGCCAGACCATCACGACCGCAACTTTCCCGGAAAGAGATGAAGCCGAGAGTTGTAGAGAAGAACTTTTTGCCCGGGAATAAACTCTTTGCGTCGGATGATGCTATCGTGAGCGAGTGTCATCCTTTCTTTGGCAATTTTGGCATTCTCATACGCATCATTGCGTATCTCCTCTAACTCATTTATTTGAAGCTTGCGAGCTTCACCGGCTTTATCCATGGCATAATTGAGCTCCTTAATTGCCCAATACGCTTTGTGTTCTAACTCCACGGGGAGATGGCAAGGCTTTCCATACACGAAGCGGAAAGGGGACATGCCAAGCTGATTTTTGTATACGGTGCGATAGGCCCATAGCGAATCGTTCAGTCTAATTGACCAATCTTTTCGGTTAGGATTGACGGTCTTCTCGAGAATGTTCTTGATCTCACGATTCGCTAGTTCGGCCTGCCCATTTGTTTGTGGGTGATACATCGTTCCAACCTTGTGGACGACGCCATACTTTCTCATGAGCTTCTCAAATGGCCTATTGCAAAAGTGCGTGCCATTGTCGCTAATTATTGCTTTCGGTGCGCCGAAGCGAGAAAGTATGTGTTCCTGTAGGAACTTTATCACCACCTTACTGTCATTAGTCTTAGTAGCTATAGCTTCTACCCATTTAGAAACGTAGTCTACCGCGACTAGGATGTATAGGAAACCAAAGGATGGGGGGAAGGGACCCATGAAGTCAATACCCCAACAATCGAATATCTCAATGATGAGTATGGGGGGTAAGGGGCATCATGTCGCGGCGAGAGATGGCTCCCATTCGTTGGCACCTATTACATGACTTGCAAGCGTCATTTGCATCCCGGAAGATTGTGGGCCAATAGAGGCCGCATTGTAGAATTTTAGCGGCCGTCTTTTTTGCTGAAAAGTGGCCTCCACATGCTTCCGAATGACAAAACTGGATGACCTTTGGAATCTCGTCATCTGGTACACATCGTCGGATGATTTGGTCGGCACAGTATTTAAAGAGTAAGGGATCATCGTAGAAGAACATGCGCGACCAAGTAAGAAACCTCTTCTTATCTTGCGGTGTCCAATCGGGAGGGACGGCTCCCGTGACAAGATAGTTCACTATGTCCGCAAACCAGGGATATGAAGAGGTAGCAAAGAGTTGCTCATCCGGAAAATACTCGTCTATGGGTATGGGATCACTAGGTACATCGGACGAAAGCCGAGATAAATGGTCGGCCACGACGTTTTCTACTCCTTTCTTATCTTTGATAGAGAGATTGAACTCTTGTAGGAGTAGGATCCACCTTATGAGGCGCGGCTTGGCGTCTTTCTTCGCAAGTAGATACTTTAAAGCCGCATGGTCGGTGAAGACAATTATAGGAGAACCAATGAGATACGATCTGAACTTATCAAGGGCAAAGACTACTGCTAGCAACTCCTTCTTCGTGGTAGAGTAGTTGAGTTGAGGTCCGGTAAGGGTCCGGCTAGCGTAGTAGATGACATGAGCTTGTTTATCTTGACGTTGGCCCAAAACGGCCCCAATCGCGTAATCGCTTGCATCACACATGAGTTCGAATGGTAAAGACCAATCCGGAACTTGCATGATGGGAGCGGACACGAGCATGTTCTTTAATTTGTCAAAGGAGCTTTGGCATGCCTCGGTCCACTCAAACGGGTTATCCTTCATGAGAAGGTTGCTTAAGGGTCTAGCGATAGCGCTAAAGTCCTTAATGAACCTGCGATAAAACCCAGCGTGACCCAAGAATGAGCGCATGTCTTTAAGCGATCTCGGTGGGGGAAGGTCAGCTATGACATCTATCTTAGCCCTATCAACCTCTATGCCTTTAGATGATACTATATGGCCAAGAACTATTCCTTCAGTGACCATGAAATGGCACTTTTCCCAATTCAGCACTAAGTTCTTCTCCACACACCTAGCAAGTACTTGCTCCAATTTTTCTAGACAAAGATCGAAAGAGGTGCCAAAAATGCTGAAAGCGTCCATGAACACCTCGAGTCCTCTTTCGACCATGTCACTAAATAAGCTCAACATGCACCGTTGAAAAGTCGCGGGTGCATTACACAAGCCGAATGGCATACGTTTGTAGGCAAAAGTACCAAAAGGACAAGTGAACGTCGTCTTCTCTTGGTCAAGTACATCTACCTCAATCTGGTTATATCCGGAATAACCATCAAGGAAGCAATAATATGGGTGGCCCGCAAATTTCTCAAGCATTTGATCAATGAATGGCAAGGGGAAATGATCTTTTCTTGTTCCCGCATTGAGTTTCCGGTAATCAATGCAAACACACCAACCGGTGGTGGTGCGTTGGGGAACAAGCTCTCCCTTAGCATTCTCAATCACAGTCATACCCAACTTCTTCGGGATGACTTGAATAGGACTCACCCATTTGCTATCCGAGATTGGGTAGATAATCCCGTCATCTAATAGTTTAATGATCTCGGTTCTCACAACTTCTTTCATGTTGGGGTTCAGTCTTCTTTGCATTTCTCTAGAGGGTTTGACATACTCTTCGAGGTGAATCTTGTGGGTGCAAATCAGAGGACTTATCCCCTTCAAATCAGCTATACACCAACCAAAAGCACTTAGGTGCTTCCTCAAAATTTTTAACAACTTACCCTCCTGCTCGTCATCTAGGCTAGAGGAGATAACAACAGGAAATATCTCATCCTCTCCTAAGTATGCATATTTGATATGGGAGGGGAGTTTCTTTAATTCAAGAGTTGGAAACTTCTCGTCGGAGGGAACAACGCGTGTATCCCGTGGTGGTAACTCCTCAAATCTAGAAACCCAATTCACATCTCTCGTGTCCTCGTCCGACGCTCTCTCATCGAGTAACTCTCTTAATTCCCCAATCTCCCTCTCATACTCAGTATACGTCCCCGCACTCTCATTGCTCGAAACCAGACAGGATCCTAAGGCATCGCCACAACAATTCTCCTCAATATACTCCTCTACTATCTCATCTATGAGACTCACCGCGTGAATATCATCTTCCTCTCCCGTATGTTGGGCAATATTGAAGATGTTGGTCTCCAATGTCATATTCCCAAAAGTGAGCTGCATTCGCCCATTCCTTGTGTTGATAATAGCGTTAGCTGTCGCTAAGAATGGGCGTCCGAGAATGATGGGAACATGATTGGTCGAGATTAAGGAGGGCTCTGTGTCCCAAATGACAAAGTCTACCGGGAAGTAGAAAGTGTCAACTTGAACGATCACGTCCTCTACTACACCTCGTGGGACCTTCACAGTTCGATCCGCTAGTTGGAGAGTGATTCTTGTGGGCTTGAGGTCGCCCAAATCAAGTTGCCTATAGATGGAGTAAGGGAGGATATTGACACTTGCTCCCAAGTCTAGTAAGGCTTTTTCAATTTTGTTCTCTCCAATGATGCAGGAAATGGTGGGTGCACCGGGATCTTTGAATTTAGAAGGGAGCTCATTGAGTAGGATGGAGCTCACGTTCTGTGCTAGGAAGACATTCTTCTTTACTTTCATCTTCCTTTTTACCGTCAACAAATCTTTGATGACTTTTGCATAAGCTGGAATTTGTTTGATGGCATCGAGGAATGGTAAATTCAGCTTTACCTGCTTTAGTATTTCTAGCACGTCATCACGTGGGTTTCCTTTCTGGGAAGGAATCAACCTTTGAGGAAACGGTGCTGCGGAGGGTGGTTTCACAACTACCTCGGGCTCACTAGTGTCATCTTTATCACTCTCATTTGAGGTGACATCTTCGGCCTCTTTCGTGCTGGGCGAAATCACCTTATCTTTGGTTGTGTCATGTGGGGGAGGTGATAAATCAATGACTCTCCCACTACGAAGAGTGGTCACAGCTTGACATTGCTCCTAATGATCAGTAGAAGTGGAGCTAACACTAGTTTGACCTTGGGGAGGTCTTTGGCCCTGGGCAGGAAACTTGCCATTTTCTTGAACGCTCAACGAGGATTGAATTTTGGACAGATTTGCATTTATGTCGCCAATTAGACGATCATATTTGGCATTGGTTGCGGTCTGGCTAGTGATGAATTGATTCATCGTATCCTCGAGAGTTCTCCGCTGTGGTGGGATATAATTTCCATGGGGTGGCGGTGCTTGCACATGACTTTGCATGTGTGGAGCTTGTTGAAATTGTTGTGGAGGAGGAGGGGCAACATGCGAAGAAGGGTTCATTGCAGCATGTTGTTGCCCGTAGCTAAATTCAGGATGATTTTTCCACGAAGGGTTGTATGAATTCCCGTGCGCAAAATTACCCTTAAAGCCTCCTATACCACTAACTTGCTCCTGCAACATTACTTTGCAGGCGGGTATCGTCGGGCATTCCTCAGTTGAATGTCCCACCTCACAAATTGCACACACCTTTTCAACGGGATTCTTGATAGATCCAACTACCTCGCATAAATCTCGAAATCCTTTCTCAAGGGAGTCCAATCGACAGTCCGACATAGAGGTCTTATCTACATGGTGTAGGCCGGACGCCGATGGAGTGGTGGTCGCTTGACGATTTCGATTCTGAGCATTAGGATCAGAAATATCCCAAGATTGGGTAGTCTCGGCGACATACCTCAGGTGAAGCTCAGCATCGTGGCAATCTAGTTCGATAAACGGACCACTACCCATGGTTTCAATGAGTTGCTTGGAGTTAAGGTTCAACCCATTATAGAGGAAGGAAATGATTTGGGTTGTATCAAATCCATGATGGGGGCATGAAGCAGTTAACTCATTGAAACGCTCATAACATCGATGGAATGGCTCATTATCCAATTTCCTGAACGATTGAATCTGAGCCTTTATGGAGATTGTTCGATGTGGTGGAAAGAACTTCTTGAGAAATCTGGATTGTAACTCATTCCAAGATGGAATCGAGCTCGTAGGTAAAGACCATAGCCAGGTCTTAGCTTTATCTTTTAACGAGAATGGGAAGAGTTTGAGGCGAATCACCTCCTGTGTGCAAGTTTGATCATTAAGGGTATCACACACGTCCTCAAATTCCCGTATATGCAGGTATGCCTTTTCTGAATCCATACCGTGATAGTGTGGTAGCATCTGGATCATCCCATTTTTGAATCGGAACTGCCCGGCATTATACGGGAGTATAATGCATCCCGGAGTGACAGTGCGCTCGGGATATAAGAATTCTCTCAACGGGCGATACGGAGGCTCTTCCTCACCGGTAGTTGCATTACTATGCTGCGACATCTCTATCTCACTAGACGATTCGGTGCTCTCACTGGGTGTGCACGACGTGTGTCCTACGAAGGAGAAAGGAGTGTTGCTAGAGATTGAGTGTGACGGTGTGGGAGGTGGGATCCAGAATTGTGGGGCTTGTGGAGTGTGGGGACTCTCAGGATTATACTCAACAAGTGGATTTTCGTGAATGCTGGTTGGGGTATTATGGGGTGGGGGGGTGGTTTCAGAATTTTGCATTAAGTTTGTGAGAGATGGTGGTGAATCTTTTTGTGCTTTTTATATTTTTTTTTTTGATTTTTTTTTTAATTTTTGAATTTTTGGTCAAAGCTTTGGATTAACTCGATCTAATCCTAAGTCTACCTATTTCCCCGGCAACGGCGCCAAAAACTTGACACGACTCAGAATGTGTCTCTAAAGTGTGTACTCTCTAGGCTCAAGTGCAAGCCTGTCGTTCAAGTAATAATCCAACAAGTCGGGTATCGATCCTCAGGGAAAAAGGACAATGAAAGTTGTGACGACGAGATAAGACTGAGGAATCCTAACGATGACTCTAAAAAGAAAAGAAAATATTGATTTGGTTTTTGGGATTCGATTACACTAAATGCAATTATGAAAGTATGGTGAAAAATGCAGCTAACTAAAAGACCTAGATTAAGAATGAAGGATTGAATTGAACTTTTAAATCAGATGATGGAAAAATAGGACGGGAATACAATCACCCAACCCTAGTGTACTGCAGTATAATATTAATCGTAAATTTATCTAATTAATTTGACCCGGAATTTAGTACTCCCAAGCATTACGTATACGAGGTTCAAGCCCGCGTCATACTTAATCAAAGGACGAGTAAATCAGTATCACGATAACGACACTCGAATTGTATGCTCAATCATCCCGGTTACCCAGGGGCAAACGAGATATTTAGACCTACAATTGTTGTGTCCCTACGCAATACGGTCAAAATTAATTACTAAATTTAGAGGATTAACTTTATACGTGCAATGACTACATCAGGTTGGGTTCATGTAACCCGACCTTAGAAATCTAGCCGGACATACCGAAAATGATGAAAACAGTGTTAAACATGCAAGTATTCATGATTAATCTAGAGACAATTGATGGAATACTGTAGAATAGAATCACAAAGAAGAAACAACTTACTAAAATTACCCAAAGGACAATTGCAGCAATGAATAAACTTGATGATCACACAAACTTAAAAAAAACCTTCAATCCTTGAATAAAACTGGAAATTGTATCTACAGCTAGGGTTTGTGGAAGAAAATGAGAAATTAACTCCCCACCTTCTCGCCTCCTTTACAACGAAAATAATTCGGGTTTTTATACCCTACATGAAATTCCAAGAGGTTGGGTATAAGTCGGAGTCTTTAGAGGAGAATCAGAAAACAATATCTCGATGGGCGGACCGATCCGGCCCTTAGGCTGATCGGTCTGCCTCTAAAGCGGATCGGTTCTTTTATTTTCCAGGCGGACCGGTCCGGGGCGGATCGGTTCTTTTAGTTTTTGTGCTCTTTGGTTTGCCTTCGGTTCGCAGTCCTCTGGAGTTTGCAGGGCGGACCGGTCCGGGTTGATGGCGGACCGGTCTGCCTATTTGACTTTTCTCTCAAACTTTGACTGTCCATATCTTTTGCTCCGGGTATCCGATTGAGGTGTTGTTTCTTCCGAGGTGCTTGTGAGGATGATACCTTCAACTTCTCTTTAGGTACCTCATCCGGATTCTGGGTAGAAATGACTCTTTTGACCTTTTGACTTTTCTTGTTAACTTTTCTATTCTTCCGGTTTCCTTCTTCCATTTCTTGACATTAGATACCTGTAAAATCATAACGAAATACCAGAAACTCGGTGTACTTGTTAGGATAAGTCAATAGCAAGATTATGAGATAAAGTCAATCCAATTACGTTGTTCGAGGTGATTAAAGTACCGAAATTAGGGGATAAATTGGGAAGAATTTATGCCTAATCATGGTTCTGTTGTCGTTTACTCTCTGGTTGAGGGTCATTGGATCCCAATATTATTCATAGATGAGTGTGGTATTAAATTTCCATCAAAACCTTTCTTTCCCTTCATTTTTGTTAATATTTTGATGTAGCCTCTGCAAGAGTAGCCCTCAATTCCTGGAGGGTTGTGAATGGTGTAAATAGGTTGAATGAACTCTATGGTACCCATATAGGGATTCCAAAGTTAAAGTATTGTTATAAGTGGGTTACTGTTGAGGATGTAAATTAATATTTGAAAACTAGGCAAGCAAATAAGGATTTAATAGTAAACTTTCCAGATTCGAATAAAGACTACTATGATCATTCTTTAGTGGTCAAGAACTGACAATATTCTCCCTTCCTGCTAGAGTTGCCTATGATGGTCCTAAGTGTCCCCAATCAGGGCATGGGATAGGTTATTATTTCATTACTTGCTATCCCCTTTTAGATTTTAATTTCTGATGTCTTCTGATTACCATTGCTGATGTTTTTAATGCAGAGGATAGTAAGAGGAGGTATCCCAAAGAAGGGGAGATTAATCTTACCTAACTCAAGTTCTTCTGGGGACTTAAATAGAGAGTAGGAGTAGAACATCCTCGATCAGCTTCTCTGCTGTTGGAGTATAAGAGTTCTATAACCTCATTTATTGCTCGTCCCACCACTGCTCTGCCTTCGATTGTGGTAGACTTAGAGAAAGAGCTAATTTCCACTTCTTCGACTGAAGAGTCAGTTGGAGTTGAGAAAAAGATCTTGGAGCCTCTTCTTTGTTTAAAACCTTAGATACTTCTGCCATCCCTTCGTCCCCACTAACAGTTATGGGTAAGAGGAAGATTACTATATTGATGGATGATCCCTCATTTCCCATTCCTAAGACTGTCAAAGATCCTAATACCAAGAAGTCTAAGGTTCTGAGAAGGTGTCTAAGGTTGCTGAGAAAGGGCCCCAGGTTATTGAAGAAGTTGACACTACTACTCGTGAATATAAAAGGTTGAAGAAAGGTCTGCCCTCTAGTCAATCAACTCAAGCTAAGAAGTCAACTGAAATTGCCAATATTGTTAAGTTGGTCAAAAAGCCATCTGTCGAGATGGGTGGAATTGAGCAATCATATATTTCTCTCAACTCTGGTTTGTACAGGAAATTAATAAAGTCTGGGACCCTACTTGCCAATAATTTGGCAACACTTTCATTGACAAGAGCCTGACTGACTGAAAGGTCTGCTCATAACTTATCTTTGGTATGCCTTCAGGTTTTATATTGGTAGGATATAACTTATATTACTTTTATATGACGACAGTTCATTTTTCTTGCAGTTCTTGTTTGAATTTAACCAGACGATGGAGAAGGACGACCAAATAAGAGCATCATCTTCTTATGATATGAAGGAAGCCTTAAAAGGTTTGTGGAGATCTCTTAAATCATCTGAAGAGGCATTGGAGAGAGATAGAAATAGTCATGGCAGAATAAGATCACAAATGTTGAAAATGCTCATAAGAAGGCTGAGGAATCACTATCTGCGACTACGTTGGCTAGCTCTAAAGCTGAGCACGGGGCAAAGGCTGCAATGAACAAGTTGACCTTGAATCAAAGCTCTCTTCGAACTATAGAGGAGATAATTGTTATATTGAAGGCTAGTTTGGTTGCTGAGAAGGCTAAAAGGAAGAAAGCCAAGGAAACTTCTTTAGACAAGAGATGGGAGAGGGTGATTTTAGCAACTTCTTCCCAGATTACTTATGTAAAAAAAAGTATTTTAAGGAGGGCTGTTCGGAGCCTTTGAAGGAGATCGGCACAGCTGAAGACTCTGAAGTGGTTCCAAAGATATGACCCAGGATCCCCTCCAAATTTGGATGAGGAAGTTAATGATGAAGAGGATTCAGGGACTTCTTTTTTGGCCCTTATTGAATCTACCATAGGACCAAATATATTGGTCGACCTACCTCCTGCTTAAACTAGTCCTCAGAATAAGGAGAAGGTCTAGCTTTCTTAGTCTATCTTTCTTTTTTCTTGTAGTCTTCCCGGGTCTACCATATGTATATCTCATTGTAACACACTTTTATTAATGAAAAACTTAGTGTTTTCTTACTTTATTCTACTAGATGTGCTTATTATTCTTTGTTGAGTTGCCCTTAATATAATTATTCATGGATGTGTTCTTGTGACCTCATACTTGCCATTTTTAGTTTAATGTGAGGATGAAGAGGATTGCTTCAATTAAATCAGACCTACTCAAATGTTGTAACAGTTTATTTCAGGCTGGTCATATGGATTCGATCAAGGAAGGATTATTAGACTTGGTCGATGCCGATGTTTCTGATCAAGCAAAGGAAGCCTACTCCTACTTGTGAAGTCTTCTTGATCGGGCAGTGGCCAACAACGTTGCCTATTATGAGATGATTGGATAATTACAAGAAGACCACAAACAATCCAAGGACCTTCTCCATGTTGACTATGAGGTCAAGTATAAAGCTTTAAGTGAAGAGTGGGGCTTTGACGATAAACTTCAAAAGATTACCTTTGCATTGAATAATAGAGAGATTGTTCTACGACAAGAGGTTAAATCATCTCGGGAGATAGCTGCCCCGTTGGAGAAAGAAAACAATGCCTTGAAGAATGAACTTGACAGCCTGAAGAAATCAATTGCTACCAATCCCAATGAAGGTGCTTCCTTTTTAGAAGAGAATAATGCAAGACCAATAGAAGAGTTGGAGTCCTTTCATAAGGATAAACCTAAGTCGGGATAGTCTTTAAGAAGAACAATTGTGGTTCGGCCTAAAATTGAGGAGAAAAGAAATGTAAAGACTTTGGCTGACCAAGCTGCTCAGGTAAAGGCCAAAACTATTGTTATTGTTGATCTTTCACTTTAACTGAAAGCCAAATATTCTTCCATTATTGACCAAGCTAATCAATTAAAGGTCAATATTGATGTCATCAAGAAGCTTCATTATCAGGTTTAGAAATTAACTTTCCAGTTTCATAAATAACCCAAGGAAGTCTGGATGGAAGGTTACAATGAGGCATTATCCCATATAGATGATGACTTGACTCAGAGCAATCGTGAAGGCTACAAATGGGGATGGACTAACCTTTTAATTTTGCTGAAGTATGACCAAAAGAGTGACCTATGGCACTGGAAAGACCCAAGTTTTCTTAATTGTTTTAAGCCGCCATTCACACTGGATAAGAATTGGATTCCTCCTAATGTTCTTCCCTAATGTTTGATAACTAAATATTTATGGGACTATGGCCTACATGATGAACTTAAGATAGTTCATCTTGCACATTTGATCAACCATCTGAGCAGTAGTAATTAACGGATGGTGAGGGATTTTAACTACATAAATTCTCCATACACTTTGGATGACCCTCCTGCCAGCATGGATAAGGCTCAAGGAAAATGGCCATTCGAATGATTTTTGTATTTCTTATTTCATTGTAATATGTTGAACATTGATTAAATGAAGATGAAGGTTTTTCTTTGTCATCTTTGTTTTTCTTTTACGGGGGATTGGATAATCTTCTATGACTAGTTAGTCGATTTTATAAATTGAGTTGTTATTTTTTTCGTTATTTAAGCTTGTGGTTGTTACTAATCTTATCCTCAACTAGATAGTCTGTATAGAGACTAGTTAGTTGATTTAAATACTATTGAACTTGCTTAAATGTGAAGAATGCGATTATAAAGCCATAGATTCTACTAGTGTTATTTTAGGATAACACTGTAATGAGTTTTGTTAACATTAGTTATCAATGGAGACTAAGTGTATTAGGAATGTATGTGTGAATTCCTTTGTTTAATAATGTGTACATGTATTCCTATTTTTAACCCAACCAAGTAAAATTTATTTTTAACTTTTTAAGTTGTACACGAAGTTTTACAATCTTCTTGTTGTTAACTTGTCAAAGACAAAGTTATATATGAAGCACTTGTCTGAAGTTGAAAAGGTTTAAAAAGCTAAGGAATAAACTTTTCTAGAGTTGGAAAAGTTTGAAAAGCACTGGTGTAAACTTTTATGAAGTTGGAAAAGTTTGAAAAGCTGAGATGTAACACATATGCTAGACCCTCTACCTTAAGGAGTATGAATCAACAAAGGGAAATAAGATCGACAACGCGAAAGCTAAACGGACTCATAAACTACGAGACCTAAGACCATGCTCTAACACCATCTATCACACCACGCCTAATTCTGGTGTCGATCGCCACCAAAACTAAACCGGGCGTAAGTAAATAAAATACCATTCTTAGCATGGGACAGATATGAGACATATAAAATTAATCCACAAGATAATGATAATTAATCCCAAAAGGTAAACCATCCAACTAAGAGATAAAACATCCATATCCATGCTAAAATCAAAGTAATTACAATCTCTAATAATATGATCTTGAATAATCTCCAACTGAATACAGTGAAGTAACTAAACAAAACCTATACAAGTTTGGAACCAAATGGCCTGATCACAACCATAAACTGAGTCTCAATACAGGTGCTAAGGAATAGAAAACTAAACTAAATCAATACGCATAAGGTAGAGCAATTCCAACTGGACCTCCAAGCAAATTCTCCAAATAATGCTATGCAGCTTTTCCAAATACTATTTCTAGAAAAGTTAGTCAACGCATGAGGTCAAAGCCCCGAGCATGACTACACACTACTCCCCTCAATTAGGATCCTTGAATCCAGACAGTAGCAATATACGCAATAAATATCACAATAGAGTATTTTAAATTAAATGAGATAATTAAACGTGATAACTATAAATCACTAACTACCAATAGAATTCCCCATTTAAAAAGGCACACCAATCTGATTTTAAATTCCCAAGTCCCACGATGCTAATTTTATTAAATTAGCCCATTTCATTATTGTTCTCAGTTTTTTATTATGACAGTCCTCCCGTCTGGGGTGGTAATCCACCAAAGTGTCACACTTTCTCTTGTCAATAGCTAGCCGAATCCGTTTAAACTGTCGATCCCCTACAATATGATAAGGTTCCAACTCACGACACGACATAAATCGTCCAAGCTGACTCGTTTAAACTGTCAGTCACTGACATATTATGTCGCCACCAATTTTAATACTCGTTTTTATCTTAGGCATTAATTCTCAATTTCTCAATTTCACAATATATAAATTACCCCACCCTTATAATCGACGTGAGATCCTAAAAAATAACCCTTAGTCCCATACCTAAGCGTCCCCAAGTTATCAATACGTCCTACCCTATGTATATGATGAATTTCTAACATAAACCTCATCCTAGTCTTATTCCTAGGCTAGCGTAACGACGATAAAGTACCAAAAAATCAGCCCACCCCTGACATCACAAAGTCGTAATTATCTACCCTCACTAGTCCCATACCTAGAAGGTGTATATCATCAAAGGCCTACCCACTAGTCCCATACCTAGAAGGCATGCTAAAAAATATAGGGAGAGTAAGATACCCAAACAACCCATCGTCATCATTGCAATATAATAATACCAACAATTCACACAAACAAGCAATATAATCATCGATCCAAACTACGCATGCTAGTCTAATTCAATTAAATATTAATTTAATTATCACAACCTCAAAATACCCAATTAATAATTTCAAAAAAAATATACTGAGATTTCATCATTAATACAACAAAATTCCTATTTCATAATCCCTACACAAATTATGTGAGTTATACGCCCCCCAAATTCATTTATTTCCAAAATTAGGGTTTTTCTACATGCAACTTACACCAATAAAATCCAAAATCACTCATGAAACTTACGTACCCACGGGTTATGAATGTTATTTATATTAAAAAGGTTTCAAAAAAAGAGCCCCAAGTTTTATGCGTCCACTTTCTCTAATTAGATTGCTAATTAATTTTAAGAAAACATTCAATTTAGGTTTAAGCAACACTTAAAACACATAATATTAAAGAAAAAGAATAGAGTATTCATACGTGTGATTAACTGGAATCAAAATATTAATAGAAAGTTGAACTCTTCTTGAGGAGACAGCAATAGACTCTTCAAAACTTGTGAAAAGTAAGTGCTAGGGGTTGAAGATGAGAAAATTGTGTTTTGGAAAAGCTTTCTAGAGAAAGTTTGAGAGAAAAGTGATTTTTGAAGTCCCAGCACCATATCAGTTTAGTATATAAAAGGTTTAAGAGTTAAAACTAGGTTGGGAGTCTCCCATCTCTCCACCGCCCCTGTCGTTCGAACGAGCACGCATGTCGTTCGAATGACAATGCGACATCGTTCGAACGAGCCCCAAAATTTCCAAAATTAAATCTTTTAAAAATACGACTTAATTATCTGATAAAAATACATTAGCTGATCAAATATTCACCTGCCAATTAAATATTTGAATAAAAGCTTATAACCTTTTATAAAAGTCCGGAATTGATTCCTGATTGAAAGATTTACGAGTAATATCAAGTTAAATCCTTAAAGGCCATAAACTCCAAAATTTTATTTTACGCTAAATTAATTAAAGTCAATTAATTAAAACTCGGGGTGTTACATACTTCCCCACTAGCAAAGAATTTTATCCTCGAAATTAGACGAAGCATACACATCAACGCTTAAATCTCGCAAAAGAAAATATGGCTCACATATGCCTACCCATAGAATGTCATAATTGGGCGCCTATACACCCAATCCTACGCTCACCTACCCCACGAACAACAAAATAATATATATTTCCTATATATGCATAACTATGAAAATAACATCGTACCACACACTCTCGCAAATTCCCCCACTCGATCCTATATCCTAAATTCATCAAAATGTTAACGTCCTCAAATTAAATATCAACGCCAATTTTTTTGATACATACGATACCTAACATCTGCATTAAAATCTTCAAAATAATTATCGTCCCCATAATCTATTCGAAGGATCCTCACATCAAGATTACTAATTCTGATCTTATTGCCTACAATGTCCTCAACTCAAAACTTCACATCTCCAAGAAACACATCTAACGTATGCTGGACCCTCTACCCTAAGGAGTACGAATCAACAAAGGGAATCAAGATCGGCAACAAGGAAGCTAAACGAACTCATAACCTACGAGACCTAAGACCATGCTCTGATACCATCTGTCACACCCCGCCTAATTCTAGTGTTGGCCGCCATCAATACTAAACAGGGCATGAGTAAATAAAATACCCTTCTTAGCATGAGACATATATGAGAAATAAAATTAATCCACAAGATAATGATAATTAATCCCAAAAGATAAACCATCCAACTAAGCGATAAAATATCCATCTCCATGCTAAACTCAAAATAATTCCAATCTGTAATAATATGATATTGAATAATCTCCAACTGAATACAATGAAATAACTAAACAAAACCTAAACAACTTTAGAACCGAATGGATCGATCACAACCATAAACTGAGTCTCAATACAAGTGCGAACGAATAGAAAACTAAATTAAATTTGCACGCATAAGGTAGAGCAATTCCAACTAGACCTCCAAGAAAATTCTCCAAATAATGCTATGCAGCTTCTCCAAATACTATTTCCTGAAAAGTTAGTCAACACACGAGGTCAGAGCCCCGAGTATGAATACACACTACTCCCCTCAATTAGGATCCTTGAATCCACACAGTAACATTATATGAAATAAATATCACAATAGAGTATTTTAAATTAAATGAGATAATTAAACGTGAAAACTATAAATCACTAACTACCAGTAGAATTCCCCATTAAAAAAGGCACACCAATCTGATTTTAAATTCCCAAGTCCCACGATGCTAATTTTATTTAATTAGCCCATTTTATTATTGTTCTCAGTTTTTTATTATGACGGCCCTCCTGTCCCGGGTGGTAATCCACCAAAGTGTCACACTTTCTCTTGTCAATAGCTAGCCGAATCCGTTTAAGCTGTCGATCCCCCGTAATATGAAAAGGTTCCAACTCACGACACGACATAAATTGTCCAAGCTGACTCGTTTAAACTTTCGATCACTGACATATTATGTCGCCACCAATTTTAATACTCGTTTTTATCTTAGGCATTAATTCTCAATTTCTCAATTTCACAATATATAAATTACCCCACCCTTATAATCGACGTGAGATTCTCAAAAATACCCTTTAGTCCCATACCTAGGCGTCCCAAAGTTATCAATACGTCCTACCCTATGTATAGGATGAATTTCTAACATAAACCTCAACTTAGTCTTATGCCTAGGCTAGCATAACGATGATAAACTCCCAAAAAATCAGCCCACCCCCCGACATCACAAAGTCGTAATTATCTACCCTCACTAGTCCCATACCTAAAAGGCGTAACTCATCAAAGACCTACCCACTAGTCCCATACCTAGAAGGCATCCTAAAAAATATAGGGAGATTAAGGAAACAACCCCAACCTAGGTTATGAATGTTATTTATATTAAAAAGGTTTCATAAGAACAACCCCAAGTTTTATGTGTCCACTTTCTCTAATTAGATTGCTAATTGATTTTAAGAAAACATTCAGTTTAGGTTTAGGCAACACTTAAAATGCATAATACTAAAGGAAAATAATCGAGTATTCATGCTTGTGATTAACTTGAATCAAAATTTTAATAAAAGGTTGAACTCTTCTTGAGGAAACACCGATACACTATTCAAAACTTGTGAAAATTAAGGGCCAGTGGTTGAAGATGAGAGAATTATGTTTTGGAAAAGCTTTCTGGAGAAAGTTTAAGAGAAAAGTGATTTTTGATGTCCCAACCACATATCAGTTTAGTATCTAAAGGGTTTAAGAGTTAAAACCAGATTGGGAATCTCCCATTTATCCACCACCCCTGTCGTTCGAATGAGCACGCATGTCGTTCGAATGACAATGCCATGTCGTTCGAACGAGCCCCACAATTACCAAAATTAAATCTTTTAAAAATCCGACTTAATTATCTGATAAAAATATATTAGCTGATCAAATACGCACCTGCCAGTTAAATGTTTGGATAAAACCTTATAACCTTTTATAAAAGTCCGGAATTAATTCCCGATTGAATGATTTATGAATAATATCAAGTTAAATCCTTAAAGGCCATAAACTCCAAAATTTTATTTTACTCCAAATTAATTAAAGTCAATGAATTAAAACTCGGGCTGTTACACCTATCTCCACTAGTATCACTACTTTTGTGCCAAAAGCAAGCATGTAAGATGTCTCTCCTGTTTTTGTCCTTGGCGTGGTCCTGTAAGCCCAAAGGACACTTTAAATCTCATTGATCCAGTTTCCTTTAGCATCGTCTAGTCCTTTCTTTATACAATCTAGCAGATTTTTATTGGTGATTTCTATTTGACCATTACATTGAGGGCGGCTAGGAGCTTAGTGAAGTCTTTGAATTACTGATCTCAAATAATATTCTTGAAACTCATCATTATCAAATTGTGTACCATGGTCTGTGATGAAAAAATATGGCATCCCGTAAAGGCATATGATTTTCTTCAATATGAATTGGAACACCTTTTGATAAGGCATATCCACTAAAGGTTCAACCTCAATCCATTTTGTAAAGTAATCCACTACGATAACTAAGTATTTGAATCTCCCTTTTGTGCTTGACAAGGGTTTGACCAAATCTATCCCCCAAATCGAAAATGGCCAAGGTAAAGTGATAGGGGTGAGGGAAGCACCTGGATTTTTTTGGATTGCAGCAAACCTCTGGCATTTATCACACTTTTTTGTGAACTAAATACAATCATCTTTCATCATAGGCCAATAGTAGCCTTGCAAAGCTAGTTGTTATGTGAAAGAACTCCCATCCGAATGGGTGCCAAATGAACTTGGATATACTTCTTTGATTAAGTCCTCCACCTCTATTGGATGGACACATCATTGTAAAGATATTGTATACCCCTCCTATACAACATGCCTTTTTTCATTACATAGCAAGCTGCTTTGTATCTTAACTTCCTGGCTTCAGTCTGATCGGCAGGCAAGATTCTTGTCTTAATATAATTTGTTATAGAATCCATCCACGAAGGACCCAAATCGATAGACATCGTGTTGACTGCCTCAATGTCAGTGCTCCTGCTAGTGAGTATATTTATTAGGATTGTTCTTCTAAATTCTATGGGAGTGGCTGAAGCTAGTCGAGCAAGTGCATGTGCTCGAGCATTATCCAATCTTGGAATTCTTATTATTTTCACCACTGGGAATAAAGATATTACTTCAATGGTCTTTTTCCAGTACCTTATCATTATCTCTCCTTTAACCCCGTAGATTTGAAGCAACTGATGAGCAATGAGATGTGAATCACTGTGAGCCACCACATGTTTAATGCCTAATAATGATGCTAATTCCAGCCCTTTAATCAAAGCTTTGTATTATACATCATTATTCGATGCCTAAAATTGAAATCTCAGGGCATACTTCACATCCAGATTATTAGGTTGCTTAGGATGACCCCGACTCTGCATCTAGCGGTACAAGAAGATTCGCCAACGAACAATTTCTAGATTGGAATTTCATTATTGAACTCTTCATTTACTAATACTCCATGATTGAATTTTTTTTAACTTTGCTCTACTAGACGTTGAGATTTTTCCTGGGCAGATGAGGCTTCTGGATGCTCGGCGACTATTTCAGTTTTCTTTTGAGCTGATCTCTCTTCCAGAGACGTTTGCTCGATAGGAAAACTTGGCTGATTTGATGCATCTGCATAAGTGAATTTTGTAATAATATTTGCTACTACTTGCCTCTTAATCGAAGTCTGAGGTTCATATAAAACATCATATTCTCTAAGATCCACCGCCCATGACATCAATCTTCCCGACTTCTCAAGTTTGTGTAGGTCTTGTCTTAAAGGAAATTCATTATACAGTACAATAGTGTGGGGTTGAAAGTACGGCCTCATTCTCCTAGATACTCTATAAGTTCTAGTGTCAAATTTTTTAAGTGTGGGTATCAGATTTCACCTCATCAGAACTCTTTACTTTTATAATACACAAGCTTTTAGACTCCTTCTAGTCGGATGAGTGCCGAGCTAGTAATTGATTTTGAAATGGTCAGATATAAATACAATTTCTCTCCTTTTATTGGTCAGGAGAGCAATGGTGGAGACCCCATATATCTCCTAAGTTCAAAAAAATATCTTTCGCATTTATCATTACACTTAAAGGCACTTTGAAGAATGGAAGGCACTTATCGATTCCCCTGGAAATGGAGAGATTTAAGGTCGCTACCCTTCCTGTGAGCTTTTGCACCTCCTTTTTACTAGTAAGGGACTGCATCTTCAGTAAACCTTTGATTTTATCGGGATTAGCTTCCATCTCTCTTCGATTGATAATGTATCCCAAAAACATCCCTTCCTGCAATCCAAAACTACACTTTGTCAGGTTGAGTTTCATTTGATGTTTCTCTAGATCATTGAACATCTGGGTTAAGTCGATGATGTGGTTGGTGGCCACCTTGCTCTTGGTGAGCATATCATCAATATAAACCTCCATATTCTTTTCTCTTTGTTCTTCAAAAACTTTTTTTACTAACCTTTGATACATTGCTCCATCATTTTTTAGCCCAAAGGTCATGACGTTATAGCAATATATTCCTCGGCTAGTAATGAAGGATGTGTTCATTTTTATCTAGTTTTAACCATAATAACCATCCATGAAGCTAAGAAACTCATGCCTGTAGTCACATCTACCAATTGATCAATCCTTAGAAAAGGATAATAATATTTTGGGCATGCTTTGTTGAGGTCGGTAAAGTCGATGCACATGTGCCACTTATTATTTTCCTTCTTCACCATCACCATATTAGACATCCAGGTCGGGTACTTTACATCTTTGATGAACTTTGCTTTATGTAATTTCTCTACCTTATTGTGTATTGCTACATTTTGCTAGAGACTGAAGACTCTTCACTTTTATTCGACTAGCTTCGAGTCTTTGACTATATTGAGCTCATATTAGAGGAAATTAGGGTCAATTCTCGACATATCTTCATCGCTCCAGGCGAACACATTTTTTCTGTCCCTAAGAAATTTAATTAATTCCTGTTTGAGAGAAGGGGTCAACCTTGAACCAATTTGGGTAGTTCTTTCTGGCTTCTCATCATCTGAGACAATGGATTATGTCTCCTCTATGACTTGTCCCTTAAGCATATCCATTTCTTTCCTGGGGTCCAATGTGTCAATATGATAAGTGGTGGTGATCTTCTTGACCTCTTACTAGTCGGATGAGGTATAGTAACATTCCCTAACATCTTTTTAGTTTCCATTGACCACACCAACTCCATATTTAGTCAAGAACTTCATACATTGATGAACTGTGGATGGGACGGCATCAAACCATTTTATTCCCACTCTGACAAGAATGATGTTGTAGGGAGATGGGATATTCTTGTCAAACATGAAAGAAATGAATCAGTTTTTACCTGCTTTCCGACTAAGTGCATACTAGGACCTCCAACTTGACGGTACCCAAGGGGTATACTCTTTCGCCAGTAAATCCTATGAGTGATCTATCATATGGTTCCATCGTGATATCTTTCATCCCAAGCTTACTAAAGCACTCGTAGAACATTACATTTATCGAGCTTCCATTATCAACCAATATCCTTGCAACCCTATCGATCTTTCTTGACCTTTCTTGTTCGGCCATCATCAGAGTCGATCTTGTCAATCTGTCTGTCGGTGAGGCAATCCTGGGCTTCATTCATATAGGCCTTCCTTTCAGCAATTGCATCTCCTCCTCCAGCGTCACCTATTGCAATAAAATTACATCCAAAAGAGATCATGATGACGTCCATCTCTGGTTACTCAAGTCTATAATGTAGGTCAGGATCATGTTTAGCCTCTTGGTTGCATGCTCTTTTGTTGTCATATGTTAACCAATGAGGTGAGTTAGATATCCTCCTGTTGATCTAACCAATCTCTTGGTTGACAAATTTGGACAACTTTCCTCTCTGAATTAGATTTTTTATTTCATTTTTCAAAGCAATGCATTTGTCAATAGTATGCCCGTGATCCCTATGAAATTCTCAAAACTTTGAAGTGTCCCTCTGATTGGGGGGTGCCTTTAACTTTCTAGGCCATTGAAGCTCCTTGTTATTCCAAATTTCTTTCAAGATATGATGTAAACCTTTAGTTAGGGGAGTGTACTCATCATATTTCTTCATTCGATCCATCTTGTCCTACTTTTTATTTCCTCGATCCTTTTTGAAAGAATCGTTCTTCTGCTATTCGGTTTTGGAATCTGTAGCCCCTTGGCATCCATAGCTTCTTCGGCGTTAATTATTTTGGAAGCTTTAGCCATCAATTCCTCCATTATTTTTGGTGGATTCTTTGCTACGGAGTAATAGAGGTCTTTAGCGAGTAGCCCGCTCATGAGTGCTGTAATAACGGTTTTTTATTAATAATCAACAACTTCTAACTTTTCATTATTAAATAGGGTGATGTAGTCCGGAGTACTTTCCCCATCTTTTTTATGCACGGTCAATAAAGGAGTAACATCATTGATTGTTTTAGCCCCAAAAAAACAATTAGCAATAAATTCCTCATCGAGTTGATTGAAGCAAGAAATCTTACCTCTGGGGAGGCTATTATACCAAGTCTAAGTTGGTCCTGTGATGGAGTTAGACATAGCCGTGCATCTCTTTTCGTCAGGGACTGAGAAGATGTCGGCAACGACTTGGTATTGCTCTATGTGTAGGAGTGGGTTCATTTTCCCATCATACTTAGGAGTGATCACATGTGTTTTAAATTTTTCCAATGTAGGGTAATCCACGATGGTCAGAAAAAAGGGTGATCCTTTGACAAAACTCCTTAATAATAGGTTTTTGGCTTTAGCCATTTCACCCAGATGATTCTCCAAACGCTGCATGGATCCCTTCCCGGATTGTTCTCCTGATTTAGCTGGATTATATTTTTTGACTCTGCTATGCCTATTGGCCGAGATCTCTTTCGAAGAATTCTGCTTGGTGTGAACAAAAGAGCTAATACTGACTCTTGATCTATAGGGGCCTTTATAGTGGTATTGTCGTTCCCTTCGATTTACCCCAATTACTCGGGGACTTAGCCGATCAAAAGTAAACTCCCTACTGAGCCTTTCCAAAGCACTTATCCTTTAATGAGAAAAGGATCTATCGTCATAATAGTCTATTGAACAAAATGAGGAGGTTGCTCCTGGACGATAGGAACGATCATAGGGCGCACTAGAATTATGGCTCATTCCAATTCTTGCAGGTGAGGGTGGTATACCTCTCTTAGAATTAGAGGATTTATCTTGCATTGTATGGGCCAATTATCGAGCTGACTCCTGCATCGCTTCCTATCCTTTTACCAAATTGAATATAATTTTTTGGAGATTTGCATCGTCAGGAGGGGCAAATGATTCTAGGATGTTAGCCTTAGAAGCAAGACTGATTTATGGATTATTATTCATCCCTTAAGGCAAGTGATGAGATATTAAACAAAGTGATATAGAGAACGATGACTGACCAGTCGTTCCCACAAACAGTGTCAATCTATTGATGTCTAAAAATAGACTCATTCCAAATTAAAAATCATAGATAAATAAAAGAGAAATAACCCAAATCACACTCACAAATACAAGGGTTTTTAAAGTGGTTCAGCTATGTAAGAAAGCCTACGTCCACTATTGTTTTATTCAAGGGTTTACAATAGCTCAGAAATGAGTGATTTGAGTTGTAGCGAATTGTCTTCTCCCACTAGTTGGGGGAGAATATGTATTTATAGGGTTACAAAGCCCTAAAAATGGAATGTATTTATATTCCCAAGCATTTAAGTCCATATACGGTGACTAAGATATTATTCATATCATGTTGGTTGGTATAATCGTTCGAGTAACGATTGGTATTCCAATTGGTTGGCATTCTGGGCTAGTTGACAATATAGCCGACTAAGTGTCTCTGAAGCCGGTTCAGTAGGTTAGTTAGTCATGATGGATGATGGGTGTACACTCATCATTGGTACATATGGGAGTATAATTTTTACATGAAATAATTACCAAGATTGAAGAACATAAACATGCAAGAAGAAATCAATCTTGAAAAAGAACCGAAAATAACTTGCTCTTGTATTGAATTTAATGATGCAAAACTTATAAATGTTTCTCCAATGTGTTCCTAATGATTCCTAGACTTTCTATGAATTGAAAATATATTAAAAGAACCCTAATGAGGAAATATATAGGTTATAAGTCATTTATAAGAGTCCCCAAAACATAAAGCTCTCTAGGCTTAAACATAGGGCTAAAATAAAAAACCCGCTTCAGGTAATTTGTCAATGATCTGGAGCGAGAAAAATTATGTCACCATTCTAATCCGTTACTAATGATGAACCAGTTTTCCTAGGAACCCAACCGGTATTGTTTTCAATGTTTCCCAAGTGATGCCTTGTGTGCTCGAAGTTCTCTTATTTACAGTTCTGCCACTAGATTTTCTTCTCAACTTCAAACGCGCATAACTTCTTCGCTGTAGCTCGAATTGAGGCGCCATTTTTTCCAGTGTTCTTACAACTTCAAGATCTTAAAATTTTCATTTGTCTTCTCCTACGGGTTTTGGTTGTTAAATTACGAAAATGACCTTGAGTTCCTTTTCTTGCATTTCTTTCACTATTTCGGCTTTTCTCTTCCATCCGCTTGCACGAATTACCTCCAAAACATAAGAGAAATACAAAAAATACAAAATACTCATCGAAAAGGGATATTATCATAAATATGAGATAAATACGATTTAAATGCAATGTATGGGACCATAAAAGTATCGAAATTGAGGGCATAAATATGAAATATTTATACCTAATCAAATCCCATTAACTAAGAACGTTGCTCATCCCGAGCAATGTAATAGAATAAGAGAATGAGTTTAAGCAGAATTCTAAACAATTAATGTGATAGGATACCTCTTTCACGGGTAAGCGATTGCATTTAGCATATGCAATAAGTCGTTAAACCCCTAGGTTACCCTAGTAGGACGAGTGTTGCCGTGTGAGGGTTAGCAGTGAATATGCCCACAAAATTCATTTTTCGACTCAATGAAAAAGGTTAAAATAATTAAATATTATACAAATTAAATTCCTAAAAAATAGTCACCTTAAATTCATATTTAAAAGTCTCAATTCATAGTGTGTGTGCGTGAAGTTGAGAATTAAACCGCTAACTTCCACCAATTGATCCTTACATTAATTTTCAAAAATTTGTTTCGATCCAGTTCTCACGAGATACTCTCACAAATGAATCACTCGAAATGTGGCTAGTTTCTCTCAATGTACGTGATTTATAAGAGTAGATATAATAGGACACAAATTCACTCACAAAAATTTGAAAGATAAAATTTTTATGGTGAAAAGATCTCATCATCGGAATACGGTTATTGGAAAACGAGAAACATTGCCTCTTATTCTCACGAATTAATCTCTTTTATTATCTTTTCGTGGCTTAGCTCTCCACGCGGTAATTAATTTTGTTATTCGAACTCGGTTAGGACTTTCTCTAGTTATAAGGTGTATTGGGTAATATGGGAATAATTGAGAAATTTCAGAGTTGGAAAATTTTGCTTACTATGTTGTTTGGCACTTTTTCTGGCATTTTCTATTTTTCTTTTCTTTTTCTACATTTTTTTTATGATGTTCTCATTTTTCTATTTTTTCATTTTTTTTTCTTGAGCATTTTTCTATTTTTTTCTTGCCCATTTTTCTTTCACTATTTTGACTTAATTGATGAATTTTCAGATTTTCACAACTCCGGGCTAAATGGACTTTTCGGGTTAATCAAAGCGAAATTGGGAAATTTAATTGGCTCAATTGGGTTTGCAAAAAGGGATTTTTTTTCACGACTTTCTATGGCTCATATTTTTGGGTAACAAACAATGGCCTAACTTTATTTATCCGAATTACTAATCAAGCTACCATATGCGTCTCGAGATTCTATTTAATTTAGATATACTTTTTTGCGCATTTTTCAAGATAACATTTCACTCATTTTCAGTAACCGATCAAAATAAAGGAATAGAGATCTTCAATGACTTTTTTAAAGCTAAATTGAACTTTGAGTTAATTTTAACTCAAATTGATTTAATTACTCACAAAAATGAAAGGCTCACGGGCTTAATTAATATCCACATGTATTCGTTAAGTCATCATATTTTGTTCAATTTCCATCTTTGATCAATTTCGTCTTAGTGCAATTGAATTTTATAATTTGATACTTCAAACAAAATTTTAGTGATATTTTTGAAAATTTTAAAGTACAATTTTTATTTATTTTGAAATTTTTTTATTTTTTTGATTTTTTTTTCCAATTTTCAACAAAAGCGTACTTGGTAAATAACATGTGATCAAACCAATGGAACTCAAAAGTAAATGGGAAGAATATCCACACCCCCTAACTTAAATGTTGCATCGTCCTCCATGCAAATCAAGAACACAATATAAAGAGAGGAAAAGAAAGATATTACCCAAAATGGATCGATCCCCGACAAGTACAAGTCTGTTGAATCTACAAAATATATTAGAACCAAGCATAACAAAAAAAAAATAACAAAAACTTTAACTAATTATACTAGACTATAATAAAAAGGAAATAAATGAAGAAAAACTAAGTATTTATAACCTACAACATGAACTTCTAATAAATCATACACTAAAAGTCAAAATTTCTTAGGGTATGCCTAAAATATAATGTGACTTTGAGGGATATTTGGTGTACCCTCATTTTCATGCATACCTCCCATAAAATAGGAATTCCATTTGTACAACGGAAGGCATGTGTAAGGCAAAAGAAATGAATCATCATCAATTAAATATATGAGAGGGATGGTGGGGGGTTTGGATGCTAAAGGGGACAATTACAATTGCGATCCAAGAAAATTTTCTCAAAGACTTTTCAAGTAACATGGGAGGCGGGGCATACAAAAAGGAAGAACCCATATTGGAAAACAATTCAAGCAAAGAGTCATCGTCGGTAAAAGGTTTAAAACATTTTAAAAGTTACTTACTCATAGAAATCTAGTAGTACTTGTAATGGTCCTAGCATGGAGAACAAAAATGGTGATGGAATAAATTCAATATCAAGTGATTCATTATCACTTAGAGATTGAATTTCTAGGGATCAAGACTCACTTTCAATGAGATGTTCTTAAAAAAATTTAGGTAAAATACAAGTCTCATCCTCCTTTTTGTTTTCCAAGAAGAATTAATCTCCTTCCAAAGTGCTTCAATTTCCAAACCAACACTAGGAATTTTGTCCGCGCTTTGGGTGAAAGAAGCATGGTTTCTTCCAAAGTAGGATTCCTTGGATCTAAAAACTCGGATTCATTATTTGTTTGAAAATATTCTTTAACTTCAAAAATATCGAAGGGAAAATCATCGTTGGCTTTGAATAATGCATCCAAATCTTTCTCCCCAAAATGATTTTCTTCCCGGTATTTGTTTTCAAACCTTACATTCTTAAGAATTCAAAGGCCTTCACGCACAGTAATAGGTGGAGGGGTAGATTCTTGAAAATAAAAGTTTGAGAAAATCCCGTATAAAGAAAAATGATTTTCTTCCCAATATTTGTTTTCAAGTCTTTCACTCTCAAGAATTCGAAGGCCTTCGGGCACGGTAATAAGTGAAGGCAGGGATTCTTAAAAATAAAAAGTTTGAGAACTATTCCCAAATAAAGAAAAATGTTTTTCTTCCCGATTTTTATTTTCAAGCCTTTCATTTTCAAGAAGTCAAAGACTGTCATGCATGGTAATATGCGGAGGTGCGTATTCTTGAAAATAAAGAGTTTGAGAACTATTTCCAAATAAAGAACCATTATAATTACGAAAATCTTTATAGAAACATGATTACCAAATGGTTTGTAGGTGGGCAATCCGCATAAAGAGGTGTGCAGTCGATAATTCAACGTTTCGTAGCGCTCAATTGTGCAAGCCTGCAAAAAAAAGTTAAAACAAAGAATACAAATACAAAGGAAAAATCTATTATGAATTAGTAAATCAATTACAATCTATAACAAAACATTCTCCGGCAATGGTGCCATTTTGATATGTTCAAAACCGAGTGTCCGTGTAAATATGCTAATCATTGTTATCGACTTCCGACCACAATGCAAAAAAACTAAACATTAACTACACTAAAATGGAGTAAAGCGGACTTTAATTGATTTATTACTTCTCAAATAAAAGTGTAAAAGATGATGATGATGGTAAACGAGAAAAGGACGAAAAAGTTAACCGCACAAATTAAAACTAAACAAAAGTATAAAAAATGTGATTAGGATCTCATCCTCACCATAGGCTAGACAATGTGTATTAAGGATTTTGGTTCAAAAACCTTTAACTAAACATATTCAATTGATTATAAACATCAAATATGAAGAAATTTAATTCAATAATGAAAGATTAAACTTTCGCTCAAATATGGTCACAAATGGATTAATTTCAGAATATCTGTATAAACACTAACGTTGTGTGACAAAGAAAGATAAATGCCTAATATTCAAAATTTAATACAGGAAGTTTAAATTAAATTCATTTTTACACAAAACCTAACTTTTAAAGCTCAACACCCATCAGTGGTGGACATATGATCCCAACCCTTGAACTAACTACTAAAGATGATGGTATTAACAGTGCAAGAGTCCATTAATGAGAGTGTAAAAATAATGAAAGAATAATAAACATTTTAGAATTTAAGGTTATCAAGATTGAAGAAGATAAACATGCAAGAAGAAATCAAATCTTGAAGAAGAACCGAAAATAACTTGCTCTTGTATTGAATTTAATGATGCAAAACTTGTGAATGTTTCTCCAATGTGTTCCTAATGATTCCTAGCCTTTCCATGAATTAAAAATCTATTAAAAGAACCCTAATAAAGAAATATATAGGTTAGAAGTCGTTTAAAAGATTCCCCAAAATATAAAACTCTCTAGGCTAAAAAATATGGTCAAAATAAAAATCCCGCTTCAGGTAATTTGTTACGGATCTGGAGCGTGACAATTTTTTTCTCCATTATAGTTTAGTACTAATGACGAACGGATATGCCTAGGACCCGAACTGGTTTTATTTTTCAGTGTTGCCCAAGTGATGCCTTGTGTGCTTGAAGTTCTCTTATTTATAATTCTGCCACTAGATTTTCTTCTCAATTTCAAATGAGCATAACTTCTTCACCGTAGCTCGGATTGAGGCGCCGATTTTTTCAGGATTCTTGTGACTTCAAGCTCTTTAACTTTTCAGCTGGACCCTCCTCTGGGTTCCTAGTGTAAAATTATAAAAATTCCTCTGACTTCCTTTTCTTGCATTTCTTTCGCTATTTCGGCTTTTTTCTTCCATCTGCTTGCACGAATTACTTGCAAAAACATGAGAGAAACTCACCAAAAAGGGTTATTAGCATAAGTATGAGATAAATACGATTTAAATTCAATGTAAGGGATCATAAAAGTATCGAAATTAAGGGGACAAATATGAAATATTTAAACCAAATCAGGTGTCATGCTAAGGTTTCAATTCCAGTCCCCCCCCCCCCCCCCCCAAAAAAAAAAAAAAAAACTTTTCCCAAAGACAGTTGAGTGTGTTTTTATAGCTTATGTTAAAAATAGTAATGCATATAGTTTTTTTTTGTAATTGATTCAAAAAATCATTATATTAATAAAAACACTATTTTTGAGTAAAGAGACGTTGAATTTTATGACTAAATTTTTTCTTTCAAAGTAAGAAGTGAGGGAACTAGTAGTTCTGTTCCAGTGGGACCTAGTGTTAGAAGTGAAACTTTGAATTCAGAAGAAACTTAAATAGGAAAGCGTAACAGACCTAGGATAACTACTTCTTTTAATTCTAAATTCTTAACGTGCTTTGTGGAAAATGACCCTATCACTTTAATTAAAGCCATGTCCTCACCGGTTTCTTTTTTTTAAGAAAGAAGTTATAAATATTGAATATGATTATATTATTTCTAATAACACATAGAAGTTATATGACTTGCCTAATGTATGTAGAACTATTGGATGCTAATGGATATTTAAAATGAAATTAAAAGTTGATGGTTCCATTGATAAATTTAAGGCAATATTGGTAGCTAAAGCACATAGGAAAAAGGAAGGAATTTATTTCTTTGGTACTTACTCTCATATTAATATAATTACATCTATTAGACTTTTCATTACCTTTGCTTCATTACATAATCTGATTATTCATCAAATGGATGTTAAAACGGTTTTTTTTAATGGAGATCTTGAAGAAAAAAATTATATGGATCAACTGGAGGGGTTTATATTCCAAGGACTAGATAAAAAGGTGTTCAGACTTAAAAAATCATTATATGAACTAAAATAAGCTCCTAAACAATGGCATAAAAAATTTGAACAAGAAATGATCTCTAACGATTTTAACATTAATGAAGCGGATAAATGTATTTATAGCAAATTTAAAGATAATTTTGTTGTGATTATGTTCTTATATATGTATGATATGCTTATTGATATGGATGTAGTTAATAAAACTAAAAGTTTTCTTAATAAGGAATTTGATATGAAAGATTTTGGTGGCACTAATGTTGTACTTGGAATTAAATTTGTTAAAAATTCTGAAGGAACTGTTTTAACCTAATCTCATTACCCATAGAAAGTTCTTAAAAAATTTGAACAATTTAATAGTATTCCTGCTAAGACACCTTCCGACCCTAGTTGTCACTTAATGAAACATTCTGGTCCTGGTGTATCATCATTAGAATATTTTAGATTTATTGGTAGTCTAGTGTATCTTATGAACCATGCTATACATGATATTGCATATCTATTGGTAGACTTAGTAGATATACTGGTAATCCTAATAATGAAAACTGGGATGCTTTGATTATAGTTTTAAGATATCTAAAACATACAAAAATTGTGGTATTCAATAAGTTAGATATCCTACTGTTATTGAAGGCTTTTGTGATGCTAATTGGATTTCTGATAATGACAAATGTAAATATTGTAACACTCCGCCTAATTAAATACCGGGTGGCCAGTACTATACCAAATTAAAACAGAATATACAGTTGGCTCATTCTTAGCATCACTGTCGAAAACATTTACAACTCACCCAATACCCAATTAAGCAGGGGTTAAAAACTTTCCAAATTTTAATTCAACAAAACCATTTTTAGTTTAAGAATAATGCAACACATTTTATTCTGCAACACTTATAACTGAACAGATAACACACAAGAATTTAAATGCAAATGGAATAAACATTCCCAAATAATATTAATCCATTACAGTAATCCTAACAATAACAAATGTATTAAAATGACACGAACACAATAGTATATGACTCCGATAGAAAGTGATAACTGAAATCCATTGGGTGACATGCCCTAACTAAGAGAATACTGCGAATCAAATGAAGATAGGCGTTTAATCAATACTCCATAACTCCTCATAATCCACTAAGGTTGGCGTCCCTGCTGCTGGACACCTGATATAGAAAGTACAATAAAAAAGAGAATATGCAAGGAAACGGGTCAGAGCCCAATTGTAAAAATGATTTTTAAAACATCAAGTATTTAACAAGTGCAATAAAGCATTTATTATGTACATGTTAGATCCAACTCTCACTTGCTATTCTCACCTCTCAACTAGAGTGCACACTTAACGTTTCCTATTAACCTCCTAGTTAATGGTTTCTCTTTACCAATTCCATAATATGATTATATTCCCATATTATAACCCTTATGTCCCATACCATACGTCGTATAATCATTCATTTATGTTATTTTCTTATACGAATCTTTTCCCATTAACATGAATTAAGCTCTTCAATAAATATTCATTAACTTATTTTCATTCTTTCTCAATTTACCGTTATCTACAATTATCACACAATAGATAGTTTAACCACAATATAACCATTCATTCCTTTAATTCATTATATATATATATATATATATATATATATATATATATATATATAATATGGCACCCCGAGTCACAGCTGCGGTGCAATGCATTACTCTGCTATCATGTCCCATCATCGCTGGTCGCCGAATAGGAGACAAAATGTTCGGTAAGGATTCCTCGAACCACAAACATCAACAAACAAATTGGAGGCGAACATAGTTCTCGTATCCATGGGTCGCGCACAAACCTACGTTCCCACAGTCAGCGGACTTATCAACTCCACGATAAGTCTTTCGTAGACCTATGTTCTTGAGCGAAAAATCAAAGATGCCATGGATTCATCAGGATATGACTGCCCTCACGCGCAAACCTCCCGTCGATAGTAAATAAGCTAGGTATGTCATACACACAATCATCAATCAATAAAATAGGCATTATCATACCTATAATATACTATCAACAAGGTACTCATATTACACTTAGATGATTCCCATACGTAGCGTTATATCTCTTTAAATCCCACGTATTAAAATATCATAACTTTACTTCTTAATTTAATTATCCCCGAGCCTCACTCAATACTCAAGGTTTAAATGGGTTTTTCCTCAACATATATTCAGTAAGAAGTCACTAATATCCTACTAGTCCATATCATTATATCTCCCGAATTACTTTGAATTAAACTCTCCTTTTAATTAGGGTTAAAATCGATAGTTTAAAATCTCTTATAAACACATCTTCTTTCACTTAGGATTAAACCATCTTCTAAACTTAAGGATACCCAGGTATTATGTTCAATCACCCCTACTGGTCCTATATTTAATCCTCATGCATACCAATTAGAATCAAACAATTGAATCTAGCAATCGAAATTTCTTCCAATTTAATTATCATTATTCTAATCAATTAAATCCCGATCAAATTAATTCAAATCTTATCTAGGGCTTACTGATCTTATATAAGTCCCATAATATCCAATTAATAATCACCAAAGATCTACCAAAGGTTTGGGATAAGATTCAACATTGAAAAGAAGCAACTTTAACAATCCTGGGGAGGTCGATCGATCGAAGGCAGGGGGTCGATCGATCGATTACTCGGGTATCAACCCAGTTTTTCTGCATTTCTGCAACTACGGGTTTAGCCATTTTTTATCATTCAAACCTTCATACTAACATCCCAATTGACTTATGATCCTTACTACATGATATACCAACATATATAAATGATTTCTAATGCTCTAAACATCCTAGAATCATCAAGAGATTGAATTAAAAGAACGTTTATATCCACTTTTTCCAGAAAATTATCAACATAATATCTTCAAGAACACATCAATGGTTTTCATAATTTCTTCAACAGATTCATGATTATTTCATGGATTAATAACTACCTACAATATGAGTTTGATTCCTATATATTTTTAGTTTCTAGAAATCCATTTAATAACTACATTATTTCTTCCAAACATGAAAAATCATCTCTTTTAATAACTATTCTAACATGGACAATATACAAACTTAGATTGACATTATCAAACACTTGCCTCTAATGAAGGTCTGATCCTTTGGTGTAGTATATCTCAGGTAGTTCTCCCTTCTCCGGTCAACCTCCGGTGATGGTGACCCTTGGTTCTTAGTTCTTCTCCTTCCCAAGTTAACTCTTTTCTTCCCAAGCAACCTTTTACTCTCTCTAGGAAGATGATTACTCTATTTTGTGTAGAGGAGATGAACAACCCACATACACTTAATCTCCAAATACTTATAATAGGACAAAATTCGAAATCACTTTCATCCCTCTTGTAAAAATGACCAAAATGCCCTTTTGGGTTGTCTATTCATTTCCAAATGATCCGAGACCCAATTTCAACATCCAAATAGACTTTTCTGACTATTTCAAACCTTCTGGACGCAACGATGCAGTCGAAATGACTATAAGGTAAAATAAACTTCCTTTTTAATTTAACAAATTAGTCCCGACACGTCCCATACCGCGTCCGACTAAAAATCTAAATTACCGAACAACAATTATCAATAATCATCACATTCATTTATTACCTAAATATCTTTAAGTAATATTCAGAATCATACATTTTAATATCCTCAATTCAGATAAAACGCCAATGAATTAATTAATAATAAAATCCAATTAATCCATTAATTTAAAATATAACTCATTTTAAAAGTCATTAAAAATTACGGGGTATTACATACTTCCCCCTTTATAACAGAATTTCATCCCAAAATTCAGGAATATAAATCATACCGGTAAGGTCAACTCCGAGTATAAATATCACATCGCAAGAAATCTAAGACGTACCGCCCATACTGTACATTATCAAAACTCCCTATTGATGTTATACGCCCAACCTCAACATATAGTTTCAAGTGAATCAAATTTAATCTTTACCCAATCTTTCCTATACCATCGACGTAACCAAGTTCGAAAAAATGATCCTTATACTTTCACAATTTTGAAAACTACTACCATTCAACCATTCAGGGCGCCCATACACCCTATCATACCACTATCATTATAAAATTTTTTGCAAAGGTTATAAACTCATATCCCAAAGACCTAACTTATTTCGACTCCCAACGGTTATTAGTTTCATGCGTGGGGTGTCTCGCAAGCAAAATCCAAACAAGGAACCCCCCCGATACACTACTACCTAAAGTAGTCGGTCATCGAAACTCCTTAGGTCCTTAGTCAATAGTATATAAAAATCAGGTTTATCGATTTAAAAAAATAGTTTTATCGATTTCAAATTGAGTCCACTAATTTACTCTCTTATAGAAGATAAGATGCTGGAAAGTAGTAGTACATACGCTCTCATATACCACAAGTCCATGCACGCCGATAGTCACATCATGCTCGGACATGCCTAAAGTAAGTAATCCCATGATAAAAATCAGACCCACATGATGACATGAAAAATATTGGTGTCCCCAACCCCTCGGTGATTCTACATAAATAATAATGCTATAGGCTAAGTTTAGCAACCCATTTGCCCACACAATATTAATAGCTACAAAAATCAATGTACGGCTCATAATTCCTTAGATAGAAAACATACCCTCATTCGTGAGTGGTGGTTGTTGATTCGTTGCCTGATGGACATTATATACACGTCCGTACTGACCCTGTTGTGTGGGTGCTGCTGGAATGGGAGGTAGATCTAGCACTGGAGCTGGAGCTGGAAGAGCAGCTGGTGGAAACACTGGTACCTGTGGCTCCTGTCGAGCATTTTGTTGCTGAGGGAATTTATCTTTATCAGGACAATCTTATCGTTTATGGCCATACTTGCCACACACGAAACATTTTCTCGCAAACTTTCCACCGCTTTGCCCCTGCTGACCCCGACCCTGCTGGCCATTACCTTATTTCCCTTGGCCCTGATGAGCTTGTCTCTGGCCCTGATGGCCCTGCTGTACTTGCCCATTACCTCTATCCTCAAATCGAGAATCTCCAGGTCGCAAACGCTTAGCATAATCCCCTTTCTGGGAACCCTTCTCACCCTGACGCTGATGACTCTGCCCTGGCTAAGTCCAGCTAGAACTGCCCCCAGTAGTCTTTCCTTGTAGGTTTGATCCAAACCCACGCTTAACACCCTGAGCATGAAAGTGGTTATCCTGGAAGTGAAGCATTGCAGCACTAAGTACATCTGCATACGTACGTAGTGAAAGATTCCCCAATAAATGCTAGCGAATCTTATAGTTCAACCCATCAGTGAACATTAGAATTCTCCTCTCTTTAGTAGGTACCTCTGCTGGTACCAAATTAGTTAATCTCATAAATTCTTCCTCGTATTCCACCACAGTCTTATCTCCCTGCTTCAAATCAAGTAGTTTTCGTCTCATCTCTGTCTGGATGGCGGAAGGAAAATACTTCCCATCAAATCGTATCGAAAAGTCTTGGATAGTCATTATGTCTCTCTCCTCCATAGTGGTTGTAGCTTCCCACCATTGCAAAGCTGCCCCTACTAGCTTGAATGTGGCTAGTATTTAACATTGAACCTCAGTGCATTCGAGCATTCTGAAGTGCCGTTGGATATCTTTCTTCTATTGGCTAGCAGTCACAACATCTGATCCTCTCTGAAAGGCATCCCTCGCTCGTTCCCATGCAGTAGGAAACACTTTCCCTTGCACGGGTGGCACAAGTGGTGTCGGTGCTGGAGCCATTTGAACAGAAGCTAGAGACGCATTGACTGCCTGAGCGACAATTGCAACAACTTCGGCCGCAGTCATCGTACCCTGAGCTGGGGCGAGCTGAGGTGCACGTCGAGGAGGCATCTGAAATGAGAGAATACCAGCAGTATTTGATATATCAAAATAGCTAAAGAACATAGGCATAAATAGAATAGAAATAATCCTACTCATAGGGCTCTACATCAAAGAACGCTAAGCTAAAAACACAATAAGCCGTACAGACCCTAAAGGACACTAGAACCTAATGCTCTGATACCACCTGTAACACCCCGCCTAATTAAATACCAGGTGGCCAGTCCCATACCAAATTAAAATAGAATATACAGTTGGCGCATTCTTAGCATCACTGTTGAAAACATTTACAACTCACCAAATACCCAATTAAGAAAGTGTTAAAAACTTTCCAAATTTTTATTCAACAAAACCATTTTTAGTTTAAGAATAACGCAGCACATTTTATTCTACAACACTTATAACTGAACAAATAACACACAAGAATTTAAATGCAAATGCAATAAACATTCCCAAATAATATTAATCCATTACAGTAATCCCAACAATAACAAATGTATTAAAATGACACGAACACAATAGTATATGACTCCGATAGAAAGTGATAACTGAAATCCTTTGGGCGACAGGCCCTAAATAAGAGAATACTGCGAATCAAATGAAGATAAGCGTCTAATCAATACTCCATAGCTCGTCATAATCCGCTAAGGTTGGCGTCCTTGCTGTTGGACACCTGATATAAAAGGTACAATAGAAAAGAGAATATGCAAGGAAACGGGTCAGAGCCCGATTGTAAAAATGATTTTTAAAATAGCAAGTCTTTAACAAGTGCAATAAAGCATTTATTATGTACATGTAATATCAAACTCTCACTTGCTATTCTCACCTCTCAACTAGAGTGCACACTTAACGTTTCCTATTAACCTCCTAGTTAATGGTTTCTCTTTACCAATTCCATAATATGATTATATTCCCATATTATAACCCCGTATGTCCCATACCATACGTCGTATAATCATTCATTTACGTTATTTTCTTATACGAATCTTTTCCCATTAACATGAATTAAGCTCTTCAATAAATATTCATTAACTTATTTTCATTCTTTCTCAATTTACCGTTATCTACAATTATCACACAATAGATAGTTTAACCACAATATTACCATTCATTCCTTTAATTCATTATATATATATATATATATATATATATATATATATATATATTCATATATAATACGGCACCCCGAGTCACAGCTGCGGTGCAATGCATTACTCTGCTATCATGTCCCATCATCGCTGGTCGCCGAATAGGAGACAAAAGGTTCGGTAAGGATTCCTCGAACCACAAACATCAACAAACAAATTGGAGGCGAACATAGTTCTCGTATCCATGGTCGCGCACATACCTACGTTCCCACAGTCAGCGGACTTATCAACTCCCCGATAAGTCTTTCATAGACCTATGTTCTTGAGCGACAAATCAAAGATCCCATGGATTCATCAGGATATGACTACCCTCACGCGCAAACCTCTCGTCGGTAGCTAGTAAGCTGGGTATGACATACACATAATCATCAATAAATCAAATAGGCATTATCATACCTATAATATACTATCAACAAGGTACTCATATTACCCTTAGATGATTCCCATACGTAGCATTATATCTCTTTAAATCCCACGTATTAAAATATCATTACTTTACTTCTTAATTTAATTATCCCCGAGCCTCACTCAACACTCAAGGTTTAAATAGGTTTTTACTCAACATATATTCAATAAGAAGTCACTAATATCCTACTGGTCCATATCATTATATCTCCCAAATTACTACGAATTAAACTCTCCTTTTAATTAGGGTTAAAATTGATAGTTTCAAATCTCTTATAAACACATCTTCTTTCACTTAGGATTAAACCCTATTCTAAACTTAAGGATACCCAGGTGCTATGTTAAATCACCCCTAATGGTCCTATATTTAATCCTCATGCTTACCAATTACATTCCAACAATTGAATCTAGCAACCGAAATTTCTTCCAATTTAATTATCATTATTCTAATCAATTAAATCCCGATCAAATTAATTCAATTCTTATCTAGGGCTTACTGATCTTATATAAGTCCCATAATATCCAATTAATAATCACCAAAGATCTACCAAAGGTTTGGGATAAGATTCAACATTAAAAAGAAGCAACTTTTAACAATCCTGGGGAGGTCGATCGATCGAAGGCAGGAAGTCGATCGATCGATCACTCAGGTATCAGCCCAGTTTTTCTGCATTTCTGCAACTACGGGTTTAGCCATTTTTTATCAGTCAAACCTTCATACTAACATCCTAAATGACTTATGATCCTTACTACATGATATACCAACATATAAAAATTATTTCTAATGCTCTAAACATCCTACAATCATCAAGAGATTGAATTAAAAGCATGTTTATATCCACTTTTTCCAGAAAATTATCAACATAATATCTTCAAGAACACATCAATGGTTTTCATAATTTCTTTAATAGATTCATGATTATTTCATGGATTAATAACTACCTACAATATGAGTTTGATTCCTATATATTTTTAGTTTCCAAAAATCCATTTAATAACTCCATTATTTCTTCCAAACATGAAAAATCATCTCTTTTAATAACTATTCTAACATGGACAATATACAAACTTAGATTAACATTATCAAACACTTGACTCTAATTAAGGTATGATCCTTTGGTGTAGTATATCTTAGGTAGTTCTCCCTTCTCCGTCCAACCTCCGGTGGTGGTTAGTGGTGGTGACCCTTGGTTCTTAGTTCTTCTCCTTCCCAAGTAAACTCTTATCTTCCCAAGCAACCTTTTACTCTCTTTAGGAAGATGATTTCTCTATTTTGTGTAGAGGATATGAATAACCCATGTACACTTAATCTCCAAATACTTATAATAGGACAAAATCTGAAATCACTATTCATCCCCCTTGTAAAAATGACCAAAATGCCCTTTTGGGTTGTCTATTCATTTCCAAATGACCCGAGATCCAATTTCAACATCCAAATAGACTTTTCTGACTATTTCAAACCTTCCGGACGCAACGACGTAGTCGAAATGACTATAAGATTGATAGAAAATAAATTTCCTTTTTAATTTAACAAATTAGTCCTGACACATCCCATACCGCGTCCGACTAAAAATTCAAATTATCGAACAACAATTATCAATAATCATCACATTCATATATTACCTAAATATCTTTAAGTAATATTCAGAATCATACATTTTAATATCCTCAATTCGGATAAAATTCCAATGAATTAATTAATAATAAAATTCAATTAATCCATTAATTTAAAATATAACTCATTTTAAAAGTTATTAAAAATTACGGGGTATTACAAATATATGAGTGGATATGTTTTTGCCTTGGCGGGAGGTGTTGTATCCTAAAAGTTTACCAAAAAAATTACGTAGCGAGATCCACTATAGAATCAGAATTCATAGCATTGGATAAAGTAAGCGAAGAGGTAGAATGGCTAAGGAATTTCCTATTAGAAATTCATTTGTGGCCTAAACTAGTTCCAGTTTGTCCATTCAATGTTACAGTCACGTAACGATCGCAAGAGCACATAACAACTCTTATAACGAAAAGTCTAGACATATCAGAAGAAGACATAATACAATGAGTCAAGTACTAAAAGATGGAGTTATACCAATTGGCTATGTCAACTCAAAGAAAAACTTTTTTTAGATCCATTAACTAAATGGGTATCTAAAGATCTAGTTTATCAAACATCGAGCGGAATGGGACTAAAGACTATAAATATTTAAATCAACTATAATGGAAACCGAAACTATATGATCGAAGATCCCAAGATCTGGGTTCAATGGTATAATAAAGTTATACGAGTGATTTATGGGGGTACTAACTTAAGTTTTACTTAAAACACATTCTTATGATGTAGTATCACTGTATCGATGGGAGGATGATAAATAATCTCTTAATGCTTTCGATTAGCTGTTATTCAGTGGGGTGTAAGATAACATACACTCTTGATTGAAGAACCTATATGAGTGGGGTAGTGGGGCCGCTTCCCATGAGAATTAAGGGTGATTATCTTTTGCACTTAAGACACCTAGGCGTGCTCAATGCCGAAACAAGCACAACCGTGGTAACTCGATAATGACTTTTGGGAGTCACATGTATGTTTTATTAACCTAAGTTTACAACTATGGTGAAATAATTATAGACATTAGTTCACTATCAATCGATAAACTTAGTAAATTAACACTGTGAGTGCAAATAGTCACAGTTAATTGTTCTAAGCAATAGAGAAATAATTAAGGATTAAAAAAGTTATCACGACATAAAGGAATTACGTGGTTCGAAAACTGCCTATATGGACGGGGTGTTTTTCAGTGTATATTCATTCTTTACGAGTTTCATAATTAAAAAATACATGCTCCTTTGTCCCGAGGTAAGTGTTCTATTTATAATGATAGGACTATTTGTTCCTCATTCGAACTCTCCTTGCTGCTGATTGGCTCGTTTGCTGATCTATATTGATTTCCTCTTATATTATAGATAACAAGAATTAACCTTCCATGTTTGTCCCGCATGACTCTAATGTTGACTATAGCAACACGCTTTGTATCTATGGGTTGGGACTGTTGGACTGCCAAAATTTAGGCCATTATGGTCTGCACCCCATCATTCCCCTTAAAATTCTTCGGTGACAATAGACTAGAGGATTTTACATTAGTTCCATGGCCCAAATGGTCAGTTTACAACAATTCAATGCTTCAGTTTATGCGAGGGAATATTCTATAATTACGAGGTTATGGAGAGGGGTACAATGGTCTTTCATCCGAAAATGAACTTCCAGTAGCATTAATGACTTCTGAATTTGTTATGATTAGACTTTTGGTATTTCTCTTTTATTTACTCAAAGAGACTCTGCATCGATGTTTGTTTACCTTCCTTCATTAAAAAATATTACTTGGAGCATTTTCATTTACAATCTTCCTATAAGTTTTCCTTGCTCTTGCTTATTTTTCTTATGACTGTTCTAAGTATCTTTATTTCTTCTTCTCTATTCTTATTGAGTGATCCTTTATTCCATAAAAAATAGCGCATATTATTAACGAGCGGATAATGGGTGAGTTTAGGAAAGTATATTCAATCCCATCCTAGGTGATGATTGAGTGCACCTTCGTTCTTTGAAATTGTTCTGCTATTGAGGGTGGTATTTGGATTCACACATTCTCAATAGCCGAAGAGGGGGTCAAATTTCCACCTAATCAATTATTTTTGGAATTTCATAACTTTTTTGAGGTGGTTCCTGCCCAATGTGCCCTAAATACACGGCGTATTATCAACAGAGTTCACCGAATTTATAAATTATTTGGGGACCAATATTGGAATTCTAGAGATCAGATACTGCGACTCATGGTCTCACACCACAGATGGGATTTTACATTTTAAGTCGAGGAAGACTTAAAGGGTTTAGGTTATCAACCTTCTCGATTCTAATAAAGGCTATTGGGATTAAGGTTTTATTGCTAGAAATTGGCAACACCCACCTCTTCCGGAGGGTGAACAGTACAAGGTTTTTTATGCCCTGTAAGGACTTATTTTATAAATCATAGTTTAAATTATAGTGTGTCGTATACCGCTACAACCATCGAAGATTTATTCAAGACTAATTATGCATCAAGACGGATTCGAATATTAAGATTCTTCAACAAACGAGCCTCTCGGAGATTAAATTTTGGTGAGTTTTGTGTTTAAGTTTCATAAATGTTTCATTTTAGTATTGGGATATTTCTCATAAAATGTTTTATCAAATTGAGGATTTTTTTTTCAGGGAAACAATTTTTGAAAAAAAAAAAAAAAACTGTTTGCCTATTTACTAAGGTTGATCCAAATCGGTTCGACGGACTGGGAAAAGTGAACCAATAAGCCGAACTGGTTCGCCGCGCCGCCTCAAAAATCTTAATTTTTTTATAAATAACTATTTCGGGAGCGTATTTGTTCAAGAGTTGAAAATAACGTTTTTGAGAGACCTACTACAATAAGTCTTTAATTTTTGAAGTCCTAAACACGTTTTTGATTCACACGAAACATTCCAATTACTTTTGTGAATCAATTTGGAATCCAAGATTCAACCTTGTTGAAGTTTATCTTTGTGGAGTTCCATCTTTACAGCTGACTTGGTAGTTCTTGCGGGAGTTGTTGGCTGACTACGATTGCGTGTCATTGGGAGTACTCGTGAGTGTTCCTGGTTGATTTAGTGTTACATTTTCTTATGACTTTATTGCGATTCATCCATTATTGACGCTAGGTTATGTGTCTATGTGATTATCTACGTGATATTCATTACAGATTTTATTGTGTATGTAAGTTGCGATTTACTTTACATAGTGAAATAACAAGGTTTTTCCTTTTGGATTTTTTTCCTGAAATCTGTGTATCAACAATATTTTTGTGATGGTTTGAATTTACCAACCTATATGTATGTTTTAGGGCTGAATTAAATTGGTTTCAAAATTAACTCCAATTAAATAAGTTTAAATTGGAAATTTGCAAAATTGTTTAAATCGATATCACATGACATTCTCAAATCGGTATCAGAATAGGTTTCACTAATTTATTGTGAATTCCTTTTTCGAAAAATTGTGTGATATTGATTTTTTTTAAATATGTTTTTGAAAAACTATCGTAATGTTTCCAAATGAAAACTTATATTATTGGTTGCCAAATTTTGACGAGTCTAATTATGCATACTTAAAAGCCCAGATGAAATCTCATTTAAAAGCAATCGATGAGCGTGTTTGGCTAGTGTGTGAAAGAGGGCGGAAACCTCTCACCGTCACTATAGAAAATGTCTCCAATCTTAAACCCGTGACTGAATGGACTCAGGATGAGTTTAGGTGGAGTACTTTTAATTCTCATGGGCCAAGTGCAATTTCTAGTGTCGTCACTCCTGAGGAGTTTTGACGTATTATGACGTGCACCACGTCAAAAGAAGCGTGGGATGTTTTATAACTGACCCCCGAAGACACAAATCCTATCAAAGAGTCTAAAATTCAAAATTTAACTACTTAATTTGAAACAATAACCATGCTTGAATCTGAGTTTTTTGATAATTTTTATGCACGTTTGTCTGACATTGTCAACACTAGTTTTAATCTTTTTAAGCACATTCCTTAGGCATGAATAGTTAAAAATATTTTGAGATCATTGCCTAAACGTTTTATCCCTAAAGTGACTATTTTGAATTCCTTAAGTAATTTGAGCAATTTAAAGTTAGAAGAATTGGTGGGAGGCCACCAAACATATGAAATTGACATGTTTCCCGACATTGTAAAGTCTAAAGATAGAGGGATAGCACTTAGAGCCTAGTATAGGAAGGGAGAGGAAGTGTTCAAGAGTGAGGAGAAAAAGAAAGTGAGAGTCTATGAGTTCAATTCTGAGGGCGAGTCTGATTTTGATATGGCCAGCTTGGAAATAATTTCAAAAGGTTTCTCAAGTTTTCAAAATAAAATTCTTCCAATAATTTTTTTTAGGAAAAACAAAAAAAAAAAGATAAGGCCAAAGATAGCGGTGAGAAAGCGAAAGAGAAAGAGGAAGAAGAGAGATGTTTTGAGTGTGAAGGTAGAGGACATAAGGCATTTGAGTGTTATACTAGGCTAAAGAGAAAGGGGAAGAAGATTGCCATGCAAAACACTCTCAGCGATAGTGAGGAAGAGGTGAAGAAGTTCGTGGGTAAGTTTTCACATAGGATGTGTGTAGCATTTTTAACTAGTCACGTGAGCGCACCTAGTTTTTCCCATGATGATGAGGATACTTGTGCACGTAAGACCCCTGAGGATGATAGTTTGAGTGTTTCTAGCGAGTGTGAGAGTGAGTGCGCTAGTGAGGGTGAGAGTGAGCTCCAGATTACGTTTAGATATTTGTATGCCGAAACCTTAAAGACTAAGAAATTTAATAAGTAGTTAAGTCTTAAGGTGATTGATTTAGAAAGAGAGAGTGAGAGCTTAAGGGGACTTAAGGCGTCGGTGAGTCAACTTGAGAAGGTGAAGGTTTCTTTGAGTCAGCAGTTGATCGTCGTGAATCGAGAAAAGAGTGAAATTATAGCCCGTGTGTCACAATTAGAGAGATATCTTGAACGTTACCAGGAGGTAAAGGTCACTATAGAGGATACATCTAAGAATCTTGGAAAGATGATTATCGGTCCCTCTTTGGGTAATGTTGAGAGACAAGGAATAGGTCATGACGGTGCGTCCACTTTACATGTTGCACCCGAGCCGGTTCCCAAGTTTGTGATAGATCCATATGGCTCTCAACCCAACCCACCTAGGCGTCCCGTACCGGATATTAGAGTGCTCTGTAGACATTTTGAGAGAGGTGTTCCTAGGCCTGTTTATTTTTTCACCCATTACAAGAAGAGAGGGCACCTTAGGGAGTTTTTTTTTAAGTTGGATAATGTGTCATGTTTTGCTACTACACGTGTTACTACGACACATGCACTCACACATGATACGCTGGATGATTACGTGAGAGAGTTTGCACATATTAGGGAGAAAGTAAAGTTTTTGGTCAAGACTTCACATGATTTTATGGATATTTTTCATAGGATGTCACCACCTTTGGAAAACTCCACCGCACGTACTGGTTGAGGTTTAGACTTGTTTACTAGCATATGATGATTTTCATGATGATATTTTATACCTATTGCTAGTGTGTATCATTTTTGCAGTTATGTTTTCCATTTTTGATATATTTTTCGAAAAACCAAAAAGATTTTTAAAATTTTTTTTTTGGAAAAATACAAAAAGATTTTCATTTTTTTGAGAAAAATTTTAAAAAAGCCAAAAAGAATTTATTTTGACAATTTTTTTTAAAAAAGACAAAAATAGTTTAGTATTTTGTTTACACTGTTTTTGAATGAACATTTAGGATGATCGGGTCACAACATCATTCCATATCCATGTGACTATTTGATAGTGTTTTGACAAGCATCATCTTTTCATTTTTGTGCTTTCTAATGTTTGGAGTCATTAAGTTGTAATTTGAGATTACTACCTACATGTTTGACGCTTAGTCTCCTTTAATGAACACTTGCACGAATTTGTTTGATTCTTGTACTTGTCTATCACATATTGGTCGAAGTGCTTTCATCTCAATCATGCCTTTAAAATGAACCAAGTGCGATAAAACTAGACAATGAAAGTAGTGCATGTAAGAACCGTTGCCCGTGAGGAATATGTTTAATATGAAAAAATAATGAGTGAACACAGGAAAGGTCTGCGAGAGTACAAAATTAACTCGTCGTGAATGCCATCATTTGAAAAGAGCTTGAAAAAATTTAAAGGCAATAAAAAGATAAATATGCCAAAAAAGGACCGTTTATTTTTAGATCACCTCAAAAGAAAAATAAATGCATTATTATTTATGAGGGTGTTCGGTTGGAAATAAATCAATGGGTTTGCACGTCCTAATAAAGTCTTGAAAAGCATTACATAGTTTTAGACGTTATTGGCGTGAAAATCATTTTAGACTTTGATTTGTCGATTAGATTGAGTCGCTGGCATATAAATTCACATTTTTGACACCTAAGGAAGATTTTGAGTTCATTCGTTAGGGATATTCGTATTCATCGTGCACATATGTTATGTTTGATTGCATTGATTTTTCTATCGAATTTGTTCACACCCATTTATTCTGTTTCCACGATTTGGTTATCTTAGTGTAAATTCATGGTGTGTGATTTTTGTAAAATTATTTTTGCATTTTTCTTTGAAAACATCAAAAAATCAAAAATAGCTGGTAAATATTTTCAAGGATATACTTGATGACCGTCCTTGATGACAGTAGTTATTTGCTTTGATTATCATGACACTCCATGTTTATTTTTGTTTATTCTTTTCCTTGTCTATTTCGGACATATAAAAAGGGGGAGAACGAAGTATGATTTAATGAGGGAGTTTTAATTATGGTGGAGAATTGATATTTGATATTTTATTTAATTTATGTTTATCTCATTTCAAACTCGATACATCACGAAGGGTATTTGTTTCTTATCTCTTGTGTGTAGGTACAAATAATATTTTGCACTTCCTGATGACGACAAAGAAGCTTTGGAGTTTTGAAGATTGTTTTTTATTTTGGAAGAAAAGTTTAAGACTTGCATTTTTAGTACCTTTTCAGTTTTGGGTTCATGGGAGGGTATTAGATTTGTATCGACATTTGATTTGATAATTTGGATATTTTTAGTTTGTACTGGCATAGACATAGGGGAAGATTTGTAAGGACATATTTTATAAGCCTTGGTTTACATTAGAGAATGTCGTATACCGCTACAACCGTCGAAGATTTATTCAAGACAAATCATGCATCGAGACGGAACTGAATATCAAGCTTCTTCAATAAACGATCCTCTACGAGATTAAATTTTGGTAAGGTTTGTGTTTAAGTTTCATAAATGTTTCATTTTAGTATTGGAATATTTTTTATAAATATTTTATCAAATTGAGGCATTTTTTAAGGGAAAGAATTTTGAAAAAACCAAACCGAACTGGTTCACCTATTTACTAAGGATGATTTGAACCGGTTCAATGGACAGGAAAAAGCGAATCGATAATCTGAACCATTTCGTCATGTCGCCTAAAAAATCTTAATTTTTCTATAATTACCTTTTTCGGGAGCATATTTGTTCAAGACTTGAAAATAACGTTTCTAAGAGACCTACTACAATAAGTCTTCAATTTTTTAGGTCCCAAACACCTTTTTGATTCACACGAAACATCCCAATTACTTTATTGAATCAATTTGGAACCCAAGATTCAACCTTATTGAACTTTATCTTTGTGGAGTGCCATCTCTATAGCTGACTTGGTAGTTCTTGTGGGAGCTGCTGGCTGACTACGATTGTGTGCCATTGGGAGTACTCGTGGGTGTTCCTGGCTGATTCAGTGTTGCATGTTCATGTGGCTTTACCGTGATTGATCCATTGTTGACTCTAGGTTGCGTGTCTATGTGAGTATCTGCATGATATTCATTATAGATTCCATTGTGTATGTAAGTTGCGATTTACTTTTACATGGTGAAATAAAAAAGTTTTCCCTTTGGGGGTTTTTCCTGAAATTTATGTGTCAACAATGTTTTTTATGATGGTTTGATTTTGACCACCTAGATGTATGTTTTAGGGATGAATTAAATTGGTTTAAAAATTGACTCCAATTGAATAAGTTTAAATTGGAAATTTGTAAAAAAAAAAATCGATATCACACGGCATTCTCATGCCAAAAGAGGAGAAGTGATATAGTTTGATCTTTATTTCCATTGTATTGAGTTTTATTTGACTAAGCTATTACTAATGAATTTTTTCCATTATTTTGCCCAACTCGATCAAAGAAGAAAGAGCCTTTTGTTTCTCACGTCAATAGAAATGATTTTTATTTTAGAAGGTCGCTAGTGGGGATCACCCAAGGTCGACACTTTTTCTTTTGGAGTACAAGAATTTCACCAGCAGCTTCATAACTTATCCAGTGGAAATAATACCCGAAGTTCCTCTCCCTTCAATGAGTGAGGAGGCTTTTGCTTATTATTCCTTTGAATCCCTGAATGTTGAGTCTATTCCTATTGTTAAAGAAGAGATAATGGCTCCAATTAAGGGGATTTTATTGGTGGATGATGATGACATGACGCCCGTTTCTCCCAGGGCTTATGTTCCAAGGGGGTCTGAGACTGAGGGTCCCTTTGATCACATATTTATGTTGGACAATATAGTCCAAGATAAGAATAAGAAGAATTTTTCTTCTTCTTCATCTGCTTTGTCACTCTTCAAGAAGGGTGACACTCGTGGTGATGGGAAGGCCCGCCAAATAATGTCAGTTGCAAAAAATCCTTCTTTGGCCCCAAGTTTTTAAGGGGGACTATGCTTTCCGTTGATCGTAAGCAAGTTGAGAAGTTAACCCATGATTATTTATCTTATCATGTTGCTTAAGTATTATATTTGGTAAGCATGATTTTGTTCTTATGCATTTGTTGTTTTGATCTAGATTTAATGCTTATCCAATTTTCCCTTTATGCAGTTTGTGGTCTACTTTATCACCATTTTAGACAAGCGTTCTGAGTATCCCAATATGGATGATTTGACTACTGCCTTAAATAAGTTTCAATATTCCCAGGAGGATGCTAAGAAGTCTTACCAAATAGAGAAGACGTCCACTAGCTTGTTGATGGACGACCTGAAAGATGAGCTAGCTCAGCTAAAGGTCCATTACAATAAACTGAAGACTGATCACGACTAAGTAGAGTTCGAACGTGATCAGTTAAAAGAAGAATAACCTAAGGTTGTTACTATTTCCATGGATGAGGGTTCTCACAGTGGCTTTAATTAGGCCTATGTAAATGCTAAACGTCAATTGAGCTTTATCAGAAAGTACCACTTCAAGAAAGGTTGGGATGCTACTTTGGCAAGCGATAATGTCCAGACTAAATTTGAACTTTTTTGGCAAGAACCATTCGAGTTATCTACCACGGGTTGTTGAAGATGTTAGGGTTGACCAGTGACCTTCTTAAGATGCTCGGGGTAAGGGTCTAAAAACCGAAGAGTAGGTGAAGGAAAAAGAAGCTCAAAGGTAGTTAAAATAGTTAATTTGTGAATTTTTATTTTTTCCTTTGTTCTTCATTTGTAAGGGCCTTGCCTATTTTGGTTGTAATGAAATATTTTGTCAATGTTCAATATTGTCTCACATCATTGCTGAATTTCCCCTTTTTACCTATACTTGTTGTAGCATAGCAATGTTCTCGGAGCAATTCCATATTTTATTGGCAACTTAGGTGTTATTCTTGGTCGAAAAGCTAGTGTACAAGATCGCCGTGCTCTCTTTTTTGCTCAAAAGGCTCTTTAGAGGGTAATTAAGGCCTATAAGGGTCAATATGATTTAGTGGCCAAATTACAAGATGATGTGAAGAACCTTGGGGATGTGGTCACTTTTATGTAGGAGGAGATGAACTCCCAAAAGAGACAGCTTACTGAAGACAAGGGCATTGTGATGTTGGTGATCATCTATAAGATGATAATGATTACCTCAAGAAGTAGGTCACTAAGGCAAAAGAAGATAAGAGAAGGGACGACGTTGTAAAGAGGAAGACATAATAAAGCTTTGATACCTCTTTAGGAAGGGTCCTCAGACAGCGTGGTCTGCTGGCTATCAATTTGATGAGGCAAAGAAGTTAGCCTAAAAACATGGTTGGTTGAATGCCTTAGGGTTCTTAAAGCCATAAAGGACTCCGAGCTTTGGTATTGGTACCAAGTTGACTCTCCAGCACATCTCCATCCCCTTTTGGGGAGTGCAAATAGTTGGGTTCCTCTAGATATCATTCTTCTTCAACTATCCAAGCATTATTTGTCCTCGTATAAGAGTCATGATGAATTCTGACCAAATTCAGATGATGGTCAAAGAGAAGCCATTGGTGAGGTGTTTGCTCACTATGGATAATGATTGTATATGCTATGTTTTTCTAATGTTGTAAATGAATATTTTTTAGTATTATAATTTTATGTAACAAGTTGGTTATATAATACTTTGTTTTTCATTTTTCCATTCCTTTATACAGAGTATGTATTTTATTGTGTTGTCTCACCTTTTAAGTTATTTCATTACACTACCTTAGGCGTAGAACAAACTTTGACAAAAATGCAATTGGCTTTAGGGCCATCGACCCATTCAGGATTTTTATTTGACCAAAGTCACGTTTAATTAGTGCCTAGGGATTCCCCGTAGGTCTTTTATTTGCCTGGGCAATTTATGGGTTTTTGTATCTTTTCATGACGAAGACCTTGGAGCCTCGAGTTTAATTGTAATTAAATAGCTTCTAGTTATAATCAAACTAAGGTAGTGATTAAAGTGTAAGCCTGTCACATTGGGACAATTTTAAATAACTTGATCTTGTACTTTATTATAAAATCTAGTACATACAGCGAACATCATAAGTTCTGAAATAAAATTTTATAAAAACTAATTAAGTTAGAAATAACTAAATAAGAGCGAATTAAAAAATAAAACCTTTTGAGGCTGGCCTCATTGCATTCCCTTAGTATCTCCCTGCCCCTCACTGTTTCCAAATGGTAGGCTCCTTGCAAATCGTCTATGATGACCTTGGATGGTCCCTCCCAATTAGGTCCCAACTTACCATCTGAAGGTTTTTTAGCACTGCCGAGGACTTTCCTAAGGATGTAATCGCCGACTTGATATTTTCTCGGATTGACGCCATTATTGAATTGCTTAGCTTGTTATTGTTGGTAAGAGGACAATTTTATCATGACCTGCACCCTTCACTCTTCTGTTAGGTCAAGTTCAACCCTCACAGCTTCGTCATTCAACCCTTGCTCAATAATGGTGGTCCTTATGGTCGGCTAACCAACTTCTAAAAGAATGACAACCTCCATCCTATATGTTAAAATGGAAGGAGTTTCCCTAATAGGTCTTTTAGGTGTAGTACAATATGCCCATAGAATGTGAGGAAGCTCGTCTGTCCAAGCTCCTTTTGCTTTCTCTAATCTCTTCTTCATATCATCGAGCATTATTTTGTTGAAAGCCTCTTCTTGCCCATTACTTTGAGGGTAAGCCACAAAGCTAAAATGGTCATTGATGCCATGGTTGTTGCAGAATCCTTGGAACGGTCCACATTCAAAATGTGTGCCATTATCTGTGGTAATCATCATGGGTATGCCAAAACATGTTATGATGTTTCTTCAGATTAATTTTCATATGTCGGTATCCCTAATATTAGCTAATGGTTATGCTTCAATCCACTTTGTGAAGTAATTTATGCCAACCAAAAGGTATTTATGGTTTCATGGTGTTGTCGGGAATGGACCTACGATATCCAAACCCCACTGGGTGAATGTCCATGGGCTAGTCAGTGATTTTAAGTTGTTAGCTGGCTGATGGAGCATGGGGGAGAACTTTTGGAATTTTTCACACTTTTTGACGTAAGAGGTTGCATCGTTCTTCATTTACAACCACCAGTACCATTCTTTGATTACTTAGAAGGCAATATATCTTCCTTATGCATGGATTTTACAAATTCCATCGTGTAGTATGTACAGAACTTTATTGACATCACTTAAATGCATGCTTTGGAGGTAAGGACTAGTGAAGGGTCTTCTGTAGAGTTTTCCTTCTAGTACCATATAAAATCATGCAACTTTAACCCTTACTTGGTGGACTTGATTTTGATCGAATGACAGGATGTCACTTTGTAGATACACAATTATTTGGTCCAACCATGTAGGACTTTTTCGTACAATGTGAACTTATTTGGTGATGGGCTTTATGATGCTCTGTTTATTGAGGAATTCCATTTCGATAGTTATCCTCAGATTAGAGTCAATTGTTGAGCTTAAAGCTACTAATGTATCGACATGGTTATTGTTCCCCGGGGGAACTATTGAATGTGTAATTCCTTAAATTTTAACATCAAGTCATGAGCCACTTGCAAGTATGCTATCATACATTCATATTTGGCATTAAAATCTCCCATAACTTGGTTGGATACCAGCTTTGAATCGCAATATACATCTAGCTAGCTTGGACTTAGTGTAGAGGGCTTGAAGGTTATTTTAAGATTAGAAGTAATTCCACATTAGCAACAGTGTTTTGGGGATTAAGGCACCGTGGCAGCTCAATGTGGCAGCTCGGCGTGGCATCTCAGCATGGCAGCTCAATGCGGCAGCTCAAGCGAGGCAGCTCAACGTGATAACCTGTATTTTAGCTTGTTATATTAGTCATATTGTATCTTTGTTTATATTTACTGTAAGCTATAATGGTTGTAATCATGTAACGAGAATAATAAAGATTTTTAGTTTGAGGTCAAACGGTACTCGCGAGAGACCAGGCTTGGTAGGGTCTGGGAGAGCTTTCATGCTCTATCGAATGACCTCACCGCAGGAACTTTAGAGGGACTTGGTTTGGAGGATTTAGAAGTGAAGAACTGTTGGGGCTTGTCCTAACCATCTTAGATACACTTGGTAAAACACCGAAGGACCCTGACCGTAGAACCTTGGGCGGAGCAGCTTGGAGTTCCATCGGGTGTTAGGCTGTGAACCAAACAACCCTCTACTTAATGTCACATCTACTGTAGGCGATGTCACTAGATAGCTAAACAATGTCAGACATGCACTTGAGCAAACCACCGTGGTATTTGGGGCTATTAGGCAGTTGGTGATCCACCTCTGCGACAACATTCCCCTAACACACAGTGGTTAGGAAAAAGGCATGTCTTGGCATTTAATGTTTATGACGTGGAGACAACTAGTGCATCAGGCATTTAATGTTGTGATATAAATTATGAGGGATGTCTTTCCTAGTCTTTAATGACTGAGTTGCCTCGGGGATGGTGTGGGGGGATATTTAAGGACCCCAACCACCCCTGAGGAGAGGATGATCTTTTTGAGAGTTTAAGAAGTTATTGCTAGAGAGAATACACAACGGAGAGAGAGTTATTACAAACTAGAGGTCTTATTCGCCCGCCATTATCATTTATCACGAAGATTTTAATATGTGACAGAGATCCTTGAGAGTGTTTAATGTGTTTATCTGCCTACCAAGGTGTATCTAGGGTGCTTACATCTCTCTCCCTCTAGCTAAGTTACTTCTAAGTTCTTTACTACTTTTTTGAGTTATATACGAGAGATTTGTGAGTTTAAACTAAGTCTTATCTTCATTGAGTTTGCGTTTGGGTGTTCTATCACTAATCCAAGGGTTTGGCTAATTAACTTATCATCACCATACTTCAAAGGGGTTACGCCTCCATATTATCTAAAGTACTCTCTTACATTTGGCAACTCCGTTGGGAAGGCATTCTTCTAAGTAAGGAGTATGGCGCAATATAATGCTACTCAAAGGCTCAACTTTGATGACATCTAGCATAATGAAGAATAGGCTGCGAGAAAACTGGAGGCTCTAAGGGATGGGGTTCCTCGAATAGAGGTACCTCCGATTTAGGTGACGATTGGCATTCCAGGGGTGACACTAGTGTCCACGAGTGCGGGGTTGGGACCCACTCAGGTGGTGCTCCTCATGAGTAAGTGTTATGAGTTTTTGCAAACTCTGGCAGCTTCAACGATGCTGGGAGGATTGGCAGACAATGCCTTCGTAACACTAGGGATAGCCCCAACGGTCCCACCAGGTGCAAGTGTGGCAGGAATGGTCCCAGCAAGCATACCCTCCATTGTGAATCCAGCCGTAGGAACCTCAGGAGTTTCAATTGCCCCAACTGTGATGATTGTTCTAGCTACAATGGGTACTCATCCTATGGTCCCGTTGTTTGTTTCCCCAAAAGCATCACTTATGGAGGAAATGAGAAAGGAGATGCAGAAAGAGATGATGAAGTTCATGAAGGCTTCCTCGCAATCTTCTGGTGAGGTCACTTCGATCTATGATGACTTTCAAACACCTTATCCTCAGGAATACAATGATGAGCCCTATCCAAAGGACTATATTCCCCCTGTCTTTGAAAAATATACAGGGAAAGGCGGGAACCCGAAGGAGCATATTAAGAGCTTTGTTGAACACTTGGGAGCGCATTGCAATAACAAGAAACTTAGGTTGAGGGAGTTTTCCAAATCCTTAACCGATAAAGTATACACCTGGTACTCCTATTTGACTCCTAACAGCGTTTCTACATGGGAGGAGATGCATGTATTGTTTGTCCAGAAGTTCTTTCTGGCAGAAGATGAATTCACTTTGACCCAGATGGGTAGGGAGAAGCAACGACTTGGGGAAGAAGTGGTGTCCTACGTTCGAAGTTTTAGGGAAAGATCCCTCGATGTGAGGGAAGAGGCCAAATAATTTGAGTTATTGCAGATCTACGTTGAGTGGCTGCTTCCTGAGTACATCTGCCATCTTATCAATGAGACGCACGAGGGGACTTTCTCAGCATTCTTAAAAGCAGCGAGGAATATATCCTTGATGGTGCGGCCCAATCCAATGGTGGTACCCATGATGTTTAGGCAGCCAATGCAACTCACAGGGGGGGAGGTCTTAGCCCCCACAGGTAGGATACACCGAGGGGGAGATAGGGGAAAAGCACAGAAGAAGGACAATAAGAGGAAGTTTGGAAGAGACAGGGAGGACCCACCACCATTGCATTGTACAGTGGAAGAAGTTGTCAGCTGTTACAACGCGATGGTCCAAGGGGGAACGATATATGGGCCAAAGGACGTTCTCGTTATGGAGCCCGATGCGGTAATGAAGGAATATCCAAAGTACTGCCAGGTGTATCGGAGGATCCAACATCCAACCGAGAGTTATTTCACACTGAGAAGAATCATAGACAAGTACGTGAAGGAAGGGACATTAAAAATTCCTCCACAGAACGTCAATAACAATCCGCTACTAGCGCATGGGGCCAATCTCGTGGTGGCCTATGATGAGGAGGTCGAGAGAGGGGAAAGAGAGTTAACGACGAGGTAATAAGAGTACGAAGAGGCGCTGGAAGATTGTACTAGGGGAATGGCTAATGTGGTGTTGGCTTATGATGAAGCAAGTGCTAAGGATATGGAGGAGGTATATAGTGTTGAAGGTGGGGAAGTAGACCCAGTTCTAGAATACTGTGCAGTTTTGAAATCCCCAAAGTTCACCTGGTTCTTCGACCAGGTAGGGGTACCAAAGGAGAGTAGGGTGGAGATGACCTAGGCAATACTCGATATCATGAGGAAGAACGCAATACCTTCGCTAAGATGGAAGGGACCCATGGCCAGGTTGGTAAAAAGGTTTCTGTAAGAGGTAACCCTCAGCGATGCAGATAGGGATGTAAGGTTTCCTCACAACAGGCCATTATATGTGACTGATAGTGTCAACAGAGTTAGCTTCGCAAGAACTCTTATGGATGGGGGAGCGTCTATCAATATCATGCCAATAAACTCTTTCTACGCAGCCAATATTCCAGAAGAAAGGTTGGTTCCCATGCCTTTGGTAATTCCGGGGTATGATAACCAATCCTCTAAATCCATTGGGTACGTTAATGTTGGTATTGTTATGGGAAATCTGAGTTCCCATATTAAGTTCCACGTGATAGAGAGTGCAACTTCCTATCATCTGCTAATAGGGAGGGTGTGTATGCACAACCAAAGGCTAGTTCCTTTTACGTACCACCAATGTGCCAAAGCGAATGTTAAGGGAACAGAGGTGACCATTAGGGCTACAAAGAGGCCCTTCGCTGTTGAAGAGGCTCACTTAGTGGATGCAACATTATACACAGAGTTAGATGAGGATGTACGGGTCGTAACAAGAAGAATGGAGGGATCATGGATTCCCTCGATTAGAGAAATAATGGGGCCCTTAAACGAGCAGAAGAAGGAGGTTACAAGCATCACAAGGGAAATAACCAAAGAAGCTCACCAGGTAGTCCCTCGTCCCCAAGGCATCTCGAAGTAGCTCAAAGACACAATAAAGCCCAAAGTGGATTCTATGAAGCATGAGGTCCAACGGTAAAGAGTGCTGAGCCGGTTCTCAGGAGAAAGAGTGGCTGAAGCTTCTAAAGAGAAGAAGAGCAAAGCAGTCACCTCTACCAGTAGACAATGCAAGAAGGTCATTATCGAGGAGGGGAAGGTGGTGTATCAATTATGACGGTTTGAGTGGGCGATCGAGGAAACTGATAATGAGGTTGGCCCGATATATGAATGATTTCTAGTGGATCAATGGGGATAATGCATGGTGATAGATAACTCCAATATACAGGAGTTAGTGGAGGAAGTCGCTGAAGAGCCAGAGTATATGACAGATCAATTGAAACCACAAGAGCAGGAACTGGAGCAGTTGAACTTGATAAAATAAGGGGAAGATCCAAGGCCCATCTTCATCTCGAAGGAACTCAGTAAAGATAAATGAGAGGCCTTGGTGGAGTTGATCAAGGAGTTTGTAGATGTCTTCACATAAAAATACATAGAGATGGAGGGGTTGGATGAGGAAGTAAGCTGCCACAAGTTGAACGTAATGCCTTCAGCCATTCTAGTGAAGCAAGCAATGAGAACGTACAAGCCTGAGCTAGATTTAAAGATCAAGGAAGTGGTTCAACGCTTACTAATGGCAGGGTTCATCACATCGATACAATACCCACTCTGGCTATCTAGTATCATCTCGGTGGGGAAGAAGAATAAAAACCAAATAAGGATCTGCGTGTACTTTAGATATTTGAATAGAGCTTGCCCCAAAGATGAGTTCCCTCTTCCATCCATTGATAGATTGATAAATGCAACAGCTGGTCATGAGATGTATAGCTTCATGGATGGGTATGTAGGGTACAACCATATCAAGATGGACCCCTCAGATGCAGAGAAGACAACATTCACAACCCCGTTGGGTAACTTCATGTACAAGGTGATGCCGTTTGGACTCAAGAATACTGGGGCAACTTACCAGAGAACAATGATGGTAATTTTCCACGACTTCTTTCACAAGTTTGAGGAATTTTATAAGGATGATTTGGTCATCAAGTCAAGGAGGGAGGAGTCCCATCTAAGCGATTTGAGGAAGGTGTTTTCCAATGCAGGAAGTATAAATTGAAGATGAATACATTGAAATATGTTTTTGGGGTGACAAGTGGGTAATTCCTAGGCTTTATGGTTGATCGACAAGGGGTGCAGATGGACCAGGACAAACAACGAGAGATTTTGGAAATGCCATGTCCGAGAACGACGAAAGAGCTGAAGAGTTTCCTCGGTAAAGTCTCCTACTTTAGGAGATTTGTGCCTGGGTTAGTCAAAATAACACGTCCGTTAATGCAGCTATTGCAAAAAAAGATGAAGTTCATGTGGGAGGAGGTTCACCAGGAGTCTCTCAACGGATTGAAAAAACTGCTCGTTTCACCACAGACTATGGTTCCCCCAAAGGCAGGAATACCATTGTAGCTGTACCTCACATCCACCTTGATATTCTTGGGAGATTTATTGGCATAAGAGATCAAAGGGAAAGAAAGACTAGTCTATTATCTTAGTAGGATCATCCATGGACCAGAAGTCAGATACAGTAGCTTAGAAAGATATTGTTTATCCTTAGTCTTTGTAGCGCAAAAACTTAGGTATTATATGTTGTCTTTTACAATTCATATTGTAACTAGATGTGATCCTATTAAGTATTAGCTTGCAAGAACGATTTTGATTGGTAGGGAAGCTAGGTGGTTCCTCATTCTATCTGAATATGACTTGAAGTATGTGGTGCCTTGCGCAATCAAGATCCAGGCATATGATGATCTATTGACTATTTTCCCCTCAGGAATGTTCGAGCCACCCCAGGAAAATATTCCAGGAGATGATTTGCAGGCCAACCATCTAGACGCATCGGGCGAGGAATGGACAATGCAATTCGATGGGTCGTCGGCGGAAAAGAAAGGAGGATCGGGGGTTATTCTTTCGAAAGGAATGGAAGAGATTTGCCTTTCTTACAAGTTATATTTCCCTTGCTCTAACAATGAGGCAGAATATGAAGCATTGGTGTTAGGATTTCTAGAGGCTCTTTGGAGGGGGATCCGTTCACTTTGCATCAAGGCGGATTCAAACTTGGTGGTTCAGCAAGTGAATGGAGAATACGCATTGAAACATATGAGACTGTCACCATACAGAACAATTATTCAGAGGATCCTCGGCCAGTTCCATCGGACCAAGATCAAGAGACATCCCAGAATGATAAACCGCCACCCAGACGAATATGCCACCATTACCCAGAAGATGATCATGAGGAATGATGCAACTACTGTCGTAATCCAATGAAGAACAGATCCCTCGATGGTACAGTCAATCCTTACAATGGAAGAGGACACAGACTGGAGGGAGAGATCAAAAGGCAATTAGAATATAGGGAAGGAGCGATAGGGCTGAGAGAATTAGCCCAATACTTCACGAATCAGGGAAACCTTTACTTCAAAAATACAGGAGGATGGCTGTCGAGGTGCATCGGTCCGAAAAAGTCAGAGCAAAGATTGAAGAAAATACATGAAGCGCACTGCGAAACAACTGAGATATCCCTCTACCGAAGAATGCAAAAGGAGGGGTATTTTTAGCCTAAGATGAAACAGGATACGACAGAGCTACAACAAAAGTGTGACAAATGCCAGTTATTCTTCGAAACAGTTGAATGTCACTTCGTAGAGGCTCAACCTGAATAGAAGCAGCCCTACATTGACTTCATTAAAGATGGAGTTATCTTGACGAAGAAAATTGACGCGATGGGACTTCAGCAAAAGGCCTTGAGATTCTACATTCAGGAGGGGCAGCTTTATCGAAGGGGATACTTAAATAGGCCTTTGCATTGTATCACGACAGAAGAGGTAGTAGAGGTCCTCAAAATAGGCACACGATCCAGCTCACATAGGAGGGGACAAGTTGTATGACCAGTTGATGACGTTGGGTAACTATTGGCCAATGATGGAGAATATGATCCATGCCCCATCAGTGGACTTACACTCCCTGGCAACGCCTTATCCTTTTCACACTTGGGAGTTTGACCTAGTAGGGGAAATACATCCATATTCGAGGGGGAAGATATGGATACTAGTAGTAACGGAGTGCTTCACAAAGTGGGCCGAGGTGATACCACTGAGAAGGGAAACGACGAGAGTGGTGATCAACTTCATCAGAGAATATATCATTTATCATTTTGGGATCCCAAAGGTTATCCTTTCAGACAACAAAACCCCTTTCATCAATTCAGAAGTAACGATGCTCACAAATAAATACTCCATTGTCCATCACACTTCAGTGGTGGCGTACCCAAAGGGAAACAGTCAAGCCGAAGCGATTAATAAAACCTTGGTCAATATCTTGGCTAAAATGATGAAAGATTTCCCAGGATCGTGGGATAAAAAGATACCAGCCATTTTATGGGCCTGTCGAATGACTAATAGGAAACCTACAGGTTATACACCGTTCTCTCTTATTTATGGGGCCGAGGCGATCCTCCCCGTAGAGTTAGAAGGCCCTTCTGCTCGATATGCCTTGCAAAGTAGTATGCCTCCCCAGAATAGACATGTGCAGTTGGAAGCATTGGATGAACATAGAGACAATGCGATGCAACACTTCCAAATGTATACGAAATAATTCTCCAAGTCATATGATAACTTAGTGAGACCAAGGAAGTTCGTGGAGGGGGACTTGTACTGAAGGCAGCAGTGAAACATATCAGGGGCTTCCTCTACCCAAGTTTGCAGTAAATTAGGAAGGACCTTTCATTGTAAAGGAAGCTCATGACTCAGGTTACTGCTTAATTTCTAAGATGGAAGAAGACAAACCATTTAAGATTAACAATAAATAGTTGAAAGTCTATCATGTGTAAACAGTTATGTTTGACCATTGATTTAATTGGCTATTATTAATACACAAGTTCTTTGCTTTTATTATGATGAGTGTATAAGTTCTTTTTATTATGGCTCAAGAAGAGATATAAGAATTACAGGTTTTCACACTTCAAAATCTAAGAAAACAGTTGTAATACAAAGAGATGGAATAAGAAAATAAGTACCTTTATTCCATTCATAAACTTTAGGGCATTACAAAATTTGGAGCTATTGCCCAAGAATTACACGAGAAGAAAATAAAATACATATACAAGTTCATTCGCTAAGAAGGAACCACAGATCTGGAGAAGAGAAAAAATCTCCAGGGAGGCCCAAAGAAGCTGCTTGTCAAGACCGTTGAGCGTTGATAGAGACCTCCAACCTTATATATGCCTGTATACGCTCAATCATGAGTTTATCTCGTTTCGACTTCACCGTGCATAAAGCTTCTTTGAGGTACCCCACCTTTTTGTTAATAGTTTCAAGAAGAGGTGCTTTCTCGGCCAACTTGGCTTCCTCGGTCCGCTGATCCTCCTGATGTTTTTATAAGAGCTCCTTCTAGATGTCCAACTACTGGTTCTTCAAAGTCTTTAAATGTGAGATGAGCCAGTCAAAACGGAACCCATCACGACCCAACTCCCTCAGATAACCCAAGAGTTGGTTGAGGAGGGGTCTGGTAAGGTTTGCAGTCTGATTATTGGCGATTTTAGCAATGATGATGGCCATGCCTTGAAGCATATAGCTCATAATTGAGATGTTTGAACGTAGGCAGTCCACCGTGAAGGTCTCAGGATGATATCTCAAAAGTTGATCAATTGCCAAACGGTGGTTGGCAGGCATTTGGGGAGAACATTGGAGTACCATCAGGTAGAAGGCGAGAGGAGCTAAGTCGGGCAGAGGAATCTCGCACCCAGATTCGCTCTCCGCAGTAGCACCTATCGTGGAACCTTGATCATTATGGCTAGATTCTTCGAAGGAGACAGGTTCACGATGTGGCGAGGCAATTGGCTAAGGAACTGGTGGAGAATCCTCCCGAGCAACCTAAAAATAGTTAGAGGAAGTAAAAGGAAAAACCTTAACAAGTGTTTTTATTGTTAAGTCACCGATATAGGTGGAGTTTTTAAAAAAATCTTAACAAGTGTTTCCGTTGTTAAGTCACCTATATATGTGAAGTTTTTGGAAAAATCTTAACAAGTTTTTTCGTTGTTAAGTCACCGATATAGGTGGAGCTTATGAAAAATATTAACAAGCGTTTTCATTGTTAGCAAGTGTTTTTCGTTGTTAAGAAGAGTTTATGGGGAAAAAAAACTGAACAAGTGTTTTCGTTGTTAATTCCCTGATATAGGTGGAGTTTTTGGAAAAATCTTAACAAGTGTTTTCGTTGTCAAGTCACCGATATATGTGGAGTTTATAGAAAAACCTTAACAAGTGTTTTCGTTGTTAAATCACCAATATAGGTGGAGTTTTTGAAAAAAATCTTAACAAGTGTTTTCATTGTTAAGTCACCAATATAGGTGAAGTTCATGGAAAATCTTAACAAGTGTTTTCGTTGTTAAGTCACCGATATAGGTGGAATTTATAGAAAAACCTTAACAAGTGTTTTCGTTGTTAAGTCACTAATATAGGTGGAGTTTTTGAAAAAATCTTAACAAGTGTTTTTCGTTGTTAATTGTTAAGTCACCGATATAGGTTGAGTTCATAAAAAACCTTAACAAGTGTTTTTGTTGTTAAGTTACCGATATAGGTGGAGTTTTTAGGAAAATCTTAACAACTGTTTTCGTTGTTAAGTCACCGATATAGGTGGAGTTTTTGAAAAAAAAAACTTAACAAGTGTTTTCATTATTAAGTCACCCACATATGTGAAGTTTGGGAAACTAAGAAGTACAGAGAAATGAGCAAGGTACCTCAGCAGCAGTAGGAGCGAGAATGCGAGTCACCACAGGGGCCATGATGGTAGGAACCGTTAGAGGAGGGCTCCTTGTCTCGGCAGCTTCAGCGGGGCCCTTAGGTGAAGAAGCTTCAATAATAGGTAAACTTCCCTCACCAACATTAGGTAATAAAGCAGGCATGGGCGAATCATCGGAGGGAGACATTGAACCCTTAAGAGATGACCCAACGAGAGCAGTAGCATCGGTCGTGTCCTTGGAGGGCAAAAGGCCACTAAGGGCAAAGGGCGGAGAGAGACTTAGGGAAAGCTGCGAATGTAAAACCAAGTGTTATATGCAAGGAGTAAACATAAAAGAATAAGAGGTAATAATGCATCTAACTTACCCCCGTTATATCACCGAAAAGAGGAACTGCAGTAAGGGGTCTTGACAATGCAGGAGGAAGGAGAATGTTAGCTATCAGTGATGTCACTTCCACCTAAAACGTCTCAACAGGTTAGAGATGATGATAAATAAAATAAGGAAACAAATAAAAGATGTAAGACTTAGCAAGAAATTTACCTGTGGGGCACTCTCTTCAACCACAATGAGGGGCAAAGATACCTTTTGCTCTTATGGCAACTCAGAGGAGACAGCAGTAGTTCCCTCTAGTTGCCCATGCACTTCAGCAGACTCAACGGTGGAAGCCTCTGTTGCAGCTTATTTGGCCCAATGCGAGGATGAATGACGAGAGTAGGTCAGACTTATCAAGGGGGAACGGGGAAGAGTAGTGTCTGCTGGAGAAACACCACAACGTCCCCCCACAAAGAGGCTAATAGGGGGACTGGGGGGATAGGGACTTTCTTCTTTAACTCCCTACACCAAAATATTTTCTTATTAAGAAATAAGAAGATGCAACACACCTTAGGAGAAGGGGAATAAAACAAAATACAGAATGCACACATACCTCGGATGTAGAGGGAGAGGGAGAATAAAAAGGTATAATTAGTGGTGAAGACGGCGAGGAGGCAGTGGCAGAGGGAACTGGTGATGGAATTTTCTCAAGTGTTTTACTCTTCTGGATCTTGGTACCCAGTGTTTTCTTCCTGGAGCTCGTGGCACCACCAATTTTAGGCACCCTCGTCCTTCTTCTCCTTTTTACCACTGGCTCCGTGGGATCAACCGCAATCATGGAAAATGCGCCCAAAGGAGGAACGACAATAGCGCGTCATTGAAACTTAGCACTAATTCTATCAACTTCATCTTGCACCTGCCTCCTCAGCTCTTCAGCCATCTCTGGAGACATAGGAGGGGGAACAGAGGCAATAGGGAATGCCTCCAAGGGAAGTTGTGTTTGAACTTGGGCCTTAGACTTCTTGGACTTGGATTTCTTGGCCTTCTTAGCAGGTGGCTCAGAAGGCCCTTCTCCCATTGCAACTTCGATCGAAGGTATAGTCTATTTGGGAGCTGCAACAAACTTGGGTTTGGGCATGGCAATAGGGATCATGGGGAAGTATGGAGGAAGTTCAGTGGGAGGTTCTTTGGGGGTCTGGCTTAGAGGGAACTCAACCCCGAGAATGGAATTGTCCTTCAACCATAACTCCAGGGTAGAAAATGAAAGAACTAGAGGATACACGGGATCCCCCTCTATGAATACAGCAATTTGGGTCAGTTTCCAGGGCTAATACTTTGTCATAAATAGAGGGGTCATGTCCTCTTACCTGGTGATACTGGGAATAGTGACTCACCCAGCCAGTGTAGAACTCACTCCCCACGCGGTAGTTGAGAAGAATAGAGAACATTCCTCACCAAAGGACACCTTGGGGTTAGATAATTGAAACACCAGGCTAGGGGCCCCTTGATCAAAGCCAAACTGATGGCTGCATTAGTTGGGATTGTAGTGCTCGTTGGTGTATCCCCACTCGGTGTATGAGGGCAGGTATCCTGGTGAAAATAGAAGCACAACGGTCAGTGAGGGGTCTTCAGTAATGAGGTATACAGTGTTCGGCTGGACCACTCTTGCCCCATGTTGGAAAAAACCACAAGTATAGAGAAAAATATCCTACTCATTACAAAACTTGAAAATTCATCGATAAAGGAGGTCATATCCTTTCGGCTCTTCCTCTTGTGGTAAATAAAGGAGCGAGGGGCAAGATTTTTTCCCTCGAGGGAGGATGGTTAGTCTTGACTGCTAGAGCTGGGAAGAGCACACAGAGGAAGCCTATTAAGAGAACGCAGTTGGAAAAATTGGCTAGGTTGTAACGACCCAGAGATTGATCCATGTCAAAAAAGGATCTATCAAGCCATGTGTAGAGGGATCCCAAGGCGATTGCAGCGATAGGGAGCTTGATACCCCAGACCAAATAATGGGATATGTTGATGAGATCCCTTCGAGGCTGATCATTGGGTTTTCCCGTTAAAAAGAAGCGAGAAAGAATGACAAAGATATAGGCAAGAAGCGCTAGAGATGTACCTTGTCCAGGGGAAGCCTCAGAGGAACTACCTTCAGAAGGATCCTTGAAGAAGTAGTTGATAATAGGAGTAAAGGTAGATTTGTTTGAAGTACCGATGCACCTACAGCATATACGGTCCAACTACAAATGGTCAACGGTCTCTTGTGCATTTAGGGCTTCATTGGAGTAGGGCTCATGACCTGCTGCCTCAAGTCCTAGGAGCTCGCACACGTCCTCCAATGTTATTATAAATTAACCCCATGCAACGATGAATGTATGAGAGGTAACGTTCTAACTAGATACCAGAAAGGGCAGGGCAACATTATTTTTGGAAAGCGTGAACTCACCAAACCACTTGGACCGGTAAAGCCCAATCTTAGTGAGGGTATCATCATGGGAACTCTGCATATAGGAGTTCTAAGCAGAAAAATGAGCAGGAGAGCCCCCAGAACCTTCAAAGTCGATATGGGACCATGAGAAGTTCCCTCCCTCAAGGTGAAATCTGAGAGTCCCCTCAGGAGGAAGAAAGCCTCAGTCATCAGAATTCTCATCTTCATCACCAAGCGTCGTGGCATCATACTTGGCATTAAAAATGCAACTCTTACAAAACCCAGCAAAGTCATCCCCTTTGACAAAATGGGGAACCGGAGGTAGAAACACAAATGTTCTTAACTAGCAGCAGTCAATGAGGTGACGACAATGGGGCGACGGATGGAGCACTGGTGGTGGGTGTGGCGGGGTTACCTGAAGAAGCCATCGCAAACAACAGAAGTAGGAAAAAGCTGGGTAAAAGAAGGTTTGGGAATGAAGGTGGAGGAGCACAATCGCAGGTGGTGGCGCAAAAAGATGAGACAGGGAGGAGACTGAGTAAAGAATGGGGCAACAATGGTCGCACAGAGTTCGTACAGACTTTCTCTCCCTAAGAGAATACGAAGCTTGAAGAAGATGAAGAAAAGAGAAGGGTTTGAAAAAAGAGACGTTTGAAACCTTTTGAACCTCTTAAACCTATCGTTTGAGTTTCCCACCACCGCAATTGCAAGGCTGCCTATAATCATTTTAAATGAACACGTGGCATTTCGAGAAGTGTTTTGACGGATGAAAAGATAGTGATGCGTCATCTACGAAGTGATGCCTGGGGAATAGCAAAGGTTGCCTTCTTAGTTAAGTTCGAGTTTTGGCGCCAATTTTTTTGTCAGACATATCCAGTAACTCCCAACGAAAAAGATGCCCTAACGGTTTAAAAAGCAACGATGTCCCCTTGCCACAAGTCCAAACGTTGTTTAATTTGTGACTTAGTTATATCGGGGAGAATTTTTGCTTTTTCGAACATAGAAAAGCATTACAAGGGAGAATTTAACTTACCAAGAATCAAAACGAGTATTTGAGAAGGTTAAAAGGCCTTTCGGGAGAAATTCGAATAATGAAGCTTGATTGGTTGAAGCATAGTATAAGGAAAAAGTGGCGATGTCCCTTCGTCAAAGCCCCAACGAGATGTAGTGCTTCGGCTCAGGTATATCGGGGATAATTTTATTTTTTCCTGGAGATTATAACACTGTGGTTCTAACGAAGGAAAGGAGGCCAGAATTTTTACACACAGAGAAGGTTCATCGGATTGAGAAGTTTCGTACAGACATTTCTTGCTCCAATAAATCTCTCCACGAAGGGGAAAATATAGAGGGGGCTTAAAGATAATTTTGAGATTAGAAGTAATTATACATTAGCAACAGTGTTTTGGGGATTAAGGCACCGTGGCAGCTCGGCGTGGCAGCTCAATGAGGCAGCTCAAGCGAGGCAGCTCAGTGTGATAACCTGTATTTTAGCTTGTTGTATTAGTCATATTGTATCTTTGTTTATATTAAGCGTAAGCTATAACGGTTGTAATCATGTAAAGAGAATAATAAAGAGCTTTAGTTTGAGGTCAAACGGTACTCGCGAGAGACCAGGCTTGGCAAGGCCTGGGAGAGCTTTCATGCTCTATCGAATGACCTCACCACGGGAACTTTAGAGGGACTTGGTTTGGAGGATTGAGAAGTGAGGCACCATTGGGGCTTGTCCTGACCATCTTAGATAAACCTGGTAAAACACTAAAGGACCTTGACCCTGAAACCTCAGGCGGAGCAACTTGGAGTTCCATCGGGCGTTAGGCTATGAACCAAACAACCCTCTACTTAATGTCACATCTACTGTAGGTGATGTCACTAGCCAGCTAAACAATGTCAGATATGCACTTGAACAAACCATCGTGGTATTTGGGGATATCAGGCAGTTGGTGAGCCACTTCTGCGATAACAGCCACCCTGACACACAGTGATTAGGCAAAAGGCATGTCTTGGCATTTAATATTTATGACATGGAGACAACTAGTGCATCAGGCATTTAATGTTGTGACATAAAGTATGAGGGATGTCTTTCATAGTCTTTAATTACTGAGTTGCCAAGGGGATGGTGTGGGGGGATATTTAAAGACCCCAACCACCCCTGAGGAGAGGATGATCTTTTTGAGAGTTTAAGAAGTTATTGCTAGAGAGAATACACAACAGAGAGAGAGTTATTACAAACCAGAGGCCTTATTCACCCGACATTATAATTTATCATGAATATTTTAATAAGTGACAGAGATCCTTGAGAGTGTTTGGTGTGTTTGTCTACCTACCAAGGTGTATCTAGGGTGCTTACATCTCTCTCCCTCTAGCTATAAGTTACTTCTAAGTTCTTTACTACTTTTCTGAGTTATACACGAGAGATTTGTGAGTTGAAACTAAGTCTTATCTTCATTGAGTTTGTGTTTGGGTGTTTTATCACTAATCCAAGGGCTTGGCTAATTAACTTATCATCACCATACTTCAAAGGGGTTACACCTCCATATTATCTAAAGTACCCTCTTACACTCAGTGAGTGAGATTTACATAGTTCGATGATAAGGGCTTCATATTCAGATTCATTACTCGATGCCTTAAAGCTAAGTTTGATTCCTTGCTCGATCATGGCATTCTACCATATGATGAGCACAATTCTTACTCTCACCCCTTTAAAATTAGAGGCGTCATCTACACACAGTGTCTATTTTCTAGACTGGTTAATCTCCCAACTCCTCAACTGATCGTCAATATGTTGGTCGTTGGGTCCATTCTCTCCTGTAAATTCTATAAAGAAATTAGCCAAAACTTATCCCTTAATCGTCGTTCTTGATTGATATTGTATATTATATATACCAAGTTCGATCGACCATATTGACATCCGTCCAGGTAAGTCAGTTTTCCAAAGATTAACTTTGAGGGTAAAAGATGTGATGATTACGATTTAGTGAGATTTAAAGTAGTGTTTCAACTTATGCGACATGATGACCATAGAGTAGGCCAATTTTTCTAGTGGAAGGTAGTGCTGCTCAGCATCTATGAGTGTCTTGCTAACATAGTAAATGGAGGATTATCATTCCTCTCTCTCGTAAACTAAGGCCAAACTGACTGCGTGGCTTGAAATTGCTAAGTAGAGATAAAGAGGATCTCATGGATCTAGGGTGGTCTGTAAAGGAGTTTCGATCAGATAGGATTTGATTTTTCAAGGGACTTTATGCATTCCTTATTCCAGGTAAGGCCATTTTCCTTTTTTAATAGATGAGAAAATGATCAGCACCCACCAGAAGACTTAGAAATAAAACAATTAAGTGCTGTTAAAATCCTTGTCAACTTCTGAATCTCTTGCAGTGTATTTAGTGGGAGAACATTATCGATCTTAACTATTTGGCTCGGGATTGGTTACCCCTTTTGCTGAGAAAGTACCCTAGGAACTTTCCAGATTGAACCCCAAATGAGAATTTGGCCTTATTGAGCTTCATTTGGTAATGACTGAGGATTTCAAATGTCTCCGCTAAATTCTTCAGGTGATTGATTTAGAGCTTGCTCTTCACGAACATATTGTAATTGTACACCTTAATTGTCTCTCATAACTATTTCCTGAACATCTTTATGACCAATTTATAGTATAAGGATCTTGTATTTTTAAGGCCAAAAGGCATGACCCTATAACAGTACAGACCAAGAGTGTTTATGAATGAAGTTTTATGTTGGTCGGAGCCAAACAAAAGGATCTGATGGTACCCTCAGTATGCATAAAGAAAACTCGTCTATTTATGGATGGTTATCACATCAACCAACTGATCTATCTTGGCTAGAAGAAAAATATCTTTATGAAAGGCTTTGTTGAGGTTGATGAAGTCCGCGCACACTCTTCAGTTACCATAACTCTTCCGTACCACCACTAGTTTTGGGAGCCACTTCAGAAATTGAACTTCTCGGATGGACCTTGCCTCCAGAAGTTTCCTTACCTCTGTCTCTACTACCTTTACTTCTTCTGGGGTAGTGTGGTGATTGTTTTGGGTGATTGGAGGAAATGTGGGATCAATATGAAGTTTGTGGCACACGACTTTGGGATCGATCCTAAGCATATCATATTGATGCCATGCAAATAAATCTTTATTGTGCTTCAGTAAAGAAATTACTTCCTCCCTTTCCTTCTCAGAAAGTGTAGTGCCGATCATAAATTTATTTTTCAACTCAGTCTTATCAAAATCTATCTCCTCCAATTTCTCCATGACCTTATCTGCATGGTCAACTCTCATTTCTTCCAACCCTAGTCTTTCATACTTTAGTTGTTATTTGGATGTTGCAGCTCCATATGGAGATGTTTCAGGGATGACTTTCTTTTTTTCTTTTCCTAAGCCCGATAGTAGTGATAAAACACTTTCGAGTAATGATTCAATTTCCTTCGATCTCCATTATTCCTCGTTCTGTACTGCACTTGAGTTTTTTATGATAAGTGGAAGGAATAACCTACATAGTATGAATCCACCCTCTTCCAAGGATGGCATGATAGGGCAAGTCAATATCTACCACCAAAAACTCAATCCATTTTGATATATTATCAACCCCAATTAGTAGGACCACCTTCCCCAATGCCATAGTCATTTTTCCAGTGAAGCTGACCAGAGTAACAGTTATTTCCTTCAAGTCTTCCATCTTCAGTTTAAGATTATGAAAAAACTCCAAGTACATGACTTCAAAGGAACTCCCTTGATCGACTAGTAGCTTATCCATGTCCCATTTTACAATCCCAAGGGTGATTACTAGCACATCATGGTGTGGGGTTCTAAATATGATCAAATTATCTTTTGTGAAAACTATGTCCTTGTTATAATCCAGGTCTTCTGGTCATCTGCGCTTGTCAGCTTGGCTCTTGGCAAGATCAATTTGGAAGGCCTCTATAACCGAAGTGGCTTTCGAGAGTTCATCCAAATAGAATTTCCCTGGATCTGTTTGGGATCCGAAGCATCATGGATAATGGAAAACTTGTGTTCCATCTCATCATTTAAAATATTATTTGGTTTTAGGTCAGTATTGGGGACGACTGGGTTGCATTTCTTTTCAATGTATTCGTTTAAATTCCCTTCATGGGATAACTCTTCTATATCCGATTTGAGAGCCTTGTAATTCTCTGTCTTGTGTTCGTTCTTCTTGTGGTAAGTGCACCTAAGATCATTATTCCTCTTGCTCTAAGCACCGCACATCTTCTTCGACCACTTGAGGAATTTCTAGTCCTTGATCTTGACTAAGATCTTGTAGATTGGTTCTTTAAAAACTATGTTGATCGCATGGAAAGTCTTGGATGGTTTTGCATTGCCCCTATTTTTGTATCCTTCATTATTATTTTTTTCCTTTCTTGGGGGTTACCTCTTTATCGTTTCCTTTGGTCACCTTTACGCGGCCAATATCACTTTAGCTGAGGGCAACCACATCTTCCACCTTGGCATTCTTTTCAATTTGAGACATAAGGTCATCATTGGTGTCTACCTCATTTTTGGTGAGATATTGGAGAACATTGAATTGTGGGGTAGGCCTATTTTGAATAATTCCATAATAACTTTCTCAAAGCAATATTCGACCTCATTAAAGGTTTCATAATAGTACGTAGTATAATCTTGCAAAGTCTCCAAGGGTTTCTTCCTCATGGTGATGATCCAATCCATCCTCTTTAGGTGCGAAATGCTCATTATAAAGCGAGTTATGAAGGCCTTTGTGAGTGACTTAAAGTTCCTGACCGACCTTTCCATCCTCTTTAGGTGCGAAATGCTCATTATAAAGCGAGTTGTGAAGGCCTTTGTGAGTGACTTAAAGTTCCTGACCGACCTTTTAGGTAGCATTTTCGAACCACTTTTGGGCGACATCTCCCGACTACATGGGAATATAAAACACTGGAGGGCATTGTTATGGTTCCAAAGGGTCATCACTTGCCTATATTAATGTATGTGATTTACGAGATCGAGCTTTCCATCGTATATGTTGAACCTTGGGGTTACAAACTTCTTTGGGGTCTCTTCCTCCTCAATTTCCTCTAAAAAGAGGAACTACATATGAGTGGTGAGGGCTCTCTTTGATAGATCCTTGGTTAATCTATCCCCGTGATTAGCTGGTGTTGACACATCTCTCTTCGGACCAGACTTCATATATTGTACTTATGACATCCTTTGTCTTAGTTTTTCCTTTATAGATGGATTTCATGTTCGAGTGATCATGTTCGTGGCACAAACTCCTTCCTCGGTTGTGAGTTTTACTCACCTGAGTTCTAGGCATTCGACTATGATGCTTGAGATTATCTCACGAAGCTCACTCTAATATTTCGAGATGTTTCTGGAGACATGAATTTCCCTCCATCTGGAGGCGTGTTGCTTCCTTTTATGGATGGAGTTATTCCTCATAGGTGTCTAACAATCATGAGATATGCATTGATCTAGGATACTCGTGGTTCGGCAACTGCCTATGTCCAAGGAGTGTTTTTCAGGGTATATTCATTATTTAAGAGTTTCATAATAAATAATTACTTGCCCCTTTGCCCCGGGGCAAGGATTATATTTATAATGATTGGGGTGGTTGAGCCTCATTCGAACTCTTTCAACTAGTGATTGGATTGTTTACTTATCTATGCTGATCTCTTATGATATTATAGATAATAAGAATGAACTTTCCATGTTTATCCCATATGATTCTAATCCTTACTTGAGCAACATGCTTCATATCTTTAAGTTTGGCCTATTTGGACTACCAAAATTTGGGCCATTACGGTTTACACCCCACTAACACAAAGCAAAGGTTCAAGTCGAATGACACCTTCTCCTTTTATGTGACTACTTATGATACTCCATAGCATCTTTTTATATTTATTTATTTATTTCATTCATGTGGGGGATTGTTGGGTATATAGTATATATATTTATTTTGAATGAAATAAATAATTTAGGGTAAGTGGCCAAATGGTAAGTTTGTGGGTTTAGTGCTTCTGGTCTTGAGTTCAATCCCTAGGAGGTACACTAAACATTAATAATCTTTGATTGGTCCTTGGGCCTTGGCGACTTTGCGCTCTTTGGGTTTCTTTTGTGTGGGCCAATCGTTTTTACCCATTTATTATTTTGTTTTTTTAACTCATTTTCAACGCGTTTTAATATTTTGACTTACTCTTTTAGTCTGACTCAACTACCCATTAGTGGACACAAAAGTAGATTATTGGGTTAAATTTTTTTTGATATTATTCTTATAAGACCTAGGACAACTCCTTCTTTTGGTCCCGAATTCTAAACATACTTAGTGAAAAAAGACCCTATCACTTTTAATGAAGCCATGTCCTCACTCGTTTTCAATTTTTTGAAAGAAGATATAAATAATTACTATGATTCTTGTATACACCCCATCCTAAGACCCCCCTAAGCACCTCCTTAGGTCCCTAGCACTCACCCGCTCAGCATAAATCCTAGTTCATACTCCGAGTACCAATCTAGAGATCATCGAGCTCTCTCGGGCCCTATTTAAATCCAATCAACTCTCTGTCTTGAGCATAATCTCGATGAATCCTGTAAGGACTTTCAATCTCCTTTCCAACGGTCCATCTCGTGTGTGAATCAGCCTTTTGGTTCGGATGAATGATATGTTTAACATTAAAAACTAATCTAGAGGCCACCTGACACTCCAAATCCTCGTTTAACTCCGGTCAACTCTCTTTATTGAGTTGAAGTTCCATGAATTTTTTAAGGGATCTGAATTCCCATTCCAAAGGTCTTCCCCATGAATGAACAGGCCTTATGGTGCGGACGAATGACCCATTTTACCATAAAACTGATTTGGATGCCACCGGGCGCTCCCATGCCCCGTTTGATTTTGGTAAACTCTTTATCTTGGGCAAAGCTCAATGAATCCTCAAATTTCTCTGAATCCCATTTCCATGGCTCTGCTCCGTGCGTAAATTAGCCTTACGATACGGACTAATGTTTTATTTTATTGCGAAGGTCATTGGGCGCTTTTGGGCCCCATTTGACCGTTGTTAACTCTCCAAACCTAAAAAAATCTAAATGAAATCTCGAAGATAAATGAATACCTTTTCCAACGGTCCATCCCATGCATGAATCGGCCTTACAGTTCGAAAGAACAATTCATTTTCCTTCAAAAACTTATTTTCTAATGACCAACGAGCGCTTTCGAACTCCATTTGACCTCCATCAAATCCTAGATTAAGGTGTGGTTCAATGGATTCGTGAAGGGATACCCTTTCCAACGGTCCACCCTGTGCACAATTTTGACTTACAGATTGAGTTTTACGATCATTTTTTGAAAAACCTATTCCGGACTGCAATATGGCACCCCAGGGACCCTTCCTATCGGCAGTGTGCTTGAGTACCTATGTCGATAGGCAGGTCCAGACCTATGCCAATCAATACCCCCTTGTCCCTATAAATAGAGGCTATGCTCTCATCTTGAAAGAAACACTCAGAACACCCCATAACCCCTAAACACCCCTCTCAGCAAGTCAGAGAATATTCTCTCCAATTCAGAGCTATTCCCTTTCCTAAAAAATCATTTTCCCACATTTCCATTCCATCACTTTCATATCTCACTCGATAAATTCCCCCATCTCTCCATACCACTTTCATGCCATTGCAAGATCATCATATCTACATCCAAGATCAACATCAAGCATCCATAAGGAGGTCCAATTCTCCATCCTTTTCTCTAATTCTCTCATTTTAGTAATATTTTCTTTATTTCAACTTTAGAATTTAATTTCATTACATCACATATATTAATCTCAAACCTCTATTAGTAGTATTTGCACATACTCTATTTTCATAAAAAAAACCAGAAATAAGAAATAGAGAGTTTATCTATAAATTCCAAAAGAGGAATTCTCACTTCACATTCTCACTCTTAAAATATATTTTGTCTACACACACAGGGGCGTAGCTGCACTGTGCCCAGTGGATGCGGGTGCACATACTGGATTTTCGGAATTTAAAAAAATATATATATATATATATATATATATATATATATATATATATATATATATATATATATATATATATATACACCTATGTGTAATAACTTAAATGTTGAGGTTAAAAATTGTAATTTCTGAAAGTTAAAGTAAATTCACATAAACCACTAGCCGACCCTATTTTATTGTCCTCTCTCTCTCCTACTAACCAAAGTTGTCTTCTCTTTCCACCGAAGACTCCATCCAACTTCCAAAACCAAGGTAACTCAACTCCCTTTCTCTCCACCATTACATATTTGTTGTCCTCTCTCTCAACTACTACTAATATTAAGAATTTCATAACTAAGCTAAACTAATATTAGGAACAAAACTAAGCTAACTGCCTATATTAAGAACAAAACGAGTCTGAACAAAATGAGTTTGAATTTCAAAGCTAAGCTAGCTGCCTAATAATAGGAACAAAATGGGGTCGGCTGATTTATTCAATAATTTATTATGTTAGATTAATTCTATTAATTTCAACACCAATAAATTTTATGTTAGATTAATTCTGATTTTATGTTAGATTAATTCATGCCTTTTCCATTAATTCTATTAATTTCAAATAACTTGTTTATGTTAGATTAATTCTGATTTTCTATTAATTTCAGAATATGTTGAAGTATTTTAAAAAAGTGACATGGCATTAGTGCATGTACCATTATTTTTACATATTCTGAAATTGATACATGTTGAAGTATTTTTTTATTAATTCTGATTTGGTACATGTTGATTAATATGTTGGAAGTATTAGCTGGCGTCTCATTATTTTGTGTCAAACATGAGTTGGATATTATACAAATGGAGGATTTGTATAGATTTTGTGGAAGATCAAAAGCGTAATGTTCATGGTTTTTTGTACCGATATTATCATATGATATTTTGATCATGGTTTTATGTATTGAAAATGATTATTAATGGATGTTTTTTTTTGTTGAAATTTTCTTTAGTACTAGATTTATGTCCAAAATAGTAAAAATAACCCCAAAAAATTAGCCTCGGGGGCTCCCGCACCCGAACCCCCGAGGTACATCAAACAGTTTCGCACCCACTAACTCACAATCCTGGCTCCTCCACTTCACACACACATAAGAGAAATCCCCTGTTTGGATTTATGGATTAAACCCCACCCTATGCTATCTTCTAACTACGTGGACTTTGATGCCCATGGGCTACGTAGTCATCTTGAGTTAATACCAAGATTCGAGTCCTCACTTTATGCATGTTTATATGTTTCCCTCTTATATATATATACTCATATTCTTATATGCTTGTGTTTCATCCGATATACACATGCACTGTTTAATAATGACTGGTGATTTAATAAACACTCATATTATATTTTGAATTATTATGTTCGGAAACACTCCTAAAGATGAATTCACTCCATCCTTTTCCATGACGCAGGTTGAATGATTCGATTATTTACCTCTATTATGTACATGAGCGCACACTTCACGAACTCTAATAGGAGAAGATTAACACATTCCCATAAGAGACCGAAAGGGCGGGATGGGTTCCAAACACCTTCCCATTATGTAACTTAGTCCCCAGACCTTTTAACTACTTAGTTTCGCAAGCATCAATATTGTCCTTGATGTCGTTCTCTCGAGGAGGCAACATTTCTTTAACCTATTTTGTGTAAAATAAGCTAGCAACTCTATATTTACACGTTATTACCCACATTGACGATGATAGAGTGCCCTGTGAAAGGGAACAAATCTCGCGAGGATACCAGAGGGAATCCAAAAAGGGAGGCCTCAATATGGCCACAATGACGACTCCGCTCGGGAAGTTCTTTAAGATAACTAGACTCTATTTCAACATGGCTATAAGAGGGAATTCCCCCTTGGAGTTGGGAGTATTATAATACATATAGAGGCATAACCTCTATAGATATGGTGATAAAACATTAATCCAAATATCCTAAATAATCACAAATGAACACACAATATTATATATAACAAACACTCAGATTGAACTGATAAATCACTCGTATATAACTCAAATAATAACAAAAGAATCTTAGAAACAACTCATTTAAAGGGAGAGAGAATAGACACCCTAGATACACCCTGGTAGGTAGCCAAGACACCAATAGACTTTAATGTCTATGGTTAGCTAATAAAAGCTTCGTAATAAATGTTAATGGCGTGTAAACTCTAGCTTGCAATAACCTATTTGCTCTTAATGTGTTTTACTCCCACTCTCTAGGAATAACTCTCTCCTATCATAAGTGGTTGAGGTTAATAAATATCCCCACACCCATCCTGAGATGTCTTGTTCCTCATTAATGTGAAAGACATTCCACTCACACTTTAAGTCAGAAGCATTAAATGGCTAATGGGTCAGCACACCCTACATCATAATCATTAAATGCATGTACATACCTTTTGGCTATAAACTGTGTGTTATAAGACTGCCATGATACTGGTAGTTCACCAAACCATCAAATAGGCTCAATACCATAATGGTTTAAGCAAGTTTTAATTAGATAGTTGGTAGGTGGATCGTGACATCACTTGAAGTAGATGTGACCATTAGTTGAGGACTGTTTGGCTCAAGGCTCATATAATATGGGACTTAAGGTTACTTTGCATGAGATTCCATTGAAAATATTATCTCAATGTTTTACCAGGTGTATTTAAAATGGTTAAGACAAGCCTTAATGTCTCCTTACTTCTCAATCCTCCAAACCAAGTCCTTCTGAAGTTCTCACAGCGAGATCATTCGATAGAGAATGTAATATCTCCCGAGTCTAGTCTCTCGCAAGTACCGTTTGACCTCGCACTCATAGTTATCATTGTTACAGCTTACAATCAATGCAAATATAAAGGTACAATTTGACTAAGTAAAAACGGAAGATAAAAATGAGCTCTCTCGGCAAGCTTCCTCGCTGAGCTCCAACACTACTTTCATGCTTCTTTCTTCTCTTGGTCGTCTTATATTAAGAGGGGGAGTTCTCTCTAATCGTGAGATTATCTTTAACCCCCTACATTAATGACTTCATGAAGATATTTATTGTTAGTGCAAGAAATCTCTGCATAAAAAATTATCAATCCGATGAACCACCTATTATCCCAAGTAAAATTATTCTCGATGTGCCTCAATTGTGATTGTTGTCGTTAGGACTATTCAAAAGGTAAAATTCTCCCCGATGTACCTGAGCCAAACCTTGTCAATATCTGGGCGTATGGAGAGGGTCGTGAATTTTTTGAACTATTGGTGGGAGCCTGGCATCCATTTTCTACGAGTAGCCTTTAACCATTCGAACTTGTTCATCTGTAGTGAAATTTTTCCCCGATGGATCTCTGAATCTAAGCCATCATCATTCTAACAGTTCAAATAGGAAAAATCTCACCGATGTATCTGAGTCAAAGCTACATGTGTTCATGCTTATGGTGAGGTAACATCGTGACCTTTTTTAACTTTAAGTGAAGACTAATGCCTATTTTCTTTGCTTGACCTTTGTTCCATATGACTTCATATCTTTACTAAAAAATTTCCTCGATGTATCTCAACTCGTTCTAACATTGTCTAGGCTTGTAGCGAGGGGACAGTCTTCACTTAGGCCTTTGCACTTCTTATTAAATTTTAAAATTGGTGCCAAATCATTTCTTCTCTTGGAAGCAACATTCTCTCTCTTCCAAGTGTGACCTCATTAATGATGGGATGTTGTCTCTTTAACTATCAGAGCAATTCCCAAAGCGCCACACATTTTTTGAAGTGATTACTGACGGCTGGTCACGTGCTAGCATGGGAAGCTCAAACGTCATTTTGAAAATCTCAAACAGCTAATACCTCCACACTTAGCATTTTCATTCTCTTACCATTCATTTGCATTCGTCGTCTCCAGAGCTTTTAGAGAGAGAAAAAAACTTCTCCTATTGTTGATCTTCTTTTCAAGATCCAACATGTGAGAGCCATTTTCTTCCTCCATTTACCACCACTATTAGCCTCTTTTTCGCCACTTTTTGACTCCTCTTTCTGTTTACCAAGGGTTTCTTCCATTCCTAGAACTTTAAACCCTTTAATGGCTTCTTCTTGCATTCTGATTACCCCTACCACCATTGTTGCACTTGCTCCTGCCCTTGACACTGCCGCCCTCATAGTGGCACAACAAGAACAATTTTGTTTCTACCGTTGTTCTCCCATTTTCGGCGAGGGGGATCTTTTTTCTGATGGGTGTAAAACTTTATCTACAAGTGTTAAGTATGACCCCATGACACTTGGTGATGAAGATGACAATTCCACTGTTTGGGACTTCTTACCCCGAGAGGGGACTTTGAAGTTTCATCTTGATCGTGGTTGCCCAACCTACTTTTCTAAATAGATTTTGGAGGTCCTGGAGGTCCCCAACCTACTTTTCTTCATGGAGTAAATATATGAAGGCCACTCACATTGATGCCCTCACAAAGATTAGGCTCTATCGTGCATCCTAGTTTTGGGATTTCACTTTGTCCAAGCACAACGTTGACCTCCAAGTGTTGGTGTCTCATTGGAATATTACAACCCACACTTTCCTCATATCATGGGGAGAGTTTACCATCACACTAGAAGGAGTTTGTGAAGTTCTTAGGATAGAGCCCACAGGTACATTTACTTAATCTGATGAATCTTTAGATGCCGAAGTAACTGTAGCCCATGTAGACTTGAATCAGAAATGGCAAAGTTATATAAGGTCTTCAAATAAGGCTACCTTCACCACAGTGATCATCTACTTCTTCCATGTCACTTTCAATAAGGAAGAATATTCTGCATATGGTAAGGGTATACGTACCCTTAGAGTTACCTGCCTACATCTTAGTTATTCTTTCTCATTTTCTCTTGCTGAAAAATCCTAACGACATCCCCGTAGATACTTGATTAATATTTCCATCCGATTGGCCAGAGGGTTTAAGCTCCCTCAAGAAATAATGGATTTAGAGTCCCTCTACACTTGTTTGGATAGGAATTATCTTGACATGGAGCACTCCCTTAGTCAATACAACATGGCTAATTTTTCCAACTGCATTCTTCTAACGGGTTTTCTCTATACCCGTTTTCCAGAGATAGTGCCAGCAAAGGTGAAGTTTCTATTTCAAGAGAACCTCAATCCTTATCACCTAATGCGTTGGCACAAAAAATAAAGTCACAACAACATTTTGACCATCCTAGACAAGTCTAGTTACTTCTCTATGAGGTCATACAATGAGAAGACCTATGTTCATTTTTATTCGTTCTTTCCTCGTGAAGCTATGAGGGTTCAAGCTACTTCTGAGGAGCTCATTGCTGAAGATCCCTCATTTACCATGGTAGTTCTTATGACTCCAGGTTTCTTACCTTCATAAACCAAATGGGGTACTACTTCATAGTATTATAACCCAAACCATTGCTCATGCCAGTTCGGCTACGCCTGTAATATCCCATTCCGATGATCTAATTAAATTATATTTAGATTATATATTAATGAAAATTAAGGAGTATAAATATGGAGGAATTGTGGGTGAAATTTGGAGAAAAATGAAAAGAAAAAGAAATTAGGTCGTTCAAATGACAAGGGATGTCGTACGAATGACAGTACACAGGTTGTTAGAAAAGTCGTTAGAAGTATGGCTTCTAATGGCATACTATTAGTTTAAAGTAGTAGGTCGTTAGATTCATATTTCAAATGATGTATCTTAAGTCCTTCGAACGACCTATGTTAAGTCGTTTGAACGACCTTAGTCGAGTTTTTACATCTGACTGTCCTTGTGCGTTGTCAAATTTTGGAACGTCAATTTTATGTGTTGGCAAGCTCTAATCGTTTCAGGAAAGAGAAAATGGGTATTTGTCCTTTAAGGGTGGTTTATTAAGGTTTGTTTGATTGGTTTTGGGTTTATTATTATTGGGATAAAATGGAACAATGAGAGAGGGTGAGAGAAAGGGGGAGGTTGGTGGTCTTCCATCTCCACCCACCACGATTTAAACCACCATTCTAACCCATTTGAGTGATATTCCACCATATTCAAACATAAAATACCCATCTTCTACCATGGTTGAAGAAGAGCTACGAATTTTGGAGTTATATTTGAGGCTTTCCTTGAAGAAGGTGAAGTGGGTTTTAATGGAGTTGAAGGAGTTCTTAGCTTAAAACTTTGGAGGATGCATTGGTAACCCTTTGAGGCCACCTTTTAAGGTGGTGGTTGCTCCTCCTACACCAAAACCACCATTGGAGCTATTACATGTAAGTAAACCTTGCTCTTCATGTAAGAATGTCATTTTTGCATTTGTAGTCTTGTATTAGGCTATTTGAGTGGGGTGTAATAAGTTAAATGGTATGATTGTTGCATAAAAGATAACAGACATTTTCATGGAATAAAAATGTTGGAAAATATTATTTTTGTTAAAAATAAAGAATGGATAATTATTTCAAGGTTTTGAAATGATGAAAGTTGATGTTTATGAAAATGGTGTATTTTGCAATAATTTTGAAGAAATTCATTTTATGGAATAAAATGTTTGCAAATAATGTGATTTTATTGAAAAATGATAGTTTGTTGAAATTAAAGAACAAGTAAATATTTCAAGGTTTTGAAATATTGAAAGACGGTATTTTTTTTATGAAATGGGCATTTCTAGAAATATTGGTGTAAAACATTTAATGAAATAAAGTGTTTGGAATTAATGGTTCACTTGGTAAATATTTGGTGACAAATATGTTTAAACCATGTAGTAGGATTTTGGGGTTTAAAATCCATCCTCTCATGCATATAATCTGGTAGTATTTTGATAATAAATGTATAAACAATTTTAGAGAAGATTTTGTTGGGTTTAAATAAGAAATGAGAAGAGTTAGAATTTTAGTCTTCAAAGTATGGGTAATTCGGACTAAAAGATATTTTGAGAATGAGGTAAAAGGATTATATGTTAAGTAAAAGAAATGGAAATTTTCTTATTAAAGTAGTCTTAAAAGTGAATGTATTTCTTGAATAAAGAAGTAAAGAAATGTATGTTGAAAAAGGGTTGATAAAAATACTCATTAAGTGTTAATGGGTAAACATGGAATGGTTAGTGACTGTAACTTATAATGTTGTGAATATTAACACTTATGGAATTAAAAAGGGATTAAAGGTGTAAAAGTATTTCCAATCAAGTAAAATACACTCCAAGTGTAAAAAAGTATTAAAGGGTTAAAACATATAAGAAGTTGGTATGAATAACTTCATAGTGTTTTTGAGTGAAATTAACACTTGTGAAAATGGAGTAAAAGGGTGATTTCGAAATAAATGGGTGAAATGGTAATTTTACTTAAAGTGGAACATTTTTGTGAAATAAAAATATTAGAAATGGTGTTACACAAAGTGTTCCTAAAAGAATATAATTTTCAAATGTAACACAAATTGGGATGGTAAAGTCCCGGATTTTGGCTTCGGTCGGGTAAAAGGGTAAGTGGAATAATGTTGACATTTGTAAAATGTTAAAACACATTAATAGGAACTCGTATGACACCGGAATAAAGCAAGAAGTGCCCAGAGCACTTGGGTGAAAACCCCTAAATTACTGGCTAGAGCATATGGTGCGTATAGCTAGCGGTGTGGATCCCGTGGAAGTTGCGATATAGGAAGATTTCGAGAAACGATAAAGAAAATATGGAACATGTCAATAAATGGGTTGTGTGGTAAAATGTGTTAATACAACCTAACTTGGATGAATGTAATAAATGTTCCGATAAAGGTGAAATGGACAAGTCAATGCGTAAACCTACTAATTTCCATAAGATAAGGAAAAACGGTAACGTAAGTGGATAAATGGGTGGGTAAACAACCAAAATGGTTAAATCCATATTTAACACAAGGGTGTGTTGCAAGAAGGATTTTCAAACATTAAAAAAGTATTTTCTAACATGGTGAATGAATGTGTTGAAATGGAGATTTTCGATGAAAATACTAAAGTGTACTGAAATGAATGAAGGGGTTAAATTTCGATAAAGGAATGGGTTTGGATAAATCAAGTGTAATGGTATCAAGTATTAAACCAGGTGTGTTAAATAAAGTGAGAATGCTAAGTATGAATAAGAAAAGCCTTTAATAAGATTAGGGTCAATTAATCTAGGCAAGTAAGGTTTTCGGAAGTAAAATGATAAATGCATTGGAATATGTATTTTTCAAAGGTATACGTGTGTAGATATATATATTTTTTCACATGCATGAGGTTGTAACATGTGAGTATTCCTTTCTACCATTTATTTCTATACTTCTTGTATAAATCCCACTGGTCATAAGCTCACATCCCCAGTTGTTATGACAGGTTGGGAGCGGTTCCGTATTTTGAGGGCGTTTTATAGGTAAGTATATTTTTTATATATTTACGTTAGCAACTCAGCTTACTTGGACTTTGGGGTTCTCCACATGGGTCCTTCACGTAGTTTATCTTAAAACTGGAATCGCATGCTAAAAAAGTGAAATATTAATTAAAATAATACTAGAGTATCAACATTATATAGGGTTGTTTCATTGTACTTCACATCGAATGTTTGGGACGGATCTGGTTGATCCACAGGTAACCCATCAATATGGGTTGGGGTGATACAAATGGTATCAGAGCTCTAGATTTAAGGTTCCTTTCCGGAGTGACGTGGTGAGGTCGGTATTGGATCTTTCGATGTCGATGTGGTTTAGGCGGGGCATGCAAATTTGATGACGGTTTAGTTCGTGAACTCGAGAGTAAAGTCAAAGAGGTTATCACGACAAGTTAGACTAGTGCCAAGTGGCACACGATTAGATTGATGGTTATTAATTGCTTTCGCATTTTTTTTATTAAAATTAAAGTAATTTACAGATGTCCATTCAAGCCTATAATGGTGACATCGTTGTTTTTAGTGTGAGGTGCTTACGGTAAAATTTGGTGACACAGAATCTTTTGAAGATGTCGATAGAATTATATGACGCCCAATGGGAAAGTGGAACGAGTTTCAAATAGTCAACGGTAAAGATTGATGGTTAGGGTGTCTTAACTAGTCATAAATGACCGGTGATAAAAGGGGCATGTATAACCCTTAGGTACGACACTTATGGGAATAACATCGGTGATGTAGTTAGGAAAATTTGATCCATGGGGTAATATAGCAATGGATAGTATTTTGGTGTACACATGAAGTTGTGTAGGCTAATAGTAGCAACACCATAATCTTTTGTGTGAGAGGTGTTGTGAGATAATTTTGATGATGAGAATAGCCTTGTTGGTGGCATCAGTGAGTAGTGTTCATGGAAACCTAATAGTAAAGGTGTTACAACTCATGTATGGAGAGTATATAGCAGAAAAGCATTCACAAGTGTTAATTGGTGGTGAGAATGTATTACCCATTTGGTTGATAATTTAAATTGGTTGTACCTTGTTTATGATATGATATTGAGGAATAGGATCTCATGTGGCATCTGGATGAGGGCCTTAGTGTTTATAGGAAATACCTGATGCCCATATCCTACCAAGATCACCATAATTTTGTTAACTCGTGGATTGTCACATGGTGTGATATTCACATAAGAAGGTAATTTAGTTGCCATAGTTGAACAATCATTGAGAATTTGGGTAAGGCAAGACTTGAGGTTTATAGGCTGGAGACGATGTCCTGTATCCTGTCATAATTGGTAGTACAATTAATTATGGTTTTTACGTGACATATAGTCACAGCCGTTTGGGAGAAAGGTAAGACTCATATCTAAGTGTTGAAACTCATTTTAGCCATCGAGGTAACGGCTAGGTGCGAGGAAATCGTAGTGTGTGAATAATTCATAGACACATTGAGGTTCCCATAGGAAACAATTTGTGCCACATCATTGAGGATAAATATCGAATTTTATGATGTCTTAGGGTGTTCGAGGATTAAGGTGAAGTATGTCTAGAAGCTCGTAGGCTAAAGTCTTTGCGAGCACCAAGTAATATCGACGTAGGTATTGAAAAGTTGTGGACGACACCTACGATGATAAAATGTATACGATGAAATCTCATCAAATTAGGGCTTTCACATGAAATGTGTTTGGTGTTCTTAGGAGACTAATTAAGTCTGGGGGATTGAGTTGGTACAATTTTTAGTAATGATTGATTCGTGGATCAGGTGATGATCCTAGATTAATAGTTGTATAGTGTACATGTGGGGTATGGTTTTACAATTATCACAAAAGGGTGGTGTAGTCCCTAAGGTAGGATGATAGTTGTATTATTTTATGAGTTATGCTTGAATGTCATGGAATGACAAGTATGGATGTGGTGATACTCGGTTTTGGGACATACTAGGACATGTATTCGAGGCTTAGAGTGATGATGCAATGTGGAGACTTACAATTGGAGATTAAGGTGTCGTAGCATCAAAACATTATTGTTATGTTAGGGTGTCGACAGTATATGCTACAGTAGCCTTAGTAATGCAAGGGTTAGTTATTTATGCGTCCTTCCAAGCTGGCACAGGTTATAATATGTATCCCACTATGATATTAATTACCCTCAGGGTGCCAATGACGGCGAGTGTGGTCATCACAAAAATCCTGTGTGGGTAGAAAAGGAACGGTTAATTGGTGACAATCTCTCATGGTCAAAAGGACACGGTTAGGTGAGTGTTTCGCTCTGCAAAATTTGGGATTCGATCATGATATGTTAAAGAAGACAATAACCTAGGTGTAATAGGTTGGTGATGTCTAGTATTTAGATAAGGTCGATGTATACTAGGCGTAAGGTATCCACCAATCAGAACGATTTATTTACCCCAAGGGTGTGAAAGGTAGGGCCTTACTCCCGAGGAGGGAAGTCGGGCATCGACATCCTCAAGGACTATTGATTCGTAAATTACGATCGCATTACGAGAATGAATAGTCGAGATTCGATTCTTCACGACTCGCGACCTAGGCCAGGGCATATGGCCAGAAGTAATACTCGGTGAGAGTTTTGAGAATGAGTGATGTGACTACAAGGATACGGTGTAGGTTCGCTTTCATAAGTCAGGATCGGTTACCTATGAGCGAATAAAAAAAATTCAGCAACTGGCTGAACCGTTTGTTAGCAATTTCTACTTGGGAGCGAAATCGAGGAAATAAGTTGCCCATTTGCTCGGCATTCGACAGGGGGCAGATGATAGAACCCGTGATTATATCACCTGATTTAACACCAAGAAGCTAGAAGAGGTGGATTACAATGAGCCAACTGCCATAACGGCTCTGATGTGCGAATTGCGAAGGGGGAAGCTGTTTTAGGAATTAGCTAAGGATCCGCCCAAAACTATAACTCAACTGTTGGCCAAAGAAGGGAAGATTATGAACGTCGAAGGGGCAATAGCGCCCAAAGAATTTGACAGTCCTAAGCCACCGGCTGGAAAAATCTCCAGTAAACAAGAACAAAAGGATTGGAAGATCGAAAAACTAAGAAAGTACGACGAGTACACGCTTATCACAATTGGTGTCTACCATATCCTAAAGGAAATACAAGAAAGAAAAGACCTCAGATGGCCAAGAAAATTGAAAATGACTAATAAATAGAATTTCTTGGTGTGTTTCTCATCCTTGCTTGAAAAGCTCCTCTAATCAAAATCCTCAAATTACCTACAAAATATAATAACCTAAAGTGTAGAGGTAAGTAAGGGTATCAATCCACATCAAGGGGGTAAGATAGAGACAAACTCTTGTAATTCAATTTTTATTTTCTTTTTACGCTTTTGCTTTTTCGATTTTTTTTTAGCTTTTAAAAATATTAAAACAATTAGGTGAGGTGAGGTGAAATTACACTAAAATATATGGAAGATAAAAATACAAATGAAAAAGTGACTAAAATGGAAAATAAAGTCTAACACTAAAATATGAGATAAATGAGGTAAATCAATGTGAGAACAAGCAAGAAGTGGGATTACACCACAAATTTTAGCTATTTTAATTAATTAATTGAATTAATTTAATTCTCCCAAATTAATATTAAAATTATAAATCAACTCTCGTTGAAAATGTAATTTTAATAGTAACCTTGTAGAAAATTAAGTTTAACACCCCACAACACTAGAAAATAGATCTACTCTCATTTTAATTAATCACCCGCTAAGATCGATCAATTAAAATTTATGTAAATCTTAGAAAATAAATTTAGAGTTGAAATTCAAGTAATAATGCCCCACTTAAGAAACCCATATCTCTAGTTCGAATCTAAAATGAGTATTATAACTAGAATTATGATTTTCTCTCGAAAATCATTTACCCTCTCTCGAGGCGTAAATTTAAGGGTGAGGGATCAAAATTAATATTAAAAGGGAATTTTTAAGTAAGCAAACTAATTAAACTAAAATAAAATCAAATAAGGGTTTTCCCTCATCCCTTAAAAGGGGATTTAGCCTAACATGGTATGGAATTTGACAAATTAATAATCAAAGGCATAAAATAAATGAGAAGAGAAAAGAACAATCAAACCCAATCTCTTGATGCTTAATTGAACTTCAATCCATGAGTTGAAATTAACATCCCTCAACTTGAATGATACAAACAAAATTATATCAAAAATCTCTCAATCATAATCACTCACAGATGTATTTATTGAATCTAAACTAAAAACTACAAAATAAAAATAAAAATAAAGGATAATAGATGAATTCAAAATGGACAATTAAATAATAAAAGAGATTTGATAAAAATGCAAATCCTAATATTATAAAATTGTACATTAGAACTCATCTAAAGAAATAAATTCTAGATCATTACTTTATATTGAGATAATTTCTAAAAATGCAAAATCTCAACATAAAGGAATGGATTAGAATTTACCTCCCATAAGGGATGAATTCAACTACATCAATCTATTTTGAAATAATTGCTAAAAATGCAAAAATTCATTATAGAGGAGTGGGGTTGAATTTATCCTAGAGATAAATTTCACTACACACCTTTATATTGAGATATTTGTTAAAAATGCAAATACTCAACATAGAGGGATGGAGAGAATTTTATCACGTGAAGCTTAAAAACTAACTTGGAGATCCCTCTCAAATGGTCTTCATCTTCCTTAAATAATAGGCATGGAGCTAAGGGTAAATTGGGTAGGGATTAAATGGATATGAGGGTTGTGAGGATAAGTTAGGGTCAAAATAGAAAAATGCACAAATGTGCATGGGTTGTGTGAGGTCATGTGGGAAGTGGGGTGATGAGGATACAAACAAATCAGATTTGGTTAAAAGGTTTTGGTGGTATTTATGCAAAAAGGGTTAAGTGGGTTTTAAAACAAGTGGGCATTTATTTTGGCTTTGGTTAACTTATTTGGAGTTTGGTTTATTCTTTTCATTTGGAAGGTGATGAATCGTGAATTTAAAATGGGTCTTGGGTCTTTGTACTTGAAATGGGTTTGGCAAGGTTGGGCATGGATGATAATGGGTGACAGGTAAGGGTCAGATTGGTTAGTTCACAGCGGATCGAGTGGTTTGGTTCGGTGGTGATGGGTAGGGTAGGATCGAACCTGGTTTGCGATGGGTTCCATTTGGGTTAGTCCGAACAGTGGGTGTCGGGTTTGGGGCTACGCTGGGGCTGTTGGCCGGAGCAGGAGGTATAAGGGGTAGCCGGTTGGGAATGGGTTCAAAGTGGTAGCGGGTTAGTCCCAAGATAGGGGTTCTCGGGTTTATGACTGGCCGACGATGTCGTCGACAGAAGGGTGGAGACGGGGAAGGGTTTCGCTGGAGGGAAAGGGTTGACGGGTGGTGTGTGTGAGTATTTTAATTATGGAGGAATGGGGATGTTGGGTTGGTGTTTTGAGAAATGGGTTTGTTGTTTGTTGGTTATGGTGGAAATAGGAGAGATAAAGGAAGTAGGTGGCGTGGAGAAAGGTTGAAGATGAAGGGGGTAAGGTTAGAGTGTATGAGGGTGTATGGCAATGTGGTGTTGGTGAGGGTGTATTTTGTGTGTGTGTGTAAGGATAAGTGTGTGTGTGTTTAACATAGACCCTAAAAATAACACAACTAAATAAAACTAACAAAATAACTAAAATAATAAAATCAAACTAAACTAATAATAAAAATCAACTAAAATACAAATGACACGACACGACACACTATACAAACTCTAAAAAAAATTAACACAACGAAATATAAACTAATAAAATAAAAAAAAATGAAATAATAACGAACTAACTAAAAACTAAGAAAATAAAAGAAAATATAAAAACTAATACAGGACGCGCTAAAAATTAAAATATAAAAATCCTAAAAATATATACATGACTCAATAAAATAAATTAGTAAAATAAACCCTAAACATAAAATGACACAAATAAAATAAAATGGGACAAACTAAACCCACACAGTTCGGGACAGGTTTAGGTAGGTTTAGGGTAGGCTAAGGTACGGGACAAGGTTAATTAGCTCCATAATCCGCACAATTGCCTTAAAATATGTGTTTGAACACCGCAACGTGTATTTGACCTACAAAATAGACAATAAAGCGCATAAGACCCAAATTGTCGAGAATTAGCAACTAAAATGCATCTATTTGGGGTATAAAATGTACACTTTTGGGTGTTTATCACACCACCCCCAAACAGAGCGTTGCTAGTCCTCGAGCAATAAGATAGAGAAAAAGAGAAAGATAAGTAACCAAAAGTGTACCACTTTCGCGGGCACTTGCGATTGCACTTAGCATGTGCAACAAGCCTTTAAACCTATAGGTTTCCCTACAGGACAAGTTGTGTCTCGTGAGGGTTTGCAGGGAATATACCCACAAAATTATTTTTTTGCAACGGCGGTCTATCTCTTATTAGACATAGAATGATCACATAATCCATCTTGAGATAAATGATTTCAGAAATACAAGCTAGAATGTGTTAAAAGTTTAGCTAAGTGAATACATAAGCACATCCTTCCTAAAACTCAACGTGTGTGGTGTGAATCAGTCAAAATGGGTCGAGTATCACAAGAGTAATTCCTAGATTCCCTTATCAGAATCAAGGCTTCAATTTCAAATCTCATGGATATATATCTCTCAAACGAACTCTCGAGATTAGGGTTAGTGTATCTCTCTTGTGTGTGAGGAGGTGAGTAAATGTAAGCAAGTTCAAACATCTCACACACACATAAGAAAGAACGAACATATAGAAAGAAAAATAATCTCATGAAAGAATGCTAATCACTATAGTGAGAACGTTGAGTTATTCACCACGTTGACTTTCATTTGTCCGAACACCTAGGGAAAATATATGATGTATATGGGTCAGGGAAAATGAAATGGGATATGTGGGATGAGGTGATGTATAATAGGATAGATGTGTGAAATGATGGATGAGAGAGAAGAGTGTACTATGAAAAACAAATGTCTTTATTTCAAAACCAACTACTAACTACATATTCTCTTTCTTTTCTTTTCTATCTTTTCTCTCTTTTTTTTTTCTTTTTCTTTTCCTTTTTATTCTTTTTTTTTCTATTTTTTCTATTTTTTTCCTTTTTTTTTTTGTTTTTCTCTCTTTTCAAACCAACACTGAAAACATTTAACATTTTGAACAACACTCTTTTATTTGAAAATGAAATATGATATGGATGATATATGAATGGAGTGAGGTATGTATATGGATGGTGTGGGGAATAAATGGAAGAATATGGGTGAAGTGAATGGAAATGTGATACGAAAAAGTGGTAGGTGTATGGATGAAACTCTAGTATTCGGGATAAATTTCAAGACACGTGTTTCTTACAACTCGAAAGAGATGTCATTCTCAGTGATCAAGCCAAAAATGAAGAATAGTGAGATCATACAACAATTAAAGTGCAGACCCAAACGAAGTTGAATCAACTTGTGACTCGGAGATTGTGTAAAACTCTCTGAAAGGTGAAAGGCACGAATCTCACAAGCTAAAGTCTCTACTAATGATCCATAAGATTTTCTTGGGAATTGTAGTACTCCTCAACTCTAAACCGTAGTGACGTCAAAAATGCGCAAATTTTGTTGTGTCTAGAAATTTATGGTGCAACATGCCTTGGGACGTATTACATACGCTATTTAGAAAAAAATATTCTCTAGCTTGATTACTAGACTTAAAAGATGGATGATTGAAAATTCACATCAATAAATGAGATGAAAGAAACTGTACGAAATTTTAAAAATCGGGTTTAAAAATCAAAAAAATTCAAAAGAGGTACGATTTTGATAAAATTCCCCACCCCCAAACAAAAAGGAACATCGTCCTCGATGTTAAGTGAAATGAGTTTTAAAATTGAGAGAATAAAGTAGGAAAGATATTACCAGAATCAATCGCTAATGATGTGGACAGATGTAGCCAAAAATATACCTGTATAAGAAGTGAGAAAAAAAATGTCTACAAGTCCATAACATGGTCAAGCATAGGATTAGGTGAAATACCACCCCCAAATAGGATGAGACTAGTACAATAAACACGGGTTGCCTCCCGATAGCGCTAAGTTTAATGTCTTCAGCCAGACCGATGGAATCTCACCCTAAGGATAAGAACGATGAAAGCGCGGGGGGGGGGGGGGGGGATTGGGTGATAATCACCCCCAAACAAGACTGAAACTCAGTCTTGTTGGATCAGGGCTAAGAATGGTCAATGCACATGTATGGAAAAGTGCATCACACGAAGCAAAGCATCGGTGGACCATGGGCGGGTGGGTGTTAGGGTAAAGGTGAGGGTTGAAAGGGTGAAGAGGTATCGGTCACGGGCCTTATTGAGCTTAATGGTAAGGGAAACTAGGGCCCTATAAGGATGGTGCTATAGATGGTGAGGGAGGCAAAATGCAGTGGAAATAGTGATGGGTTGGGCCTCAGAGAAATCACACGACCGTTCTATGAATGAGCGATGATAATGGTCGCGCTGTGACACGCCAGAGAGATATTGAGAAGAAAAATCAACACCACAAGGAAGCGGTGTGCATGGAGTAACAAGCTCGGTGTCACGGAAGTGGAGAGTATCACCAAATATACTCTCATAAATGGTGGAGGATGGGTTCAAGTAAGGACCTAGATAAACAGAGGTGAACTGTTGTGGAATAATGACTAGGTCCAAACAAGGTGGTGGGGTGGAAGGAATAATGGGTGGGTCGAGTGGGTGGGTGGGATAAACGGTGGAGGAAGATGATCCAAATCAAGCATGGGAGATACACACTCTTTAGGAGGAGTAAAGGAATACTCACAAGGGAGTGTGGTTTCTAAAGATGGAGTGGTCAAATTCTCCATCAGAGTAGTATCAGGGAATGTGGTGGGTGGGTAAGACGAGGCACTAAGCTCAGAGATAGAGGGATCACTAGAAATATCAGGCTCAAAGGGAGCCATGCATGGTGGGATATCATCCTTATCCGGATAGTTAGGAACTATCACGGATTCTATCTCGGGAAAATGGAGAGCACTCGTAGCCAGAGCTAACCTAAAATATATGGGCATGTTAGAGACATATGCAAATGGGGCATAAGGTAAAAGCTCGAGCATATTTTTGGATTCTATGGTAAAGTGAGTAGGAACCTCAAAGTTGGGTTCATGTGGACATGGTGGGATCGGATGAGGCTCACTATCGAATGGCAATTCAACACAGTTATCAATTTGGGACCCGAACCATGGAATGGTCTCAACTTTGAGATTCTCGAGATGATAGGCTTGGTCACACTCAAAGTCAGTGGCACAAGACGATGCATCATCATCACACTCGGGTGCAACAATGGGTTGACTTGGGGTGAAGTCCGACTCTCGCTCACACTCAATTTCATTTAACCTTTGTTCAAGCCTTTGAAGAGCTTGATTTTTGGATTTGAGTGTCTTGCTCTTCCTCAATGATGAATTGTTGCAAGAGTGCCTCGAGAGTGGAGGTGGAGGATGGTGGTGGGGTGACGGGTGGTGGTAGAGGTGGACACAGCTCGCTATGATCATGACTATATGGAGAATACTCAAATGAAGTGGGTCGAGTGGGACCAAGTTCATCATACACGAAAGGATCGCTTTCGTAATGGACAAATGGTTGATATTCAGTGGGTACATAGTGAGGGAACTAATCGTGAACGGGTGCACAAGGTTGAGATGACGGCTGTTGGAACGTGTGAGGATCCACAACAATGGGTTAGGATTCGTACTGCGTGAAAGGTTAATCAGGCCTCCGCGAATAACTTGGGTACTCACACCACTCGAAATTGGGTATATCAGGATAATAGGCCGAGGTGGGTTCCGAAACAGTGTCAAATGGATACACATGCTCTATGGTGGGTTTGTAGGGATATGACAAGTACGGACACTCATGGGACAAGTCATCGGCATAAAAATAACGGGTGCATGACAAAGGACGCAACACGTTGACACTTGACACCAAGGGTGATGGAATAGGAGGTGCGTGCATGGATGGGACAAGAGTACCAACGGTATTTGTGAGGGAGTGGTGACCACTAAGAATATCATAAAGAGAGGGCTCGGGATCACTCTCACATGTATTGCGTGTCAATGGAAAATGATCAAAGTAGTCCCGTAAAGGACGTTCTTCGGCCATGTGGATAGAATTTTTTTTGGGAGTTTTTTAAATTTTTTCAAAAGGAAAGAAAATATTTTTGGATTTTCTAAAAATAATGGAAGAAAATATTTTTAGATTTTTTTATAAAAATGAAAGAAAATATTTTTGGATTTTCTAAAAATAATGGAAGAAAATATTTTTAGATTTTTTTATAAAAATGAAAGAAAATATTTTTGGATTTTTTTGGAAGAAAAGGTGGGGAGAAATTTGGACTCTTGATTTAGACGAACCAACTAAAACCAACTACCAAAAAATGAATTGGACACGCACACAAGTTAAGGAGAATTCCTAACTAGCACATAGCCAATTTTTATCTTTAGATTTAGTGAAGGGGGTAGTAAAATTTTAATTAAGTCCGCGGGCGATAAAAAAACACAGAATAATCTGAGTGATCGCCTTTTCAAAAATATTCTCCTAATGGGCAACCTAGTTAATTGATTTTAAATTTAATTATGGCTAGGGTAGCACACAATGGTAAGAGAGTGAGTCAGGTGATGAAATCCCTTCTCATGAGTAACCGGGTGTAGGTCTTAGTCAATTCATTCATCACACCATTCGAAAATAAATGCGAGAATAAAATCAAATAAGAGCACACAAATCACTCAAAATAAGTGACTCGCTAACAGGAGAGGCATGAGGGTGTAAGAAATGTACCTCCCATTGTTTTTACGCCTTGGGGTGCCGAAAAATTTAAGTCGACCGGGGGGAGATTACGCCTATCTCAGTCGTCTCCAGGAGTCCTACCGACCCAAGGTAGAGATGCTTATAAATCCTCGCCTTTGGACGCCCTCTCTCTACCTTGTCCGACTTCCCAATCAAGCTTTCTTCGATTATTACAATTTTTAAAATAAAAAATAAAATAAAGGTGCCTATATGCACCGCAATACAAGTCAATAATAGAATAATCCTAATACAAGCCTTCTAAAATAAAGAAAAATGGTACTAAAATGAAACAAAAGATAGGAAATAAATGAACTATAAAATTGAATCCGCTCTGAGTGCTTCACGCTATCAAGAATGGCAACAACACCATTTGATAACTTTGCTTTTTATTTTCCCAGCAATGGCACCATTTGATAAAGTGACTTTTCGGTATATTTCTCGCCGTTGCTTGAAAAGCTACTCTAATCAAAATCCTCAAATTACCTACAAAATATATCAATCTAAAGTGAAGAGGTAAGTAAGGGTATCAATCCACATCAAGGGGGTAATCTAGAGACAAACTCAATTGTAATTCACTTTTTATTTTCTTTTTGGGCTTTTGCTTTTTCTATTTTTTTTTAGCTTTAAAAATTATTAAAACAATTAGGTGAGGTGAGGTGAAATAACACTAAAATATATGGAAGATAAAATTACAAACTAAAAAGTGACTAAAATGGAAAATAAAGTCTAACACTAAAATATGAGATAAATGAGGTAAATCAATGTGAGAACAATCAAGAAGTGGGATTACACCACAAATTTTAGCTATTTTAATTAATTAATTGAATTAATTTAATTCTCCCAAATTAATATTAAAATTATAAATCAACTCTCGTTGCAAATGTAATTTTAATAGTAACCTTGTAGAAAATTAAGTTTAACACCCCACAACACTAGAAAATAGATCTACACTCATTTTAATTAATCACCCGCTAGGACCGATCAATTAAAATTTATGTAAATCTTAGAAAATAAATTTAGAGTTGAAATTCAAGTAATAATGCCCCACTTAAGAAACCCCTATCTCTAGTTCGAATCTAAAATGGGTATCATAACTAGAATTTCGATTTTCTCTCTAAAATCATTTACCCTCTCTCGAGGTGTAAATATAAGGGTGAGGGATCAAAATTAATATTCAAAGGGAATTTTCAAGTAATCAAACAAATTAAACTAAAATAAAATCAAATAAGGGTTTTCCATCACCCCTTGAAAGGGGATTTAGCCTAACATGGTATGGAATTTGACAAATTAATAATCAAAGGCATAAAATAAATGAGAAGAGAAAAGAACAATCAAACCCAATCTCTTGATGCTTAATTGAACTTCAATCCACGAGTTGAAATTAACATCCCTCAACTTGAATGATACAAAAAAAATTACATCAAAAATCTCTCAATCATAATCACTCACAAATGTATTTATTGAATCTAAACTAAAAACTACAAAATAAAAATAAAAATAAAGGATAATAGATGAATTCAAAATGGACAATTAAATAATAAAAGAGATTTGCTAAAAATGCAAATCCTAATATTATAAAATTGTACATTAGAACTCATCCAAAGAAATAAATTCTAGATCATTACTTTATATTGAGATAATTGCTAAAAATGCAAAATCTCAACATAAAGGAATGGATTAGAATTTACCTCCCATAAGGGATGAATTCAACTACATCAATCTATTTTGAAATAATTGCTAAAATTACAAAAATTCATTATAGAGGGGTGGGGTTGAATTTATCCTAGAAATAAATTTCACTACACACCTTTATATTGAGATATTTGTTAAAAATGTAAATACTCAACATAGAGGGATGGAGAGAATTTTATCACATGAAGCTTAAAAACTAACTTGGAGATCCCTCTCAAATGGTCTTCATCTCCCTTAAATAGTAAGCATGGAGCTAAGGGTAAATTGGGTAGGGATTAAATGGACATGAGGGTTGTGAGGATAAGTTGGGGTCAAAATAGGAAAATGCACAAATGTGCATGGGTTGTGTGAGGTCATGTGGGAAGTGGGGTGGTGAGGATACAAACAAATCAGATTTGGTTAAAAGGGTTTGGTGGTATTTATGGGAAAAGGGTTAAGTGGGTTTTAAAACATGTGGGCATTTATTCTGGCTGAACCGTTTGTTAGCAACTTCTACTTGGGAGCGAAATCGAGGAAACAAGTTGCCCATTTACTCGGCATTCGACATGGGGCAGATTAGAGAACCCGTGATTATATCACCTGATTTAACACCAAGAAGCTAGAAGTGGTGGATTACAATGGGCCAACTGCCATAACGGCTCGGATGTGCGAATTACGACGGGGGAAGCTGTTTTAGGAATTAGCTAAGGAGCCGCCCAAAACTATAACTCAACTGCTGACCAAAGAAGGGAAGATTATGAACGTCGAAGGGGCAATAGCGCCCAAAGATTTTGACAGTCCTAAGCCACCGACTGGAAAAATCTCCAGTAAACAAGAACAAAAGGATTGGAAGATTGAAAAACTAAGAAAGTACGACGAGTACACGCCTATCACAATTGGTGTCTACCACATCCTGAAGGAAATCCAAGAAAGCAAAGACCTCAGATGGCCAGGAAAATTGAAAATGCCTAATAAAGTGAATTTTTTAGTGTGTTTCTCGTCATTGCTTGAAAAGATCCTCTAATCAAAATCCTCAAATTACCTACAAAATATAATAATCTACACTGTAGATGTAAGTAAGGGTATCAATCAACATCAAGGGGGTAAGCTAGAGACAAACTCTTGTAATTCAATTTTTATTTTCTTTTTGGGCTTTTGCTTTTTCTATTTTTTTTAGCTTTTAAAAATATTAAAACAATTAGGTGAGGTGAGGTGAAATTACACTAAAATATATGGAAGATAAAATTACAAACGAAAAAGTGACTAAAATGGAAAATAAAGTCTAACACTAAAATATGAGATAAATGAGGTAAATCAATGTGAGAACAATCAAGAAGTGGGATTACACCACAAATTTTAGCTATTTTAATTAATTAATTGAATTAATTTAATTCTCCCCAATTTATATTAAAATTATAAATCAACTCTCGTTGCAAATATAATTTTAATAGTAACCTTGTAGAAAATTAAGTTTAACACCCCACAACACTAGAAAATAGATCTGCACTCATTTTAGTTAATCACCCGCTAGGATCGATCAATTAAAATTTATGTAAATCTTAGAAAATAAATTTAGAGTTGAAATTCAAGTAATAATGCCCCACTTAAGAAACCCTTATCTCTAGTTCAAATCTAAAATGGGTATTATAACTAGAATTTCGATTTTCTCTCAAAAATTATTTACCCTCTCTCGAGGCATAAATTTAAGGGTGAGGGATCAAAATTAATATTCAAAGGGAATTTTCAAGTAATCAAACTAATTAAACTAAAATAACATCAAATAAGGGTTTCCCCTCACCCCTTGAAAGGGGATTTAGCCTAACATGGTATGGAATTTGACAAATTAATAATCAAAGGCATAAAATAAATGAGAAGAGAAAAGAACAATCAAATCCAATCCCTTAATGATTAATTGAACTTCAATCCACGAGTTGAAGTAACATCCCTCAATTTGAATAATCCAAACAAAATTACATCAAAAATCTCTCAATCATAATCACTAACAAATGTATTTATTGAATCTAAACTAAAAACTACAAAATAAAAATAAAAATAAAGGATAAAGGATGAATTCAAAATGGACTATTAAATAACAAAAGAGATTTGCTAAAAATGCAAATCCTAACATTATAAAATTGTACATTAGAACTCAACCAAAGAAATAAATTCTAGATCATTACTTTATATTGAGATAATTGCTAAAAATGCAAAATCTCAACATAAAGGAATGGATTAGAATTTACCCCCCATAAGGGATGAATTCAACTACATCAATCTATTTTGAAATAATTGTTAAAAATGCAAAAATTCATTATAGAGGGGTGGGGTTGAATTTATCCTAGAGATAAATTTCACTACACACTTCTATATTGAGATATTTGCTAAAAATGCAAATACTCAACATAGACGGATGGAGAGAATTTTATCACACAAAGCTTAAAAACTAAATTGGTGATCCATCTCAAATGGTCTTTATCTCCCTTAAATAGTAGGCATGGAGCTAAGGGTAAATTGGGTAGGGATTAAATGGACATGAGGGTTGTGAGGATAAGTTGAGATCAAAATAGAAAAATGCACAAATGTGCATGGGTTGTGTGAGGTCATGTGGGAAGTGGGGTGGTGAGGATAAAAATAAATCAGATTTGGTTAAAAGGTTAGGAGGTATTTATGGGAAAAGGGTTAAGTGGGTTTTAAAACATGTGGGCATTTATTTTGGCTTTGGTTGACTTATTTGGATTTTGGTTTATTCTTTTCATTTGGAAGGTGATAAATCGTGAATTTAAAATGGGTCTTTGGATTTGAAAGGCTTTGGTAAGGTTGGGCATGGATGATATTGGGTGACAGGTAAGGGTCGGATTGGTTAGTTCACAGTGGATCAAGTGGTTTGGTCTGGCGGTGATGGCTAGGGTAGGATCGAACCTGGGTTGCGATGGGTTCCATTCGGGTTAGTCCGGAAAGTGGGTTTGGGGCTATGCTGGGGCTGGTTTCCGGAGCAGGAGGTATAAGGGGTCATCGGTTGGGAATGGGTTCAAGGTGGTAGCGGGTTAGTCCGAAGACAGGGGTTCTCGGGTTTATGGCTGGCCGACGATGTCGCCGGCAGAAGGGTGGTGATGGTGAAGGGTTTCGATGGCGGTAAAGGGGTGACGGGTGGTGTGTGTGAGTTTTTTAGTTATGGAGGAGTGGGGATGTTGGGTTGGTGTTTTGAGAAATGGGTTTGTTGTTTGTTGGTTATGGTGGAAATAGGAGAGAGAAAGGAAGTAGGTGGTGTGGAGAAAGGTTGAAGATTAAGGGGTAAGGTTAGAATGTGTGAGGGTGTATGGCAGTGTGGTGTTGGTGAAGGTGTATTTTGTGTGTGTGTTTGTGTGTAAGGATAAGTGTGTGTGTGTTTAACTTAGACCCTAAAAATAACACAACTAAATAAAACTAACAAAATAACTAAAATAATAAAATCAAACTAAACTAATAATAAAAATCAACTAAAATAAAAATGACACGACACGACACACTATACAAACTCTAAAAAAATCTTAACACAACGAAATATAAATTAATAAATTAATAAAATAAAAAAATAAAAAAATAAAAAAATAAAAAAATAAAAACTAACTAAAAACTAAGAAAATAAAAGAAAATATAAAAACTAATACATGACGCGCTAAAAATTAAAATATAAAAATCCTAAAAATATATACATGATTCAATAAAATAAATTAATAAAATAAACCCTAAAAATAAAATGACACAAACTAAACGCACACGGTTCGGGACATGTTTAGGTGGGTTTAGGGTAGGCTAAGGTACGGGACAAGGTTAATTAGCTCCATAATTCGCACAATTACCTTGAAATACGCATTTGAACACCGCAACGTGCATTCGACCTACAAAACAGACAATAAAGTGCATGAGACACAAATTGCCGAGAATTAGCAAATAAAATACATTTATTCGGGGTACAAAATGTACACTTTTGGGTGCTTATTAATGCCCGCAAACAGGAAGGACAAAAGCAAGTACTGTGAATTCCATAAGGACCACAGTCACAATACAATTTTATAGCTTTAAGAATGATATCAAGGGCTTAATCAGGAGGGGCAAGCTGTCCAAATACGTGGATGGAAATGGACAATGAAATCCTACAGATAGTTAATTCAGGAGAATGACAAGAAAAGGTAGAGGGATGATGACCCAGATCTCCCTTAAAAAATAAAGAACTCGTGCGCGACGTCGGCATGATATATTTTAATTGTCACTTTATCGTAGGAAGGGGAGCTAGCGGGGGAGAAGACCTTGCATAAATGAAAGCCTACCTGAACGAGGCCCAAGCTTGTGTGCATCTGCATGTTAACCTGACAGTCAATTCGAAAAAAAATTCCCCGCAAGGTGAACAAAGATAAACTGATCATCGACTTTTCAAAAGACAACTTGTCTATGGTATTATACCCCCACGTTGATCCTCTCGTCATCACCATAGTCATCCAAAAGAAGGTCGGGTGGCAAGGATACTGGTTAATAAGAACATCTTTGCAGATGTAATGTTCTACAGCTGTTATAAGAAGTTGAAGATTCAAGATATAGAGCTAACAACTTATCACCAACCTCTAATTGGGTTTTCAGGAGAAAAGGTATACCCACTAGGGACGGTGGAGCAAGAAGTCATTGTGGGAACTTGGCCAATCAGCTGGATGGAGAAAATACATTTTTTTATCCTCGACAAGAATGTACATTTAGCCTACAACGTGATATTTGGCACCTGGAGAAGTTTGAAGTCATCCCGTCTATAGTGCATCAATGTTTAAAGTTACCAACACACTTTAGCGTTGGAGTTGTCAAAGGCGACCAGAAGGTAGTACGTGAGTGCTATTTCATCTCAGAAGACCAGGAAGAATAGAAAAAATTGACAACCACCTATCACATTTAAACTATTGATCCTTGAGACAAAGCGAAATTGGTCAATGGGTAGCCCGCTGAAGAGATTGAAACAATCTCACTTGACGCCAATCATTCAAAACGAACGATTCATATTGGGGCGCCCTTAAACCCATTTTTAAAGCGAGAGCTCATAAAATTCCTGTAACATCGCAATAATGTATTTGCATGGAGACATAAATACATAATCGACATAGATACTAACTTCATGTGCCACAAGTTAAATGTGATGGAAGGAGCCATACCGGTCAAATAGAAATGGAGGGTTTTTGACACCCACAAGAACCTTACCATCCAAGAAGAGGTCCACAAACTGCAGAAAGCCAACTTCATCGATGACATTGAATATCCGGAATGGTTGGTTAACGTGATCATGGTACGCAAGAAGAATGATAAATGGAGGATGTGCGTTAATTTTACCAATATGAACAAGGCATGTCCAAAACTTTATTTCCTTCTACCACAGATTGACAAGCTAGTCGACGCCACTACGGGCCACGAGATCCTCAAATTCATGGATGCTTACTTTGGTTATAACGAGATCAAGATGAAGCCTTTTGATAGAAAAAAGACGTCCTTTATAACCCATAGAGGTACTTACTGTTACAAATTTATGCCATTTTAAAAATGTAGGAGCCACCTACCAGAGACTGGTAAACAAGGTCTTTGAAGACTAAATAGGGGTCAACATGGAGGTTTACAAGGACAACATGCTCACTAAGAGCAAGGCAGGTGCCGACCACATTAAAGACTGAGGGCAGACCTTTGACAAATTGGAAAAGTACCAAATAAAGCTGAACTACGCCAAATGCATTTTTGGGGTAAAGGAAGGCATTTTAGGATTTATCATTAATAGACGGGGTATTGAAGTTAACCAAGACAAGATTCGTGCTCTACTCAACATAAAATATCCCACAATTAACAAATATGTGCAATGGCTAATAAGGTGAGTGGTTGCACTTAACAGGTTCTTTTTTCTATAGCTATCGATAAGTTCTTGCCTTTCTTTAAGGTGTTAAGGAATGAAGAATGTGAAAAAAAACAGTCTCAGTGCAAAATTGGTCAATCATTCGAGCAGAATGAAAAATGTGAAAATTCATTAATAGAGCTGAAGTGTTTAATGGGTTCCCCGCCTCTCTTATCACGCCCAGTTGTTAGGGAAAACTCTACCTATAACTCGCAGTCCGAATTAGCTGTTAGTTCGGCACTAGTGAGGCAGGAGAAAGGATCCCAAAGATAAGTTTACTATACCTGCAGAGCGTATTAGGGAACTGAAGTTCGATACCCGCGAATGGATAAATTGTCATTAGCACTAAGAGAAGCTTCATAAAGAATAAAGCCATATTTCCAATCCCACACCATTATGATCTACACAGATCTGCCTTTAAGTCAAGTCCTACATAAACTAAAGAAATCTAATCGGCTTATGGCTTGGCCGATTAATGGGGTGAGTATTATATAAAATACGAACCCAGGACTTTAATAAAAGTGAAGGTGTTAGCCGATTTCATTGTCAAGTTCACCTACGAGGAGAATTCATCAGAACAAGCTCCCCTGGGAGAGATTTCGATTCTTAACAATGATCAGACCCCTGGAGGTAACACTAACTCCTAGTAGCATTGAGCAAACTCTTGAGGGAGAGAGATCCCTTTAAGAGGTCAAGGGATAATGTGACGAGTCCAATAAAAATCTTCTGAGGTTTGGCAAATTAAAGAAGGAGATTTCAACCAAGATAGCATTGTCTGCAAGTTATACGTTGATGGATCGTCTTGCTTGGTGAGAAGTGGCGCAGGAATTATCATCACTATGCTAGTTGAAATAGATGTAGAATATGGCATGCATTTTCAATTTGAGGCTTCCAATAATTAAGCAGAATATGAAGTTTTAATTGTTGGGATGAGCTTAGCCTAATCCATGGGTGCCGACCACATTCTGACACATAGCTACTCCTAATAGTTGTCAACCAGGAGCTGGAGGTCTACGAAGCTAGTTAAGAGTCCATGGAAAATATTTAGCCATTGTACAACAAAGGTTGGAAAGGTTCGCAGAAGCGAATATAGTATGAATCCTCAGCTTAGAGAATATTCGAGGAGATGCCCTGGCTAGGCTAGCCTGGATGGCCAGAACGTCTTTGAGAATGACGATACTAATTGAAGTATTGGCACGTAGGAGAACAGAGGAGGATATTCTGAGAATAATGGAGGTGAATCTAGGACCAAAGCGGATAGAACCCATACGATCATACATTGAAATTAGCAAACTCCCTAAAGATCCGAATGGAGCTAGAAAGTTACGCTATAAGGCAACTCTGTATGTAGTGGAAGCAAGAGTACCATATAGAAGAAGGTACACTATCTCAGTAATGAGATATGTTTATCCGATGGAAGTCAATAAGCTTATTGAGGAGGTGCATGAAGGATGTTGTGATGCCCATTCCATCAAATGGTCATTGGTGAAGCGTATAGCAACTTAGGGGTATTACTGGCCGACCACGAAGGCTGACTGCGCAAACTATGCATTAAAATGTGATAAATGTTAAAAGTTTGCAAAGATCCATCATTCCCTTGGGGCTCCATTGACGCCAATAGTATTTTTTTGTCCATATGCGATGTGAGTGATAGATCTGGTCGGCCGTTGCCGAGGATGAAAGGACAATACAAATACTTAGTGGTAGTAGTGGACTACTTCAGGAAGTGGGTGGAGGTTGATCCCCTAGTAGAAATGCCTTACGAAAGGGTATTTCAATTTATTTGGAAGAACATCATATGCTGCCATGACATGCCCTTATTATTCATCACATATCATGGCACGCAATTTGCTAACTAGGACTTTGAAGACTACTGCAGCTAGTCGAATATCCAAAAATTGCACTCCACGTCGGGGCATCCATAATGCAATGGCCAAGCTGAGGTCACCAGCAGTACACTCTTGGACGGGATTAAAAGGAGACTCAAAGGCTTAAAAGGTAATTAGATCAACGAACTCCACAGTGTTCTCTGGGCATACATAACCACTCCACAAATAGCTACCAGATGAATGTCGTATATGCTCGGCTTTGGCATCGAAACAATCGTCCCTACTAAAATAGGACTCCCTATCCACATAGTACTTAATTTTGATTCCCCAATAAGTGATATGGAAAGAAGACTAAATCTTGATCTATTAGAAGAGGTTAGAGAGAATGCAGTGCTACGGGTGGCTACCTACCAGTAAAGGACCGCCCACTACTGCAACCATCGTGTGAATCCAAGCATCTTGAAGGATGGGGACTACGTCCTCAAGAAGGTGATCCAGAAGAACAACAAACTTAAGCCCAATTTGGATGGGCCTTATTGGGTAACCACCATCGTAAGGCCTGGGACTTATCGCATTGAGACTCTAGAAGGCGAACAGTTAAGAACCCTAGAATTCAAAACACCTCAGGAAATACTATAAGTAATGTTTTAATCATTTTCTTTATGTATTTTGTACTATTGCAATTAATAAAATTATCCCTCATTTTATTATTTTCTTTTCGGCATAAGATACAGTGAAATATATGCAAGCATACCTAAACTGCATTGTCCTACCAAAAATGACAAGATCTGAATAAAAATACTTTCTCCTTGTTTAGACTTATTCTCATAAGTTTAAAAATAAGGATCTCGGATAAACCCTTGTACGACCTTGTAGGTCGTGAATGAGGTGGTCAGCCAAAAGACTATACTACCTTACCAGTTACGAACAGTTGAACTTGTACAAACTTATTCTCATGAGTTTACCAAACCCTTGTATGACCTCACATGTCGAGAACGAGGTGGGCGGTCAAAAAGCTGCACGACCTCATAGGTCACGAACAGTTCAACTTGTAAAAACTTATTATCATAAGTTTGTGAATAAGGTGATCGACTTAAACACTCTGTACAAGCTCTTGGTTTGTGAACATAACGACATCGAATATTATTTAAAGGAATAAAAGTTTTATAATTTTCAACAAGCATTTAGAAACAACATATATTCAAGGAGATTGATAAGACACATTTAAATAAAAAAATGTTGATACAACCGAAAAAACAAGTTTCATATACGTTGTGCCAAAAATACAAAACCATGACTCGATAAATACAAGGTAACATAAGAAAAAGATCAATAGAAGTTCCATCAAACATGGTCGAGCGCAAGACCATTAGATGGAGGTTTACTACCTTCCTCACCAGCTAAGGTCGTAGCCTTTTCATCGTCCCCTTGTCATTCATTCATCATCTTAGCGATCTCGGGATAATAGGTCACCACCTTTTCTTTAACTCCTTGTACCCATACAGAAAATAACCAAGGCACTCCATGTTGAACTGCCAAGGACTTATAGGCCTTAATAACTCGTGTTCTAGCAGAAGTAAGGGAATCACGAGCAACATGCAACTCCATAGCAAGGGTCGCCTTTTCTTTCTCAAATTTCTCTCGTTCGACAGCAAGAGGTTAATTCAAAATCTGAATTTTAGCATCATCAGTTTTGGATTTCTACTTAAGGGCGGTATTCTCACTTTGCACCTTACTCAAGTCCTTAGTCCCCGCCATTGATTGCTTGTCTCTCTCCTCCAGCTCAACAGTTATCTTATCGTACTTGACTTTCAACATCTAGTTCTCCTTGACTAGCTCATTATAGGCCACATGATTCACCAAGGAATTCTCTCACAGAATTGTGCATGCCATGGATGCCTAAAGATCAAATAGGGGAACGAAATTAAGACACAACTATCTACACTAAGTCATAATAAATAGTTCAAGAAAGATTCAAACCACTAACAATATGTACTGCGTAAAAGTCCACAAGAAATCTGGGTCGGAACATCTCAGGAACTCAAAATACTTCACATGATCGTGATAACCAAGCAAGTCAATGGCATTCTTGGCATGGTAGAATATGGAGTCGTGGTTGGCCTTTAGGTCTTCATAAGTGACCTTATGTTTAGGATCAAACTCAAACTCAGGAACTTTACCATATCGAGAAGTGTGACCAAGACTAGGCTCAGAAGTACGACCAGATATCCTTAAAAACTTATGCAGAGGCTATTTATATTTATTTTCATCTCGGGATATCTTATCTCCAGCTGAAGGATGCATGGGAGCTTTACCCTTCACCCTGGCAGCAGCTTCAACCTCATGCTGGTGAGTAGCTTATTCGACTGTCTTAGAAGCATCAGCCTGCTCGGCCCCAGTTTGCTTTTGGGCAGCACCAACTCTTTTTAGTCTAGCCAAATCCATGGTTTTGCGATCAATGGGACGAGGAGTGATTCCCAATGTCTCTTTTTATGGATGATCCATTACACCTGAAAAATGATGACCAGATGCATCAGTATATAGACTTAAAGCATTTGGGAGTAAAGAGTGGGGTTCCAATATAAGTTGTCATCTTCAAGGCTTCCTTCCCCACCTGTAGGTTTCTCACCCGCATCAAGATGGATTTTTTACGCCACAAAACCTTCCAAGGGCACCTTAAATTATAATGGGGAATGACCACCGGGGGGAGTATGGTACCCAAAAGCTATGAATTTCTCAACTAGAAATAAATATTAAAACTTCAAGGGAGTATCCCCATAGTATGTCGCAACAAGATCAACCAAAGATTTGGCAAGCCTGGGTTGATTTCACTGAAATGAGAAAACAGAATGGAAATATCAGAATAATAAGACGACCAAAAAATGAGATATCAAATGGTAGTAACAGTTTTTACCTATGTCGTTGAGTCCATTCTATTCCCTCGGGACCCTACATAATCTATCCTACTTATAGGACCTAAATTACCAATCTCCTTTAATGAACACATATTAGCCCTTCTAGCTATGATTGCTAGTCTGGTCTACATTAACCATCCTATACCAAGACTTCTAGGGGGAAAATAATAATACCCGTGGGCTTTGGCATTGTCTTTTAAACTATGAACATATTTGAAGATATCCCTCGTCAAATTAAATTTTGTTCTAGGTTTCCAGAACCTCATGGTCCCTAATATAATCCTATAGGCATTGGGGGAAGTTGGGTCCAAGTCACACCATAACCCCTCAGAATGGAATGAATGGTATGATGAAGAGGTAAACTTAACTCCACTTAGAGAGCCCACAAGGGGAGGCAAATCTCCCTAATGTCCTTCGCATAATAACACCTCTATGAAATGCTTGGCAGTTTAGTTTAGATGGATATGGGAAGGGAGAATTTTTCTCTTATCATATCAAGCTTCTTTTCAATGATAGTGCATTGATACCATTGAGCATCAATCTTGGCAGGATTATAAGTGTTGGAGGACCCGGTAGAGCCTTCTTCCTCCTCATTTATAGCCTCGTCAGAGGACCCATCAATAGGGGAAGCAAACGAATGGGGACCAACACTTCCAGGCCTAATAACCTCAACCCTATTGGTAGAGGCCTCTTAAAGGGGAATCAAGATTAATAGGTTCCATGGAGATGGTATTCACGCAATCACCATCAATGGAAGGAGTTATAACAGGGACAAGGAATGTAAGGAACCCCACAATCAATAGAAGAGGCACAATTAGAGGGATTCCTATGTGTGTAACAAGGGTAACCAGGCTCTTCCTCCGGTCTAACCATGTGTAAAGGGAATAGAAACTTCCTCTCAATAATACCAGGGAGTTCTGACTCAAGTTCATGAATAAAGTTGTAAATTCTTTGGACATGTGGGGGAAAACTCATAAGAACTCTTATCGCTATCTGCTAAACCTAGACTAACCAACTCAATGGTCGTCTAATGCCATAATCTCCAAACAATAGAAAAATACCATGCAACAAATAGAAGAACGAAGAAACCCTAGAAAAAATAAGGAAGATGTACTTGTTAAAATTAATTAATGATAATATAAGCTATGATAGACAAAGAATAAACCATATAAATAATTTTAGCGAAAAAATGAATGATTCCTCAGAGATGCTCGGAGTAATGCTTGAATATCTCTCTCTCTTCTCTCTCTTTAGCTCTGTGCAAGTATCAAAGTGACGATAAATGGGATGTGTGGATTGAATTTATACTTTTGAAAAAAGGAGTGAAAAGAAGCAACAGACTAAACTTCATCAAATCTGCATAAATGAAATGATGGTACAGAGTATCAGTACACATGTCCTATCGCCATCATTACAAAAAAGCCTCCTTCACTATGAAAGTTCCCCCATAATTGGAAGCAAATTTGGGTAAGGGGTCCCTCGAATGTGCATCGTAGCACTATACCAAAATTGAGCTAATGGTCATAGACTTTATCCCTGACGAGGAAGAGTGGGTCGTGAATTTCGTCCGTGACTATATCGAGCGTGACTAATTCCGGTGGTCACGGCCCAAATCCATGACCCACAGTCTGGTCACGGATCCATCATAATCACAGATGTGGTCACTGCCCATAGCCCTGACCCTAATTGTACGTGTGGTCATGGCCCAAATCAGTGACCACATCCAGATTAAAGACCATCTGGTCACGGACTTCCCCCGTGACCAATAATTTGTGCCATCCATATCTGTCACGGCTTAAGACCGTGACTAGTTCTCTGTGCAATCCATATTTGTCATGGCTAAAGGTTGTAGCCAAACTTAATGTATATATGATATTATCACGGATTAAGTCCATGACCATTCTTGTTGTGCATAAAATATTATATAGTTACTGTGTATAAAATATTTTCACGGCTTTAGGTCGTGACCAATTTTAATAATAATATAAAAAAATCTTCGAATCGGGAGGCTAATCGATCAGTTGTTAAAAGTTCTCATTGGGTGACCTCGAGGAGGTCATGTGCTCTCAAATCGGCGGTCTCGTGCTCTCAAATTGAGGGATCCCGTGTAGGCATTCTGAAATATGGGTTGTGTTCTCAAATCGGGGGTCCCGTGGCCACGTGGTTGGATTATGTGGGCTATATTGGTCCCGTATGAGGTGCTGGTGCCGCTCACGGGGCCTTTTGGGGGCGCGAATGGAATTCGCCCCCTGACGGCACCTTTTCAAGCCTAAGTGTGGATATTCTCTGTTATGGGTCGTGCTCTCAAATCGGGGGTCCCGTGGCCACGCGATCGGCTCGTACGAGATACGTTGGTCCCATGCGAGGTATTGGCACTACTCACGGGGCCGTTTGGGGGGCGCTAAGGGGTTCCCCCCCCCCCCCCCCCCCCGACGACACCTTTTGAAGCGTAAGTGTGTATATTCTCTATTATTAGTTGTGCTCTCAAACAAAGGATCCCATGGTCACATGGTCAGCTCATGCTAGCTACGTTGGTCTCATTCAAGGTGTTAACGCCACTCACAGGGTCGTTTGGGGGGCGCTAAGGTGTTTCGTCCCCCAACGGCACCTTTTCCCAAAAGAGAGAACCCAATGGGCTTCTTCTTAACTGACCCGGCAATTTCAGGAGCGTTGGGCATGTCTGTTGGATTAGTGGGAGGAGTACCTTACCTACTGCAACTCAGAGTAGGGGAGTGAATAGTTTGTGGAAAAGGGGTCCCCTGAACAGTTGGTGGAGTTGAGCATCTCTCACCAATTAGTGATGAGAATTCTCCTTATGGTTGTTGGTTGTTGTTGTTTGAAGCATTAGTTCCATTATTGCCCGACATTATCTACAAAAATAATAAAAGTTAAATGTGTATCTATAATAATAGATGTATAATTTCAATGTTCAATATGAAAATATAAATAACAAAATATATTTTTTGACCATATATTATAATTTACATGTTCATGGTAAGACTTTAACAAAAGTTCAATGTGTATGATCTCCATACATTTTGGAAACCTACAGATTTTTGCACGTGGCCAATTAGGAGGAAGCGTATCTATAATGTATGCATAGATTTCAGAGACATGAAATCGAAATCTCATCCTCTTCATCCTATTGGCAAGATCGAGTTTAACGTGCACATGTCGTCAGACATCAGAGTCTTCATCATGCTCTTTGTACGTAATTCTATCCATAATGGGTTAATTTTTTGTTTCGGCCTTCTCTAACAGCGTAAGCAAGGCCAGTGCTCTATCGGGATTATGTACACGATATATATATATTGTACAGCTTCATCCCAACATTATGGTAGGGAAAATAGAATACGATCGAACAAATACTCTTGCTGGAAATGAACTCCACGGTTTACAAGGTAGTTAAATTGTTCGATCTTCCTATTAAAATACCAATAAACTAGAGTACCCATTTTATGAGGATCATTAATGAAAGAGGTACGAGTGCGGACCAATTGCAACCTTTCATACTCTTGTTGCCATCGATTATCACCGTGACTCATTTTTTCTGAGAATAATGAATGAGGGCGTGAATATGATTCCTATGAATAATGGTTCTAATGAATCATTAACTAGTTATTGTGTATGAGGGCATGGATATGATTCCTATACATAATGGCTCTATTGGATCATTAACCGTTAATTTATTATGTTTTGAATACTGACTTTTATCATTTAACCCAACAATCCCTAAAATTAACCCTTATGTTTGGTATTTTTTTTATGGTCCAGTATTTTTTTAATAGAGAGGTATTTTTTTATATTTCTGCACCAAACTTAAACCAACAATATCCATAAAATTAAAAATTTTCCTAGTTTGAAAATTAAGCCAACAATATCCATTATATTAAAATTTGTCCTAGTTTGAAACTTAAACCAAAATTAATCATATATATGTATTTTTTTCTAGAATATAGGAACAATACACAATGATAATTTATACACACCTACGTACACAATACACACACGTATATATACACACATATACACACACAGAGAAATACACACACACAATGAAATAAATAACAAGGGTTTGGAAATACACACACAATGAAATAATTAATAAGGGTTTGAGATTATATACACGCGTATACACACAGAAATACACACACGTATACATATAGAAATACATGCACATAGTGAAATAAATAACAATGAAATAACTAGGGTTTGGATTACCTTTGAGAATGAGATAATGAGAGAGACTGAGATTTCGAGGGAAATGAAATCGCAGGAGAGAGGGAGGGAAATCGTCAGAGAGAGGGAGGGAAAAGTGTTTAGAAGTCTCCGAAGGAAATGAAAACATGTTCTATGTTTTTTAAGTACGAAAACCATGGTCATGGCTTAGGGTCATGACCCCATGACATGACCCCTTTATTTTCAACACGCCAGTGTGGAAATAAGACCATGGTCACGGTCAAAAGCCATGACTCAATCCTCATAATCGTCACGATCCTAAGCCGTGACCATAGTGGTGTGTATTTGGGCACCTGGTCACAGTTATAAGTCATGACCCCATCCATGAACACACTTGGCGGAAAACTTGGAGCCATAATGGTCACCACTGGGTCACGGTTGTTAGCCATGACCCATGCGAGTCATGGTTAAAGGTCGTGACCACCTACAAGTCGATACATGACCACACCGGGTATTAGAATTGGTCACGCTCATTTTGTATGTAGTCACAGCTTTGGTTCGTGACCCGTTGATCACGACTCTAGGCCGTGACCCCATTTTCGTGACTATTTCTAATTTTTAGTGTAGTGAAGGTGCCTTCAAAACTAAGTCTCCCTCCACAAACTTTCGTGTTCTCACTATATTTTCATATGCCCTAAAAATTTGATTCCTATACAGTTAGAAATGTTGCATCGCATTATCTCTGTACTCATCAAGCGCTTCTAACTGAACATGCCTGTTCTGAGGGAGCATGTTGCTTCATAAGGTAAATCTGGTGAAGGGAACTTCCAGATCTATTGGAAAAATGTCTTAAAATCCAAAGACCACTGGGAATGGTGTATACCCTGTTAACTTCCTCTTTGTTATCCGATAATCCCATAGGACTGCTGGGATCTTATCATCCCACGGCCTTGGAAAATTTTCCATCATCGTGGCCAAAATGTTGACCAGGGTCTTATTAGTTGCCTCTACTTGACCATTGCCCTTGGGGTATGCCACCGTTGAGGTGTAATGAATGATGGAGTATTTACCTATGAGCATCGTTACTTCTTTATTAACAAATGAGGTTCCATTATCAGATATAATGACCTTTGGAATCCTAAATCAACAAATTATATACTCCCTGATGAAGTTTGCCATCACACCTATTGTTGCTCTTTTCAAAGGTATTGCCTCAATCCATTTGGTGAAACACTCCATTAGCACCAGTATCCAGATCTTTCCTCTTGAAGATGGATGTATTTCCCCTACCAGGTCAAACGCCCAAGTATAAAATGGGTTAGGAGTGGCTAATGAGTGTAAGTAAACCGAGGGGCATGGATTATATTTCCATGCAACTGGTACATCTTCACTTGTGAAGAAACTCCTTAGTTGGCCAATAATAACCCAAGGTCAGTAATTGTCTCAGTACACTCTATAGTTTGACCTCATGCTCTATGGGATCAATCCAGAACCATATCCTATCTCTCAATTTCTTAGATATGGTTTAAAGTTTAGGAATTTCACTATTAACCTCCTCTGCTCATTTCATCATGCTTGTTCCTTCATCACTTCGATTGTTCATGATATGCCCCAAGTGTAACCTCGGCCTAAAGACACCAACCTCGGCCGGTATTATGGCCGACGTGGGGCATCCCTTGGACACGCGATATCGCCCCTCGGCCATATCAAGGTCGGCCCAGGCCGACACTACCATGAGCCCCTCCAAGGGACGTCGTAAGGATCGTCAGCATTCTCGTATACCTTGGACTGGTAACCTCGGTCAGATCTAGGACGAGCTCGTATCAAGCCACTAGTTCAACCTTGCCTTAGGCCGACCTTGCCCATTGTCTCGGCCACAATTAGGCCGTACCTCCATGGAATCCTCGGACTGAACAGGTATCAAGACTCACCAACCTCGTCCTCATCAAGGCGGAGGTCATACCCCAGACGCGATAGCTGAGTACCTGCTGACATTTAGATAAGGACACGTGGACACAAGTCAGTTATAACAAGATTATTCTCCACACATGGGGAGAATATTGCATCATCATTCTCTACATGTGACAGTGACAGATGGCACTCCCATATTGGTGAGGTAACCACACACATGCTAATTACAAGTATGGAGGGTACATTACACCCCCTAGGTACTATATATAGAGGTCATCCTCTACCTTGCAAAAGGATCCCAGATATACAACCCTAGATGAAACTCTGTCTAGATACACAGTAGAGAGAGAAAGCTTGAGAGATTGTATCCATGGCCATTAGTGCCTTATTGCAGTAAGGCTATTCACATACACAGTGGACGTAGGCCAATTTAGGCTGAACCACTCATATCCTGGAGTACTCTCCCCTTCTCCTCATATCATTCTCTTATCTTTTACATAACTACGTTGCCATTGTTGTTCTTAGATTGAGATTGAAAACACCTTATCTGGTGGTGCTAATTCCAGCATCATCATTTTGGCGCCGTCTATGGGAACGAGAAGCTATCTCTTCCTATTTTTCTGATTAACCTCACCGGAGACTCTGGTGGTGAACCAGGCCTCCCCCTAGCGCGGAGCTGTTTCACCATTGAAAGAGGTCCTGTAAGGTACTAAGCTCATCTAATACTCAAGCTCTATAGTGTTAACATATGGCACCAGACTTACCGCCGCCTCTTCCGCCGCCCGGGGGCGGGGGACCTACTTCCAGTCAAGCGCCTCCCCAGTTCAAAATTACGAAGGTAGCTGCAGCCTTGAGATCTTTAGCTGCAACACAAGAAGCCATGCAAGAGGAATTTGCACAGCTCAGCCAAACTATGATGAGGCCACCTGGAGTCTCACCGGACATGATCACTCCGGCGGTAATTCAGCCTCATCCTGACACCAGGGGACCACCCCAGGCACCAATGAAGGACCAGCCTTCACCCCCGTGGAGAAGGGATGTTGCTGACCCTAGGCGCTTGCGCCTGGGGAGGCAGGGAAACCCTTGCCCAGAGGACAGGTATGATGATCTAGAGGCGGAAGAAGCCCCGGAAGACTGCTGGGAGCCCTATGAGGTGTCAAATAACACTGTACGGCCTCTTAGGCAAAGTCAAGGATGTGTCGGCCGAAGAGGTTAAGAGGCCCAACAAAGAGGGTTAGCCTTTGATAGGTTGAGTAGAGGGTCGACCTTCGAGAGACTGGGCCCGGTAAATGAACTAAGACAGAGACTGTCGAGATCAAGGAGCGCAGCAGTCTCTCAGAGAGGGAACAGGCAGGGTCGGCCAGACCAAGGCCGACATTGTGAAAGAAGAGGCAGGGAACAGGAAGAGGTCAACAGCCAACGTGTCTTGGCAAGGGAACCCTCGGTCCATCCTAGGGAGATGGAAGGGGATAACCTCGGCCAAGTCGATGGTCGAAGACCATGGAATGATTATATCCAACGCCTTGAGGAGAAGATAGGAGACCTCATTAAAAGCAGGGACCCATTGCAAATGGGGTACTCAGAGGGCTCCCCATTTGTGGCTAGGATAGTGGGGTTCCCAACCCCAACTAAGTGCAATCCTCCTACGGTGTCTCCCAAGTATGATGGCAACACTAACCCTGTGCATCATATCGAGATGTATCAATCGGAAGCAGACAACTACTCGATACCCGATGAGATGAAGTGTAGAGCCTTCTCTGGGACCTTAACAGGGGCTGCACACAGTTGGTTCACCTCCCTTTCGAAGAACTCAATTGAGAACTTCAAAAGCTTGGCTGAGCGATTCATCCACAACTTCTGCTTTGGGGTGAGGCCTCAAAAGAAGACTACCCACCTGCTGTATGTCAAGAAGGCCAAGGGTGAGAGCCTAAGAGACTACATAGCATGATTTAATAAAGAAAAGTTGGAGGTCGAAGATTATGAAGAGAACATAGCCATGACCGTCCTTATAGGAGGTCTCCAAAAGGGGAAGCTATTGTGGAAATTGGCGGAAGATCCCCCTAGGTCTATGGCAGAGCTGCTGGCAACCGCAGGGAAAGTAATGAATACAGAAGAGGCAATGGCCGCCAAGTATGAGGATGAGAACCGTGGTGGAAGTGGAAAGTCCCAAAGCAATAAAGATGGGAAGAAGAGATCGGGTGATGACAAGTTCGCTCACTATACTCCTCTTACTGTGAGCTGTGAGCACATACTCAACGAGATCAAGAATGACAGGGCTTTGAGATGGCCAGAGAAGCTGAAAGCTCCACCACATAAGAGGAACAAAGACCTATGGTGTGAGTTCCACCAAGATCAAGGTCACGTCACAGATAGATGCTTCGCTTTGAAGGATGAGATTGAGAAGATGTTAAAATCTGGGAAATTGAGAAAATATGTAGACGGTAAGGCTCCTAAGAGTGGAAGAGATGACCATAAGAAAAGGAGAAATGACAGATGCCCTGACAACGTCCCGTCCCGAAGAGACGATGATTCAGAAGGTGATGATGAAGATGATCCGGATCTCCCACCAAAGGATGACAACACCCCGGTGAAGAGGGTTGGTATGATCTCTTTCGGTGTTGGCACAATATGCGGAGGATTTGCAGGTGGTGGATCTGAAGTAGCTGATAGGAAGGCTCATGTAGCCGAGGCCAAATCAGTGGCCAAGCTTGAAGTTGTGAATCTAACGTCTTCTGATACAGTACATAAGAGGAAGAAAGTAAACATGAACACCCTCATATTTGGGTTCTCCAGACTCGACTTTAGAGGTATCTTAGCCCCCATGATGACCCTTTGGTCATAACGACAAGGGTGCATGGATATGAGGTGCAGAGGATCCTCGTGGATGGGGGGAGTTCGGCAGATGTGATGTTTTGGCTTTACTTCCAGAGCTTAGGCCTTAGTAGAGCAAGACTGGTCCCCTATCACCACCCCCTGATAGGCTTCAGTGGTGAAAAGGTTCACCCCTTGGGCATGTATGAGACGGACGTACGGATGGGTTAAGAATGGCCTAAGAGGTTGACCAGGAGGATTAATTTCTTCGTGATGGACGAAAGTGTCTTCTCGGCCTATAACTTCATCATAGGAAGGGTGGCCCTTAGGGAGTTCGAGGCTGTGCCGACAACGGTCCATCAGATGCTAAAATTCCTGAATCCTTATGGATTAGGGGAAGTGAAAGGTGACCAGACCACAGCGCGAGAATGTTACTTCAACTCGACTGAAGAGAGAGAAGCCCATAAGAGGGCAACCACCACTTATAGCATTGACACTCTTGACCCAAGAGATGAAACAAAGTTGAAGAAGGGAGAGGCCGCGGAAGAGGTAGAATCCATCGTCCTCAATGAGGACGATCAGGAAAAAACTGTCCAGGTCAGTAAGGCCCTAGAGCCAGGAACCAAGGAAGAGTTGATAAACTTCCTCAGGAGGAGACAGAGTCTCTTCGCATGGAGTCACGCAGACATGCCTGGCATCGACCCTGAGGTGATGAGCCACAAGCTTAACGTGACTAGAGATGACAAGACAATCAAGTAGAGACGAAGAGTCTACTCTAGGGAGAAATATGACGTCATCCGAGAAGAGGTCAAAAAGTTAGAAGAGGCCGAGTTCATAAGAGAGGTTACCTACCCGGAGTGGCTCTCAAATGCAGTCATCGTGCCTAAGGCCAATGGGAAGTGGCGAATGTGTGTGGATTTCACTGACCTGAACAGATCTTGCCCAAAAGACAGCTACCCCTTACCTCGGATAGATCAGATGGTGGATGCTACAGCAGGACATGAGCTCATGAGCTTCATGGATGCGTATTCAGGCTATAACCAAATCTTCATGGATGCCGAAGACTCAGAGAAGACAGCTTTCATTACAGACAAAGGGACGTACTGCTACAAAGTGATGCCCTTAGGTCTAAAAAATGCAGGGGCAACATACCAAGGTCTTGTCAATAAGATGTTCAAAGAGAAAATAGGTAAGACCATGGAGGTGTATGTAGACGATATGCTAACAAAGAGCTTGAAAGCTTGTACTCACGTAGCGGACCTTGAGAAGACCTTCGATGTTATGGACTTATACAGAATGAAACTCAACCCAGCAAAGTGTGTCTTCGGAGTAGGAGCTGGGAAGTTCCTGGGATTCATCGTTAACCAGAGAGTAATTGAAGCAAACCCTGAGAAAATCAAGGCATTACTCGACATGAAGACTCCTAGGAGTATCAAGGATGTTCAAAGACTCACGAGAAGAGTGGCTGCCCTCAACAGGTTTGTTTCTAGGGCAACGGACAAGTGTCTTCCATTCTTTAAAGTTCTAAGAAAGGCCTTCAAATGCGACGAAGAGTGTGAAAAATCCTTAAACCAACTCAAGTCCTACTTAGGGTCTCCCTTATTGCTGTCTCGGCCCATCGCAGGAGAAAGGTTGTCTGTATATCTGGCAGTCTCTGAATCAGCCATCAGCGCGACCATCATACGGGAAGAGGATGGGATCCAAAGGTCTGTATACTTCAACAGTAAGGCCCTTCAAGGGTCTGAACAAAATTATCCCCGCATCGAAAAGTTGGCTTATGCCCTAATACTTGCCTCCAGAAAAATGAAGCCTTACTTCCAAGCTCACTCCATGGTAGTCCTCACTGACTCCCCACTAAGGCAGGTCCTCCATAAACCTGAGAAGTCCGGAAGATTGATGACCTGGGCCATCGAATTAGGAGAATATGATCTTACCTACCAGCCTAGGACATCCATCAAAGGGCAGGCCCTCGCAGACTTTGTTGCAGAATTCACTTGGGAAGAGGCCGAGACAGAGAAAGGCCTAGAGGATGCCGAAGAGACAAACCATAGTGTCTTCTGAAATTCAGAAGAGACGGAACCAAACGTCTTCCAAGATTGAGAAGAGGTCATCTCAGGCAAAACTCAGAGCAGAATAGAAGAGAACGAAGAGGATAGATACCTCTTCAAGTAAGGAGTTATGACAGAACGGGTCTTCTCATTAGATACAGACGTCTGGAGCCTATTCATTGATGGCTCTTCCTGTGATAGTGGAAGCGGTGCGGGGGTAATACTCTCGGCTCCAGATGGCAACAACATTGAATACGCCTTGAGATTCAACTTCCAGGCATCGAACAACGAGTTCGAGTATGAGGCCATGATAGCAGGTCTCTTATTGGCAACAACTCTTCGCGTAAAGCGACTCCTACTCCATAGCGACTCAAGGTTTATTGTCAATCAAGTACTGGGGATATACGAGGCCAAAGACGAAAGGATGGCCAAGTACTTAAAGAGGGTAAGAAGGTTATTAGAATATTTTGAAGAAGCAAAACTGAAGAGAGTGCCTCGACTAAGTAACAATCATGCTGATGCATTGGCAAGGCTGGCCTCGGCAATGAAGATAGATATGGGAAGGACCATTCCGATCAAGGTCTTGAGAAAGGCAACCATCGAGGAGGAAGAGGTAGGTAACCTTTGTCACAATTTGAACCTAGGAGACTCATGGATCGACCCTCTCGTCAGATACCTAAGAGAGGGAGAGCTGCATGAGTCCAAACTAGAAAGAAGAAAGTTGAGATATAGGGCTGCCAAGTTCTCAATGGTAGGAGACGTCTTGTATAAAAAGGGATTTCTATTGCCTCTCCTCAGATGTGTGCATCCCAGGGAAGTTCCCCGAGTCTTATAGGAGGTTCATGAGGGTTCTTGCTCTAGCCACATAGGTGGAAGGCCCCTGGCCAAGAGGATCATCACTCAGGGATACTGGTGGCCTACCTTGTCCAAGGACGCTGCAGACTACGTGAAGAGATGCGACAAATGTCAAAGGTTCGCCACTATCCCTCATCAACCCCATCAGCCTATGATGTCAATCTCTTCTCCATGGCCATTTGCGGTATGGGGAATTGACTTAGTAAGACCTTTGCCAAGAGCTGTCAATAACTATAGATTCTTGATAGTTGCCATTGACTACTTCTCAAAGTGGGTGGAGGCAGAACCGATGATAACAATCACAGAGCAGAAGACCTTCCAGTTCATTTGGAGGAATATCATATGCAGATATGGCCTCCCAAACACTCTCATCTCGGATAATGGGACCCAGTTTAAGAACTCCTTAGAAAAGTATTGCCTAGGAGTAGGGATTAAGCAGTTCTTCTCATCTCCTGGTCGACCTCAGGTAAATGGTCAGACCGAGGTCATAAACAGAACTATCTTGGACAGAATCAAGAAGAGGTTAGAAGATGTGAAGGGGAGATGGACTGAAGAGGTCTACTCTGTGTTATGGGCCTACAGAACCACGGCAAGGACACCAACAGGAGAAACCCCGTTCATGCTGGCACATGGCTCAGAGGTCATCATACCAACGGAAGTAGGACTCCCAACTCATCGGATTCAGACCTACGACCCTGACAATAATGGAGAAGAGAGGAGGTTAGACCTAGATCTTATCGAAGAAAGAAGAGAGGACGCAGAGGTCAGACAAGCAGCCTACCAGCAGAGGGAAGCGAAATTCTATAACCAGACGGTGAAGTCAAGACCCATTGCAGTAGGAGACCTAGTCCTGAAGAAGACCCTACAGAAAGAAAATAAGCTTCACCCAAACTGGCATGTCCCCTACAAAGTGACAGAAGAGGTTGTGCCTGGCACTTACAGGCTAGAAAACCTAGAAGGAGAACCTTTCACTAACCCGTGGAATGCTGATCACCTAAAGAGATATTACATATTATTTTGCATAGAGTTTTATGTAAATGTACCATCTTATTATGAAGAGGTTATTAATGAAGATCAGTTCCCATGATAGTTCTTGCTACATTCTTAGATCAGAGATTAATTATGAGGATAACATCTTAGGTGATGACCTCAGACCCTCATAATACCATTTCAGTGGTGACGAGGTCTGATCTCAGACACCATAATGAGATGACCTCAGACCCTTAACATCATTAATTTGGTGAAGACCCTTAACATCATTAATTTGGTGAAGACCCTTAACATCATTAATTTGGTGAAGACTTATTATGGGGGTAACATCTTAGGTGATGACCTCAGACCCTCATAACACCATTCAATGGCGACGAGGTCTGAGCTCAGACACCATAATGAGATGACCTCAGACCCTTAACATCATTAATTTGATGAAGACCCTTAACATCATTAATTAGGTGAAGACCATTAACATCATTAATTTGGTGAAGACTTATTATGGGGGTAACGTCTTAGGTGATGACCTCAGACCCTCATAATACCATTCAGTGGTGATGAGGTCTGAGCTTAGACACCATAATAAGATGACCTCAGACCCTTAACATCATTAATTTGGTGAAGACCCTTAACCTCATTAATTTGGTGAAGACTTATTATGGGGGTAACATCTTAGGTGATGACCTCAGGCCCTCATAACACCATTAAGTGGCGATGAGGTCTGAGCTCAGACACTATAATGAGATGACCTCAGACCCTTAACATCATTAATTTGGTGAAGACTTATTATGGGGGTAACATCTTAGGTGATGAGCTCAGACCCTCATAACACCATTCAGTGGTGACGAGGTCTGATCTCAAACACCATAATGAGATGACCTCAGACCCTTAATGTCATTAATTTGGTGAAGACCCTTAACATCATTAATTTGGTGAAGACTTATTATGGGGGTAACATCTTAGGTGATGACCTCAGACCCTCATAGCACCATTCAGTGGTGATGAGGTCTGAGCTCAGACACCATAATGAGATGACCTCAGACCCTTAACATCATTAATTTGGTGAAGACCCTTAACAGCATTAATTTGGTGAAGACCCTTAACATCATTAATTTGGTGAGATTCATTATGAGGATAACCTCTTAGATAATGATCTTGGGCCTTCATAACACCATTCATTGGTGACAAGGTCTGAGCTCAGGATCATTGGTTGAGTTTAAACAAGACCATTACAAAGACAAGATTAGAAAGAGGGCTTCAGAGGTTGAAGCTCATTGCAAATTTATTTTTAGCAGACACCATCACAATGGAACTAAGAATGAAAAACATCACATGACATTAAATAAAAAGAAAGTGAAGATGGTCCTCATCAGAGGTTGATATATATATTCAGAAATTGTATGTTCAATGATTATAGGCAAAAGTTCCACAATACAGTTAAGTTACAAACAATGATCAAAATATCCTAAGAGTCTGAGGGGGAACGTTGACACCCTCAGCTTGGTTAGTCACCTCGGTCGGATCATCACAATGGTCTGCCCCTCCAACCTCGGTGACCTCTAATGTAGCAGTCTCAGCGGGAGCGGCAGCCTCTTCCTCAACCTCTATAAGAGCTTGGGCAAATTGAGGATCAGCAAAGTCGAGACCAACGAAATCAGATGCCTTCAAAGCACCCGCCTCTCTCTCCCTGACATCTGCCCATTTAATAGTGGCTTTGATACCTCTTTCAAGGCATTCAAAGCCGAAACCCATGAACTCGTCAGAGGCCTTGTAGTCAGCAATTATCTTCTCAGAGGCGTCTTCAAGGGCGGCCCTGATAGCTGAGTTGACCTTTTGCTGCAGAACATCGTCCTTAGCTTTTAGTGCAGCAGCATGATCCTTGTCGAGCTGGGAGATGTCCTTCTCCAACCCCTTCACCTTCTCCTCAGAGTCCTTCAGCTCAAACTTGAGGTGCTCGATCTCTGCGTTCAGAGTACTCTGGACTTTCTCGGCCTCTTGCCCCTTTTGGATGAGGGGCAACTTCCTCAGAGTCCAGTTGGATAAATGGTGCATAGCGGTCAAGACCTGCATATTTAGTGATCATGAGTAAGCTGAAGAAGAATCAGATGTTACACTTAAAAGAATTTCTGAAGAAGGATCAAATCATACCTGAATGGTTCTGTGAAGGCTGAACTCAACCAGTAATGGGGTGTCCATAGACCTGTAGAAGCGTTTGTCAGCCTCGGTCATTACGGAGCTGATGGCATCCAGGGCCTGCATACTGTGGCCGACTACACTGTCAGTTAGCTTCAACTGATCCAGACGAGCCGACAGGATGTCAGCTGAAGATATAGGGATGGCAACTTCAGTAGTCTTCTTCTTCGGCCTCTGATCCTCAGGGGCATGACCTTCGGGAGACCTCTTCTTTTTGGCTGGGGGCTTAGAGGCAGAGGGAGCTGGGGGAGGAGTGTTAAGACCTGCTTTCTTGGCAAGTCTTGTCAAGCTTGGTGCAGCCATCTCCCAAAACTCGTCTGGAATTTTCTTTGGTCGCTCTGAAAAAAATTAGTAGACCTGAGTTAGATAATCAGATATGAATAAACTCAGAGGTTAAACTTGCAAAACAAAAATGCTTACCAAGCTCGGCAAGGGGACTTCCACCCAGACCTGTCCCAGAGAGGAAGTGGGGAGTCATCAAGTGTTCGAACCTAACAAATAGACGATGTACCCCCTGATCTTGAAGGGCTTTCACCTTTTGGAGGTTCTGTAAACTCGAGCCAGGGTCGGCCCTGGCAGACATGGTGACCTTACCCAATCTCAGGGGCATCCTCTGATCCATATTGGACGAGGGAACACATGGTCCAAACTCCCATGGCCCTGAAGCAAAGAAGTACCGAGGCTTCCAGTTGTGGTTGGAAGTCTGGGTCACCTGAAGCAATTTCTTCTCAGGCCTCTGAGCTACAAAATGGTAGTAGCTCGAATGATTTTTGGCCGAGGAAGGAACGTAACAACCTACAAAGACCTGAACTGGAAGCTCTGAGTGGTGGACAGCCTTCCATAACACTATGGCCCCTATTAGGATTCTCCAGGCATTAGGACAGAGTTGGGAGGTGGCCAAATTAATATAAGAAATTATGGACTTGATAATGGGGTGATAGAATGGGCAGACGGAACCCCAACTTGAACATCTGCTCGTACAAACAGATCTCGTCATCTCGGCCATGATAAGCCCTCTCTTCCCTCAGAGGTCTCCTAAGTTTTATTGAGGGGCTGATAGAATACAAATATCTGAAGCAGAGAAGGTCTACCTCAGTAATAGTACTCTCGATCTCGTCCGCCTCAAAGACATCGACATCGCTCTCAACCTCATCATCATCCAACTCAACGTCGATCGGAGCAGATGTTGATGGGTAACTCGGAAACCTCTGAGAAAACTCTGCCCCGATGACGGCCGACATAGGGATGGCATCAATTGGTGGTGGAATGGCCACACTCAGCTCAAGAATCTCAACCTCTGAGGAAGACCCTGAGGTGCTTGAGTGGTTATGGGACGAGGCTCGGCTGGAGACCTCGGCCTGATCAGGGGCCTGATCATGCCTAGGTGTGAAGTCCATGGCCTCTTGAAAGGAATCCACAGACATGGGGTCTAAGGTAGACGATTCAGACTCAGACATAGGTATGGGATCAGTAGAAACCTCTATCTGATAGAAGTTCTTCGGGGGGTCAGGATATATCACCTTTAGGGGTGGAGGAAATATGGGTCTAATGGGAAACTCTTGCGATCTACGAGCCTCCTCCTGTGCTCTTTCTATTTGCCTAATCTTCTCTAAAGTATTCTCTCTAAGAGAGGGGAACTCCTCAAGAAGCTAATATAAGGGTCTGAGCATCAGAGGACGACACTACACTTAGGGATTTTCCTAAACTCCAAATATTACAAACAAGGCTGGCTGATAAAGCAAAGGAATCTACAGATCAAACTACTTAAATTTGGCAAAAAAAGCTCGCCTGAAATTATGGTGGTGTCGCCGGAAAACTAAGAAACTCGCTGAAAAATACGAAAATAAGGGTGCTTGCAGGAAAAATGAAGGAAAAAGTATGGTAGACCTTACCTGAGGATGAAATGGTAAGGAAGAGAGGAGAAGAAGCGAGAAATCACCACCCAAAAGCCTTGAACCAAGATCTTTCTAGAGAGAGAAAAGCTACAGGAATGAGAGCGGCTGAAATGGAAGAAATGAAGAAGAAAGAAGGAAAGAAGGGTTCAAAACCCTTATATAACCAGGCACAACTCCCAAGGCCCATCATTGCCTTAGGAGACCCAAAGGGTGGCTGATAGCACACGCCTACCAAGCAAGCATGTTCCAGCATTGGACAAGTGTCAAGCAAGTATTGGCTTGTAACAGACAGGCCTCAGAGGTGTAGTAATCCCCTAGTCACTTGCTCTCACATATGACTAAGGGTTGGGGGGTGATTGATATGCCCCAAGTGTAACCTCGTCCTAGGGACACCAACCTCGGCCGGTATTATGGCCGACGTGGGGCATCTCTTGGACACGCGATATCTCCCCTTGGCCATATCAAGGTCGGACCAGACCGACACTAACATGATCCCCTCCAAAGGACATCGCAAGGATCGACAGCATTCTCGTATACCTTAGAATGGCAACCTCGGCCAGATGTAGGCCGAGCTCGCATTAAGCCACCAGCAACCTCGTCAAGCCACCAGTTCTACCTCGTCTCAGGACGACCTTGCCCATTATCTCGGCCATAATTAGGCCGAGACCTCCATGGAATCCTCGGACTGAACAGGTATCAAGACTCACCAACCTCAGCCTCATCAAGGCCGAGGTCATACCCCAGACACGATAGTTGAGTACCTGCTGACATTTAGATAAGGACACGTGGACACAAGTCAGTTATAACAAGATTATTCCCCACACGTGGGGAGAATATTGCATCATCATTCTCTACATATGCCAGTGACAAATGGCACTCCCATATTGGTGAGGTAACCACACACATGTTCATTGCATGTATGGAGGGTACATTACACCCCCTAGGTACTATATATAGGGGTCATCCTCTACCTTGAAAAAGGATCCCAGATATACAACCCTAGCTGAAACTCTGTCTAGATACACAGTAGAGAGAGAAAGCTTGAGAGATTGTATCCATGGCCATTAGTGCCTTATTGCAGTAAGGCTATTCACACACACAGTGGACGTAGGGCAATTTAGGCTGAACCACTCATATCCTGGAGTACTCTCCCCTCCTCCTCATCTCATTCTCTTACCTTTTACATAACTACGTTGCCATTGTTGTTCTTAGATTGAGCTTGAAAACACCTTATCTGGTGGTGCTAATTCCAGCATCATCAGTTCACATGCCCCATTCTTTCTCTGATAGAGGGGACTCTGACACCCTCCATATTCCTCCTTAGAACTCGTGCATCTTCCTCTAATTCTGTGTAAAATACATCATCAACGAGTGATCCTCCTCATGTGAAAACGGCTTCTTGATGGTCCGTATAATAATTTTTATTCCCTTCACATTTTCCTTGGCACGCTGGTGAAACATCGAAGTAACTAAGCCATGGTTGTGCATCCACACCCTTCCTATTAAAAGATGGTAGGAATTAGCACTCTTAATAACATGAAATTTTATATGTGAAGTGATATTACCCATTATTATCCTCACGTTCACATACTCGTTCGACTTTGAAAACTGGTTATCATAACCAAAAATCACCAACGGTATTGGTACCAACCTAGAATCTGAGATGTTGGAAGCAAAAAATGATCTGATAGGAATGGTGTTTATGTAATCTCCCCTTTCCATCAGAGCTCTTACGAAACTTACCCCATTAATGATCGTCGTTACGTATAATGGTCTATTGTGAGGGAACCTCACTGCTCTATCGGCATCAGAGAAAGTCACTTCAGATAAAAAAAATCTCACTAGCCTAGCCATGATCCTTTTCCAGCTCAACGATGGAACTGCATTCTTTCGGTCAATATTTGAAATTGTCTAAGTGATCTTCAACCTGCTCTCCTTGGGCATTCCCACTTGATCGAAGAACCACGAGAACTTTGGTTACTACGATACAACTTAGTATTCCATTCCTTAAACTATCTCTTCATTATCAACATTGTACACTTCCTCTACATCTCTTGCACGTGCTTCATCATAGGCAATCACTAGCCACTCCCCTTGTGTAATCTTTTAGGGCTTCCTTAAACTTCTCCTACCCCCACCATCAACTTTCTTCCTTCCCTCTCAGCTTCCTCATCATAGGCCACCACGATGTTTGTTGCATGCATTGCTAATGGGTGATTGTTGACATTTCCTTGGGGGATCTACAAAGTCCCCACCTTTATGTGCTTATTGATGATCTTCCTTAGAGTGAAACATGACAACGTTGGCTGAAGGATCTTCTAATGTATTTGATAGTACTTGGGGTTTGTCCTTATTTCTGGTTCTAACTCCATTGCTGGAGCATCCTTGGGTGCATAGACTGCCCAACCTCGCAGCACGTCGTTGTAACAGATAACTGTCTCCTCAATGGTACAATGCAATGGTGGTGGGTCCTCACTTTCTATTATAAATTTCCTCTTATTATCCTTCTTCAGCTGCTTGGATCCTTCCTCTACTCCATCGGCATAACCCACTCATGATGGTTGGCCCCGGACTCCAACGGGTTGTACTTTCTGCCTGAACATCATTGGAACCATGATGGGGTTGGGCGTACCACTGGAGAGATGTTTCTGTTAGATTTTAGGAATGACATAAAAGTTCCTTTGTGCATCTCATTTATCAGATGATAGCTTTACTCTGAGAGCCAACCTTCAGTGCAGATCTAAAGTAACTTGGATTCCTCAGCCTCCTCCCTCACATCGAGGGACCTTTCCATAATCTTTGACATATATGCCATAACATCCTCACCTGGATGTTGTTTCTCCCTAGCAAACTGTGTCAGTGTGAATTCATCCTCTGGCCGAAAGAACTTCTAGAAAAATAAAATGCGCATTTCCTCCCACGTATAAACACCCTTTGAATCCAAGTGAGAGTACCATGTGTATGCTTTATCGATGAGGGATTTAAAAAATCCCTCAAATATAACTTCTTATTATCACAGTGAGCTCCTAAATGTTCCACAAACCTCTTGATGTGATCCTTAGGATTCCCTCCTTTCCCCATGTACTTGTGAAAGAGTGGTGGTATGTAATCCTTGGGGTAAGGCTCCCTTCCTTATTGCACAACTCTAGATAAGGAGTACAAAAATCATCATATACTGATGCTACCTCACTGGATGACTACGAGGAAGCTACTATCATCTTTAGGATCTATTTATGCATCTCCTTTCTCATTTCCTCCAAGGAAGATGACGGAGCCTTCTCAACCGTTGGGACACTAGGCTGAGGAACCATATGTGGAACACTGGCAATGCTTAGAGGGCTCGTCGTTGGCACGGGTGTGGGGACATTAATCGTAGGGACTGTTCCCATTGGAGTTTAACTTGATAGGAATACTAGAGCTTCCATTGGAATGATGAAAGAGATGGGATCTATCCCTCCCCAAAAATTCATTGCTGCTCCAGGAGTTTATAAAAACTTCATAAATTTACCGAGCAGATGTGTCATCTGCACTGGTTCCATAACAGCGCTAGTGGTAGCATGTGGGACCATTGGACTCGTGATGACGTTTGGACTTGGGAAAACTCCACCCAAGGCACCCCATCTCTAGAGGTTTCAAGCTCCATCGCTGCATGTTCCTCCTTTCGTTGAAATCATTAAAGTCAAGGACTCGGATAACATTATATTACGCCATATTTTTTAGAAGAATGCCCCTTCCCGGAAGAGTCACTAAATTTAAGCAGGGAGTCCCTTTCGGGCTGGGAGTATTATAAAATAAACATAGGCGTAACCCCTATAAATATGGTGATAAAACAGTAATCCATATATCCTCAACAATCACAAATGAACACAATATTGTACATAACAAACACTCAAATTGAACTCATAAATCACTCGTCTATAACTCATATAATAACAAAAGATCTTTAAAAATAACTCATTCAAAGGAAGAGAATAAAGCTCCCTAAATACACCTTGGCAGGAAGCTAACACACTAACAACCTTCAATGTCTCTGGTTAGCTAATGAAATCTTGGTAATAAATGTCAACAGTAGATGAATAAACTCTAGTTTGCAATACCCTTTTTTCTCTCAATATGTTTTACTCTCTCTATTTAGGAAGAACTCTCTCCTCTCAAAAGTGGTTAAGGTTAATAAATTGCCCCACACCCCTCCTAAAATGTCTTAGTCCTCGTTCATGTTAAAGACATTCCCCTCACGCTTAAAGTCATAAGAAATAAATGTCTAATGGGTCAGCACACCTAACATCATAATCATTAAATGCTAATACATACATTTTGGCTACCAACTGTGCGTCAGAGGATTGCCATGACAGTGGTAGTTCACCAAACCATCTAATAGCCCCAATACCATAGTGGTTTACTCAAGTTTAGATTGGACAATGGGTAGGTGTCTCGTGACATCACTCGAAGTAGATTTGACCTTTGATAGAGGACTGTTTGGCTCAAGGCCTAATGGAAGATGGGACTCAAGGTTACACTGCATGAGCTTCCATGGAAAATGGTCTTTGGTGTTTTACCAGGTGTATCTAAAATGTTTAAGACAAGCCTTAACGTTGCCTTACTTCTTAATCCTCAAATCCAAGTCCCTTTGAAGTTCCCACGACGAGCTCATTCAATAGAGAAAGTAAGTTGTCCCAAGCCCTCGCTAAGCTTCTTCGTTGCCTTCATGTTTCTTTCTTCTCTTGAGCCTCTTCTGTTAAGAGTGGGAGTTCTCTCTAATTACAAGATTATCTTCAAGATCCCTACAATGGGTGTTATTCTTTTCTACATGTGTGCACATGCTCTTACCTGTATGTTCCCTTTACTCATCTATTTACTTTTTATGTATATCTACCTCATATCTATCATGCTCTCTCTCTCTCTCTCTCTCTCTATATATATATATATATATATATATATATATATATATATATATATATATATATATATATATATATATATCACTTTTCACTCACTTATACACTTGTATATACTCTCCTTGTTCATTTCACACACTTACACTTAGCTTCACTTCTACTCACATGTTCCACACACCACTTAGGTTATCTATGCTTAGGCTTAACTTGCACGCACCCACACACACTTGTGTATAACTCTATGATCACTTACATATATCTCACATTACTTGTAATTGATCCATGTATAGGCTCACGACCACACACACTCGTAAATATTCACATGTCACTCATTCACAAGTATGTACCCCCATCACCATGCATAGTATAGTCTCCACGCTTCATGCTAGATTTAATTTTCGTAATACTTGTATATTTTTACTCGTTAGCGTAATACTCCATTAACTCGCCATGAAAATAGAGGATTTTATCTCTCCATAATATACTAATTAAGACTCGTACATTTTTTCACACTACATAACCAAGAGCACGTCAATATTGACCAAAATTTTGTCCCGTACTAGGGGTCACTTTGTGATGTGTGTTGATCTTATGGGGCATAGTTAACCTAACCCATATGACTCTCCCCTTCCATTGGTCTCATACCTTTGACGTATATCGAACAGTTCCCTCCCGCATCCTACCGCTTGACCGAACTCACTACGAGAGGTATATAACGGGGAACTCGTTTACATATGTCGAGCATATCAAATTCACTCTCACACATATCATCCCCATGAGGTATATCGTGAGGCAATTCATTTACACTCAGCGATATCAAATGGATTGTCCACATGTACCGATGAATGATTTCCCTTATATTCCATAAGTATATCATGGAAGTTATGCCCAAGGGGGGAACTCTTCTGCCAACCTAACAAGTGCATAAATCTCACATAGGCATCAACCATAGGGCATTCATATTTATTTTATCGGTTACCATGTGAAACTCTGCTGAAATTTTGGGTCAGTGTACCTCTCGAATTTTTGCATTATTTTGCCTTTTTTGAAGCAGGACCTTGTCTGTGAGCCTGGAAACAAGTCAAACCATGTCTTATACTTTTAAACCCTAATTTCCCAAGCTCAGATCTTGTCCGATATTTTGTTTAGACTTAGGCAAACCTAATATAAGTAAAAACCTAATAATAATAATAATAATAATAATAATAATAATAATAATAATAATAATAATAATAATAATAATAATAATAATAATAATAATAATAATAATAATAATAATAATAATAATAATAATAATAATAATGAGATTCCTCTCTTTTTTCCCTTCTTTTTCAAAAACCAAATATACCAAAAACATTTATCCCTCCCTTTCTCAAAAATACCGAAAAAATTCTCCCTTTTTCCCTTAAAAATAAATTCGAACTGCTTTCACTCTCAGATCGATCGCATACCCGATTTTGGCTTGGCTCTTCCGTATTGGATCCGATCTTCCGTCCAACCACCCTGAAGCTCCGCTGCTTTTTCTGCTACTTTGATCGAATTTGGGATTTATCTCCATGATCTCTTCATGGAAAACACTGACCAAGCACTGAATGTGAAGCCAAACCTAATGGTCGCCCTACTCCAACTCAGCGCTAAGATTAAAAAACTTCAAATTGAGGTCCACAAAATGCAGCGACACAGGGCCTATATTTCTAAATAACCCGAGGTCCTATTTCCTCGTTCTATGGGTCCACATGTTCCTGAGCCTGTGTGGGTCCTAAAAGAGTACCAACATGTTCAACGTGCTCCATATGCCAATGGGTTGCCACCAGCTCAACTCCTGATTCCAAACTTTGCCCAACCAGGGGCTAATCTGCAAGTTCTCGTGGATCCCAAAGAGAAGGAGTTGAACAAGGTCAAGGAAGATCTCAAACTGCTGTAAAAAATTTTGACCAAGTCAAGATATCTAGGAACTATATGGATGGCCCCCACATGTCCCCTTTATGCCAAAGCTAGACTACTAGAGAAGTTCAAGATGCCAGACATCGAGAAGTTCGGGGACAGCGGGCCCCCAATTATGCACCTTCAAAGCTATAACAAAGTCATGACCCTTATTAGTGCCTCCAAAGAGATAATGGACTAAATGTTTCAGCAGACCTGGAAAGAAAGTTCCCTCCAATGGTTCTTATTTCTTAAAGAATCTAGATTCCATAGTTGGGAAGATGTGGATAGAGAATTCATATCTCAGTATAAGTATAACGAAAAGTTAGAGGTCACGCGCAGAGACTTAGAGGTTCTCAAAAAGAATCTTAGAGAATCAGTAAATAGCTTTATTGGAAGGTAGAGAGAAAGAATTTCCACTATGACCAACAGGACCTCCGAGGAGGAACAAGTCAACATGGTGAAAAAGAATTTCTTGCCTCATATCCAAGCATCTGCAGGAGAACAAAATTACCTGTACTTTTAAGCCCTTTGAGAGGTTGGTATAGATATTGAAGAAGGTGTTACCAAAGAGGAATCTGAATCGAAGAAGGTGACCTAGCAGTTCACCTGTCGAAAGTATGAAAAGCCTACTAGTGCTACAATCTCAACCATCAATAACATTTCCTAACCCATACTTTTTTGGCACTAAAAAATCACCCCAATCCGACCAGAAAAGAGTACACTGAGCTTTATGCTCTCCTTTCCAAAGTTTACCAGGCCCTGTTAAGTTGAAATATCATCAAACCCCTAGACCCCATCCATTACCAAATCCACTCCTTAAAACTTCAAGCTCGATGCCTGTTGTGACTTCCATCAATTCGTAGGTCATACCACCGACAAGTGCTTCCATTTCGAAAATGTGAGCCAAGGTCTAATCAATTGGGGTATCATTAGCCCCACCAACTAATCCTAAACAAATACCACTCACAATCCACTTACAACACATACAAATGCTATCTTTCTAGAAAATTACCCAGAGTGTGACCCATCTACTCAAATTGTGTCCAGCAAAGCACCCATTATCCCCATAGTCTCACCTAAACCTCTCAGGTTTTTCTCGTCCTTTCTCTTTCACCCTACATGTCTTGCTGATTAAGATCTATCACTCCTAACAAGGTCCATCATTATCCTCCATACCCAATCTGAGGGAGAAGGCATGGAGCTACCTATTGTGCTAAACCAACTATAAGAATTTGGTGCTGAAATTGCCCAACAAGATGTCCATCAACTACCAAAAATTCAGTAGACAATTTATGGAAACTCGAAAGTGGGCTCGAGATTCAGACAAATGGGTAGTGCCTGTTGAAAAATTCAGTCAAGATGATGTAATACAGATCATGGTCAATATATTTCACCAGACGAAGTAAATCTGAAGCATCTTTGAGTTCCTCACTCCTTTGAAAATTTTATGGACAGTTGGTCCCTTCATTCCTACATTTCCTCGTAAATTCGTTGGGGTTTTCAAGTGTATTGATTACTCTTGGAAAGAAGACATAGTCTCCACCGAATGGGGGATGACCTTGACAGTTCAGAAGATGAGTCGGATCATGAACAAGCTAGTAAAGCTACCAGCTTGTGTGGAATGGTCTCTTTTGAGAATTTAGTGGAAGAAATAAACAAAGTGTCCGCTCATCCCGAGATAGATGAAGCCATGGGGTTATTGTTCTTCTCCACCTCAGTGAATCACATGACCCGATCAGGGCGGTATTACAAAGATTCCATTCCTTGTGCAACCAAAACAGACAAAGGAAAGGGTGTGGCCAAAGAACTTCTAATGCTAGAAATAACCACTGAGGAAAGAAAAATCCTTGATTAACTTAAGAAAACCCAAGTCAATATCACCCTATGAGGACTCTTCATGTCCTCTAAGCTCCATTGAATTTCCCTTATAAAGCTCCTCATCGAACCCACGGTTTATCCATCTACTACTCCTGAAAAAGATATAAATCTAGTTGGATCCTTGACCCCTTCCAGACCCCTCTCCTTTTCTGATGAAGAATACCAAAATTAAGCCCTAATCATAATTATGCTCTTAATATCTCCATCAAAGTCTGGGTAAAGACAGTCCAACTATCACTGGCCAATAATGAATCTTCTCTCACTGTATGTCTGCTTAGAACCTTCAACTATTTGGGGCATAAATTCAGTGATCTCACTACCACATCTTTCATTGTGCGCTCTTATGACAACACTCATCGAGAAGTAACGAGTTCCATAAAACTCACACTAGGGGATGGCATTATCATTCCTCTGAAATAATTCCAAGTCATCTACATACCTGCTTTCTTCAACCAACCCCTTGGCACACCTTGGATCCACATCATCCGAGGCGTATCCTCTTCTATCCAATTGAAGTTGAAGTTCTTTACCAAAGTTTAGGTTATCAACATTTTGGGGGACGACAACAGTATAGATAATGCAAGCACTAGCAACCCAGTATTAGAAATTTAGCATGGGACAAATGGCACGCTCCTCTTTGATTTCAGAATTGATCCACTCCCCATCCCAGTAAGGGACAACTTTAAAGATAGAGTCTATTCAAAACACAACCCTCATGGCAATTTTAAAGTGATTCAAATGTTCAAGAGCATCCACTTGATGCCTGGAATGGGGCTAGAGTGATGCCAGTAAGTAATTCTTGATCCCATAATATTAAAAAAGGACTTTACCCCATATGGAATGCGTTAACAACCATCACCGAATGAACTCAAATGACTCTATCGACCAGATCGAAAAGAATCTTGGAAGATGAAAAACTGTTTCAAAAGACTCTTTGAATGGAAGATTTGCTAAGCATGGTGAAAGCTTACCCTTTTGTGGAATCCCTGAACCATGGTACGACCATGTTTATAAGAAGACAAAATTGGGGTTGGAAATATTCTTTAGAGATAATAACTCATGGGATAAAGACTGTAAATATGAAGTGTAACCTCTCATAGAGCTCTTTCTCTCCTCGTCAAGCTCAGTATCAAATATTTCATCTACCAAGTGGTCAACCTCAATAGAAAACAACTTTTGTGTTACTTTAATTATAATCTCAATACCTCAAATATTGTATATAGCACATTGATGATATGTGGAAGGCACTATGCCATGAGTGTGCATCCGCACTCGCCCTATAAGAAGTTGGTAGCTTGTGCTGGCATTGATGACATGAAATTTAATGTAGGAAGTGAAGTTCCCCCGCTTGATACCCACATTCACGTTCTCGAACGACTTCATGCGTGCACTATTAAATCCCAAAATTACCAATGGTACGGGAACTATATTTTCTTGAGAGATCCCTGCCTTATACAAAGTGTTGATTGGCATGATGTTGATGGATGCTCTTCCATCCATCAATGCCCTGGGAAAATAAATCCCATTGATTATGGCTATCACGTAGAGCAGGCGTATGTGAAAATATGTCACTTGTCTATCTACTTCAAAAAAGACCACCTCAGAAGTGTATCTTTTGATTAGTAGTCCAATAGGTCCCTGCTAATTCAACGAGGGGTCCCCTCTCTGCTATACTGATTCCAAAATCTTTCTAGTGATGACCACCCTAGTGTCATAATTTACTCATCTCTGGTCGAAGAACCACTTGAACTTAGGACTCCTTGTTATGGCTTCGCACTCAGAGTCTAAGTCCACCTTATAGGTTTGGGAATCATAGACATATTATACTTCAGATGTTCCTCCTTTATCTAGAGAAAGGATATTATATACTTCATCTTCTGGGGGGGGTTCACTTCCTCATCCCCCTCACCTTAAGCCTCTTCTTGGTCGGGATTAAAGAACCATTCCTCACGCATCCTCTCATTCTCAAATTTATGTTCTTTAATAAGTGTCAGTCCTTATACCTTTTCACAGATCTTCTCGCTATCTTCACATTCCTTTATGTCACAAGTTACTTCATCATCACAGGCCACCACCATATTGGCAATGCCATAATGATGTGCTAGAAGTGGGTTCTCATTGACATCAACTGGGGGTATCTTTAAGGTACCACTGGCCACCTTCTTTCCAATGATCCTCCGAAGGTAGAAACAATCCTTAGTGTCGTGCTGAACTCTCTCGTGTAACTCATAATATTTGGCGTTAGCCATGTCTGCTGATGTTGGAACTTCGTCATTTGAATTAGGGGACCTACTACCCCCTCTCGTACCAAAGTGTGATAACAATCCATTACTTCCTCTACACTACAAGGCAGTGATGGTCGGACATTATCTCTAAACTGCCTCTTTCCAGATGGTTTCTTGCCTTTGAAATTGGGGCCCCCTTCTTCCCTTTTTAACCTCCATCTACATAATTATCCCTTGCCTTCTCGAGACTTGGAATCTTCCAGAAGTTATAGGCACCTTCATCCTCCAATTAGGGGGTCTAGGGTTGATTATCATAGCTATGTTATTCGCAGCCTGGGTGAATTCTCTAAAAGTCCCATATTTGTTCTCATTGACCAAATGGATTCTTCAAGGATCCCTTCAACACATATTTGCAACAATCTTACCCCCGCCACATATTCATGGACATCTAGTGCCCTCTTACAAAAACACTTAATATATTACATCATCTCTTCACCAGGCCTATGCACTTTATGAGCCATGTATCTCGACGTGAATTCATCCTCTACTACAAAAACTTTTGAAGAAAGTGCCTGCGCATTTCCTCCCAGGTGGGGATGCTATTGGACGCCAAGTGGGAGTACCGCGTGTAGTCCTTCCCTGTGAGATTTTTGGAGAACTCCCAAAATTAGATTCTTATCATTCCCCTACACTCCTAGGTACTCCATAAATATTTTCACATGCACTCTTAGATTTTCTCCTTTGTCATCGAATTTGATGAATTTGGATGTAACATACCCCTCAGGGTATGGCTTCTCATTCACACTCTTAGGGTAGGGGTTTTCCAACTCATCGTATAGATGAGAAGTCTCCCTCTGACAAGAGGAGATTAGCTTATTCACTTCCTCTATGGTAACCACCAAAGAGGGAGATTCATCCAAACCCACATGCTTTGTTACTAGTGATCTCAATGGTGTCACGACTTACTCTGGAACCACCTTTCGTGGCGAAACCACCTCTACTGTTGATGTTGTTCTTGCTGCAACGACTGCCCCTTGAGAGTGGGTTGCTACTAGTGTTACACAAATTTTTCCCAAGCTTGCGAAATCCACGTTATTTTATTTCAAAAACTCAAAAAACATTCCCATTAGATTCAAACTTTCCAATTGAGCTACTGCTGTTGAACTGGTATGCCCTCCTAAAGGAGAAAGCATTCTAGCTCTGATCACAACTACCTCCTCTTATATGGTATGATCACTCTGAGCTCCATACCCAGGTGGAGTGCCTTCAAAAATTAGCAACTTAGAAACATTAAAAACTTCTTTTTCCATGAAAGTGAGGATACCTCGCTAGTGGAGTTTGATCAGAAATTGGAACAGGTGAGGCATGACCCACTCCAATGGACTCTTTTTTCTAAGGTGTTCAAAAGTTTCAGGAGTAGCTACTTATAAAACCTTCCTTTTCTGGTAAAAATGGAGTCAAAACTAGAACCACTCCCTACAAGAAGATAAACTTCACAAATAATAATATTAACTTGGAGAAAAGAATCTCCTAAGAATGATGGATGTCAATGTGGGAGTGAAGACACAAGCACTCATCACTTAGAGAGAGAGCAAGGAGAGAATACTAGGTGGTCTAGTGTGATTCTGACAGAGTAATGTCTTAAACATGATTTTTTGATGTCTGATTTGACCTCACCAATGGTCCTATTTATAGGTGAATATGAGGCTGATTTGGACCTTTGGGGCACCAAAATCGAGAGATAAAAATTAGAGGGACAAGGTCTGTAATGTACCTTTTGTCCTTACTACGTCTGTAGTCACTTTTCCCCTCTAATAGATGACACCTGGTGTAAACCAAAGTCATAAGTCAAATATGTATTCTAATGGAGACAAAATATATAATTTGGTAAATATCTTTTTTAAATGGTAAATTGTTGAACAAACTTTGTAAACTTGAGACTGGCCTCGAGGACTACCCTCTCTAAAATCATTTTGTAAAAAGTTCATTTCTTATGAGCAACCCCTTGGCTACTCGCCTCAGTTGTGACTAAGTGTGAGTTGTATGAGTACTTGAGTGACTCCTAGGGTCTCTCTACTATTATTCTCTCTATCTTAAAGTTCTAAGGGGTTGAGCTTACTCAACAAACCTTGTTCCTCAGCCACCAAGCCAAAACTTCCAAGAGATCCCAACTTGCCTTTTTTATCCATGCTTACTCAAATAGGCTACCTGTACAAGAAAGTAAATATTAGTACTTTGTTATTTTCTGGGTAATAAATCTTGGGGAGGAGGCCATTATAGGTGGACCTCCTCGTCGTGTCTCATTTATGTAGTTGGTAATTTGGGGCAGAGGGACCACTCTATGTGGACCTCCTTACCCTTACTCTATTTTCATGATATGTGAATTGGGAAAGAGGGGGTTGCACATAATGAGTCCCCTTGCCTTGGCCTTTTCCTATGGCCTCAATGTATTTGGAGAGACTACTTATGGTGAGCCCTCTTCAACTTGCCTTTTCTTTATGGTTTTATTCTTGGGACGAGGGGCTTCTCGTAGTGAGCCCTCCTCGTCCTTGCTTCTTTTCTGTGGCTTGAGTTTTGGAGGGCCCCTCGTGGTGAATCCCCCTCATCCAATGAGACTTTGACTTTAGCCTTTGCATATTTAAGAAGGGGTTGCTCGTGATGAGCCCCCCCCATTTTTATCTTCTTTTTGTAGCTTCAACCTTGGGAAAAGGGGTTGCTCGTGGTGAGTCCCCTTATCCAAGTATGCCCTTTGGACATGGGACTCAATCCAGGTAGGCCCCATCTCTTTGAATTTTTATTGATAATTTTAGATAAAGGCAGCGCCTTCATGTGGGCCTGCTCACTAGTGTGATTTTCTCAAATGAATGAGTACCCCTCTACACCAAAAACCAAGACCATTCAAGGTCTCCGCCTCTACCACTGCCGTAGGACTACGTGATAAGACATCCATGCCACTACCGTGGACACTTGAGGATTAGCTGTCAAGTCACCAATCACTAGTAACAACCTCGTAGTCAAGCTCAAATAAATAGCTCCATCACCAACAAAATCCCTCCAACACATCGAATTCAGTACAATCCAACAAAGGCGACAAGTTCCACTTTACATCGATCTTTCTATTTCCTCATTCATATACCAACCAAGCCTCCAAGCCTTCCTCTATCCAAAAGTTTCCAAGAACACATTTTTCTTAAAATAATTTCCTTCAAAGGGAAGCTTTTTGGAACCGAGCCTCCAAGGCCTTCCTCTACTCAAAAATTCCAAAAATATAATTTTCCTACATTTTCTCAAAACAAAACCTCAGCAGAAAATTAAACTATATATATACTAAGCCACTAAATCAAGATAATCAAACAAAAAATATGCATCTCTTTTTGCCTTTTTAAACCTCTTTTTAGGTACAAAGTCGTTAAATCAAGCATACAGCATGATCAATGCCTAGCTCCTCTCGTCATAATGACTGATCCCCAAGAAAATCCTAAAGGAAAGAACCCGAAATGGATTTTACCTAATCTGCCTCAAAACACTCTCTCCCGAGTACCATATGTACCCAAACTCATGTACTAGCAACCATCTCATTTGCGCGTGCATACCCATAGCCCTCGCAGAACACCCAAAGGAAGACTCTAAGGATAGAAGGTTACCTACGTCCCTATCAAAGAATCCATAATCCACCCAGAAGAAAAGTTTAAAACCTCTTTCCCATACCGATTGGCAACTACCTTTTCCTCTTCCCAAATAATCCAAGGAGTCTGTGCCTCTACTGATTGGAACCTTCCCAGGCCTACTTATCAGTAGTCCCCTTTAAACTTTGTACTAAAAATGACAGAAAAATCCAAAAATTGCTCAAAAAAATCTTTAAAATTCCCAAAAATCTTTGAAAAATATAGAACATTATTTTCCTTTAAGAAAATTATTTTTTGGAGAACTAATTCCCTTACAAACTCTTGAAACCCCTAAATAAATTAATCTTACACTCTTATCGCTAGCATACTCCACAGTAGAACCAATGATGCACCCGCATCCAAGTCTACTATAATTCCCCCATCGGAGCCTCAAAACTAAATATCCCCTAATGGAATTTTAAGACAACACCATCCCCAGAAGAATCAAAGGTTCGCCTATGTCAAAGTCCATAATTCCTTCCCCAATAGAATTATCACCCTCCAAACTATAGCTTTAGGTCCTCAGAATTGACCTTAACTCGTAGAATTGGTCATCACAACTTTAGGTCTTAAGAATTGATCTCAATCCACAAAATCGATTGTCATAACTTTATGTCCTCAAAATTGGCCTCGACCCGTAGAATTGGTCACCACAACTTAAGGTCTTCATAATTGAACTCGACCCACATAATTGGTCGTCATAATCTTAGGTCCTCAGAATTTACCTGGGCCCTCAGAATTTCTCGTCCCAACTCAAGGTCCTTAGAATTGACCTCGACCCTCAAAATTGGTCATCATCATCCCCTTAAGCCCTCATAATAGACCTCAGTCCTCATAATTGATCGTCCCAACTCAAGGTCCTTAGAGTGATCTCGACCCATAGAATTGTCACCATAACTCATGGTCCTCAAAAGTGAGCGTGGCTTGTAGAATTAATTGTCATAACCTTAGGTCCTCAGAAGACCTTGGCTCGTAGAATTAGTCATCGTAACTTTAGGTCCTCACAATTGAGCTCGGTCCGTAAAATTGGTCATCACAACTTTAGTTCCTCATAATTGACCTCGGCCCAAAAATTTGGTTGTCTTCATAACTTTAGGTCTTCAAAATTGACCTCAACCCTAAGAATTGGTCGTCCCAACTACAAGTTCTCGTAATTGACCTCGGTCCTTAGAATCGCTCGTCATAACTCAGGGTCATCATAATTGACCTCATCCCTCATAATTATTTGTCAAACTTTAGGTCCTCATAATTGACCTAGACCTACAGAATTGGTCATCACAACTCTAGGTCCTCAGAATTGACCTCGATCAGTAAAATTAGTCTTCCCTAGCATAACTTTAGGTCCTCAAAATTGACCTCGACCCGCTAAATCGATCATCATCATCTCCTATGTCCTCATAATGGACCTTAACCTGTTAAATGGGTCATTTTTATCTTCTTAGGTCCCCAGAATAGACCTCGACCCGCTGAATTGGTCACTCTAGCCCCTTAGAATCAACCTTAACACCTCCTCGACTAGATGCATCGGTCATCCTTAGGTCCTAAAAATTATCCTTAACCCGCTAAATCATTCATCCTCATCTCTGTAGTTTCTCAGAATTGGCCTCGAACTGATGAATCGATCATCCTTATCTCCTTAGGTCCTCAAAATTAACTTTTACCCTCTGAATTGGCCATCCTCATCCTCTAAGTTAACAGAATTGACCTAAAATCTTCATCCCTAACATCGATATGGTCTCTATCATTCAAAGGCCTTATTTTTTTCCAAGCTTACCCATCTAAGAGATCTCTATAGACACCCCATCTTAGGACCCCTACCCCCCCCCCCAAAGGACCTTCTTAGGTCCCTAGCACTCACCCGTTCAGCATAAACCTTAGGTCATACTTTGAGTACTGATCTAGAGGCCACCAGGCGCTCCCAGGCCCCATTTGATTCTAATTAAATCGCTCACTCCCTCATCATCTCATGAATACTTGAAGGTATTTGAATTCACTTTCCAATAGTCTGCTTCATGCACGAATCAGCCTTACGATTTGGACAAATCGTCTGTTTTACTTCAAAAATTGATCTAGTGGCCACCGGGCGCTCCTGAGTCTCATTTGACTCTGGTGAACTCCATTTCTGGAGAATAATCTCATTAAATCTTCGAAGTGATTTGAATGACCTTTCAAACATTCTACCTCATATGTAATTCGGCTTTAAGGTTCGAACGAATAGTTCATTTTAACCTAAAAACTGATCTGGAAACAAATGGGATCTTTTGGGACCCATTTAACTATACAACTTGAGCAAAGCTCAATGAATCCCCTAAGATCTTTTAATTCCCTTTCCAAAGGTCTATCCCATACGTGAATCAGCTATACGGTACGAACGAATAACCCATTTTACCCCAAAGGATCATCGAGTAAATTTAGGCCCCATTTGATCTTCGTCAACTCTTTAAACTGAACGACCCTGAATGAAATCTTAAAGGTCACTGAATAATCTTTCCAACGGTCCATCCTGTGCACAAATCGACCTTATGGTTTGGATGAAGATCCATTTTCCTTCAAAAAACTACCTTTTTAGTGACCAACGGGCCTTTCCGGGGCCCGTTTGACCTCGATTAACTTTTGGACCCAAGATCGGCTCATGGATTCTTGAAAGGATATGAATACCTTTTCCAAAGCTCCACCCCATGTGCGATTTTGACTTATAGTTTGCATTTTACGACCATTTTCTAAAAAATCAATTTCGGACTATCAAATGGCACCCTAGGGACCCTGCCTATCGACAGTGTGCTTGAGATGCTATACTGACACCCCCCTGTCCCTATAGATATAGGCCATGGTTTCATCTTAAAAGAAACACTCAGAACACCCCGCAACCTATTAACACCCCTCTCAGCAAGTCAGAGAACATTCGCTCAAATTCAGAGTTGTTCCCTTTCCTAAAAAACATTTTACCCACATTTTCCTTCAATCACTTTCATAACTCACTCGATAAATTCCCCCACCTCTCCATACCATTGCAAGATCAACATATCTACATCCAAGATAAACATCAAGCATCCATAAAAAGGTCTAATTCTCCATCATTTTCTCTAATTCTCTCATTTTAGTATGATTGGCGTTATTTCTACTTTAGCATTTTGTTTCATTACATTACATATATTAATCTCTAACCTTTATTAGTAGTATTTTCTCATACTCTATTTTCATTAAAAGAAAAAAACAAGAAAGCAAGGGTTTATCTATCAATTCCAAAAGAGGGGTTATCATTTAACATTCTCACTCTTTAAATACATTTTTCTCTACATACACATAAGAAAAATCCCCTGTTTGGATTTAGGGATTAAAACCCAATATATGTTATCTTCGAACTACGTGGACTTTGATTCCCCATGGGCTACGTAGGCATGTTAGGTTCATCACGAGATTCGAGTCCTCCTTTTATGCATGTTTAAATGTTTCCCTTTTATCATATATATATATATATATATATATATATATATATATATATATATATATATATATATATATATATATATATATATATAGGGAGAGGTTCACAAGTGAACCTAAAACATGAACTTTTTAAAGAACCTTAATAAAAAATACTTAATAATCAATTAATTTTAATTCCTATGTTGTAATTGGTCCGCGTTAGCGGCAACGGACAAGTGTGTCGATCGATCCCCAATCACCCCACCAACCCCCCCACCCCACCCCGCAACCCCCATCCCCATGGAAGCCCTGCTGTCATAAGGGCTGCTATAAGGGCTACCATGGTCGTGGTGGTGGTGGTAGTGGTTAGTGGTTAGGGTTGGGGTTTTGGGGGGGGGGGGGTCGGGGGAGGGTGAGGGGGGGATCGATCGACAAGCATGTCCGTTGTCGCTGGCGCGGACCAATTACAACATAGGAATTAAAATTAATTGATTATTAAGTATTTTTTGTTAAGGTTCATTAAAAAGTTCATCTTTTAGGTTCACTTGTGAACCTCTCCCTATATATATATATTCTTTATGAGTTCATATTCTTATATGCTTTTGTTTCATCTGATATACACATTCACTCTTCCATAGCGACTTGTGATGGGACAAACACTCATATTATATTTTGAATTATTATTTTCAAGAACACTCCTAAGTATGAATTTACTTAGTCCTTTTCCATCACACGAGTTGAATGATTCCATTCTTCACCTATATTGTCCACATGAGTACACACTTTACGGTGTCTAACAGGAGAAGATTAACACAAGCCCATGAGAGATTGAAAGGGAGGGATGGGTACCTAACACCTTTCCATTCCGTAACTTAGTCCCCGGACATTTGAACTACTTTATTTTGCAATCATTAATATTGTCCTTGACGCCGTTCTCTCGAGGTGGAGACATTTATTTTTCCTATTTTGTGCAAAACAGGTTGTCGACTCTATATCTACACATTAACCCCCACAATGACCACGTTCGAGCACCCCGAGAAAAGGCGCAAATCCCCTGTGCGCCCAAGAGGGAATTTGAAAATGGAGGCCCCGAGATGACCACAATTCTATTATTTCTAACAACACATGAGAGATATTTGACTTGCGAAAAAGTTGTAAAATTATTCGACGCAAATGGATATTTAAAAATAAAATTAAAGTTGATGGTTCCATTGCTAAATTGAAGGCAAGATTGGTAGATAAAGACAATAGGCAAAAGGAAAGAACGCTTTTGCATATTTTCTAGGGAAAAATTGATAAATTTAAGGCAATATTGGTAGCTAAAGACAATAGGCAATATGCAATGGCTAAAACGACGAACGGTGAATCCTCCACGCTTTGATTCCTTGTTCTTCCTACTCAAAATTCCTCCCAAGTTCTCCCCATTCTCTAGGGCCATTAGGATTTGTTTTTAATGTGTAAAGTGATTAAATAATGATACTTAAATCTATTAAGTATTTCTAATTCTCGCACTGATACATTAGGCTAATTTTTGGGGGCCCCAAGTGGACCCAAAATACTACTCGAAATAGACCAAAACTTAACCAAATGATACATTTATCCCCCGGATGCAACTTATGACAATAAAAATACGTAATCGGATCTCGTATCTAGAATCCACTCCAATTATACCTCTTATATCACGAAAAAAACTCAAAACGTAAAATAAAGCGACCAATTAATTATTTTACACGTAACCGCATATAGTCCAACATAACTAATTACACTCATTAATTAAAAATATCACGCGACATAAATAAATTACTTAATATGCAAATTTAATTATCACCTATACATGTAATTTTTATTACCAAATATATCAAGTAATAATTAATTCTCATTTATTAATTTCTTCTCACAATTAATAAATAGTAAATAAATTCCAAAAAATACGGAGATAGAGGTTGGGTCAAGGATGGGGATGATTTTTAATCCTTGATACTGCTTCGGGGCAGGAATGGGGAATGCGGTCGCAGTGCCATGGAGATCACTGGTATATTGTATTTTTTTTAATTAATAACATATTTAAATATTATCATTTATCTTACATTTTTTAAGTAAAAAAATTGCAAATGCACTTATAATAAATAAATGATTTATATATTATCTTTTACACTTATAATTAATTTTTTGATTATGATTAAAAGAGGTAAAAAATAAACAAAAATATTTTTTACCAAATTGGGTCCCCATGGGGATCCGCCAAAAGATCTGCGACAGCGATTCGCCACTTCGAATAAAACAAGGATGGATGGGGGACAATGATGCGAATTTTAAATGGGGGCGAGGATGGGGGAAGGGATGGATTCACCGACCCCACCCCATTACCATTTCTATAAATGACTTAAGTGTAACGCCAACCCAAAGTGGAGGCATCGCCCCAGGCCCCCTTTTTGGCGATATTAAGAGTCCTAAAAAAGAATTTAGAAAAATCTATTTATGATTATTTTGTTAAAAAAAATGTCATAAAGCTCTCTAAAATCATTTTATATGGTTGTTGTATGTAAAAATTACTCTCCTACATGGACCAAATATACACATGTTCTCCATCATGGCCATTCAGCTATCTTGATTGGAATCAGAGATGCCTAGTCGGCTAGAATGCCGACCAACTCCCAGAATGTGAGCCATCAGGAATAGCAAAGGTTACTCGTGTGGAATGGTAACCAGCACTAAATTTCAAGAGTCTTATTTATTATATACATATTTAAATGCCTGGAGATATAAATACATTCCGTCTCTAAGGTTTCACATCACTATAAATACATAATCTCCCTTAGCTCATGGGGATGATTCACTCAATCATAAGCACACAATACTGAGCTATTGTAACCACCTAAATAATACCAACAGTGGATGTAGGCTTTCTACATAATTGAACCACTTTAAAAATATTGTATCTCGTGTGTTTGTTTAGATTACTTATCATAATTATATGTGATTATAAATCTGGACCCAATCCATTTTTAGACATTAACAAACTGGCATCGTCTGATGACTGTTCGTCATCATTCTTTAATCTTGTGTATTGCTTTTGTTTTATTCTTTGGAGAACAACCACTCTTCCTGAAAGTAGCCTGGCAGCTAAAGGTAACAACCCAAATCCATCTTCTCCCCCTAACGAGACAAATCTTGAAGAAATATTGCTTAACTTGGCTAGAGGACAGGAAGCCATACAAGAATCAGTTAGGCAATTGGCTCGCACGATGCAAGACAAGTCCTCTAATTCCAAGAGAGACATGCCACCTCCACCAGCTAGGAATGAGAGGAGTTATCATTCCATATCCTTTCGTGATAGGTTATGCCATCCTGGAGAAGCATCTTCATTCCGAACAACGGATTACTATAATGGTCGATCTTTTTCTAACGAAAGGCCAAGAGTGTTGAAGAGGCTAAGTAGGGAATCTATTTTTGATCGCTTGGGTCCCGAGAAATCAGAGGTTATCCTAGGGATCAGGAACGTCATCGCGAGAACAGAGATGGATCAATAAGATCAATGGAAATCATGAGAGGCTCTATGCGGGACAAGCAGACTTCTCAGGAAGAGAGCTCAACAGATGTGCACAGTAAAGCCAAAAAAGCTGCTTCAACTAAATCTAAAACAGAGGAACATTCCTGGAAAGGATCCATGCAGTGATTGGAAGATTGGTTAGTAAAAAAGGCCAAAACTAAGAATCCTTTGCAAAGGAGTTTTATAAAAAGATCACCTTTTATTCAGGACATTGTGGACTACCCCACACCTTCTAAATTCAAGGCGCCAAGTGTTACTCTCAAGTATAATGGGAAAATTGATCCAGTCCTCCACATTGAAAAATATAAAGTTGCTGCTAATATATACTATGTTCCCGACGAGATGAGGTGCTGATCTTTCTCGAGTTCCATCATAGGTCCATCCTGGATATGGTACAATAATCTTCCGAGAGGTAAAATCTCTAGTTTCCATCAGTTGGCCGAATTATTTATTAATAACTTTTACTTTGGGGTTAATTCGATTGAGAGTGTAACTCGTCTCTTGACGGTGCGCTAAAAATGGAGAGAAAGTACTCGGGGTGACTTACACACTTTAACAATGAGAATCTAATGGTGGTGGATTATGAAGAAAAGACAGTCATTGCAGCATTGATGATTTGATTGCTCGACAAATATCTTTACTATGGTCTAGCGAAATATCCACCCAAAACCATAACAAAGCTAATGGCAAAAGCTGGAAAGATTATTAATATCGAGGAGGTTATGGCTGTTAAGGAAGTTTTGGAGATAAAAGTTGAAAGTCAGCAGAACAATTCATTCAAAAAAGATAAAAAGATTGACCGAATCAGTAAGTACGATGAGTATATTCTACTCACCAAAGGTGTCCATCACATCTTGGAGGATATTAGGGGAAACAAAGGCTTGAACTGGCCTGAAAATCTAAAATCACCTCCCAACTGAAGTGATAAATCCAAATACTACGATTTTCACAAAGAGTATGGGCACACTATTGATAGTTGAATTGCCTTGAACAATGAAGTAAAAAATCTTATTCGTTGAGGAAAATTGAATAAATTTATTGATCAAAACGGCAGTCGAGATTCTCGAAGAAGGTCTGAAGACCCTGGTCGAGGAAGGGATGACACTAAAAGAGCATGTAACAATAATTTTTAGGAAGATCCTAACTTGCAGAAGAAACCTAATGAGCCTGAGGTATAAGTAGGAATAATTTCCTTTGGCTTACACTTCATCGCCGAAGGAGACGATGGAGGAAGAGATGAAATTGCAAAAAAAAAAGCTTATCTGAACAAAGCCAATGCTTGCCCTTCGATTAGATAGATTAATATGTCTGAATGCATAGATGGTCGGATAAGAATAATTAATAAGGACAGACTGGTGATTAAATTCTCTCAAAATGATTTGAGTGGGGTTGTTTATCCTCATGATAATCCGCTAGTCATCACTTGTAGGGTTCACCATAGCAAAGTTGCAAGAATACTGGTTGATAATGGGAGTTCTGCAGACATTATGTTCTATAACTTTTACAGTAGCAAAGGGCTATGAGACAGTAAGCTAGAACCATATCATAGGCCTCTCATAGGATTCTTAGGAGAAAGGGTTTATCCCTTGGGAACAATCAAGCTAGATGTGTTGGTCATCACCTAGCCAGCATGAAGAAAAAAAAAGAATTCGTTTCTTTATGCTAGACAAATACATCCCATCAACTTATAATATCATCATCGACAGAGTGGGAATGAAACAGTTAGAAGTCGTGCCATCCACCGTGCATTAGTGCATGAAGTTTACTAATGAATGATGGAGTCGACATAGTGAATGGTAACCATATGGAAGCCATAGAATGTTATTATACTTCAGCCAACCAACAGGAAGTACAGAAGGGTGCAACTACATTCCACATCAATGCTCCAAATCCTCTGTAAGAGGAAGAGTTGGTGAAGGGAAAAGTTATGAAAGAAACAAAAACTATCGTGTTAGATGAAGATAAACCAAAAAGAACCACTCAAATTGATTCAAGGATGACTCCTTCCCTCAAACAGGAATTTATTACATTCCTTACAGAAAGGAAGAATGTGTTCGGGTGGAGCCACGAGGATATGCCAGGGATTTATCCAAATTTCATTTGCCATGAACTCAACATTTATCCAAATTCAAAGCCAATCAAGTAGAAACACTGATTTTTTAGTCCCGAAAAGAATATTGCAATCTAAGAGGAAGTGGATGTAACACCCCGATCAATTAAATGTCGGGTGATCAGTCCTATACCCAATTAAATCAGAGTATACAGTTGGTTCGTTCTTAACATCACTATTGAAAAACATTTTATTTTTGTTAATCACTTAATACTTAATTAAGTTGGTGTTAAAAAGTTTCAAATTTTAATTTAATACAATCTCATTTTACCATTATGAAAATGTCATGTAATCTATTCCACAACAATGCATAATAGATAAGTAACATCACAACTGAATTAAATGTAACTGGAATGAACTCCCCGTTTTAAATATCTCAATACAACAATCCAAATAAACTGAATGTATCAAAACTGACATAAGTAATACAACTGTCTGAGATAGAATCGAAATAACTAGAATCCTTGGGCGACATGCCCTACATGAACTAAGTACTATGGATGTATGAATCAAGAGAATGAAAGCGTCTAAGCATAGTCAGAAACTCCATAGCATCCATAGTATGTCAAGTATCCAATCCTCTATATCTGGCATTCTTATGGCAGGACACGCAATATAGAAGATACAAGGGAGGCAAGAATATGCAAGAAAACGAGCCAGAGCCCGATGGTAAAATATTTTTAAAAATATCAAGTGATTAACAAGTGCAATTAAGCAATTATTGTGAACATGTTTGATTCTCGAACTCTCTTTTGAGATTCTCACCTCTCATCTAGTGTGCACGCCTAACGTACCTTAAAACCATACTAGTTATCATTGCCATGCTAATGGATTCTTTCCATTCTAACACCTAAACATAGCCTAATATCATTCCCACGTATTTGTCTCGTAATATAAGTAATACATATATATCCAATTTCTCTTTAACATGGATAAGCACTTTTTCAATTTAATATAATTAAGTGTTCACCGACTTAATTCTTTTCTGATTTCATTATCATTCATGTATACTTAATTCACACAATATATAATATCACAAGTATATATATATATATATATATATATACATTCACTCTATTATATATATACAACACAGCACCCCGAGACTCAGCTGCGGTGCATGCATACTCTGCTATCATGTCCGAGTACATCTCGTCACTGTACAAAGGACTGTCGATTCAGTATATCCCTTGAACCATAAATAACAAACACAAATATTGGAGGCAAACATAGTCCTAAGACTTTGGGCTATGCACATACCTACACACCCAAATGACCTTTCCATACCATTGTTTTGACACATGGCAATCAAACCTAAGTCCTATGTTCTGAGGTACAAGTCAAAAATCCCCCCTAAGGCTCATTAGGACATAACTGACCTCAACACGCAAACATCTCGTCGATAGCAAGTAGGCTAGGTATGTCATACACTCAAATCATCATATAGGTATACAGTCAGCCTATATATATATATATATCAACAATAGGGCATAAGCACATCCCATATTACCAGTCTCATATGTAGTATACTTATATCTCGAATATCCTCCGTATTATGGTATTTTAAACCTCAATTATATTATAGGTATTCACTCCACCTATGCATAAATATCAATAAATGGGTATACTCTCATCCTATATACAAATCCCACACATAGTATATTTCTAGTTTATTCCATAAACTAATAATTCACATTTTATTCACATTTTCCATTACTCCTAACATCTCTTGTTAACCGAAAGGATTTAATTAATTATTCTCATAGCTACCTTCAACCCATACTTATTCCTCCAAAACCCATACTCATTATAACAAGCTCGGATTATATTTTAATTCTCAATAATCCTTTTTTCTCGATAAAGTTACATTCTGCCCAGAAATATAAATTACAATTTGAGACTTTTCTGCTCCGATTTTGAAAAAATTTAAAACTACAAACTTGTGCAGAACGTGATTTTATACAAGAACTCGTGAGCACACTACCAATGTCCGCTTAAAATAATACTAAAATTATCATACAATGTTCGTCCTTTTTCTACATATTTCTACCTATGGGTTCTAACAGAATTCATCCTCAAAACCTCTACCAAATAATTCCAAACTCCTTATAATTCATCCCAAATGATATACCCAAGTATGTACATGATTTATAACATCAAATCATATCAAAATCATCATATAATTTCGATTAATCATGCTAATCTCATTTTAATTCAGAAAATCTGCATTTTATCATTCTTACTCAAGAACACACCCAAATTTCTTCATCAAATAAACCCAATTTTCATGATTTTAATTCTAATATCAATAAGGGATTAATCCTACATGGTTTCCATTTCAAGGATTAAATCAAAATCATCAAAATTCATCTTTAATTTATAAATCTTTTGAAAAAAAATATTTTTCTATCTACCATGGACAATATATATGTTATTGATTGCAAGAGTTAAAACACTTGCCTTTGATTTCATAGGTCTGAACCTTTGGATTAGATGATGCTATGGTGTTCCTCTCTTTTCCAGTCACTCTCTGGTGGCGGCGGTGGTGGTGCAAGGTGTCTTTATCCCTTAGTTTTCCTAGAACAACCCTTCCTCGCCTAAAGAAATATTTCTCTTTTCTCAATGGATGTCTCTTAGAGTTTTGGTGACTAAACATTTGGTTAACATATCTCTTAAATTATATAAAAATACCCAAATTTCGTAAGTACAATTCATCTCCCAAGTAAAATGACCAAAATACATCTTTGGGGTGTCTATTCGGTTTCAAATTGACCCAAGACCCAAATCAAACCCTAGGGTTGACTTATCTGATTTAAACCCTTTCGAACACTTTGGTGCCCTAGAAATGACCATTCGAATGACATAAAAATAATTTACTTTTTATTACATTCAATTATAGTCCCGACACGACTCGCACGCGCGTCCCGACTTAATTATCGTAATTGTCGTATTTATAAATCCCGAAATTTTTTATAAAGTCATAATCATATACTAATTTTAATCACTAAGTAATATTTAATATCAATCACATATTACTTTATTCTAGTAATAATCAATACGGATTAATTTCATTTAATTTCACATAAATAATTCCAATTAATCCCCATTGATTTAACCCATTTACTTTTAATTTATTTCTTTTTAAAATTCATTAAAATACGGGGTATTACATACTCCTCCCCTTATAACGGAATTTCATCCCAAAATTCAAAAATTAAGGCATATCTGGTAAGGACAACTCTGGGTATTTATCTCACATCTCATGTAACCTCTAATAATAAACGCCTCACTCATGTTATACTCCAAGCCTTACAATTTAAGTTTCACTACTTAAATTTTAATTTTAGATAATCACTATATATCCTCCTACTATTTGCACTATAGTAGATTAATCAGTCTTCAGATATATTCAAACTCATCTTATTACTATGTCACATCAGTAGTTTATTCTTATTTGTACGATATATATTTTACACACAATATATACTATAAATGCCAACACATTTTTGCAATACTGCCTCAGCAAAGGACTATCGAACCCAAGCCTGTAAGCTACTGGTCCAATCTTTACAATAATAGGAAATGGTCCTACGTATCTCAACGCTAATTTCCCTTTTTTTTACATGCAATAATGTAACACCAAATCATTTCAATTCTGGCTTATGGGCCCTAAATCCCTTTGGCCCGAGTTGCTCATTATCCTCCACTTCTAGACAATAAGAAGAAGGAAGAAAAGGTCTTCTATATGACGCCTCAAATAGAGTCATACCGTAAATGAGCTGAGAGGAGTTATTGTACACGAACTCCAAATATGACACTAAATCTTCCCATAATTGGAAATGCAACATATACCTTAATATGTAACTAGAATTCTCAGTCTGCCCATCCATATGTGGGTGTGTTAGGCCGTATACATTAGCATCTCGATACTCATGGTCTTTCAAAAACTCTTCCCAATAATCAAGACATAACTCTTCACCCTCTATCATACACAATGTCAAAATGTACCCCATATAGCCTTACTATCTCAGGAATAATGATTGGGGTATACTATCACACGTTATGATTAGTCCTAACCGGCATAACGTGAGCTAATTCGTTTACCCGACCCACTATTACCCATATAGAGTTGTGATTCCTTTATGAAGTAATTAACTCTATGATAATTTAGGTATACGCTCTCCCATTTCTACCAAGGAATTTCCAATGGCTGAAGGAACCCTATTAATTTCTGGTGGTCCACTTTCAATTAGAACTCAGTAATGTCTTGCTTGGTTTTATGCCATCACTACTATAGTTTTATATCATGATGCATTTTATCTTTCTCACAAATGCATCCACAACCATGACTCATGGGACGATGTCATCACCCGTGTCGCAAGTTCTCCCCCTCTCTTCAAATTTTAGATTCTCATGAAACGTAGGCCTACACATACCTTACCATGTAAGTTTCAACTTTCCCGAGTTAAACTTTATCGAATTCTTCCTATACCATCCTCGTGGAAAATTTGGGGAGCAGCGGTCCTAACTGACATAAACCATCAAACAACTAAGTCTTGAAGTCACAACTTCTACATTTATTTACCTCTAAAATACCAACTGTGACACAATTCTCAATTATAGAAAATACTAAAATTCAACTATCTAGGGCGCCCATACATCCTATGTTGTGTACATTTCAGCATACGATTTAAATGGATGTGATATCCTACACTAGACGTGATTAGTCTGAAAGGTTACACTTTACCAACTTACTACTTATAATATAATCCGTATCCCACGAGTTTTCACATTCACATTTGGCGACTCCACTGGCCCCCAATCATACTATAACCTATAATTCGCAGTTTTAATAGATACATATTATAGCAAAGGTTCTAAAAACATATCCTAAAGACCAAATGTAAGGACATGTTTTATAAATGTCCAGGGTAGAATCTAGGATTTTGCCAAGAATCCTAGATCACAATTAAGTTTGTCTGATACCACTACATTCGGCACGTCTCAACGATCATCCTCGACAGCCTTGATCCAAATTCATGCATCCATCATCTTCGTACGCGCATCATGTGTCAAGCATCGTACACTTCAACAGTTCCCACTATTCCTCGTACTGACCATACAAATATTTTTAATTGGAGTGTTTAAATTTGCATAAATAATTGGGAATATTGTTTTAACTAAATTTTCAAAGTCTGGAAGAGGATAAACACGAAGAAACATTTTAATGAGTTTTTATGTGACACGCCATTGATGTCCTTCGAAAAACATCGTATCTTGTTTGAAAGAGATGCCATCTCGCTCGAATGACACCATGTTTCGTTCGAACGATGCACTGCCTCAATGCCCTATTTAATCAGAGTTTGTGCAACACATTCTTTCAAGTCTATATATCTCTGTTTCTGCAGAACGGACCCTATTTTCAGACTTCAAATTTTAAGGTTTCAATAACTTTTTGATTCACAAATATTTCGCAATTCTTTATGTGAATCTAGTAAACCCCAAGGAAGATTATTCTACTCATCAGGAGTACATTTGTGGGGAAGACGAATCTTTTCCATTACTGACATTCTGGAGCTCTTACGGTAACTCTAGCTGATGGCATCGAAACCGACACCTGAGGGTATTTCGTATGTCATTACTTGTATTTTCATTGTAATCCGTGTAAACCGTTCTTTAAAAAATTATAGTGAAAATAAGATGGTTTTGCCCCTGTGGGGGATTTTTCCTCAACGTTGAGTGTCTTGCATTCTTAGATTAATTTTGTATTCAATCACGTTTGTTTGTAAGTTTTAAGACTTGATGGGACTAAAATTGGAATTTAATTAAACAATTTTGACATTGATTGCTAGCGCACTCTCAAATTGGTATCAGAGCCATTTACACAAACTTACCGTGTAATTTTTTTCGCAAAAAATTTTCTTGATATCAATTTTGATCTAAAATTTATTCTTTTAAAAAAGGTGCAATTTCAATGGATAACTCATATAATAAAGTTCCAACTTTTGATGGGTCAAATTATGCATACTGGAAAGCACGGATGAAATCTTACCTAAAGGCTATTGATGAACGTGTCTGGGTTATGTGTGAAAAAGAGTGGACACCTCCAACTGTCACTGTAGAAAATATAACTACCTTCAATTCTGTGACTGCATGGACTGAGGATGAATTTAAATGGAGCACATTTAACTCACATGGTCTTAGTGTCATTTTTGGAGCCATCACACCTGACTAGTTCCGACGCATCAAGACGTGTACCACGTCTAAAGAAGCATGGGATGTTTTGCAACTTACCCATGAAGGCACAAATGCAGTTAAAGAATCTGAAATGCAAAACCTAACTACTCAATTTGAAACTACCTCCATGCATGAAAATGACTGTTTCGATGAATTTTATACACGTTTATCTGATATCGTGAACACTTGTTTTAATTTAGGAGATCACATTCCTGATGGTAGGGTAGTTAAGAAAATTTTGAGATCACTACCTAAGATATTTATCCCCAAAGTCACTGTGTTAAATTCATTAGGTAATCTGAATACGCCGAAACTAGAGTAGTTAGTTGGAGACCTACAGACCTATGAAATTGACATGTTCCCTAAAATGATAAAATCAAAAGATAAAGGGGTAGTTAATAATGCCCAAGCCAGAAATAGTGAGGGGTAAAAGAGAGGTGAGTCGTCTAAGAAAAGAAAGGAAGAGATGTCTAATTCTGATTCTGATTTAGATAATTTGGTCCTTTTTGCAAAAAAATTCAAAAAAATTCTCAAATTAAAGAAAAATGGAAATTTTAAACATAAAAAGAATTTTGAGAAAAATAAATCTGAAAAGAAATTTGAGAAAGATAAAAAGGATACCTCTAAGAAAGATAGTGAGAGATGTTTTGAGTGCAGCGGTAGAGGTCATAGGGGGTTTGAGTGTGAAACTAGGTTGAAACGCAAGAACAATCCAAATCTGCGTTAAACACTACCATTAGTGACGATAGCGAGGTCGAGTCGATGGACTCTAGAGACGAGTCATCGCATGAATGTAACTTCACCACATACATGGCTAGTCATGTGAGCACAGATAGTGGTCCTCACGATGATGAGGATGCAAGCTCACAAGGACACCTCGATAGTGATTGCAGTATGAGTGAGGGGGAGGAAGATGCAAGTGAGAGAGAGAGTGATCTTCGATACGCATACGCTGATTTATTTTGCGATACTTTCAAAATGAAAATTCATAACAAAGCATTATCTGTTAGGATTGTAACTCTAGAGAAGGAAATAGGAAAGATGAGAGAAAGAGAGACCTCCATATCCATTGCGTTGAGAGAGAGAGAGAGAGAGAGACCGCTTGTGTTGAGAGAGAGAGTTTTTGGAGAGAGAAAGTTTTGTTGTGAAAGAAAAGTGGGACTTGACTAAGCAAGTGGTTGATCTAACGAGTGAGCTCCATTCCTCCCAGGACACTCGAAAGAAACTGGATTCCCTTGTAGCCCAACTCACCCAGGACCTCAAGAGAGCCTGAGAAGTCAAGGTAAGAATTGAGGATCGATCTGGAAAGATGGGAAATATGATCCTCGCCCTTACGTTGGGTTTAGGTGAAAGGCCAAGAATAGGTTTTGATGGAAACTCCACATCCCATACGATAATAGAAATATTCCCGAGTTTATTACAAATCCTTATGGCAAGCCACCTAGAAACTAGAAGAGAGTTCGGCAAAGAAAAGCATACCGAAGTTGGCCTAAGTCTAAATATTTCTGTACTTACTGCAAAAGAAAGGGCCACCTTCATGAGTTTTGCTATAATTTGGGTCCGACACGACGTACTATTGCACTGTCACATGTCACTACTAATTTTGAGAGTCTTAGAGAGGGAGTTGAGTTTCTAGTCACCACATCTCAGAGTATAGTAGAAATGTTCCAACGGATTTCTATACCGTTAGTGGACACTTCCAAAATCTTGACTAGAGTCAACAATGACAAGATCAAATATAAGGTTACCATTTCTTAGATGCCTAAACATAACGCAAAAGCCCTTTTTGCTCATGTTTCTCTTAAAGAACATAATTCCCTACAGTGGTACATTGATAATGGGTGCTCCAGGCACATGACTGGGGATGTCTCTTTATTTACCTCCCTCGAGGATCATAAGGAAGGTAAAGTCACTTTTGGAGACGGGAGAAAGTCTAGCATAGTAGGATGAGGTACAGTAGAGTTACTAGGACTCCAAAGCTAGAAAATGTGTTGTACGTCAAAGGATTGAAGGCAAATTTTCTCAGCATTAGCCAGTTGTGCGACGCTGACCTTGCAGTAAAGTTTAACCGGAACAAATGCCACGTTTATGATCAAACCGATAAACTTTTATTTCATGGGGTAAGGACTATAGACAATTATTATGGGATCATACCTAAGTCCTCATTTATCTGCAACAGCACCACAATCAATTCTATGGATCTGTGGTACCAACGTCTAGGTCATGTGATCTTTTTAGAATTAGAAAAGTTAGCTAAAAAAGGACCTAGTACGTGGCTTATCATCGCTTGGAAAGCCAACTATCATAGTTTTTGGACCCTGCCAGTTGGGAAAGCAAATTTAAAACCCATTCGGAAGTTGAATTCCATCACCTCCTCTCGCATTCTTGAGTTGATACATATGGATCTTGTGGGTCCTACTCGTACTGAGAGTTTAGGTGGAAAGAGGTAAAAACTTGTGATGGTAAATGATTTCTCACGCTACTCTATTGTAGGTATTCTGCGAGAGAAATCCAAAGCTATGGATTTTTTTACGACCAAGTGACGTGTCCTGCAAAATCAACACGGTTTCACTATCAACAGAATACGTAGTGACAACGGCACTGAGTATAAAGAAGAAAAAGTAGATCTTTTCTGTGATATCCATGGAATCAAACACGAATTTTCGGCCGTTAGGACTCCTTAGCAAAATGGGATTGTTGAGAGGAAGAATCGAACGATTCAGGATATGGCTACATCTATGCTTTTGGGTCGTAATGTTACAAGAAAATTTTGGGCAAAGGTGGTGTCTACCACATGCCACACGGTGAATAGGGTATATCTTCGTCCACCCACTCTTACGACGCCTTACGAATTATGGACTAGAAAGAAGCCAAAATTTTTCATATTTCTATGTCTTTGGGAGCAAACGCTACATCCTACGAGATAGAGAGAAATTAGGAAAGTTCGAATCCCGAAGCGACACGGGGATATTTTAAGGTTATTCATCATCTAGTAGAGCTTATCGGGTGTATAACCTGAATAGATCTAAGGTTTTGGAGTCAATAACATCACTATGCAAGATGAGGAACCACCGGCGTTTATTGATTCTAACCTTTTGGGTGAGGGTTATGCACATACTAATGTTCTCGTTATGCCTCCCACACCCAGAGTGGATCCCATTAATGACCTAAGGGACACCCCTGCTTGGGTTTGCAAGAGCCATGATCCTTCTACTATATTAGGAGATCTTAGCTAGAGAACGTTGGTAGCCATGTCTGCTACACGTCCATAGTCGAGCCCAAGAACTATAAGGAAGCACTCAAAGATGAACACTAGATTTGTACTATGCATGATGAGTTTCTTCAGTTTAGAAAGAATGATGTTCAGGAAGTGGTCCCCAGACCTAGGGAGATAAATGTGATAGGTACCAAGTGGATCTTCAAGAATAAGGTGGATGAGACTGGTACCATTATTTGAAATAAGGCTAGGCTGGTCTCTCAAGGCTACACACATATTGAGGGTGTAGACTCTAACGAGACATTCACTCCTATTGCAAGGCTTGAGTTCGTCCGCTTACTACTCGCCATCGTATGTCATCTTCGCTTTAAGTTATATCAGATGGATGTCAAGAGTGCCTTTCCGAATGTCATTCTATAGGAGGAGGTTTACGTGGAACAACCAAAAGGGTTTGAAGACCCTAAGCACCCTAATCACGTCTACTATCTGAGCAAAGCCTTTTATGGTTTGAAGTAAGAACCCTGTGCTTGGTACGAAAGGCTTACTTTCTATCTCTTAGCCCGTGGCTTCAAGAGAGGGGTAGTTGATATGATGTTATTCGTCAGGAGAGATGACGGTGCTATTTTGGTTTCCCGGGTCTATGTGGACGACATAGTCTTTGGATCCACGTGCTCCCAGCATGCTCAAGACTTTTAGGAGGAGATGAAGAGTGAGTTTGAGATGAGCATAGTTGGTGAGCTTACTTTCTTCCTTGGTCTCCAGGTTTGTCAGCTAGAGTATGGGATGTTCATCTCCCAATCCAAGTATGCTAGAGACCTTGTGAAGAAATTTGGTCTAGACTCCACTACGAACGCACGTACACTGATGTGTATCTCAACTAAGCTTAGCAAAGACACTTCAGGTAAGGATGTAGAGTAAACCTTGTATCATAGTATAATAGGTAGTCTTCTCTACTTGACTTCTAGCCGTCGCGATATAGCCTTTACTATTGGAGTCTGTGCGCGATATCAGGCATCCTTGAAAGAGTCACACTTACTTTCTCTTAAACGTATTATCAAATACGTGAGTGGGACTCTCTCACTTGGCATCTGGTATTACTTTGATACCAATGACCGTTTATTCGCCTATTCGGATGTCGATTGGGCCGGGGATGCAGATGGATGTAGGAGCACTACTGGTGGATGTTTCTTCTTTGGTTATACTCTTATATCTTGGTTGAGTAAGAAGAAAAACTCCATCTCTTTATCCACTGCGGAGGCTGAGTACATAGCCTTCGGGAGTTGTTGCACGTAACTTCTGTGGATGAAGCAGATGTTGGAGGATTATGGGATATCATATGACACCATGACTATTTTTTGTGATAACACGAGCACGATACACATATCTTGTAATTCAGTCCGGCATTCGTACATAAAACACATTAGGTAAGTGAGCACTTTATCCATGAGCTTGTAGAGGAAAAGGTCGTATCCTTGAGTTTTATTTCTACCGACCTTCAATTAGCCAATATCTTCACGAAGACTTTGAATGCCCTTAGATTCGAGAGTCTTAGGAAATCTTTAGGAATTTGCATAGTTGACTGAGGGGTGGTCACCAGGACTAGAGTAGGATTCTTTTTTCTCTGATCATGTCATTTGATTCCTTTTTTCTCTGATCATGTCATTTGATTCCTATCTCTAGATTGTATATTGTGTACATTTTTCTGTTTGATTTTTTTATTTTCTATTTAGAAAAAGCCAAAAAGATTTTATTTTTATAAAAACATTTGAAAAACCACAAAATTAGTTTTTTTGTTTTTGTTTTGTTTACATCGTTTATGGATGAACATTTAAGATAACCATAGTCACAACTTCATTCCATATTTCACGTGACTGTTTGATAGTGATTTGCGATGCTAAATCATTTCATATATGTGCTTTACATTGATTGGAGTCTTTGAGATGTAATTCGTGATATTTTCTACGTGTTTGGCTCCCTATCTCCTTTATTGCACACATGCACGATATTATTTGAGTATTGTACTTGTCTATATCATATTGGCTTGAGTATTTCCATCTCAATTCTGTCTATCCAACGTCTAAAATGCGATAAAACAAGAAAAATAAAAGGTGTGCATATTTTTTTTTTAAAACCGTTTGCCGTGAGTTTGTGTGATTTTTATAAAAGGTGAAGGGCTACGAAAGGTACATATCTATCCTTTGTGATTAAGCCACTATTTAATTGAACCTAAAAAATTAAGGAATTTTAATCTTTCGGGGTCCAAAGAGGTTTAAAAGAACCCGAAAAAAATTTAAAGGCAAAAAAAAAAATTATGCCAAAAAGGGGCCATTGAGTTTATTCACCAATTCTCCAATTTTTGAAAATTTAGATCACCTCAAAAAGAAAATAAATATGAGGGAGTTTCCTTGGAGAATTAGAACGGTTTTGCATGTCCTTAAAAAGTCTTGAAAAAGCATGAAATCATTTTGGACGTTATTGGTGTGGAAATCACTTTGAGATTTTATTTGCTGATTTGATTGAGTCAATTTATTTTAATTCCATAATTTTTACACGAAAGGAAGATGTTGAGTTTATTCGTTAAAAATATCCAATATTCATCTTCCATATATGTTATGGTTATATGTATTGATCTTCCTGTTAAATATGCTTACATAACTTCATTTATGCTATCATGGACTTGGTTGTTTTGGTGTTCTTTCATGGTTTGATTTTGTTTGCTTTAAAAATTTTGAAAAAATTCAAAAAGAGATAGTTTATTCCTTGTGACATTCTCCATTTTCATTTTGTTTGTTCTTCATATCTATCTATTTGGGACATCATAAAAAGGGTGAGCACGAATTATGGGGGAGAATTGATTGTTTGTTTATATAATGATTTGTTTACTCGTAATTGATATTTGTTTATGCTTATCATTATATTTCAAACTGTTGCGCGTCACGGGTATTTGTTTCTTATCTCATGTGTGTAGGTATTAAAATGGAGAATCATTTTTGCACACCCTGATGATGACAAAGAAATTTTGAAGAGTTGAAGATTTGATATTTGAAGACGAAGACACACATTTAGTATTTCCAGTGTTCGGGTTAAATGGGGATATTAGATTGTATGTAAGTTTGTTTATTTTAGGCAGCATAATTCGGATATTTTTATGTATGTACCGGCATAGACATAGGGGGAGATTCGTAAGGACATGTTTTATAAATATTCGGGGTAGAATCTAGGATTTTTCCAAGTACCCTGGATCACAATTAAGTATGTCTGATACCGCTACATTCGGCACGTCTCAACGATCATCCTCGACGGCCTTGATCCAAATTCATGCATCCATCATCTTCGTACATGCATCATGTGTCAAGCATCGTACACTTCAACAGTTCTCACTACTCCTAGTACTTATGGTAAAAATATTTTTTAATTGGAGTGTTTAAATTTTCATAAATAATTGGGAATATTGTTTTAAATAAATTTTCGAAGTCTGGAAGAGGATAAACACGCAGAAACGTTTTTAAGGATTTAATCTGTGACACGTCATTGATGTCATTCGAATGACATCGTGTTTCCTTCGAACGACGCACCGCCTCGATGCCATATTTAATTAGTGTTCGTGCTACACGTTTTTTCAAGTCTACATATCTCCATTTTTGCAAAACAGTCCCGATTTTCTGACTTTAAATTTTAAGGTTTCAATACCTTTTTTATTCAAAAATTTTTCGCAATTCCTTATGTGAATCCACTAAACCCTAAGGAAGATTATTCTACTCATCTGGAGTACATTTGTGGGGAAGAGGAAGCTTTTCCATTGCTGACCTTCTAGAGCTCTTACGGTAACTCTAGCTGACAACATCGAAATCGACACCTGAGGGTATTTCATATGTCATTACCTGTATTTTCATTTTAATCCGTGTAAACCATTCTTTAAAAAATTATAGTGAAAATAAGATGGTTTTGCCCCTATGGGGGATTTTTCCTCAACGTTGATTGTCTTGCATGCTTAGATTAATTTTTTACTCAATCACGTTTGTTTGCAAGTTTTAAGACTTATTGGGACTAAAATTGGAATTTAATTAAACTAGTTTGACATTAATTGCTAGCGCACTGTCAAATTGGTATCAGATCCATTTACACAAACTTACCGTGTAATTTTTTTGCAAAATTTTTTCTTGATATCAATTTTGTTCTAAAATTGATTCTTTTGAAAAACGCACAATTTCAATGGATAACTCATATATTAAAGTTCCAACTTTTGACGGGTCAAATTATGCCTACTAGAAAGCGTGGATGAAATCTCACTTAAAGGCTATTGATGAACGTGTTTGGGTTATGTGTGAAAGAGGGTGGACGCCTCCCACTATCACTGTAGAAAATGTAACTACCTTAAAATCTATGACTGCATGGACTGAGGATGAATTTAAAGGGAGCACATTTAACTCGTGTGGGCTTAGTGCCATTTCTAGAGCCGTCACACCAAACGAGTTTTGACGTATCATGGCGTGTACCATGTCTAAAGAAGCATGGGATGTTCTGCAACTTACCCATGAAGGCACAAATACAATTAAAGAATCTAAATTGCAAAAATTAACTACTCAATTTGAAACTATCTCCATGCATGAAAATGAGTGTTTTGATGAATTTTATGCATGTTTATCTGATATCGTGAACACTTGTTTTAATTTGGGAGATCACATTCCTGATGGTAGGGTAGTTAAGAAAATTTTGAGATCACTGCCTAAGAGATTTATCCCCAAAGTCACTGTGTTAAATTCATTAGGTAATCTGAATACGCTGAAATTAGAGGAGTTAGTTGGAGACCTACAGACCTATGAAATTGACATGTTCCCTAAAATGATAAAATCAAAAGATAAAGGGGTATCTCTTAAAGCCCAGTCAAGAAATTGTGAAGGGTAAAAGAGAGGTGAATCGTCTAAGAAAATAAAGGAAGAGATGTCTGATTTTGATTCTGATTTAGATCATTTGGTCCATTTCGCAAAAAATTTCAAAAAAAATCTCAAATTAAAGAAAAATGGAAATTTCAAACATAAAAAGAATTTTGAGAAAAATAAATCTGAAAAGAAATTTGAGAAAGATAAAAAGGATGACTCTAAGAAAGATAGTGAGAGATGTTTTGAGTGCGGCGGTATAGGTCATAGGAGGTTTGAGTGTGCAACTAGATTGAAATGTCAAGAACAATCCAAATCTGCATTAAACACTACCATTAGTGACGATAGCGAGGTCGAGTCGGTGGACTCTGGAGACTAGTCATCGCATGAATGTAACTTCACCACATTCATGGATAGTCATGTGAGTACAAATAGTTCTCCTCACGATGATGAGGATGCAAGCTCATAAGGACACCTCGATAGTGATAGCAGTGTGAGTGAGGGTGAGGAAGATGCGAGTGAGAGCGAAAGTGATCTTCGATGCGCATATGATGATTTATATGCTGATACTTTCAAAACCAAAAATCGTAACAAAGAGTTAGCTCTTAGGATTGAAACTCTAGAGAAGGAATTAGGAGAGATTAGAGAAAGAGAGACCTCTATATCCATTGCGTTGAGAGGGAGAGAGAGAGAGGGAGATCGCCTGTGTTGAGAGAGAGAGTTTTTTTAGAGAGAAAGTTTATTTGCGAAAGAAAAAGGGGGCTTGACTAAGAAAGTGGTTGATCTAACGAGTGAGATCCATTCCTCCCAGGACACTCGAAAGAAACTGCATGCCCTTGTAGCCCAACTCACTCAGTACTTTAGAGATCCCGGGAAGTCAAGGTAAGAATTGATGATGGATCTGGAAAGGTGGGAAAGATGCTCCTCGCCCCTTCTTAGGGTTTAGGTGAGAGGCTGGGAATAGGTTTTGATGGCACCTCCACATCCCATATGACAATAGAACCGATTCCCGAGTTTATTACAAATCCTTATGGCCTCCACCTAGATACTAAAAGAGATTTCGGCCAGGAAAAGCAAACTGAAGTCGGCCTAAGTCTACATATTTCTGTACTTACTGCAAAAGAAAGGGCCACCTTCATGAGTTTTGCTGTAGTTTGGGTCGGACACGACGTACTATTGCTCCACCACATGCCACTACAGATTTTGAGAGTCTTAGAGAGCGAGTTGAGTTTCTAGTTTCCACATCTCAGGGTATAATAGAAGAGTTCCAACGGATTTCTATGCCATCAGTGGACACTTCCAAAATCTCGTGATAGGGTGAGGTCTGGAGGAATACTCCCAGAATAGTAATAAATGTAGAAGATACAATATGAGCGTTCATCGTGATATTGATCGTTAATTGGAAATGATAATATGTGAGGGATAAAACGAGAAAAAGCATATGATATGTATATGTATGATAAAAATGAGGGATTTGAGAAATTATGAAAAAGGTATAAATTATAAGATTTAGAAAATTGGACTCGAGTCTCGAATTTTAGTCTGAGGCGCCTACATAGCTTATAAAGGCATAAAAGTCCACATAATTCGAATGTAGAATAGGGGTGACGTTTATCCCATTGATTCAAATGGAATTTTATTAGGTGTGTGTATAGAAAATGTGCTTCTAGTTTTGGAAAAAAAATATGGTAAATAATTTTGTTTGTAATTCACGGGTGTAACCCTCTTTTGTTATTTTTTGTTTTTTTTTATGAAAAATAGAGTATGTGCAATATACTAATAAAAGTTTAGATGTTAATATGTATGAACTAGAATGAAACTATATTATGAATCTAAAGTAATATATGCAAAACAAGAGGTTTGAAAGAGAGGGAGAAGGAATTGGACCGTCTTTTAGAGCTTGAGCTTGAGCTAAGATATTGGATGAACTCATTTTAATGTTTATGGATGTTGATGAGAGAGAAAGATATTTTCCAAATTGGGTGTGAAAAGGATGGGTATTTAGGATTGAATAATATTTCTCATATGGAACTTTGCTGACTTCGAGAGAACGTTGTTGACATCACTCATGCTGATGGGTTTTTCTTATTCTTTAGCAATGAGGTCATGGACCTTATTTATAGGGTTAGGGGGTGCCGATCGGTGTACCCCAAGGGGTGCCTATCGAAAGTTAACCCTTGACACTGTGTCGATAGGCAGGGTTCAGACCCTGCCAATTGGTAGTCCCGTGCGGACTTTTCTGGAAAAATGACTATAGACCACAAACTGTTGATCCAAATCGTACACGGGGCATACCGTTAGAAAGGTATTTTAGAGGCCTTAGAGAGTCATTTGGGCTGCTCCTGGGTCCGTTAGTTGACTTTGGGTCAAATATGGCTCAGAAGCGCATATCAGTCCTTTGGACTGGAGATCGTCGAACGCAAACGAATCGTTCGTATGCATTGTCAATCAGAATCGCGTACAGGTTAGATCGTTGGAAAGTTTAGGAAATGTGATTCAACATTCCAAAGAGTTTTTCTTGGTATGGAAAGTTGACCTTGGTTAATCGGGGCCTGGAAGCACCCGGTAACCTCTCAGAGTAAAACGGATCATTCGTCCGTACCGTAGGTCAGAATCGCACATGAGGAGGATCATTAGAAAGGGTGTTCAGTGACCTTCAGAGATTCATTCAGTCTCATTTGAGCTAAAGAGTTGACTTTGGTCAAATGGGGTTCAGGAGCGCCCGGTGGCCTTTGGATTGATTTTCGGGGGAAAACTGGTCATTCGTCCAAACGGTTATGCTGTTTTATGCACGGGGTGGACCGTTGGAAAGGGGTTTTAGTGACCTTAAAATATTCAAAGAGATTTATCTCTAACAAAATAGTTGACCGGAGTCAAATGGGTCTCGAGAGTGCCCGATGGTCTTTAGATCGGTACTCAGAGTGCGATCTAGGTTTACAGTAGAAGGGGGAAGTGCCAGGAGTCTAAGGAGAGACTTAGGGGGTCCTAGAATGTGGTCTCTACAGAGACCCTCAACAGGTAAGTTTGGAACAAGTGATGGTCGTCGAATAGACACCAGATGATGGAAGGAGGTCAGTTCTATAGACCTAAGGGAGGTGGAAGACGGATTTAGAGGGTCAAGGTTAATTTTGACCTAAAAGAGGTGAAAATCAAGAATCGAGGTTAATTCTGACCTAACTAAGGTAATGATCCAAGACTGATATCAATTCTGACCTAAAAGAGGTGACGATCCAGGGTTGAGGTCAATTTTGACCTAACTAAGGTGACGATCCAAGACCGAGGTTAATTCTGACTTGAAAGAGGTGACGATCGAGGACTGAGGTCAATTCTGACCTAAATAAGGTGATGATCCAAGATCGATGTTAATTCTAACTTAAGAAAGGTGACGATCGAGGATCGAGGTCAATTCTGACCTAATTAAGATGACGATCCAAGACTGAGGTCAATTTTGACCTAAAAGAGGAGACGATCGAGGATCGAGGTTAAGTCTGAACTAACTAAGGTGATGATCCAAGACCGAGGTCAATTCTGACCTGAATGAGGTGACGAGCGAGGACTGAGGTCAATTCTGATCTAACTGAGGTGATAATCAGATTCTTCTGTGTGAGCCTTTGCATCATCTCTCTTCAAGGGTGGTAAACCATGGTGGTTATGTAAGTATTGCATGACTCTTGGTATTCCTTTTTTCTTTTCTTTAAGATATTTCTTTATTTCTTGAATCTGATTAGGGTTTTCTTTATTTCTTGATAGTCTGACATCTCCATGTCGACTATTCGTGCTTGCAGTATGACAGGGCTTAAGGATGTTTAGGAGCACCTTCCTATTGTGGTGCGTTAGATGGTGTCCTTTACGGGTTTTGGGAGGTTAGCGTCGGCATTAGATGAGACGCCCCGCTCCACTGCGGTCCTATGTGCATTGGGAGAGAGGTGGTGGGACAGTACCCACACCTTCTATTTTAGCTTCGGGAAGATGACGGTGACTCCTATTGATGCTCAGAAGCTGCTGGGGCTGGAATGCGAGGGTAACCACATTGAGGTGGACAAGACGCTACAGGTGACGCCGGAGGCAGTGACGGCTGCTCTTGGTGATGTGGAGAGGGTGGTTCCTGGAGATTCCCTCCGCTTGTCTTCTTTGAGGGAGATTTTACTGAGGAGGAGTATTGACTAGAACAATGGGAAGTAGGTGCGTCACATGGCCCATCTGTTTATCTTGTTGGTATTGGGAGGTTTTCTGGTGGCGACGAGTGGCGACATCGTCCATTTGTGGTTTCTGCCATTTTTGAGGATGTTTTTGAACATCCACCTCTATGCTTAGGGGAGCCTGACTTTAGCGACCCTTTACTATAATTTGGATGCATTTAGTCGGTGTTGTTGGTCGACTTTTACTGGGGTCACATATCTTCTAGCGGTATTCTTTATTTCGCATATTTCCCTATATGCATTCGCATTTTCCATTCATGCATTTCTTTTTTATTTCTTGAATGTTGATCCTTGTCCTTTGTAGACGTGGTTTTATGAGGTCATTGGGTTGAACACCCAACTGATTTCTTTGAAGTATGACTCTGTTGGGGACTTTTATCGGATGTTCCTATAGTGGAGGTCCAACCGACAATCGAAGAAGAACCTTTCTCTAAAGGCAGTACGTCAGGTCTTGAATGGACTAACAAGACAGCGAGTAAGCATTCTTTTGTCCTTGAGACTTTTCTTTTCCTTTAATGCCATTTTATTGATATTGATCCTTCTCTTTCGCTGGGGATTTAAAGGTGACCTTTTATCCCCGGGGGATGGCAATTCAGCACACCGCGGTGATTGGGGGGCATGCGTAGATGTGGCACCTGTTGGAGCATGAGTTCGGCCACTCCTAGTATCTTTGGGAGAGGGTAGTCCGTCATATTATGGAGGACGAGGTTGCGGTGCCATCGGTGAGGCCCCCTATGTTCATGACGTGTGTGCGGGAGATGTCTGATGATGCCCGGGTGGTTACAATGATGGGAAAGCCATACTCCCTGTACACTGACATAGCGGTGATGTAAGATTATATGGACTTCGTCATGAGTTGGATGATGCCCCTAGCATTTATGATGTGATGCCTCTCCCTAAGGCGGGCTCGAGTCGACATGTGGGGTCTTCTCATAGCACAGGCGGTGCGGCTACGTCAGTGGTGATGACTTTAGGGCCTTCTTTTGTCTGTCTACATTCCCTTAGTTACAACCTTTGGTGAGCTGATGGGGGATCCGTGCATCTGTAGCATCGCCCTCATGCGATGGACCCGGCGGAGTTGGGTCTGACGGAGGAGGTCCTTCGACCTGCGGTACGTCTTTTTTTATTTCCTTGATTTATTTCTCTTTCCTCAAGCTTGACTGATTTGATCTTTTTTATTCTTCCTCGCAGCATATCAGTGTTCTGACCACTTGGTTGAAGTACATCAGGGACTAGATATCTTCGATGACCGATCATATTCATGAGGTGGTTCTGGTCCCTTCTTGCTTTGTGTTGTCTACCTCGTCTAGGGAAGGATCGATGTCTGGAAGTGGGGGCACGTCATCGTATCGCATGGGAAAAAAGGCGCACCGTGAGGATAGGGGATCCAAGAGAAAGATAAGAAAGAGATAAGAAAGGGAGAGAGAGAGAGAGAGAGAGAGAGAGAGAGAGAGATTAGGTACGGGATGAACCCCGTTGTTTTTTTCAGTTTTTTATGCAAAATGTTAATGTAACAAAGCAAAATATATGGAAATGAAGAATGAAATTTTTGTTAATTTTCTAGTTTAGTGATTAATGCACAAGCTCTTTTTACTTTGCTGATGATACCGTAAAAATAATTTTGTAAATTGATTTTGAGAAGTATTTTATTTGAAATGAACCCTATCCTACCTATCGGCATGTCAGTCTAGTCCAATCAATCCAAGGCTTTGATTTCGCTTTCTTCAATTGCTTGGTACTTGGTGGGGCAAGTTTTACTCCGATTTCTGCAGGTTTCCTTATCTTTGCTTGGGATTTTCCAAGTATAAAAGGGGGTTTGGATGGGGATATCCTCCTCACACTTTCACCTTCTTTCTTTTCTACATTCTTACTTTCTTACTATCTCTTAGTCTTATAAGATGTCTCTCCCTGGTAGCATTGAGTTTGCTAACTACCTCGAAGCCTTGGAAGCAATATGTTCTTACAATGTTGATTATGATGCCTTTCACATGCAGCGAGTCTCTTTGTGGCGTAATCGGCCCAATTAGTGAAACATGTGGATGGCGTCAGTCGAGTTTTGGTATCCCGAGGATCATGTCTTTCGCTTCGGGTTGGATGAGACTTATCCTACCTACGAGAAATTTTTTGCCATGCTGGGGATAAATCCAAACGTTGTTGCGGCTCTTCCTGACTTTTCTCATTCTCCTAGGGAATTATTAGTTGGGCTTCTTCATATTTCGCCTTCGGTGGCTAGGCCCTTAGTTACGGGGGGAATGATTTTCCTTCCGGCGGTGTTGCAGTCTGTGCATTTGCAGGACGTGATGCCGGATATACCGGGGCTGTCATCCTAGGTATTGTTTTGAAAGTCCTATTGGTGACCAGGGAGATGCTGGTGGACCCCCAACTGGCTATAATTATTTCTTGGATATCATACCATCGCAAACCTATGGTGATGATACTGGAGGAGACCTTAAATGGCCTGAAGCCTAGCGGGAGGGTCATTTTGACTTTCTGAGGGGTAGCCCTATAATGTTATTTATGTGGCTGTCAGAGAGCTTTATATGGTGATCCCACCTGAGTATCCCTTGTCGGCGGTTCGAAACTTCTTATCGCACTATTTCATTAGCCTGGGCCTCGACATTGAGAGTTGGGCGAATTGGTTTGTAAAGTACGGAGCTCGAGGCCTACGTTGGTTCGTGCCTTGCTGGGGGAGCGGCTACCCATTCCGTAGCTTGGAGAGTACCAGTACATCAGACTGGTTGGCCTTAGGCAGACCTTTTTTTACTTTCCCTGGAGGCTGCTGTGGAAATATGGTTAGGAGAAAATTATGCCACCACGGACACCAAACTTCTTTCATGTGGAGGATCTGATAGAACGTATGCGCATACGGCTTGGCTCCCTGTGGGAAAATCATCGTTAGTCGACCCATCCTTCTCAGTCTACTGTGCAGATCTGGCATGTCTACTCGGGACTTCATGAAATGGTTGTGGAAGAAGGTAGTGGACAGGATGATGGCTATGGAGGTGGGTCAAAGGTGTTTTTCAATATCTGACACCACTGAGGCATTATGGTACACCCCAAGCTGGTTCGGGCTTATCGCTCCATGGAACGTCTGTGATACTCCATTTATACAGGGGAGGCTTAGGGAGTCCTGGGTGCACGTGATAATGGTCATGGTTCCTCTAGCAGTTGTGGGTAGGGTTTTGTGAAGATTTTTTTTATAGGTGTTGTTTTGTGGAAATAATTGGGGTAATTTTCAGGAGTAGTGGGGCTTGTTATTATCTAGGTTATTTTTGGTGAGGGAAGTCGTTTGACTCTTTACGCCGATGTAATCATACAAAACTTTCAAATAATCAAATAAATAAGTTTTCAATCATCTAGTTGTGCCTTTTAATGACTTTTTTCATTTTTAATTATCTATACCAATCGCTAAGGCATACATAATCCTTTTGTTCATGTTTATTTTAAAAAGAACTGCCATTCTCGGGGATAAGAAAATAATAGCATTTTGTGAAAAAGAAGGGGTCCGAACTCATGCGAAGTGAATGAGATGCCTACATACCTCTGAGGGTTTTGAAAGATCTTGAAATTTATTTCTAAAAATGTTTTTAGAGGATCAGACCCATGTAGTTCTGGGTAGGGGGGAATAAAAAGTGGTTTTTTTATAATAGAAGGGCGATGAGAAAAGTTATAGCGTGTCGAGAATTCAGACTAGGAGTAGAATTTCTTGAGGTGGTCCAGGTTGAATGGGCGCGCCATTTCTTCCCCCATCGAGATCGTTGAGCATAGCGGCGCCACCTGACAGGATTTTCTTCATAATATAGGGGCCGCTTCAATTAGACTAGAATTTCCCTTTGGGTCCCAGATGGGCTCTACTATTTCTTTGAGGGCTAAGTCCCCTTCTCGGACACCGCGGTACTTGACTCTCTTATTGAATGATCGTGTTATACGGTGATGGTACCCTTGTATGTGATATAGAGATTTCAATCTTTTTTCATCTAAGAGGGTCAGCTCATCATGACGGCTTTGGTACCAGTCTTCTTCGCTGACCTTGCTTTCAAGTATGACGCGTAACGAGGGCATTTCTAACTCTACAGGTAGGAATTCTTCCATGCCGTAGATTAGAGAGTAATGGGTAGCCCCAGTAGAGGTTCGAACTAAAGTGTGGTAGCCCCAAAGGGCATAAGGAATCATGTCTGCCCAATCTCGAAAACTCTCGATCATCTTGTTGATAATGGATTTGAGATTTGTATTGGTTGCTTCAATTGCTCCATTAGTTTGAGGTCAGTATGGAGAGGATTTATGTCTCTGAATTCCATACTTGTCGACCACTTCCGTAACCTCTGCCTCAAAATGTAACCCATTGTTTAATACCAACTCGAGTGGGATCCCATATCGGCAGATGATGTTTTTCTTAATGAATTTGACCACTTTCTTGGCATTCAAAACTGCATATGACTCGGCTTTGTCCCATTTAGTGAAGTAGTAAATAGGGACTAGGATAAACTCATTCCCATTGGATTCCTTCGGTGTAACTTTCCCTATGATGTCGATGCCTTATGTGGAAAATGGCCAAGGAGAAGTCATGTTGTATAGTTCTCGAGGAGACAAGTTGGAGAAATGTTGGCATTTGAGACATCTTCACACGTAGGTTGTGCAGTTCTGTACCATGGTAGTCCAGTAGTATCCCTGTCGGATAATCTTTTTGGCAAGAATATGGATATTCATTTGGGGTACGCATTCCCCGTTGTGTATTTTCTACATCATCTCTTCAATGGCATCCCCTACGATGTAGTGCAATGGGTTCCATAGAAGTTTTTCTTAAATAGTGATTTATCACAAATAATGTACTGGGCGGCCAGCCTATGGAGAGTTTCTCGATCTTTCTTGTCATCTCCTTGGGGATACCTACCGTGTCTGAGGAGGCGCCAAATATCATAGTACCAGCAGTCGACTATTTTGAATTATTCCTATATGTAGAGCTTAATGTGGTAGTAATGGGTTGGTTTATCCTATTTTTGGACAAGAAAGGGTGTCATGGTTATTCCTTCGGGCATGTCAATCATGGAGGCTAAGGTGGCAAGGGCATCACCCAGGTTGTTCTTTGCTCGGGGCAGGTAGGGTAAGGTGATTTCTTAGAATCGGGAAGCTAGTTCTTCAAGGTGGGCATGGAAGGGTAAGAGTTTCTCATCCTTGACTTTTCATTTCCTGAGTACTTGACCGATGATGAGGTTTGAATCCCCATAGACATTGAGGTATCGAAGTTTTTTCTTGAGGGAAACTTTGAGGCCTACCGTGCATACCTCGTATTCAGTCATGTTGTTAGTGCAGGGGAAATCCAATTTGATAGGATTAGGAATGTGGGAGTCATCAGGGGTAATTAGGAGAATTCCAATGCCATATATTTTTTATTGGCAGCACCATCAAAGAACATTTACCATCGAAGATCTTCATGGGAGGCGCAAAGGATATTCTCATCTAGGAACTCAAAAATCTAGACATTGTCCTCTTCATAGGGTAGTCAGCAAGGTAGTCAGAGATGGTTCTTCCTTTCATGGCTTTATGTGTGACATATGTGATATCAAACTCGACTAGAAGCATCAATCAATGGGCCATTCGGTTGGATAGGGCGAGCTTCTTAAGTAGGTATTTGATGGGGTCCATCCGAGATACGAGTCTGGTGGGGAAGGCGAGCATGTAGTGTCGTAAGTTTTGGGTAACCCAGATAAGAGCGAAATGTGCTTTTTCCAAGGCGGTGTAGTTAAATTCGTAATTAGACAATTTCCAATTGGTATAGTAGATGGCTTTCTCCTTGCGAGTTTCTTTAAGGTATTGGGCTAGCAAAGCCCCGACTGCAGTATCGGTCACAGTTAGGTATAAGAGTAAGGGAAGATCAGGGTGTAGTGGCATGAGCACCGAAGGTCAGTTTAGGTATTGCTTAATTCGGTCGAAGGCTTCTTGACATTCTTCATTCCAGACCTTAGTTGAATTCTTTCGGAGGAGTTTAAAGATGGGTTAACAGATGAAAGTCAATTGGCTGATGAATCGACTGATGTACTATAATTGCCCAAGGAATCCTCGGACTTCTTTATCCGTTCGAGGAGGTGGAGTATCAAGTATGGCTTTTAGCTTGGCAGGGTATACTTATATCCCCTTCTTATTGACCATGAATCCCAAGAGTTTCCCTTTGGTAACGCCGAAGGCACATTTTTATGGGTTAAGCCGCATTTGATACTTTCGCAGTCGTTCAAAGTATTTTTGAAGAGTGGGAACATGACCTTCTCTAGTCTTGGACTTGATAATCATGTCATCTATATAGACCTCGACTTCCTTGTGTATCAAATCATGCAGAATGGTTGTGGTAGCCCTTTGGTAGGTAGCCCTTGCATTTTTTTGACCAAATGGCATAATAGTATAGCAAAAGGTTCCCCAAGGGGTGATGAATGCGGTTTTCGTTTGATGATTAGGGTGCATATTGATATGGTTATATCCTACAAATCCATCAATGAATGACTTGAGAGCATGACTGGTTATGTTGTCCATAATTATATCGATGTTGGGTAGCTGGCAATCATCCTTAAAAGAGGCCTTATTTAAGTCTCGGTATTCGAGACACATGCGGACCTTTCCTCCTAATTTCGGTACAGGTACAATATTGGCTAGCCATATAGGATATTCCATCACATGAATGAAGTCCACATTCAGTTGCTTGACTACTTCTTCTTTTACTTTGAGTGACCATTCGGTGCGGAGCTTTCACAGCTTCTGTTTGATTGGTTTATATTTCGGGAACGTTGGAATCTAATGTTGTGCTATTTTAGGGTTAATATCGGGCATATCATTGTAGGACCATGTGAAGAGATCCATGAATTCCTTCAGTAGCTCTTTGAGTTGCATGCGCTCGTGCTCATTAAGGGTAGACCCTATCCTAATCTCGCGTATTTGAATACTAGAATCGAGATTAATAATAACAGTTTCACCTTCATTAACATGAACGCGGTTATGTTGCTTATTATTAACCTTATTTAGATCAATTAAGAATTGTTCATTTGTAAAGTATTTATCATCAAGATTTTGATTAAAATCAAGACAATTAATGTAAGTTACAACAAGATACTCAAAATCTTCGTTTATTTCATTGATAGAAAAAATAGCATTGAGAAACTCATCAAAGGAGGTCTCGATTACATCAAAGTGAGAGGAAACAACTACAGGGGAAAGATGGAAAACATTGGGGTTAGGTTGAATATCAACAGGTAGCACAGGTGCAGCATGCCAATTGAGAAGAGGTATATGAGCATCTTTGATGAGGTAGGATGGATTAGATGATATAGTCCCCGAGTGGATCATGCAGAGTGCCAGCCCTAGTATCTGCAAGTTGTAAGAGTCCTCAGAATCGATGTCCTCAGAATCCCCGACATCAGTTATGGTCTCCTCAGTGAGTGATTGCACACGGTGTTATGAACTCTCAACCACCGAGTAGCTGTCTTGAAAAAGTATCTCCATTCTGGAAAAACCCTATCTTTGAAGTCGTCCCCTGCTAGGAGTAGGAGTGGTTTGACCTGAAAGTCAAATAACAACATATTATTCGCCACGTGTTGTATTTCGAGTATCGAATTACTGGTGCTTGCATTCTCGATGTTGTCACTATCTCCCAATATGGTGATAACTTATCTATTGGCAAAGAACTTTAATTTCTAATGAAGGGAAGAAGACACCCCTTTGATGCTGTGGAGCCATAGTTATCCGAGCAGCAGATTAAAATAGGCTGGGATATCAATGACTTGGAATTCAATAACAGGATTTATAGGGCCATCCCCTATTGCAAGCTTGATAGATCCCATTACTTCTTGGCGGGTGTTATCATAGGCATGCACGGTAGCAGAGGTTGGAGCAAGGTCGCTTATTTTGAATCCCAAACAGTTGAGGGTTCTTAATGGGAAAATATTCAGAGCTGATCCGTTATCGATGAGTGAGAGGGGAGCAGTTTTCCCCATAACTTCGACAGAGATATTAAGAGCATAATTACGGTTGGAACCATTTTTAGAGATTTCCTCTTCAAAAAAGGAGAGCATTTGAGTAGAGGTCAAGGATCCAACTAGGTTCACTGCTTCTTCTGGTGTGGTTGAGGGAGGAACTGCGGGTCCTGTGAGTAGTTTGATTAGGGAATTTCAGTGCAGTTGGAAAGACAAGAAAAGTCCCCATATAGTGATATTGGATTGAGTTTTCTTCAGTTGATCAAGGACCTTGATTTCTTCAAGGGACATTTCTGGCATGGGGAGATTCTCAACACGTTTCCCTTTATCGCTTGCTGATGGTTGTAAGTTCGGACTCTGGTAATGTCTCCCCACCTGGTCATGTGGTTCACGGAAGAGGGGAAAATAGAAACCCTATTTCTTCATTGATGTCGGGTTGCTCAGCTACCTGGTTGATCTTTCCTAGCATCTCCTCGAATGATGTCATTTTGTATAGGTTGGTTATCAGACTAGTCTTTCTTGAATCGGGATATTTCTTTGAGTCTTCAAAATCATCCCCCCATCCGGTGGCAATGATATTATCTTTCCATGCAAAGTTAATACACTCTACAACTTCTATGGCCTCTTCGTATAATTCATCCCATTTGGCAGGGAAATGTGAGACTGGGAGGACCAAGTGCCTTTGCAATTTCAAAGCATCGAGGAACAGCTCGAATATGCTACAAATATCACCAGTATATTAAAACAAATCGGCCATGATCTGGACCAGGTCATCTAGACTGACGTCATCGGCTGGCACTATTCAGTTGTCTAATTCTTGGGCCCATTTTTGAGCTTTTAAGAATAAACCACTAAATCTATGATAGTCAATGGTCATTTGGGAGGGAAATTTCATCCTGAACTCTAGGAGTTGGTTCAGCACTTCTGATAATTCCATATCTTTACCTCCAGAGCGGGTACAGATAGCGATGCAGGTTCTGGTGAGGAGTGATAAAGTTTGATCGGCAAGGTTGATAGGGTGTAAGAGGAAACATGGGTATGTTTGGAGAGGTTTAGGAGTATATGGATATGACTGGTGATTTACTTGGTATGATTTGGGTAGATGGGTCGAGTTCTGAGTCCTCTTCTAGGAAGATGGCATTTGTATGACTTGGTAGTGGATTATGGGTAGTGTTTGGTTTAGGATTAGATGGTGGGGTGATGATATCCCGGTCAATCAATCTTTGGATTATGTTTCTGAGATGGAAACATTGGTTAGTGGTATGGCCAGTAATTTAGTGACCATCACAATAAGCATCAGGTTTGAAATTCTTTGGAAGCGAGTTTGGTAATGGACGAGGGTCCAAGGGTTTTATCAGGTTTTGGTTCAAGAGAGACTGGTAGACTTTGGAGAGAGAAGCGTGAAGCTCGGTATATTCCTTTTGAATTGGGTCTGGGCGACTTTTTGGTGCCCATGAAGCAAAAAGTTGAGAGATATTGTTGATAGTAGAGACTGCGGTACTAGTAGTATTTTTAAACTTTCTAGGAGCAAACTGTCCAGAGATTTTCTTGGGTTTAACTTTTGTCTTGGAAAGACCTTCTTCGATTTCTACTCCTAATTCTCAAAGGGCTCAGAAGTGAGGGTAGTATTGTCCTCCCATAGTTGCTAGGACATGGGGTAGAAAGTTTTTTTTCACAATGCTGACTTGTTCTTATTCGGAAGGTCGATTGGTCATGGTAGCTGCTTTTTCTTTCCATCTTGCTATAAAGTTGTTGACTGATTCCCCAGGATTCTATTTGAGTAGCTCTAAGTCATGGCGGGTAACCTCTAGATCCTCGTTGTACTTGTATTGAGACATAAACTCATGGGCAACATCTTCCCAACTGCGGATTCTAGATTCTTCAAGGGATAGGAACCAACGGAGGGCGCTATCCTTCAAAGTCTAATGAAATATTTGAGCCATTATTTCTTCGAAATCCCCTAGGAGAGTCATGGCTCAGTGATAGCTATGGAGATGAACGATCGGGGGTCCAGTGCCTCCAAACTTCTCGATATTAGGCATCTTGAATTTTTCTGGTAACCTAGCTTTAGGATAGGGAGACATATGCATGTAGTCCATCTAGTTCCCAGATATTCGGACCTGGTGAAATTTCTTGGTTAGCTTCTTGAGGTCTTCCTTGACCTTGTTTAGTTATTCCTCTTTCAAATCAATAGTTATAGGTAAATTATCCCCGATCTGAGCAAGGTTTGGCATAGGAAGCTGGGCTGGTGGCGGCCCATTATCAGGGGAGCACGTGGAGCATGATGGAATTCTTCAGGAACCCAGATAGGCCCGAGTGCAAGCGGACCCATGGCTCGAGGGAAATTGACCTCAAGATCTTCAGAGATAAGGATTCGATTTCTTTGCATCTTGTGAACCTCGGTTTGAAGGTTGTCAATTTTGGTAGTGAGCTGAGCCAGAACCGTCAACAAACCCCGCTGTGTATTCGGCATTTCATCCGTGTTCTCCATGGAAGGCGACTGAGTCTCAAACTCGGAGGAAGTAAGGGGACTGACAGAACTTCGGGCCGGTTTGACTGAAGACCGAAGCTAATAGGTAGCCAGGCCAAGGGTATGTAATCGACCTGAGAAAAAAATGGAATTTATTTTTTGGAAAAGAAAAAGGAAAACTTTTATTTTTAGAAAATGAGGAAAATATTTTTTTCAATTTTTATTTTTTGGAAAAGATGAGAATGAAAATGTTTTGGTTGTTTTTGATAAAAGAGTAAGAACGTTTTTGGATGATTTTTGGGAAAAATAAAGGGGAAGAGACTAGAGACGGGTCTCAGCATGATTGTTATGTTTATTAGGTTCCCACTCGTATTAAATTCTCCTAAATGCAAAATGAAATTTTGGACGGGACCCGAGTTTGGAAAAGTTGGATTTGCAATATATATAAAGCTATAGTTGGACTTGTAATCAGGCTCACGGCCAGGGTCCCATTTTTAAATTGAGAAAAAATTTGGTCGGCAATCCAACCCGAAATTTTGGCAGGGTTTCGGATCAAAATCGGTAATCTAACATGTGTGTCCTAGGATTGATACCTATATGTGGGTATACAGTTGGTTTGGTGAATTGGAAAGGGTTCCCCCCTTTGGTGTGACTTCCACGATATACGTCTTACTTTTGAGGGCAATAGGTATGTGTGGACAAGCCATTTGATATACCTGACTGTACGTGAATTGCCTCACTATATACCTTATGGGGACGGTACGTGTGAGAGAAAATTTGATATACTCGATGTACATGAATGAATTCCCTGTGGTATACCTCCCGTCGTCACTTCGGTTAAGCGGTACGATGCGGGGGAAGCGTTCGATATACGTCGAAGGTTCTTGGCCAATGGAAGGTGAGAGTCATATCGCTTAGGCTAACTGCGCCCTGCCGGACCAGCGCCCATCACAAACTGACCCTCCAGTTACAGGACAAAAATTTGGTCAATAACAATGCTCTTTGGTGATGTCGTGCGAATTGTGCATTATTCTCTTACTAGTATCTTATGGTGAGAGTATCTTTATTGATCATGCCAAACAGGGAGCAAAGTACAAGTACCAAAAGTACACTAAGCATGGATAAATGATGTGTGAGTGATGTGTAACTATCTACAAGTGAGTGTGTGATAAGTGAATATGGAGAATCTTCTACAAGTGTGTGAATAATAGAATAAGCATGAAGTACACATGAATAATAAAGGGGAAATATGCAAGTAGGAGAATATACAAGAAAATAAAACACCCATGTGAATAGAGTCTCGCCCTCTTAAAAAAAAGTCCCCAGCAGAGTCATCAATGTGGTCATCCCGGTTGGCGCGGCGTTCGTTTCGAGGGAAAACTGGAGAAGGAGGATCCCCTTGGGGAAGAAACGATGTCACGGTCTCGCACCCTTCTCTTCGAAAATGGGGCTTCAGTCGTCGTCGTTGTGAGGTGATTCTAAAGAGATAGAGCCGACAACCTAATTTGCTCAAAACAGGCAAAAGAATATGTTGCCACCTCAAGAGAGCGGCATTAAGGACAAAACTAATGCGTGCGAAACCAATAGATCGGAAGTCCGGAGGCTAAGTTACAGAATGGGAAGGTGTTAGGCACCCACCCCGCCCTTTCGGTCTCTCATAGGAAAATGTTAATATTTTCCTTTTTATTCTCGTAAAGTGTATGCATGTGTTTATATAATGGAGATTGGAATCGTTCAACCCATATCATGGAAAAGATAGGGTGAGGTCATTCGTAGGAATATTCCCAAAATAGTAATAAATGTAGAAGATAGAATATGAGCGTTCATCATGATATTGATCGTTATTGAGAAACGATAATATGTGAGTGATGAAACGCGAACAAGCATATGATATGTATATGTATGATAAAAATGAGAGATTCGAGAAATTATGAAAATGAGAGAAATTGGAAGATTTAGAAAATTGGACTCGAGTCTCGAATTTAAGTCCGAGACGCCTACGTAGCCTATAAAGGCGTCAAAGTCCACGTAGTTCAAATGTAGAAAAGGGGTGGGGTTTATCCCATAGATTTGAACGGAATTTTATCAGGTGTGTGTGTATAGAAAATGTGTTCTAGTTTTGGAAAAAAAAAAGTAAGGTAGATAATTCCATTCCGAATTTATGGGTGTAGCCCTCTTTTGTTTGTTTTTGGGTTTTTTATGAAAAATAGAGTATGTACAATATACTAATAAAAGTGTCGATGTTAATATTTATGAACTAGAATGAAACTATAATTTGAATCTAAAGTAATTTATGCAAAACAAGAGGTTTGAAAAAGAGGGAGAAGGAATTGGACCTCCTTTTGGAGCTTGAGCTTGGATCTTGGATGAACTCCCTTGAATGTTGATAGATGTTGATGAGAGCGAAAGATGTTTTCCAAATTGGGTGTGAAAAGGATGGGTATTTAGGCTTGAATGAGATTTCTCATATGGAACTTCGCTGACTTCGAGAGAACGTTGTTGAGATCATTGATGCTGATGGGTTTTTTTGTCCTTTAGCAATGAGGTCATGGCCATTATTTATAGGGTCAGGGGTGCCGATCGGCGTACCCCAGGGGGTGCCTATCGGCAGGTCACCCTTGACACTGTTCGGGTAGGCAGGTTTCAGGACCTGCCAATTGGCAGTCTTGTTCGAACTTTTCTGGAAAAATTACTATAGAGCACAAACCATTGATTCAAATCGTGCATGGGGCATATTGTTAGAAAGGTATTTTAGAGTCCTTCAAGAGTCCTTAGACCTCTCTTGGGTTCGGGAGTTAACTTTGGGTCTAATATGGATCGGAAGCGCATGTTGGTCCTTTGGACGGGAGATCGTCGGACGCAAACGGATCGTTTGTCCGCATGGTAAGTTAGAATCGCACACGGGGTTGGATCGTGGGAAAGTTTAGGAGATGTACTTCGACATTAAAAAGAGTGTTGCTTGGTTTGGAAAGTTAAACTTGGTCAACATGGGCCTGGAAGTACCCAATGACCTCTCAGAGTAAAACGGATCGTTCGTCCGTACCGTAGGTCAGAATCACACACAAGGTGGATCGTTAGAAAGGGTATTCAGTGCCCTTCGAAGATTCATTCAATCTCGTTTGAGATAAAGAGTTGACTTTGGTCAAACGGGGTCCGAAAGCGCCCGGTGGCCTCTGGATCTATTTTCGAGAGAAAACTGATCGTTCGTCTGAATGGTTATGCAGTTTCACGCACGGGACGGACCGTTGGAGAGGGGTTTTAATACCCTTCAAATATTCAAAGAGATTTCACTCTGATAAAAGAGTTGACCGGAGTCAAATGGGGCCCGGGAGCACCCGGTGGTCTTTAGATCGATACTCGGAGTGCGACCTAGGTTTGCGATGGAAGGGGGAAGCGCCAGGAGTCTAAGGAGAGACTTAGGGGATCCTAGAATGTGGTGTCTACAACCAAAATACTCAGAGATGCCGAGTATATAATGCTATCTTGAAATTTATACACTTAGGCCCAACCTTATTTCAGTTGGTGCCTAATAGAACTAATATAATTCACTTTGAAATAACAAATATGATCGTCTTATTACACAATATACCATCGCTTCAATACTCGTAAATGAGTCACTATACATTATCCTAATAAATCCTACATTCCTCACTCACAAATGTAGTATTTTATTACAAAATTCTTAATGATCCTACCCATTCTCCCTACGGGTGTCAACAGTGGCTTTCGTTACCCCCATAAACATATATGATGATATCCATACCTAGGATTCACATCTACTGTTCCTATTCTCATGGTTCCCACTCACTTTCGATGGACTCATTCAACATTAATAGTCCCAATATTTTTTCTACACTTGGAAGAACTTTTCGTGTCATTTCCACTGTCCCTGGTCCTATAGACCATTTTGAACCTAACAATACTAGCATCAATTGTTTCTCTACTGATTTCTTCGACTCCACTTTCCCTGTGGAACTTGTTATTGACTATACTAGTCTTGACCGAATCTGCCTCCACTTAGTAGATATTCAATTAAATCATATATATGGGTTCCCCCCTACTGGGTACGCCTAAAAGTGGTGTTCTACTATCCTCGTTCACCCTAGTCTCACTTTTCGACTAAATTCTCCAACACCCTTGAATCCCTTCTCACGAAAGCATTGATATTGATTCATAAACTTACACCCTTGACAACATCGCCACTATTCATCTAAATCTGATTTTCCATTTACATATGGGTATTTAAATCACTAAGTCTTCAACAAAAAGTAACTCATTTTTCTCAAGTACATCCGATTTATGATTAGGTCCCAAAATTTCACAATTTCATTCGCACCTCTATTACAACAACAGATGAACGATTTCATGGTAAAATCGTACCCAAAATTCTACATTTACCTCAATACCAACTTCTTTATATACAAAGTCTAATTTCCATCACTTAAGATTTCTCTTATGAGCGAAATGTTGCCGAAAATTCTTAAATCCTGGGTGTTGCTACACTTCACCCTATACAATTGCCTTTGTATTTCTACTTCCAATGGCCCTTCACTCTTATTCCTTCGCACATTTATAGATGTTATTTTTTATATAAAATCCATCAAACTCCGCCACCCTTTACCGATAAATGCTGGGTGAGTCTGGAACGGCACCATCATCAGAAACGATGGCGTTTAAGGAAACTACAGTTTCCAAGCGATTTCTTTATTGTCGTCAACTTGAACAATAATTACGGTGAATTTTACCTCGATTAACATTTTCCAAAATACACTAAGTCTCTTGTTGAGCCTTTCCTCATGCATTTTGTCCAACGATCTTCGTTGGTCGTCCTATTATGTTCGACATAGAAGCCGACCTTTCCTCCTGCATTTTGTCCAACGACCTTCAATAGTCATCCCATTATGTTCAACGTAGAAGCTCGATCGAGCTTGTATAAGAATTTCACCAGTTATGTTTAATATCAAGAGAACGTAAATCTTCATACGTTAAGGAATACAAAAATCCTAATCACAAGGCTCTACATTCTTGGGAGACATACACTACATGAACTAACTACTACGGATGTATGAATCGAGAGAATGAAAGCGTCTAAGCATAGTCTGAAACTCCATAGCATCCATAGTACGTCAAGTATCCAATCCTCTATGCCTGGCGTTCCTGTGACTGGACACCAAATATAGAAGATACAAGGGAGGCGAGAATATGTATGAAAACGGGTCAGAGCCCGATGATAAAATATTTTTAAAAATAGCAAGTGATTAACAAGTGCAATTAAGCAAATATCGTGTACATGTTAGATTCTCGAATTCTCTCTTGAGATTCTCACCTCTCATCTAGTGTGCACACCTAACGTACCTTCAAACCATACTAGTTACTATTCCCATGCTAACTAGTTTTTTCCAGTCTAACATCTAAACATAGCCCAATATCATTCCCACGTATTTCTCTAGTAATATAAGTAATACATATATATCTAATTTATTTTTTGCATGGATAAGCACTTTTAATTTAATATAATTAAGTTTTCACCAACTTAATTCATTTCAGATTTCATTATCATTCATGTCTACTTAATTCACACAGTAGATAATATCATAAGTATTTATATACATTCACTCTATTATATATATACAACACTGCACCCCGAGACTCAGCTGCGGTTCATGCATACTCTATTATTATGTTCGCGTACATCTCGTCACTGTAGAAAGGACTGTCGATTTGGTATATCCCTCGAACCATAAATAACAAACACAAATATTAGAGGTGAACATAGTCCTAAGCCTTTGGTCTACGCACCCAAATGACCATTCAATACCATTGTTTTCACACATGGTAATCCAACCTAACTCATATTTTTGTGGCACAAGTAAAAAATCCCCCCTAAGGCTCATCAGGATATGACTGCCCTCAACGCACAAACTTCCCGTTGATAGCAAGTTGGCTAGGTATGTCACACTCACAAATCATCATATAGGTATACACTCGACCTATATATATATATATATATGGAGAGGTTATCTAGTGGACCAAAAGAATGGACTTTTTAATGGACCTTAACGAAAAACACATAATAACACATTAATTTTAATTCCTCTAGTGTAATTGGTTCGCGCCAACGGTACCAAACACGCCTGTCGATCGACCCCCAACCGCCCCCCCCCCCCCCCCACCCACCCCCCACCCCCATGGCAGCTCTGCTGTCATAAGGGCTGCCATAAGGGCTGCTATGGTGATGGTGTTGGGTGGGTGGGTGGGGGCGGGTGTAGTGGGGTCTCGAGTGCCGCTAGCGCAGACCAATTACACTATAGGAATTAAAATTAATGTGTTATTATGTGTTTTTTGTTAAGGTCCATTAAAATTCCATTCTTTTGGTCCACTAGAGAACCTCTCCCTATATATATATATATATATATATATATATATATATATATATATATATATATATATCAACAATAGGGCATAAGCACATCCCACATTACAAGTTTCATACGTAGTATACTTATATCTCGAATATCCTATGTATCATGATATTTTAAACCTCAATTATATTATAGTATTCGCTCCACCTATGTAGATATATCAACAAATGGGTATACTCTCATACCATATACAAATCCCACACGTAGTATATTTCTAGTTTATTCCATAAACTAATAATTCACATTTTATTCACATTTCTCATTACTCCTAACATCTCTTGTTAACCGAAAGGATTTAATTAATTATTCCAGTAGCTACCTTCAATCCATACTTATTGGTCCAAAACCCATACTCATTATAACAAGCCCGGATTATATTTTAATTCCTAATAATCATTTTTCTCTATAAAGTTACATTCTGCACAGAAATATGAAATTATAATTTGAGGCTTTTCTACTCCGATTTTGAAAAAACTTAAAACAACAAATTTGTTCAGAACGTGATGTTATACAAGAACTCGCGTGCACACTACTAATTTCCGCTTGAAATAACCCTGAAATAATGATACAATGTTCGTCCCTTTTCTACATACTTCTACCCACGGGTTGTGACATAATTCATCCTCAAACCTCTACCAAATGATTCCAAACTTCTTATAATTCATCCTAAATAATATACCCAAGTATGTACATGATTTATAACATCAAATCATATCAAAATCATCATGGAATTTTGATTAATCATGCTAATCCCATTTTAATTTAAAAAATCTTCATTTTATCATTCTTACTCGAGAACACATATAAACCCCAAACTTCTTCATCAAATAAACCCAATTTTCATGATGTTAATTCTAATATTAACAAGGGATTAATCCTACATGGTTTCCATTACAAGGATTAAATCAAAATCATCAAAATTCACCTTTGATTTATAAAACATTAAAAAAAATCTATCTACCATGGACAACATACATGTTATAGATTGCAAGAGTTATAACATTTGCCTTTGATTTCGTAGGTCTAAACCTTTGGAGAAGATGATGCTATGGTGTTCCTCTCTTTTCCAGTAAGTCTCTGGTGGCGGCGGTGGTGGTGAAAGGTGCCTTTGTCCCTTAGTTTTCATAGTACAACCCTTCCTCTCCTAGAGAAATATTTTCCCTTTCCTCAATGGATGTCTCTTAGAGTTTTGGTGAATAAAACTTTGGCTAACATATCTCTTAACTTATACAAAAATACCCAAATTTCATAAGTACAATTCATCTCCTAAGTAAAATGACCAAAATACCTCTTTAGCGTGTCTATTCGGTTTCAAATTGACCCGAGACCCAAATCAAACCCCCAAGTAGACTTTTGTGACTATTTAAACTCTTTCGGACACTTTGGCGAACTCAAAATGACCATTCGGATGACATAAAAATAATTTACTTTTCATTCCATTCAATTATAGTCCCGATATGACTTACACGCGCGTCCCGACTTAATTACCATAATTATCATATTTATAAATCCCAACAATTTTTATAAAGTCATAATCATATCTTACTTTTAATCACTAAGTAATATTTAATATCAATCACATATTACTTTACTCTACTAATATTCAATCCGGATTAATTCCAATTATTTTCACATAAATAATTTCAATTAATCCCCATTGATTTAACCCATTTACGTTTAATTTATCTCATTTTAAAAGTCATTAAAATACGGGGTATTACAGTGGAGAAGTTGTAGCGATTGCAGATTATATAAGATTTCAAGCACCGTTGTTGGTTGGGTAATGTGATCATGGTAAAAAAGAAGAACCACAAATGGCGCATGTGTGTGGATCTCACAGACCTCAACAAAGCATGCCCAAAAGATCATTTTCCTTTACCAAGGATTAATCAATTGGTAGATGTAACTGCAGGTCATGAAATGCTCAGTTTCATGGATGCTTATTCCGGTTACAACCAGATTAAGATGAATCCTGAAGATAGTAAAGCACATCCTATATCATTGGTCGAGGAACGTATTGTTACAATGTTATGCCCTTTGGGATGAAAAACACTAGAGCGACTAATCAGAGGTTTGTAAACAAAGTATTTGAAGACCTGATTGCCAAGAATATGGAATTTTATGTAGATGACATGCTCACCATGAGCAAGTTTACTGTCGATCATATTATAGATTTAGCCCAAATATTTGATGAGCTAGAGAAACATCAATGAAGCTCAAGCCGACAAAATGTATCTTCGGGGTACAAGATGGAATGTTACTAGGATATATTGTTAATCAAAGGAGAATTGAAGTTAATCCAAATAAAATAAAGGCTTTACTGGAGATGCAGTCCCCGGTCAATAAAAAGGAAGTGAGCACTGAATCGCTTTGTTTCCCAAGCTACTGATAAATGTATTCTTTTCTAAAAGGTGCTCAAAAAGACCTTTGAGTGGAATGAAAAATGCGAGAGAGATTTTCTAGAATTGAAGAAGTATTTGGGATCTCCACCTTTTTTATCCTGACTAGTTTTGGGAGAAAAATTATATCTGTATTTAGCTATTTCGGAGTCAGCTGTTAGCTTGACTTTGATCCGACTATAGGGAGGAATTCAAAGGCCTACGTACTACACTAGAAAATAATTTTGAGGACAGAAAATCATATATTCACACTTGTAGAAGTTGGATTTGGCACTCATTAAAGCTTCCAGAAGAATGCGGACATACTTTTAGGCCCATACTATTGTGGAATACATTAACTTGCCTCTGCGATAAGCTTTGCACAAGCCTAAAAAGTTAGGGAGGTTAATTTCTTGGGCAGTTGAGCTTGGTGAGTATAAAATTATTAACGAGCCTAGAACTGTACTCAAGTACAAGTGGTGGTAGACTTCATAGTAGAATTCACATATGTAGAAGTGCTAAGTAATCCAAGTTTTCCTGTTGAGCATACTTCTTCAAAAAAGAGCTTATTTCAAAAGAAAACTTAGATTATGGCCAATCACCCAGAATCTTTGGTTGTTCGAGAAAGGATTCAATGAATAGTGGAACAAAGTAGGAAGATTTTTAAATATTAACTGCTGGAAGAAGAAGATTTCTCCAATGACACTCCAATCTGACAATTGTTTGTAGATGGATCCTCATGCGCTACTGGCAGTGGGGCTGACCTCATTATCAACACTCCAAATAATTTAGATGTGGAATATGCTTTGAGATTTTAATTTTCAATCTTCAAACAATGAGGCTGAATATGAAGAATTGATTACAGGATTGGAATTAGCTTCATTACTAAGTGTCGCGCAAGTATTAGCACATAGTGATTCTCAACTTATTGTTAATTAAATACAATAAATATATGGAGTTAAAGGAGAATTGACGGTGAAATACCATAAAAAAAACTATGGAAGTCATCTATTTGTTCCTGATAGTTAGGATGGTAAGGATTCCAAGGGTGGAGAATGCCCGAGCAGATGCCTTTACTCGGTTGGTCTCAACGACTTAGACAGGGCTCAGACGAACAATTCTAGTAGAAATTCTTACCCATAGAAGCCTTAATGCAACATATATCAGTATAATATCTATGGAGATAGGTTCTTCTTGAATGGATCTGATTAGAGATTACATCAAAATATTATTATTGCCTTAGCTAAGAAGATGAGGTATAAAGTAGCTAGTTATGTTATGGAGAAAGGTGTTCCATATAGAAGAGGCTACATTATCTCTCTACTTCGTTATTTTCATCCAAACAAAGTAAATGACCTGATCAAAGAGGTACATGAAGGCTCATCTGGAGTTTATTTAGTTGGTCGATCACTAACACAAAGGATAGCAATGCAAGGCTATTATTAGCCAACGATGAGGGCAGATTATGTCTCTTTCACCAAAAAAAAAGTGAAAAGTGCCAAAAATTTGCCACCATCCAAAGAAGACCAGGGGCTACTCTAACACCCATCACTTCTCCATAGTCGTTTAATCTTTAGGGAATAAACCTATCAGACCATTGTCGACTACCAAAGGAAGGTTCAAATATCTGGCGATAGCAGTGGATTACTTCACTAAATGGGTGGAGGTTGAGCCTTTAATCGATATGCCTTATCAGAGGGTTTTTCAGCTTATACGAAAATAGATTATCTGCCATTATGTAATGCCCTACGCTTTCATCACCGACAATGGTATCCAATTTGATAATTAAGAGTTTAAATAGTATTGCATCCAATCTAGCATTCGAAAGCTTCATTCAGCACCTGGACATCCATAATGTAACGATCAAACAGACATTACTAATAATACTTTGCTCGATGGATTGAAGAAAAGGTTGGACGATGATAAAGGAAATTGGATCAGTGAACTGCATAGTGTCCTTTGGGCTTATAGGACTACTTTAAGAACAGCAACAGGGGAAACCCCATACATGCTAGATTTTATCACTGAGGACGTGGTACTAGCTGAAATAAGTCTGCCGAACCACAGAGTGTTAAATTTTAATTCACCCAAAAGTGATGTCATGAGGTGACTAGATCTGGACATGGTAGAGGAAGTCGAAGAACATGTTGTTATTCGAAATGCTGCTTATTAACAAAGGACTATTAGGTTCTACAACCGGGGGGTCAATCCGACCAACTTGAAATAGAGAGACCTGGTACTTAAAAATGTAATTCAGAAAAGCAATAAGTTGGATCCCAATTGGCATGGTCCATAACGTATCTCAGCAGTTATCCGACCAGGAACTTATCTCTTGGAAATATTATAAGGTGAAGAGTTTAAGAATCCTTGGAACACAGACCATTTTTCCAAATAATATCAGTAATTTTGTTTTCATGTAATCGAATATTCTGTTCAATGAAGTTGAAATTTTCCAATACATATGCTTCCTTTTTTCCAGAGTACTTGGTGATACTCACACCAACTAACAAACAATGTTAATTCAAACATTTACAACTTCAGAAAAGTTCACTCTTAGTTCAAACTTTTCTAACTTCAAAAAATTTCACTTTTAGTTCAAACTTTTGCAATTCTAAGTTCAAACTTTTCCAACTTCAGAAAAGTTCACTTTTGGTTCAAACTTTCCAACTTCAAAAAAGGTCACTGTTGGTTCAAACTTTTCCAACTTTAGGAAAGTTAAGAAATAGTTATAAACTTCATTTATGATTTCATCTTTAATAAATCAAGAACAAGAAATCAGTAAAACTTCTTGTAAGACTCAAAGTCAAACACTAGAAGTTTTACCCAATCAAGTTAAAGCACATGGATAATTATACATTCCTAATACAATTGGTCGCCACCTATAACTAATGCAACAGCTTAGTTCAACAAAAATATTTATAGTTTTATCTAAGAGCATTAGTCAAATCTAAGGCATTAGAATACATCTTCAACCATGAATCAAGCATTTAACATTTAAGGTAGTTATTTAGTCAATAAGCTGACTAACTAATCTCTATATAGATTACCTAGTCAGTGATAAGATTAATATTAACCACGAGCTTAAATTAAGAAGATAAAGGATCACAAATAACTTCATTTCATTCCAACAAAGGTGTATTACAAAGTAATGATCAACAAAGCAAGAAATACAATCCTATCCTAGAGGGAGTTTTCCTTCATCTTTTCTCATTCCAGCAGGAATTTCATTAAGGGTGATCGTATGATTAATAAATCTAAAATCTCTCATACTAGTATGCATGTTGCTGCTCGACAGATCAAATAGGTGTTGGGGATGAGCATACTCCACCTTTCCTTCAAGGATGAAATTCCCAATTTATTTTCGGATCCATCTTTGAGGAATGGCATCAGGAGGAGCCCATCTAACATTAATCAATAAAGGAGGATCAGGATACTCCAATATTCCTAGATCATGCCAATAACACAATTTAGTGCATGTGAGGATAAATTTCCAATCGAGTTAATTTGTTTATAATTGTCATAATTCCAGACAAAATGTTTAAGTCATAGGATAGACTTTGAGTTGATGATCCCATGAGCCTAAGATGTTATTTGATGAAATTGTAGCGGCAAAGTTTCAAAGAGTGGATAGTCTAAGTCGTGTTTTCTATGCAACATTTGTCGTCATATACCGAGGATCTCAGAGGTATGAACGTATATTGTTTTATGAGTCCTTGGAATTTTTATTAAAGGTGTTATGTTTTTAAAACTGTTTGGAACGTAATTTTTCAAAAATATTTTACCTAAGGTTTACTATAAGCGGAGTTTTAAAATTCGTTGAGATCATTCAAATGACATCTCACTGTCATACAAACGATATTGTAAGGTCGTTCAAAGCCCATGTTCAAATGAGAATCAAACGAAGCTTATTATATTAGTTTTTATAGGGTCGTTAAAAGCGAGATGAAATCTCATTCAAATGAGATCTCTATCTCGTTTGAACGACTTCGTTATATCATTCAAACGACGCACCGCCTTAATTTTTTTATAAAAGGATTTTTAGACTCAATTTTCTAATTGATGAAGAACTTGTGACGAATCTGAAAATTATACTTGTTATAAAAAGTTTCACCCTTTGTTATACAAGATCCAAGATTCATAATCATGTACTTTAAGACCTTGTTTAGGCACCTTGTTTGTTTCTTCCATCATTAGAAGAATTATTTTCATGCAATGGATTTCATACGTGCGGATTACGGTGATAAAGCGATGGATTTCATGTTCCTAATCATAAACAGTTACCGAGTTGTATCGGTGGATACCGAGTACGTGTGAACTCATGTGTCGTGGACACTTATGTGGGTAGAATCCTGCATTGCACTATGGAGGAGTGGTTAAAGATAGAAGAGCATCAAGGCTTATGGGGGATCGAGTCGTTGTGTAAGTCTATTAACTATGCTTTGTAAAACCATATCATAGTGATTGTTTGGGAGGGTCGTCTGAGGTTTTTTCCCGTTGTGGTTTCCTCGCACATCGACGTCTTGTGGTTTAATTTATTTAATTTATTTTCTATCACCTATATGCATGTTTAGGATAAAACGATAAAATTTGGTAAATCGATTTTCATAAAAAAGGTATAATCGGTGCTAAGTTTAATTGGGAGAATATTGTTTAGCAGTTCAATCATTAAAATTGGAAAAACATAAAGATGTTGAACTTTTGTTTATTTCAACCTTCCAAGCATTCTAAAATTGGTATCAGAGTCGGTTGCACTATGTTATTGTGTTAAATCCGTGTTTAGTGCTTGTTGGTTATTTTATTTCCTTTCTATCGATAATTATCACAGTTTCGATGACTTAAATCATTTGAATTTGAAGTTTTCTACAAGAATTGAAATTCTTGAAAAAAAATTCTCATTTTGAAACCTTCATAGAACTTTTGCAAAGTGTTCAAAATCAAAGAGATTTTTTCGTGAGAGACTTGTGGACATGGACCGTGATTTTAGAAAATTATAATTGTCCAAGAAGGAGAATGAGAATAGAGTCCTTATTTTGGAGAAAGAATTAGAGGAACTTCAAAATTGTAGGGATTTAACAGACTCGAGTAGTGTTGGTAGTAATGGTATTTTCTCATATGCTTCTAGTGCTTTGAGTGTTAAAGCCAAGACCATTATTTGTTTTAGAGGATCAACTAAAACCAAGGACGTTAGAAAAGGTCAACCCATAGGTAACATTCCTCTTGTTTACACATGTTCATATTATGGTAGGAAATGTCACCTTAGGCGTTTTTGTTATGATCTTGGAAGAAGTCCTAGGAAGTTTAAGGGTAGTGTCCCGTTGGTTCCGATAATCCCTCGTGTTAGGTATACACATGTTTGGTTAGGAAATCAGTTTTGGAGACGCTAAATTTTAGATTGGTTGATTCTCACATGATTGCACATGATGCTTCACATGTTATTTCTTATGGATGATTGCTTGCATGATTTTAATCTGTCATACACTAGTTTGTGCTTCATGATATATGTTTGCTAGTGTTATGACATGTGTATCTCTTTGTATTATATTTTTCTCTTATTGAGTCATATTTGAAAAATGCATAAAGATTTTATTTTGATAAATTTTTTGAAAAATACAAAAATATTTTCGATTTTTGTGTATTTTGGTTATACACATTTGGTGTTGAATATTGGTGTGTTTGAATCCAATTAACTACCTAATTTACTTGTGGGTAGGACATTTAGATATGACTTTAGATGCTTAGATTGACCTTTAATAATATTTTTGGAGTTGTTTTGAACTTGATTTTCTTAACGGATTCGACTTTGTATATGCCTTCACACTCACATGCAAGATCTTATTGAACATTTACTTCACTATGTATATTTGATCTTTATGAGTTGTTCTTACATCAATCTTGTCATCTATATGTTTATTTGACTATGAGGGATTTGTGCATCTAAGAATCGTTACCCGTGAGAGTTTTCTTAATATTGAAAAAATAATGATTGTATACGGGAAAGGGCTGCGAGAGGCAAGTGAACTCATTGTGAAAGCCACCATTTGAAAAGATCCTAAGAAAAAATTAAGGCAATAAAAAAAGCAATTTTTCCTAAAAGGGGTCAACATGGTTTAGTTTGATATGATCATTCAAAAGAAAAGTATAAGAAAAAATGATCATGTTTATGTTTGAGAGAGTTTGGTTGGAAGTATCAATAGGATTGCACAACGAATCCTAGTTATGCTTATTTTGTCATTAAATTATTGATTTGTAAAATCATTAATATTCTAGGCTTGCGTGCATTGTGCTTGTTTTGTTCATTAAGTTCAACTTTATTTGTCACTTAAGGCTAAAGCTTAGTTTGATAAATTTTTGTGATCAATTAGAACTTCTTGATCATATTTGAGTGTGTGGGTTATAATTATTTTATTACAAGTTCACACCCATTCATTCCATTCCACACGTTTGGACACATCGATAGTAAGAGTATGTAAATCTTATGTATTTTGTGTCAAATTGTATGGTCATTTATACCTATATATGTGTACCGGATTTTATTTGATATATTTTGCATATATTATATATGGTATTGTGATTTGAGACTTTGCGGTTTATATTTAGTCCATAATTATCACATGCTTGATCTTTTGGATTAATTATGCTTGAGTTGCTATGTTACACATTTACTACACTTTACACTATTGCATGATGTTATTCCCTTCTACTTTAATTTTATTATGGTATCAAAAAAATCATATTGGTATCTTATGATCACTTATTTAGGCGGAGATTTCGTTTTAGGGAGTATTTATTTATGCTATCTTATTTTCTCTATTCCTGAACAAAAAGGGGGAGAAATGGTATATTTCCTTTACAAGATTAGGATATCTTTGTCTTAGGTGGAGACGTCTTACCTAGGTTCAGATTACCTAGACATTATTAGATATTTATTCATATGCACGTTTATACTTGTTATATTCTCTTTGCATTTGACGGTGTGTTTAAGTGTGCAGGATTACAAGTTGAGTTTAATGCGGTAAAGTTTTTAAGCCAGGCAAAGATACTCAAGATTGTATGTCTATCGAGCGTCTATAATTTTTCCTTTTGGGGGTTGGGAAATGAGTCTTTTTAGAGAGCTTGATGGCCCATAGGATTTTTGTTTTGGTTTTGTCCTGGAATAGCCAAAGGGGGAGATTTGTAAGGACAAATTTCTAATAAAGTCAATTTGTTTGAATTGGCATAATTTTGAGATAAAATATTTGAGTCATAAGATAAACTTTGAGTTGATGATCCCATGAGCCTGTGGCGTGGTTTGATGAAGATGTAGCGAAAAAGTTTTAAAGAGTGGATATTTTAAGTCGTGTTTACCATGCCACATTTGTCTTCATATATCGAGGATCTCGCAGGTATGAACTTATATTGTTTTATGAGTCCTTGGAATTTTTATTAAAGGTGTTATGGTTTTAAAACTGTTTAGAACTTAATTTTTCAAAAATATTTTACCTGAGGTTTACTGTAGGCGGAGTTTGAAAATTCTTTGAGATCATTTAAACGACATCTCACTGTCGTTCGAATGACTTTATAAGGTCATTCGAAGCCTATGTTCAGATGAGCATCAAACAAAGCTTATTGTATTCACTTTTATAAGGTCATTAAAAGCGAGATGAAATCTCGTTCAAATGAGACCTCTATATCATTCGAACGACTACCTTATATCCTTTGAATGATGCGTAGCCTTAATTTTTCTATAAAAGGATTTTCAGACTCGCTTTTTTAATTGACGAAGAACTTTTGATGAAAACAAAAAGCAGTCACGTTCTCAAAAGTTTCAACTCCAAAAGTTTCACCCTTTTGTTTTACAAGATCCAAGATTCATAATCATATACTTTGTGATATTGTTGGGGCACCGTGTTTTCTTCTTCCAGCATTAGAAGAACTATTTTCGTGTGGTGGATTCCGTACGTGCGGATTGCAGTGAAAAAGGGGTGGATTTTGTGTTCCTAATCTTAGACGGTTGCTGAGCAGTATCGGTGAATACCTAGGTATGTGTGGACTCATGTTTAGTGTACACTTGCGTGGGTAGATTCATGCGTTGCACTGTGGATAAGTGGTTGAAGATAGAAGAGCGTCAAGGCTTGTGGAGGATCGAGTTATTGTGTAAGTCATCGGTTTTCACAAGAAATGTTTAATCGGTGTTAAGTTTAATTGGAAGCGTTTTGTTTAAAAGTTAAATTATTAAAATTAGAAAAACATAAAGATATAGAACGTGTGTTTATTTGAACCATCCAAGAATTCTCAATGCCCTTATCAATCTTTAGCAGACCACGCAGGTTCAACCAACCCGATTTATATGCCTCATTCATGGCCTGCTCCATGTGCTTATCTAAGTAAGTCAAGGCCTCATCATACCTGTCCATCTAAACAGCTTTGGGTTGCTTATAGAAGTGGAAAGTAAGTCGATCCATCCTATCTTGAAGTTTTCTGATGGCCTTGTCCTTCTCCTGGACCATCACAACTTGGTCATCCAAGGTTTTCTTAGTTCTCTCTTCATCAATAGTTGGCTGAACAACTATGCTTTGCTTAGAAGATTGTACAGACTTAGTTTTCCTCTTCTGCAAGGCCTCCAACTCTTCAAATAGCCTGACATTCTCAGTCTATAATTAATACACCCCCTTATCTAGACTAGTGTTAGCTGATTTCTTCAAACTAATCATATCTAGACTAGTGTTAGCCTGACATATTTCTCAATTGTTTTATCTATTCTGTTCAGCACTATTTATTTTGAAAATATATACTGTCAGTTATTTTATATATATTACTGCAAATTCCTGTCCATATATGTATATGCCTTATGTTGTAAATTGAATAGGTATTAATTTTATGAAAAACCATGGAATGTCTGGAGATTAATTCTCATTCGAATTTTAGTTGATGTTGTATAAATAATCATTTTTCAGGAAATAAATAGGTTCGCAGAGGGAACGAAAAAGGGCTATGTTGAAGATTTACCTTTTAGAACTCTTTTTGTTATTGTAAATAAAATGTTTGTTTTATCATTTAAAGCATGTTTGGCTCTCTTATAATAAGTTTTAAATGTTGTCTTAAGTTGTAACTCATTGTCACTTTTAATATAAATGAAGTTTCCTTTAGAAAGCTTTGATGGTATAATTCCTTTAATTTCAGTATTTTACGATTCATAACCATGTGATTGTATTTTCATTGCACTTATTTAAGGAATTAATTTAAGTCAGAATATATGTTGCCTCAGTGTAATGTCAAGACACTCGTTCCCTACTACTAATTTTGGTCGGGGTCGTGACAGAGGTGGTATCAGAGTGTAGGTTACGAGCCCGTAGACTACTGAACATAAGTTTTGAACATTATTGATTTTAAGTTTCCATACATAAGATATCTATATACTACTCTAAAATTCTATACAAGCATTTATAATTCCTCAGCAAAGAGTCTATCCACTTGGACAAGCAATCTATCAATTTTCAATTTTTCTCAAAGTGCCACGTGGCACATTAATTTTCTAAACCCTTTCATCCCGAAGTCTACACGATTGACAGCGATGAAAACCCTTCATCTTCTCTCTTCAGTAATAATTTAGTCCAACTATTCATTTCTTCACTAAGAATGCAGAACGGGTGGCTCGATAAACATTTGGAAGTTCACACGCTTGCCCAAAATCTCCCCATCTTACATTGATTCCTCTCCCTATCCAAACCCAGCAGACAAAAGGGTCTCATTCACAAACCACCATTTGGGATCCTTCTGGTACCACCACGCAAAAAGGTCTCCCTTTCACTCTATCTTGATCTTTACCCCTTTGGGGTTTTTATGGTATTAATCATGTTGGTTAGGTTTTGGTGGTACAAATGGTTTTATATTTGCAGATTTACACTTCGAATCTGAGGTATACCATTATGTTTTGAGGATTTGTGGGGGGATTCACGCTTTATGCAGTGATTTATTATTTGGGGGGTTCACGCTTGATGGAAGGTGAGTTTTGATTTCATTTTTGTCATTAAATCCAATTTGATTTTCGATTAGTTGATCATTTTTCAAATTTTTTGTATAATTTCCTCATAATTATAGTTTTGTATGCATTTCTCAAACTCCGTCAAGATCTATTGGTTGTGGATTGGATGCCTACGGAGAGAATGTTTTTGAATGAATCTATGAACAAAGCAATATAGGTAAGTATTTATTTCATCCCCTGTACTGTTTCTAAATCCATGTCCACCATGTCATGAACAATTGGAGGTTGTTCTTCTTCCATTCTTAGTAAATCTTTGTGTAAGTCCAATTTTTTAATTGTGATTTAATCATTTTTTTAGTTTATCTCACGGAGGAAAGAATTCATGTGCTGGAGTTTTTGCATTCTCTGTTCCAGTTTTGTTGATTTCACATATGGTGTGTAAATCGTCCATTCTCTAATTGCCCTCTGTTCTTTCTTACCAAATATGAAAGTTTAGTTGTTTGAATTTTTTTTACTTTATTCTTTTCTAATTTGCTAAGAACACTATGTTTTCCATCTTTTGTTACCGATTTTTCTATTTTCTATATTTTCATTTATTGTCTAGAACCACTCCAACCACCACAATATATCCACCACCATGGTAAGTCGTCTTTCCCTTACAAATTTTTATATATCAGTTTTATGAAACAATTTGTGCTTGGTGATGGGGAAGGGGGTGATTTGTGTGGTAGGTCGATGGTGGATTTAAGTTTAATAGGGTTCATTTGTTTGTTAGAATTGATTTCAAGTGATTTCGGTCGTTCCAGTGTCCATGTTTTGGGGGGATTTACAGTTGGTTTGCAGAGTTTGTTGTGGTCTGTGTTAGGCGGCGAAGGTCTAGGCTTTGTTAAGTTTAATTTGTTTGTTTATTTTTTTTATTAATTGGCCTGTAAAAATAGTATTGTGCTTTTGTCATTTTGGTCAGTTTTGTTGGTAGATTTAGTAGACCTGTTTTTATGATCTTGGCAAATGATACGATGTTCATCATCTTGAGAGCATACATGAAGAAATGATATGACTTTTTATTTTTATTCCTTTATGCATTTTATTTTATTTTTAGAAAACACAAGGTTTGTTTAAGTTTCTAAATGGGTGTAGAGAGTGTAAGATAAATAATGATGGCAGTGGTGGTTTGCATGACTGGTGGAATATATTTTATGTGTGAGATGTCCTTAAATGGTTATCACAGTTAAGAGATTAGTGTTTGTAAAAATCTATTTTTAGGTTTCGATGATGGGATTTTCCTCATATACATTACCAGCTTTGTGATATCAGAATTTCAGGAAATTGATTTAATCTCAAACCAAAGAGGGTATGTTGATTCGATTAGAAAGATTGGTACTCAAAACTTTTTAAATGTATTATCTTAAATATTTGCTCCACTTAATGATCAAAATGGATATTTGTTTATATGTTTTCACCATCTCTGGAGTCTGTTGATTACGTTTTGTATAGATGAAGATTGTGTAGTCAACCGAAGTAACAGGTAGAACAAAGATGTACTTGCCTTGAAATTGTGGGAAATAAATTAATACCCCTTTTGTGGTAAATTGATAGTTGCAGACACATTAAGAGGCACAAAGTCACATGTACAGGCACACGACATAGCAGAGCACATATTGGGATATAGCAGGCATGGATCAACAGAAAAACCCATAGGTGGCCCGAGAACAGGATGAATAAGAAGAAATACAGCATGGCCCTCTCCCTGTCGAGAAGCTACAGGCATCGGGGATTACTTATCTTGATATAAGGAAGTTCAAAGATGTTGGTCTCTATACAGTTGAATCCATTGCATACTCTCCTAGAAAGGATCTTCTTCAAATTAAAGGCATTAATTAGCGATGCAAAAGTTGAAAAGATTGTTCAGGCTGCATTAAAATTGGTCCCTTTGGGTTTCACAAGTGCTAGACAACTTCATGCATAGAGGCTCGAAATCATTCAGATAACTTAGGGATCTGAAGAACTTGACAAGATCTTAAAAGGAGTAATTGAGACAGGATATATTACTGAAATATACGGTGAGTTCCGATCTGGGAAGACTCAGCTCTATCACACGCTATGTGTTTGCCAACTTCCATTAAATTAAGGGGGTGGCGAGGAAAAATCAATGTACATTGATGCTAAGGGAACATTCAGGCCATAATTACTATTACAGATAATAGACAGATTTGGATTGCACGGTGCTGATGTCTTGGAAAATGTGTCTTATCCTCGAGATTGGAACATTGAACATCAATTGAGGCTATTGCTTGAAGCAACTTCAATGATGGTGGAAACCGGGTTTGCACTTATGATAGTGGACAGTGTTATCGCTCTCTATAGGACGGACTTTTCTGGAAGGGGGGAACTTTCGGGCAGACACATGCATCTTGAAAAGTTCTTGAGGAGCCTTCAAAAATTATCAAATGAGTTTGATGTAGCTGTTGTTATCACTAACCAAGTTGTGGCCCAAGTGGATGGTTCAACCATTTTTGCTGGTCCCCAAATCAAACCAATTGGTGGAAACATTATGGCTAATGAATTTACAACAAGGCTAGCTCTACGAAAGGGAAGAGGGGAGGAGCGCATTTGTATAGTGATAAGTTCTCCGTGCTTGGCTGAAGCTGACGCAAGATTTCAGATTTTCACTGAAGGTGTAACCGATGTCAAGGACTGAGCTCTTCCCTTCAACGAGGTTATTTTTTTTTTCAATCTTTCATGGATATACAAGAATTTTGCTAATTCTTTTGACTGAAAGATGATGAAAATCTTTTTATAGAATAACAAAGATGGATTAGTTTAGCTGTTTTATTTTACTGTCTATAGCTTTGCATTATGGGATGTCCCTAATACGTGTTATTGTAAATATTTATTTTTTAATTTATCCTCAGAAGTTGAAAACATTTAGTTAGAACAGATTCATCATTCTCACGATCATATGCCTTTTTCCCTGCTGTTTGGCAACTGTGTTCATGTCCAGTCCTAAACGCTGCCACTATATCATTTCTTTTACCATTGTCATTTTGCAATGTGTTTGCTCCTTAAATATCCAAGGTTTCACCATGATAACACTAAAATATTTTTCATCTTCGTAACTGTTAATAAAAAAAATTCCAAATTATGATTCAGATATCCAGCAGTAATGTATCACTACCATAAATGTTTTAAAAACTTCAATTTTTTAGATTTCAAAACAAATGAATCAGCAAAATTTTTATCTATGATGTCATATGCCATACATAAATCAAACCAGCTGTTATTCGGATTCTTAACATATTTTTTTAAGTATGGCTTTGTAAACGATTACTGTATCAACACACGTTATCCATTTCCTCTGTCATCATAGTTTTTATGTGATTCTAAAGTATGATATAAATCTCTTTCCTATACCATCTATTATATAATATCTATATAATGTCTACTATTTTGTTAACAATTGTAGAAAGTCTTTACTAATTGGAATCACACATTTTTTTAATAGTGTAAATATTGAATCTTTCGCTAAAATAATTTACTGATTTCCATCGTTATTTAGTCCGGATTAACATAAGCTTCTTTGGTTATGAAATTTGTTCGTAAGGCTTTTAAATTGATGTTTTGTAACTCATTGACTGATCCTATTAAACTACTGTCAAAATTACTTGCTTCAATTGACATACAACCGCCACCCCGATGATACAAAACAGAGCATCAACATGGACATCCACCTCTGTTTTTGCTTCTAATTATCTATCATTCCTTTATTTTACACATTTCATAATCTTAGTACTTTTAACTGCCTCTTTTACAGCTGCATTTACTAATGAATATATTCTGTCATATGAACTATTTAAGTCTGTAAAGATGAACATAATTCTGCTATGTTTTCATGTATACTAAATTTAATAAAGTATGGAATTTCTTTCAATTTCACACTAATTCGTGTTTCTTTATTAATATAACACTTACTAATTTATTTAATATTTGTCATTTGGCATACGTTATTACATTGCTTTCTTATTCTGAAAAGTGATTCCTTCAGTTGGAATTCTAACTTAATACATTCATACATTAACATCTAAGTACAACTATGATATATCCCCCTACCTGTCTTAGCCTTTTTTATTATTTGCTTTTCCTTTATTTAATGATGAACAATAATTTGTTGTTTGTTGGGTTGTTAATGGTCGTACGGGTGGCTTAATACTTGCCATGGGGACTCTTATATATGACTAATTTATTTTGTTAAGGTTTATAGTGAGTTATAGGGGATTCTTGTATGTTTCTTAGTTTTACCTGACTCTTATGTGTGATTAAGTTTAATGTGAAGTTAATGTTGAGTAGTTATAGCTGACTCCTAGGATTTTGATTAGTTACTGATTGTTTTTACACTTGGTTTGGAGGGTCTTTAAGTGTACTGCATTTTACATGGATGTAAATATGAGGCTCAAGCGGGATCCTGACAAGACAAACACGTGTGACAATCTAACTGTTACGGTGGTTTGTTTCTCATCAGACCCAACACCTAGAATAGATATTCCTAAATCGCACAGGTGAAGGCCATTCATACATTAACATCTAAACATCACTATGATATATCCCCCTGCCTCTCTTCGCCTTTTTTAAAATTTGCTTTTCCTCTATTTAAGTATAAACAATAATTTGTTGTCTATTGGGTTGTTAATGGTCGTACGGGTGTCTTACTACTGGCCATGGTGACTCCTATGAAGTTGTTTGTTCTTCTCATAGATATGAAAATGGCCCCTACTTCATTCAATTTAATTCACTGCTTTCGTTGTGTTCAGATTACAGTGTAACAATCATAGGTGGTCTAGAGTCATTGGATTTATATATATATATACTCATGTCACCATTGATGTGACAGAGAATCACATTTTATCAAACCTTCATTTCCTCCTGATTTACAATTCTATGAACAGTTGATTTATTTAATTTCAGATTGCTTTGGGTAACATCTTACATATTATGGGTGTATCTTTCTCATATATATATATATATATATATATATATATAATGGTTTCTCTAATTATTCTTGATGTTAATCTGGATCTTAATTTATTTTCCAAAATCTTCCTCACAACAGCGTCAACACCTACAATACAATTATAGTTATGAACAAATATTGGATATGATCTCCTCATCTAACATTTTTATTTACTCTTACAAAATCAATTTCATCATCATTCATTTCAACTTACTTTTACCAAGTTATATTACATTCATACAGACTGGATAATGAAAATCGAACTTTCTTCCTTGCAATTGATCCGACAAGGCCCAACAATTCACATCTTCAAATCGAAGGAGATTGTAAATCCATTGAAGACATCTTGGCTTTTCGACTCACCAAATGAGGTATAGTACTATAAATATATAATTAATATCTATCCTTCATTATCTCTTAATAAAATATATTTTGCAGGTACTATACGTCATTTGTCATGCAACAATCACAGGTGTAGATGAACATATCGGGTGGTATTATCCAGTGTGCAACCATTGCAACAAGAAACTGAAACATAATATCAATTCCTTCTTCTATGAATTTCGCAACACAAACATTATCATTCCTTCTCCTAGGTAATATATTCTTACAAGTATTTCTTCCCTATTCAATCAAATAATTTTAACAAAATACATTCCTCCATATATAGGTACAAATTGCAAACCAACGTCATGGATGAAACTGCTTCCACCACATTTGTCCTCTTCAACAAAGAAGTGAGAACTTTAATCAAATTCCAATGTTCTGAGCTTGTACATATCAACCATGACATTAGAGTATGTTTTTATTAATAATTTATAATATTCTCCCACAACATTCATTTTACCATTTTTTATTTCACACATACTACATTTAATTTTATCCAGGTAACCAAAGATCCAATCACACTTGCAATCACAAGGGTCATCGGTACCTCACACAAATTCCACCTCAAGCTTAATAACTACAACTTAGTCCGTGGTTATGAAAACTTTACCGTGTCAACAATTTTCTAAGACTCATTTACCGGAGATATTTTAAAGAGTAATACTTCCATTCAAAAGGTAATTTACACATCCTCGTTCAATTATATCTACTATATTTTTTTTAAACTATAATCTTATCTATTTTACATAATAGGAAAAAAAATCCAGTCATTCCCAATCAATCCCAAATCATTATCACAGACAATGAAATCAACATTGATGCAATTCATCATTCTTCTCTACTATATACTACATCAAATAAAACAAATCCTTCCACTGACATTAAACCGAACATATCTCTAAAATGAAGCATTCGGGTAGGTAATTTCAATTTATTATATTTTATTCTTCTATTCAGTTTTTACTTTACTATTATCATATTCTCATAACATATCTTTTTCATTAGTTGTAGGAACATTGATGAAAGAAAAAAGAGGACGTTGTAGCTGAAATTTCACCTGTGCATTCTTAATCAGAATTTTAGGCCTTCTACTACTACTTTCAGTTCCACCTTAACAACTTCAATGCTAGCCACATTAGTGGAAATTTATATGTTTCTATGCAATAACAAGATGTTATTTGTAACAAGTAGTTTGGTTGATAAGTTAATTCGTCACATTTTTTTCATTAAATGGATTGGATTGGTATTTTAGTCTGCAAAATCATTCTATTACATCGAATGTACTTATTCGATTCTCTATTACAATTTTTCTCACTACTCTCATTTTTTAAAATTTTCAATTTTATTCGTTTTTAATGCATTCAATACCACATGAACCACGCATCGCGCGGGTTTCCTCATAGTAGGATTAAATATCCGACTTATGCGATAAAGCTCCATATGTCTTACAGTCTACATGTAATTGTTTATATATAATTGTTCTTCTAATTTGCAATCTTCAGATAGTATAATACGTCTTATGTTTGGTCATGACTGTAGAAAATGACCAAGCCAAGATCAACTGCGAGAACAAGTGGTTCAAGTATGGAAGGACTGGAAGGTGCATACAAGGCAATTGAGATTCGATCAAAGATTGTGGAGCATCAGGTGAAGAATGGAGCACCAAAGAATATTGAACTAACTAGCTGTACCATTGAGCATTTCAAGAAGTTTAACCCTCCTTCTTTTAAAGTTACTCCTTACCCCACTGAAGCAGAAAGTTGGGTGATGCAGATGGAAAAGATGCTCGATGTCCTTAAGTGTACCGATGAACAAAGGTTTTAATTGCAACATTTATATTAGAAGGTGAAGCCGAACATTGGTGGAGAATGACTAAGAGAACACATAAGGAGAGAAATACTTGCATAGGTTGGAATAACTTCTTGGTGATCTTTTATGAGAAATATTTTGCTGAAACGGTGAAGGATGAAATGGCAGCTGAGTTCATGAGTCTAGTGCAAGGAAATATGATGGTTAGTCAATACGAGGCAAAGTGTACTGAGTTATCCCATTTTTCACCTTATGTTGTAATAACTGATGTTTTAAAAGCCAAAAAGTTTGAACGTGGGTTAAGGTTGAGTATTCGTAGTAGAATTTTCATCCTAAAGTTGACATCATATAGTGACGATGTGGCTAGGGCTACGATAGCTGAGAGGGATGGCGAGGATTACAATAGAATTAGAGATGGTAAGAGGAAGTTTGGGGAATAAATAAGGAAGAACCCAAATAATAGAACTAATTTTAGGAGTACATCCAATATTAGGGGAGATAGTGATAACAAACAGTTTAATAATAAGATATGCCAGCGATGTGGGAAGATGCATGGAGGATGGCCTTGTTACAAGGATACGGGAGCTTATTTTAGATGTGGACAGAAGGGACATCAGATAAAAGACTATCCAACCCCAGTAAGGATTTCGATACAGCCTTTAGGTGAAAAGAAGGACCAACGCAGATAAGGTAGAGTTTTTGCACTTTCTGATACCCAAGCTTCTAATGCAGTATTGTCAGGTACACTTTCTATATGTGCACAACCTTTTCAAGTTTTAATAGATCCTAGTTCTACCTATTCATTTGTTTCTGTGCATTTTGTTAATCTCTTTCCTAATAAGTCTGAACCCTTGAATCATAGCATGCACGTTTCTACTCCTTCGGTTGAGTTATTGATGGGAACATTAGTATATATATCTTGCCCTATAAATGTTAGTAGTCATAAACTATTCACTGATTTGATAGTTTTAGACATAAAAGACTTTGAAGTCATTTTGGGGATGGATTCGTTAGCATCGCATCATGTTAAGGTAGATTGTTTTGAAAAGAGAGTTACTTTCCAAATCCCTAACCAACCAGAATTCAGTTTTGAAGGAATTGTCATCCTATCTCCCATACGTATTATATCTACAATGCAAGACTGTAATTTTCTTAAGAATGGATGTCAAGGATTCCTTACAAGTGTTATTGATTTGCAAACAAAAGAGCCTATTTTAGAAGATATTCCTATAGCTAAAAAATTTCCATATGGTTTTCCTGATGATTTACCCAGTCTTACTCCTAGTAGATAAATAGAGTTTACGATTGACCTTATTCCTGGAACTATACCAATCTCGAAACCACCTTATCGTATGGTGCCTTTAGAATTAAGGGAATTAAAAGTTCAATTACAAGATTTGTTAGACAAGGGTTTTATTAGACCAAATGTATCCCCTTGGGGTGCTCTAGTGTTATTTGTTAAAAAGAAGGACGGGACGATGAGGTTATGTATAGATTATTGTGAACTAAATAAGGTGACCATTAAGAATAAATACCCCTTACCTTGTATAGATGATTTATTTGACCAACTTCAAGGTGCGCAAATATTTTCAAAGATTGACCTTAGGTCAGGCTATCACCAATTGAATATTAAGGAAGATGAAATTTCAAAATCACCTTTTCGTACTAGAAATGGTCACTATGAATTTCTTGTGATGCCATTTGGACTAACTAACACACCAACCGCTTTTATGGATATGATGAATAGGGTGTTTAGGAAGTATTTGGATCAGTGTGTGGTTTTTTCATTAATGACATCCTTATTTATTCCAAAAGTATTGAAGAACAGGAAAAGCATTTAGAGACGATGTTACAAATCCTTAAGAAGGAGAAATTATATGCAAAATTAAAGAAGTGTGAGTTTTGGTTGCCTAGCGTCTCTTGTCTAGGGCATGTCATTTCTAAGCAGGGAGTGTCGGTTGACCCTCAAAAGATCGAGGCTATACTAGGTTGGCCTAGATCAACTAATGTGACGGAGATTCGTAGTTTTCTTGGATTAGAAGGATATTAGCGAAGATTTGTTGAAGAATTTTCTAGTATTGCCAAACCTCAATCTAGGTTAACCCAAAAGAAGGTGAAATATGAATGGTCGGAGGAAGTTGAAAATAGTTTTCAAGAACTTAAGAATAGATTAGTAACTATCCCAATTTTGACTATTCCTTCCGGGATAAGGGAATTTTATGATTTATAGTGATGCTTCTAAAAATGGTTTGGGATGTGTGCTAATGCAAAATGGAAAAGTAGTAACTTATGCCTCGAGACAGTTAAAACCACATGAGCAAAATTATCCAACCAATGACCTAGAATTAGCAGTTGTAATTTTTTCTCTTAAGATTTGGAGACATTATTTATATGGAGAGACATGTGAGATTTATACCGATCATAAGAGTTTGAAATGTATCTTTACTCAGAAAGAATTGAACATGAGACAAAGGAGGTGGTTAGAATTAATGAAGGATGATTAGACATAAATTCTTCCCAATTTATCCCTTATTTTAGTTACTCTTAGCACCTCGAACAATGTAATCGATTTGACTTTATCTCATAATCTTGCTACTGACTTATCCTAATGAGTACACCGAGTTTCTGGTAGTTTGTATTGATTTTATAGGTATTTGATGTCAATTAAAGGAAGAAAGAACTCGGAATAATCGAGAAAGACAAGAAGGAAAGTCAAAAGGGCAAAAGTGTAATTTCTACCAGGAATTCGGATAAGGAACCTTAAGAGAAGTTAAATATATCAAGTTCATGAACACATAGGAAGAAACGGCACCTCAATCGGAGTCCCGAAGTAAAAGTTATGAGCAGTCAAAGTTGGAGAAAAAAGTCAAAGAGGCAGACCGATCCGTAGTAGCCCCGGACCGGTCCGTAGTGCCCTATTACAGAGAACCCCGGATCGAAAGCAAACCGAAGATGAAAGAAAAATAAAAGAACCGGTCCGCCCCGGACCAGTCTGCCACAGAAATAAAAGAACTGATCCGCATTCCAGGCAGACCGATCCGCAGAAAACCCGGACCGGTCTGAATGTCGACTTTTGAAATTCTATCCTTCTCTAATGGAGAGTCCTAGTGCAGCTAAAACTCCTGAAGAATTGTAGGGTATATAAACTTGAGTTTTTATCATTTGTAGGATGGAGAATTAATATAATTTTCCATTCTTTCTGTAAAACCCTAGTTTAGAGATAGTTTACAATTTTAATTCCAAGATTGAAGAATATTCAGATTTCTGTGATTCCAAGTGTTCTTGATTACTGCTTTTGGTGCTTTGGTAAGATTAGGAGTTACTTTTCTTCAGTAAAATTCCTTTCTACATCATTCTAAAAATTTCCCTTAGTTTAATCATGGTTTTCTGCAATTCAAAATAAAAATTCATTAGATTCAGCATGGTAGGCTAGATTTTCTAAGGTCGGGATGCATGAACCCAGCGTGATGTGGTAGTTACATGTGTGTAGAATTAATCCTCTGAATTTAATGATTTATTACGATCGTATTTCATAGGAACATGGAAATTGTAGATCTTTGGATCTCGTTTGCTTCCGGGTAATCGGGATGCTTTAGAATAGAATTCGGGTATAGCTATCGCGATACCGATTTACTCGTCCTCTGATTAAGTATGGTGCGGGCTTGAACCTCATATACGTAATGCTTGGGAGTGCTAAATTCTGGGTCTAATTAATCATTTAAATTTACGATTAGTATTTTACCTGCAATACACTAGGGTTGGGGGATTATACTCCCGTCCTAATTTCTTATCATATAGTTTAGAATTTTAAACCATTCTTCATCAGTATTTTAGGTAATTTAGTATAATTGCACCTTTTCATAATTTCATAATTGCATCTAGTATAGTTATTCCACAAACCAAATCATTTTCCTTTTTCTTTTTAGAGTCAAAGTTAGGAATTCCTTATCTGTCCAACGTCGTCACAACTCTGTTGTCCTATTTCCCTGTGGATACGATCCCGACTTACCGTGTTTATTACTAACGCGACAAGTTTGCACTTGAGCCTATACGAGAATGCACATTAGACACACTTTTTGAGGCGCGTCAAGTTTTTAGCATCGTTACCGGGGAATTAGGTAGACTTAGGATTAGATCGAGTCAATCTAAAACTTTGACCAAAATAATTTCCAAAAATCCAAAAGCATATAAAAAAAAATCAAAAAGCACAAAAAGATTCATCATCATCTTTCATAAGCTGGTAATGCAAAATTATGAACTCACTCCCACACCCCATAATACTCCAACCATCATTCACGAAAATCCAATAGTTAAGTACGATCCCGATAGCCCTCACACTCCTAACGCCCCACAGTTCTGGATTCCACCTCCCACACCGTCACGCTCAATCTCAAATAACACTCCATTTTCTTTCTTAGGACACACCTCCAGCACACTTCGAGCACACCAAGTGAGGATACCGAGTCTTCAAGAGAGAGAGAAATGTCGCAACATGGTAGTGCAGCCGTCGGTGCGAAAGAGGCCCCATACCGCCCGCTGAGAGAAATCTTATATCCCGAGCGAACTGTCACTCTGGAATGCATTATACTCCCGTATAATTCCGGGCAATTTTGTTTTAAAAACGGGATAATACAAATGTTACCCAATTACCATGGTATGGATTCTGAAAAGCCATATCTTCACATTAGGGGATTTGAGGATGTGTGCGATACTCTTAATGATCAAACTTGCACACAAGAGGTGATCCGCCTCAAACTCTTCCCTTTTTCACTGAAAAATAAAGCTAAGACCTGGCTATGGTCTTTACCTCCAAGCTCGATTCCATCTTGGAACGAGTTGCAATATATATTTCTCAAGAAATTCTTCCCACCACATCGAACAATCACCATAAAGCCTCAAATTCAAGCAATCAGATAATCAGAAAATGAGCCATTTCATCGATGTTATGAGCATTTCAATGAGTTAGTTACTTCATGCCCCCATCATGGATTTGATACAGCGTAAATCATTTCCTTTCTCTATAATGGGATGAATCATAACTCCAAGCAACTCGTTGAGACCATGGGTAGTGATCCGTTTGTCGACTTAGATGACCACGATGTTGAGCTTCACCTGAGGTATGTCACTAAGACTACGCAATCCTGGGATACTTCTGATCCTAATGCTCAAAATTGAAATCGTCAAGTGACCTCCACTCCAGCGGCGTCCGGGCTATTTCACGTAGATAAGAATTCTATAATGGACAGTCGATTAGATACGCTTGAGAAAGAATTTTGAGACCTATGTGAGGTATATGGAAGAGAACCAACTGGATCCATACCAAACCCCGTCGAGAATGTGTGTGCGATTTGTGAGGCGGGCCATTCAACTGAGGAATGCCTAACTATACCCAGCTACAAAGTGATGCTTCAAGAGCAAGTTAGTGGTATAGGAGGATTTAAGGGTAATTTTGGTGCACCGTACGGGAATTCTTACAACCCTTCATGGAAAAACCATCCTGGTTTTAGCTATGGGCAACAACATGCTGCGATGAACCCTACTTCACATATTGCCCCTCCTCCACCACAACACTTTCAATAAGCTCCACACATGCAAGTACATGTGCAAGCACCACCACCTCAAGGAGCATATATTCCGCCACCGCGAAGAACTCTCGAGGATACTATGAATCAGTTTATCACTAGCCAGACTGCAACCAATGCAAGATATGATCGCCTAATCAGCCACATAAATATAAATCTGTCAAAGATACAATCCTTGTTGAGTGTCCAAGAGAAGGGCAAGTTTCCTGTCCAGGGCCAAATACCTCCCCAAGGTTAAACTAGTGTTAGCTCCACCTCTACTGAACATCAGGAGCAATGCCAAGCTATGACCACTCTTCGTAGTGGGAGAGTCATTGATTTATCACCTCCCCTCATGACACAACGAAAGACAAGTAGATTTCACCCGGCATGAAAGAGGCTGAAGATGTCCCCTTGAATGAGAGTGACAAAGAAGACGCTAGTGAGCCCGAGGTAATAGTGAAATCACCCACTGCGGCACCGTTTCCTCAAAGGTTGATTCCTTCCCATAAAGGAAACCCACGTGAGGACGTGATAGACGTGCTAAAGCAAGTAAAGCTGAATTTACCTTTCCTCGATGCCATTAAGCAAATTCCAGCTTATGCAAAAGTCATCAAAGACTTACTGACGGTAAAGAGAAAGATGAAGGTAAAGAAAAATATTTTTCTAGCACAGAACGTGAGCTCCATTTTACTTAACGATCTCCCGCCTAAATTCAAAGATCCCGGTGCACCCACCATTTCCTGCATCATTGGAGAAAACAAAATCGAAAAATCCTTACTTGATTTGGGAGCAAGTGTCAATATCCTCCCTTACTCCATCTATAGGCAACTGGATTTGGGCGACCTCAAGCCCACCAGAATCACTCTCCAATTAGCGGATCGAACTGTGAAGATCCCACGAGGTGTAGTTGAGGATGTGATCATCCAAGTTGACACTTTCTACTTTCCGATAGACTTTGTCATTTGGGACACGGAGCCTTCCTTTGCCTAAATCAATCATGTTCCCATCATTCTCGTACGACATTTTTATCTACGGCTAACACTATTATCAACACTAGGAACGGGCAGATGCAACTCACTTTTGGAAACATGACCTTAAAAACCAAAATCTTCCATATAGCCCAACATACGGGGGAAGAAGATTATCTTCACGCGGTGTGCCTCATAGATGAGATAGTAGAGGAGTACTTGGAGGGGAATTATTGCGGAGATGCCTTAGGGTCATGTTTAGTGTCGAGACACGAGAGTGAGGGGACGTACACCGAATTCGAGAGGGAGGTTGAGGAGTTGAGAGAGTTACTCGATGAGAGAGCGTCGGATGAGGACGCGAGAGATGTTAGTTGGGTTTCTAGATTCGAGGAGTTGCCTCCGAGGGATACACGCAAGGTTCCCTCCACCGACAAATTTCTAATCCTCGAGTTGAAAAAACTCCCCTCCCATATTAAATATGCATATCTAGGAGAGGATGAGACATTTCCTGTTGTTGTCTCCTCTAGCCTAGACGAAGAGCAAGAGGGTAAATTGTTCAAAATTCTGAGAAAGCACCAAAGTGCTTTTGGTTGGTGCATTGTTGATTTGAAGGGAATAAGTCCTTTGATTTGCACTCACAATATCCATCTCAAAGAGGATGTCAATCCCTCAAGAGAAACGCAAAAAAGGCTAAATCCCAACATGAAAGAAGTGGTGAGAACCGAAATTACCAAATTATTAGATGCCGGGATCATCTACCCAATCTAGGATAGCAAGTGGGTGATCCCTATTCAAGTCATCCCGAAGAAGTCGGGCATGACAGTGATTGAGAATGCTAAGGGAGAGTTAGTTCCCCAATGTACTACCACCGGGTGGCGCATTTGCATTAATTACCATAAACTCAATGCGAGAACTAGAAAAGACCATTTCCCCTTGCCATTTATTGATTAAATTCTTGAGAGATTAGCGGGCCACCCTTACTATTGCTTCCTTGATAGCTATTCCGGATATAACCAAATTGAGGTAGATGTACTTGACCAGTTTGGTACGTTTTCCTACAAACGTATGCCGTTCAGATTGTGTAATGCACCCACGACCTTTCAAAGGTGCATGTTGAGCCTATTTAGCGACATGGTCGAGAGAAGACTCGAAGTGTTCATGGACGATTTTAGCATTTTTGGCACCTCTTTCGATCTTTATCTGGAAAAACTGGAACAAGTACTTGCCCGGTGTGTAGAAAAGAACTTAGTTCCGAATTGGGAGAAATACCATTTCATGGTCACTGAAGGAATAGTTCTTGGCCACGTAGTATCATCTAAAGGGATAGAAGTTGATAGGGCAAAAATAAATGTCATAGCTGATCTTCCCCCACCAAAATCACGCAAAGACGTGCGCTCCTTCTTGGACCACGCGGGGTTTTATCGAAGGTTCATTAAGGACTTTAGCGCCATCGCTAGACCCTTAAGCAACATACTCATGAAGGACACCCCATTTGAGTGGATAGAGGCATGCCAAAGCTCTTTTGAAAAACTAAAAACCATGCTTGTGTCCACTCCCATCATGCAAGTTCTGGATTGGTCTTTACCATTCGAACTCATGTGTGATGCTAGCGATTATACGATAGGGGCTATTTTGGGCCAAAGAAAAGATAAGCAGGCTCACGTCATCTATTACGCTAGCCGAACTCTTACCGGACCACAAGTCAACTACTCTACCACGGAGAAGGAGTTGCTAGCGGTAGTCTTTGCCCTTGATAAATTTTGGTCATACCTTATTGGTTTTCCCATTACTTGCTTCACCGACCACGCGGCATTGAAATACTTACTTGCAAAGAAAGATGCCAAGCCGCGCCTCATAAGGTGGATCCTACTCCTACAAGAGTTCAATCTCTCCATTAAATATAAGAAAGGAGTAGAAAACGTCGTTACCGACCACTTATCACGGCTTTCGTCCGACGTACCTCATAATCCCATACCCATAGACGAATACTTTTCTAATGAGCAACTCTTTGCTACCTTTTCTTTGCCCTGGTTTACGAATATAGTGAACTACCTTATCACGGGAGCTGTCCCTTCCGACTGGACATCACAAGATAAGAGGAGGTTTATTACTTGGTCATGCATATTTTTCTATTACGATCCCTTCCTTTTTAAATATTGCACCGACCAAATCATCTGACGATGTGTACCGGATCATGAGATCCCTAAAGTCATCTAATTTTGTCATTCGGAAACTTGTGGAGGCCACTTTTCGATGAAAAGATGGCTGCTAAAATTCTGTAATGCGACCTCTATTGGCCCACAATATTTCGAGATGTGAACGTTGCTTGTAAATCTTGCAATAGGTGCCAACGGATGGGAGCCATTACCCGACGAGACATGATGCCTCTTACCCCCATACTCATTATTGAGATCTTCGATTGTTGGGGTATTGACTTCATGGGTCCTTTCCCCCCATCCTTTGGTTTCCTATACATCCTTGTTGCGGTAGACTATGTTTCTAAATGGGTGGAAGTTATAGCTACCAAGACAAATGACAATAAAGTGGTGATAAAGTTCCTGCAGGAACACATACTTTCCAGCTTCGATGCATCAAAAGCAATAATCAGTGATAATGGCATGCACTTTTGCAATAGGCCATTCGAGAAGCTAATGAGAAAGTATGGTGTCGTTCACAAGGTTGGAATGACTTATCACCCGCAAATGAATGGGCAGGCCGAACTAGCAAATCGAGAAATCAAGAACATTCTTGAAAAGACCATCAATCCTACCCAGAAAGATTGGTCACTTAGATTGAACGATTCGCTATGGACCTATCGTACCGCCTATAAAAATCCACTCGGGATGTCCCCTTTCCGGTTTGTATATGGCAAACCTTGCCATTTTCCCGTTGAATTAGAGCACAAGGTGTATTGGGAGATTAAGCAATTGAATTATGCCATGGATAAGGCCGGTGAAGCTCACAAGCTTCAATTAAATGAGTTAGAAGAGCTACGCAATGATGCGTATGAGAATGCTAAAATTTCCAAAGAAAGGATGAAACTCCCTCACGATAGCATCATTCGATGCAAAGAGTTTCTTCCCAGGCAAAAAGTGCTTCCTTATAACTCTCAGCTTCATCTCTTTCCGGGCAAGTTGCGTTCGCGATGGTCTGGTCCGTTCGTTGTGCAGAATGTTTTCCCTCACGGAGCTGTTGAATTAGACCATTTAAAAGGGGGAAATACATTCAAAGTAAATGGACAATGCCTAAAGCCATATCTAGAGGGGTGTGTGGAAGAAGTCGACACCGTTTGGTTGTCGGACCCCGTTTACGGGGTAGAGTGAGCTACTACAGCGAGGTCGTCGTACCCCCGACGAGTATGGGGTGAACTCTTGTGTATAGTAGATGAGAGTCGTGTGTGTAGTGAGAGTCGATAGGATTAGGGTATATTCGGGAGAGAGCATTCATATTTTCGAGAAATTGAATCAAGTCGCGTTGACCATTTGTATTAAGAGGTTTCTAATCCAAAATTGATAGGGAGTATGTTGTGAAAGTGAAATTTTCGGAGAAGAGCGATCGAAATTAAGATAGGGGGAAATCCAGCTCATAAATAAGAGCCGGTCCGGATCCTTTATTTTAGGGACGGACCGTTCCGTCCCGGACCAGTTCCTTTAATTTTAGGCCGGACCGATCCGCCCCGAACCGGTTCCTTTAATTTTGGTTCGGACCGGTCCAGTAGATGAAATGGCTTACAAATTAAAGAACCGAACCGGTCCAGTCCCCAGGCGAATCGGTCCACTGTCTGCAGAAATTTTTTTCCCCCTTCCCAAAGTGCACCCTCTCTCCCCAATCCACTTCATTCCCTCCCAATTCGTCCCCCTCTCTCCCAACCCTTCCATTTCCCTCCCAAACACACCCCCTTTTCCCTCCCAACACTTTCCCTCCAAATCCAAACCCTACCCACCCCATTCCACCTATAAATAACCACCCATCCCCTCCCTTTCTCTCCACACCTTCAACCATGACTCCTCTTTTTCTCTCCCTAAATTTCCAGCAAACCTCTCCCTGTTATCATGGCACAACGCCCTGCCCCCACTAAATACGACTCCATCGACATCCTCCCCTCCGGCCATGGCAAATTCGGTTCCCGTCAAGAGGAATGTTGGTGCAATAGGTTCTTCGGTCCGGATCGTAAATTCGACGTGGAGCGCGTTGTCCAATGGACAGGTCTACCCAAATCCGTTACCGCCCTATTTATGGCTTGAGGGTGGTGTCGATTCCTCAATGAGCCATATGAAGCGGTTTGGGAAGCCGAGGTCCTCTCCTTTTATGGAACCCTTGTTCGGACGGGCCAATTCGAGGCTCAAGCATACGTGGATGGTACCGCCTTCCCCTTTTGTTGGCTCTTCTCATGGCCAAGTTAGTCGAATACGATGTTCTAGATGTTCAAGAATTCACTTACCCGAGGAACATCGACCCGGTCGCCAAAAAAGTGATCATGGATCGCATTGCCCCGGATGTTGCATGGAAGGGGCAAACTGTCACCATTGGACGTCTTAATGAGAAGGCGCGTCTCACTGTTCAAATTGTGTGCGCCAATATTTTGCAAACGTACAACGATTCCGTGATGCGGCCCCGCCAGGTCACATTGACCTATCACCTATTTGATCCACGAACTTCCATCCACTTGGCCCGCACCTTATACGTCGACATCATAGTCACAGCCTTGGATGAAAAAGGTGTCACCCCACTTTCATATGCAAGATTGATTACCTCCATCCTCAAGGATGCTGGCATTGCGGCGCCGCTCGATCGTACTCGCATTCTCGGTCCTTTTGGATAGGGAACCCGCACTAAGAGCGCCAAACAGCTAGATGTCCTTCAGGTGAGGTGGGGCAGTGATAGCGAGGAAGAAGCTGCCTCGAGTGAGAGCGAAGAGGAGGAAGAAGAAGCAGTCGGTGCTGATGTAGACGTGGGTGATGTCGGTGCTGATAAAGAGTCGGCGGATGAAGAAGACGACCCTGATTTTGAATGGGCAGGTAGCGACCTCATGAATCGTACGGAGGCGCTTGAGACAAGATTCGTCAACTTTTTGACCGACTACCGTCGCGATACGAGCATGATGTTCCGTTTCCAAGCGGACATATACCGACGCCAAGGGGATCCCAACGAGCCATTGTCATCCTATTTCTATGACCCCTATGGCCCCGACGTGCCCGGCTCTTCCTAACCCCCGCCCCAGTGAAGCTTTATGTGGTTATGGCAGTTTTTATTTGTTTTCCTTGTTTCACATGGTTGTATGTTTTTCCCTTTAATTGTACTACAGTCCTATTTTCTATAAAATCTGCATTTTCTCCATTTGTTTATTTTATTTATCGCACTTATTATTTTGCCTTGTTTAGATTTTAGTCCTTTTTGCTTGAGGACAATGCAAAACTCTAAGTTAGGGGGAATCACAAGTGCGTATTTCTAAAACTTCATAAATTTTCAAAAATGCCTAAAAATCTCAAAAAAATCATAAAATTTTGAAAAATCCAAAAAAAAAATTGTTCGAAATAAATAAAAATTGGAATTCAAAATTTTCAAAAATATCATTAAAAGTCGGTTTAAAGTCTCAAGTTGTAAAATTCAGCATACACAAAGCCGAAATTGACTAAAGATGGAAATCAAGCGAAAATTGACGACTTAACGAATAAGTGTGGAAATTAACAAACCCGGTGAGATTTGAGCCTATCACTTTTTGTGAGTTTTTAAATCAATCCAAGTTAAATGTTAACTCAAAGTTTTTTTCAGCTCCTAAAAAGTCGTCGAGGATCTCAATCCTTTCATTTTGATTGGTTATGAAAAACGTGTGTGACATTACTTTGAAAAACATGCCAAAATTGATCTTTAAACTTAAATCCATCTCGAAACGCATATGGTAGCGCAATGGGTATTTTGGACAATGAAGTAGGACCTCGTTTGTCACCCAAAAATATTAGCCATAAAAATATGTAAAAAATTATCCTTTTGTAACCCAAATTGAGCCAAAAGGTTTTCCCTTTCGTTTGACAACCCGAAAAACCCAAATAGCCCAGAATTGCAAAAACCGGAAAAATTCAGAATTAAGTCTGAAAAGTGCATATAAAGGGGCAAAAAAAAAATAGATATGCTCAACAAAAATAGCAAGAAAAGAAGTGAAAAATAGAAAAAAAAAATAGAGAAAAAGAAGAAAAAAATGAGCAATAGCCCGAAAAAAGCACAAATGGACATCATAAATGAATTTTCCAATTCCAACCTTCCCTACCTTTTTCATTTTACCCAATATACCTTAAAACCCGAAAAAGTTCTAACCGAGTCTAAATTGCAAAATTGGTTACCGCATGGAGAGCTATTATACCAAAAGATAATAAAAGAGATTGAATGCCAAAAAAGAGGCAATGTTCCCTTTTTTAAAACCGTAATCCATTGATGAGATCCTATTACTATAAAATTTACGTCTTTCTACTTGTATGCGTGACTTTGCATCCATTATATTTACTCTTTATATCACGCATACCAAGAGAATAGCCGTAATTCGAGAGATTCATTTGTGAGAGCATTTCGTGAGAAGTTGAAATCAAAATGAATTTTCGGGTAAGTAACGTGATGATCAATCGGTGAAAATTGGCGGTTATATTTCCGGCTTCGCACACAGACACTAAGGTTTGAGACTTGTAAATATGACTTGATGATGACTATTTTCTGGGAAAGTTTGAATTACACAATTTTTGCATATTTTGAATCTTCTTTTAGTCGAATTTTGTGGGTATATTCACTACAAATCCTCACGAGACAACTAGGGTGACCTAGGGGTTTAAAGGCTTGTTACATACGCTAAATGCAATCGCTTGCCCGCAAAAAAGGTATTCTATCCCAATAAAATATTTTTCAAGAGTTGAGCCGTGCTAGGATTCTTTTACATTGCTCGGCACGCGCAAAGTTCTAAGTTAGGGGGGTTTGATTAGGCATAAATTCTTTCCAATTTATCCCTTAATTTAGTTACTTTTATCACCTCGAACAACGTAATTGATTTGACTTCTCATAATCTTGCTACTGACTTATCCTAACGAGTACACCGAGTTTTTGGTAGTTTGTATTGATTTTACAGGTATTTGATGTCAATTAAAGGAAGGAAGAACTCGGAAGAATCGAGAAAGACAATAAGGAAAGTCAAAAGGGCAAAAGTGTAATTTTTACTCAGAATCGAATAAGGCACCTAAAGAGAAGTTTAAGATATCAAGTTCATGAACACATAGGAAGAAACGGCACCTCAATCGGAGTCCCGAAATAAAAGTTATGAGCAGTCAAAGTTGGAGGAAAAAGTTAAAGAGGCAGACCGATCCGCAGTAACCCCGGACCGGTCCACAGTGCCCTATTCCAGAGAACCCCAGATCGAAAGCAAACCGAAGATGGAAGAAAAATAAAAGAACCGATCTGCCCCGAACTGATCCGCCACCCCGAAAATAAAAGAACTGATCCGCATTCCAGGCAGACCGATCCGCAGGAGACCCGGACCGGTCCGGATGTCGAGTTTTGAAATTCTATTCTTCTCTAATGGAGAGTCCTAGTGTAGCTAAAACTCCTGAAACATTGTAGGGTATATAAACTCGAGTTTTTATCATTTTTATGATGGAGAATTAATGTAATTTTCCATTCTTTCTGTAAAACCCTAGTTTAGAGATAGTTTACAATTTTAATTCAAAGATTGAAGATTATTCAGATTTCTGTGATTCCAAGTGTTCTTGATTACTGCTTTTGCTACTTTGGTAAGATTAGGAGTTACTTTTCTTCAGTCAAATTCCTTTCTACATCATTCTAAAAATTTCCCTTAGTTTAATCATGGTTTTCTGCAATTCAAAAATTATTTTCATTAGATTCAGCATGCTAGGCTAGATTTTTTAAGGTCGGGATGCATGAACCCAGCCTGATATGGTAGTTGCATGTGTATAAAATTAATCCTCTGAATTTAATGATTTATTATGACTGTATTGCTTAGGAACACGAAAATTGTAGATCTTTGGATCTCGTTTGCTTTCGGGTAACCGGGATGCTTTAGAATACAATTCGGGTGTAACTATCGCGATACCGATTTACTCGTCCTCTGATTAACTATGGTGCGGGCTTGAACCTCGTATACGTAATGCTTGGGAGTACTAAATTCTGGGTCTAATTAATCATTTAAATTTATGATTAGTTTTTTACCTGCAATACACTAGGGTTGGGGGATTGTATTCCCGTCCTGTTTTCTTATCATATAGTTTAGAATTTTAAATCTTTCTTCATCAGTATTTTAGGTAATTTAGTATAATTGCACCTTTTCATAATTTCATAATTACATCTAGTATAGTCATTCCACAAACCAAATCATTTTTCCTTTTTCTTTTTAGAGTCAGAGTTAGGATTTCCTTATCTGTCCAACGTCGTCACAACTTTGTTGTCCTATTTCCCTGTGGATACAATCCCGACTTACCGGGTTTATTACTAACGCGACAAGTTTGCACTTGAGCCTAGACGAGAACACACATTAGACACACTTTTTGAGGCACGTCAAGTTTTTAGCGTCATTGTCGGGGAATTAGATAGACTTAGGATTAGATCGATTCAATCTAAAACTTTGACCAAAATAATTTCCAAAAATCCAAAAACATATAAAAAAAATTCAAAAAGCACAAAAAGATTCATCATCATCTTTCATAAGCTGGTAATGCAAAATTCTGAACTCACTCCCACACCCCATAATACTCCAACCAGCATTCACAAAAGTCCAATAGTTGAGTACAATCCCGATAGCCCTCACACTCCTAACACCCCAGAGTTCTGGATTCCACCTCCCACACCGTCACACTCAATCTCAAACAACACTCCGTTTTCTTTCTTAGGACACACCTCCGAGCACACTTCGAGCACACCAAGTGAGGATACCGACTCTTCAAGAGAGAGAGAAATGTCTTAACACGGTAGTGCAGCCGTCGATGCAGAAGAGGCCCCATATCGCCCACTGAGAGAAATCTTATATCCCAAGCGAACTGTCACTCCGGAATGCATTATACTCCCGTATAATGCCGAGAAATATTGTTTCAAAAATGGGATAATCCAGATTTTACCCAATTACCATGGTATGGATTCTGAAAAGCCATATCTTCACATTAGGGGATTTGAGGATGTGTGTCATATCTTCACGGTAGGCTTACACTTGAGCCTAGAAGAGAATGCACATTAGAGACACTTTCTGAGTCGCGTCAAAGGATTATGATTTTTTTTTTCATTATCACCCAGGGAAAGCAAATATAGTAGTTGATGCTTTAAGTCGGAAGTCTACACCAAATTTAACGCGTCTTATTACAAGCCAGGAAGCACTGTGAAGGATTTGAGAAGTATGGAAATAGATGAACGTATTTATAGTAAATGAGTAATAATCGCAAGCTTACCCATGATGATGGAAAGGCTCAAAATTGAACAAGTAAATGACCCACAATTGAAGAAGATTAAATAAGAAGTTATTAAAGGGAATAAAATTGAATTTGCGATACGAGATGATATATTGAGGTTGGGAAATAAAGTGTGTGTGTCATGTGATGCCCAACTAAAGAGGAAAATTTTGGAGGAAAGTCATTACTCGAGATTCACATTTCATCATGGATGTATAAAGATGTATAGGGATCTTCGAGAAGTATTTTGGTGGAATAACATGAAAAGGGAGATAGCGAAATTTGTATCTCAGTGTTTGGTTTGTCAACAAGTAAAAGTTGAACATCATAAACCATCAAGATTACTACAACCCCTACCTATCCATGAGTGGAAATGGGAACATATTACTATCGATTTTGTGACAGGTTTTCCTGGGAGTTCAAATGCTAATGATTTTATTTGGGTAATTATTGATAGGTTAACTAAATCTTCCCATTACCTTGCCATTAAGATTACCCATTCTTTAGAAAAGTTATCTAAGTTGTACGTGCGGGAAATTATCAGGCTTCATGGAACTCCAGTTTCAATTGTTTCTGATCGTTACCCTAGATTTGTGTCTCGCTTTTGGAAAAGCCTACAAGCAGCAATGGGAACACAATCGAATTTTAGCACCGCTTTTCATCCTCAAATAGATGGACAATCTGAAAGAACCATTCAAACCTTAGAGGACATGCTTAGGGCATGTGTACTTGATCTTAAGGGGAATTGGGGTGATCATTTATCGTTAGTATAATTTGCATATAATAATAGTTATCAAGCAAGTATTCAAATGGCTCCGTATGAGGCACTCTATGGAAGAAGGTGTCGTTCCCATACATGTTGGGTAGAAGTTAGAGAAAGAAAATTATTGGGATTGGAATTAATTCAGAGAAGGTGAAATTGATACAAGTGAAAAATCTATTACTTAGGTCGTTTAACACAAGATTAAACTATTAAAGTAACTCCGAACTGGTTTTTGAGGAAACTATTTTCTTTAAATCAAAATAGATTAATCACAAGACGTGTTTAACAAAACATGCACGAGATTTGTTCAAGATTAGTTAACTAGTTTTGAAAAACAAAACTATAAGGTTTAAATAATCAGACCAGCAAGACTGAGATGAGGAGATGTAGAAATATTAAGGACAAGGCATTTTTAACGTGGTAAAACCTCACCCAACTAAGGAAACATCTACGGTGACTTCTAAGTCACAAACCAATAATCCACTAAAATAAAATATACAAGTTACTAACTATTTAAGACACATGCAAACTAATCAGACCTATACAAGTTTATAAATGTACCCACCGGTTTAATTCTAACTTCTCTGCAGTTTTGATGTTGATGTGGTTTTCTCAGTTTGCTAACTTCTCCACTTTGTTCCAGTCTTTACGTCGACTCTTATAGATTCAAGATCTTATAGCCAACACTTCTGTGTTGTAGTGTGACAAGTGTTTGTGAAAGTCCTATCAAATTATAGATCAGATCTAAACGATGTTTTTTTCAGTTTGTCTCTTCTTTAGAAATGAAGAGACTTTATTTGACCTTTCAAATAATCCCGGAATCTAAGGTTACCTTGCTCGAAAGACGGTTCAATGTCTTAATCAATTTCAGAGGGTTTTGAAAATATTTTTGAAATTAAAAACCGCCAATTACGATTCCAACTAGGTCAACAGTCTTGTTTCATAAGAACTAAAACAAAAAATAGATTTGTTAATTCTAAAGTTTTAAAAAATATTTACAGAACTGAAATCAATAAATACGATTTCTCAAGATGCGAAACTAAAATGTGCATATCTAAGTGTAATATGACATGCAATAGTTAGATCTACTGTTTCTATGAAAGAGAAATATATATATATATATCTAAGATGAAATGTATAAGTTGGAAAAAAGATCTCGATCTCGAAGGATAAAACCTCAAACAAGATTCAAACCCCCACCAACAACACTCTCAAACACACAATTATAGTGTTTGGTAAATAATGTTTAGGAGAAATGAGTTAGGGTTTGAAAATGAAAAGGGTTTGGACGATTTAGGGCTTCTCTCTCTCTCTCAGGATTCTCTCTTCTCTCTCTCTCTTTTCTCTCTTCTCTCTCTCTCCCTATTTAGACGAACTGCCAAAAGTTCCCAAATGCTGAGGCTTGGCATCCTTTTATACTGAGAGGCAAAGGTTCGAGAATGGCTTTCCAAATCTAACGCGGAGATTTGGTCAAAGGCAATCGATTTTGATCCAATGGTTAAAAACAACGGTGGATTGAACGTCCTGTGATTGGTCTAGAAAGGTTCATAGGGATGGAGTTCAAACGCGTGCATAGCGTTGATAACAATGATCCAATGGCTGAGATAACACAAAGTTTATGTGTCTTGCAACAAACACAAATTAGACCGGTATAAGGATGATAGGTGTAGGGCTGAGATCAGTTCTCACACGCGTGTTTAAAAATAATTACACACACACCCTGAAGTCTCAAACGCTTTCGTATCCTACCCAATCCAACTTTCAGGTATGAAAACATAAAACAAGTAATTACACAATAACCCCAAAAGTTTTATAAACCAAGTTTTAATTTCCAAAAAATCCTTTAAAAATTATTTAAAATTCCCAAAAAATTATTAAAGCCAATTTAAATGGGATTAACCACACACAACTCACACACAATCAAATAATACACTATATGAACAATGTATGCAACCCTAGTGTGTGTGAATGAGCATTATACCTTCAATTGAATCAAGTGTGGCATAAAGAAGAAGATTATGAGGCTCTTTGGTATATAGGGAATGGGACTCTAATTTTGACACATATTTCCAAACTAGATGAGCACTTATACAATGTAGACTCAAGTGAGTCAAGAGTATAAGGTGCTTCAATCTCCCCCTTTGGAAATATGAGACAAAATCTCCTTTGAGTCATCTAGGACTCGTAGGGCTACAAAAAAATAAGGAAAAACCTATTCCTATACAAAAATTCTATCTACCCATTTCCTAGAAAAAGAAAATTACATAACTCAACTAATTATACATCAATACCCTAATAACATCTGTTGAATACAATTGTATAGATTCCTGCAAATAATCACTAAGATCAAGCTTATTAGAAATATGAAAAGAAATAAACTCATAAGCCTCAAATTTCTCCCCCATTTTGTCTCAAATGAACAAAGGGAATAATACTTAAGCCATAGGAGTTTATTCAGCACACACCATTCCTATCGATTTTCGCAAAGTAGAAATCTATTGTAATCCAAAGGTTTGGTAAACATATTTGTGATTTGCAAATCAGTAGGAAGATAATTAATTTCTAATTCCTTGGTCTCAACTAATTCGCGTATAAAGTGATGTCTAATTTTTATATGTTTGGTTCACGAGTGTTGAACAAGATTTTTAGAGATATTGATCGCACTTTAATTATCACAATAGAGATACAGTTGATCTTATTGAATACCATAATCATTTAGCATTTACTTAAGCCAATGTAATTGAGCACAGCAACTACCAGCGGCTATGTATTCAGATTCAGTTGTAGATAAAGAAGTGCATTTTTGTTTCTTACTACTTTATCCTACAAAATTATTACTGATATAGTAACATGGTCCTGATGTGCTCTTACTATCATCAGAACACCCAGCCCAGTCGGCATCAGTTTATCCTATTATAGTACTGGGAGTATCATTGGTGCACCAAAGTCCTAAATTTAGAGTGTCTTTTATGTATTTAATGATTCTTTTAACACAAACTAAATGGCTCTCTTTAGGATTGTTTTGAGAACGGGCACACACGCAAACTGCGTACATAATATCAGGACGCGAGGCAGTAAGGTATAGCAAGGTTCCTATCATACTACGATACAGAGTAGGATCTATGGATTTATCACACTTATCTTTAGATAGTTTAACTGTAGTACTCATGGGAGTTTTAGCTTCTTTGGCACTTTCAAGGCCGAATTTTTTTATAATCTCTACAGCACATTTAGATTGTGAAACAAATAAACCATCTGAATTCTGTTTGGCTTGAAGACCCAAGAAAAATTGCAACTCCCCGATAAGAGACATTTGAAATTCTTTATGCATAATTTCAGAAAAAGATTTAATTTCTGAAGGGGAAGTGGATCCAAAAATGATATCGTCGACATAGACTTGAGCTATAATGATATCTTTGTCAAAATATTTGATAAAAAGAGTTTGATAATTTCCACCTCTACTAAAACCTTTGTCTAAGAGAAAGTTGGAAAGACGCTCATACCAGGCTCTTGGCTCTTGTTTTAGACCATACAAAGCCTTTTTAAGACGATAAACATGATTTGGATATTGAGGGTCAATGAACCCTTTGGGTTGTTCAACATAGGTATCTTCAGTCAAGATTCCATTAAGAAAGGCAGATTTGACATCCATTTGGTAAAGCGTAAAATGTAAGTAACAAGCTATTGCAAAAAGAAGATGAACAGATTCAAAGTGAGTAACAGGGGCAAAAGTCTCGTTAAATATATATTCCTTCAATTTGATAGTATCCTCGAGTAACTAATCTAGCTTTGTTTCTAATGATTATCCCATTTTTATCAGATTTATTTTTAAATATCCAACGTGTGCCAATAACCTTTTTATGATCAGGCCTAGGTACAAGATACCAAACATCATGAATGACAAATTGAAGAAGTTCTTCCTGCATGGAAGAAATCCAATGAGGGTCATTCAATGCCTCATTTACATTCTTTGGTTCCACAAGGGATACAAAACATGCATAATGAGCATATTTTCTTAATTGAGATCTTGTACGTACAGGCTCACTAGGGTTTCCAACAATGTTATCAATGGGATGATCTTTAAAAACCCAGTTAGGTACTTCAGGTGTCTCAATTAGTAAAGAATCATCTATTTCTGGAGAGTCATTTTCTAAAACATTTTCAGACTCTTCCACAATAATTGGTTCTCTAGTCTTACTCTTAACAGTAGTGTCACTTACAACAACGTTTATGGATTCCATTAAGGTCTTTGTGCGAAGATTATAGACATGGTATGCTCTACTATCAGGAGAATATCCTAGAAAGATAGCTTTATCTCCACGAGTCTCGAATTTGGATAAGTGTTCTCTGTCTTTGCAGACATAACACGTACTACCAAAGGTACTAAGGTATTTAAGATTGGTTTTTTCCCATACCATAGTTCATAAGGAGTTTGTTTGGAATTCTTCCTAAGATATACCCTATTGATAATGTGATAAGCAGTACGTATAGATTCTACCCAAAAATATTTAGGTAAACACTTGGCATGAATCATAACACGTGATATTTCTTAAAGGGTATGATTCTTTCGCTCAGCAATTCCATTTTATTGAGGAGTCTTAGGAGCACTAAACTCATGTTTGTAACCATTATAGTCACAATACTCTATAATACCAATATCTATGAATTCTCCACCTCTATCACTACTAATTCTATTTACTTAAGTGTCCTTCTCATTTTCAATCCGAAGAAGAATTTTTAAAAAGGTTTGAAAAGTGTCTGACTTTTGTTTTAAGAAGACCACCCAAGTAAATCTGGTGAAGTCATCAACCATAACAAGAATGTAATTGTGTCCACAGAGACTAACAGTTCGAGAGGGACCCATTAGGTCCATATGGATGAGCTCTAAGGGTTTAGAAGTAAGGATATCTTTAACTTTCTTATGAGATGCCTTAACAATTTTTCCATCGTGACTTTCTTATGAAAAATCTGTAACTTAGGCCGTTTAACACAAGATTAAACTATCGAAGTAACTCCGAACTGTTTTTTGAGGAAACTCTTTTCTTTAAATCAAAATAGATTAATCAAAAGATGTGTTTAATAAAACATGCACGAGATTTGTTCAAGATTAGTTAACTAGTTTTGAAAAACAAAACTATAAGGTTTAAATCATCACACTAGCAAGACTGAGATGAGGAGATGTAGAAAGATTAAGGACAAGGCATTTTTAACGTGGTAAAACCTCACCCAACTGAGGAAACATCCACGGTGACTTCTAAGTCACAAACCAAAAATACACTAAAATAAAATATACAAGTTACAAACTATATAACACACATGCAAACAAATCGAACCTATACAAGTTTAGAAATGTATGCACCGATTTAATTCTAACTTCTCTGCAGTTCTGATGTTGATGTGGCTTTCTCAGTTTGCTAACTTCTCCACTTTGTTCCAGTCTTTACGTCGACTCTTGTAGATTCAAGATCTTATAGCCAACACTTATGTGTTGTAGTGTGACAAGTGTTTGTGAAAGTGCTTCTAACACATGCATGCACACACACACACACTTATTTTATACAAACAATCCTATCAAATTATAGATCAGATCTAAATGATGCTATTTTCAGTTTCTCTCTTCTTTAGAAATGAAGAGAATTTATTTAACCTTTCAAATAATCCCGAAATCTAAGGCTACCTTGCTCGAAAGATGGTTCAAGATCTTGATCGATTTCATAGGGTTTTGAAATATTTTTGAAATTAAAAACCGCCAATTGCGATTCCAACTAGGTCAACAGTCTTGTTTCAGAAGAACTAGAAACAGTAAATAGATTTATTGATTCTAAAGTTTTAAAAAATATTTACATAACTGAAATCAACAAATACGTGTTCTCAAGATGAGAAACTAAAATGTGCAGATCTAAGTGTAATATGACATGCAATAGTTAGATCTACTATTTTTATGAAAGAGAAATATAGATCGAACATGAAATGTCTAAGTTGGAAACAAGATCTCGATCTCAGAGGATGAAATCTCAAACAAGTTTCAAAACCCCACCAACAACACTCTCAAACACACAGGTATAGTGTTTGGTAAATACTGTTTAGGAGGAATGAGTTAGGGTTTGAAAACGAAAAGGGTTTGGATGATTTAGGGTTTCTCTCTCTCTCAGGATTCTCTCTTATCTCTCTTCTATCTCTCTCTCTCTTCCCTCTTCTCTCTCTCTATTTAGACGAACTGCCAAAAGCTCCCAAATGCTGAGGCTTGGCATCCTTTTATACTGAGAGGCGAAGGTTCGAGAATGGCTTTCCAAATCTAAGGCAGAGATTTGGTCTAAGGCAATTGACTTTGATCCAATGGTTAAAGAACAACGGTGGATTAAACGTCCTCTGATTTGTCTAGAGAGGTTCATAGGGATAGAGTTCAAACGTATGCAGAGCGTTGATAAAAATTATCCAATGGCTCAGATAACACAAGGTTTATGTGTCTTGCAACAAACACAAATCAGACCGGTATAAGGATAACAGGTGTAGGGCTGAGATCAGTTCTCACACGCGTGTTTAAAAATAATTACACACGCACCGTAAAGTCTCAAGAGCTTTCCGATCCTACCCAATCCAACTTTCATGTATGAAAACATAAAACTAGTAATTACACAATAACCCCAAAAGTTTTATAAACCAATTTTTAATTTCTAAAAAAATATTTAAAATTCCCAAAAAAATTATTAAAGCTAATTTAAATGGGATTAACCACACACAACTCACACACAATCAAATAATACACTATATGAATAATGTATGCAACCCTAGTGTGTGTGAATGAGCATTATACCTTCAATTGAATCAAGTGTGGCATAAAGAAGAAGATTGTGAGGCTCTTTAGTATCTAAGGAATGGGACTCTAATTTTGACACATATTTCCAAACTAGATGAGCACTTATATAATGTAAACTCAAGTGAGTCAAGAGTATAAGGTGCTTCAATAAGACCGACTTCGAATCGCTCAAAGTCGTTAAAAGAGTTATGTCGATAATCGCCATCGATAGTTGGAATTCCAAAGAGGAGATTATGTATTCTTGCGAGTATCACCAACAAACGAGGTAATCTGATTCGAGAAGAAAGGGAAATTAAGCCTAAGATACATAGGACCTTACGAAATACTTGAAAGGATAGGAGTTGTTGCGTATAGAATAGCCTTACCCCCTGAACTCTCTAGTGTGCATAATGTGTTTCACGTGTCAATGTAGAAGAAATACGTCCCAAATCCAACATATATCTTAAGTCATGAACCTCTTCAAATTAGAGAAGATTTAACCTACATTGAGCATCTAGTAGAAATTTTGGATCATAAAGAGCAAATATTACGAACTAAGGTAATTCCACTAGTCAAAGTATTATGGACAAATCATTCCATTGAAGAAGCAACTTTGCAGCAGGAAGATTTAACAAAGGAGCGATATCTATACCGGTTTGAAAATTAATGTAAGTAAAGTTTGGGGACCAAACTTTTTATAAGGAGGGTAGGATATAATGACCCCACTTTTAAATGTTCATATATAGCTTGTTTTAAATGTTTGTTGTTACATATGAGATGTGGACAATGTCTTATTATGGTACATAATGTTAATTTATTATTATAGTCTAAACCTACCTTCATAAATCATGAAATATCAAATTAGTTACAAACATAAAATTTTAAAGTTTTCGGTAGGAATGTTCATATTGGAGACTAGTTTTGACCATTATAATATAACAATTGAGTTGAGGTAAAAACTAAAAAGTTGTAGATATATGAATTAGGTTTGTAACAAAATAAACGGTGTGTTAAACGGAGGTCCGATCAAGAAGTTATACTGAAATTACGATATAGGGGCAAATATGTCCATCCTTTAAGTTGTATTTTGTCTTATTACCACACCATGTGTAATATTTTGATTGGTTGGTAGGGGAGGTTGGTTTGGCTGACTTAAACACTTTGAAATAACCTCCTTCTTCATCAAAATGGATTAAATCAAAGTCTTATATCATATCCTAAGTTAAATGATAAGTTTTGGGGGGTAGAAAATGAAATTTTATGAAACTTTAGGGACTTAATTTTTAAATAAAGTTTTAGGGACTAAAATGAAAATATTAAAAGGACCATTTTATAAATAAAATATTTTCAAGGACCTCTAAGAAATATTAAAATTGTATGGGGTAAAATTACTAAAATACCCGTCATGTGTAAAATGACCCTTATACCCTTAATAACTTTACACCTCGTACTTGACACCTCGAGTTGTATTTTTTCCACCACACCTTACACGTTTTATCCATATAAATAAGTATAAAACACATGTCATGCATTTAAAGAAGGCTAAAACACGTGTCACCATTTGGTGAAATAAAGACTGCAAGACAGCCCCGTTACGCGACACGTCAATGCTAACTCACCAAAATGGAAGCTTAGTCACCCAGATAAATTTGAGAAACTATATATAGAAACCTTAGGATTAGTTCTTACACGAAACTCATTCCAAAGATCATAAAGAAATAGTGAGAGAAAATGTGAGGAAGTTTAAGAAGAAGTTTTGTCTTAAGATTAACGAGCGATCCAAGACTCTGTATCTGTAACTTAGGACTTTTGTTCTAAGTGAGTACTCTGTGACATTCCTCGTGTATTTTGATTATATGATATTATGCAAACTATATCTATTTTTTGAAATGTTTTATCCTCAAAATACATCTTATACCGATGATTCAGTCGTTTGTTATATGTGTATATCTCTCGATATATACATCTGATTTAATTTTTGAAATTATTAATTCAGCCTATGGAAACTCTCTTACTATGTTGGCCTTGACTATTGGGTGGAACTATTTGAGTGGAACCTTCTTAGCTGGTTTATTGCTGGTGTGCCCTAAATAAGGTGTTGTTCCAGAGATCATGATTTTTTGTTTGTGTTATTGCCGAGTGGAAACATTTGGTAACACTATCTGTTTATCTGGGTATTAGAGCATACATGGCTATTAAAGTAAAATTTAAAAATATACATATTTCTCAATTGTTTGTTCTGCACTGTTTATTCTGAAAATATATATTGTCAGTTATTTTATATATATTACTGCAAATTATTGTCCATATATGTATATACCTTATGTTGTAAATTGAATAGGTATCAATTTTCTGAAAAACCATGGAATGTCTGGAGATTAATTATCATTCGAGTTTTAGCTGATGTTGTATAAATAACCATTTTTCGGGAAATAAGTAGGTTCACGGAGGGAACGAAAAAGGACTATGTTGAAGATTCAGCTTTTAGAGCTCTTTTTGTTATTGTAAATAAAATGTTTGTTTTATCATTTAGAGCATGTTTGGCTCTCTTGTAATAAGTTTTAAATTTTGTCTTAAGTTGTGACTCATTGTCACTTTTAATATAAATGAAGTTTCCCTTAGAAATCTCTGATGATGTAATTCCTTTAATTTCAATATTTTACAATTCATAACCATGTGATTGTATTTCCGTTGCACTTATTTAAGGAAATAATTTAAATCAGAATATATGCTGCCTTGGTGGCATGTTAAGACACTCGTTCCCTACTACTAATTTGGGTCGGGGTCGTGACAGGATTGGTCCTCAATAGTCTTAGTTTTGTCCTGCTAGGGTTGTTTCTCTCTCTCTAGAGCTTCACCAAATGCTTGTAAGGATTTTTGCAAAGAGGAGGAGAATCTTATTTGGTTATCTTTCTCCATCATTTGATTAAAGTCGACCAAGAACTGAAACTAAATGAATATGTTACATCAAATTAGAAGAAAGGAATTAAAAATTAGTAAATATCAATATAGTTTTAAGACTTTACCAAGGCCAAAGTTTGAGTAACCTTCTCACTTAAACGGGCTCCAGAAACGGGGGCTGCAGCCGACCTCTCTACTGTCAAAGTCCCAGTCTTTGTTAGATCCCTGGACAACCTAGGGTTGATCACCACAGAGGAATTCTTAATTCTATATTGGTTGGAAGCAGACTTCTTGGGTAAAACATCGGATTTAGCCAAATCAGAATATTTCTTGGTCGGCTCTTGATGGACAAGAAAACCTTTCTTTAACCTCTTGTATTGAGGTTCTTCAATTCGGGTGTCCTCGGTGTTAAGAACTTTAGGTCTCTTCTCATTGGCTTGAAACCTCTTGTCGGCAGGAGTGATTTTTTTGGCAGTAGGGGAAGGAGACTTGATCAGTGAGTTTGGAATTTTTCTTTTCACCGACTCGACAATAAGAGATGTGGGGATAGTGGTGATATCAAGGGATTCAAAAGAGGAAGAGGTTCCTCCTTGAATAAACTCTAATCCAGTTGACTCTGCAGCTAAAGAGGTGGATGCAGGTTCCTCGTCTATGTGGATAGAACGATGAGGCAATACAAGTGGTGGTTGGGCAACAAAAGAAGTAAGTGAAGTCTTGTACTCTAACAGTACAGAAGTTGCTCTGGCATGTTCTTCTCCTACCCTTTAATTAATATCCCACAAGTATTTGAGGTCGTCAAGATTGACTTTACCTTCCATGGGACACTTCTTTTTACTCTCTTCTACACTAAAAAAAAAGTTAGTCGACAAATCTGTGAACGGATTATAAACAGGGGAAATTTAAGAATAAAGTTATAACCTATGTCACACCCTTCTTGTGGGCACCTAGGACCAGTGTATGATACCCCCTCAGGAAGGGGGGCATATTTGTCAATTCTTAACAATAACACCATAATTCCAATAGTACTTTTTGGAAGTGTTTGGAGTTATTCTAGCTGGAACAACATCGAAATATTAGCAAAACTGAAGTAAAAAATGGGTTGGGGGGAAAGGTAATACCACACTCAGCAATAAAAAGAGTGGAAATCCAATGATCCTCTGCTAGAGAATACACGTTCACTGGACCGTGAGCAATTTCTAGACTTACCCAACCAGGGATTTTCTTTTTTATTCTCTAAATTCCTCTAAGGAATTATCATCTACGATATAAACCAAGACCGAAACAAAGGAAAAAATAGAGAAAGGAGGAGAAGCATAGCTTATAGAGATCTAAAGATAACAACAAGGATCGAAAAATGATGTGGATAGCAAGCAGGAAAAGATCGGAAAAGAAAAGCTTAAAAACGAGAGAAAACGCTAAGTGCAGAAAATTTGAGGTAAGGGAAATGGAAGGAAATTTTCATCCATTTATAAGTTGCCTCGATAATAGGGATAAAATGATTAACTCGATGAACGGTTGAACTACCACTAGCTGCACGCTTTCTAATGTGCAAAAGGACTAGTCTGCCCTTTGGCGGTTCAAAAAAGTTTGAATTATTTATAAAAATAACATTATCAATAGTACCAGTTAAAAAATTTACAATTTCGGGAGGTCAGCTGCTGACCAACTCTCAGACATCACGTCGAGCTACATTTTGAACAAAGACTCCATACTTTCGACTAATCAGCAAGCATGGAGTATTGAGAGCTTTTGTTATATGTAAAAATTACTCTACTACGTGGATCAATAAATAATAGGCACATGTCCTCCTACATGGCCATTCAGCTATCTTTATCCGCATCAATGATACCTAGTCGGCTAGAATGCCGACCAACTCTCAGAATGTGAACCATCAGGAATAGCAAAGGTTACTCGAATAGAATGGCGAACAACACTGAATTTAAAGAGTCTCATTTATTGTATACAGATGTAAATGCCTGGAGATATAAATGTATTCTATCTCTAGGGTTTCACACCACTATAAATACATAATCTTCGTTAGCTCAAGGGGACAATTCACTCAATCAAAAGCACATCATACTGAGCTATTGTAACCAACTAAATAATACCAACAGTGGTCGTAAGCTTTCTTCATAGCTTAACCACATTAAAAACCTTGCCTCTTGTGTGTTTGTTTAGATTTCTTATCATAATTAATCTATGATTATATATCTGGACCCAATCAATTTTTAGACATCAACAGTAGCTTTAAAAACTATTATTCGCGACGATTTTTCTAAACTTGTAAAAATGGATATTTATAACTCTTTTGACAACATAGTCGTAAATAAGACGTTTTCGTTTTAAAAGTATATTTTTACACAAAACCTCATTTTTAAATTTCACCTCGGTCCCCAGGTTCTTAATGTCAATCGTAATTAAGTTTTCAAAATCAGTTTTTATATCAATTGCCTAGTGGGATGCATTTAGTAAATACTATTACCTCTATTTAAAAAAATAATGAATTTCAAATTATTATTTGATAGAATAAATTGTAAAACATTTACTTTTGCACGTCAATTTGAACATTATTATCATTTTATACTTTTTTTAATTTGTTCTTGAAAAAATTATAATAAACCCTCCATACAACAACTCACTAACCTCACGATAATATTCTTTTAAATATTGTGTACAATCGTGTTTATATATTGTATGGTGACACGATTACTGTAGCAGCAATGTTAGCATATTGTAATAAACCGAGGGTTGGCCCTAAAAATATGTGGGCCTAAAGCGAACTATCGAAATGAGGGTTCTTATTTTTTTACGGCAAAACCTAATTATTTATTATCATAATAATATCCTAAAATTCAATATATACTCTTCCCAATATGCAAATGTGTGTTAGAATTCCAATTGAGCATATCATATAAAAATAAATGGACTCGTTAGGAAAAGGATATATATATATACAGAAAGTCTCCTGTAAGGACTTCTTATAGTGCAAACCCCGGTACATATCATTTTTTTAAAATAGTAAAAAAATGAATTTTTTGATGAAACTTTATGGATATGATCTCCATGGTAAGAAGATCATCCCCAATTTTTTTGTCAAAAAAATCAATAAAAAAATCGTTGAGATGAGGTGATATATAAAAAAAATGCTATAAATATGCATTTTCAACCGTTGAAATATTGGGCCGGCGCCAACCGCTTTATTGATTGAATTTTTTGATGAAACTTCATGAATATGATCTTCTCACTATCGAGATCATATCCATGAAGTTTCATCAAAAAATTCAATCAATAAGTGGGTGAGATGATCGCCAACATTTCAACGGTCGAAAACGTATATTTATACCATTTTTTTACATATCACCTCATCTCAACGGTTTTTTTATTGAATTTTTTGATGAAAAAAATTGGAGATGATCTTCTCATCGTGGAGATCATATCCATGAAGTTTCATCAAAAAATTTATTTTTTTACTATTTTAAAAAAATGGTATGTACCAGAGTCTGCAACATAAGGAGTCCTTACAGGAGAGGGTCTCTCTCTCTCTCTCTCTCTCTCTCTCTCTCTCTCTCTCTCTATATATATATATATATATATATATATATATATATATATATATATATATATATATATATATATAATATTAATTGTGGGATGTAATACCCCGTATTTTTATGCTATATATAATTTGGGGATTTATTAAATTTAATGTGATGATTTATTTAATAAAAATACGGAAATTAATTATGTTATAATTATTAACGTGACTAGAGTTAGTAATTATAAGAAACTTGTTGAATATTACTAATGAGCATAGTAATATATTATATTGGTTATATTGAATGTCATAGGTGTATTAAATGACTATATCGGAAAATTAGTCGGGACGTGCCCGTGTCACGTCAGGACTAATTATGTTAATTACAAAGTAAATATTTTATAAGTTGTCCGTATGGTCGTTTTGAGTGCGCCAACGCGTCCGGAAGGGTCGAGATAGTCAGAAAAGTGTACCCGGGGGGTTAGTTCGGGCCTCGGGGTGTTTTTAGGCCTAATTAGTAACCCGGGAGGGCATTTTGGTCATTTTACAAAATAGGGTAATTAAACCCACGAATTTCAGCCATCCTTAGCAGCCATTTAAGTCAGCCTTTTGGGGTTAGAACATTCAGAACCCTAGAACGGCCATTGGAGAAGAGAGGAGAGAGCTCTCAAGGTGATTCAAGGCCCAAAACACCACCGATTTCACCGCCGTCACCACCAACGCGTAGATCGCGAGGAGGAGAACGCAACCACACCAATATCAGCAGGAAGGCAGACCTCTGAAATCCCAGGCAAGTGTTTAACTTGCGTATTTTCGTTGGTGCAATAATCATATTAGTGTAGGAATGATTAGGAGTATAATTAAAGGAAGAAAACCCCAATTTTTGATAGGGATTTGCATGTAGAAATCGTTTTAACCATATTCTGAAAATAATATGTGAAGTAGATGATCAACCCACGAATTTGTGATGTTATGTTAGAAGGAAATTCTGGAGAAAACTGATTAGAACAAAAGTTAAGAAAACTTAGGGTTCTTGATGATTAGATGAGATTTTAGGTTGTTTAATCATGTTTAATGATGGTTATATGCATGCTTAACGTTAGAAACATCTGGAAATATATTACCATGATCGTAGTATAAGTTTTGGGACGAATAGTGTTGGAAATTATGAATTTGAATGAAGAATATTAGTCAAAACCGTAACTGCACTTCTGCAGAAATCGAAATACCTGTTTGATCGATCGATCGAACCTAGAGCGTCGATCGATCGAAGGTTCGATCGATCGAGCCCCAGATGTCGATCGATCGACCCCTCCTGGCAAACTCTTTTTCCCCTTGTTAATTAGTTAAATTGATTTACCGTGGAATATTTCTTGGGCATTATAAATAAAATGTTTTGGGATATAGAAGAGACCAGTAGGACATATGATTAAGTGTTGAGAACTTTATTATGAAATGATAATTGGGTTTAAGGGATAATTAATTAAGGAACGACGAACTGCGTATTTCAAGTGAGAGATTACAACGAATACCTATGATAGTGAATAGAAGTCTACCTACTGAATTTGTTACTTGGATGGATAAAATCCACGAGTGTCACGTAATTAGTGAGAAAACCCTCCGAGTTAAGGTTAGAGACGAAACCTTATACGAAATCTTAAAAATGTAAAATTAAGGATAAATGTTGTAATTATGGGTAAGGAGAGTGACCTATATTAATATGATGAATGGGTATATTTATATGATTGTGTGTACATATATTATATACATGTGAAAAACGTACCCGCGCTACTTGCTATCCCTGAGGTTACCGCGGTGGGACGATCTTATCCTGTGTTGCTTTAGGGGGGGATATTGATTCGTACCCTAGAAGATAGATATCCTAGGTACGGGCTATCAGATTGATAGTCGGACGGTCCTAAGAGACGTGTGGGTATGTACTGACCACTTGGACTTGGAATCTATGCTTCGCCTCAACGTTGTTTTGTATATGTTAATACAGTTCGAGAGTGATTCTGAACTTGTATTTCCCTTTGTGTGAGTGATACGGGGATTGGATAGCAGAGTATGCCCGCACCATAGTTTAGTTGGGGTGCTATTATATATATATATTATACGAGTAGTTAATATATATATGAGGTTATAAACTTTAAACTGCCTACTGTGATTTGATAAGTAGAACATGGTTGTTGACTCAAATTATTAAATACTTGTTTTGTGAAAGTATGAGAAGACACTGGGAAACTTTATAATTTAATGAAGCTAAAACGAGAGGAGTGCTACATATTGAAAATAAACTTTTTAAAACATTGTCATCGTTCGGTTTTGAAAACTTAGGAGTAAGTTAAGATAAACTAAATTTTGGGAAGGTTAGTACGATAGGCGTGCACATTAGAAGAGAGGTGAGAATTCCCCAAGAGAGTGTCGGACTAATATGACTTGCATTGGCCTGTATCAATTTAAATACTTGCTTAACGTATTTCATAATCAAACACACTTTCGGGCCCTGACCCCTTTCTTTTTCTCTCTCTCTCTTTTGTATATATATATATATATATATATATATATATATATATATATATATATATATATTTTCAGGTGCCCAGCCATAGGGGCGTCTTGCTTAGGATCCTTTGAGAAGAACGAGCTGCAGCTTAGGTGGGAGTTGCAGGTCACTTGAGTAGACGGCTTCTGTTATTGACTCCACTCCTACTACTCTCATTTTTGGGCACGTGTCGCCTTTTCATCATTTCATTTATTGTTGGGATTTTTTTTATATTTCAGTTATTCCAGTATTGTTTTATGGGATTTATTCAGGATGGTTGATGATTTTTAGTTTTATTATGTTGACATTCGATTGACGAATGTATGGTTTTATTTTAGTTCATCGTGGTGTGATTCTATATCGTAGAAATGTTGTTTTGTATATAAATCTTTTCTTTAATTAAAATCGGAAGTTTGTATGAAAAACACTTAGCTTAATTATTTAGGGTGTTAAATTGGAAAAATTATTTTTATCGACAGTGATGCTGAAAATGAACCAACTGTTTACCTTGATTTAATTTAATAAAGGAGTGATCGCCCGGTATTTAATTAGGCAGGGTGTCATAGGTGGTATCAGAGCCAGGTTCTAGTGTCCATAGGATCTGTACGGCTTATTTCGCTTTCAGCTTAACGTTTTTGCTATAGAGCCCTATTTTTAGGATTTGTTGTATTCCTGCTTTTACGTTTAAGTCTTCAGTTAATTGAGATTTGGTGATAACTGTAGACTAACAAACTTGTTCACGTTTTAGAGGCCTCCGAGACGTGCTCCGAAAGATAGGCGTGCCCAGGCCGAGCAACCAGCAGCTCCGGCACCAGGCACAATGAATGCGAATGAAGTAGCCGCTATTGTTGCTCAGGCGGTGAATGCCGCGATAGCGATGATTCAGCAGGCTCCACCTCAGGTCCAGGCAGTGGTGCCAGTACCAGCACAGCTTCCATCTGCATGGGAGAGGGTTCGGGATGCTTTTCAGAAAGCACATCCCCCTGAGTTCTCCGGTAGCTCCGACATTGTCACGGTCAGCCAATGGAAGAAAGACATCCAGTGGCATCTTCGCATGTATGAGTGCACCGAAGTACAAAAGCAGTTATTGGCTTCTTTCAAGCTCGTGGGAGCCGCATTACAGTGGTGGGAGTCCACTACTACTTTGGAGGAGAGGGACACGATCCCTATTCAGTTGTTCTGGGAGCGGTTTGACCGTAAGTATTTTCCACCCGCGGTGCAGACTGAGATGAGGCGGAAATTACTAAATCTGAAGCAGGAGAACCTTACTGTAGCTGAGTATGAGGAGGAGTTCACGAGACTTCTCACTATTGTGCCGGATGAGGCACCCACTGAGGGCAAGAAGATTTTGTTGTTCGTCGACGGGTTAGCTTGGAGGATCCGTCAGCACCTTATTGGGAACCTATCCCTGAGTTCGTTCACTGATGTACTCAATGCAGCGTTACTACATTGCCAGGATCACCGATTCCATCTTCAGGGAAGCAAGAGAGCAGGAGAGTCCAGCCAGCAGGGCAGGACCGGGGGTAATAGTGCCGGTGGGGCACCAACTCATGGACAGACTCGTCAGCACGAGCAGAGTTCCCATCAGGGGGACCCTGCTAAGCGATTCCGTTCAGGTGATTCTAGGCAGGGATTCGGGGGATTCAGGCAGGGCCATCAGGGTCAGCCTAATCAACAGGGCCAGCAGGGTCAACACCGACCGCAGGGACAGCAGCAGGGCCAGCAAGGCCAACAGCGTGCACATCAGGGCCAACAGGGCCAGTGGCGAGGAGGTAACGGCCAGCAGGGCCGTGGACAGCAGGGTCAGAGGGGTGGTAATTTCAAAGGCAGATGCTTTGGGTGCGGCAAACATGGCCATAGGCGTCAGGATTTCCCAGAGGGCGATAGGGCCCCACAGCAGCAGGGAGCCCGTAATGAGCCGCAGAGACCACTCTTCCCACCTGCCCTTCTAGCTCCAGCTCAGGTGCCAGCCCTACCAGCCATTCCAGCAGCTCCAGTGCAGCAGGGGCAATTACAGTATGGACGTGTCTATAACGTCCACCAGGCAGCAGCTCCACAGGCACCACTCGCGATTGAGGGTATGTTTCCTATCCATGGTACTATGGGTAAAGTTTTGTTTGATACGGAGGCAACGCATTGTTTTATAGCTACGCATTTTGCGAAGTCCTTAGGGTTGTTAGCTACAGCAGAGAGCACCGTGACGTGTGTCGACTCACCACTGGGGAGTGGGTCACTTATATTCTTTATATGCCGGGGAGTAGGGGTAGAGATTGGTAGCTTGGTATTGTCTGCAGACATGCTAGTCTTAGACATGCACGAGCATGATATGATCACTGGTATGTATTGGCTCGCATCTTATAGAGCCATGATTGATTGCTTCGGTGGGAGCATTGTTTTTGCCATTCCGGGGCAAGAGATGTTTGTAGTAGCGATGCCTCGCCCAGAGGGAGGTTCGACCGCTCATTTATATTACATTGAGGAGGATACCTCTAAGGAGGTTGTGATTCCTTTGGATTCGATCCCAGTTTTTAGGGAGTATTCCGATGTGTTTCAGGATATACCAGGCCTACCGCCCAGTCGTGAGATAGACTTCGTTATAGATTTATTGCCAGATACGAGACCTATAGCACGCGCACCGTACCGTATGGCTCCGGCAGAGATGCGAGAGCTACGAGATCAGATTGAGCAGCTATTAGGACAGGGCTTCATTCGTAGGAGTACCTCACCTCGGGGCGCTCCAGTCTTGTTTGTAAAGAAGAGAGATGGTTCACTGAGATTTTGCGTGGACTACCGGGAGTTGAACAAGGTCACGATACGGAATAAGTATCCGTTGCCTCGAATCGATGATCTGTTCGACCAGTTGAGGGGAGCAACTTTCTTTTCGAAGATAGATCTTAGGTCGGGGTACCATCAGTTACGAATTAGAGAGCAGGATGTTTCAAAGACTGCCTTCTTGTCGAGATATGGGTCCTATGAGTTCAGGGTGATGCCGTTCGGACTCACAAATGCCCCAGCCGTTTTCATGGACTTGATGAACCGAGTATTCAGAGAGTTCTTGGATCAGTTCGTCATCGTCTTCATAGATGATATTTTGATATATTCACACTCCGAGGAGGAGCATGCCGAACACTTGAGGCAGGTTCTTCAGACTCTACGAGAGCATCAGTTGTATGCTAAGTACGAGAAGTGTGGATTCTGGTTGCGAGAGGTACAATTCTTGGGCCATGTTGTTTCTGAGCAAGGGATAGCAGTTGACCCGAGCAAAGTGTCAGCGGTGAGGGAGTGGGGGAAGCCCACGACACCGACGGAAGTGCGTAGTTTCTTGGGGTTAGCCGAATACTACAGGAGGTTCATTCGGGGATTCTCCAAAATAGCGGGTCCATTGACGAATCTGACTCGAAAGGGGGTACCATATGTCTGGGATGACGCTTGTCAGTTGGCTTTCGATGAGCTGAAGGACAAGCTTACTTCGGCACCAGTCCTTGCTTTATCGAAGCCGAGTGTAGAGTACCTGGTTTACACAGATGCGTCCTTACGAGGACTTGGGGGAGTACTTCAGCAGGAGGAGAAGGCTATAGCTTTTGCTTCCCGCAAGCTTAAGCCGCATGAGAAGAATTACCCCACCCACGACCTGGAGTTAGCTGCGGTCGTCTTTGCATTGAGAATTTGGAGGCACTATTTGTTGGGCGAGAAATTCCGTTTGTTCACAGACCATAAGTCACTGCAGTACCTGTTCACTCAGCGAGAGCTGAATATGCGTCAGCGCAGATGGTTAGAGTTTGTGAAAGATTACCAGTTCAATATACAGTATCATCCGGGGAAAGCCAACGTAGTTGCTGATGCGTTGAGCCGTAGACCGATTGACGATGTAGCGGACATCTGGAAAGCAAAGTGGAAGGAGTTGGGTCACCAGGATGCAGTAGCACGTTTTTTCATATCCGTGATGTCAGTCGCACCCGAGATTGTTACGAGGGTGATACAGGCACAGACCAATGACCCGTTTTGTCAGGAGAAGATTGTACGACTTCTAGCCGAGGGTGCTGAGTCCTATTCTGTTAGTTCGGATGGAGGGTTGCGGTTTAATGGGAGGTTAGTGGTCCCAGAAGGAGTGGAACTACGTCATGAAGTGATGACTCATTCTTATGGGTCCCGATTTGCAGTACATCCGGGAGGCGATAAGATGTACCAGGACATGAGACGACAGTACTGGTGGAGTGGGATGAAGAAGGACATCGTTGAATTTGTGTCCAAGTGTTCTACTTGCCAGCTAGTGAAGGTGGACCACCAGAAACCATCAGGATTACTTCAGCCGTTGGAAGTACCGGCGTGGAAGTGGGAAAGTATTTCCATGGATTTCATTACCGGGTTGCCTACATCACAGCGGGGCCACGATTCTATCTGGGTGATTGTAGACCGTTTAACCAAGGTGGCTCATTTTCTGCCAGTGAGGACAGATTATACCATGGTCAGTATGCCCAGTTGTTCATCGCTGAGATAGTCAGATTGCATGGGGTGCCCTTGAATATTGTGTCAGATAGAGACAAGATTTTTGTGTCACGTTTCTGGGAAAGCTTTCAGGAGGCTATGGGTACAGAGTTGAGACTGAGTTCAGCTTACCACCCACAGACAGATGGACAGACAGAGCGTACTAATCAGATGTTGGAAGATATGCTACGCATGTGTGTTCTCGATTTCGGAGGAGGTTGGGAGCCACACCTCCCACTGGTAGAGTTTGCTTATAATAACTCTTATCAGTTTACGATTGGCATGGCTCCATTTGAGGCTTTGTACAGCAGGCCTTGTCGTTCTCCAACTTGTTGGCTCGAGGTGGGGGACAACAAGTTATTAGGGCCAGAAGTGATTCAGGAGACCTCCGCGAGGATTGAGATAATCAGGAGTCGTATTCGGGTAGCCCAAGACAGGCAGAAGAGCTACGCCGATGCGAAACGGTTCTTCCGTGAGTTTAATGTGGGAGATCAAGTTTTGTTGCGTATATCTCCTATGAAAGGAGTGATGAGGTTCGGGAAGAAGGGGAAGTTGGCTCCGAGGTACGTCGGACCATTTCCCATCATCGAGAGAATTGGGCCAGTAGCATACAGGTTGGGATTGCCAGAACATTTACATCGCATCCACGATGTATTTCACATCTCGTCGTTGAGACGATACCTTCGAGATGATATGGCCCATACTCACATCGCAATAGACGAGATCGATTTACAGCCTGATAGCTCTTACGAGGAGAGACCGGTGGTTATCCTAGATTATAGTGAGAGGAGATTGAGGTCGAAAGTAGTTCCACTTGTACGAGTCCAGTGGGAGCATCATAATGTGGAGGAATCCACTTGGGAGCGTGAGGCAGATATGCGTGAGAGATATCCAGAGTTGTTTGTACCAGGTATGACTTATTTTCCGAATTTCGGGACGAAATTCCGTTATTAGGGGGGGAAGTATGTAATACCCCATATTTTTATGCTATATTGAATTTGGGGATTTATTAAATTTAATGTGATGATTTATTTAATAAAAATCCGGAAATTAATTATGTTATAATTATTAACGTGACTAGAGTTAGTAATTATAAGAAACTTGTTGAATATTACTAATGAGCATAGTAATATATTATATTGGTTATATTGAATGTCATAGGTGTATTAAATGACTATTTCGGAAAATTAGTCGGGACGTGCCCGTGTCACGTCGGGACTAATTATGTTAATTACAAAGTAAATATTTTATAAGTTATCCGTATGGTCGTTTTATGTGCGCCAACGCGTCCGGAAGGGTCGAGATAGTCAGAAAAGTGTACCCGGGGTGTTAGTTCGGGCCTCGGGGTGTTTTTAGGCCTAATTAGTAACCCGGGAGGGCATTTTGGTCATTTTACAAAATAGAGTAATTAAACCCACGAATTTCAGCCATCCTTAGCAACCATTTAAGTCAGCCTTTTTGGGTTAGAACATTCAGAACCCTAGAACGGCCATTGGAGAAGAGAGGAGAGAGATCAAAAGGTGATTCAAGGCCCAAAACACCACCGATTTCACCGCCGTCACCACCAACGCGTAGATCGCGAGGAGGAGAACGCAACCACACCAATATCAGCAGGAAGGCAGACCTCTGAAATCCCAGGCAAGTGTTTAACTTGCGTATTTTCGTTGGTGCAATAATCATATTAGTGTAGGAATGATTAGGAGTATAATTAAAGGAATAAAACCCCAATTTTTTATAGGGATTTGCATGTAGAAATCGTTTTAACCATATTCTGAAAATAATATGTGAAGTAGATGATCAACCCACGAATTTGTGATGTTATGTTAGAAGGAAATTCTGGAGAAAACTGATTAGAACAAAAGTTAAGAAAACTTAGGGTTCTTGATGATTAGATGAGATTTTAGGTTGTTTAATCATGTTTAATGATGGTTATATGCATGCTTAATGTTAGAAACATCTGGAAATATATTACCATGATCGTAGTATAAGTTTTGGGATGAATAATGTTGGAAATTATGAATTTGAATGAAGAATATTAGTCAAAATCGTAACTGCACTTCTGCAGAAATCGAAATACCTGTTTGATCGATCGATCGAAGGTTCGATCGATCGAGCCCCAGATGTCGATCGATCGACCCCTCCTGGCAAACTCTTTTTCCCCTTGTTAATTAGTTAAATTGATTTACCGTGGAATATTTCTTGGGCATTATAAATAAAATGTTTTGGGATATAGAAGAGACCAGTAGGACATATGATTAAGTGTTGAGAACTTTATTATGAAATGATAATTGGGTTTAAGGGATAATTAATTAAGGAACGACGAACTGCGTATTTCAAGTGAGAGATTACAACGAATACCTACGATAGTGAATAGACGCCTACCTACTGAATTTGTTACTTGGATGGATAAAATCCACGAGTGTCACGTAATTAGTGAGAAAACCCTCCGAGTTAAGGTTAGAGACGAAACCTTATACGAAATCTTAAAAATGTAAAATTAAGGATAAATGTTGTAATTATGGGTAAGGAGAGTGACCTATATTAATATGATGAATGGGTATATTTATATGATTGTGTGTACATATATTATATACATGTGAAAAACGTACCCGCACTACTTGCTATCCCTGAGGTTACCGCGCTGGGACGATCTTATCCTGTGTTGCTTTAGGGGGGGATATTGATTCGTACCCTAGAAGATAGAGATCCTAGGTACGGGCTATCAGATTGATAGTCGGACGGTCCTAAGAGACGTGTGGGTATGTACTGACCTCTTGGACTTGGAATCTATGCTTCGCCTCAACGTTATTTTGTATATGTTAATATAGTTCGAGAGTGATTCTGAACTTGTATTTCCCTTTGTGTGAGTGATACGGGGATTGGATAGCAGAGTATGCCCGCACCATAGTTTAGTTGGGGTGCTTATATATATATATATATATATATATATATATATATATATATATATATATATATATATATATATATATATATTATACGAGTAGTTAATATATATATATATGAGGTTATAAACTTTAAACTGCCTACTGTGATTTGATAAGTAGAACATGGTTGTTGACTCAAATTATTAAATACTTGTTTTGTGAAAGTATGAGAAGACACTGGGAAACTTTATAATTTAATGAAGCTAAAACGAGAGGAGTGCTACATATTGAAAATAAACTTTTTAAAACATTGTCATCGTTCGGTTTTGAAAACTTAGGAGTAAGTTAAGATAAACTAAATTTTGGGAAGGTTAGTACGATAGGCGTGCACATTAGAAGAGAGGTGAGAATTCCCCAAGAGAGTGTCGGACTAATATGACTTGCATTGGCCTGTATCAATTTAAATACTTGCTTAACGTATTTCATAATCAAACACACTTTCGGTCCCTGACCCGTTTCTTTTTCTCTCTCTCTCTTTTGTGTATATATATATATATATATATATATATATATATATATATATATATATATATATTTTCAGGTGCCCAGCCACAGGGGCATCTTGCTTAGGATCCTTTGAGAAGAACGAGCTGCAGCTTAGGTGGGAGTTGCAGGTCACTTGAGTAGACGGCTTCTGTTATTGACTCCACTCCTACTACTCTCATTTTTGGGCACGTGTCGCCTTTTCATCATTTCATTTATTGTTGGGATTTTTTTTATATTTCAGTTATTCCAGTATTGTTTTATGGGATTTATTCAGGATGGTTGATGATTTTTAGTTTTATTATGTTGACATTCGATTGACGAATGTATGGTTTTATTTTAGTTCATCGTGGTGTGATTCTATATCGTAGAAATGTTGTTTTGTATATAAATCTTTTCTTTAATTAAAATCGGAAGTTTGTATGAAAAAAAAAATGTTTTTGACACTTAGCTTAATTATTTAGGGTGTTAAATTGGAAAAATTATTTTTATCGATAGTGATGCTGAGAATGAACCAACTGTTTACCTTGATTTAATTTAATAAAGGAGTGATCGCCCGGTATTTAATTAGGCGGGGTGTCACAGGGGGTTGATTTAAGATCTAGTTTAATTGAATTTAAATTAATTAAGCAAATGTAAATTAAATTAACTACTATACAAAACCACAAACATAATGACATCTAAAACTCATAAATTTAAATATCTTGGGACTCTAACATTTGTCACTAGAATTATTTTTTCTAGTTAGTTATCCTCCCCTTCGGACAATTGGACCAAAAATACTTGTTTAATGCAAAATAAAATAACGTAATGTAACACTTCGAGATTGAACAATGTACCTAACGCTTCTTTAAAAATGTACGTGATCAATTTGGCTACTAACATTATTAGTTCACAGTTTATTTAAATAGAGAATTAAGGTAAAGGTCATTGTTGATGTAAAAAACTAGATTGCTCTAATTATTCAATCACAGATAAATAAATAAGACAAAGATTTTTAAAGTGGTTCGGCTAGGAATAAAGCTTACGTCCACTGTTATGTTATTGCTGAGTTTTTGCAGAATTCTTGATTACAAGTTCTCTCAAGAAATTCCGGTCCCTTTGAATGGGGTTGATACAAGGTATTTATAGCCTCGAGGCTGTATATGAAAGGTTCGATACATTAAATGATATACATGTGAAAGGGTAATACATTTAATGCAGCGTGCGCGTCAAGAATATAAGCATTCAATGAATATTTGAACTGTTGATTATCTGGCAATTAATGATACGACCGAGGTGCAGCTCGGACCGCCATAATTGCTCGTTGCTCAGGAGTTCCTCGGAGCGCTAGAGTTCCTCGTTGTATCCTCGTTGTATCCTCGTTGCTCGGAAAGAATCATGGTTGGTCGGGAAATGAACTTCCTCGCTGCTATTGTGCCACGTAGATTGACACGTATCTTCGTATTATTCGTCCACATCAGCATATTAATTTTGGTATCAACAGTCATATTCCTTCTTATATTTGGATTTTTAGGACAATATTTTTCAAGTTTATAAATTTAGTCCATGTGATACAATATCATTTATTTGTATGGTCCCTTTAGAATTATAAATTCATTTTTTTATCCACGCCAGTGGTACCATTTTTAATGGTGTTTTTAGTATAGGAACTAAATTTATAAAATTATGTGATGTATCTTATTTTTATACACTTTGAGAATTATGGGAACATTTTTCCAAAAATTCTTTATTTAAAATAAGATATAGAAAAACTATTATTTGATAATAATTCAAGGCCCGATAGAATGGACAAACAATATAAAGATCAAGACAACTGCCTTTTGCCTCCCCTCAAGGCCGACCATAAATAAACCCACACTTACATAATTTTAGTCATGATTTTAATACAAATTTAGTCATTTTAATACAATTTTAGTCATTTTAATACACTTACATAATTTTAATACAATTTTAGTCATTTGTCCCAATCATAAAAGTTGGCTTTTTTAGGAAGATATTTAGTATATAATTTCTCGAACTTCTTTTAATACATATTTAATCCAATTTTATTTTTATTTTTTTAAAAAGTCACTCATCACATAAAAACACTAAAACAAATAAAATTCCGATGAAGGTTGTCAAAACTCCAACAGTTGGGAGGGAGAGGTGGAGCAAAAATGCATCTAATGCAAATCTTTAAAAATAAGAAAATATTAAGTAATTAAATGTTTGAGAGATTTTTTAAAACAAAAAAAAAAAAAAACTCATACCAAATGTGTAAAAAAATTTAACAATCAATACTTAACCAAACGTTTTTGTCCAGTGGTATAACGCTGTCACAAAAACAGTCTTAAAAGTATATTGAGTTTGGTCTCGAATTCGATCTCTGATACTGTCAAAATAATATTTCGCCAACAAAAGCCGCGAACAACAAATAAAGATTAATCGAGATACACGTAAACTAGAGCGAACACCTCATAATATGCTATCAAAAAACAATCTATCCATTTTTTTTTACTTAATTCCATTCTTTTTATATTGGATTGTTAACTCAACTTCAATCATTTTTCTTGGATAACCAAATGCAAGAGGAGTTATCTAAAATTATTATACAAATATAGTTGATTAAGTCTAATAATTTGTTAGACTTAAAACCATATGATGGGACAAAGTCTAAAGAATTTTGAAAATAAGGCAAGTTAAAAAATATTAAAATTAGGAGTTATATCAATATGACCAAAAATTTTAATAATTTGAAACAATTACAATCATAACCCCAAGCTTTAATGGCTTAATGACCCCAAACAACACATCAAACTTTACACTCATCTTTAATTTCGTTTTCTTTGTGATTTGATATCATTATGTGGCAGCAAAAAGAAAAGCTAGGGCTCTCTCAGAGAAAACCTAGCCTCCGCTATGGTAGACAACAACATTCTTCACAAAATCTTTCATTAACCACAAAATTATCAAAAACAAAAATAACAACTAAAAATGAGATCTGGAAACAAGGTGAAAAAGGGTTAATAGATATTGTTGGCTCAGATTCGCCTTTAATCAGACACAAAGGCCACCCCACCATGGCTGCAACACTCAGTTGCCTTTTATTAGACCCTCTGAGTTGCCTCGCCAAGAAACGCGTTAGACCCAGTCTGTTTTTCTTAAGAAAAAATAAATAATCATCACAGCCTCAAATAAAAATTGTTGGGAAAAAGAAAGATTGGAAAAGAAGGTGAAGGGTTGTTGATATTTTTATTGATTTGGAAAAATCATCGGCTGAGTTTACATTCACAGAGAGGGGCAACCACCCTTAGAAACATCCCATCTCTCTTTTAGTACACAGCAGCCTCATTCTTAAACTAATGAGATTTTGTGCCTTTGTTCATTACCTTTGCCATCTATTTATACTGCCCTAATTTCTATTTGTGTTCCCGGTTTTAACCCTCGAAGCAGAAAATAGCATATTTTGGGGGGAGAAATACTAAATTAAAAAAACGGTCTCTAAGTTTTTTGTTTTCAAGTCTTTGATACCTAAAAGTCTCTTAATCCACATGTATTACGCTGGCACTGAAACAATATTGAACGTGGATTGGGTTTGATCCCTAATTCGATTCTCAATACTGTCAAAATAATGTTTGGCCAATCGCGAAAGGGGATTAGTCGAGGTGCACGTAAGCTGGTCCGAACACCTCATGATATGCTACCAAAAAAAAAAATTAATACCTAACAAGAGGGTAAGCTCCCACCAAATTAACCTCCTCCGATATAGAATTTCGAATTTAACTTTCAACTTAAATAATATTTTTTTCTATCAAATTCCATCACCCTCTTCATCTTCTTAAAAAAAAGTTTTTTAAAAAAAGTTTTATTGAAAATACTAATTTTTAGTTTTTATTAAAAAAGTACAATTGGAAAAATCTCCAGAAAAATGTCTATTAACTCTCTCTTTATCATTTGTTTTTTAGTAGGGGTGGCAGTTCGAGTTAGTCGTGTCATTTTTGGGTCGCATTGATTTTTATTTTAGTATAAGTTTTAGATACACTTAAATCTATATAAGCTAATAGGGTCGTGTTCAGGTCATTTCGGGTTATTAACATAAACGGGTTATCCGGTCAAAAATTGTCAGCTCTATTTTTTAGCCATCCATCTCATTCTGTACAAATTATTTCGGTGCAAATAGAATTTTTCTTCCAAAAGATGGTTCCCTGTTTTTTCGTCTGATGAATATTTGTTATGTGATTCCTTTAATTAGTTTTGCACTTTTATATTTTTCAAAACATGTAAGGTTTGAGGTTCTTTTTGTGATTGACACTTGAATGTTGGTTTAGTTTGTTATTTCTACCATTTGTAATTAAATTTATAGTTTTAAAATTTTATTTGAACAAAATTGTGGCCACTTTTCCTTTCCAATGGTTATTTTTTAAACTCTACATGATTTATTAAGATTCAACTCGGGATGAGAATAATTTATGTGACAGTTTGAATAGCAATATGCTTAAAATATCTAGTAACATTAGGAACAAAATTAAATTAGATGAAAATATATTCGATATTATGATTTATTTTAGTTACTTGTATCCTTTGTAATAAATTTTGAAACTTTAACGTGTTCATATATGTGTATGTGTATGTGTATGTGTATGTACGTGTATAGTTGATTTGATTCCATCTGATTTATGTTCTCATTCTTGTATGTATAATTATGGGCAAAGCCTATGAATTTGTGCTATAAATCCCATCCCCTGTTTACACCAATTGCCTTCTCTTCAGGTATGTCCCCTTTATTTGTTACTTGGGGTTTTGTTGGTTTGATTTTAATCGTGGATGAAATTCAATAATATCCTCTACCCCGATACTTTGATTTTATGTTTATGAAAGTATCATTGTAAGAACATAATTTGCATAGTCCGTTGTTTATATGGAGTATGTCGTATACCGCTACAATTGTCGAGAGAAGCTCACGTTCATTGTTCAAGTCGACGGATCCAAATTTCAAGCATCTTCAATATATGCGTAACATGAGGTACAATTTCGTACATAATGTGTTTAAGTTTCGTAAATATTTTACTTGAGTATTGGGAAATTTTTCGAAACTATTTTTATCAAACTGAGGCATTTTTAGAAGTCAAATTAATTTTTTAAGACATGTAGGAGAGCTTTTTAAAATAATATTTTTTCGCTCATGTCATTTAAATGACAAGGCAATGTCGTTCATACGACTAATTCTAACGACACCACATGTCATTTAAAGGGTCGCGTGAATGATCATTTCTTTTATGCTTCAAATGACTGCATACTATTTTGTGTTTTTAAAGGTCTTTTCTTAGGTCGTCACTAACGACATCCAAAGTCATTCGAACAACTTCTAACGACATGCGTTGCCTCAAGATTTTTATTCAGCTATAAATAGATGTTTTGAAGACTTTTTTTATTAAGATTTTTGATTCATGAAAACTACTTTTTGGTAGACTTTTAGTCTTCATCTTTTAAGGTTAAAAACCTAGTTTTTGATTCCCCAAAACATCTCAATCCTTTTGTGAATCATTTGTGGAACCCAAATACTTTTGTGGAAGTTTATCTTTGTGGAGTGACATCTCTACTGATGGATTGGTAGTTCTTGAGGGAGCTGCTTGCTGACGACTGCGGTCATTAAGGTTCTCGAGGGGATCTTTGTAGGTTACTAGGTTGCGGTCTATGCAAGTTTTATGCGAAAGATTCATTGCAGATTTCATTATGTAATTGTAAGTTCCGATTTGCATTATATAGTGAAGTTAAGGTTTTACCCAAAAGGGATTTTTTCTTGCCGCTTGATTTGTGATTGTTTGATTTTCATATTTGATTTATATCACATAGATACATGATTAATATTTAATTAATTTTGATCAAAGATTGACTCTAATTAAATAGGTTTAAAATAGAAAATTGGCGAATTAAATAAATAATTGATATCACGTATTCTACAAATTGGTAGCAGAGCTTTAGCTCTAGATTTATACCATTTACAAATTGGTATCAGAGCAGGTTTCACTAAATTATTGTGAGATCCTTTTTTCGCAAAAATTTTGTGATATCGATTTTTTTTGAAAAATCTGATTTTGAAAAAAATCTGCAATTTTTCCAATGGAAAACTTATATAATCGGTTGCCCGTCTTAGATGGCATAAATTATTCCTATTGAAAAGTCCGTATGAAATCTGGTTTAAATGCTATTGATGAGCGTATCTGGATTGTTTGTGAAAGAGGGTGGACTCCTCCCACTGTCACCGTTGATAATGTCACTAATCCCAAACCTGTTGTTAACGCAAAAATTCTCCATCTACGAGGACCAATCAGAAAAGGACACATGTCATCCTACGTGGCAATATTCGACACCCGAGGAGAGTTGGTCGGCACCCGAGGAGAGTTAGTCGGCACCCGAGGAGAGTTGGTCGGCATACCAACGAGGAAGATCAAAGGATAACTATGCATTGAATGTGCATTAATGAAGATGACAGCGCATTTAATGAGCCTTAATGTACATTTATACTGTATTAACAGATTACACATAGCATACCAAGCATTTCAACAATTAGATTCATTGAATGTAGACATAAATGTCTACATACAATGAATCTTTTTATCTCCCATCACTATAAATACATGTATTCCCTTAGCCAAAAGGGGAGAGCCGAAAGAGATCCAAGAGAACCTAGAAACACCATACACAAGATACACATCCTTTCTCTCTCTACACCTTATGGTGCTATTGTAAACCCCTGGGAATAAAATAACAGTGGACGTAGGCTTTATTCATAGCCGAACCACTTTAAAAATCTTTATCTCTCATGTGCTTGATTGGATTGCTTTTATCTATTTATCTGTGATCATAAAAATGGGATTCGGTCGAGTTTTTTGCATCAACACCTGTGTCAGACTAGACTGAGGATGATTACAAATGGAGTAATTTTAACTCCCATGGCCTAAGCGCTATTTCTGGAGCCATCACCCCTGATAAGTTTCACCGTATTATGAGGTGCATCGCGTTTAAAAAGGAATGGGATATCCTCCAATTGACACATGAGGGTACCAACGCAGTTAAGGCGTCTAAGTTACAAAATTTGATCAACGAGTTTGAAACTATCACAATGTCAGAGTCCGAGTGTTTTGACGAGTTTTATGCTATATTATCGGATATAGTCAACACGAGTTTTAATTTGGGGGAGAAATTGATGAGATAAGAGTTGTCAAAAAGATTTTCAGGTCACCTCCATCTCGTTTATTCCTAAGGTCAATGTTTTAAATTCTTTGGGGATATTAGATACATTTAGGTTAAAAGAATTCCTAGGAGACCTTCAAACTTATGAGATTGACAAGTTTCCAAAAACTTTTAAGCCTAAGGATAGAGGGATTGCACTTTTAAGCCTAGGAGACCTTCCATTTTCTTTAAGTGAGCAATTGATCGTCGTATGTAGAGAAAAGAGTGAACTTGAATCCCGTGTGTCCCAAGTCGAGAGAGATCTCAAACATGCCCGGGAGGTCAAGGATACTATAGAGGATACATATAAGAAGGTTGGAAAGATGTTCCTCGGTCCCGCTTGGGGTAGTGTTAAGAGACTAGGAATAGGTCATGACGGTGTGTCTACTTCCCATGTTGCACCCGAGTTAGTTCTCGAGTTTGTGATAGATCCATATGGATCTAAACCTAACCCACCTAGACGTTCATTACCCAATAGGCGAGTGAATCCTAGTCGTTTTAAGAGAGGTGTTCCTAGACTCGTGTATGTTTGCACCCATTACAAGAAGAGAGGACACCTTAAGGAATTTTGTTTTACATTGGATTGTGTGTCACATAGATTTTTACCACGTGTTCTCACCCACACATGATACTTTGCATGATCCTGCACATCACATGAGAGAATTTGCACATATTCGAGAGCAGGTTAAGTTTTTAGTCAAAACGTCACATGATTTGATGGATGTTTTTCATAGGATGTCACCGCATTTAAAAAACTCCTCCAAACCTAATGGTTAAGGTTTAGACTTGTTTGCTAGCATAGGATGTTTTTCATGATGATATTTTATGCCTATTGCTAGTGTGTACCACTTTTGTATTTATCTTTTGCATTTTTAATAAATTTTTCGAAAAATCAAAAAGATTTTTGGTTTTTGAAATTGTTTGGAAAAAGACAAAGATATTCTATTTTTTTGAGAAAAATTTAAAAAGCCAAAAAGATTTTATTTTGATAAAATTTTTGAAAAAAGACAAAAATATTTTTATATTTTTATTTACATCATTTATGGATGGACATTTAGGATGACCAAGTCACAACATCATTCCATATCCATGAGACTACTTGATAGTGTTTTGAGACGATACATCATTTCATCCATCTGCTTTATAATGTTTGGAGTCATTAAGATGAGATTTGAGATTACTTTTTACATGTTGAACTCATGATTTCCTTTAATGCACACTTGCGCGGATTTATTTGATTATTGTGTTTGTCTAAATGCAATAAAACTTGACAATGAAAGTAGTGCATGTAAGAACCGTTGCCCGTGAGGGTTTATTTAAAATTTTAAAAAAAAAATGATGAGTGAACACGGGAAAGGGCTGCGAGAGAATAATAATCTTCACTACACCAAATCTGCCTAATTGTCACGGTCATTGACCTTGACAAGTTAGACTTATCAAGGTCAATGATCGTGACAATTCTGGGGGTGACAACTTTTTTGTCACGGTTATTGACCGTGACAAGTTTGTTAGACTTGCCACGGTCATGTCACGGTCCTTGACCTTGACAAGTTTTGTCACGGTTAAGGACCGTGACAAACCTGTGACTTTTAATAAAAAATTGTCACGGTCAATGACCATGATAATTCTGGGCAGAATTGAAAAAAAAATTGTTGGGCAGTATGGCCACTGCTACTGCCTAGTAGTATATTTGTACCTGTTATAGCAACGTTGTACCTGTTCAAACATCATATATCCAAATAAAATAGAGATAATGCAAATATACATTCAAAACAATATGCATCACGATATAATCCAAATATAATTCAAATGTAATAACTTAATACAATTCAATTCAATAATGTCACTCATGTCTGGGGTAAAGTTAGCTCTGAGGAGGTGAGTAGACCACACGATATACAAAGTGACACACCCAGCAATATACATCGTGCCGCATTGTTCTTGCAACCACAAGGGGGAGTTCTCCTTCCTGTGTATCACATGTGTGATGAGCACCTTGGACTCGATGTCTTGAAGCAAACGTCCATGAACTGGCATACCCTAGATGGTATTCGGGTCCCTCAACCCCCGCCCTATCCCCTGGCCGTCAAATATGTCCGGTAAAAATACACTCGGCCAACCAAGTGTCGATATCGATCGGTTGAAGGGAGCCAAATAGGGGAGTAGATCATCAAAGACCTCACGTGTCGGTGATCAAGCAGCGAGGTCCACATCCTCATCATCCTGCACGTCGTCCTCCTGCACCTCCTCCTCAACCACCTTCTTCGTCCTTTTCCTCTTACGGTTTTTCCCAACGAACGCTTCATAAATGAGAACATATCTTGGATCGTCGCCTCCAAATGGGATAGCTTCGCGTCATGCGAGTCCACCGTTCGAGCCAACCCGGTTCACTCATCTTCAATCTGATGATCCTAGATTTGGCCACCCGCTAGCTCACCCCCTTGTCCTCCCCTTTCGATCAGTGCCAAGCACTTGGCTGAGTGCGTCTGTGGACAAAGATGCCTTGTCGGCACCAGACTGCGACTCATGCACTTACTTAAGCTTTGCCTGAAATGATAAAAAGCACATGATTAGTAAAATAAGTAAATAAACTGTCGGGGACACCTCCTTATCCTTCCCCTTCTTCTTACGAATAGCCACATAAGTATCAAGCCTATGTGGCCTACCCCAGGGCCACTCTCTATCCCCTGAAATAAAATAAAGTAAAATTAGTATCGGCCCCGCAAAGTAAAATAATGCGGAATAATATATTTCTATAGTTATGGAAAAATTAAATCTTACCGTCATCCTATGGTCCACCTCGGCGTAAGACGTCCGGACGGAGTAGTGCACGTCTGTCTTTTTTGCCTGATTTTCCCTCCCCGATCTCATTGTCAATGAACTTTTGCCATTGTGCCAATGAGATCGGCTCCTTCGGCGGGATGAATTCACGCATTCGAATAACGTACTCTCGGGTCTTCCTAAAGTACCGGGTCCACATATTTTTCTTCCACGTCTTGTGTTGCTCCCTCAACTGCTCCAAAAAGGAATTGCGTAGCTTTGGATCCAGGCTGAATTGTTCCTGTCCAACAAATACAATGTTAGTTGCGAATAAATATAAATATAAATATAAATATAAATATAAAATGAAATCTAAATCGAAATTGAAATTGAAATATTCAGATAAATATAAATATAAATTCATTTCCTGTAGTTCCACTCAAATAGCTAACTTGAGCTTATTTGGCACCTCCCTCCAACTAGTGTACCCTGGGTCGATGATCGTCTTTACTATCTTGAGGGATCTCGCTAATAGCCTCGTCTTGTTCTTGATGGCCATCCCCAATTTTCCATATTTGGGGAGCCTAGGGGCCGAGGAGCCCTCGTCGCCTCCGCTACCATCGAGCCCAGACGACATCATCATAATCAACATCATCATCCTCGCCTTAATACCTGAAGGAGACATTTGCTATAAAAAAATGTTGTTATTAGTACAAATCAAAATGAATTAGAAGAAGACATGCAAATATGTGCAATTACTACAAATCCAAATGAATTATTAATGTTTAACACCTCAATTCAGAATTCCAAAACAACAACATCTAGCTCATAATATGTACAATTACTAAAAATCAGAAACATCTCCACCCCCACCCGTATTTCCCACACACGCACACTACACAAGAGTGAAAATGATAAAGTGAAAATCAATTAAAAGTATTAAAAATGGATTGATAAAGTAGAATTTGGAATATTTATTACAAATTGAAAATTTATTTCAAATTCGGGTTATCATCAAAAATGGATTGATATTCGATAGGAGCATCCAAGTCATCCACTCTACTATTTAAACACTTTGGCGCGTGTAGGGCAATTAACCACAGCTCGTTGTTGATATACTCCGAGTAAAACACTTGGTTATCCTTTTGAAATGGACAAACAAACGGCTCATCGCTCACGTGGTTGTTGCTCTTCAACTTGGACAAGTCAACCATGATCAAATTGGTGACAGCATCAACTTTACAAGAATTTTTATCCTTAACTCTTACCCAGTCACAGTAAAATACAACCTCTTTGAAGCTTATATAATCCAATTCAAATATATTTTGAATTACACCATAGTAAGTCATTTCAGCTTCAACGAGGTTTTTATCTTTTGCGTTCGCTCGAAAGAAAGTAAGAGCCTTATATGAAATGCTCGAGTTCTGTACATTTGTACTTTCCTCGTACACTTTTGCGCCAAATACATAACCGTTCAATTGATAATTTTTGTACTCTCGTGCCACGAACAAGGGTCCAGTGGCTAGACGAGCAAGCCTTGATGTCGCATCACCCGTCTTTAAGAGCTGAGAATATAGATAAATTAATTAGATTAGTTGTAAAGTTTGAGTGTAATGTAATGTTATATAACGACCATTTTCATTATAATTACCTCTTGTGACAGCCACAACCTAAATTCGCTGTCTGATTATACCATTGTTTTTCGTCTTTTATTGTTCTCACGGGTTTCATATTTTCTGCATATTACAAAATTAATCATGTATAAAATAATCTAAAATATTCTAAAATAATGTTAAACGTTAAAATAATTTAAACTTACTTTTTCCATTCTTCGACATCTTCATGCGTGTCAAATAGATAACGAGCTACTTGTTTATGTTACAAACTCGTTAATTTCACTCATTTTCCCATCACATGACCACCATCATCGACGAACTCATCAGTGTCATCAACGTTGGTTGAGTCAGGCATATATTCCCGAGTATATATTAATGACTCCACGGTGATGTATTCCTCTGCAATTGATCCTACAATGTATCGAGTATTCTTGACGTAATCTTTAAAAACTTTCATCAATCTTTCAAATGGATACATCCACTGATATCTAACTGGACCAAAAAGAAGTGCCTCTTCGCATAGGTGTACCAACAAGTGAACACTTATGTCAAATAATGCTGGGGGAAAGTACTTCTCCAACACATAAATCGCTTAGGTCATCGCCAATTTTACGGCCACTATGTGTTACTTGGATAAACAGTGCTTAAACAATATAGGAACCAATTGCATAATCACATGCCAATCGTGGGACTTATACTTATGTAAATCATGAGTAGCATAATTCATAATCCTTTGCAAGTTGGACGAAAAATTAGATGGGCCCTTCAAATTATATATTTTGTTTAAAAGAACCTTCCTTTCCCCACTCGTCAAAGTAAACGCACCAGGGGGAATTATTGTCCTTTCCCTACTATTTTCTTTCAACCATATTTGTGGCTTAAGTTTTAACGATTTAAGGTCTTTTCGTGCGTTTTCTCCATCCTTCGAATGACCCCCCCAAGGCAAGTGCCCACAATATGTTTAGCGAAGTTCTTCTCTACATGCATCACATCCAATACATGGCGCACCGGGTTATTATTCTAATAAGGCTAGTCAAATAAAATTGACCTCCTAGATCATGCCTTTCTTGTCTCAGTTTCATTCCCAGTTGGGGTCTTCTTATGCTTGACATTCTTAAATTTGAGATTCTTACCTGGCATATTAGGGCCACATTCAGAAGATTTATTTTCAATTTCTGAACCTGAAAGTTGTCTCGGCGGTAGCCTATGTTCAACCTCGCCCAATAAAAAATTGAAACATTTCTCAAATCTGAAACTATGAGACGAGGGTAAAAACCTCCTATGGCAATGGCATACATTTTTTGAGCTAAAGGATAGACGAAGAGATTCAGTCTCCTCTCTACAAATAGGACACCCCAAATAACCATGTACTACACAACCGGATAATGTCTCATAAAAATACGTATTTTTTTGTCACGATCAATGATCGTGACAAGGCTAGCCGCTTAAAGGGTACCAATTTGACCATTTTGGTCTAGTGCTTGTCGTGAAAGTCACCATTTGAAAAGAGCGGAGAAAAAATTAACGCAATGAAAAGAAAATATGCCAAAAGGGTCCAAATAGTTTAGCGTGATCACCTCAATAGAAAAATAAAAAGCATTTTTATTTTTTAGGGAGCTTGATTGGAAAGATATCAATGGGTGTGCACGTCCTGACAAAGTCTTGAAAAACATTACATAGTTTTAGACATTATTGGTGTGGAAATCATTTTAGATTTTGATTTGTTGATTAGATTGAGTCGGTGTCATTTAAATTCAATAATTGTTTATACCTAAGGACGATTTTGAGTTCATTCGTTAGGAGTATTCATCTTCATCGTGCACATATGTTATGTATGTTTGAGTTGATTTACCTATTGAATATGTTCACACCCATTCATTCCGCTTCTACGATTTTCTTATCTTATTGAAAATTCATGGTGTGTGTTATTTTTGTGAAATTTTCTTTGCTTAAAAAATTTGAAAAATAAAAAAGAGATTGTGGATCATTTTTAGTATATCCTTGCATGAGCGTAATTGTTATGTATGTGTTATGCTTGTCGTGACACTCCGTATTTATTTTATTAATTATTTTCCTTGTCTATTTTGGGCAAATAAAAAGGGAGAGAACAAATTCTGAATTACAAGGGAGTGCAAGTTTGAATTATGTGGGAGATTGAGATTTGATATTAATTGATTTACTTTATTTGAATTTATGTTTATCTCATTTCAAACTCGATACATCACGAAGGTATTTGATTTGTTTATTGTGTGAGGACTTTGTTGATACTTGGAAAGCACACAAAAGAAGAGCAAGAAAAGCAAATGGATTTGAAGATTTCAAAGTTGAAGATTTTTGAAGAATTTGAAGACTTACATTTTTAGTATCTTTTCGTCTTTTGGGTTGCATGGGAGGGTATTATAACTGTATAAGCATTTTATTGATAATTCAGATGTTTTTATTTTATACTGGCATAGACATAAGGGGAGATTTATAAGGAGATAATTTCCATAGTCCGTTGTTAACATAAAGTATGTTGTATACCGCTACAACCATCAAGAGAGGGTCACATTCATTGTTCAAGTCGACGGATCCGTATTTCAAGCATCGTCAACATATGCGCAACATGAGGTACAATATCGTATAGAATGTATTTAAGTTTCGTAAATATTTTACTTGAGTAATTGGATATTTTTCAAAACTGTTTTCATCAAACTGAGGTATTTTTTCGTAGTCAAATTAATTTTTTAGGACCTGTAGGCGAGCTTTTTAAAATAATATTTTTTCACTCCTGTCGTTCAAACGACATTGACATGTCGTTAAAACGATTGCTTCTAACGACATCACATGTCGTTTGAAGGGTCACGCCAATGTTCGTTTCTTTTATGCTTCAAACGACCATGCTCTGTTTTGTGTTTTTGAAGGTTGTTTCTTAGGTCGTTAGTAACAACATCCAATGTCGTTCAAATGACATGGCAATGTCGTTCGAATAACTTCTAACGACATGCGCCGCCTCAAGATTTTTGTTCAACTATAAATACCTATTTTGAATACCTTTTCATATTAAGACTTTTGATACATGAAAACTGCTTTTTGGCAGACTTTTAGTCTTCATCTTTTAAGGTTAAAACCTAGTTTTTGATTCACCAAAACATCTCAATCCATTTGTGAATCATTTGTGGAAGTTTATCTTTGTGGAGTGCCATCTCTACTGCTGGATTAGTAGTTCTTGCAGGAGCTTCTTGATGACGACTGTTGTCATTAAGGTTCTCGAGGGGATCTTTGTTGGTTACTAGGTTGCGGTCCAAGTGAGTTTTCTGTGGAAGATTCATTGCAGATTTCATTGTATAATTATAAATTACGATTTTCATTATATAGTGAAATAAAGGTTTTACCCGAAAGGTTTTTTTCCTGCCACTTGATTTGTGATTATTTGATTTATATCACATAGATGCATGATTATGGTTTAATTAATTTGGATAAAATATTTACTCCAATTAAATAAGTTTAAAATTAAAAATTTGCGATTTAAATAACTAATCGATATCACGTATTCTATAAATTGGTATCGGAGCTTTAGCTTGAGATTTATACCATTTACAATCATTCATCTGTTGATTGGAATAAAAAATTCCACTAATTTTCCATGACATGAATTTTACTTAGTAAACGTGATTAGCTTACACATAATTATTTGCATCGTGTTGATTATTAGTACAAGTGATTTGTAATTTTTTTGCTATTTTCAATTTACACAAATAGTTGAAGTTATATTTTGAATTGATATGTAATTTAAAGAATCATCTCCACATTTAATACACCCTTAGAATTGTTGGAATCAAAGTAGTGAAAAGGTGAAGATAATAGAGGGAGTGGAAAAGAGGATGTTTGTTTAGAGTATATAGACGTACATCACTCCATATGGTGTTAAATAATATCTTTATTTATTTCTTGTCTATTTAGGCTCCTAGAATAAATAGGTTATTGAAACGTACGAGTTTCTTGGGAGAGTAGTAGTGAGGAGGGAAAAAAGAATTTGTTTGGTGAAAATTAGTGTAGAAATTTAGGAAGCAAAAAGATATGTATATTGGGCATTTGATTGAGAAATAGAATTTTAATGAGTAAACGATTGTGGAGAGTATCTCCTGAACAAAACTTCTTATGTTCAGGGGTTTGAAATACTAACCTTCTGGAAATTTAGAATCAAAGTAGTGAAAATGTAAAGATGATAAGGGGGTGAAAAAAAGAATATTTGTTTAGAGTATGTACCGGACATCATTTCATATGGTATTAAATAATATCCTCATTAATTTCTTATCTATTTAGGATCCTTGAATTCATGTTATTAAAACATACGAGTCTTCTTTGGGAGAGTAGTGGTAAGGACGAAAAAAATTTATTTGGTGGAAATTAGTGTCGAAATCTAGGAAGCAAGAGGATTTATATATTGGACATTTGATTGGGAAATATAGTGTTAGTGAGTTAATGGTTGTAGAGAGTATCTACTGAATAAAACTTATTATGTTGATACGTTGTTAGAAGTAAATAAGTTTACAAGTCTTGGAGTGTAAATAGAGGTTGAAAATTCATTTTAGGGAGGATACATTGTTTTAGGAGATTCCTCTTGCATCAATATTCCCTCTTCCATTTTCTTTAATCATATTATTTTAAATACTTTTGGTGGACCAAGTGATACTTTTTCTTAGAATTAGTCATTTTGGAAGAGTTTGAATTAGAAGGAAATTGATGAATTTATTCATATATCATCTTTCTTGGAGGGTAGATGTATTTCCTTACAAATCCTGGGATGTAAATTAGAGGTTGACTATTAATTTTTGAGAGGATATATTATTTTAAGAGCTTCCTCTTATATCCATATTACCTCTTCTATTTTCTTTAATATTATTTTTTCGATTACTTTTGATGGACCAAGAGGTACTTGTTCTTGGAATTAGTAATTTTGGAAGAGTTTGAGTTACTACACCGAAAACATCAATCCGGTATGCCTTCATAAGAAGAATCTGGCACGGTTCTCAACTGTGCCATAATCTGGCATAATTTTTTTACAATCTGGTATGATTTGAAACCATGGTGAAATTGGTTCGGTTTTAAACAGTGCCAATTTTTTCATAATTTTAAGTGAGAAGGAAAATATTAAAAATCATTGACTTTTCATTTTAGATCCATTTGCATTTCATCTCCTGCTCATTATCTTCCTAACCCTTTTTGTCCCAAGATCAGATCTCCTAACTCTCTCTCTCTCTACCAAATCCCTATCTCACTCTTTTCATTCTTTCACCCGTGGTCATGAAAGAATTAGTGAGGAGAAGAAAATCAATTGCCGAGAAATTTCCGTCGAAGAATTCATGTAGCATTTTCTCTCTATCTCTATCTACATATATGCGTACTCACAGATGAGATTTCATGAATGTTTTTTCTTCAAACACAATTTGTGTTGGGTTTTTGCATTTTTCCTTAAATTTCGTTTAAATCTTGTATTTATTTGTCATTTAATACATGAAATTGGGTTAGATATTTTATTTCTTCAAACGTGAAATATCCGTCCGAAATTTCATGATAATTTTCTATTTATGTCTACCTACACAATCGATTTATGTTGTGGTGTCTTCACGTCTAATATGTGTAGCATTTATATGGGTTATCGATTAATATAGTGGGTTATGATTTGAGGTAATGAGTCTGACCCAATGGTTGATGTTTTTTGGCTCATTGGTGATATTTTGCATACATAATAATATGACCACATGAAATCCATAAAATGATAAGAATTGTAATAATTATTTTGTGTCTCTGTGAGAGGAAATGTGAGAAATTGATATGATTAAAGGTTTAAAAGGAAGGAATTATGGGATGGAATTATAAATGGGATGAGGTAATTAGGGGAATGTTTTGATGGTACAATGTGGCATGTTTAGGAAATGGATAAGATTAATATAATGGTTTATATTCTAGAACATGTGGGGGATGGTGAAATGCAGTCAGTGGATTTGTTTTTTTTCCAATTTAGTAGTTAGGGTTAATTATTCACAGTCCGTGAAGTTTCATGGATTCAGAATTCAAATTATGTGTCGGGATGCTAAGTGAATATATTGAGGGTGGGGGTGGTTGATAGAATTGAAATGATGGGAAATTTTTTTTATGCATTCTCATTTGTTTTCTCCTGCATTGTTAGTATTAAGCTTAAACCTGGATAATGGCTTGTGATTGATAAGTTCTCATACATTTTATCATGTAGTGTTTGTCTTGAGATTGATAATTTTTCTTGCTTAGGAATTTAATTTCGTGTCCTGGAATGCTTATTGGGAAAGCTATTTTTCCTTCTACGTATTTTTATTTTGTGATTTGGAATACTAAATGGGGTGTAATGCCCCGTATTTTCGCAGATCGTGTGTTAATATTTATTAAGTGATTAATAAATTAATAGATGAGATTAATTATTACTTGTGTGGTCTAGTAATAATAATTTGGCATAATTTAGGTGATAATTGAATATTCCATACATTATGATTTTTGTAACGTGTGTTAGTAATAATTAATTAGTAATGTTAATTATATTATTGTGGGTATTGTGTACGCGTATAATAATTAAGTGAATAAATTATTGACATTACCGTGAGTTATGGAATATATCATTTAGATTGGACTTTGGGATGACATTGATGTCCGTTTATATGTTGTTATTGCTTTAAATTAGTCTCTGGGGTAAGTATACCCATAGGAGAGAGTTTGGGCTATTCCAGGTACCATCTTGGGCTCTTTTAAAGGACCGGAATTTATATCCATTAAAAGGTGCGGGACTACGATTTCTAAAAGGGGATAAATTACATCATTTAGGTACTTTTCATCCACTAAACCTAACTTTAGAAGCCATAAACACTTGGGAGAAGTTTGGCAAGCTTGGATAAGAGAAAGCAAGGGAAAATTCAAGAAGGGTTCTTTAATCTTCCACTTTAAGGCAAGAATTTTCTTGTATTTCTTAATTTATAAGCATGCTTTCTCATACGATTATGGAGTTTTGATTATATTGGAGATTAATTCATATAATGATTTATGATTTGGGTTAATTAGAAATGATATAAATCTATCTTGCACTGAATAATTGTACCTTGATGATTAAAACATAAAATTTATGGATTAAATGATGTAGTTATGAAATATAATTGATGTTTTAGAATTAAACTTCATTACTACGAATTATTCCCATGTTATTCTAGGTTTCAGGCTAGAATTAATTATGATCAAATTCAAAGTTGATTTTAAAGATGAGTTATGTTGCAAAGTTTGAATCTTTAAGTTTTAAGTTTGGATTTGATGTTCTTGGATCCACAAGATGGTTTAAAAATGTTTAAAAACATTTTGCTATACTTACATTGGACTAATGTATCGATTGGGTACTGCTTTGGAGCTTGGTTTGGGCATTAATGGAGGTTTTGGAGGCTTCATTTTTGTATTAGGCCGTTTTGGGTTCTTCCCATAACCAAATCGATTCGGCCTAGGAGAGAATTGATTTGGATCATGAAATTATATATCTTTTTATTACGAACGGGTGGCCTCTAGCATCATATTTATTTTTTATTTTTCTTGAATTAGTTTTAGTTGGTGATTTTGGGATGGACTTTATTATAGGCACGATTATGTTTAGAATGACTATAACTTTGTGTGGATATATTCCCTTAGTTAATATGAATTCTTAGTTGATGAAATTGAAGTTTATAAAGCTCATAGGTCATTAATGGAGATTGGGGAAGATGGCCACATTTTAATTATAGTCTCCTTGGGCACTAAGTGTTCCGACTTTGATTGGATAAAATCCTAAATGGGTGGATGGCCCTATGACCAAGTGCAGTTTCTCCATGGTTTGTTCTAGGCCTAAGGGGGTGTGACGACACTACCCTAAAAGGTAATACAAACAGTAAAAAAACATGCTTGGCATTCAAAATGGGAAATTATAAAATATGGAATTAACTCATAATTTCATATATAAAGCATTCATTTAATTACAAGTGGCAATGTCGACATAATTAAAAAATGGAAAATTGTACACAAAGACATGAAACAATGAAAATAACCATGATCTTGGGAGATTCACCATCTCAGCTATATCTTCTCCGAGACCATCGTTAGGACTAGGCTGGAACTCATCACCATTGTTATAGGCTAGGAGATAAATCTTCAACAGGTGAAGAGGAATGTCATCAGTGGGTATCCATCATTCATCACTTGCAACAGGTGGGATCCGAACATGGGGAAAATCCACATGTTACCAATGTCAAAGCTGAGAGTATTTGGGAGTGTTTCAAATGGATGAGGAATTTATCTAGACATGCTTGTAAGCCACTTTTTTGGATTTATCTAAGTGTAAGGGGGCGTCAATCCAACCTCCATTATATTCGGTGGCCCAGACTGCACGAGGACCCTTCCTGAAATGATATTTTAACTTCTTAATTTGGCAATGCAGGCCCTATTTATTTGCCTCATTCCTGTTCGACCTTAATGAGTTTCTCCCTTAAATAATTATTTTCTCTCTCTAGTGGACCAAAAATATCTCTAACATCTTTGATTTCGGACCTGAGAGCTGCGACCACGCGAGTTTAGTTGCCATAGGCAATTGTCATTTTTTTTGGAGTGCTTATCGAATAGAGGAAAAGCCTTTTTGAGCTCGGCCAGAAGCATACTGACCAAGAAAAAAGTACAAGTATTCATTATCTTTAATTATTGGCACTCAGGCCAAATTATTACTACACTACAATAAGTCAGATAAGAAAAGAATGTTCAGTGACTAGATACAAACGAGCAATCATAAATAAGAAATAAAAAAGAAATTGAACAAAGTACAGAGGAGCAAAAATAATAAGAAATTTTATTAACAATGAAAATTGGTTAATCCCTTACAAAGAGAACAATCACAAAGATGGTAAATGAAAGATATAAGGAAATATTAGACTAAACTAGTTAGTGGGACGATCATTTTCTATTGTCGCATTATTTTGATTGACCACAGTCTTGTCTTGATCTGCGACATCCTTTGCTTATTCGGTAATCTTATTACCTTTATTGATACCTTATCCTTCTTCTTCCTCATCAAGGTATGAGGGAGAACCTAGATCGGGCTTGGCGAAGAGCTCAAACCTAGGAGGATTAGGAGGCCCTTATGTGTATGTGATTTAGGTAAAGACAATCTTTTTAAAATTTTCTCAATTTTATTATGCACCATCTATGTGAACCAATTTTAATTAACCTAATTTTATCTTCTTCATCCTAAACATGCATTTAGTGAGATTAAGCAGATAAAGTAAAGAAAGTTCACAACGCTGATGTACGATGAAACCACTAAGGGGAAAAAAAACTCAGACGGCCCATGCCGGACAATCACTATGAAATGGTTTTGCAAAGCATAGACAGTAAACTAACACAATGACTCGATCCCCATAAGCCTTGACGCTCTTCTATTTTCAACCACTCCTCCACAGTGAAAAGCAAGAGTCCACCCATGCTAGTGTCCATAACACACGACTCCACGTACGCCTCTCTATCCACCGATGTATCCTCAGCAATAGTCTACGATTCTGAACACGAAATCCACCTTTTTTCACCACAATCAGCATGCATATAGTCCACCGAATGAACATAGTTCTTCTAATGATGGAAGAATCAAACAGTAGTGCAAACCAAGATCTCTACAACATAAGTATTATTTAAACTCGAGTTTTGAAACAAGGAATGATGTTTTTGTTTTAGAAAACCTATGTAAACAAATTGTAGCAAACGTATATCTTTTTGTTCCGTTCTGCACATGTTTTTTTTTGTCAAAGATGCCTTAAATAATAAAACACAATTTTTTAGAAGATGACCAAAACTTTCAAGGAATAGATTTAGGCCTGAAAACATACAGTTGAAGGGTAAAATGCATAAGAGCCCCCAAACGGCCCTGTGAAAGCCATGAACACCACAAACGGGACCACGTAACACGTAGCAACTGATTGCGTAGGCACGCGACTCCCATTCGAGAATATGACCAAAACTTGCAAGTAGGTAGACTTGGGCTTGAAAACTGCTATTGAAGAGCGCAATATAAAACCCCCTAAATGACCCCGTGAGAGGCACGAACACTGCGCACGGGACCAAAATAACCCGCAATAATTGACTGCATATTCACAGGACTCCCTGTTCAAAAAGATGAGCAAAGCTTGGAATTAGGTAGGCCTATGCTTGAAAACATATCGTTGAAGGACAAAATTGTATAATAGTCCCCAAACGGCCTCGCGAGAGGCACGAACACCTCGCAGGGGTCAACGTGACACATAGCAACTGCCCACGTAGTTAATAGACTCCCGATTTGAGAACATGATCAAAACTTGCAAGTAGGTAGTCTTAGGGTAGAAAATATGTACTTAAAGGGAGAAAATGTTTAATAGCCCCCAAACGGTAGTGCGAGAGGCACGAACACTTCCTACGGGACAAATGTAACATATAGCAACTGACCGCATAGTCACGGGACTCCTTATTCGAGAAAATAACCATAACTTGGAAGTAGGTAGACTTACGCTTGAAACATACCATTGAAGGGTGAAAGCATATAATAGCTCCCAAACGGCCTCACGATAGGCATGAACACTTTGCATGAGACTAATGTAATAGGTAACAGTTGATCACATAGTCACGAGACTCGAGGTTTGAGAACATGACAAAAACTTTCAAGTAGGTAGACCTAGGCTTGAAAACATGTCCTTAAAGGGAGAAAATGTAAAATAGCCCCCAAACCACACTGCAAGAGGCATGAACCACGAGAAGCACAAACACCTCACACGAGACTACATAGTCATGGGACTCCCGATTCTAAAACATGACCAAAACTTGCAAATAGGTAGACTTAGACTTGAAAACATGCACTTGAAGGGAAAAAATACAAAATAGCCCCCAAATGGCCCCGTGAGAGGCACGAACACCTCGCACGGGGCCAATTGACACGTAGAAACTGACCAGGTAGTCATGGGACTCCCGGTTCAAGAACATAATCAAAACTTGCAAGTTGGTAGACTTAGGCTTGAAAACATGTCGTTGAAGAGAGAAAATGAAAAATTGCCACCAAAACGACCCTACGAGAGGTACGAACACCTCGTAGAGACCAATGTAACTCGTAGCGATTGATAGTATAAATAAGGGACTCCCGGCTTGAAAATGTGACCAAAACATTTAAGTAGATAGACGTAGGCATGAAAACATGTCGTTGAAGGGTGTAAATGTAAGATAGTCTCAGAACGGCCCTATGAGAGGCACAAACACCTCTCACGGGACTAACATAACATGTAGAAACTGGTTGCATTATCATGAGACTCCTAGTCTGAGAACATGAACCAAATTTACCGATAGGTTAACTTAAACTTAAAAGCATGCCGTTAAAAGGCGAAAATGCAACATAGCCTTCAAACAGCTCTGCGAGGGCACGAACCGTGAGAGGTATAAACATGATGCACGGGATCATTGTAACACGTAGCAACTAACCGTTCAGTGACGAGACTCCTGGTTTGAGAATATGACCAAAACTTGCAGCTAGGAAGACTTAGGCTTGAAAAACATATCGTTGAAGGGGGAAAATGCAAAATAACCCCCCAAATGGCCCCATGAGAGCCACAAACACCTCGCATGGGACTAACTTAACACGTAGCTACTGACCGTGTAGTCATGGGACTCTTAATTTTAGAACATGACCAAAACTTGAAAGTAGGTAGACTTAGGCTTGAAAACATGCCGTTGAAGGGAGAAAATAAAAAATAACGCCTAAATGGCCCCGCGAGAGGTATGAACACCTCGCATAGGACTAACATAACACGTAGTAATTGACCACGTAGTCACGAGACTCTCGATTCGATAATATGACCAAAACATGAAAGTAGGTAAACATAGGCTTGAAAACATTCCATTGAAGGGCAAAAATGTAAAATAGCTCATAAATGGCCCCGTAAGAGGCACGAACACCTCGTATGGGACCAACAAAACATGCAGTAACTAAACGTGTAGTCACGATACACCCGGTTCGAGAACATGGCTAGAACATACACGTAGGTATACTTAGGCTTGAAAACATGTCATTGAAGGGCAAAAATACAAAAATGGCCCCCAAGTGGCTCTGCACCCGAACCCCTCGCAAGGGGACTAACGGAACATGTAGAAACTGATTGCTTTATCACGGGACTCCAGATTCGAGAACATGATCAAAACTTACAATTATGTAGAATTAGGCTCGAAAACATTCCCTTGAAGGGAAAAAATAAAAATAAAAAATCCTCAAATGGACCTATAATACCCCGTAATTTTAATGACTTTTAAAATGGGATTAATTAGAATTAATTGTGATACAATTGGAAATTAATCCGGATTTAAATATTACTCGAGAATAAAGTAATATGTGATTTATGTTGAATATTACTTAGTGATTAAAGTATGATTATGAATTTACAATTGATTATGACTTTATAAACTTGTCGCGAATTATGTGTACGACAATTATGGTAATTAAGTCGGGATGCGTATTTGAGTCGTGTCAGGATTATAATTTAATGAAATAAAAGTGAATTATTATTATGTTATTCAAATGGTCATTTTGACTGCGCCAAAGTGTCTAGAAGGGTTCAAATAGTCGAAAAAGTCTACTTGGGTGTTTGATTTGGGTCTCGGGGCACCTTGGAACCAAAATGACACCCCGGAAGGGTATTTCGATCATTTTACAAGGGAGGTGAATAGTAACTTCGGAAATCTGAGTTTATTTTATAAGTAAAAGGATTAGAGAGCTTAGGTTCATTCACCAAAAATAAGAGGAAAAGGTTTAGGGGAGATTGAGAGACTTTCTATGGGAGAAGAAGAGACTTTTCAAGGAAAGCAAAGGACAACCACCTTGCACCACCAAGAGCCACCACCACCATTGCAGAAAGTTGGCCAAAAAAAGAGAGGACCACCAGGAGAGTATCATCCCCAATGGATCAGACCTACAATCTAAAGGCAAGTGATTAATTATTGCAATCCTAGCTTGTATATTGTCCATGTTAGGATAGTTAGGAAAATTCTGAAAAGTTGCATGAACAAGATAAATTTGTGATAATTTTAAATGGATCTTTGAAATGGATATTATATAGGAGTAATCTCTTTTGACTATAGAATAAAATCCATGAATTTTATATTATCTTTCGAAGAAATCTGGGATTTACACTCTTATTGATGATAAAGTCAAAAATTAGAGTTCTTGAGAATAAAATGGAATTTGAGTAAATTCATTCATGTTAACGATATTTAAATGATTTTGGATACGTTAGAACTTATCCATATATAATGGTATATGATCTGAATATCATGAGATTAAGTTGGGAATCAATTGGTGAAGAAAAATTGGAGTTTATATGATGATCATAGATAAATATAAAATATGAGTTTTCTGGATATTGTATGTTTTAAATCCAACCTTCTTAATGATTTTTGGTTGTTTGATTATTAAAAATCATTTATATATATTGGTTTATCATATGGAATGAATATTGGGGAGTTTGAGATTATTTAATAAAGGTTTTTATGATTAAAAAGTATGAAACCCGTAGAATAAAGATTACAGAATTTGGGCTGATATCTGGGTGATCGATCGATCGACCCAGGACCATCGAACGATCGACCTCCCCAAAAAAGATGAAGTTTTTCTTTTTTAATCCCAAAATTTTGAGGAATCTTTGATGATGATTAAATGAACTTAATGGTACTTAGAGAAGGGCAGTAGGATATACCTAAGACCCGGGAAATATTATTTTTGGGGTTTTTAAATGAGGGGAAAATTAATGAGTGTTAATTAAATGGGTTATTATCGAGACTTATGTTACTTGGGATTTAAATTGGATAAATGATAATTTAAGGTTGAACCAGTAGTAAGAAAGTTACTAATTACCGGTATGACCTTAATAATAGGTGGGGTTAATCCTAAGATATAGAATGAAGGGTTAAGAATGAATTAAGGGTTATCGAGAATTAAACCTAATTGAAGATGAATTTAATTCATAGAATTTCAGAAGTTGTGATGACAGGGACAAGTAGGGTGTAGACGTTTACCTACTGAATTAGGTTAAGGAATACTTATTTAATCTTCGAGTAATGAGTGAGGCTCAGGAATATAAAATATAAAAGTAAAGTCATAATCTTTAATACGTAGGATTTGATAGATAAAAATACTACGTATGGGAATTATCATATGATTGTGTGAATGCCATATGGATGTTATATTTATATACCTATAATATTATTTGTATGTATGACATACCTACGCTGCTTGCTATCGGGATGGAGGTTTCGCGTTGTGGACGGTCTTATCCAGTGCGCCCATTTGGGAGGATTTTAGAAATGTACCCTGATCATAGGACCTTGGACACGTGCCATCAGTGTAATGATAGTTTCGACGGTTGAATGGGAGCGTAGGTATATGCGTGACCCATTTGGCTGGGGAGTATGCTCGCCTCCAATATATTTGTGTTATGATATGATTCATGTGAGACGCCGAATCAATAGTCCTTTATACAGTGACATTATGTATCAGGACATGATAGCAGAGTATGCATGCACCGCAACTGTGACTGGAGAGGTGCCGTATTAGTATATATATACTTAGTTTGATATTATATATAAAAATTTTGATGTAATATACAATGTGACATTATAGATATAGAGATGTAATCTTCTGTGTGATATTGTAGATTGAAAATACAAAATGTGATTTAATCTACTGTGTAATGTTGTAGATAGAAGTAAATAATGAAATCTGAATTGAACTAAGTAAGTGAACACTTAATCCAAAGGTTATAACAAGACTAGTTCATATTAAAGAGAAATGAATATGAATAATTATATTACGTATGGTATGGGACATACGGTTTTATGATATGGGTTAGAATTATGTTGTGGAAACTAGTTAGGAGGGAACCTTAACTAGGAAGATAATAAGATACGATAGGTGTGCACACTAGATGAGAGGTGAGAATTCTCAAGAGAGAGCCCGAGAAACTAACATGTACATAATAAATTCTTAATTGTAATTGTTAAGCACTTGCTATTTTTAAAATCTTTTACAATCGGGCTCTGAACCGTTTCCTTGCATAATCTCTTCTATACTATATCTTGTACATCAGGTATCCAACAATAGGTATACCCAATGTAGATTATGGATGTTTTGATGGATTAGAGCTGCTAGCAGATATGTGAATTTTGTTTAGACGCTTCCTTTCTATTGATTCACTCATCCGTAGCGTCTACTTCATTTAGGGTTTGTCACCCAGGATTCTATAAGTTGTAATTATTTATGTAAGCATTGTGGATATCAGTTTTATTTAGTGTAAATGTTATATTTTCACTGGAGTTATTCCAGTAACATTTATTCTTGTTATAGTTAATTTAGTGGTGATGTGTTGTTGCATATTATTATGTCGTGTCGTGGAATGGCTTTAATTAAATGAAAATGAATTTTTTTTTTTGACACTTAGCTTAATTAACTATTAGGTGATTAATAAAGAAATGGTTTTCGACAGTGATGCTGAGAATGAACCAACTGAATATTCTGATTTAATTAAATGAAGGACTGATCACCCGATATTTAATTAGGCAGGTTGTTACAGGCCCCACGAGAAGCACAAATGCCTCGCATGAGACCATCATAACATGTAGCAACTATTCACGTAGTCACGGGACTCTGGTTAAAGAATACGAAAAAAATCTTCAAATAGGTAAACTTAGGCTTGTAAACATTCCGTTGAAGGGCAAAAATACAAAATATCCCCCAAACGGCCCCACGAGCGGCACACATGCCTCTCACGGGACCAACGTAACATGTAGTAACAAACCTCATAGTCATGGGGCTCCCGATTTAAGAACATGACCAAAACTTTCAAGTAGGTAGACTTAGATTTAAAGATAAGCAGTTGAAGGGTGACAATTCCAGACAGACTCCAATTGGCTCCGCAAAAAGCACGAACACCTTGCACGGGACCAACGTAACACGTAGCAATTGACCACGTAGTCATGGAACTCCTAGTTTGAGAACCTGACCAAAACTTGCAAGTAGATAGATTTAGGCTTAAAAGCATGTTTGTTGGAACACGAGGCCCCCAATTTTAAGATCTTACCACAAAAGTAATTTCCTTTTAAAGATGCGTAAGCGAGATGGTTCAATTAAATAAATTAACTAATTTTAATTTCTTTTCAAATTAAAATTATACCAAGTGAAATTAAAGTTAAACAATTAATACATTTTTCACTTAAACCAATTTAACCCAAGTCCTAGAAATTTGCCTAAGTCATATTTTCATTATTACCAAATTAGGCCAAACTAATTTTTATCCAATAACATTAATGACTTGAATTAAATACACATTACCCAAATTTAAATTAGCACCAAATTAAACAAGTAGTGATTTAAACCAATTTTATCTTTTTACCTAAGCATGCGTTCTAGGTGATTTTGCAAAAGATAAAATAAACAAATAATCACTATGCCGCGATGTACGAGGAAAATCCCACAATGGGAAAAAACCTCAGACGACCCTAGCCTCAAATCCACTAAATACGATTTTACAAGTACAAGACACGAAAGACTCATAACACTCGAATTAACTCCGTCCAAGTCCCGACGCTCCTTCTTGTACAGAACTCTTTCTAGCGAATAACCACAGAGCTCCACCGCGATCTTGCAATCCACCGATCGGACTTTTTGGTCACCATCACCCGAGCAAGGAGCCTTTCTCCAAGTGGGCATATCACAGTAAACAAGCTTCTTCTTCTTCTTTGGGGTATGTCACAGTAAACAAACTCTTTTCTTCTTAGGTAGAAAAGTGAACTAATGGTGTTAAACACTCCAAGCAAGATATATATATGATAGCTTGGAATAAACAAACTATTGGGTATAAACAAAAGTGTTTAAATGATTTTTTTTTGAAAAATGAACACTCAAACTTGAACTTTTTCTTAGGAAAGTTGAACTGTCAAAACTCTCTCTAGGAGATTGAGGATAGTGAAAAAGTTAATCCAAAAATGTTGGTTCCCGCACTAATAAAATTTGGCAAAAGGTAGTGGGGTAAAGTAGTGGAAAAAGTGGGAAAACTGTCAAAAACTGTCAAACAAACTTTCCCGCCAAAACTCGTTCAAACGACTTTTTCGTTCGAACAACTTTTCATTCAAACGGATTTACTAACGAGGTTCCAAAATGAAAAAAGGAAAATCGTCACAAATCTCGTTCGAACGACCTATCATCTCGTTCGAACGAGATGTCAGTTCGTTCGAACGACCTGGCAATCTCGTTCGAACGAGATTCCAGTGTGGATCGAACGACGTGTCAGAAAAATGAAATATTAAGCCCAAAACTTTTATGGAAAGTTCTAAAAAATATTTTTCTGACTAAAATAAAGTCGTTAAAATAATTTATAAAAAGTTTATAAATTACACCCAATTAACTATTGTTCCAAGCTCCTATATATATATATATATATATATATATATATATATATATATATATATATATATATATATATATATATATATAATGCATTCATATCTTAGGAGCAATGGAACCATATTTATGACGTAGAAATGAGGCACAATACACATGACATTTGATGAAGCTTCAATATCTTGGCCGCTACGTCTTCAACTAAAACGTCATAGGCTTGAATGGATACAATTAAAACTATCTTGTGACATAAACATTTTTGTCCGGAATTGGGTTAAATTGGTTTAAGGGAAAATGTATTAATTGTTTAACTTTAATTTCACTTAGTTTAATTTTAATTTGAAAAGAAATTAAAATTAGCTAATTTGTTTAATTGAACCATCTCGCTTCCGCATCTTTAAAAGAAAATTACTTTTTGTGGTAAGATCTTAAAACTGGGGGTATCGTATTCAAACAAGTGGTATCAGAGCGGGATCGCTAAATTATTGCGTTTAAGATCCTTTAAATATTTTTGACAAAAATGGAATTTTCCCCATTTTCAAAATTTCCTATTTTCGATGGTTCTAACTACGCGTATTGGAAAGCACGAATAAAACCGGCACTAAAATCTATCGACGAGAGAGTTTGGTTATCTGTTGTTAATGGGTGATCCCCACCTACACATTTAGTAGATAATGAGCATGTTCCCAAACCCGCCAATAGATGGAGTGAAAATGAATTTAAACTTTCAAATTTTAATTCCCGTGGTTTAAATGCCTTGTTTAGCGCGGTCACACCGGATGAATTCCATCGCATTATGACGTGTGAAACCGCTAAAGAAGCTTGGTATATTTTACAAATCACACATAAAGGTACCAGTGTCGTAAAAGCTTCGAAACTCCAAAACCTCACCACTCAATGTGAAACCATCAAAATGAACGAAAAATAAACTTTTGATGAATTTTATGATAGACTTTCCGATATTGTTAATTCATTTTTTAACTTGGGAGAGAAAATACTCGACAACCAAGTAGTAAAGAAAATTTTAAGTTCCATTCTCGATAGATTTATTTCAAAAGTGATCGTTTTAAATTATTTACCAACTTTAGCCTCTATGAAATTAGAAGAGCTTGTAGGTGATTTACAAACCTATGAACTGGACATGTTTCCCTCTAAAACTGAAAAGAAAATAGAAAAGGGCGTTGCTTTAAAAGCCCGAAAAGAGGAAGAATAAGTAGTAGAGAGTGAAAGTGATAGTGACTCGGAAAATATGGCTATGTTTGCTAGAAAGTTTCAAAATTTTCTTAAATTTAACAAAGATAAATTTAAAAATGATTTTAAGAAATTTGAAAAATCTATGCATGAAAAAGCCGAGAAGATCACAAAACTATTAATGAAAGCTTAAATAGGGACGAGTCAAATAGGTGTTTTGGTTGTGAAGGGTATGGCCATAGGGAAAAACAGTGTCCCACTAAACTAAGGAGAGAGGGTAAGCGACCAATTTCTTTTAATGCAACCCTTAGTGATAGTGATTATGAAGAGGGACCCGATTCCCCCACTAAGCCCAACTTTGTGGGTTTTATGGCTAGTCATGTGAGCACCGATAATGAATCTTCCCATGAAGATATTCAAACACTTGATACTTCCGTGGTCAAAGTTTATGATTCCCTTGTTTTTTATGGTAGTGAGAGTGAAGAAGAAAGAGAGAGTGAAAATGAAGAAGAGGTTGATGTGAGTGAACTTCAAAATGCTTTTCAAGAACTTTATGAAGAATATATTAAATTAAAAAGAGCTAATTTGAAGTTAGAAATGAGTTTAAGAGAGCGTGTCAAGGTCATTGATGATAGTGTATTGGTTGAAGACCTTAGGACACGTGAGAGGACTCTTCTAGAGAAGCTTGAATATATAGAAGGTGAGAGAGATAGCCTTAGAGGTTTAATGGAGTCAATGAAAAAAGAGCTTCTCTAGTTTAAAGAGAGAAATGTTTTGTTAGAGTCTAGAATTTTAGAATTAGAAAATAAATTAAAAGACTCTAGAAAAGTCAAATTTGATTTGGAGTCTCGTTCGGAGAAATTAGATAAAATCTTAGGAACGGTACAAATTACAAATGACACTTGTGGTTTAGGCTTCAATACTTGTAATGAATCTTCTCATAAAGCCAAAACCAATGTTTTAGGAGAATCCCCTAAGAAAGCCTTTAGAGATCAATCCTTAGGTACCAATTTTTGACGTGTTTTTTCTTGTGCACATTGTGGTCGAAAAGGTCATACTAAAAAATTTTGTTTTGATCTTAAAAGATTTTCTAGAAAATCCAAACATAAAGCAACCAAGGTAGCCAAGATTCGTACCCCCCGAGATTATCATTCGCCATTGGTTTGGGTTAGGAGATCCGACTTGGTAGCTTTACAAGATAGGGTTTTTGATTCTCATCTACTTTCACATGCTTCCTCCCTTGCAAAATCTAAAGGTTAAATGTGTTATTTTTATTTGCATACATGAGCTTTTGTACTTCATGCTATATTATCATGCTAAATGTATGCTTGCTTAATCATTTTCTAGTCTATGCTCCATACTTAATCACATGCTAGATTAATGATATTATTTTATCTTTTGTATTCTATTTCTTTCATTTTAGTTTGCATTAAATGAAAAATACAAAAAGATTTTTGTTTATCATTTGGGTATTATCTCTTGGAAATTTAAGCTTAATGAAAAATTCAAATGATTTTTGTTTGTTTTTTGAGTATATATTTTTATTTTTGGTTAAACAATTTCAAAAACTCAAAAAGATTTTTTTTTTGTGTATTTTAGTTTGACATACTTTATGTGGCATACACTTGTGTTAGAATCCCATATTTTTCGCTCCCATGTGGCTAGAACTTTTGGTTTAGATTGTCAATCCTTATTATCTTCTTTACCATGCTTACATGGAGTAGTTGGATTTTGTGTTGATTTAAATGGATTCTATTTTTATATGCCTCAATTCACACATGCACGAACTCATTTGAAATTTGGACTTCACGTGTTACATTTGAGCTTTATGAGGTGTTCTCCTACTAATCTTCTCATCTACATATTTATGATCTAGGAGGACTAGTGCATGTAAAAATTCGTTGCACGTGAGATTTGCGTGAGATATAAAAATGATATATATGAATGTGCATGGGGAAGGGCTCCGAAAGGATTTATTATCCTTTGCGAATAGTAAGCCACCGTTTGAAATGGACCTAAAAGAAATACGTGGTCCAAAGGACTAAAAATAGAATTATGGCATTAAAAAGAAAAATAATTGTCAAGGACTATTTTGTTTGATATATTCATTCAAATATATATGCTTATTGAGGGAGATTGGATGGTATATCAACAGTTTGCACAATGTACGTTTATCCTAGTTGTACTTTCAATGTCATGACTCTATTGGTTTGTAGAATCATCAAAAGTCTAAGCTTGTATGCATTGTGTATGTTTGTTCATTGAGTTCAATCTATATTGTCACATGAGGTTATATTCAAATGTGATGAAGTTTGCAATTAATTGAGAACTTCGCGAACATGTTTTAAGTGATTAGGTCTAAATTTAATTGTTACTAGTTCACACCCCAACACTTCCGCTTCCATATGACACATTTTTGCCATACGAGTGTGAAAAACTTATCTTATTTTGTGTCATTTGTGTGTGTATATCTATCTATATGTGCGTGTGCATCTTTGGTATATCTAGAGTATGTATATATATGATATTTTTATTTGGTCTTTGCCTTGCTTTCTAGTCCATCTATGCTTTACTTCATAATTGGTATCTATCTTATTGCATTCCTTGTTGATATCACATGCTAAATAGTTATGTATCATATTGTATCATTTTCTTGCATCTTAGTTAGTATCCGTTATTATTTGCATGGATTAGTCGTGATTTTGTTGCCCATATGCTTTCATGTTCTTATCAATCTAAGCATCATGTTTAAATTAGTTTGTTATTCTTTGTCTATTCCTGAACAAAAAGGTGGAGAATGATAGGAGGAAATGGTGTGTTTATTCCTATTGTACTCATATCTTAAAATTGGGGGCCTCGTGTTCCAACAGTGTCATTAAAGTGCGAAAATGAAAAATATCCCCCAAATGGTCCCGCGAGAGGCACGAACACCATGCAAGGGATCAAGATAACACGTAGCAACTGACTAGTCACATGATTCCCGGTTCGAGAACATGATTAAAATTTTCAAGTATGTGGACTTAGGCTTGAAAATATGTCGTTAAAGGGCGAAAATGTAAAATAACCCCCAAATGGCCTCGCATAAAGCACAAATTGTGAGAAGCACATACAAGGTAACACATAGCAACTAAGTGTATTGTCACAGAACTCCTCATTCGAGAATATAACCAAAACTTCCAATTAGTTACTTAGACTTAAAAAAACATTTCGTTGAAGGGTTAAATGAAAAATAGTCACCAAACGGACCCCCCACGAGAGGCACAAAAACCTCACACGAGACCAATGTAACATGTAGCAACTGATTGTGTAGTCAAGGGACTCCTAGTTTCAAGAACATGATCGAAACCTGCAAGTAGGTAGACTTAGGCTTGAAAATATGTCGTTGAGGGGAGCAAATGTAAAATAGACCCCAAATGGCCTCGCGAGATGCACACACACCTTATACAAGACCAACATAACACGTAGCAATTGACCACGTAGTCACATGACTCCCGATTTAAGAACATGACCAAAATATGTAAGTAGATAGACTTAGGCTTGAAAATATGTCGTTGAGGGGCGAAAATGCAAAACAACCACCAAACGGCCCCGTGAGAGAACGAACAACTCACACGGGACAAAAGTAACACGTAATAATTGACTGCATAATTAGGGACTCTCGATTCGAGAACATGATCAAAAATTGTAAATTGGTAGACTTAGGCTTGAAAATATGTCGTCAAAGGGAGAAAATACAAAACAACTCGCAAATAGACCCCCGAGAGGCATGAACCCCTCGCACGGGATCAACGTGACACGTAGCAATTGACTGCATAGACACAGGAATCCTAGTTCGAGAACATGACCAAATACTTCAGGTAGGTAAACTTAGTCTTGAAATATGCCGTTAAAGGGATAATGTAAAAAAATGGCCTCGAGAGAAGTCCAAACTGTGAGAAGCAGAAACACCTCGCACTAGACCAACGTAACACGTAATAACTAACCGTGTAGTCACGAGACTCCCAGTTTGATAACATGATCAAAACTTGCAAGTAGGTAGACTTAGTTTTAAAAATATGTTGTTGAAGGGCAAAAATGCAAAATAGACCCTAAACGGACCCACAGGAGGCACGAAGACCTTGTACGGGACCAATGTAACACGTAGCAACTAACCGAGTAGTCAAAGGGACTCCTGATTCAAGAACATGACCACAACTTGTAAGAAGGTACTCTTAGGTTTAAAAATATGTCGTTGAAGGGTGAAAATAAAAAATATCCACCAAATGGCCCAATAAGAGGCACAAACACCTCGCACTAGACTACTGTAATACGTTACAACTGATCGTGTATCCATGAGAATTCTAGTTCGAGAACGTGACCAAAACTTGCAAGTAGGTAGACTTATGCTTGAAAAACATGTTGTTGCAGGGCAAAAATGCAAAATTACCTCCAAATGGCCCTGCAAGAGGCATGGACACCTCGCATGGGACCAACGTAACACCTAGTAACTGATTGCTTAGTCACGGGAATTCTAGTTCGAGAACGTGACCAAAACTTGCAAGTAGGTAGACTTATGCTTGAAAACATGCCATTGAAGGGTGAAAATAAATAACAACCCCTAAACGGCTCCGCTAGAGGTATAAACACCTCACATAGGAACAACGTAACACATAGTAACCGATAGTGTAATCATAAGATTCCTAATTCGAGAACATGACCAAAACTTGTAAGAGGGTAGACTTAGGCCTGAAAATATGTCATTGAAGGATGAAAATACAAAACAACCACCAAACAGCCCCGCAAGAGGCACGAACACCTCACAGGGACTGATGTAACACATAGCAATCGACTGTGTAAGCATGGGACTTCCGATTTAAAAACATGACCAAAACTTGAAAGTAGGTAGATTTAGGCTTGAAAACATGCTATTGGAGGACAAAAATGCAAAACAAAACCCAAAATGGCCCCGCAAGAGGCACAAACACCTCGCACAGGACTAACGTAATATGTTGAAAGTGAATGCATTATCACGGGACTCCTGGTTCGAGAACATGAAAATTTGCAAGTGGGTAGACTTAGGCTTGAAAACATGCCTTTAAAGAGCGACAATGAAAAATTTCCCCCAAACGGAACCACGAGAGGCACAAACACAACACATGGGACCAATGTAACAAGTCACAACTGACCTTATAGTCACGAGACTCTGGGTTTGAGAACATACCCAAAAATTACAAGTAGGAAAACTTAAGCTTGAAAGCATGTCGTGAAAAGGAGAAAATGTAAAACAGCTCCCAAATGGCCTTGTAAGATGCACGAGACCAACGTAATACGTAGTAACTGACCGCATAGTCACATGACTCTCGGTTCAAGAATGTGACCAAAATATGCAAGTAGATAGACTTAGGCTTGAAAATATGTTGTTGAAGGGAGAAAATGCAAAATAGTCCCCAAATGGCCCCGCGAGAAGCATGAGCACCTCACACACGACCAAAGTAACACGTAGCAATTGACCACATAATCAAGGACTCGTAGTTCTAGAACATGATCAAAACATGCAAGTGGGTAGACTTAGGATTGAAAACATGCCATTACAGGGTGAAAATGTAAAACAGCTCACAAATGGCCCTACACGAGGCACGAACACCTTGCATAGGACTAGCATAACATTTAGCAATTGATCGCATAGTCACGGTACCCTCAATTCGAGAACATGACTAGAACATGCAAGTTTATATACTTGGGCTTGAAAACATGTCGTTGAGGGGAGAAAATGCAAAATGACCCCCAAACGGTTCCGCGAGTGGCTCAAACACCTCGTAAAGGGATCAACGTAACATAAAGAAACTAACTCATAGTCATGGGACTCCTGGTTCGAGAATATGATCAAAATTTACAATCAATTAGAATTAGGCTTGAAAATATGCCCTTGAAGGGAGAAAATGCTAAAATCCCCCAAACGGCCCCACAAGAGGCACGAACACCTCACACGAAACTAACGTAATACATAGCAATTGTCCTCATAGTTACGGGAGTTCCAGTTCAAGAATATGATCAAAGTGTGAAAATAAGTACACTTATGCTTGAAAATAATCCATTTATGGGAGAAAATGCAAAATAACCCCCAAATGGCCCCTTGATAGGCATGAACACCTCACATAGGACCAACATAACACATCACAACAAACTTCATAGTCACGGGACTCCCAATTTAAAAACATGACCAAAGCTTGCAAGTAGGTAGACTTAGGCTTAAAAATGTGCCCTTGAAGGGAAAAAATGCAAAACAACCCCCAAATGGCCCCGCGAGATGCATGAACACCTCGCATGAGACCTACTTAACAGGTAGTAATTGACCACGTCGTCACGGGACTTCCAGTTCGAGAACATGACCAAAACTTTCAAGTAAATAGACTTAGGCTTAAAAACATGTCGTTGAAGGGCGAAAATGCAAAACTGCCCCCAAATGGTCCCACGAGAAGCACGAGCACCTCGCACGGGACTAAAGTAACACGTAGTAACTGACTGCATAGTTAGGGACTCCCTATCGAGAACATGATCAAAACTTTCAAAAAGGTTGACTTATTCTTAAAAATATGCCTTTTTTAGGGTGAAAATATAAAACATCTCCCAAATGGCCCCATAAGAGGCACGAACACGTCGCACGGGACCAACGTAACACATAGCAATTGACCGCATAATCACATGACTCTCGGTATGAGAACATAACCAAAACTTTTAAGTAGGTAGACTTAGGCTTAAAAACATGTCGTTGAAAGGCGAAAATGTAAAACAACCCCCAAACAGCCTCACGAGAAGTGCGAACTTTACGAGGCATAGACACCTTGCACATGAGGAATGAACATGTCGCAGGGACCAACGGAACATGTAGAAATTGATCGTGTAAATACGGGATTTCCGATCGAGAACATGACCAAAGCTTGTAAGTAGGTAGACTTAGGCTTGAAAATATGCCGTTGAAGAGCGAAAATAAAAAAATAGCCAACAAACGACCCCATGAGAGGCATGAATACCTCACATGGACCAATGTAACACATAAAAATTGATCATATAAACATGGGACTCCCGATTAGAGAACATCTAGCAACTAACTACGTAGTCATGGACTCTCAATTCGAGAACATGATCAAAACTTTCTTGTAGACTTAGGTTGTGAAAAACATGTCGTTGAAGGGAAAAATATGTCAAATTGCTTACAAATGCCCTTACAAGAGACATAAACACCTCGTACGAGACCAACACATCATGTAGCAACTGATCGCGTAGCCACATGACTCCCGATTCAAGAGCATGACCAAAACTTACAAGTAGGTAGACTTAGGTTTGAAAACATGTCGCTGAAGGGAAAAAACATAAAACATCCCCCAAATAGCCCCGTAAAAGGCAAAAACACCTCGTACGGGACTAACGTAACATATAGAATCTGATCGCATTGTTATAGGACTTCTGGCTCTATAACATAACAAAAATTTATAAGTAGGTAGACTTAGACTACCGTTAAAGGGAGAAAATGCAACAACCACCAAACGACCTCACGAGAGGCACGAACACATTGCCTAGGGCCAACGTAACTCGAAGCAACCAATCGCTTAGTCACGAGACTCTCGAATGAGAAAATGATAAAAAACTTGCAAGTAGGTAGACTTAGGCTTGAAAACATGTCATTGAAGGACAAAAATAAAAAATGACCCAAAAATGGACTCTTGAGATGCACGAATACCTAATATAGGACCAACATAACACAAAGAAATTATTCGAGTAGTCACAAAACTCCAAATTCGAGAACATGGCCAAAACTTTTAAGTAGGTAGACTTAGGCTTGAAAACATGTTGGTGAAGGGAAAAAATACAAAAAAACACCCAAATGGCCCCGTAAGAGGCACGAATACCTTGCACGAGACCAACGTAATACGTAACAACTAACCGCATAGTCACGAGACTCTCGATTCAAGAACATGACCAAAATATAAAAGTAAATAGACTTAGGTTTAAAAACATGCCTAGAAGGGCGAAAAAGCAAAACAACCCTCAAATAGACCTGCAAGAGGCCTTAACACCTCGCACAGGACAAAACGTAACATGTAAAAACTAACTGTACAGTCACGAGACTCCTGATTTGAGAACATTAGAAAAACTTGCAAGTAAATAGAATTAGGCTTGAAAATATTTCGTTGAAGGGCAAAAATGCTAAACATCCCCCAAATAGCCCCACGAGTATGAACACCTCGGATGAGACAAACTTAACATGTAATAACTGTCCACGTAGTCAGAGGACTCCCGGTTCGAGAACATGACCAAAATTTGTAAATAGGTAGACTTAGGCTTGAAAACATGTCGTTGAAGGGCGTAACTGCAAAACATCCCCCAAGCATCCCCGTAAGAGGTATGAACACCTCACAAGGGACCAACGTAACATATAGCAACAAACCACATAGTCACGTGACTCCCGATTTGAGAATATGATCAAAACTTGAAAGTAAGTACACTTAGGCTTGAAAACATGTCATTGAAGGGCGAAAATGCAAAAACAACCCCCAAACGAACTTGCGAGACACACAAACACCTCTGCGAGAGGCACATGCACCTTGTAAGAGACCAAAGTAACACATAGCAACTAATTACAAAGTTAGGGACTCTCGGTTCGAGAACATGATCAAAACTTGCATGTTGATAGACTTAGGCCTAAAAAAATGCTGTTGAAGGGAAAAAATATAAAATAGCTCGCAAACGGCCCCACGAAAGGCACAAACACCTCACACGGGACCAATATAACATATAACAACTAACTGCGTAGTTACGTGGCTCTTGATTTGAGAGCATGACCAAAAGTTCCAAGTCGATAGACTTAGGCTTAAAAACATATCGTTGAATGGAGAAAATGTAGAACAACCTCCAAACAGCCTCACAAAAGCACGGACACCTCATACGGGATCAATGTAACATGTAGTAACTGACAGCGTCATCATGGGACTCCCGATTTAAGGACATGACCATAATATGAAAGTTGGTAGACTTAGGCTTGAAAACATACCGTTGAAGGGCGCAAACGTAAACATCCCCCAAATGGTCCCACTCCTGTGAGAGGCACGAATACCTTGCATGGGACCAATGTAACACGTAACAATGGACCTTGTAGTCACAGGACTCTTGATTGGATAACATGACCAAAACTTGCAAGTATGTAGACTTAGGATTGAAAACGTGTCATTGGAGGGAGAAAATTCAAAACAACCGCCAAACGGCCTAGCGAGAGGCATAAACACCTTGCAAGGGACCAGCGTAACACAAAGCAACTGACCATATAGTCATGGGGTTCCCAGTTTGATAACATGACCAAAACTTTCATGTAGGTAAACTTAGGCTTGGAAACATGTCGTTATGGGTTTGTCCCCAACCTTTTTAATCTTTCAAACTACGTGGACTTTGATATCAGTTTTGGCTACGTAGGCGTTACAAAGTTATTTTTGGGATTCAATTCCTTTGTTTCTGACCACTTGGAACATTTTTGAAGTTTTATTTGTAGGCCTTAATGGAGAAGGAATATTTGGAACATATTCACGCAACCATTCGTTGTATTTTTTTTTGCATATTCACGCAAACATGCGTTGTACTTTATTTTGTGTTGTACATATTTATGCATTGTATTTTATTATATATTCATGAAAATATGCATTAGTTAACTTAAATTGTATTATTACATATTCACACAAGCATGTTGATGTAAACTTTTATTACATATTAATGAAATATTAAATTTCTGAAAATGTAAACATGTTTGAAAATGTACAGGTCTTTTGGGATGGAGAAAAATATATTTTTTTTAAATTTATTAGGTCGCAGTAAAAAATCATGATCATAAAATATATTTTTTAAATTAAAATATAACCGGAGTCACGGTCCTTGACTGTGACCATCTATGACCCAAATCGTGAGGTGGTCACGTCTTGTAACCATGACCCACGTTGTTAGCTTTTGGGCCACAATCTAGGGTGGTCACGGGTCTATACAGTGACCCAGGTCACCCCCTATAGGTCATGGGTACGGGCTGTGACCAGCCATGGTAGGGTGGTCATGGTCCCGGACCATAACCCAAGTTTTTAACGATGGGTCATGGGTACAGACCGTGACCCTTTCTTTGTCACGCTTAAGACTGTCACGTGTAGTGATCCTGACCCATGATGGTGTTCATGGGTCAAAATCATGACAATTGGCGATATTTGGTGCAGTGGATCTAAGACTGGTGAGATAGGAATCAAAGATGGAGTGGAGATTTGAGGAGACAAATATGTTTGGTTGTCTACGATGGAGATTGAGAAAACTAGTAATAGAGTGGTTAAAAGTTTGGAACGACAACGATTTGTGGTTGCGGTCAAATCAAGAGTTGTAAGTCTCTATTCTTTCGTAATTCTTGAAATTTTGTGTACTAGTAGACTTGTTTTTGGAGTGGGTGCAGGTAATTTTTTTCGAGAGGGTTTTAAAATTAAATGAATGTGTCCCTATTTGTGTTACTTCTTTTGTTTTTCGCCATTGTTAGTTTTTATCACCCCATATGAAATTTGGACCTAATTAATTAAATGGTAAATTATAAAATTTATTTAATTAATTTGGTTAGGAATAAATTAAATCGGTTATTAAATTTGCACCATATTTATTTTGTTTTAATTAAATCAAATTTGAATTAATATATTGATCTAAGATAAATAATTAATATGGATTAAAGTTGAAATCAATTAATTTAATTTATCGTTCTATAGAAAGACGTTCGTGTTTTCAAACTAGTATTCAAATGGGTGTATTTTTTTTTCTTAGTCATGAAACTAGGAGGTTTTTCAATGGAGGGTTAATCGTTGCCTAAACCAATGTTATTTGATGGCTCTAACTATGCATATTTAAAAACGTGTGTAAAATTTTCACTTAAATCCCTTGGCGAGCGGGTTTAGTTAGCTGTACAAAAAAGGTGGACACATCCCCCAACTAAAGTTGGAGACTTACTTGTCCCTAAACCCGCAGAAAGTTTGAGAGACGATCATAATCTATGTAACTAAAATTTTCGATGACTTAATCCTTTACGTTGAGCGGTTACATCAGAGTAGTTTCGTCATATTATGGCGTGTGCAACATCTAAGGAGGTGTGGGAGATACTCCACACGAGGGTATAGATACCATACGTGTCTCAAAGCTAAAAAAATCTAACCACTAAATTTAAGACATCGTCAATGTAAGTAAATGAGACGTTCGATGAGTTATATGCTAAATTATTCGATATTGTAAACTCATTTTTGTAATTTAGGCGCGAAAATTTTAGGTGATAAGGCATAAGATTTTGAGGTCTTTACCTCCTAGGATTTTATCACAAGTGACGGCCTTAAATGTTTTAGGAAATTTTGATATGATGAAGGTTGAGGAACCCATGGGCTTTCTTTAAACTTTTGAGTTAGAACATTGTAGAATGCGCAAAAATGGAAAAAGGGAATAGATCTTAAGGACCATAAGGAGAATGTAAGTGATTCCGATAATGAATCCAGAAGTGAGAAAGAAAACCTTATCTTTTTGGATAAAAATTAGAAAATTTCTTAGATATTAACTTGATTTTTATAAATCTGAAATTTTTTAGAAACATAAAACCAATAAGTCTAAAAATATTCAAGTATCCAGAAAAGGAAGGATAATGATTTGGGTGAGTGTAATGATGTGAGGGTATAGGACATAGGTCATTTGAGTGTCCCACGAAACTAAAATTTGAGGGTAAGGAAAATGCATTAAATGCCACCCATAGTGACAGTGAGCCGAAATTCGATCACAATGAATCACCCCATGAGCCCAACTTCACTGCCACTTTGGACTTATGAGAATGCCAATTTCCTTTAAATTATAAGATATGCTCCTGATACCACAATTTTTAAATTTTAAATGGGATGGTTCACACAATATACCAAATACTAATATCTTCAAAATTAAAATTAAATTAAACAAAATATTTAATTTTTTTCTTACAAACAAAATTAAGTCAAATTCAAGTTTTAAATTAGGCCAAAGAAACCAAATATGGATTTTGCCAAATTAATTAAAGCCTAATTGAATTAAATTACGCTACACTTACCCAATATGAAATTTCTACCAAATTAAAAAAAAGTTGTGATTAAACCAAATTTTATCTTTTTAAACCTAAGCATGCATCTAGGTGATTTTTACAAGATAAAATTAAATACACAACCACAATGCCAAGATGTATGAGGAAAACTCACAATGGGAAAAACCTCGGACGACTCGACCACAAGTCCACTAAATATGGTTTTACAAGGATACGATAGAAAGACTTCCTCGACCCGACTCCCTCTTAAACCTTGACGCTTCTTTATTCCTACGCCTTGTCGATAACTCCGGAATCCAATTTCGTCTTGGAGTCCACCGATGGGGAAAATCAACCGTCAACACAGGGAGTCCGCCTATGTATGTACACCACGAGACAACTGAACAAAATCCTTCGTAGGAAACTTTCTCCTTTTGGGTAGATAACGGAACCCCGTGCCAAACCAATGATCTCAAAGAAAATATATATATATATATATATATATATATATATTGTAACTTGGATCAAAGTAAACTATACGGGTTTAAACATGTTTTGTGTAAAGATTCAAACATTTGGTTTCACAAAAACAAATAGACTTTTTGGTTAAGGATTTTTCTCTCCAAAATCACTTGGAAATTATGAAAAAGTCTTATGAAAAACTTGTGTTCTCACACTATTAAGGTTGGATAAAAAGAAAGTGGGGAAGTGGAAGTTACAAAAAAACTGCCTGAAAATGCAAGTCATTCGAACGACCTTTAGATGTCGTTCGAACGACTTCGTTCTAACGACAATAATAATGAGAAAACAGAGAAAAATAAAGGATTCTCATTCAAACAACTTTGTTCTAATGACGTCATTCTAACAACCTTTCAAATGAGAAATCAGAGAAAACGTAAAGAATGTCGCTAGATAGTTCGTTCGAATGACCTAAGCATCTCGTTCAAATGAGATCCCAACTTCGTTTGAACGACATCTCAGAAAACAAAAAATTTCTTTTAAAAACCCAAAAACTTTTATGTTAAGTTTTAAAAATGTTTTTCTGAGAAAAATATAAAGTCGTTATAAAATGTTTTATAAAAGGAGACCCATAAAAATATCCAAGTCTCTCTATATATTAAATGGATTCATTCCTTTAGAGACTTTGTACAAACTAAAAGGTTGATGACAATAAACATGGAACGACAAATCGACAATGATGATATCTTCAATTTAGGCTTGACCACTACATCTTCAAAACAAACATCATAGGCTTGAAAGGATACAACAAACTTCTATCCTATAACTCAATTAGTTTTTTCCGAAATTAAGCCAATATGTACAAATTGACTCAATTGGAAATTTTTCCTTACAAATCTCCCCATTTGGATATTCCGGGACAAAATCCAAAATAAAAATCCTATGGGTTCTCGAGCTCATCTAAAAAGACACAATACCACCCAAAAAAAAAATTACAGACGCTTGGCTGAAACATGGGATGAGAAGCTTTGCTTGCTATAAAATGTTGCCACTTAAGATGAAAACCTGCACACTTAAACACACCATCAAATGCATAGGTAATATAACAATATGAAGTGCATTATTAAATCCTCCCCCTTTGTCTAAAATGATTTACCTAAGAAATCTGTGTCTCCCCCTAAGAGAGATCTCCCAAAATTAAAAGGTTTAGATATCATTCCTCCCCCTTTTTGTTCGGAATAGACAAAGATAAAATGCATATAATAACTCACTTCTACCCAATTAAAAAAAAAATTCCACCTGAATGAAACAAGGGATAAGTATAAAGGAAAAACAAATCATGCAATGGCATATAAAGTGACAAGAAAATAAAGCAACATGGCAACAAAAGAGCCAATAATCCAAAGATAGATACTTATATCAACACGAAGCATACATGGACTAGTTAACAACGCAAAGCCTTTAAATAATGATACCTTGTATATAATACTCAAAAGATACCAATGATGCACAAGCACGTATATATAGGTATAAATACCACACAAGACACAAAATACAATAAATTTTCCACAGTCATATGAAATAAATGTGTTTAAAAAACCATGTGGTAAACGGAGTGAACGGGTGTGAACTAGAGACAAGAAAATTATGACCCATTCACTTAAAGATAGTCAATGAGTTCTATTTGATTGTAGAAACTTTATCAAACATAGATTTAGCCTCATGTGACAAGATAAAGTGAACTCAAAAAACATACAAGCACAATGCATACAAGCCTAGAATTTTGATGATTCGACAAACCAATAGAGTCATGAAAAAATAAGCATAACTAGAATACATTGTCATTATGCAAACCCATTAATATTTCCATCCGAACTCCCTCATATATAATAATTCTTTTCTTTTCTTTTCTATTGAATGAACATACCAACTAAACTATGTAGGCCTTGGCTAGTTTTACAATGCCACACTTTTTTAGGCCCTTTTTAAACTCTTTGGGTTTTGACTACTTTTTACAGTGCCACACTTTTTTTGACCCTTTTCGTGCACCCTCGTATATATTTTTTATACAATTCAAACAAATCTCACGTGCAACGATTCTTACATGCACAAATCCTCTAAAGTCATAGCAACATGTAGATGACAAAATTGATAGGATAAGATCTCACTTAGCTCAAATATACATGTGAAGTTAAATTTCAAAGAGCTTGTGCATGTGGGTGTGAGGCATATAAAAAGAGAATTCATAAAGCAACTCAAAATAAAACTTCTCCATGCAAGCATTATAAAGAACATTTTAAGAATTGAAATTCACCACCAAATGTTCTAGCCACATGGAAGCGGGGGAATGATATAGGATTCAAACACAAGTATATGCCACATAAAATGTGTAAAACTAAACTACACAAAAAAATCTTTTTGAGTTTTTCAAAATTTAAAAAAATACCAAAAACAAAAAAGTAACTCAAAAGAAAAATAAAATATTTTTGTATTTTTTTAAATAGGACCAAATAAAAAAATAAAAAATACAACTGATAATCATAATCCTAGCAAACTTCGTATAATAAAGCACAAACTAGAATATGACAAACACACATATAACTAGGAAAAATATATCATTAAGCACAAAAGCTAGTGTATGTAAACAAAACTAACACAATTAATCTTTAGATTTAGCAAGGGAGGAATCATGTGCAAGTAAATGAGAATCAAAAACTCTATCATGTAAAGCCTCCAAATGAGTTCTCCTAACCCACATGAGTGAAACACAACGCTCTCAGAATTTGGTGACCTTGGAGACTCTACCTTTTGACTATCTAGGACCATTTCTAAGATAGAAAAAACTTCCTAAGGTGCCCCTTCCGACCACAATGTGTGCAAGTGAAAATATGGCATGAAGTATTACCTAAGGATTGATCTTTTCAAATTTTAATATATGATTCTCTAAAAAATATGGTTTTGTCTTTATTAGCGAAAGCATTTTGAGTATCAAAGCCAATACCACACATATTGTCTTTGATTTGGACAATGCCTAAGGTTTTATCTAATTTATCCGACCTACACTCTAGATTAAATTTGACTTGACTTGAGTCTTTTGTGACACCCCGACTAATTAAATACCGGGTAGCTACTCCTTTATGAAATTTAATCAAAATGCCAAGTTGGCTCAGTTAATAGCATCACTGTCGAAAACATTTTATTATTACTAACCACCTAGTATTTAAAAAGTAAGTTGTCAAATTTTAATTAAAGTCTGATTAACATGCAGTAAAAGATTTAAAGCAAGAATAATATCATCATTCATCATAACGAAATAATAGAATAACCATCACATGATATAAATAAATCCGGAGGAAAAACTCCTCACAACAAACTCCACAACTGAAATGAATAACTAAATACTGAACACTGAATCAATACATGCCAAAGTCTGAAAAACTGAAATGGAAAAGTCTCTAATAGAATTTGGGTAACATGCCCTACAACTGAAGAATACTGAATATGGAATCCAAATGGTAGAAGCGTCTAAAAGCAAATCCCTGTAGATTCCACAAACAGCTACAGCTCGTCACCTGAATGATTATCCTATGCATGGTATCCTTGTGGCTGGGCACCTAAAATGGTTTTACAAAAAAATAGATTTGAAAGCAAACGGGTCAGAGCCCGAATGTGGAGATATTTTAAAAACCTGCAAGTGCTTTAAAAACATTTAAAACATTAAATGCAAAGTACATGTTAGGACGTGCACTCACATGAAATTCTCACCTCTCATCTAACTGTGCACTCCTAACGTAAGTACCCATCTAAAATGACACAAACCACTAGCTAAGTAACATCATATCTAGCTAGACTGTCATAGGTTCTACCCTTATTACTCGGTTCCCGTTAACATTATAATGCTCGCAATTAAATAGGGGCTTAACGTAAATTCAGGTTCTCACATAAAAGTAATACAACTCATTATAGATCATCCCTTTTGTTATTCCATAGTTATACACACAATACCATATGAAAGTTCCCAGTTTATTAAGTGTATATTTTCCACAACATAAATATACAATATAAGCACCCCGAGACTAAGCTGCGGTGCACACATACTCTGCTATCCATCCCGGTACATCACGTACATAAGGATCACGCATTCCGAATCTCTCAGGAATCGTTCGGATAACACAAATCACAAACAGTGGAGGCGAACACAGTCACATCACATGGGTCACGCACATACCTGCGCTCCCACGATCAGCAGACTTATTAACATCCCAATAAGTCCTTCTCTGACCTATGTTCATCGAGGTAACCAGTCTAAATCCGGGGAACACAAGGATTAGAGGGCCCTAAGCGAACGCAAACCTCCCGTGATAGCAAGTATGGTAGGTATGTCATACACACAAATCATATATCAATACTAAGTAAACACGCATCTTAGTAATCACCGTAGTTTAATTGTAGTACTTATCGCATTCTCGTACCATCTTATAATTTATACAATTTATATAATCCCGGTTCATAATCATACACGCCATAATTTATTCTCACGTCGTAGTAGGCACTCACGTCTCGACCCAAATGTCTAATTGATTCGTTCCACAATTATGCAATTTACTCCTCATTATGTCCCAATTGTCCCAAGTATACCAATACATCATCAAAGGAATGTTATCTCTATCCTCGAACAAGTTTACGGGACTCCCAAAATCAAAACAGGCCAAAAAGGCCTAAACTGCCAGCTCGTTAGAAGTCTCGTTCGAACGAGGCTGTTCGAACGAGATTTCGTTCGAACGAACTGGGCTATCTAATGAGATCTCGTTCGAACGATATTATCGAACGAACACCCCTCTCGTTAGAACCCCAAACTGTCAACTCGTTAGAAGCTCGTTCGAACGACCTGGGTAGGTCTTCTAACGAGTGACCAGATTCAAGCCCAGAAATCCTATCTCGTTTTTCACCAATTTCTACTCCTCAATACTCCTCTAAAATTCATCCCAACAATGTTTTAAGGTCTCTAATCAATCCTAAACATATCAAGGTCACATACTAACGTGTTTTAAAGGATTAATTCTTCCTAAACATCATTAAATCATCAAGTCTCTTCACTTTTCCCCAAATTTTCAAGAACATAAGCCCTAGAATTTATAATCATCAATTTACTCAAATTAAATCCATATATGTTACATCCAACATATATTAACATCTGGGTAATCATCTCTATACGATTCTACATGCAATTTCTTCTCAAAATTTAAGTTCTAAGTCCAAATAAAATGGGGTTTTCATTAACTTTCAAGAACAAATGTAAATCTTAGAATTATCTAACATGGAAGAAACATTATCTGAATTAAACGGAATTAAATAACTTGCCTTGATTCAATCTCAGATTTTGATGACGATTTGAAGAAGTTCCCTCTCTCTTCCTGCAGAATTTCCTTCTATCTCTCTCTCTCCAAGCTTTCTTCTCCAATGGTTATGGTGGCTAGGGTTTGTTTTTGGGAAAGGAATTGGAAACCTAATTCTAATAACCTACGTAGCCTATTGGGTTAACATGGGTTGGTTAGTGGTTTAGTGGGTTAAATCCACATCAGATATAATTTACTAATTTTTGTCACTTTTAATTCCCAAAAATACAAAATTACCAAAATACCCTTTATGTTGCCGGTATGGCCTAAAATACCCCGGGACCCAAACTAAACCCCCGGCTAGTGTTTTCTGACTATTTCGACCCTTCCGGACGCATTGGCGCACTCAAAACGACCATACGATTAATAGAATTTAAATTCACTTTTATAATTAAAATAATTATATCCTGACGCGACTGTCTCACGCGTCCCAATAAAATGTCCAAATTGCCGTATATCAATCTCACGACAAATTTCATAATTCATTATTCATATATCATCATATATACTCAATATAGTCAAATACCAACTCACATCTCGCTAGTATTTTATCCGGATTAATTCCCAATTAATTCTCATTTAATTAATTAATCCCAAAAATAAATATCGCCAAAAATACGGGGTATTACATCTTTCCATTTCTCTTCATGCTCCACTATACGAGACTCAAATAAACTCCTACTCTCTTCAAAATCGAGAAGCTCTTTCTTCATAGCCTCAATTAAACCGCTAAGGCTATCTCTTTCACCTTCAACATACTCTAGCTTCTCACGAAGAGTTCTCTCATGTACCCCGAGATCTTCAATTAAAACACTCTCATCACTTGCAATGGCAAGTTCTCTCATTTTTTCTTTTAACTTCAAGCTTGACCTTTTTAATTTTAATGACTCCACATACAACTCTCTCAAGGCTACTTGAAGTTCACTCTCCTCCACCTCTTATTTATTCTCACTCTCTTTACCATCAAACTCATGGGATTCACAAACTTTGGACTCGAAATTGTCATGCATTAATCCATCATCAACGGATGATTTTTCACTATCGCTCACATGACTAGCCATGAACGCGACCAAATTGCGCTCAATGGGTGAATCGGGTCCCTCTTCCGGTTCACTGTCACTAAGGGTGGCATTGTATGAAATAGGCCTCTTGCCCTCCTTTCTTAGTTTAGTGGGACACTCGAATGACCTATGGCCATAACCCTCACAACCATAACATATATTTGACTCATCCCTATTAAGGTCTTTGTGACTATTTTTAGATAATTTCTCAGCTTTATTATGCTTAGACTTTCCAAAATTCTTATAATCATTTTTCAGTTTCTCTTTATTAATCTTAAGAGATTTTCTAAACTTCTTAGCAAACAAAGCCCTATCTTCCAAGTCAATCTCAAACTCATTATCTAAAACCGATGTTTACTCCTTTTGAGCTTTCAACACTATGCCATTATCTTTCTTCTTCCCATCCTTGGAGCGAAACATGTCAAGTTTATAGGTTTGTAAGTCACCTACAAACTCTTCAAGTTTCGTAGAGTCTAAAGTGCCTAAAGAATTTAAAACGGTCACCTTTGGAATAAATCTATCGGGTAATGACCTCAAAATTTTATTTATGACATGGTTTTTGGGTATATTTTCTCCCAAATTAAAACATGAATTCTTAATATCGGACAGTCTCGTATAGAACTCACCAAGAGTCTCACTTTCTAACATCTTAATGATTTCAAATTGAGTGGTGAGGTTTTGGAGTTTAGAAGCTTTAACTAAACTTGTACCTTCATGGGTGAGCTGGATAATATCCATGCCTCATTAGACGTTTCACACATTAAAATCCGTCGAAACTCATTCGATGTGATCGCACTAAAAAAGGAATTTAAACCTAGGTAATTAATGTTTGATAACTTAAGCTCAGTCTCACTCCATCTTTCTATTGGTTTAGTTACACGAACCTCTCCTTCTAGACATGTCAGTGGGGACCACCCTTTAACTACCAATTGCCAAACCCGCTCATCTAACAATTTAAGTGCTAACCCCATATGCGTAGTTAGAACCATCAAAAATAGAAAATTTTGAAAAAGGTATATTTTCCATATTTTAAACTAAAAAACAAAAGGATCTTAACACAATAATTTAGCATTCCCGCTCTGATACCAATATGAGAATGTAAATTTCCTTTATATGATAAGATATGCACTTGATACCATAATTTTTCAATATTAAATGGGATGGTTCACAATATACCAAAATTTTAATTTCTTCAAAGTTAAAATTAAATTAAACAAAATATTTAATTTTTTTCTTTTAAACAAAATTAATTCAATCCAAGTTCTAAATTAGGCCAAACAAACCAATCATGAATTTTGCCAAATTAATTAAATCCTACTTGAATTAAATTACACTACACTTACCCAATATGAAATTTGTACCAAATTAAACAAAAGTTGTGATTAAACTAGTTTATCTTTTTAAACCTAAGCATGCATCCAGGTGATTTTTTAAAGATAAAATTAAACACACAACCACAACGCCAAGATGTACAAGGAAAACCCACAACGAAAAAAACCCTCAGACGGTCCAGCCACAAGTTCACTAAGTATGGTTTTACAAGGACACGACATAAAGACTTACTTCCTCGACCTGACTCCCTCTCAAGCCTTGACGCTTCTTCGTTCCTCCACCTCCGCCCAGTCGACAACTGAGAAATCCACCTTCTTCTCTAAGTCCACCGATGGGGAAAATAAACCATCAACACACGAAGTCTGCCTCCGTATGTATACCACAAGCTAATTGAACGGAATCCTTCGTAGGAAACTTTCTCCTTTTGGGTAGAGAATGGTACCGCATGCCAAACAAATGATCTCAAAGCAAATATATATATTGGAACTTGGATAAAAGTAAACTACATGGGTATAAACATGTTTTTGTGTAAAGATTAAAACATTTGGTTTCACAAAAACAAAGAGACTTTTTAGTTAAGGATTTTGCTCTACAAAAGAACTTGGAAATTATGAAAAATTCTTATGAAAAACTTGTGTTTCGGTGATAAAAAGAAAGTGGGGAAGTGGGAAGTTAAAAAAAAAACTGACGAAAAAACTGCCTCAAAATGTAGGTCGTTCGAATGACCTTTAGATTTCATTCGAACGACTTCATTCTAACAACATTAATAATGAGAAAATAGATGAAAATAAAGGATTCTTGTTCAAATAACTTCGTTCGAATGATGTCATTCTAATGACCTTTCTAACGAGAAATCAGAGAAAACGTAAAGAATCTGGTTAGATAGTTCGTTCAAATGACCTGGGCATCTTGTTCGAACGAGATCCCAGCTTCGTTCGAACGACATATAAAAAACAAAAAAATTCTTTTAAAAATACAAAAACTTTTATGTCAAGTTTTAAAAATAATTTTCTGAGAAAAATATAAAGTCGTTTTAAAATGTTATACAAAAGGACACCCATAAAAATATCCAAGTCTCTCTATATATTAAATGCATTCATACCTTTAGAGACTTTGTACAAACTGAAAGGTTGAAGATGATAAACAGGGCACGAGAAATTGATAATGATGATATCTTTGATTTATGCTTGGCTGCTACATCTTCAACTCAAACGTCATAGGCTTGAAAGGACACAACAAACTTCTATCCTATGACTCAATTAGTTTTGTCCAGAATTAAGCCAACACTTGTAAATTAACTGAATTGGAAATTTTCCCTTACAACTTGAATAAAGTGAGTTTTGAATCTTCCCCAATTGAAGATAAGATGGAGTAAGTTGGTGAGAATTTCCAATTAGTTTGATACCATTATGAGAACATATTAAAAACAAATGAATATGAGGAGTATGACACCAAAAATCTTAAGATGTATAAGGAGGAGAATTGTGTCCTTACACATTTGAGACATTTTTAGATACTTTTCATGATCGTGAGGCTACTCTAATGGAGGATCTTAAAGAAGGGATAAAGAGAGAGACTCTTACACGGGAAGGTTGCGATCTTAAATCAATTATTTTTTGAGACATCTCAATCTAAAACATTTCTTAAAAAAGAAAATGCAAGGTTAAAGAAAGACCTATAGATATATTTCAACTTGTGGTTGACCTTAAGGATAAATTTGAAAAAATAAATAAGATGCTTTTAGCACCAAATCTATTGTCAAATGACAATACCAACCTTGTCCATAAGAAGACTTTAGAGTCTATCCCAAAAGTCGAGACCCACATTTTCAAATGTCCTAAGTTTATATCAACTCATTACCCACTTAAAGATGTCCCCAATTAGATGAAGGTGATTATACTTCAACCATATTTTTGTAACTATTGTAAAATAAAAGGGTAACCTTAAGGAGTATTGTTTTCAACTATAGGTGGACATGGGTAGGTTTACTAATCTACATTTTGAAACAATTGAAAATTTACATGAACTCATAGAATATCTACTTAAGACTTCTCAATAATTAATGAGTGAGTTAAAGAAGTCTTCTCCTCCCCAAGATTGAAGTTTTATGAAAAGAAGTAAGCATAGGAGAAGGAGGAACAATGATGAGGTATCTCGTCCTGATCCAAATCTTTCTAGGTTAGGATTTTCATACCTTGCATTGAGTGTATCATACTTATATCCCACCTATATATATACTCTATGTACTTTATTTATTTATTTTGCCTTTTTATTTTTCTTGGTATTTTTTGGTTTTAAAAATAATTATAAAAATATTTTTATTTTATTTTGTCTCATATAAAGAAAAAAATAAAAATATGTTTTTTTCTTTGAAAAATTTATAAAAATACAAAGATATTTTCATTTTTTTATAACGTGTTGAGATGATTGAAAATATTGGGAAGCACATTATACTATATTATACCATATTCTTGCTCAGAAGCTTAGGAGGGTAAAGCGACTTTACATGTGTTTTTCTTAACATTTTATAAGTTCATCAATAACAACTCTTATTGCAAGTGTAGTAGTCATTGTCATATCTCACACATATACACAAGTTGAACTAGGGTATATCCTCAATTTTGATCCGAAAAAGTTTTACATTACTTGTGTTTGCATTCAATCGGGGGACATATATTTGTTTGCTATATTTTTTCAAATTGTGAATGTAAGAAGCATTATCTGTGATGGTTATTGTAAAAAATGATGAGTGTGCAATGTGAAGTATTCCCTAAGTGTGGGGAAAGATCCACTTGAAAAAATACCTATATATTTGATCATGAGAGAAAAGAAAAAATGAACACTTTATTCTAAAGCATACTCTCATATAATAAAAAGAAAAATATTTAATAAGAGCACTTTTGAGGGAGGGATAAGTTGAAGACAAATGGGAATGAACTTATTTGTCTAGAATGTTTTATTTATGGCCTCATTGACTTGCTTAAATTTTTGCATGTTAACTTTAGGTCTTAATTAATGTGAACCCTTTATGAACCTAACCTTTTTATATTATGTTTGACTTTTCAGTGTGCTCAACTATGGGTGGAATCTTGGATTATTGTAAAATATGGGTGGGGTAATCTATTTTTTAAGTTTTCATATCATTTCCTTTCCCGTTAGATAGATTGTGTTGGGTACTAATTTTGGATATTAATCTCACATTAGTAAACCATTCGTGTTTACGTAAATTTTTTGTGTTTAAAACTGCAATTTTGAATCTTTTGTGCTTAAATGAATATACAATTATATTCAATGTTATTTAATGGTTTTTTATATATTTTATGTGATTCATATTTTATTGTATATATTTCTCATATTCCTACTTTAGAACTTTTAAGTTTGCATAATCATTTACTTAGTGTTGAATCTTAGTGTTAGTTATTGTGTGTGTGTGTGTGTATACGCCTGTCAATGGATCGGATTTTATCCGAATCTGAATCTGAATCCGATCCGTTTATACGGATTTGGATCACGCCTGAAATCCGATTACCCGACTACTCGTTTATTAAATGGAGCGGATTTGGATTCATATGATCCGATCCGTTTATAATCCGATCCGATTAATATATATCTATATATATATAATATTTTTAATTAATATATATATATTGTATTTAGAAATTTATTAATATTTTAAATATATATTTTAATAGTTATTTATAATAGTCCCATATTAATATATATTGTATTTATTTATAATAGTAATTTATATTATAATAGTTATTTAAATATATTTTTTGAAATATATATTATAATAGTTATTTATAATATATACTGTATTTTGAAATTTATAATAGTTATTTATAATATTATAATCGGATCGGATCGGATTAACGGATTCTTAACGGATTAGGATTCGGAACGCTAACAAATAATCCGTCGGATAATCGGATCGGATCCGAATCCGAATCCGTTCAACATAAACGGATTCGGATTTGGATTGGCTTGATCCGGTCCGAATCCGACCCGTTTATAGGCCTATATATATATATATATATATATATATATATGTGTGTGTGTGTGTGTGTTACGTTTAGCCCTTAGTATATATCCTTCATTCATGCACTTTAGTGAGTGACTTTGCAACATTTACCTTTCTCTGTTCCCTTTGTATATTCATGATAAAAAAAATGGGGGGGAGGGAGAGAGAAATTCAGTTCAAAAGGAAGATTTTTTAGATTATTTAGAGGGGAATTGGATTCAATGGGGAGAGATTTTCCTTTTTCATTTTGAAGGGGGGGGGGGGGGGGGGGACTTTTAAATCAATTACTCATCTTGATTTTTACATATCTTTTGTATTTCGCGCGATATATGTTACAAGTGCAAGTGACAGGTTCTGTGCGTACATTTTGAAGATGGATAAAGCTTATCTTGTATATCGAGTCTTGGAGGTTAAGGAGTAGGTTTCAATTGATGTATAGGATGACGTCTTTATTTTAATGCGTCATGTCATTTTTAGTTTATCCTAGAATTGACGAAGGGGAAAATTTGTAAGAACATATTTCACCTTCTTGTTTGAATTTCCAATTCAAAACATAGTTTAGGTTTGTATCATTTTGAATAAAGGCCATCTAAAGAATCGAATGCTACGCCAACGATACAACAACATCAACACGACATAATGATCCATCACACAAAGTTCCAATCCACAAACTCAAATAGTACATGTGGGAAAATTATTTTTTGAAGATAAAAATCAATTATGCTTTGATGAATTTTTGAAGTATTTTATGAATTTTTTAAAGGGATTTTTTCAAAGTTTTTATGCTATAGTATTTTCGGTGACACACCTTTAGTGACATTTCAAATCATCCCTAAAAAACAAAATCGATTTGTGTCTTCCAAAAGGAAAAATTAAAAACTTCCAATGCACCTCGCGAGAGCCCTGCTACCAAATCGTGTACGCTCGTATGTTGAGGTCACGAGTATGGTCCGAGAAGTTTAGGTTAAAATCAAATTCTAAAACTCTTTTAAGAGTTTTTAATTGGCACAACTCTTTTAACTTATTATGAAAAACCTATTTAAACACCAATTCGTGATTAGACTTTTTAAGACTTGATTTTAAGTTTTGTTGAGAACTTTTGTGAGTCTAAAAGCCCTAAAACTCCCAAGCCAACATCTTGGTATTTTGTTCTTTTTTTCATGTTATAGAAAAACTTTTGCAAATCAAATCACATATTTTAATGGTATTTTCATAAACATAATTTCCCACAAATTTTGTTAAAAAATCTGAGGAGGTTTGGTTATGGTTGTTATCAAAACTTATTGAGGATCGAAATCAATGAGCCGATTGACATGAATTGTGATTCAAGGCACATTTGCATGACTAATGAGGTAGGAATCAGAGCTGCAGTTGAAATTTGAGCAAAAACATTTATTTCATAGATCGGAGGATACCGAGGCTTGAGGGTTGGAATTGTCAAGTGAAAGATGCGGTGGAGATTCACAAAACTAGTATTGTGGATGTTTAAAGCTCAAAATGACAACTATTTGTGACTCCGGTCAATTCGTAGGTTGAAGTTGTGTCTATTTTTTCATAATCTGTAATTTTTTTTGTACTAGTAGACTTGTGTTTGGGGTGGATGCGTGTGGTTTTTCTTGAGCATGTTTTTACGGTAAATGAGTGTGACCTATTTGTGTGCTTGCTTTTATTTTCCGCCATTGTTAATTTTTATCATCTCATATGAAGTTTGGACAAAATTAATTGGTTTGGAAAATTGTAGAATTAACTGAAACAATTTAAAGTGTTATTTAATTTTCACCATATTTACTTATTTTTAATTAATTTGAATTTGAATTAATATATTGACCTATGATAAATAATTAATCTGGATTAAAATTAAAAATACGTAATTTATATTATAAAATATGTATTTTAAGTGGATGTCTGCTGATATTCCACATTATTAAAGGGTATCTTAGGATGCCATGATTTGTACTATAAATAAGGGTTGTACTCCATGAGTATTGACATACTAATGAAATGAGAAGATTTTCCCTCTAAATCCTCTCTGTGACCCTCTTATTTTATAAGTCCATGATATATCTTCACCATTCTTCTTATCTACACATCACATCACACATTGTTGTAGAAAATCATCCGACCAAACCCTTGGTTCAAAGCATGGATGATGGTCAAGTATCCTCATATTGCCATTGATGTGAAAGTACTAGCTGCTTTAATCCTACAAATGATCGCACAAAGGATCAATATCCTCCTGATGATATTTATGTATTAAGGTATGTTATCTTAATAAATAAGGTGTGATCAATATCATCCTCTATGATATTTATGTGTTAAGGAATTTAAAATTGCAATATATATATATATATATATATATATATATATATATATATATATATATATATATATATATATGGCCATTTGCAATTTTGTCCTTATATATATTTACTTAATATCAACCTTAGATTTCTTTTTTTTCCACTCCAACTTACAATTTTTGTAGAGTTGCAATTGGGTTGTTAAATTTGACAATACTTGTTTAAATTTGGGAATAAAAGTTCTTAATTACTATTTAAATTATGATATCGTAATTTATCTATTTTTTATTAGGACCTGAAATTCCTAATTATCATTCAAAGTTGGGACCTGAATTTCCCATATAAGAATTTTAATTTGGATCCAGAAGTCCCCAAATCATTTCAAATTGGGACCTTAAGTACTATTTGAAATTTTAGACCTCAAGTTCCCAATTCTTATTTAAATTTTGCATCCTCAAGTTTGTAATTGATTTTCTAATTTTTGGATATGACAATAAAAATTCTCTAACATCAAACCTAAAGTTTTTATTATTTATATAATAAGGCTAGAGATACTAAGAGTATCCTAACATTTTTTTTTATAATTTGGACTCATGATTCCAACAAATTTTATTTCCAATCAAATCTGAAGTTTTGATTATGTTTACTATACGGGAAAGGACATTAAATGTTCCATAAAAATTCTTTATAGTTTATACCTAGTGCTCATTATCAAACTTGTAATTTTAATATGATTAGGCCGAGCCTTCATAGTCCACAAATATTTAATGGTTGGGTATGAAGTTTCCCTAATTATTTACAAATGGGACCCGAAGTTTCCAAATAATTACTCAAGAATAAAAATTGAGTTTTTCTACGTTCAAATTTTGGGAGCTGAAGTTCCTAAGTTATTTTGGACCTAAAGTATCAAAGAAAATATAGCACAATCAAACCTGAAGTTTTGAGTGTCTAATTGAAATGTGTATGAACTGAAAGTCCTTCAATCACTATTGTGACTAGAAGTTCACAAACTATTTTTTATAATTGGGATATAATTTTTCTAATTACTACGAAAAAGTGTAAGGCCCGAAGTCCTCATGTTATTTAGAAATATTTGGACCTGTAGCTCCAACAAAACATACCATTAATAAAAACTTGAAGTTTTGATTATTCATGGGGTATGAATTTCAAAAGTTCTCAAAAAAATTATATATAATTTGAACTTGAAGCTCTAAATAAATCCTTTTTGTTGATTTTTTTAAATGAAACTGGATATTAAAACACGATACTTATACTTCTTATCTTTTCGTTATCTTTATTAAATTAAATGTCATTTTAAACACTCTATTAGTGGTTACATGTCCCTTTAATTATTATACTAATTGCTTCCCTTGGTCTTACGCTTCATTTGAGTATGAAATTATTTTTAATGGTATTTAATTGTAACTCCTTTTAACATTTCAATTATTTACTATACATTGAAGCCTTCGAAGTGTATAGAGAATGTGAAAAATTAAGCCCCTGTTTTTTTTATAATAAAGAAGTTGGATAATTATTGGTTGGAGTTAATAAAAATATTCAACACTTATTTGGAAGATTCTCTAATAGTTTTATCCCTAATCAAACCTAACGTTTTGAAACAAAAGAGTAGATAATTTAAAGTCCTTTTACCGTAGTAATATTAAACTTAAAAGTTCAACTTTTTTGTATAAAACAAGAAGTTCTTACCCACAAATGATAAAACTTGAAGTTGTATACATAATTCGAACCAGGCAGTTTGTGAGTTATTTAATGTAGGACCTGAAGTCCTAGATTTTAGTATTTATATGAACCTGAATATTCATATACATATGACATTATATAGATAACTCGAAGCTCTCATTACTTTTCGTAAAAAATATTAATAATAATTATTTTCGTAATACTTAACATATCCTCAGCTGTTTATTTTATTTATTACATAGTTTTGAAGAAAAATGGATCAATATTAGGCCAAGCCCGAAGTTTTAGTAGAATTAAAAGGTTTATACTGAGTTATATATTTGGAATCAATAGATGGTAAGAATGTGAAATTTTGATTCATCGGTATTGAACTAAATGTTCTAAACTTTAATTAGTAAAGTTTAATTCCTTTAATATACATGTCGATTTGATATCCATGTAAATATATATTTTGTGATTAAAACATAATAATTAAACTCTTATTTTTAATGATCTATATTCATCAAAATGAAGGATTTTTAGATATATCATTTTGGGGAATTTTTTCATAAACGATTGATATCCTTAAATATGAAATTCTTTTGAGATCATTATTTATTCAAAGATTCATTCTTACAAAACTTAAAGTTTTTTTCCTATCCCATTCTTGGAATATCTGATAATTATCTGATACGATTTTTTGAAGTACTTTTATCTCTTAAAGTTTGGTCACCAAATGCTTGATCGTAAAGTATATTATTAAATTATTAAACATCTCTATATTTGGACTCACTTTACACACTTCATAATCAATCTTGACTCTTCAAAGTGACAATTATGAACGGTCATCACATAATGACATTTGTCTAGCAAATAATGAAAACTTCACACTATTCTGAAAAACCAAAAGTTTTTTCAAACTTAGATGTAATATAGTAAAAGTTTCAACCATGGTTGAACCTAAGGCTCCAGAAGAACCTACGTGATATTTTCATTTGGTACCTTCATATACATATATGATGAGTTATATGAAAGCAATTTTTGAAGAAATTTATTTTATTTTATAGGCATAAGAATGCATGGGTGCCATATTGAAATAAATAATGAAAAGTAATTATGTATTACTTCTAGTGTTGAAATTCAAAATCTCACACTAACAAGCAATCATTTCATTTTTCACAAGGTTATACTATACAATATTTATTATCATAGAATTTAACTTTGTCATGAACCTGTAGTTCTATGGTTCAATTAGGTGATATTATACAATAACCATTTTGATCACCTCATTTTCATAAGCCTTTAAAATTGCAAATGATATCCTGTGATTTTTTTTACAAAATATTTATAATTTTAATTAATGTTTTTATTTACTATCACAAGGGTATATATATGGTGCTTATGATTCACCCTCTATTGAACCATTGAAAAATATAGTGTTTATCATGTATGTATAATTTTATTTTGATGAGACGCTCTTCCCACCATTAGGGGGAGGATAGAACGTACTTAAAGTACAAATTAGTCCTAAAGAATGGTTCTCTCATTAGGAATGACGAGAATTATTGTGAAATACTTACACTTTGTCTCATCAAATTCCCCGTATCGCTCATTGCAAAAATAAAATGAGAATGATATTGCAACTTAAAATGTCAGATGCAATCACATGGACTAGTTGAAAATGTTCTTGCCAAAATCATCCTCCTAGTAGGACACAATAAATTTGGCAGCAAATAATTTATTGCAGGCCAAAAGCATGAAAAATCTATAGGTCCCAACTGCTTGACTCCCCAATAGTGGAGGTTAAATATACCATGCCCAAATAAAGATCGATAAGAGATTATATATAACACTTAAGATGAGGTTATGAACAAAAGAATCACTTTTATCAAAACCCTACAATAGGTTATTATCTATGAAAAGATACAAGTTCCTAAAGTGACTATAAAAGCCCTTGGAGAGACAAAGGTACCTAAGAAAAATAATAAGATCTCTATGTTTTACATGTATATAAGACAACAATGGTATCTCTAAAGATGATCATCGATGATATAATTATATATGTTGTACATACACAAAAATCAAATGGAAATTATACAAATCCACGTACTATAAATGAATGTCGACAAAGAATATATTGGCCACCAAATGAAAAGATGTCATGATGGCATAATTTGAGTCTCTTAATATACGTGGTGTATTTGTACTTCGGTACAAATACCATGAGATGTTAACCCTTAAGGTTACAAATGGGTATTTATAAGAAAGTGGAGTAAGATACCCATGCACAATATATGGCATAATGTTTCTTATAGAAACTAGAGATTGATTACATACAAGCATACCATCCCTTTACGATCGTAAATACTTTTCAAATATATGATGGTTAACTTAGAAGTTTTTTTTAAATATCTTATATGAGACTCTTGAATATTATAAGTGCTTATTTATATAAGACCTAGACAAATAATACATATAAAAATCCTAGAAGGATTTTCTTTGCTGGAAGGAAAGATAAGGAGTGCGTACTCAAATATATTTACATGTTCATCGTACGGTAGCCAATCTAGAAGGATATATGTATAGACGTCTTAGTAAATATTTTTCTAAGGGTATGGAAACAATCATATATGAAAATGTGACATTATAAAAATATCCTTAAAATGATGTGATCCAGAAGAGTTTAATTGAAATGAAAAATATCTAAATAAGAAATTTTAAAATAAATGACCTTTGGATATTGTCTCGACCAGAAGATCGAGAATAATTTTGGTTAAACATGGATCCAATAGTCAAATGGATTGAAAAGTCATGCAATGCTTTAAGCATATATTGAGCACACCATTTTGTATATTATAATATCCATATCATCCTAAAAAGGATGACAAATATAATATAGTTCATAAGTACCATATTTTTATGTTATTATCGCATTGTTAAATTTGGTCCAGGAGTACAATACTTGTGCATTATTAGTATGTTGTTATACATTGCACAATGCATGATACTGGGTATAGTATCCGTCGTCAATATCTTGAAAGGAATTAATTACCATTGACTTCTAAGCATGGATCTAATATCAATCATATTATATGATATGTTCATGAAATCATTGGTATGATTTTTTTAAAGCTAGAAATTTAAGTCTAGTTAGTTATATACATGAAAGTATCCTCAGAAGGAATGATCAATGTACATTATATACTTATGACCTTCCTCCAGCTACATATGTTCGTACAAATACTTATGAAGGCAATGTGTAGGGACACAATTTCTAATTGAGTCCATTGTAAGTATTTGACTTATTCCCAGAACAAAACATTATTTTTAAGTCATAGATAGATATTTTATTATCACGATCTCACACAGTCTGTGACACAAAGTTTATTGAAGATGTTGCGACCAAGCTTCAAAGAATTATCATACCGAGATTAATTTGGTGCACGTTTCACATCTTCATTGCATTTCGGTCTCTCATGTATGAATGCGTAATGTTTATAGGACTTGAAAAATGTTTTAGGATGTTATTTTTATTAAAAATTGATTTTAAAATGTTTAAACTTCGTTTATTCTGAGATAATGATTGTTTAGAGTTGTGTATAAAACAATCTCTTTTGTTGAGTCGTTCAAACAACATTGTAGGTAGTTCAAGCGAGATGCACATGTCGTTCAAACGACATGGGGATTTCGTTCGAGCGACATACTTATCTCGTTCGAACGATGCGCCAACTCAAGTTTAATATTTAAGGTGTATTTCACTCAAATTTTCAGAAGTTTTAGAACCAGAAAAACAGTTTACATACAGTACGTTTTCTGCACAAGTTTTCTAAGGTTTTTAAAGTCCAAAAACATCCTTAGAGTTTCAAGATCTGATCTTTCATTCTCATATGAAATAGAGATCTTGGTTTGCACCATTGGAGTTTTGTTCATCACTTTGAACATCATTGGGTTTTACATCGAATAAGTGAAATAGTTCATGTTCAACATCGTAGACATTGCCAAGCTGTATCGGTGGACACCGAGGCATTCGTGGATGCATGTGTTGTGGATAGGTATTGTAGAAGGAATTCTATGTGGGCACTATGGAGGAGTGGTTGAAAGATCAGAGGAGTGTCAAGACTTGTGGGGATTAAGTCATTGAGTAAGTCTGTCGTCTGTACTTTGTAATACCACATCATTGTGATTGTCTGGCTTGGGTCGTTCGAGGTTTTTTCCCTTAGTGGTTTCCTCGTACATCTGGTGTCGCTTTTGTGAACTTATTTATTTTACTTGCTTTAATCACCTAGATGCATGTTTAGGGTTTAATAAGATAAAATTGGGCTTAATTAAAATTGGTTTACATACATGGAGTGTATAAAATTTGGAGAAGAATTTTTCAAAAAGAAAGTGGTTTTTGACATCCTTAAAACACATTCGAAAGAAAAAGGGCCCTACAAATTAGTATCAGAGCTAGAAACATTTTTTTATTGTGTTGATCCTTTGTGTTTTTAAGGATGAATTTCGAAAATTTTGAAAGTTTTAGAGCTCCTGTATATTATGGCACAAACTATGCTTATTGGAAAATGCGAATGAGAAGTGCTTTAAAATCAATTGATGAGCGTGTGTGGTTTGCAGTACAAAAGTGTTGGATGCCATCGGTTACACGAGAGGGTGAGGCCACTACTTTAAAATTCATTGAGTCATGGACCGAAGCCAAACATAGACTTGCACTTTACTACTCTAAAGGTATGCACGTTATTTCCTCACATGTCACAACGAAAGAGTATAATAGAATCATGACGTGTGAAACTTTGAAAGAGGTTTGGGACATACTTGCACATCCTCACGAGGGAACTAGCACGGTTAGGGCATCTAAACTCCAACATCTTACTACACTATTTGAGACAATTAAGATGTTAGAGAGTAAGTCGTTTGATGAGTTTTACACTAGGTTGTCCAATATTGTCATCTCATCTTTTAATTTGAGAGAAAAAATACTCGACAATCGTGTCATAAAGAAAATCTTATGGTCGTTTTCGAGTAGATTTGATGTGGTAGTGACGATTTTGAACTCCTTAGGTATGCTTCAATCTATAAAACTTGAAGAGATTGTAGGTGACCTACAAACCTATGAACTCGATATGTTTACCTCCAAGAAAGTTACAAAGAAAGAAAAGGGCATTGATTTGAAATCTCAAAAGAAGGAGACTAATGTTTCAAATGAGGATTCTGATTTTAATTTTGAGGATATAGCCTTGTTGGCAAAGAAGTTCAAAAATTTTCTTATGTTCCAAAAGCAATCGAAAGAGGCCAAAAGACTTAAGAAATCCAAGAACGACAAGGTTGATCTTACCCCTAAGGATAAGAGTGGGAAAGTTAAGAGGGATGAGTCAGATAGGTGTTTTGGGTGTGAGGGGTATGGTAACAAGGATGTCGAGTGTCCCACTAGACTTAAGAAAGAGGGCAAGAAATCGATAGCATATAATGCCACCTTAAGTGATAGTGAACCGAAAGAGGGAGAGAGCTCCCCCACTGAGCATAACTTTATAGCATTCATGGCATGTCTTGTGAGTGATGAAGATAAATCTTCCCATGAAGATTCTCATGTGCATGACACTTCCGAGGCCGTTGAGTGTGAATACCAAGTGAGAGAAGGTGAAGTTAGTGAGGATGAGAAGATTGATGTAGGAGAGTTTAGATTTTCCTTTAGTGAGTTATATATGGAATCAGTAAAGGTGAAACAGGCAAACTTGAAATTGCAGGCTAGGTTGAATAAGCGTGCCATAGAGAATAATGATGCTTTCATTGAGGATCTTAGGGCACGGAAGAAGACTCTTAGGGAGAATCTAGAATATGTTGAAAAAGATAGAGATATACTTTGTGGTTTGATGGAGGCTTTAAAGAAGTTGTTTCTAGAGTTTGAGGAGTCTACGCATGCGCTTGAGTCTAGGATTACTGAGTTAGAGGAGAGATTAAAAGACTCGAGTAAGGTTAAGTTTGATTTCTAGGTTAGATCGGAGAAGTTGGATAGGATGTTAGGCACCGTCCAAATCAAGGGAGATAGGTTTGGTATAGGCTACGATGATAGTGTTGTTCCCATTCCCTAATCCAATACCAATCGTGTGAGAGAGCCCACTAGGATCGATAGTAGAGGTCGAAATTTCGATAACCATTTCCGTCGAGTATATACTTGCACTCATTGCGTTAGGAATGGTCACTATAGAATTTTTTCTATGACCTTAGGAATGCTCCTAGGAAGTTAAGGAATAAAGTCATTTCGGTTCCCAAACCCCCCATGCATAATGTCACACCTAATTGGGTTAGGAAATCAGACTAAGAGGCTTTAGGAATTAAACTGCATGGTTCTTGTTTTGTTGCATTTTATTCTTCCCATGCTAGATCTAAAGGATGATTGTGTTGCCATGTTTGTCATACTCTAGTCGTTGCATCATGATTCATATCTTGCTAGGGTTATGACATATATGTCTTTTGTATTACATTATTTTTCATTTATTTGAGTCTTATTTGAAAAATACAAAAAGACTTTATTTTCGATAAATTTTTTCGAACAATAAAAAAAGATTTTTGGTTTTAAACATTTTTGAGAAAAATACAAATTTTTTTTATTTTGGGGTAAAAAATACTTTTCAAAAAACACAAATAGATTTTCGATTTGTTTTTATGTTGTGAGTTTTTCATGTTTGATATGGCATATTTGTGTGCTTGGACCCCCGTCATTTCGTTATCCATGTGACTAGGACATTTGGTCATAATTATTAATGCATTGAATGATCCTAACCACTATCTTAATGGGGTTGTTTCGAAGTTAATATGCATTTGAATTCGACTTTGTATATATGCCATCTTTGCACACATGCACTAGTTTATATGAATGGTTGACATCTCATGCAGATTTGAGTTTGGTGAGATGTTCTGATCTCAATTTTATCATCTATGCGTAAGTAAACTAAGGAGGAGATATGCATGTAAGAACCATTTACCCATAAGGATTTGATTTCTTATATTGAAAATAATGAGGTTATACGGGGAAGGGATACGAAAGTAACATTTGTCCTTTGCAATTAAGCCACCGTTTAAATTGAAAAAAGTGCGACATTGTAAAAAGTATCCAAGGTCCAAAGAGTTTGAAAAGATCTCGAAAAAATTAAGGCAATAAAAAGAATTATATGCCAAAATGGCCCAATTAGTTTATGTTCATTTCACAAGAAAAAAATATGATATACATTTGAGGGAGTTTGGATGGATATATAAACGGGTTTGCACCATGAACCCTTATGTTGAAAATTTTTTCATGACGCTATTATTTGTAGAATCATTAATATTTCGGATTTCTGTGCATGTTGATAGTTTACTTCATTTATCCCATTGTGTTAATTGTCACATATGGCTAAAACTAAGTTTGATGACTTTTAATTATCAATTTCATCTTCTTGAACGTTTCAATGTATCGGAGTTGTGATTCATTTGTTGTAGCTCACGCCCATTCACTCCATATCCATGTTTAAGTACATTAATACTATGTTGGCATGAAACTCACATTGTTTTACTTGTTTTATTTTTTCTATTTTGAGTCGGTGTCACAAGGGAAAAAATAATTGGGTGTTATGTGTGAAGCATAGGTGATGCTTACGCCAATATGCACGATTTATAGGCTGTGTGGGCATCCTGGTTAGCTGTTGCTTGAATCGTTCAAGTTGAAGAGATGTGGAAATAGACACGTGGAATATTTGTTTGTGAGAACGACATAACGAAGTGGAACTGGTAGAGTGGATTAAGTGTGGTGCGAAGGACGATAATCCATATATACATGTACGATCAGAGTTGCAAACACGAATTTAGTTGGAAGGCTATGTGATGATACACAAATATTGCGTATTTCATCTCTCGAACCTACGCATTTTAGCCCCCTCGGGTGCCTTAATCTCTATATTTAAGCATGTTAACCATACAACCTTGGTTTATATTGTTAACATGCTATATAAGGTATAATTGGGCTTTTGTAGGTATTTAGGTACTAAGTATGAAGTTCGAACGCATTCTAATGAAGTTCCATATGCAATTGCACGTTTAAGGGCATTTTAGTCTTTTCACAGCTTGGGTACCTAGCCTGACATCTCACAAAAGTTGTAGACCTCCTCGCTAGCTTCGCGTGGCTGGGAAAGGTGCGCGATTCTGAGTCTGTATGATGAAGTTACGGCGATTTCAGCGGAAGGAAAAATAAGGAAATCAAAAGAGAAGAAGAAAAGAATGCAGTGTGCTGCTGCTTAGCTGTGACCTGCTTGATCGATCGATCGACGATTTTAGTCAATCGATCGATCCTTCTGTAATGCCGAAATTTTTCCCTGATCAATCGATCAACCCTTTTGATCGATCGATCGATCCCCTGTTTTCAAGAGATATTTTGCCTTTTCTTTTCTTTTCTCTTTTCTTTTCTAATTTAATTCCAACTTACTATATAAAGAAATTTTGATGTAATAAACATATATACATGATTTTAGCTTAGGATAGCTTAGGGTTTTGAGGGTTTTGGAGAGTTTGGCTTGGATTATTCTTGGTTTGACACCCAATTGGGTTGTAAGTTACACTATTCATCTTCCTCTTCCTTTAATATAGTTGTATTTCTTAATTTCTTGCTTTCTAGTGTAATTTACATGCTTTCTAAATTAGGTTTACATGCTTTGATTTATTGCTTTCTAGTGTAGTTTTATAGCGTTTATTTATTGCATTTATTTACCGCGTTTTTAATATGCTTTCTAGCTAATTTAAATTAGGTTGTGTTTGAATGGAACTCACTCGGGTTGATGCGTTGCTTTTCTTTGATGATGGTGTTTACGGGTCTATTTCGGGTGCGTTGTCCTAGTTTTTATGCCTCGGAGATTTAACGGGGCATATCATGTATGTCCCGTGCTTACGACCTTTCGCGCGTAATTTTTGGGATATTTGTTGACGCCAAAATCATATTAGGCTTTTATGAGGATTTAGGGGCGTAACAACCCTTGGTTCACTTAACTGTCGAAACGAGACGTAATCTTAATAACTTGTCGACCCATATAAACATTTTATACAAATTAACTCGGTTGAGGGATATTCGACACAACCTATAGTTTTATCCGCTTTCATAATCTAGTTTCAATACCCTTGCCTAGAATAGCATTTTCCTTTATGTATCTTTACTTTTCAGTTTGTAATCATATGTTACACTTTTATTTAGAAATATTAAATTAATTTAATTCTAGCAGCTCGTCCCTGTGGATTTTCGATACCCGACTTACCGCTGTGCTTGCCCCGCAAGTGTAGTAGTAACTTAGGTTTGTTTATATAGTCGCGGGGAGACAGAAAACAATGATTGTGGCCTTACGCGACCACAACTCTCGCGCGCTATCAAAATGGCGCCGTTGCCGGGGATGAGTTTGTTTTAGACTTTATTTGATTTAGTAATTCATAGTATTTTCTTTCTATTTGTATTATTTGCTAATATTTTGCAGGACTTCCACATTTGAGCACTTAGAAACACTCAAATTCTTTCCGCGCTCACTTACTTTGTGGAATTCGCCACTTCGAGCCATTTTTGGGGTAAGCATGTCTTATTCCAATTCTTTTGGTAATCATTGTTATAATTCTCAAAATTCTCGCATGCCTATGACTTTCGGTGAATACTTAGAATCCCAAAGTATAACAAATTCAAATATGACTTTGGGCGAGTATAACGAAAGTCAAAATTTAGGTTATTGAAATTTTGATGATGATGATGATAATGATTTTGAGCCTTTACCTCCTTATATTAGGAATTTTGAAACGAATTCGAATAGTTTTCAAAATTCCTATCATAATGAGTTTTCGTTTAAGTTCGATAGTAATTTTCAAAGTTCCCATTTTCATGCATCCGCACCTCGACCCATGACATTCGGTGAGGGCTTGCGTATGTATGAAAAAGAGAAAATTGAAAATCGTTATCGGGAATTAAATCGTTCGTGGGAACATGACTTGGATTTACTTTTTGAGTCCGACGATGATTTTGCTTCCCAGACTTTCGAGGTCGAGGAATGTTTTGAACCAAATGAGGTACTTGTGCCTACTTTAGAACAAATCACTCTAGACTTTGCCCATTGCGTAATAGATATTGAAAGTGAGGATGATAATGACGTAATATCCATTTACAATGAAATGATTTCTTCTTTGGCCCCCAAAGAAGAACATTTCATTGAAAATGATATTATTTCATTCGAAACTCAAACTTCATGCGATGATGATTCATCTCGCGAGTTTGAATTTCTTTCATCCCTATTTTCATTCTCTATTATCCCACTGGAATAAGTACCCGATGATTCGATTTCAAACTTTAATGTTTTAAACCCTATCGCCGATGAGGAGTACTTGCTCGAGTCGCCTTCCACGATCGCATCCTTGCCTTTGTGTGCGCCGCCTCCCATTCTAATTGCAAAATCCTTGGGAGGATATTCGGATTTTCTCGGTCCCCACTTGTTTTTATCACCCGTTCAATCCAAACCCCCCATCGTCCCTCCAAAAATTTTAATTTATGATGGTTCCTTTCTTACGCCTTACACATGCCTTCCATTGTTAAAACGGAATTCATATTTTTTGAAAGGCATGCTTGTATGTGAGGGTACACCGGTTATCCTCCAAAGTCAAATCGTTCTTATGGTGGACCCTCAGCTATTTAGACTTCTAGTGTATAGTTAGTGTGAAGTCTAAATAGTAGGTTGTATATAGTTAGCTTTTTATTATTTCTTTCTTTAGTTTTTCTTTCCTTTTTAATTTAGTCTAGTGTAATTAGTTAACTTTTTATTATTTGTTTTTGCTATGCTCGGTATTAACTTGTTTTGTAGATTCTTTGAACTTGTTCGTATGGGGATCGCTCCAATTTTGGGTAATATCGCTATTTTCCTCTCTTTAACTTGGTTCTTAATTAACATTGAGGACAATGTCAGGTTTTAAGTTAGGGGTGTGGGATATTCTATCCATTCATTAGTAGTGTCCATGTTTTTGCTCACATGTTAGTTACTTAGTATGCTTTTCTTAGAAAAATTCAAAATTTTCAAAAAGATTTTCTTTCTTTTTTCTCCTTTTTTGGGCTTTTTGCCTTTGTTTTCGATGATAAATTTCAATAATTGCCCGATCCAATAGACAACCCAATGATGCATGTTCTCGATTTTAGAAATTATTAGACTTTAGTCTCCATTATTGATATTGTGAGTAACTTCATGAATTAAACTTTAATCCCATGAGCACATGCACTTTTATCGTTATATTGATTTGGTTTAAGATTTTTATAACTCGGTAATCTTTTGTTGCATTGTATATACTTACACCGAGTAAGCTTTGTACCTTTCGTCGTTTGTGAGTCTATACACTATTCTTTTCTCTTTGAAAACGTTGAATTCGTTAGTAATCTCACTATTCTTTCATTTGATCGTTCATTAATTGAGTTCATACTTGAAATGTGTTACTTGATCATGATTTTCATATATTGTTTTGATTCAAGAATTGCGTAAACTTTGTGAAATGATCATAGGCCCTCTTTGTTATATCACCCATATTAGCCTTGACCTCACCCTTGTATGTTTACCCTCATTAACCCCTTTGAGCATAAATATAGCCTTTCGTTTCATAACCCCAATCCCATAACTAACTCTAAATTGGAGTTTTATACCATATATACACTTTTCGCACCTTTGTTTGGAATGTTAGTGGGATTGAATGATGTGGTTGTGAGTTCGGTTGCAATTTAGGCATTTGAGAGTTTGATAAGTAAAGAAAAGAAAGAAGTGAAAAAAGTGATGAAAAAGAGAAAGAAAAAAGCAAAAGAAAACAAAAGAGAAAATGAGAAAAAGAAGAAAAGAAAAAGAAAGAGAAAGAGAAAGTTGTAAATGTTGTATATAGTTCAATAAGCTTTGATTACTCTCCCCGATGATATATCTAATGCCTTTTTGGAACTTATTTTCCAATTTTGATATTGCCCGCGTTATCCCATTATCCTGAGTTTTCATACCGAACACTTTGAATCCGTACATACATTCCTTCATTTCATACCCTAGCCTAACCTACATTACAACCCTATTAAAGTCCTATGTGATCTTAGGTGCATGTAATTCAAAAGTTGAAATAGTTTTGATAATCTGTGAAAATACATTTCGCCTCCTTAAATGTGTGGTATCTTTCATTCAGATTACAGTTTTTCAGTTTCTATATAGCGTTCTTCATTTGTGACATGTGTGCGGCCTAGTTTCCATTTACATTTACTCCTTTAGCCCGCATGTTCCGTGTGTTACCTCCCTGTTTCGAGTGAATTCGCTTGATGAGTGTAATGCCCGTGAGGATTAAATTTATTCTTGCTTTAATGTTTATCTGGTTTATATAAGTTTTTTGCCAAATCACACTTTGCATGTGCTCGCTCCCCTCCCATATTTTAAGGTTTCAATTCTATGAGGTGCATTCTATAATGTTAATGATTTGGACTTTTGTTTGAATTCATTCAGTTTGCTAATAATGTGTATGAAATCCTTTTCTCTTTTATTGGGCTTCTTACATGTTGGGTTGGGCATATTTTGAGGAAACCATGTGATGTTTGTGGGTACCATCCCTGAAAACCCTCACGAGACGACACTCGTCCACTAGGGTGACCTAGGGGTTTAACGGCTTATTGCATACGCTAAATGCAATCAAATTGCCCACGAAAGTGGCCTTTTGCTTTTATATCATACTTTTGTACGATCTCCTGCTTTTGGTTTTCTTGTAGTTCTTGTTGCATCCTATTTCATTGCTAGGGACGAGCAATGTGTAAGTTAGGGGGTGTTATGATACGCAAATATTGCGTATTTCATCTCTCGAACCTACACATTTTAGCCCCCTCGGGTGCCTTAATCTCTCTATTTAATCCTGTTAACCATAAAACCTCGGTTTATATTGTTAACATGTTATATGAGGTATAATTGGGCTTTTGTAGGTATTTAGGTACTAAGTATGAAGTTTGGACGCATTTCGGTGAAGTTCCATACGCAATCGCACGTTCAAGGGAATTTTAGTCTTTTCACAGCTTGGGTACTTGGCCCGACATCTCATGGAAATTTCTAGCCCTCCTCGCTAGCTTCACGTGTCCGTGAACAGTGCCCAATTCCGAGTCCGTATGATGAAGTTACGGCGATTTCAACGGAGGGAAAAATAAGGAAATCAAAAGAGGAGGAGAAAAGAGAAGAAAAGAATGCAGTGTGCTGCTGCTTGGCTGTGACCTTCTTGATCGATCGATCGACGATTTTGGTCGATCGATCGATCCTTCTGTAATGCCAAAATTTTGCCTTGATCGATCGATCGATCCTTTTGGTCGATCGATCGATCCCCTATTTTCAGGAGATATTTTGCCGTTTCTTTTCTTTTCTCTTTTCTTTTCTAATTTAATTCCAACTTACTATATAAAGCAATTTTGATGTAATAACATATATACACGATTTTAGCTTAGGTTAGATTAGGGTTTTGGAGAGTTTGGCTTGGATTATTCTTGGTTTGACACCCAATTAGGTTGTAAGTTAGACTATTCATCATCCTTGTATTTCTTCATTTCTTGCTTTCTAGTGTAATTTACATGCTTTCTAAATTAGGTTTACATGCTTTGATTTATTGCTTTCTAGTGTAGTTTTATCGCGTTTATTTATTGCGTTTATTTACCGCATTTTTAATATGCTTTCTAACTAATTTAAATTAGGTTGTGTTTGAATGAAACTCACTCGGGTTGACGTGTTGCTTTGCTTTGGTGATGGTGTTTACGGGTCTATTTCGGGTGCGTTGTCCTAGTTTTTACGCCTCGGAGATTTGACGGGACATATCATGTATGTCCCGTGCTTACGACCTTTCGCGCGTAATTTTCAGGATATTTGTTGACGCCAAAATCATATTAGGCTTTTATGATGATTTAGGGGCGTAACAATCCTTGGTTCACTTAACTGTCGAAACGAGACGCAATCTTAATAACCCGTCGACCTAGGTAACCATTTTATACAAATTAACTCGGGTGAGGGATATTCGACGCAACTAGGGGTGGAAGTGGTACGGGTTTTTACCGTACCGTACCGTTTTGGTCCGAAAAAAATGGTTTTGGTTTCATATATTAAAATACCAAAAATCGATCTTACCGAAACCGAAATTACCGCAAAAAAGTAGGTTGGTTTTGGTTATAATATTCAAAAAACCGATTTACCAAAATTACCGCACCGAATTTACCGAAACGAGAAAAAATCGTATCGAAATTACCGTACCATACCGAATTTATCGAAACAAAAAAAATGTACCGAAATTACCGTACCGAATTTACCAAAATTACCCTACCGAATTTACCGAAATCAGAAAAAAGTTGGTTTTGGTTTTGTTTTTAATATTTAAAAAAGTTGGTTGGTTTGGTTTTTGGTTTTTTGGGACTTTTAGTGATGTTTACCAAAACCAGAAAAGCCGAAAAAAGAAGAAAAAAAAAATAAATAAATTTACCGAAACCAGAAGAAACCAGAAAAAACCGAAACCAGAAAAAACCAAAATTACCGAAAAAACCAAATTACCGTCCGGTTTGGTTTTGGTATTGATTTTGGTGTATCGGGTGGTAAACTGGTACGGTTTGGTTTTACCATCCAGAGTTTGGTTTTGTATAAGTATCTACTATTTACCGACCAAACCGTACCGCTTACACCCCTAGATGCAACCTATAGTTTTATCCGCTTTCATAATCTAGTTTCAATACCCTTGCCTAGAATAACATTTCCCTTTATGCATCTTTACTTTTTAGTTTGTAATCATCTTTTACACTTTTATTTTAGAATATTATATCAATTGAATTCTAGCAGCTCGTCCCTGTGGATTTTCGATACCCGACTTACCGCTGTGCTTGCCCCGCAAGTGTAGTAGTAACTTAGGTTTGTTTGTATAGTCGCAGCGAGACAGAAAATAATGATTGTGGCCTTACGCGACTAAAACTCTCGCGCGCTATCACTATGGGAAGTCATTTAGGGGTATTCCTTAAGAAAAATAAAATTTAACTATTATGGAAAACACTATGAGCGGAGTTTTACCTAGTTAAGTGTAGAAAGAGACTTGCGCGTAGGGTGAATGATGACATTACTAAGGTATAAAGGTTCTACAGTGCACATCGTGGAGAAAAGTGCACGGATCAGAACTTTCGGTATACGCTAAGGAAAGAAGGGGAGTGTTAAGTGTCACTTCATTGTGAGTCAGTACAAGTAGAAGTCGATGTTAAGTGGGACATGGCGAGTAGTCTCCATGGGCACCACTCATACATAGAATTGATCGGAATGAGAGGATCAACCAGAGAATTTCGTAGCAAAACTACGATTCCTAAAATAATAAGAGAGCAATTGTGTGAAATTTTTTGGATGGGGTGCCAACTTTAAGGTAAGGTCACGAGTTCCTTAAAATGTGTGGAACAAGTTGACCCAAAACAAAGTGATTATTATTCTTTTGGGTGGTATACATTATTAGAAAGTCTGCCCCAACTTTTCTTTGAAAATAAGAATCGTGCCGGTAAGGGGTTCTTCTCGGTATTATTCTGAACTAGAATGGGCTCATTGAACCCCACTTTCAAATCAGGATCTCAGAAAGCAGTGGGGATAACGTTTCGTTTTGAGTAGGTTGTATCACCCTTAGTCGGGGAGTAAGCGAGGTGATTAAAGATTAGTGGAATCACGTGAAAGTAATTTTGAATTCATGGTGATCATATCATTTCCACAACGGATGTATCTAGCAAGTGATGTTTAGTACGGTAGAGTTCCGTGGAAGCACTCGTACCTGTTTATTATGGACAAATTGCATATTGAAATTTTGTATGGAAAAACCTTAACTATTCTCCCTCTGGTTGTTTCGAGGTGAGTAGATAATCATGATTTTTGATCGGACGAGTTAGAGTCTGATGACTATGGTGGAATTACCACTGCTATTTTAGGTGACTTTTGAATGTCGTAAGAGTTACGTCGCCGAAAATCGAGATTCAAAGAAACTGACAAGAGTCATCAAATGTTCGCATGGTTTTTATCAAAAAGGGAGTTTTGTGTTTAGAGAAATACGAGTAATTTTTATGTAGTGAGGTGCCGTCTCTTAATAATATTGAGACAATGGGGGAGGGGTAATGATGTCTGGGCTCGTCTTATGCGAATAACAACGGATTGGAGCACAATGTGAAGTTTTGTTATTAAGGTGTGACTCTATAACTGATAGTATTGAGAGTGTTTAATAAGCTTATTGTGAGGCGGGGCGGACTATAGAAATTCTCCTTCCCCGAAAGTCCATTTTGCGTATTAATAAAATATTCAGATCTATTTTTACTAGGCATACCTTATTTTTCGAATTTCGGGATGAAATTTCGTTATTAGGGAGGAAGTATGTAATACCCCACCTTTTTATGGCTTTTAAAATTGGGGATTTACTAAATTTAATTGAGATATTAATTTAATATTAATCCAGACTTTTATTTTAAATATTTACTAGCCTGATGAGAGTTAGAAATTATTGGGAATTTGGTTAATATTACTGGATGAGTAAAGTAATATATGAGATTCATTTTATTAATATTGTCACGAGTGAATAATATGGCAATTGTGGAAATTTAAGTCGGGACACGCCTGTGTCGTGTCGGAACTAAATTTGTATTATAAATGTGTATAACTTATAAGTTGCCCGTATGGTCATTTAGAGTGCGCCAAAGTGTCCGGAAGGGTCTAGATAGTCAGAAAAGTGTACCCGGGGGTTTAGTTTGGGTCTCGGGGCATTTTTAGGCCTAATTGACATCCCGGGAGGGTATTATAGACATTTTGTATTTTTGGGTAATTCAACCCACGAATTTTCTTAGGATATATCAACCATTAGGAGTTGTCTTTTAGGGTTAACAAACAGAGAACCTAAGAACGTCCATTAGAGGAAGGTGGATAGTTTTCCAAGCAATCCAAGGCCTAGAACTCACTTGATTGCAACGCCACAACCACCAAAACGTAGATCGCACAACGAGGAACGCAACCGTACCTTTTTCATTAACAAATCAGACCCTTGAATCCCAGGAAAGTATCTATCTTGTTTATTTCTAGTTGATATTCCTTCCATGTTAGTCTTGGAATGAAAATCATATGTTTTAATTGAAGAATTATATGTTTTGGAAGAGAATTTATATGGCTTGTAGGGAGAATCCATATAGTCTGAAATCTTGATCATATGTAGAGGATTACCAACGAATTTATTATGATATTTGGGAAGAAAATATAGATTAAAATAGAGGTTTGGGATTATTCATGAAAAAATTGGTTTTATAAAGAAATTGGGGATTAAACCCCTTTTTGATTGATTCGTTGAGGATTTATGGATGTTGTTTCGTTAGAACTTGTTTATATATATTGCTTATACATTTGAATTAATTTGATGGGAGTTTGGGACGAAATTATAGAGGTTTGGAGGGGTTAGAATGATTGAACTCGTAGGTTGAAAATTGCAGAAGACTGGGCAAGAACTGCTGGATCGATCGATCGACCCCATTCGTCGATCGATTGATCCCTCCTGGAAAACTGCATATTTTTTTCCTTTTTGTTTAATCCGGATAAAATACCAAAAACCCTTGAATATCTTTTAAATAGTATAATGGGACATGAAGAGGACCAGTAGGGTCTAAGTAGACTCTGTTGAGTGAAATTTAATATGGGATGAAATTGTGGGTTAACGGTCAGTTATTCATACATTGGAAATTATACGTACGTTTACTAAAAGATTGAGACTCATGAAAGATTTAGACCAGAAGGTAAGTGAGGGTATACCTACTGAAATTATACTTAGTGAGAGAGAATACTTCGAGAGATGAGAAGTAAGTATGAAATATATTATAAATGAGAATGAAAGGGACGGATCCATTATGAGAGATAATTGAGTAAAATTTGTGCTAAGAACGGAAAATAATAATTATAGGTCGTGGGAGAACCTAATTTGGAAAATGTGAATATTTATATATATGACTGTGTGACTGTGCATATATTATGTATCTGTGTAAAAAGCATACCCGAGCTACTTGCTATCACGGAGGTTTCCGCGCTGGGACAGTCTTATCTCGATTGGACCTTTATGGGGAATATTGACTCGTACCCTAGAAGATAGTATCTTAGATACATGCTATCTAAAAATGATAGTCGGATGTTCTAAGAGACGTGAGGGTATGTGCTGACCTCTTAGGATTTGGAAGTATGCTTCACCTCCATTTGTATGTGTATTGTGTTAATACAATTCGAGAGTGATTCCGAACTAGTATTTCCCTTAGTATGAGTGAAACGGGGACTTGATAGCAGAGTATGCCAGCACCATAGATTTATGTGGGGTGCCGATAGCATATATATATTATATGATTGGATGATATATGTATATGCTTATATTTGGAAACTTTCTACTGTGTGTATAAGTAGTTAAGTACTAAATAAAAGCTTTAGCTTTATAACAAGTGTTCGTGAATTTTGTAACGGTACTAAGTGGTTCTAAGTAACATAAGAATATGGAAGAGAATGATTTTCTAAAACTAAATAATATGGCCTTGGTACTTCTCGAGATTGAATTTTTTGGAAAAATAAGTTAGATAGACTTATGTGATTAGTAGTACTGTAGGCGTGCACACTAGATGAGAGGTGAGAATTCTCAAGATAATGTCGCGCACTAACGTGGTGGTTATATTAGTAGATAAGCATTTTAAATACTAGCTAAAATATTTTTAAAACTGTTTTACACTCGGGCTCTAACCCGTTTTCTGTCATTTCTTTCTCTCTCTTGTATATATATGTATGTATTATAGGTGCCTAGCCACATGGGCGTCATGCATAGGATCTTTGGATTGGACGTGCTACAGCTTATGTTGGAGTTGCAGTCCCTTGCTTTAGACGACCCCGTCATTGACTCAGTTCCTATTTTAGATCTTTATAGTTAGGGCCTGTGTCGCCCGATTTCCTATTCCGTTTAGATTTGTCAGAGATTTATGTTTATATATATTTCTGGCATTCAGTATTCTTCGGGAGTTAACTCTTGTCAGGATGATTTCATTTATAGTTCTTAAACTTGGGTTGGTTTATCTTGATTGTTTAATTCTTGTGTGTTAATTTTCATCCTTAGCATGTGTTGATACCAAATTTAATCTTCTGACTTAGATCAATCATATGAAGACACGTGGCTATCTACATGGCAACAACATGCACTTTCGAGATAATCACACGCTCCGAGGAACCATGTTACTCCAAGGAACTCATACCCTCTGAGGAACAGACCTCTCCGAGGAACTCATACCCTCCGAGGAACAGACCTTTCCGAGGAACTCATACGCTCCGAGGAATAGACCTCTCCGAGGAACTCTTGAATATCAGAAAGCTTAGGCGGTCCGAGCTGCATCTCGAACAGAGCATTAATTGATGAATAACCAACAGTTCAACTGGTTCATTAAATGATTATCATTTAGACGCACATGCTTAAAGGGCATTAAATGTATTACCCTTTCATATGTATATCATTTAATGTATCACCCTTTCATATGACAGCATCAAGGCTATAAATACGTTGTACAATCCTCATTGTAGGGGACCGGATCTTGAATCCAAACTTTGGGATCCAGAACGGAATTTCTTATAATCGAGAATTCCCAAACACTCAGCAATAAAATAACAGTGGACGTAGGCCATTCTTATAAGGCTGAACCACTTTAAAAATCTTTTGTCTCATTTATTTATCTGTGATTGAATAATTAGAGTGATCTAATTTTTTACATCAACAGATTGGCACCGTCTGTGGGAAACGACTGGTAATATCGTTTTCTCACCAATAACAATCCAATACCAATGGCTAATATACCTGGATCCAGTAATCGAAACACTGGAACCCCTCCAAATCTATCTGCTCCACCAATTATTCCAGATCTGACTGGAATGATGGCGAATCTGGCTCAGGGCCAGACCGTCATGCAAGAAACAATGCGACAACTCATCCAAACCCTCCATGGCGGTGCGCCAGCCCATTCCGGATCACGAAGTATTCAAAGAAATATCCATGCGCCTTCTGTGCGTACTAGGCGTACTAGTTCATATCGCAATGAGGAATCAGAAGATTTTTCCTATCAACCTGGACGAACTTCGTCATTGCGAGCCACAGATACTGAACAACGTGTCACCCTCTCCCCAGAAAGGGCCAGTGAATTGGAAAGATTAAGTAGGGCCTCTCCTTTTGATCGATTAGGCCCTAGGAGGAACAAGAGTCCTCTTAATGCAGCGTCGAGGATTTTTTGACGACCATCAGATTTAAGGGAAGGATCTGCCCAGTCGCGACCAGTTGCTTGTCAAGATGGATCCGATGACCGACTAGCTGCTCGTCAAGATAAATCCCAGGAAGCCACTTCAACGCGATCAGTTGCTCGAACCAATAGGCCCGAGGAAGGGAATGATGCATGGAAAGGATCTAATCAAAGGCTGGAAGATAGATTAGGGGAAATAGCTAAGGCCAAGAACCCTCTACAACGAACCTTTGTTCGAGGAACACCTTTTGTCCAGGATATTATTGATTTCCCAACTCCATCAAAGTTCAAAGCACCTATTGTGACTCCCAAGTACGATGGGAAGACTGTCCCTGTCCTTCATATAGAACAATATCAAGCTGCTGCCGACATCTATGCTATCCCAGACGAGATGAGATGCAGGGCATTCTCAGGAACTCTTACCGGATCTGCTCAGATATGGTATAATAATCTTCCTCGGGGTAAGATTTAAACTTTTCTTATTTTGGCCGAGTTATTCATTGGGAATTTCTGCTTTGGAGCAAAGCCAGTTAAACGAGTAGCACATTTGTTAAGTGTTAGAAAAAAGGCTGGTGAGAGTATCAGAGATTATATAACTCGTTTTAATAATGAGAAACTCGAAGTCATTGATTACGAGGAGAAGACAGCGATTACTGCTTTGATGTGTGGACTGCTGCCAAACAAGTTGTACTATACTTTAGCCAAAGATCCACCTCGAACCATGTCGGACCTGATGGGAAAAGCGTCCAAGATTATGAATGCCGAGGAGGCTATGTCCGCGAAGAAGAATATGGACGCCAAAGAAACCAAGGTGGAAGGTGATAAAGCTAAGAAGAAAGAGCACAAGAACAATGGTGGTAACAAACATTCCAAAAGTAGGTCGTCATGGGAGGTCTTGAAGAAATTTGATAATTACACACCTTTGAAGGAAAATATCAACCACGTCCTGGAAGAAATTAAGAACAGCGAGGAGTTAAACTGGCCAAAGAAAATGAAGTCAGACCCTGACACGAGTAATAGGGAGAAATATTGCGAGTTCCATAAGGATCATGGCCATATGACCAAAAATTGCATAGCTCTTCAGAACGAGATTGAAACACTCATCCGACGAGGAAAGATAGCAAAGTATGTTGATCGGGGAGGCGAAAGAAGAAACAACGACTGAACTAAAGAGAGGTCTAGATCTCCTCGTCGAGCAGAGGAGAAAAATAAGAGAAACCATGAAGATGATCCAGATGATGACCCCGATCTTCCCAAGAAACCAAGGCAGCCAGAACGAGAGGTATTTTCAATACGCTTTGGTTCATTTGATTGTAATGTTATTACAGGAGGAGATGCCGGAGGGGGAGACCTTACTGCAGAAAGAAAAGCTTACCTCGGAGAGGATCAAGCTTGCTCGTACATTCAGCGAATAAATTTAGCTGAGGAAGATCGCCCGAGAAAGGTGAACAAAGAAAAATTAGTCATTGGGTTTTCAAAGAATGATCTTGCAGGAGTTTTATATCCTCATGACGACCCACTGGTGATCAAAATGAGAATGAAGGAGGTAATGATTTCAAGAGTGCTGGTCGATAACGGTAGCTCGGCAGACAGCATGTTCTACTCATGTTTCGATAGTTTAAATTTAAAGCTATCTCAACTGGAGCCTTATCACAGACCCTTCATATGTTTTGCTGGCGAGAAAGTGTTTCCACTTGGGACGATCAAGTTGGATATATTCATTGGTACGTGGCCTGCTTGTCGGACAGAAAGAATACGCTTTTTCATGATGGATAAGAATGTCCAGTCATCATACAATATCATCATGGGAAGAGTAGGATTGAAGAAGTTCAAGGCTGTACCATCTACAGTGCATCAATGCCTAAAATTTCTAACAAACTTTGGAGTAGGAGTTATGAAAGGTGATCAGAAAGTAGCTCGGGAGTGCTATTATTCATCCGCCGAGCAAGATGAACTGGAAGAATCAAAGAAAAAGATTACTACCTATCAAGTGGATAAAGGTGCAAAAATTAAAACATTGGATCCTCGAGATGAGTCGCAACTCGTGAAGGGTCAAGTGGTGGAAGCTACTGAAAACATCATTCTGGACGACGAGCACCCTGAGCGAACTACTCAAATAGGTTCATCGTTGGAAGCCTCATTAAAATAAGAATTGATAACTTTCCTTAGAAGCAGAATACAAACTTTTTCATGGAGTCATGAAGATATGCCTGGGATAGACCCAAACTTCTTATGTCACGAGCTCAATGTGAATAAGGAGCTCAACGTGAATAAGGAGGAAGTCGAGAAGCTCCAGAAAGCTTGCTTTATTGAAGATGTTAAATATCCAGATTGGTTAGCCAATGTGGTGATGGTAAAGAAGAAAAATAACAAATGGAGGATGTGTGTGGACTTCACCGACCTCAACAAAGCATGCCCAAAAGATCACTTTCCACTGCCCCGAATTGATCAACTGGTGGATGCTACCTCGGGACATGAGTTGCTGAGATTCATGGATGCTTATTCTGGTTATAATCAGATCAAAATGAAACCTGAAGACAGGGAGGGTACTTCTTTCATTACTCCTAGGGGAACTTATTGTTATAATGTTATGCCTTTTGGTTTAAAAAATGCAGGTGCGACATATCAGAGGCTGATGAACAAGGTCTTTGCTGAACAAATCAGTGACAATATGGAAGTCTATGTTGACGACATGCTGACAAAAAGCAAGAAAGCTGCCGATCATCTAGTTGACTTAAGTCAAACTTTTGATCAACTAGATAAATATCAAATGAAGCTGAACCCGATGAAGTGCATCTTTGGAGTACGAGAAGGCATGTTTCTCGGGTACATTGTCAATTAACGAGGCATTGAAGCAAATCCTGAAAAGATCAAAGCTCTATTAGGGCTGCGATCTCCAATAACGAAGAAGGAAGTACATAGTCTCACAGGACGAGTAGCGGCACTCAACAGATTTGTGTCACGAGCAACTGATAGATGTCTCCCATTCTTCAAGACACTCAGAAAGACTTTTGAGTGGAATGATGAATGCGAGAAGGCTTTTCAAGACTTGAAGAAATACTTGGGAGCACCTCCGCTGTTGTCCAGGCCGGTGATGGTAGAAAAATTACATTTATACCTTGCAGTATTCGAGAATGCAGTTAGCTCGCTGTTGATCAGAGTGGAGAATAGAGTACAAAAGCCAATTTACTACACAAGTAAGACCTTCCGAGGAGCAGAGATCAGATATCCAAGGCTGGAGAAATTGGCACTGGCGCTGATTGAGGCGAGTAGGAGAATGAGGCCATATTTCCAGGCTCATACCATAGTAGTATATACCGATATGCCATTAAGACAAGCCCTTCACAAGATAGAAAATCAGGGAGATTGATGTACTGGGCAATAGAACTCGGAGAATATGATATAATTTATGAACCCAGCTCATCACTAAAAGGGCAAGCTGTAGCAGATTTCATAGCGGAGTTCACCTATCCTGATACCCCCGAGGAGCAAAAGTTGCTCGCTGATCAACTTGTGGATGTTACTGGATCAACAAACACAAGCCCAGACCAATTCCGATTGGTAAAAGGGCGTGTGGATGTTACAGGATGTGATGCAGAGATAGTTGGGAGAACTCCGGATGAGGAACAAGAGTTGCTTGCTGATCAACCTGTGGATGTTAGGGATCAACAAACACTGGCTCAGACCAACTCCGATTGGTAAAAGGGCAAGTGGATGTTACAAAATCATTAAATTCGAGCCCAGACCAACTCCGGTTGGTAAAAGGGAAAGAAGAAATGATCGATGAGGAGCGAGAAAAATCTGGGGAGGATGAAAAGAAGCAGCAAATATTTCACCGAGGAACTTTGACTGATTCGAAATTTGAAGACGAGTTACCTATATGGAGGTTATATGTAGATGGCTCATCTTGCAATGCAGGATGTGGCGCGGGGATAGTTTTGAGCACTCCGGACGAGGTCGACATGGAATACGCCTTGCGTTTCCAATTCAAAGCTTCCAACAATGAGGCTGAATATGAGGCCATGATTGCAGGGCTTAATTTGGCAAAAGTTATGGAGGCGCAGCAAGTTATGATCTTCAGTGACTCTCAACTGATTGTAAACCAAATGATGGGAGTATATGCAGTTAGAGGAGAATTAATGATCAGATATCATGCAAAGGCAAAGGAGCTGGTGTCAAAATTTGTCGCTATTCAGCTGGTCAGAATACCAAGAATGGAGAATGCGAGAGCAGACGCCCTAGCTCGACTAGCATCAGCTACTCGCACCGAGCTACGATGAACAATCCCAATTGAAGTGTTAGCTGGTCGGAGTATAGATGAAGATCTGACGATGAACTTTATCACCTTTGATTTAGGTCCATCTTGGATGGATCCCATCAGGGTGTATATCGAGGAGGGAGAATTGCCAATTGACAAGCTCGCAGGCAAGAAATTGAAGTTTAAAACTGCTCGGTATGTACTAACTAATGGTGTTTTATATAGACTAGGAATAATGGCAGGTTTGCAGAGATGTGTACATCCCTCCGAGGTGAAAGATTTGATTGAAGAGATCCATGAAGGATCTTGTGGAGCACATGTAGCAGGTCGGACACTTTTACAAAGGGTGATGACGCAGGGATACTACTGGCCGACGATGAGGGCTGATTGTATAGCCTATGCCAAGAAATGTGACAAGTGTTAGCGTTTCTCCTCCATCTGAAGAACTCCACAAGCATTGTTGACACCCATAACTTCCCCTTGGCCATTTGCCATGTGGGGAATTGATTTGGTTGGACCACTGCCAACGACCCGAGGAAGGTTCAAGTACCTCGTCGTCGCAGTGGATTATTTTACTAAGTGGGTAGAAGCTTAGCCACTCATTGATATGACGTATGAGAAGGTTTACCAATTTATTTCGAAGAACATCATTTGCCGATATGGTCTCCCTCATGCCTTCATCACAGAACATGGAACACAATTTGATAATGAGGAGTTTGCCGCCTATTGTCATCAGTCAAACATTTTGAAGGTTCATTCAGCACCAGACCATCCTCAAAGCAATGGACAAACTGAAGTGACAAACAGAACGCTGCTAAACGGTTTGAAGAAACGATTGGACAATGCAAAAGCAAACTGGATCAACGAGCTACAATCAGTACTTTGGGCTTACAGAACTACTCCCCGAGTAGCAACTGGAGAATCACCATACATGCTGGCATTTGGAAGTGAAGCTGTCATACCTGCCGAGTTGGGTCTCCCAACACATAGGGTACTGAATTTCAATTCCCCTGTCAGCGACTTAATGAGAAGACTGGATTTAGACATGCTCGAGGAAGTTAGAGAAGAAGCAGCCATTAGAAATGCTGCTTACCAGCAACAAACAACTTTGTTTTACAACAAGAGAGTGAAGAAGTGCGACCTGAAAGAAGGAGACTATGTGCTGAAGAAAGTAATTCAAAAACATAATAAACTGGAGGCAAACTGGCATGGACCATACCAAGTTACAGAAGTTGTTCGACCAGGAACTTATCGAATAGCCACTTTAGAAGGCGAGGAGTTTAAGAATGCATGGAATACAGAGCATCTGCGCAAGTATTATCAGTGATGTATATGTAACTCAGTTTCCATCAGTATGAATAAAATGAAAATATTCTGCAAGTCTCTCTGTTTATTGAAAAAATTTCGGGGAATACTAGTGCTATGCACTACTCGGCACTCGGCAGACTACTCAAGAAAATATTCCAAACTGTACCAACTTAGTTGGTCGACGAGGAGAAAATATTCCAAACTGTACCAACTTAGTTGGTCGACGAGGAGAAAATATTCCAAACTGTACCAACATAGTTGGTCGACGAGGAGAAAATCGAAAATATTCCAAACTGTACCAACTTAGTTGGTCGACGAGGAGAAAATATTCCAAACTGTACCAACTTAGTTGGTCGACGAGGAGAATTCATTGACCTTGGTTGGTCAGACACATTTTATGAAAAAGACAAAAATTTACCAAGTATGGTTAGTCGGGGATAAACTCTCACTAACTATAATTGGTCGACGAGCACAATTTAACAACCTTGGTTGGTTGGAAAAATTTTAAACATTTTTATACTCATTATTAAGTGATCGAGCAACATTACTGATACTTGTAACTTTTTTATTACTAAGTTGGTCGATGAACAGCACAATATTATTATCTTTTTAACAGATATGCATAAATATAAAGTGTTGATATTTACAAGACAATAGCAATTAAGATTTGCAAACAGAAATGAAATTTTTCATTAAATTCGAAATAAATTACATTGATGATAAAATGAAAGTTACATTGATATGTATGCTAACTATTACATCAAAAATTTCTATTCTACTGGTCTTTTCCCTTCAGCTTTTGATGCAGGTTCCTCGCCAGCAGGCGGATCATTGAAAGACTGAGGAGAATTGATGAAGTTCAAATCCTTCAGCATCCTGACGTTCATCACAGAAGGTCGATCTAAAAGATGCTCGGGACGAGATACCTCAATTTGAGAATGTAAATTGTAGTCACCGAGGTATTTTTCAATTAAGCTCCGAGGAATGGCACGAGCTGGGATCCATTCCATGTCCAAATTATACGGTGGCACAGGCAAGTCGAGCAACCCGGGATCGTGGTAGTCCCACAGATAGTGTCCTTGTTCGAGCTTCAGCACACCTAAGGCGTTCAGCCAGCCTTGCTTGTAGCCCTCATTATTGGCATTCTGGATACGATCGTCCAAGTGAAATAATGCTTCGTTGTATCCAGCCATCCAAAACTCCCTGGGCTGTTTGTGGAATTTATATGTTAGCCTTTCTAGCTTCTTGTGAAGACTCTTGATGAAAAGCTCATTAGTCTCCAACACTGATTTCTTTCAGAGAGTTGTTTTTCCAGGTCTCTAATTTTCTTTGACATGTCAGACAAAGCTTGGTTCTTAGCCATTAATTGGAAGGCTTGGTTCTCTAAGGCAGATGTTGTCCTCTGTTCCTCCACAAGCACCCGAGCTGCTCTTCCTCATCCCCGAGGAGCTCTTGCTCGTCCCCGAGGAGATGAGGAAGGGACCGACCTTTTCAAGGTGTCCAACTCTTGCCTCAATTTGGCATTCTCAACCTCTAAAAATGAAAATCCCTCGTCAGTCACTGGGATTATAGCTGTTGAAGAAGAGGCTGCAGACTTCAACTGTGCTAGATCTTTCTGCAAATTGTTATTCTCTTGCTCCAACAGCTCGACAATCTGTCTACATGCTTCAACTTCACCCCTTAGGGTTCTCTCCCTGACATCGTACCCAGCAAGGAGCTTCTCGTAGCCCTTCTCGGCAGAAAGCTGCTGATACCTCTTCTCATACCCCTCATGCAACAGGGCAGTTAATTCCTTGTACTGATTCTAAAGGTCTTCGAGGGTACACTGGAGATCCTCGATCATTTCATAGTAGGCCACATTATTGGCTACCGCTCGATCAAGCAGACACTTCAAGTACTGATATGCTTCAACTGCCTGTTCTGAAGCATCATAACCAAGGATGTCGGCAACTTCTGATGCACTCAGGTCTGCGTGACCAGCCTTATAATATTCATTACATTGCCACATCAGCTTTGTATCATTGGCAGATAGCAGGTCCATCCTGGCCAGAAACTAGCAGAGAAAGAAAAAATAATCATCAAAAAGAAGATCAAGACAGAATACAAATAGAAAAGAGACAACCGTAAGGAAGAAAACTCAAATTTTATTAGATCATAGTGCAGAGTTACAAAGATCTTGGTTACATTTGACAAAAAAGAAAAAGAGAAAGAGAAAACTGAACAACACTACACCTTTTCCTTATCTCCCAAAACCTTCTCGGGAGGTTGGGAAGAGGAGGCAGGTTGCTCGGAGGGAACTGTGACTTGTTCGGAGAGCACCAGCTGTTGCTCAGAAGAAGAAACTACTTGCTCGGCAGCAGGTTGGATGGTTAGGGCATGTTCTCCCACTACCATTGAAGACTCCTCAGAGGTAGCTTCGTCCTCTTCTAATTCTTCTGGAGTAGGAGGGGGACCAGGTATGTGTCTCTGGAAGAGCTCGGATGACTCGTCGACCTTCAATTCCTGAAGGGCAGCAACCCATCCGTCCCTGAAATACTTTACACTGCCATAATCCACTTGAGAGACCATGGAAGCACATCCCTTATCCCAACCTTTTTCCCAGCCAGAGCTGAAGGACTTCTTCACGGCAGCTTTCCTTTTGGCCTTCTCCAAGGCAAGTTTCTCGGAAAGCAAAATATCAGCAGCTTTCAGTTTTTGTTCATCTTCCTCCTTCTGCCGAGTTATTTCCTGGAGTTGGACCAACCTCTCCTCAGCAGCCTTGAGTTTATTTTCAAATTCCCCAGCAGTCTTGAGCTTCACATCGTGCTCTTTATTAGCCTTCTCCAAGGCATTCACTTTCCTCTCCAAATCCCTGGAGGCCTCAGCAACCCGAGTTTTCTCCTGCTCGGAGGAAGCAAGTTTCTTCTCCCAGACTGCCTTATCAGTATCGTACCTCTGGCGAGATTCCTCCAAGGAATTGGTAGCTTCTTTCAGAGCTCCCTCCACACAGGACGAGGAGCAAGAAGCTTTGATTACTTCATCCTTATTAAGGATTATGTTGAAGTAGCTCGTCAACTGTAAACAGAAAAAGAAAGCAAAGTCAGAAACAAAAATGAGAAATAACAAAGGAAAATACGAAAAGTTCAAAGTAAAGGTACTTACTGAAGCAAGATGACGAGCAGCCAAAAAACTAACCATATCCCGAGTAAGGTTATCTTCATTACCTTGCACCTCGGGAATGGTCAAGGACTTTACCGAGCTCATTTCAGAGCTCGGGGAAACAGATATGGGAACCCCAGTCTCAGCAGCAGGGGGCTGAATGGTGGTGTCAGAAAAATTGACTGAGGAGCTCTTCTTCAGCCTCCTCGGGGGAACAGGTACAACCAAGGAAGAATCCTTGGTCGGTGATATCACAATCACCTCTCCAGGAGCAGCGGAGCTGCTCGGAGCCACTGCGGGCTTCTCGGTAATCTTCGCAGGAGCAGCTGGAGGAGCTGCAGCAGTTTTCTTTGTCCCCTCCCTTAGGACGTCAATCCTAATCCTTTTTACCTCCCCAGAGCCGGAGGCAGTTTTCTCAAACAGAGCAGGAGTCCTTCTCTTCTTCATCCTTTCGCTCAACGGAACGTGAGATTCTAGCGAAGAACTTACAGAGGGTGGTACTGGCTCTGCTTCACTGATCACTAGACGAGCAGTGAAAGAAGTTGTATAGCTCTTGTATTGGAGCAGATAGGAGGCTGATCGAATGTGCTCGTCAGCAACCCTTTGATGTAGCCCCAGATAAGTCCCAAATGCCTTATATTAACATCTGTTTCTTTTGGGCACTTTCTCTTGCTATCAACTGCAAATAAACAAACATTGTTATCAGTAACACATTTTACCAAACACAAAACAAACATGATTTCAAGATAAATGAAATAAAATAAAAATAACCTATCCCATTGCCATAAGGAGGGCATCTGGGACCCTGGTAAACCTCATCTCCAGTTAAAGGAGGGTGTTGCCAATTTTTTACAACAACCCCATGTTCAAAATAATCCCTGTTGGCATCAGGGAGATTGACTACTAAGGCTCTATTTATAAACCTAGTTTTTAAATAATAAATATTATCATTAACTGCCCATCTATAGCAGTACATGATTTCTGGAATTCCTATACGAGTTCCATGCACTTGATTTAATTTATGCACCCCATTAACTATTCTCCATGTGTTGGGGGCTATTCGTGCAGGAACAACATCAAAGTACTGACAGAATGCCAGACACAGAGGATTTGGTGGAAAATAAAATCCACACTCAGCAAAAAATTGACTGGGGAACCAATGTCCCTCGGCCAAATTGAAATAATTAGAAGGCTCAGAAAGCTCTTCCAAGACAACCCAAGAGGGAATGGAAAAATCAGATCGAAATTTGTCAAGAGACTCAACTGGGTAAACCATGATGATGAATTAAAAGAAATGAAGAAGAAGAAAGAAGATCTTACAGAAAAAAGACTGAAGCTGTTGACAATGAACGACGGAAGAGATGAACGCACAAGAGAGTAGAAGATAATGAAAAACTCGAAGATGAAAATTTGAAAAGATAGAAGACGATGGGAGTCTCTGTGAAGTTTAAATACCTTGCCTTGGGAACTGGCAAAGTAATGATTACAAAAAGGATTATTACATTACCGGCGGCTAAAAAGGCATTAAATATTGGCGCGGGAATCAAAGCGAACAACAGCGGCTAAAAAGGCAAAAAGTGACGCGGGAAACGAAGCGAGCAGAAAAGTCCAAAAAAGCATGATTCTACGAATTGAGATGGAGAAATAAATACAAGGGAGATGATCCTAAAAATCAGGAAGAACTATTTAAAGCTATCGTATTCTGAGAAAGAATGTTATATATTCCTCAAATTTTGAACTACGAAACATTGGGGGCTTCTGTTGATACCAAATTTAATCTGCTGACTTGGATCAATCATATGAAGACACGTGGCTATCTACATGGCAACAACATGCACTTCCGAGATAATCACACGCTCCAAGGAACCATGTTACTCCGAGGAACTCATACCCTCCGAGGAACATACCTCTCCGAGGAACTCATACCCTCCGAGGAACAGACCTCTCCGAGGAACTCTTGAATATCAGAAAGCTTAGGCGGTCCGAGCTGCATCTCGAACAGAGCATTAATTGATGAATAACCAACAGTTTAACTGGTTCATTAAATGCTTATCATTTAGATGTACACGCTTAAAGGGCATTAAATGTATTACCCTTTCATATGTATATCATTTAATATATCACCCTTTCATATGACAGCATCAAGGCTATAAATACGTTGTACAATCCTCATTGTAGGGGACCGGATCCTGAATCCAAACTTTGGGATCCAGAACGGAATTTCTTATAATCGAGAATTCCCAAACACTCAGCAATAAAATAACAGTGGACGTAGGCCATTCTTATAAGGCTGAACCACTTTAAAAATCTTTTGTCTCATTTATTTATCTGTGATTGAATAATTAGAGTGATCTAATTTTTTACATCAACAACATGTATGTGATTTCTTAAACTGTTGGGTATTAAAAAGTTTTTCATATTGGAATTTAATAAAGTAAAAATAAGACTTTAAATTGTCTTGACACTTAGTTTAATTATTTAGGGTGTTTAAATTGGAAATAATTATGTTACGACAGTGATCCTGAGAATGAACCAACGGTCCACCTTGATTTTAATTTAATAAAGGACTGATCACCCAGTATTTAATTAGGCGGGGGGTCACAGGTGGTATCAAAGCATCAGGTTCTAGTGTCCTTTAGAATCTGTGCGGCTTATTATGCTTCTAGCGTAGCTTTCTTTGATATAGAGCCCTATGTTTAGGATTGTTGATTTCTTTAGTGTGATCTCATCTTCTGCTATCACGTATATATTAGTGAATCTTATTTGTGTTCGAACGTGTTCGAACAAGAACTATGGCAGATGAGGGCCGTTGGGAAAGTAGCGGGGGGCAAGGCTTAGTGAGGTTGTGAAGTATATTAGAGGATGATGACTATAGTCGAGGTCAGCCCTATTATGGCACAAGAGGCCAGGACTGTAAAGACGGCTAGGACGCAGTCTACTAATTCCAAGTGCTGCCATAGTCGAAAGTGATGCCAAATTTGACTCACCCAATGTGGTACGCTTGGGAGAGGGTCAAATGGATAATTGAGGAGAGTCATAGGTGGAAGTTCAAGAAATGAGGGAATTGTGTGTGTTAACCAACGAAGGTAATATATTCAAAGACTTGGGCATATGGCGGAGTATGGTTAACTGGAAGTGAAAGTTTAGGGTAAATTTTTTCTTAACTCATCGGAGCAAAGTTATAATTGTGGGAGTCAACCACCACATTTAATAGTGAAATGTTGCATCAATGGAAGGACCTTAAGTACAGTTTAATCGCACGTTCCTTCATCAGTTGTTCAGAATAAGATGTGAACGTTATTCAGAACCCATCACGGAAGGGCCAAACAGGGGTCCATTTGTAAATGAATTTAGACTTTTAGCAAATCTTGTATCAGCGAAAGTGGATACCAATGGTAGAAACGATTTCAAGTGGGAGATTAACTTGTAAGGAAAGTTGACAACACTTAAAGAGAATAATGTTTGGAAGTCGATCCATATGGTGACAATGTCACAAATTGTCCGTAGAAATGTTAACGCTCTTATGTGAAATGAGCTAAAGTAATCAAAAGATTTGGATGGAGAATGAGACTAGATGAAACGCAGTTAGCAATGCGCCACAAGGGGGAGACCCATCAGGGGGATCATTTAAATGATTCGGATAGCTAAATTATTACAAAGTGATGGTGAATTCAGTAAGTGCTATTGAAGCCAGTAGCACGTTCCTTAGGACCAACAAAGCTAAGGGAACGATGGGGTAGCCATCAGGGTCGAGACTATTTAAGTTCGAGAGAAGGATAACCCTAATAGGGTCCGTATGATAGGAGATAAGTGGGTTACGTGTTGAGGTATTTTATGGAGAGCGAAACCACACGAGTTAAATTTTTTCGAAGCGGGAAAAAGGACAAGGGTATGGTGCTTGCAAGGGAAATGGTTAATATAATTTTTGATTTGATTCAAACAGACGCGTTATGTCTGGAAGACCATTACGTAACCAAGGCAATTGGAAAAGTAGAAGTATGAGTTTTATCCTCGGAGAATGAGGCGTGTTTTATGTGATGCGAGTGAGCCACTACATTTTTGTTTATTTCTAGATTCGCATGTGAGAAGAATTTAGTGCGTATATCTATAGCGTTATTATTATGTGTATGTTTTCCCTGGTATAGCGGGGTTATCTTCAGTGTTATCCGTGGAGGATAAATGGGTGCCTTGTTTGTGTTATGTAATTTATTGATATTACTCATTTTAGTGATGTGTTATGCGAGTATATTATTATACTGATTATGGTTTTAGATAAATGGTTAGAACGATAGTAAGTAGTGATTGCACGGCTATCGGGGTTTCTCCCCTAGTGAAGCATATTTTGTTCTGGCAAAAACCTCACCTGCGAGAGGGTCGGGCTCGCACTCATATTATATATTATAAAGACTTCGAAGGGTAATGTGGTACGAAAATGTTTAATCCCAGGGTGTTTAGGGACATTGTTATTATGATTCAGTGTGTATTGGGTTTACCGTTCGGCGGAACGATTTCACTCATTATTATGTATAGCGCTCATGACTTAGTGTTAGGAGGAGCGCATTGCTATATATATCCTTTGGGAATGTGAAAGTTAGGACTTATATTCATATGTTTGGGAATGGGATTTTGAGAGTCCCGATTGTATACATACGAGGTTTATGGAATGTGATTACCACCAATACTGAGCAATAGTGCAATTAGTGAAAAGTTCTTTATTTCAGTACACTTGCGAGAGGAGATGTAGATTTTCTATCAAAAGATGGAAACGAGGGGTACACGTTATGGGCGGTGGACCCAACGAATTTCGATAACCGACATTGCTAGGTAGTAGTGTATTGGGGGGTTCTTTGTTTGGATTTCACTTTGCGAGACATCCCATGCATGAAACTTAGCATGAGGTTGGAAGTAGAGAGATGTTTGGTCATTAGTCCATGAGTCTAGTACCTCGGTCGTTATAGGAGCCGATAATTATGATTGTAAGTTAAGTTGAGTGATGATTTAAGGCCAGTGGAGTCAGTTGTGTGGTAAGAAAACATTGGAAGTTTTGTTTTATCACCCAATCGAAGGGTGGAACGATGATATGGAGGTTTGGGAGTACCCAATGGTGTAACCACGTTGTGTCACAAGGGAAAAAAGAAGTGGGTGTTATGTGTGAAGCATAGGTGATGCTTACACCAGCATGCATGATTTATAGGGTGTGTGGGCATCCTGGTTAGATGTTGCTTGAATCATTCAAGTTTAAGAGACGTGGAAATAGACACGTGGAATATATGTTTGTGAGAATGACATAACGAAGTGGAACTGGTAGAGTGTATTAAGTGTGGTGCGAAGGACGATAATCCATATATACATGTACGATCAGAGTAGCAAACACAAATTTAGTTAGAAGGCTATGGGAAGTCATTTAAGGGTATTCCTTGAGAAAAATAAAATTTAACTATTTTGGAAAACACTCTGAGCGGAGTTTTACCTAGTCAAGTGTGGAAAGAAACTTGTGCGTAGGCTGAATGATGATATTAGTAAGGTATAAAGGTTCAGCAGTGCACATCGTGGAGAAAAGTGCACTGGTTGGAACTTTCGGTATACGCTAAGGAAAAAAGGGGAGTGTTAAGTGTCACTTCATTGTGAGTCAGTATAAGTAAAAGTCGATGTTGAGCGGGACATAGCGAGTAGTCTCCGCGGGAACCACTCATAGATAGAAATCGATTGGAACGAGAGGATCAACCAGAGAATTTTGTAGCAAACCTACGATTCCTAACATAATAAGAGAGCAATTGTGTGAAATTTCTTGGATGGGGTGCCAACTTTAAGGTAAGGTCATGAGTTCCTTAGAATGTGTGGAACAAGTTGACCTAAAACAAAGTGGTTATTATTCTTTTGGGTGGTATACACTATTAGACAGTGTTCCCCAACCTTTCTTTGAAAATAAGAATCGCACCAGTAAGGGGTTCTTCCCGGTATTATTCTGAACTAGAATGGGCTCTTTGAACCCCACTTTCAAACCAGGATCTCAGAAAGAAGTTGGGATAACATTTTGTTTTGAGTAGGTTGTATCACCCTTAGCCGGGGAGTAAGCGAGGATATTAAAGATTAGTGGAACCACGTGAAAGTAATTTTGAATTCATGGTGATCATTTCATTTCCACAAAGGATGTTTCTAGCAAGTGACGTTTAGTACGGTAGAGTTCCGTGGAAGCACTCGTACCTGTTTATTGTGGACAAACTGCTTATTGAAATTTTGTGTGAAAAAACCTTAACTATTCTCCCTCTGGTTGTTTCGAGGTGAGTGGATAATCAGGGTTTTTGATCGTCCGAGTTAGAGTCTGACGACTGTGGTGGAATTACCACTGCTATTTTAGGTGACTTTTGAATGTCATAAGAGTCACGTCGCCAAAAATCGAGATTCGAAGAAACTGACAAGAGTGGTCAAATGTTCGCATGATTTCTCTCAAAAAGGGAGTTTTGTGTTTAGATAAATACGAGTAATTTTTACGTATTGAGGTGCGGCCTCCCAATAATATTGAGACAATGGTGGGGGAAATGATGTGTGGGCTAGTCTTATACGAATAACAACGGATTGGAGCACAATGTGAAGTTCTGTTATTAAGGTGTGACTCTATAAATGATAGTATTGAGAGTGTTTAATAAGCTTATTGTGAGGCCGGGGGGACTATAGAAATTCGCCTTACCCGAAAGTCCGTTTTACGTATTGATAAAATATTCAGATCTATTTTTACCAAGAATACCTTATTTTCTGAATTTCGAGACGAAATTTCGTTATTAGGGGGGAAGTATGTAATACCCCGTCTTTTTATGGCTTTTAAAATTGGGAATTTACTAAATTTAATTGAGATGTTAATTTAATATCTATCCGGACTTTTATTTTAAATATTTACTAGCGTGACGAGAGTTAGAAATTATTGGGAATTTGGTGAATATTACTGGATGAGTAAAGTAATATATGAGATTGATTTTATTAATATTATCACGAGTGAAAATTTATGAGATTGAATTTGGTGAATATTACTTGATGAGTAAAGTAATATATGAGATTGATTTTATTAATATTATCACGAGTGAATAATATGGCAAATGTGGAAATTTAAGTCGGGACACGCCTATGTCGTGTCAGAACTAAATTATTATTATAAAAGTGAATAACTTATAAGTCACCCGTATGATCGTTTCGAGTGCGCCAAAGTGTTCGGAAGGGTCGAGATAGTCAGAAAAGTGTACCCGGGGGTTTAGTTTGGGTCTCGGAATGTTTTTAGGCCTAATTGACATCCTGGGAGGGTATTATAGTCATTTTGTATTTTGGGGGTAATTAAACCCAAGAATTTTCTTAGGATATATCAACCATTAGGAGTTGTCTTTTAGGGTTAACAAACAGAGAACCTAAGAACGACCATTAGAGAGGAAGGTGGAGAGTTTTTCAAGCAATCCAAAGCCTAGAACTCACTCGATTGCACTGCCACCACCACCAAAACATAGATCGCACAACGAGGAACGCAACCATATCTTTTTCATCAATAAATCACACCCTTCAATACCAGGCAAGTATCAATCTTGCTGATTTCCAGTTGATATTCCTTCCATCTTAGTCTAGGAATGAAAATCATATGTTTTAATTGAAGAATTATATGTTTTGGAAGAGAATTTATACGGGTTGTAGGGAGAATCCATGTAGTCTGAAATCTTGATCATATGTAGAGGATTACCCACGAATTCAATATGATATTTGGGAAGATAATCTAGATTAAAATAGAGATTTGTGATTATTCATGAAAATTTTGGTTTTATAAAGAAATTTGGGATTAAACCCCTTTTTGATTGATTCGTTGAGGATTTATTGATATTGTTATGTTAGAACTTGTTTATATATATTGCTTATACGTTTGGATTACTTTGATGGGAGTTTGGTATGAAATTATAGAGGTCTTGAGGGGTTAGAATGATTGAACCCGTAGGTTGAAAATTGCAGAAAACTGAGTAAGAACTGCTTGATCGATCGATCGACCCCATTCATCGATCGATCGATCCCCTCTCAAAAACTGCATATTTTTTCCTTTTTGTTTAATCCGCATAAAATACGTGGGAACCCTTGAATATCTTTTAAGTAGTATAATGGGACATGAAGAGGACCAGTAGTGTCTAAGTAGACTCTGTTGAGTGAAATTTAATATGGGATGAAATTATGGATTAACGGGGAGTTATTCATACATTGGAAATTATGTGTACGTTTACTAAAATATTGAGGTTCGTGAAAGAGTTAGACCAGAAGGTAAGTGAGGGTATACCTACTGAAATTATACTTAGTGAGAGCGAATACTTCGAGAGATTAGAAGTAAGTATGAAATATATTATAAATGAGAATGAAAGAGACGAATCCGTTATGAGAGATAATTGAGTAAAATTTGTGCTAAGAACGGATAATAATAATAATTATGGGTCGTGGGTGAACCTAATTTGGAAAACGTGAATATTTATATATATCACTGTGTGACTGTGCATATATTATGTATCTATGTAAAAAGCATACCCGAGCTACTTGCTATCACGAAGGTTTCCTCACTAGGACAGTCTTATCTCGATTGGACCTTTATGGGGGATATTGACTCGTACCCTAGAAGATAGTATCTTAGATACAGGCTATCTAAAAATGATAGTCAAATGTTCTAAGAGATGTGAGGGTATGTGCTGACCTCTTAGGATTTTAAACTATGCTTTGCCTCTATTTGTATGTGTATTGTGTTAATACAGTTTGAGAGTGATTCCGAACTAGTATTTCCCTTCGTATGAGTGAAATGGGGACTTGATAGCAGAGTATGCCAGCACCATAGATTTATGTGGGGTGCCAATAGTATATATATATATATATATTATATGAGTGATTGATGTATATATATATATATATATGAGATTATATATGGAAACTTTCTACTGTGTGTATAAGTAGTTAAGTACTGAATAAAAGCTTCAACTTTATAACAAGTGTTCGTGAATTTTGTAACGGTACTAAGTGGTTTTAAGTAATGTAAGAATATGGAAGAGAATGATTTTCTAAAACTAAATAATATGGCCTTAGTATATCTCGGGATAGAATTTTTTGGAAAAATAAGTTAGATAGACTTATGTGATCAGTAGTACGGTAGGCGTGCACACTAGATGAGAGGTGAGAATTCTCAAGAGAGTTTCGCCCACTAACATAGTGGTTATATTAGCCGCTAAGCATTTTAAATAATTGCTAAACTATTTTTAAAACTGTTTTACACTCGGGTTCTGACCCGTTTTCTGTCATTTCTTTCTCTCTCTTGTATATATATGTATGTATTAAAGGTGCCTAGACACAGGGGCGTCATGCATAGGATCTTTGGAGTGGACGTGCTGCAGGTTATGTGAGAGTTGCAGGCCCTTGCTTTAGATGACCTCGTCATTGACTCAGTTACTATTTTAGATCTTTATAGTTAGGGCATGTGTCTCCCGATTTCCTATTCCGTTTGAATTTGTCAGAGATTTATGTTTATTTATATTTTCAGCATTCAGTACTCTTCGGGAGTTAACTATTGTCAGGATGATTTCATTTATTGTTCTCAAACTTGGGTTGGTTTATCTTGATGCTTTAATTATTGTGTGTTGATTGCCATCCTTAGCATGTATGTGATTTTTTAAACTGTTGGTTATTAAAAAGGTTTTCATATTGGAATTTAGTAAAGTAAAAATAAGACTTTTAAATGTTTTGACACTTAGTTTAATTATTTAGGGTGTTTAAATTGGAAATAATTATGTTGCGACAATAATGCTGAGAATGAGCCAACCGTCCACCTTGATTTTAATTTAATAAAGGACTGATCATCCGGTATTTAATTAGGCATGGTGTCACATTTCCTCATACAATCGGCGTCGCTTTTGTGAACTTTTTTTTATTTTACTTGCTTTAATCACCTACATGCATGTTTAGGATTAAACAAGATAAAATTAGGCTTAATTAAAATTGGTTCACATACTTGGTGCGTATAAAATTTAGAAAAGAATTTTTCAAAAAGAAAGTGGTTTTGACATCCTTAAAACACATTTGAAAGAAAAAAGGGGCTTACATAATGATTCCTATATAACTAAAATTCAAAGAAGTTGCATCAAGGGAGATACGTCCAACACATTTCAGGATTTTTACATTTACAAAATCCAGGAGAGTTATACAACACATAAACTCAAGAAGATTCATATTATTGAAGCTAAATAAATTCAATAAAGTTGTATATTCATTTCCTACACAAAATCAGAGTTTCAGAAGATCGGTGAGGTTAAAGTAACTACCTATTTGATGTCATTAACAAGTCATTACTGAAATCAACATTATAGAAGCTTATGTACAAGAGTGTTATGCGTTGACTTAATCATTAAAGAAATGCCATGAGGGGGGTATCCAATCAGGGGGAACATTTTATCAGGGGGAGGAAAGAAAGTGCTTATTTGTATAAATGCACATTGTAATCTTTTTTCTTTAACTAGGTTTTTCCGATTGGGTTTTTCACCTAAAGGTTTTAATGAAGCAATATTAAACACGTCCAATACCGATTCAAAGATCACAAAAATTGTACTATTTTTCCTTCACTTTGTTTTTTTGTGAAGGAATTTTTTTGTAGTAAGGTTTTAATGAGGCGATAATCATTAAATGGTGAAAATAGTGTACATCCACGGGGGTGTGTTATAAAATATGTATTTCAAGTGGATGTACACTCGTATTACACATTATGAAATGGTCTCTTAGGATGCCATAATTTTTACTCTAAATAGGGGCGATACCCCTTGAGTATTGGCATACTAATGAAATGAAAATATTATTCCCTATAAGTTCTCTCGATATCCCTTTAATTTTACAATAATTTGAGATTAATTTGAATTGTCTTTCATAAAGAGAATAGTGCATTTTCATAACCTAATTAACTGTCTTATAAAATTAATTAATCATTTGATGCATTGCTTAAGTTTAAAATCTTAATTATTAATTTATTAAATTATGACTCGGTATTAGAATAACCTATTTCACGATCAGTGGGATTCGATTCCAAGGGAATAATTCAAAAAGAGGAAACTCCGGACACGAAGATCCTTACCATTCCATAGTCGCTCATAATACTAAGTCACTTATATATATATATATATATATATATATATATATATATATTATCTCCCAATCTATTAAATGGCATATCAAAATTCCAACATCTCAAATCACCAAATGACATGTCGCATGTCATATAAAATAACAACTCATCAATATCCAATAATTAATTTAACAATTTAAATAAATGTCATAAAAATACGGGTATTACAGTCTCTCAATTTTTTTTAAGATCTAACTCTTGCTGAGGTGTCCACATGCATTGCTTACTCTGTAAGATCATATACTCGAACATCTATGGTGGTTTAACAACCTCTTCCTCAAATTTATTCTCATACATTGGATCATCTACTATATCCACAAAGATAGTATTCATCTCTCCTAGATAATAAATTTTTTAAAACCTCATCATGTATGAGTCTAAGGTTTATCTCGTTTTAATCTTCTTACTAATGTTCAAAGAAGTTTGGAAACATGTTTATAATAGAAACAATGGTTCAAAGGTTTGCTAATAGAAAAATAGTATGGTCTTGAGAGTTGCACAACATAAAGCAACCATTCAATGCATTAGTTATTAAAGAACAATGCAATTTTTAAAGATATATTTTTTCCTTTTTTATTTTTGTGTCTGAGACGTATAATTCGATTACCTCCTTCATATCTTTCCTCTTTAATATGATTCGTTAATCCTTTTAATGGTTTTGATGGGGGTTTATGTTAAAACATTTTATGATGGTGATGGTGATGGTGATCGCTGGTGGAAAGGTTGCGGCTAATGGCAATGGTTGAAATTGACAATGTGTTTAATTGGAGTTTATTAGTTATGGCATGTTATGATAATAAAGGAATTGGCCGGTTTGGGTGGTGATGTCGATGGTCATTATTTTTCTCAAGTGGAGGTAACAGGTGACGTTCGCTAAAACTGGATTGGAAAGGAGTTTGAGAGTTCTTTTGGTATGGAATCATAATCGAAATAGAATCATGATCTAAAGATATACATGAACCACAGTCTAAAAAATATAGAACATAAGCCAGATGACGGAACGAGAAGACCTATGATGTAAAAGATCATAACATGAGTGATTTGGCAGATTTGAATTCCTATATATCCACAAAGGCAAATGGTGGCTATGGTAGTTGAGGAAGGCTAGGAGTGATTGTAAATCGAGAGGGATGCAGGTGGTAGGTTAAATGGGTGGTGTTAGTATGTGAGTGGTGGAGGTGGCCCGTGGGTTAAGATGGGTGGAGGTAGTGGAAAGAGATTTTTTTTATCCAATGTATTTAATGTTTTCTAACTATAATCTTAAATTATTTATTAGTCAAGGGTTAAAATAGTATCAATAAAATTAGGTATACCTTCAAATCAAACACTTTGATGTGTCAGCGATACATTAGTTGGTGTTTTAAATGAATCCCATGAGTCTTACACATCAACCAATGTATTACTAACAATTCATTAGGGTGTAATTTAAGAGTCCATTTTGAAGGAATACCCAATATTACTCAAATAATATTTAGTCCATAAATATAATATTCATTAAATAATTAAACCAATCGCATTCCACATTTAACAAAAGGCCTTCAACACATGAACACATACCCTTCATGAGCTAGTGGGTGGACAAGTATTTTTATTTATTTATTAAATGTATAATTTGATAATTTTAAAATTTAATAAATAATTTTACATGATTTTTTTTGTTAAGTATCCCTTAGTTAATTAATCTCTTTATTAAATGGTGACACTATTTATTGATGAAAATGTCACATTGGCTCTTACTCAACAACTCCATTAAGTAATAAAAGATTTGAAGGAGAGTTAAATTTAAAAAATTCAAAATCTTAGGACTAACATTACAACCAATTCAGCAAGTACACAGTGTAGTTGGGCTCTCACCTCTCTCTAAAAAAATAAAATGCAGCCGGCCCTAAATATCCATCCCACCACTTTTGCTCCGACCACCCTTCCCCCTCTCACTTCCGGTGAGACTGGGGGAGACCCATATATGTCCCTCAAATCCAAAAGGTTTATAAGTTGTATCCAAAAAAAATCCAAGCACGTCTCGTGGGTCTTCCCCGGTTTGATCAGTCGAAGTGGTGACTCGTGTGTATCGGTCTCCTCGGTAGTGAAAGATCTGCTTAAAGAACAGATCAGAATGGTTGCGACAAGAACTAACCTTTTCGTGGTAGATCAGCCTTGTGATTTTGAAGATATGTTGTTTGACTATGTTTTTTATTTTTGGTGTTTTTTGTTGTATTTGCATGCTCCGTTTGGAGTTCTTTCTTTCGCCTCCTTTTTGAGCATCCTATCTTCTTTTGTTACAGCTGCTGGGTTTGGGGGGTTGTGGTTCAACTGTCCCGACGGTTGTCCCTCTCGGGTGGAGACTCAGAAGGTCTTCGTGACTTTTTAGGTTTCTCCCTCTTTACCTAAGGTCTACCTTTTATTAGGTTCCTTAGAGTTTGAGTCTCCCTCCTTGGCGCTGGTGTTTTTGACGTGTTTGTCTAACATTATTCCACCGTATGTTTGCCTTGTACACAGACTTTGAATGGAGCGACTCGCCCTCTGGTGCCTTCGGTACCAGTCTCTTGGTTTTGTTGTTGGGATATGTCGTGTTCAGACCATAAAACTTGTCGGTTATAGTAAAAGTCTATGTCTAGGCTTTGTCTTAGTTTTCCTGTTTTTTCTACGTTTTTTTCTCTTCTCTCATTTCTACTTAACTCGAGCCTGTTTTGGTTAAGTTGTTCTTTTGTTGTTACCTCTGTTACATTAATGAAATCCCCTTGCGACGATTAAAAAAAACATTACAACTTTTAAAAGAATGGATAGAAAATTCAAAATCACTCAAAACATCAAACCAAATTCGCAATTAACCCTATTTAAAGTCCTGTTAGCAATGATTTAATTATTTTTAACAAGATAAGCTCATTTTTTTTAATTTATAAATATATTCATTTCTTTAATTTATAAACTTAAAAATAGATAAGGGATGATATTATCAACTTTTTATATCAAATGCATAGCTAATAAGAGTGCAAACGAGTCGAGCCGAACAATATAATGATCAAACTTGATTTAAAAAGTATTAACAAATCTGAATTAGGTTTGAACTCAGCTTGTTAATATTTTTTACACTATTTTAATGCTCTCTAGTTTCAAATTAAGAGTTGAATATTCATTTTTGTTTTATCCCAAACTAATAATACACTTTTTATTTTTAGACAAATAATGGGTCAAATTACATGGTAGAAAACTTATTGTATCCATAGTGTATATAAAAAAAAGAGTGGTGATACTCTTACCGGGTACTAGCACCACGCTAGTACCAGGTGCTTTGTTGGCATTTTTTCATTGGTTGCCTTTTTTTTAGAAAATATGGTATAATTTTTAATAATGTTATTTAACTTTTTTTTATTTAAAAAAAACTTTTTTATTAGAAAAGAACTTTTTTATAAATTAGAAAAATTGTATTGTTAAAAAAACACTATTATAATATAATTTTTTTTTTTTGAAAAAAACTGTTTAAAAAAAATATAAGTTAGTTTAATGTAAAAAAAAAACCTTTTTCTTTACAATTTTAAACTGTTTTAAATTTTAAAAATTAAGTTTAAAACTAAGGGGTGTCGTTGGCGCGGCCCTTTAAAAACATGAGAATATTGGATAAATGAGTGTTTGAGGGACTAAATAAGTTAAAAATAATTAAACACATAATTTTTTATTATATTTGTTTTTTAATGCAAAAATACAAAAATTATTTAAATGTTGTAAAATTAAAAAAAAAAGTTTAAAAATAACGGGTGCAGTTAGCGCGGACCTTTAAAAATAAGTGAATATTGGGTAAATGAGTGTTTGGGGGAATAATGAGTTAAAAAAAATTATTATATTAGTTTTTTAATGCAGAAATAACAAAACTATTTCAAATATTGTAAAATAATAAAAAAAAAGTTTAAAAATAACGAGTGCCGCTAGCGCAGACCTTTAAAAATAAGAAAAAATTGAGTAAATTGGTGTTTGAGGAATAAAATGAGTTAAAAAAATAATTGAAAAAAATAAAAATAAAAACTATTCTAATAAAAATTTGTTTTTCATAATTGTTTTTAACTCATTTTACATGAGAAATAAAAAAAAAAAAAGTTTATCCGGGGTTAACACCCGGGTAGCCTAACATTATTCATAAAAAAATGGTGACCAGATTCCGTCCGAGCTTAAAAATTTGTGGTAGGTTTGGTTCATTTTGAATAAACATATAATTGACAGATCCCAAATGGCCATAGAAATTAAGAAAAATAAATCGATACCTAACTTCTTTGATTAATCAAGAAGGGAAAAAAACATAGTTTAAATAATCCATGTTTTATTTCAATTATCAAAACGCTCGAATCTTAAATTCCTTGTTATATACAAGGACAAGGATCCAACCTATTATTTAACTATTTAAACAATAGAGAATTAAGGTAAAGGTCATGTTCTTTCTCATATTTGGATTTTTAGGACAATACTTTTCAAGTTTATAAATCTAGTCCCTATAGTACAGTATCATTTATTTGTGTGGTCCCTTTAGAGTTGGGAGTTCATTTTTTTGGTCCGCGCCAGCGGCACTATTTTTCACCATTTCTCATGGTGTTTTTATACACAGGGACTAAATTTATTAAATTATTTGAAGTGTCCTATTTTTATACACTTTGAGGATTACAAGGACCTTTCCCCAAAATCCCCTTTAAACAAACCCAATTCAAGAACATATCAACTCAAAACTAAAAACCCAAATGAAGAAAATATATGTGGACATACCCACCTGGTTTTCCCCGCCAATAAACGGGTCGGATCCTCATGCCTCATTTATTTAGCTCCAAGAAATATTAATATCATCACAGCCTCTATAGTTTTTTTTGGTACAACGTTAACAACAACAACAGCAAGTGTAAAAAGGGCAAAGGGCAAGACCCTCTACACCATATATACACCAACAAAGATAGTTTAGGGGGTCAAGTGTAATTTACCATATATGTGTATACAGACATACACAAACTCAATCTCGGATAGAGAAAGAGAGAGCGAAAAGGGCTGTTGAATTTGTTAAAAGAATGTGAAATCACGGGCTCTAGAGAGGGGCAACCACCCTTAGAAACATCCCATCTATCTGACTATCAGCCTCATTCTTAGACTTAGGTTGCGTTTGTTTTTTTCTCTAAATATGAATTTGAATCTGAAGTCTGAAGTCTGAATCTGAAAAAGTTGTTTATTTGTTGTCTGAATGAAACGTCTGAATGTATACTGTTTGTTTGCAGATTTATGTCTGAAATCTGAATGCAGATTATTTGGACTATTTTACCCTTATATTTATTTTATATACAAAATGTATATTTAAAACATTAATGACCGTAAATAAATATTATTACACACCATATGCAATTTAATACGTAAATAATATTAGTCATTCCAAGTAATAAGGAATTTGCGTAGTATAAAATGTTTAAAAATGATTAAGTAGCTATTGAAAGTCACAAAATACTAATAACACTGAATTATAAATCATAAGTTCTACTAAATAGTTGATCTGCAATTTAATCACGTAAATTAATCATTTCTTGTTGCGGTGCTCGTCCAAATATTTGATCATAATTTGGTGGAGCTTCTGCTTGTTCACTATCTATGGAAGGCTCGGCCGACAAGTCCACATTATCATCTTCATATATCTGAAACAAGGGATCATTAAGTGATACTCGACGAAGAAATTTATGTATTGTCATGCATGCGACAACAATGTGTACTTGGGTTCGATAACTATAAGGAGCCATTCTATGCAATATCGCGAATCTATTCTTTAAAACAACGAATGTCCTCTCAATCACATTTCTTAATTTAGCATGTGCATGGTTGAATTTCTCCTTTTTATCTCTAGCTTGACCATCATGACTAAAATCCGACAACCAGTATCGTGTGCCTTTATAAGGGCACATAAATCCCCTAATGTGGGTGTATACAGCGTCACACAAATAATATATACCTACAACAATTAAAAATGAAAATAAGACAAATAGTAATAAACAAATATAATAGTTATACAAAAAATAATAATAAAATAAATATCACCTTCAGGGGGTAGTGGAAATTTGTTGTTTGGATGACGCAAAGTCTCATTTAACACTCGTGAATCGTGCACTATCCCCTCCCATCCGGCCATAACATATATAAATTTCATATTAAAATGACATACGGCCATAACATTTTGAAAACATTCCTTTTCGCCTCGTTCTCTGAAAGGGATTTGTTTATCAACCAAAATATGTGCATTAATTAGTGTACCATCAAGTGATCCAATAGCCCCTTTGAATGGTCCTTCCCTAAGACGTCGATGTGATCGAATTTCTCCTGTAGATCCATTAAATGCAGGAGCCACTATAATCTCTTTGGAAAAATGAAGCATTGCCCACAATACTTCATGAAAATATTTACTTATAGTTTGTCCGGAATATTGGAATCGGTATTTTATTACTCGATTTCGATGATTGTGACCAATAAGGCCTAAAAAAATGTCATTTTCTCTTCGACGTCTATATGCCTACTATCAGTAAGCCACCCTCTTTTGCGGAAGTGATCGCATAGCTCAAGAAATGCATTTGTCCTCATCCGAAATAAATCAAACATTTGTGTGGGAGATCCATCTAACAGTTCTTGCAAATACTCCTTTCCCGAAAGCAATGATGTACACAACTTTTGTCTCACATGTGTACGCTGTTTAATAAGTTTAAATATTATAATTATTTCAACAACACACACCAACAACCTTTGCTTTGGAGTCATTTTACTGCATGAAAAAAAAAATGTAAACTGTAAAATAATAATTGGGAGATAACTAAATCAATATGTAAGAAAGACAATCAACGTCTTAGAATTAAACAACCTAAGAAAAAAAAATGGCTGATCTAAGAACTCAAATAACCTAACTGCTCAATTATCTCTCATTATACTATTGAGGAAGCACACTTTATGCTCATTATTTTCCATCATAAAAAATAACTTTCTATACTCCACATTGTCCCCAAATGCTTTCACGGCCGCAATATAAAGATTGGTGTCCAGTAAACCTAAGACCATCAATTCCTTCATAGATGTGACACAGTCATCTAAGATCTTTTATCTTCACTGTTGATGTAAAAAATTAGATTATGTCTAATTATTTAATCACAGATAAATAAAGTAAGACAAAGAAATTTTAAAGTGGTTCAGCCTTATAAGAATGGCCTACGTCCACTGTTTCTGGTATTGCTGACTGTTTGGGAATTCTCGATTACAAGTTTTCTCAAGAAATTCCGGTCCCCTTACAATGAGGATAATACAATGTATTTATAGCCCTAAGGTTGTAATGTGAAAGGGTAATACATTCAATGCCCCTTAAGCGTATACATCTGTATGATAATAATAAGCAATTAATGCGCAGTCAATCTGTTGGTTATCCTGCTATTAATGCTTTGTTCGAGGTGCAGCTCAGACCGCCTAAGTTCCTCGGAGAGTCCTTATAGGTCAGAGCGTCTGAGTTGATCGGGGAAGCAGAGTTCCTCATTGCAGTATGGTTCCTCGGAGTCAAGGTGTTGTTCGGAAGTGTTTGTTGTTTCCACGCAAATTGCCACGTGTCTTCACTCAATTGAGCCATGTCAGCAGACTAAATTTGGTATCAACAGAAGCCCCTAATGTTTCATAGTTCGAAATTTGAGGAGTGTGGAACATTCTTTCTCGAAATATGGCGGTTTTAAATGGTCATCCTGAAATTTAGGAGTATTTTCTTTTGTATTTATTTCTTCTTCTAAATTCGTAGAATCGGCCTTTTTTGAATTTTTCTAAGCGCTTCGATTCCTGCGCCCCTTTTGTCTTTTTAGCCGTCGGTAACGTAACCGTCTCTTTTTGTAATCATTACTTTTACCCTTTCCCAAGGCAAAGTATTTAAACGTTGCAGAAAATCCCATCGTCTTCTACTTTTTCAAATTCGTCTCTTTGAGTTTTCCATCGTCTTTCTCTCCTGTACGTTCATCTCTTTCATCATTTGTTGTCAACAGACTCATCTCTTTCCTGTAAGATTTTCTTCTTTCTCTTTGATTTCCTTCTTTCATCATGGTTTATCCTGTAGAATCGATTGATAAGTTTCGCTCTGATTTCTCTATTCCCTCATGAGTTATTTTGGAAGAGCTTTCTAAGCCTTCAGACTATTTTCGTTTGGCTGAGGGACATTGGTTCCCCAGTCTCTTTGTTGCTGAGTGTGGCTTTTCTTTTCCCCCAAACCCTCTATGTCTGGAATTCTGTCAATACTTTGACGTGGTTCCTGCAAGAATAGCCCCCAATACATGGAGAATAGTTAACGGTGTTTATAGATTAAATCAAATTCATGGAACTCGTATAGGAATTCCTGAAATTATGTTTTGTTATAGATGGGCTGTGGGGGATAACACTTTTTATTTAAAAACTAGGTTTTTAAATAGAGCTTTAGTGGTCAATCTCCCAGATGCCAATAGGGACTACTTTGAGCATGGGGTTGTTATGAAAAATTGGCAACACCCTCCATTAACAGGAGATGATGTTTACCAGCGTCCCAGATGTCCTCCCTATGGCAATGGGATAGGTTATTTTTATTTTATTTTAATTTCAAAATTATGCTTCCTTTGTGTTTGATAAAATGTGCCACTGATATTTTAATTTTGATTTATTTGCAGTTGACAGCAAAAGTTAGAACGCGTGTAATATCGATTTAAATTAAATTCGCAAGTTTCCAAGAACCCTTATTTAATTAGCGTCTACTTTTAAACCAAATAAAATCAACCCTTAAACATGCATCTAAATCAACCCATCAAATATAAAGCATGCGACACAAAGTTAAGGAAAAAATCCCCGAAGGGCAAAACCTTTTATTTCTAGAACTTTAAAGAATTTATAAGACCATTGACTTACATACAACCTGATAATCACCCACAAGTGTAACGCACGGTGTCTTCGGTAAACCTTCAAAGCAACGGCTAGAAACAGTGTGACACAGAAATACCCACAGGTGTCAGTTCCTATATCGTCGGCTGGAATTTTCCCTTTCCAGGAGGGCAGCAATGAAGAAGATAACGGCTTCTCCACAAGGGTTGAACAAACTCAAAGTTGTGTTCTTGGGTTACCAAAAAGATTCACAAAGGATTGGAAGAATTGTGTGAATCAAAAAACCTAGAGTCTTAGGCTCAATAGGTGAAGACTCGGAGTATTTAGGACTCTGAATATCGTCTTGAAAAGTCTTGAAAAATAACTCCCCGAAGTTGGCTTTAAATAAGAAAACTTTGAGCCTAAAAAATCTCGAGCAGATCTGGCAAAGTTTATCCCATGCCGACCGGTCCGGCTTGGGGGTGGATCGGTCCGATTGACCGGATCGGTTCTTTTATTCTGAGCTTCATCGGTTCGCTTGCGGTCCGGGGTATACTGGATCTGCATCAAACGGATCGGTCCGGGTCTGAGGCGGACCGGTCCAGTTAGCCAAACTTGATTCCTCTTCTTCTTTTGATATTTGGATCCATTGATGAATGTATGAATCTTGAATTTCTTCAACGGTGTAACGGCGTGCGACATAATAAATTGTTAATGGACAAAAATGTCCTTACAAATATCCCCCTATGTCTATGCCGGTACATATATAAAAACAAAACATCCGAATTATCAAACACCTAAAAATGCCTATACAAATCTACCCTTCCATGAACCCAAAACTGGAAAGATACAATTGAATAAGACTACAGCATTTGCTCTTCAACTCTTTCAGGAATCTCAACACTTTTCTCATCAGGGTGTGCAATCCAATGATAATCCATGTAGTACCTACACACATGAGAAAAAGTAAAATACCAAGTGACATATCGAGTTTGAAATGAGATAACATGGATATCAATATATGATAAAAACATAAGCATTATCTCAAAAACTCCCCCAAAATTCAAACTCCCCCATAATATGATAATTCTTTCTCCCCCTTTTTATGATGTCCCCAAATAGACAAATGAGAAGAATGAATCAAATAAGCAAAATCGGGGTGTCACGGTATACAAAAAAAATACAAACTATTTTTGATTTTTTCAAATTTTTCGTATAAAGATAGGATACCAATATGAACAAATATGATACAAAAATCACACCATGGATTTAGACTCAAACAACCAAGTCATGGAAATGGAATGAATGGGTGTGAACACATTCGATAGGTAAATCAACTCAATCAATCATATGTGCACGATGCATACGTGTACTCCTAACGAATGAACATCAAAGGTATCCTTAGGTGTAAAAATTTGTTGAATTTAAATGACATCATCTTATGCAAATCAACAAATCAAAGTCAAATGATTTCCACACCAATAACGTCCAAAACTATGTAGCGCATTTTCAAGAATTTCAAGGACGTGCAAACCCATTTTAATTCTCCAACCAAACTCCCTCATATATATATTCTTTTAGAGGTGATCGAAATTCTCAAATTTTGGAGAATTGGTGCAAAAACCTAAATGGCCCATAATTGGCATGAATTTCTTTTTATTGCCTTTAATTTTTTCGGGCTCTTTTAACCTCTTTGGACCTCGGATAATAAAATTCCTCAATTTTAGGTCCTTTTTAACGGTGGCTTTTGCGCAAAGGATAGATGATTACCTTTCGCAGCCCCTCCCCATTATCAAACAAATCACACAAACTCACAAAACGGTTTTTATATGCACAATTTCCTTATCAAAATTTATCGCGCTTGGTTCGTTTTAAGGACAGAATTGAAGTGAAAACACCCAACCAACATGTGATAAGACAAGCACAATAATCAAAAAAAATCCGTGCATGTGTGCAATAAAGGAAACATGAGTCAAACATGTAGGAAGTAACACTTAATTACATCTTAATGACTCCAAACATTATAAAGCACATGTATGAATTGACCTATTGTCTCAAAACACTATTAAATAGTCACATGAAAAAAATGAAATGATGTTGTGACTCGGTCATCCAAAGTGGTCATCGATAAACAATGCAAACAAAAAACAAAAATCTTTTTGGATTTTTCAAAAAAATTTATGAAAAACAAAAATTTATACAAAAAGTACACATGTTATAACACTAGCAAACAAGTATAAATCATGAAACCATAACTAGTGTATGACAAACATGCAAACACAATCATCTATATGATATGGCAAGAGAAGAATCATGTGCAAGCAACCGGGAATCAACTTGTCTAAAATCCAGTGCCTCTAAAAGTGATTTTTTAACCCAAATAGATGTGAAACATCGTGTGGGGGCTTTGGAAACCACGGGAACACTAGACATAAACTTCCTAGGACTTTTTCCAAGATCAAAACAAAAACGCCTAAGGTGACCTTTCCTACCACAATATTAACATGTGTAAACGGGTGGAATGACACCTAAAGTGTGATCTTTTCTAACATCCTTGGACTTAGTTGACCCTCTAAAACAAATAATAGTTTTGTCTTTAGCACTAGAAGCACGAGAACAAGATGATCCATTACCATCACAATCAAACCTACTTGAGTCTGTCAAATCATGTTTTAACTTCAAAATTTTTGGCTCGAGCAAAGAATTAGACTCTTCCAATCTGAGGGATTTATTTTTCAAATTATCAATAAAACTTAACACTTTATCGCGCTCCCTCTCAATAAAAACAAACTTATCTCTAAGAGTCTTTCCACGTGCCGTAAAATCATCGATTAATTTTTTATCCTTGACGGCTCAAACGGGAACCCTAGAATTTTTTAAGTCCTCTAATTCCTTCTCTAAAACTAGGACTCTCTCATCACTCTTCTTTTTGGCAATTTTCAAAGAATCAAAATCAGTACACAAATTACCAAAGTTCTCACGACAAATATCACTTTGAGTTTGAAACGCTTGCAAATATTCAATCTTACTTTTAAAGAGAGAATTTTCTTTTTCCAAAACTTTAATTCCTTTGCAAAGTTTCAAATTCAAACTTTTTAAATTTTCAGCATGGTCGTGAACTTTTTCAAAAATAGGCTCCTCATTAAATGGGCGTTCCATTGGAAAAAATGCGATTTTTCACAAAACTGATTTAAAAAAAATCAATATCACACGATTTTGCGGAAAATAAGAATACGCAATAAATTAGCGCAACCTGCTCTGATACCAATTTGACGACGTGAGAAGTCAAATTGTATCAAAAAAATAAATCCTTTAAAAAACAGGATCACGCGATAAATTAGCGTAACCCGCTCTGATACCAATTTGAGAACGCGTGTAATATCGATTTAAATTAAATTCGCAAGTTTCCAAGAACCCTTATTTAATTAGCATCTACTTTTAAACAAAATAAAATCAACCCTTAAACATGCATCTAAATCAACCCATCAAATATAAAGCATGCGACACAAAGTTAAGAAAAAAATCCCCGAAGGGCAAAACCTTTTATTTCTAGAACTTTAAAGAATTTACAAGACCATTGACTTACATACAACCTGATAATCGCCCACAAGTGTAACGCACGGTGTCTTCGGTAAACCTTCAAAGCAACGGCTAGAAACAGTGTGACACAGAAATACCCGCAGGTGTCGGTTCCTACGTCGTCGGCTGGAATTTTCCCTTTCCCGGAGGGTAGCAATGAAGAAGAGAACGGCTTCTCCACAAGGGTTGAACAAACTCAAAGTTGTGTTCTTGGGTTACCAAAAAGATTCACAAAGGATTGGAAGAATTGTGTGAATCAAAAAATATAGAGTCTTAGGCTCAATAGGTGAAGACTTAGAGTATTTAGGACTCTGAATATCGTCTTGAAAAGTCTTGAAAAACAACTCCCCGAAGTTGGCTTTCAATAAGAAAACTTTGAGCCTAAAAAATCTCGAGAAGGTCTGGCGAAGTTTATCCCAGGCGGACCGGTCCGGCTTGGGGGCGGATCGGTCCGATTGACCGGATTGGTTCTTTTATTCTGAGCTTCATCGGTTCGCTTGCGGTCCGGGGTATACTGGATCTGCATCAAACGGATCGGTCCGGGTCTGAGGCGGACCGGTCCGGTTAGCCAGACTTGATTCCTCTTCTTCTTTTGATATTCGGATCCGTTGATGAATGTATGAATCTTGAATTTCTTCAACGGTTTAATGGCGTGCGATATAATAAATTGTTAATGGACAAAAATGTCCTTACAAAAGGAAAATCTCCAAAAGAGGCAGACGTTAACATAAGGCATTTAAAACTTATCTGGAGTTTGCATCAGACTGTTGCCGACGAGCATATTAGGTCAACTTCATATTTGCTGCAGTACAAAAGTTATACCTCCTCTTTTACTGCTCGTCCGGTGATAAGCGACGCAGAACCAATACCAGCCTCTACAAGTTCTTCACCTGAGTCACATATTCCTTTGAGTGAAAGGATGAAAAAAAGAAGACCTCTTACCCTTTTTGAGAAATCTGCCTCTGGTGCTGGAGAGGCAAAGAGAAGTAAGCTTGATGTCCTAGGAGAGAGGATAAAGAAAATTAATGCGCCTCTTCAGCTGCTCCTGTGAAGGTGGTCGAGAAGCCCCTAGTGGCCCCGAGCAAGGTTGCTTCTCTAAGCGAGGTGATTGTCATTTCTCCGACTAAGACTACATCGTTAGTCGAGAAAGTTGATGCTCCTCTGAGGAGGCTGAAGAAAAGCTCCTCTATCAATTTGGCTGAATCCATCTCTCAGCCCCCGACTAGTGGTGTTCCCACTTTTGTTCCCCCGAGTTCTGCTATGAGCTCGGTGAAGACTTGGATCATTCCCGAGATCCAAGGTATTAAAGAAAACCTTTCTCGGGACACGATTACCACATTAGCAGCTCGTCATATTGCTTTTGTAAGTCCTATAGTCTTAAATTTTCATTCTTTCCTTTTTGTATCTGTGCACTGACTTGCTTTCATTTTCTTTTCACAGTTGGTGAGCTGTTTTAATACAATTTTGAATAAAGATGAAGCTATTAAAGCTTCAAGCTCCTCGTCTGGTGTAGAGGAAGCTTTGGTAGGCCTGGCGCAGTCTCTAAAAGATTCTCGTCAGAAATATGATGATGATAAGGCAATTTGGGAGAAAAATCTTACTTCGACTGAGCAGGAGAAGGCTCAGGTTATTGAGGTCTCCAAAGGGTTGGAGAAAAAAATGAATGATTTGGAGAAGAAGAATAAAGAGCTCGAAGGGAAGCTCAAAAATGCTGGGGAGCTTGAAAATAAGCTCAAGGTTGCTGAGAAGGAGTTGGGTCAACTTCGGGAAGTAAGCCGTCAGAAGGAGGAAGTTGAGAATAAACTAAAGGCTGCTGACAATCTTCTTTTCGAGAAGCTTTCCTCGGAGAAGGCAAAGAGGAAATTGGCTGTGAAAAAAATCTTTCTGCGCCGATTGGGATAAAGGGTGGAATAAAGGTTTGGCTGCCATGATGTCGCAAGTGGAATATGGCAGCCTCAAATACTTTAGAGATGGATGGGTCGCTGCTCTACAAGAAATGAAAGTTGATGAAAATTCTGAACTCTTTCAGCGACACATCCCTGGTCCCCCTCCAACTCCTGAAGAAGAAGAAGAGGACGAAGCTGCCTCTGAGGAATCTTCCATGGTGATGGGAGATCAAACTTCTCATCCCCCAGCTATCCAGCCCACTGGCGAGGAACTTCAACTACCTGCTACTTCCTTCGAGCAACCTCCAGCACTTCCCGAGCAACCCTCTGCTCCATCCGAGCAACCTACCTCCTCGTCCCAGCCTCCCGAGAAAGTTTTGGGAGACAAGGAAAAGGTGTAGAGTTGTTCATAATTCTCTCTATTTTATTTTTCTTTGTCAAATGTAACTTCTGAACATGTAACTCTGAACTTTGTACTTCTGAACTTTGTGATGTAATAAAATTTGAACTTTTGCTTATACATACTGTTGATTCTTTTCTACATGCTCTTTTTGTACTCTTATTGATTATTATTTTTTCTTCCTTTACTAGTTTCTGGCCAGGATGGAATTATTGTCTGCTCATGATACAAAGATGTTAAGTCAATGCAATGAGTATTTCAAAGACGGTCATACAGACATGAGTGCAGCTCAAATCACTGACATCCTTGGTCATGGTGCTTCAGAGCAAGCAATTGAAGCCTATCAGTATTTGAAGTGTATACTCGACCGTGCAGTGGCTAACAATGTAGCATACTATGATATGATTGAGGATCTCCAAGGAACTCTTGAAGAACTTCAGCAACAATATAAGGAATCCATTGCCCTTTTGCACGAGGGGTATGAGAAGAAGTATCAGCAAATCTGTGCCGATAAGGGATACGATAAACGGTTTGCTGCTTACGATGTGAGGGAGAGAACTTTGAAGGCTGAGGTCGAAGAACACAGACAGATAGATGAGTTATTAGAACAAGAAAATAATAACCTGCAAAGAAAGGTGTCTCAGTTGAAGTCTGCAGCTTCCACCTTAAATGCTTTAATCCCAGTGATCGACGAGGGATTCTCTTTCTTGGAGGTCAAAAACACCAACCTGAGGGATGAGTTAGAAACCTTGAAGAGGTCTGGCCCTTCTACATCTACTCGAGGACGAGCAAGAGCTCCTCAGGGACGAGCAAGAGCTGCTCGGATTCCTATCGAGGAACAGAGAACTCAATCTTCTTTACAGAACCAGGCCTTCCAACTGATGGCAAAGATACAGGCATTGGCTGAGATGTCTAAGAAGATCAGGAGTCTGGACGAGCATCTTTCTGCGCAGAAGTCTGTCTTGGAGAATAAAGAACTATTTATAAAAAATCTCCACGAGCAGCTGGAAAGATTGACATATCAATTCCACAAGCAGCCCAGAGAATTCTGGATGGCTGGCTACAACGAGGCTCTTTACCATTTGGATGATCGTATCCAAAATGCAAATAATGAGGGTTACAAACAGGGATGGTTGAATGCCTTAGGTGTGCTGCAACTGGAACAGGGTCATTACCTGTGAGATTACCATAATCCTGGGCTGCTCGACCTACCAGTGCCACCATTCAAGCTTGATATGAGTTGGATCCCTGCTCGGGCCATCCCTCGGTGTCTGATTTCCAAATACCTCGGCGATTACAATCTCCATTCCAATGTTGAGATATCTCGTCCCGAGCATCTACTAGATCGACCATCTGTGATGAATATTAGGATGCTTAAAGATCTTAACTTCATAAATTCCCCTCATGCTTTAAATGATCCACCTGCCGGCGAGGAACCTGTTTCAAAAGCAGAGGGGAAGAAACCAATAGAATAGGAATCTTGATGTAATAAATTTGTATTTCATTCTTGATGTATTTTGTTCTACATTTAATGAAATAATTTTATTTACAAATCTTGATTTCCATTGTCTTGTAATTATAAAACACATTACATCTGTGCATGTATATCTGTTAAAAAGATAACAACATTGTGTTATTTGTCGATCAATTGGAATTTGTTAAAACTTATTGTCGATTATCTTGAATTTGTGTAAATCATTTAATGACTAACCAAAATTGATGATATTTTGTTTGTCGACCAACTTAGTAGTAATTTAAAAAGTCCCGAGTATCCAAATTTTGCTCGATCACTTTCTCGTACTCATAAAATGTTTCCGACCAACCAAGGTCGGTAAATTTTTCTTCTCGACCAACTAAAGTTAGTGTTTTCGACCAACCAAGGTCGGTAAATTTTTCTCCTCGACCAACTACAGTTAGTGGGTTTTTCTTACGGACCAATCTTCGGCACTTTTTGGAATAGTTTTACTTCCTAACCAACCAAGTTGGCATTTTTAGGAATAGATTTACTTCCCGACCAACCTTAGTTGGCGTTTTCGGGAATAGATTTACTTCCTAACCAACCAAGTTGGCATTTTTAGGAATATATTTACTTCCTAACCAACCAAGTTGGCATTTTTAGGAATAGATTTACTTCCTAACCAAACAAGTTGGCATTTTTAGGAATAGATTTACTTCCTAACCAACCAAGTTATCATTTTTAGGAATAGATTTACTTCCCGACCAACCTTAGTTGGCGTTTTCGGGAATAGATTTACTTCCTAACCAACCAAGTTGGCATTTTTAGGAATAGATTTACTTCCTAACCAACCAAGTTGGCATTTTTAGGAATAGATTTAATTCCCGACCAACCTTAGTTGGCATTTTCCTAACCAACCAAGTTGGCATTTTTAGGAATAGATTTACTTCCTAACCAACCAAGTTGGCATTTTTAGGAATAGATTTACTTCCCGACCAACCTTAGTTGGCATTTTCGGGAATAGATTTGAGTAGTCCGAGTTTTGCTGAGTAGTGTGTAGCACTAGTATTCCGCAAAAAATTTCCGATAAAAGGAAAGAACTGGGCAGAACATTGTCACTTTATTCATACTGATGAAACTGCATTACATGAGAGTTTACATTACTGATAATATTTGCGCAGGTGTTCTGCATTCCATGCATTCTTAAACTCCTCCCCCTCTAAAGTTTCTATTTTGTATGTCCCTGGCCGAACAACTTCCTTAACTCGGTAGGGTCCATGCCAGTTTACTTCCAGTTTGTTATGATTTTGAATCACCTTCTTTAGCACATAGTCTCCTTCTTTCAAGTTGCACTTCTTCACTCTCTTGTTGTAGAACAAAGTTGTTCGTTGCTGGTAAGCAGCATTTCTAATGGCTGCTTCTTCCCTAACCTCCTCAAGAATGTCCAAGTCTAACCTTCTCATTAAATCTCTGACAGGGGAATTGAAATTCAGTATTCTGTGTGTTGGGAGACCCAATTCGGCGGGTATAACAACTTCACTTCCAAATGCTAGCATGTATGGAGATTCCCCTGTTGCTGCTCGGGGAGTAGTGCGATAAGCCCATAGCACTGATTGTAGCTCGTTGATCCAGTTTTCTTTCGCGTCATTCAGTCTTTTTTTAAACCATTCAGCAGCGTTCTGTTTGTCACTTCAGTTTGTCCATTGCTTTGAGGATGGCCTGGTGCCGAGTGGATCTTCAAAATATTTGACTGATTACAATAGGCATCGAACTCCTCGTTGTCAAATTGTGTTCCATGGTCTGTGATGAAGGCATGAGGAAGACCATATCGACAAATGATGTTCTTCTAAATAAATTGGTATACCTTATCGTACGACATATCAATAAGAGGCTCAGCCTCAACCCATTTAGTAAAATAATCCACAGCGACCACGAGAAACTTAAATCTTCCCTTTGTCGTCCATAGTGACCCGACCAAATCTATTCCCCATATGGAAAATGACCAAGGGGAAGTAATGGGTGTCAATAATGCTTGGGGAGTTCTTCGGATGGAGGAGAAGCGCTGACATTTATCACATTTTTTGCATAAGCTATACAATCAGCTCTCATCGTCGGCTAGTAGTATCCTTGAGTCATCAACCTTTGCAAAAGAGTCTGACCTGCTACATGGGCTCCACAGGACCCTTCATGGACCTCTTCAATTAAATCTTTCACCTCGGTGGGATGCACACATCTTTGCAAACCTGCTATAATTCCTCATTTGTATAGAATACCATTAGTCAGTACATAACGAGCAACTTTAAACTTCAGTTTCTTGGCTGCAAGTTTGTCAGTTGGTAATTCCCCTTTCTCAATATATGCCCTGATGGGATCCATCCGTGATGACCCTAAATCGAGGGTATTAAAGTTTATCGTCAGATTTTCATCTATACTCCGACCAGCTAAAACTTCAATTGGGATTGTTCTTCGCAGCTCGGTACGAGTAGCTGATGCTAATCGAGCTACGGCGTCTGCTCTTGCATTCTCCATTCTTGGTATTCTGACCAGCTGAATAGCAGCAAATTCCGACACCAGTTCCTTTGCCTTTGCATGATATCTGATCATTAATTCTCCTTTGGATGCATATACTCCCATCATTTGATTTATGACCAATTGCGAGTCACTGACAATAATAACTTGTTCTGCCCCCATGGTTTTTGCCAAACTAAGACCTGCAATCATGGCTTCATATTCAACCTGATTATTCAAAGCTTTGAATTGGAAACGTAGGGCGTATTCCATGTCGACCTCGTCTGGACTGTTCAAAACTATCCCTGCGCCACACCCTGTAGTGCAGGATGAACCATCCACATACAGACTCCATATAGGTAACTCGTCTTCAAATTTCTGATCCGACAGAGTTCCTCGGTGGAAAATTTGTTGCTTCTTTTCACCCTCTCCTGATATTTCTTGCTGTTCGTCGATCATCTTTTCTTGCCCTTTTACTAACCTAAGCTGGTCTGGGCTTTAATTTGATGACTCTGTAACATCTACTTGCCCTTTTACCAAACTAAGTTGGTATGGGCTTGTATTTGATGATCCTGTAACATCCACAGGTTGATCAGTGAACAACTTTTGCACCTCGGGGGTATCAGGATAGGTGAACTCTGCTATAAAATCTGCTACTGCTTGCCCTTTTAGCGATGATCTGGGTTCATAAACTATATCATATTCACCAAGTTCAATTTCCCAGCACATCAATCTTCCTAATTTTTCTGGTTTATGAAGGGCTTGCCTTAATGGCATATCAGTATATACTACTATAGTATGAGCCTGAAAGTATGGCTTCATTCTTCTACTTGCCTCGATTAATGCTAGTGCCAATTTTTCCAGCCTTGGATATCTGATCTCTGCTCCTCGGAAGGCCTTACTTGTGTAGTAGATTAGTTTTTGTACTCCATTCTTATCAATGCCGAACTAACTGCATTCTCAGACACTGCCAGATATAAGTATAATTTTTCTCCCATCACTGGCCTGGATAACAGTGGAGGTGCTCCCAAATATTTCTTCAAGTCTTGGAAAGCCTTCTCACATTCATCATTCCACTCAAAAGTTTTTCGGAGCATCTTGAAGAATGGGAAACATCGATCAGTTGCTCGCGATACAAATCCGTTGAGTGCTGCTACTCATCCTGTAAGACTTTGCACCTCTTTCTTCGTCATTGGGGATCGCAGCCCTAACAGAGCTTTGATCTTTTCAGGGTTAGCTTCAATGCCTCGCTGATTGACAATGTACCCGAGAAACATGCCTTCTCGTACTCCAAATATGCACTTCGTCGGGTTCAACTTCATTTGATATTTATCTAGTTGATCAAAGGTCTGGCTTAAGTCAACTAGATGATCAGCAGCTTTCTTGATCTTTGTCAGCATATCGTCAACATAGACTTCCATATTGCAACTGATTTGTTCTGCAAACACTTTGTTCATCAGCCGCTAATATATTGCACCTGCATTTTTCAAACCAAAAGGCATAACATTATAACAATAAGCTCCCCCAAGGTTAATGAAAGAAGTACTCTCCCTGTCTTCAGGTTTCATTTTAATCTGATTGTAACCAGAATAAGCATCCATGAAGCTCAACAGCTCGTGTCTTGAGGTAGCATCCACTAGTTGATCAATTCGGGGCAGCGGAAAGTGATCCTTTGGGCATGCTTTGTTGAGGTCGGTGACGTCTACACACATCCTCCATTTGTTGTTCTTCTTTTTCACCATCACCACATTTGCTAACCAGTCTGGATATTTAACATCTTCAATAAAGCAAGCTTTCTATAGCTTCTCGACTTCCTCCTGTATAGCTTAATTCTTCTCGGGACTGAATACTCTTCTTCTCTACTTCACAGGCTTGAACTCCTTATTCACATTGAGCTCGTGATATAAGAAATTTGGGTCTATCTCGGGCATATCCTCGTGACTCCATGCAAAAGTTTTCTTTCTGCTTCTTAAGAAAGTTATCAATTCCTGTTTTAGTGAGATTTCCAACGACGAACCTACTTGAGTAGTTCGTTCAGGGTGCTCGTTGTCCAGAATGATGTTTTTAGTAGCTTCCACCACTTGACCCTTCACAAGTTGCGACTCATCTCTAGGATCCAATGTTTTAATTTCTGTACTTTCATCCACTTGATAGGTGGTAGTCTTTTTCCTTGATTCCTCCAGCTCCTCTTGCTCGGCGGATGAATAATAGCATTCCCGAGCTACTTTCTGATCACCTTTCACAACTCCTACTCCAAAATTTGTTGGAAATTTTAAGCATTGATGTACCGTAGATGGTACAGCCTCGAACTTCTTCAATCCTACTCTTCCCATGATGATATTGTATGATGATTGAACATTCTTATCCATTACAAAGAAGCGTATTCTTTCTGTTCGACAAGCAGGCCATGTACCAATGAATATATCCAATTTGATCGTCCCAAGTGGAAATACTTTCTCGCCAGCAAAACCAAGGAGGGGTCTATGATAAGGCTCCAGTTGAGATAGCTTTAGATTTAAACTGTCGAAGCATGAATAGAACATGATGTCTGCCGAGCTACCATTGTCTACCAGTACTCTTGAAATCATTACCTCCTTCATCCTCATTTTGATCACCAATGGGTCATCATGAGGATATAGAACACCTGTGAGGTCGTTCTTTGAGAAACCAATGACCAATTTCTCGTTGTTCACCTTTCTCGAGCGATCCTCCTCAGCTATATTTATTCGTTGAATGTATGAGCAAGCTTGAGCCTCATAGAGGTAAGCTTTTCTCTCGGCAGTAAGGTCTCCTCCTCCTGCATCTCCACCTGTAATAACATTACAGTCAAATGACCCAAAGCGTATTGAAAATACCTCACGTTCTGGCTGCCTTGGTCTCTTGGGAAGATCGGGGTCGTCTTCTGGATCAACTTCATGGTCTCTTTTCTTGTTCTCTTCTGCTCGACGAGGAGATCTAGACCTCTCTCTTGTTCGGTCGTTGTTTCTTCTTTCATTCCTTTGATCAACATATTTTGCCAGTTTTCCTCGCCTGATGAGTGTTTTAATCTCATTCTGAAGAGCTATGCAATTTTTGGTCATATGGCCATGATCTTTGTGAAACTCGTAATATTTTGCCTTATTTCTCCTGTCAGGGTCTGCCTTCATTTTCTCTGGCCAGTTTAATTCCTCGTTGTTCTTGATTTCTTCTAGAACATGGTTGATGTCTTTCTTCAAAGGAGTATAATTATCAAATTTCTTCAATACTTCCCATGACGACCTTGTTTTTGAGTGTTTGTCACTACCATTGTTCTTATGCTCTTTCTTCTTAGCTTTATCACCTACCACCTTGGTTTCTTTGGCATCCATATTCTTCTTCGCAGCCATAGCCTCCTCGATATTCATAATCTTGGCTACTTTTCCCATCAAATCTGACATGGTTCTAGGTGGATCTTTGGCCAAAGTGTAGTATAACTTGTTGGGCAGTAGTCCACTCATCAAGGCGGTAATCGTTGTCTTTTCCTCATAATAAATGACTTCGAGTTTCTCGCTATTAAAACGAGTTATATAATCTCTGGTACTTTCACCAGCTTTTTATCTAACACTTAACAAATGCGCTACTCGTTTAACTGGCTTTGTCCCAAAATAGAAATTCCCAATGAATAGCTCGGCCAGTTAAAAAAAGTTGAGATCTTACCCCGAGGAAGATTATTATACCATATTTGAGCAGATCAGGTAAGAGTTCCCGAGAATGCTCTGCATCTCATCTCATCTGGAACAGCATAGATGTCGGATGCAGCTTGGTATTATTCTATATGAAGGACAGGGTCAGTTTTTCCATCATATTTGGGGGTCACAACAGGTGCTTTGAACTTTGATGGTGTTGGAAAATCTACAATGGCCTGGACAAAAGGTATTCCTTGAACAAAAGTTCATTGTAGAGGGTTCTTGGCTTTAACCATTTCCCCTAATCTATCCTCCGGCCTCTGAATAGAGCCTTTCCATGCATCATTTCTTTGCTCAGGCCTGTTGGTTCGAGCAACTGATCTCGTTGATGTGGCTTCTTGGGATCTATCTTGACGAGCAGATGGTCGCGACTGGGCAGATCCTTCCCTTAAGTCTGATGGTTGTCAAAAACTCCTCGATGTGGCTCTAGGAGGACTTTTTCTCCTCCTAGGACCTAATCTATCAAAAGGAGATACTCTTCTTAATCTTTCTAGTGCACTGGTGCTTTCTGGAGAGAGAGTGATACGTTGTTCAGTATCTGTGGCTCGTACCGATGAAGTTCGTCCAGGTTGATAAGAAAAATCTTCAGACTCCTCAGTACGATATGAATCGGTACGCCTAGTATGCGAAGAAGGTAAACGGGTATTTCTTTGAATACTTCGCGATTCTGAATGGGTTGGTGCACCGCCATGGAGGGTTCGTATGAGTTGTCGCATCTTTTCTTGCATGACTGTCTGGTCCTGGGCCAGATTTGTCATTATTCCAGCCAGATTTGGAATATTGGGCAGAGCAGATGGATTTGGAGGGCTTCCAGCATTTCGATTGCTGGGTTCTGGAATATCAGCCATTTGTGATGAATTGTTTTTGATGAAAAACGATATTACCAGTCGTTTCCCACAGACGGCGCCAATCTGTTGATGTAAAAAATTAGATTATATCTAATTATTTAATCACAGATAAATAAAATGAGAAAAAGAAATTTTAAAGTGGTTCAGCCTTATAAAAATGGCCTATGTCCACTGTTTCTGTTATTGCTGACTGTTTGGGAATTCTCGATTACAAGTTTTCTCAAGAAATTCCGGTCCCCTTACAATGAGGATAATACAATGTATTTATAGCCCTAAGGTTGTAATGTGAAAGGGTAATACATTCCATGCCCCTTAAGCGTATACATCTGTATGATAATAATAAGCATTTAATGCGCAGTCAATCTGTTGGTTATCCTGCTATTAATGCTTTGTTCGAGGTGCAGCTCAGACCGCCTAAGCTGCTCGGACCGCCTAAGTTCCTCGGTACTCAAAAGTTCCTCGGAGAGTTCTTGTAGGGCGGAGCGTCTGAGTTGATCGGGGAAGCAGAGTTCCTCGTTGCAGTATGGTTCCTCGGAGTCAAGGTGTTGTTCGGAAGTGTTTGTTATTTCCACGCAAATTGCCACGTGTCTTCACTCAATTGAGTCATGTCAGCAGACTAAATTTGGTATCAACAGTCGCCACGATCACTCTTGATAATATCAATAAGATCATCAACTTTTTTCATGAAGGGATCATCAACATTCTCTCTTCTAGTACGCTTTTTTGATTGGTGTGAGGATCCCACGTCACTTCTCCCTCCTTCATTTGGAACTAAAGATTTTCTTCCTCCCTGTTCTGAAGTAGCATTGGTACGTACATCCTGAAAGGTATAATCAGTGAAATAGGTATCATATATTGGTTGGTCTCCTTCAGTGTCAAGTGTTTCATTCTCTCCGAAAATGTCTACATCATCATCTTCTAGTGAACGTTGATTGCGGGGGTTCTCTTGAGGTAAAGAATGCATAGGGCTAAACGCCTCATCCCCAGTTGCCATGGTGGCCTCAAACAATGTCGTAAGCAAATATCTATCTTCCAGAGGCTTGTTTCTAAACTTCTTTGTGTCAGGGTACTTCTGTTGATTGCAATCAAATTAAGAACAAAAAGTTTAAATAATATATAGCTTATGATAAATCACTATATAAACAAAACAATTGTTTAATTCTTACCTTTATAATATCATTCCAAACATCATCTGGCCAATCGAAAGTCCCTGTTTCTGCATTGTACCCATGACCAGTCCTATTCACAAGCACTCTCCAAGCAGAATAAGATTTTCGAAGATAGTCCCATTGATTCTTTAATTCTTTTTGATCAAATTCGTGATTGTATTTCGTTTTCAATTCCTGGATGATCCTATTCCACGACACAGTCTTCAACAAAGTTCCACTATACCCTTCCCTGCTAACTTCTTTCAGACACATATCTATAAAATCTTTGGCTAAGCTAGTTCCCGCAAATTTCAACCGTGGAGTTACTTTCGATTCTTTTGGAGCCATATCTAAAACTATTTAAAGTAATTAGGTTATTAGATGAAAGAAGTAAATTATAAAAAAAACAAGATGTTTAATTATATAAAAAAAACAGATGTTTATAATTAACTGGCGACATAGTCTTCAAAAATATTTTTGTTTTTGACACTACACGACAAAAACAAAAGAAAAAATATTTTTTTAGCAAAAGATGACTTTAACAATATAAACAATTTTGACAAAAACAAAAGTTTTTTTTATGAAAAAAATATTTTTAATTAAAAAAATATTTTTTAAACTACTTTTAACACAATTTTATCGTCACCACAAACAAAATTTAAAATCGATTTTTTAGTGCCGCTGGCGCGGACCCACATCCAATAACTGATGCGGATCCATGCTAGAAAGAAAAGACACGACATGTCGGGCACTGTTTTAATTGGGTCAGAATCGTGTTTACTAAAAAAAATAAGAAACGCGTCGTGTACATTTTAATTGGGTTGTATTCTTTTTTGGTGAACAATATAATAGATTTCGTGTCGTGTTGATTTTATTTGGATCGTGTACGGATAGGTAAGAAAATGCGACACGACGCAATTTTTTTTTCTAACACGAACACGAGCCAATTTTATAAAAGTGACATGTTTGACATCACTTTTATTATTACAAAGCACTAACGCAACCAAATAAATATGCAAAAAACAACACGAAAAATCATTTTTTTTAAGTTTCTAATATTTAGGCCACCTAATGAAAAATTTATAGTATTGAAAAATTATTCGTTTCATAGCTAAAATACAATTTAAAATGGGATAAACAAATAAATAGTGCATGACATGTTTTATAATGTTGGGTAACATTTATTCATAGCATGTTTTGACAAGACACCACTTGTAAAAACAAAAATATTAAAGTATGACCATTACTTTTTTTTGTGACAAGTATGACCATTACAAAAAACAAGAGGATTCATTCGTAGCCTTTATGACTGTTGATACCAAATTTAGTCTGCTGACGTGGATCAGTTAAGTGGAGACACGTGTCAATCTACATGGCACTTACAAACATTTCTGAACAACACCTTGACTTCGAGTAACTCAACCTCCCCGATCAACTCAGACACTCCGAGCAACAGGTGCTCTCCGAGGAACTTTACTGTACCGAGCAACTCATGAATACCGAGCTACTCAGGCGGTCCGAGTTGCATCTCGTACAGAGCATTAATGTTCGGATAATCAACAAATCGACTGCGCATTAAATGCTCATTATTATCATACAGATGTATACGTCTATTGGACAGTTATGTATTACCCTTTCACATTTACAGCCTGAGGGCTATAAATACATTGTATCATCCTCATTGTAAGGGTACTCGAAATCTCTTGGTAAAATCTGTTATCAAGAATTCCCAAACAGTCAGCAATAACAAAATAGTGGACGTAGGCCCTTCTTTCAAGGCTGAACCACTTTAAACATCTCTTGTCTTATTTATTTTTTATTTGTGATCAAATAATTAAAGATAATCTAATTTTTACATCAACAAATTGGCGTCGTCTGTGGGAAAAGACTGAAATTCTCGTTTTTCACCAAAATAATTTATCACCAATGGCAGATAATCCTGAATCCAGTAATCGAAACGCGGGAAACCCCCTGAATCCATTCGCTCCTCCAAATGTCCAAGATCTAGCTGGAATTATGGTCAATTTGGCTCAAGGCCAGACGGCTATGCAAGAGACTATGCGACAACTCATGCAAACTATCCAGGGTGGAGCGCCGACCCATTCAGGACAACGAAGTGTTCAAAGAAATACCCGTTTAGTTTCTTCGCGTATTAGGCAAAGCGACTCATATCGCACTGAGAAATCTGATGATTTTTCTTATCAACCGGGTCGAACTTCGTCAGTACGAGCCACAAATACTGAACAACACATCACTCTCTCCCCAGAAATGACTAGTGCATTGGAGAGATTAACTAGGATCTCTCCTTTTGATCGATTGGGCCCTAGGAAGAATAAAAGTCCTCCTAAGGCTGTGTCGAGAAACTTTCGACGACCATCTAATCTAAGAGAGGGTTCTGCCCAATCACAACCAGTTGCTCGACAAGATAGATCTTAGGAAGCGACTTCAACACGATCAATTGCTCGAACCAATAGGACCGAGGAGGGAAAGGATGCATGGAAAGGCTATATTCAAAGGTTAGAGGATAGACTAGGGGAAATGGCTAAGGCCAAGAATCCTCTACAAAGAACTTTTGTCCAAGGGACGCCTTTTATACAGGCAATTGTGGATTTTCCCACACCATCGAAGTTCAAAGCACCTGTTGTGACCCTTAAATATGATGGAAAACTGACCCTGTCCTTTATATAGAACAATACCAAGCTGCTGCCGACATCTATGCCGTGCCAAACGAGATGAGATGCAGGGCATTTTCGGGAACTCTTACCGGATCTGCACAAATATGGTACAATAATCTTCCTCGGGGGAAGATTTTAACTTTCTTTCAACTGGACGAGCTCTTCATTGGAAATTTCTATTTTGGAGCAAAACCAGTTAAACGAGTGGCACATTTGTTAAGTGTTAGATAAAAAAATAGGTGAGAACACCAGGGATTACATAACTCGTTTCAATAACGAGAAGCTCGAAGTTATTGATTACGAGGAAAAGACAGCAATTACTACTTTGATGAGTGGACTGTTGCCCAATAAATTGTACTATACTTTGGCCAAAGATCCACCCAGAACCATGTCAGAACTAATGGCAAAAGCGGCCAAGATCATGAATGCCGAGGAGGCTATGGGTGCGAAGAAGAACATGGACACCAAAGAGACCAAGGTGGAGGTTGATAAGGCTAAAAAGAAAGAACATAAGAACAATGGTGGTGACAAGCAGTCAAAAGTAAAGCCATCATGGGAAATATTAAAGAAATTTAAAAATTATACTCCTTTGAAAGTAGACATAAACCATATCCTAGAAGAGATCAAGAACAGCGAGGAACTAAACTGGCCTGAGAAAATGAAGTCAGATCCTGACAAGAGGAATAAGGCCAAATATTGCGAGTTCCATAAAGACCATGGTCACACGACCAAAAATTGCATAGCTCTCCAGAATGAAATCGAAGCACTCATCAGACGAGGAAAGCTGGCCAAGTATGTTGATCGAAGAAATGAAAGAAAAAGCAACGATCGAGCAAGACAGAGGTCTAGATCCCCTCGTCGAGCAGAAGAAAACAAGAAAATAGATCATGAAGATGATCCAGAAGATGACCCCGATCTCCCCAAGAGACCAAGACAGACAGAATGTGAGGTATTTTCAATACGTTTTGGATCATTTGATTGTAACATTATTACAGGAGGAGATGCAGGAGGTGGGGACCTTACTGCGGAAAGGAAATCTTACCTCAATGAAGGTCAAGCCTGTTCATACATTCAGCGAATAAATCTAGCTGAGGATGATCGCCCGAGGAAGGTGAACAAAGAAAAACTGGTCATTGGTTTCTCCAAGAACGACCTCGCAGGTGTACTATATCCTCATGATGATCTACTAGTGATCAAAATGAGGATGAAGGAGGTAATAATCTCAAGAGTACTGGTGGATCATGGTAGCTCGGCGGATATCATGTTTTACTCATGCTTCGATAGTTTAAATCTAAAGTTGTCTCAATTGGAACCTTATCACAGGCCCCTCCTCATGTTTGCTGACGAGAAAGTCTTTCCACTTGGGACGATCAAGTTAGATATGTTCATCAGTACATGGCCTGCTTGTCGAACAGAAAGAGTACGTTTCTTTGTGATGGATATGAATGTCCAGTCAGCTTACAATATCATCATGGGAAGGGTAGGTTTGAAGAAGTTCGAAGCAGTACCATCTACTGTACATCAATGTCTGAAGTTTCCAACCAATTTTGGAGTAGGAGTTATAAAGGGTGACCAAAAAGTAGCTCTGGAATGTTACTACTCATCTGTCGAGCAAGAAGAACTGGAGGAATCTAAGAAAAAAACTACGACCTACCAAGTGGATGAAGGTGCAGAGATTGAAACATTGGATCCTAGAGACGAGTCGCAGCTAGTGAAAGGTCAGGTGGTGGAAGCTACTGAAAATATCATTTTGGACGACGAGCACCCGGAACGAACAACTCAAATAGGTTCGTCGTTAGATGCCTCACTAAAACAGGAATTGATAGTTTTCCTAAAAAGCATAAAACAAACTTTTGCTTGGAGTCATGAGGATATGCCAGGAATAGACCCAAATTTCTTATGTCATGAGCTCAATGTGAATAAGAAGATCAAGCAAGTGAAGCAAAGACGAAGATTGTTCAGCCCCGAGAAGAACCAAGCCATACAAGAGGAGGTCGAGAAGCTCCAGAAAGCTTGCTTTATTGACGATGTCAAATATCAAGATTGGTTGGCAAATGTAGTAATGGTAAAGAAGAAAAACAACAAGTGGAGGATGTGTGTAGACTTTACCGGCCTTAATAAGGCATGCCCAAAGGATCATTTTACTTTGCCCCGAATTGATCAATTAGTGGATGCTACCTCGGGACACGAGTTGTTGAGCTTCATCGATGCTTATTCTGGTTACAACCAGATTAAAATGAAACCTGAAGACAGGGAGAGTACCTCTTTCATTACCCCTAGGGGAACTTATTGCTATAATGTTATGCCTTTTGGTTTGAAAAATGCAGGTGCAACATATCAACAGCTGATGAATAAGGTATTTGCAGAACAAATCAGTTGCAATATGGAAGTTTATGTTGATGATATGCTGACGAAGAGCAAGAGAGCTGCTGACCATCTAATTGACTTAGGCCAGACCTTTGATCAACTACATAAATATCAAATGAAGTTGAATCCCACCAAGTGCATATTCGGAGTACGAGAAGGCATGTTCCTCGGGTATATTGTCAACCAACGAGGAATCAAAGCAAACCCAGAAAAGATCAAGGCTCTATTGGGAATACGATCTCCAACGACGAAGAAGGAAGTACAAAGTCTCACTGGGCGAGTTGCAGCACTTAATAGATTTGTATCACAAGCAACAGATAGATGCCTCCCATTCTTCAAAACACTTCGAAAAACGTTTGAATGGAATGATGAATGTGAGAGGGCTTTTCAAGAATTAAAGAAATATCTGGGAGCACCTCCACTGTTATCAAGGCCGGTGATGGGGGAAAGATTGTACTTGTATTTGGCAGTGTTGGAGAATGCAGTTAGCTCGACATTGATAAGAACGGAGGATGGAGTGCAAAAACCAATCTATTACACTAGCAAAGCCTTCCGAGGAGCAGAGATCAGATATCCAAGACTAGAAAAGTTAGCGCTAGCTTTGATCGAAATGAGTAGAAGGATGAGGCCATACTTCCAAGCTCATACCATAGTTATGTATACCGATATGCCGTTGAGGCAGGCTCTTTATAAACCAAAAAGTCAGGACGATTGATGTACTGGGAAGTAGAACTTGGTGAATATGACATAATTTATGAGCCTAGATCGTCACTTAAAGGGCAAACAGTAGAAGACTTTATAGCAGAGTTCACCTATCCTGACACGTACGAGGAGCAAAAGCTGAATACCGACCAACCTGTGGATGTTACAGGATCATCGAATTTAAACCCCGATCAACTTACGTTGGTCGACGAATAAAAGAAGTTGGTCGACGAGCAAGAGAAGTTGGTCGGTGAGCAAGAGAAGATGGTCGACGAGCAGTAAGAAGTGCTAGAGGAGGATAAAAGGAAGCATCAAATATTCCACCGAGGAACTCTATCCGATCAAGAATTTGAAGACGAGGTACCTATATGGAATCTATATGTGGATGGCTCATCTTGCACTACAGGCTGTGGGGCAGGGATTGTTTTGAATAACCCGGGTGAGGTATATGTGGAGTATGTTTTGCGCTTCCAATTCAAGGCTTCTAATAATGAGGCTGAATATGAAGCTATGATTGCAGGTCTTAATGTGGCAAAAACCATGGGGGTAGAGCAAGTTATTGTATTCAGTGACTCGCAGTTGATTGTAAATCAAATGCTGGGAGTATATGCAGCCAAAGGAGAATTAATGATCAGGTATCATACAAAAGTAATGGAAGTTTTATCAAGCCTGATTGTAGTACAGATAATTAGAATACCAAGATTGGAGAACACAACAGCAGATGCCTTAGCTCGGTTAGCTTCAGCCACACGCACCAAGCTACGAAGAACAATCCCAATAGAAGTCTTGGCTAGTCGGAGCTAAATGAAGATCTGATGATGAACTTTATTACCCTTGATTTAGAGCCATCTTGGATGGATCCCATCAGGGCATATATTGAGGACGGGAAATTACCAACTGATAAACTCGCAGCCAAGAAACTAAAGTTTAAAGCTGCTCGTTATGTAATGACCAATGGTGTTCTATATAGACGAGGAATTATAGTTGGCTTGCAGAGATGTGTACATCCCACCGAGGTGAAAGACTTAATCGAAGAAGTCCATGAAAGGTCTTGTGGAGCCCATGTAGCAGGTCGGACACTTCTGCAAAGAATAAAGACGTAGGGATATTATTGGCCGACAATGAGGGCTGATTGCATAGCCTATGCCAAAAAATGTGACAAATGTCAACGCTTCTCCACTATCCGAAGAAATGCCCAAGCATTATTGACACCCATTACTTTCCCTTGGCCATTTGCCATGTGGGGAATTGACTTGGTCGGGCCACTTCCAACGACCAGAGGAAGGTTTAAATATCTCGTCATCGCAGTGGATTACTTTACTAAGTGGGTGGAAGCTGAGACCCTTATCGATATGACATATGACAAAGTGTATCAACTTATATGGAAGAACATCATTTGTAGATATGGTCTTCCTCATGCATTCATCACAGACCATGGAACCCAATTCGACAACGAGGAGTTTGCTGCGTATTGTCATCAGTTGAACATATTGAAAACCCGCTCTGCACCAGGCCACCCTCAAAGCAATGGACAAACTGAAGTGACAAACAGAACGTTGCTGAATGTCTTGAAGAAAACATTAAATGATGCAAAGGCAAATTGGATCAACGAGCTACATTCTGTACTATGGGCTTATCGTACTACTCCACGAGCAACCACAGGAGAATCTCCATACATGCTGGCATTTGGAAGTGAAGTTGTTATACCTGTCGAGCTGGGTCTCCCCACACACAGGGTGCTGAATTTCAATTCTCCTATCAGTGACTTGATGAGAAGATTAGATTTGAATATGCTCGAGGAATTCAAAGAAGAGGCAACAATCAGAAACGCTGCATACCAGTAACGAACAGCTCTGTTCTACAACAAGAGAGTAAAGAAATGCGACCTGAAAGAAGGAGACTATGTGCTAAAGAAAGTAATTAAAAAGCACAACAAATTGGAAGCTAACTGGCATGGTCCCTACTGAGTAACAGAGGTTGTTCGACCAGGGACGTATAGAATCGAAACCTTAGAAGGAGAGGAGTTTAAGAATGCATGGAACGCAGAGCATCTGCGCAAATATTATCAGCAATTTAATCTCTATGTAATGCAGTTTTCTTCGATATGAATAAAGTTTTGGATATTTCGCCCAATTCTCTCCTTTTGTTGAAAATGTTTTGGAGTATTAGTGCTACACATTACGCATCAAGCCCAGAAACACCAACTACGGTTGGTTGGGAATAAAAATCCACCAACAATAGTTGGTCGGGAATAAAAAATTTCCCAGAAATACCAACTACGGTTGGTCGGGAAAGAAAATCCACCAACTACAGTTGGTCGGGAATAAAAAAAAATTCCCAGAAATACCAACTACGGTTGGTTGGAAAGAAAATCCACCAACTATAGTTGATCGGGAATAAAAATTGCCCAGAAATACCAACTATGGTTGGTTGGGAATAAAAATCCACCAACAATAGTTGGTTGGGAATAAAAAAATTCCCAGAAATACCAACTACGGTTGATTAGGAAGAAAATCCACCAACTATAGTTGGTCGGGAATAAAAAATTGCCCAGAAATACCAACTACGGTTGGTTGGGAAGAAAATCCACCAACTAAGGTTGGTCGGGAATAAAAACTAACCAACTAAGGTTGGTCGGGAATAAAAATCTACCAACTAAGGTTGGTCGGGAACAAAAAAAAACACCAACTCCGGTTGGTCGGAAATAGTTGGTTAAACAAAGGAAAGTCATTTCAGGGCTTAAAATTAAAAAGTGATAAATTTTTTATACTTATGACATTTTAGATTACCACCAAATTTGGTCGAGAAACAAAATATCACTAACTCTGCTTGGTCGTCAGATAATTATTATCAATTCAAATAGTCAACAATAATATCTTTATCTTTTCAACAGATATAAATGCACATTCATTAGAAATGTCTTATAAAATATTTCCAAAGACAATGACAATTAAGATTGCAAAGAAAACTAGAAGTTTTTTCATTAAATCCAGAGCAAAATACATTGAGAAACGAAATACATATTATGTGAGAAATTATTACATCAAAAATCCTATTCTATTGGTTTCTTCCCTTCTGCCTTTGAAACAGACTCTACTCCAGCAGGAGGATCGTCTAAGGCATAGGGGGAATTGATGAAATTTAAATCTTTGAGCATCCTGACATTCATTACTGAGGGACGATCAAGTAGGTGCTCCGGGAGAGATATCTCAGCATTGGAATGAAGATTGTAGTCACTGAGATACTTTGAAATCAGGCATCGAGGAATGGCCCGAGAAGGAATCCAGCTCATATGCAGTTTGAAAGGTGGCACTGGCAACTCGAGAAACCCAGGGTCATAGTAATACCACAAATAGTGACCCTGTTCCAACTGCAGCACACCCAAGGCATTCAGCCATCCTTACTTGTAACCCTCATTATTTGCATTTTGGATCCGATCATCTAGATGGTAGAGGGATTCATTATAAGTAGCCATACATAACTCTCTGGGCTACTTGTGGAATTAGTAAGTCAACCTTTCCAGTTGGTCGTGGAGACTTTTTACAAAAAAAAAAATTATTCTCCAAGGCGGATCCTTGTGTGGAAAGTTGCTCATTAAGGTCTAAAATCTTCTTGGACATCTCTGACAGAGCTTTATTCTTCGCAACTAACTGAACTGCTTGATTTTGCAAAGATGCTTGAGTTCTTGCCTCTTTAATAGTAACCCGAGAAGCTCTTGCTCATCCCCGAGAAGCTCTTGCTCGTCCAAGAGCAGAAGTAGAGGCTCCAATTCTCTTTAAGGTTTCTAATTTGTCTCTCAAATTGGCATTTTTGACCTCCAGGAAAGAGAAACCTTCGTCATTAATAGGGACTAAAGCTCCCGAGGTAGATGCTGCTGATTTCAATTGGGATATCTCTCCTCTCAAGCTATTGTTCTCCTGCTCTAACAGTTTGGCGATCTGCCTATGCTCTTCAACCTCGGTCTTCAAAGTCCTCTCCTTCACATCATAAGCAGGGAACAACTTATCATATCCTTTATCAGCACTTAGTTGCTGATACTTTTCTCATATCCCTGATGTAAAAGGGTTGTAGACTCCTTGTATTATTGTTGAAGTTCCTCAAGAGTACCCTGGAGGTCTTCAATCATCTCGTAATATGCAACATTCTTGGCCACTGCACGGTCGAGCAAGCATTTCAAATACTGGTAGGCTTCTATTGCTTGCTCAGAAGTGTCTGGATCGAGGATATCAACGATTTGAGCTTCATTCAAGTCAGCATGGCCAGCCTTGAAGTAGTCATTACATTTTTTCATCAGTTCTGTATCATGGGCTGACAAGAGTTCCATTCTAGCCATAAACTAGTAAAGAAAAGAGATAGAAAGAATCAATAAAATGCAGACAGAGCAAGAAGAATAAAAGTAGAGCAAGAAAAATGGGAGCTAAGTTGCACAACCAAAAACTTCAAATTTTATTATATCATAAAAGAAGTACATAGCCCAGCGTTACATTTAACAAAAAAGCAAAGAGAAAAAGTCCGAACAACTCTACACCTTCTCCTTGTCTTCTAAAACTTTCTCGGGAGGCTGGGACGAAGAGGTAGGTTGCTCGGATGGCATAGAAGGTTGCTCGGAGGGTGTTGGAAATTACTCGGTTGAAATGATGGTTGGTTGAAGTTGCTCGTAGGAGGTCTGGACAATCGGGGGATGAGAAATCTGATCTTCGATCACCATAGAGGATTCCTCGGAAGCAGCTTCGTCTTCTTCTTCTTCCTCGGGAGAAGGAGGGCGGCTAGGAATGTGTCGCTGAAATAGGTCGGAGTTCTCATCGACATTCATCTCTTTCAGAGCAGCCACCCAACCATCCCTGAAATATTTAAGGCTGCCATACTCCATTTATGGCAGCCAAACCCTTATTCCAACCCTTGTCCTAGCCAGTATTGAAGGACTTCTTAACAACAAGTTTCCTCTTCGCCTTCTCTGAGGAAACCCTCTCAGTCATGATTTCCTCGATAGCTTTTAATTTCTTTCTGCCTCTTCCTTCTGGCGATCCGCTTCACGGAGTTTGCCTAACTCCTCTTCGACAGTTTTAAGCTTGGTCTCAAGCTCTCCAGCATTTTTGAGCTTTTCCTCAAGCTCAGTATTCTTCTTCTCACATTCTTTCATTTTCCTCTCCAACTCCTGAGAGGCCTCCACAGCTTTTCCTTTCTCTTGCTCAATAGCTTTTAATTACTTTTCCCAAGCAGTTTTATCTTCATCATACTTCTGACGAGAATCCTTTAATGACTGTGTCATACCTACAAGAGTCTCCTCCACACCTGACGAGGAGCTCGAAGCTTTAATAGCTTCCTTTTTCAAAATGGTGTTGAAACAAGTTACCAACTGGAAAAAGAAAATAATTGTAAGTCAGTTGTAACACCCCGTATTTTTGTACATTTAATATTTAATTAATTCGGGAATTTTAAATTACTTGTGTATTGTAATTTTAATTGAATTGATTATGGCAATATATATATATTTAAATATTAATCGGGGAGTGAATGGTTAATGTTTAGGGAAATTTATTTACTAAGTGAATAGTAATAATTTAATTACGTCATTTTGAGTATTAATGACAAGGTATACACTTATCCCAGCCGGGAGTCGGTATAGACTAAATTGGGTGTGAGATAAGGATTTTTATAAATTAATTTGGACGCTAATTCTGAGTGCGCGGTTGAGTCCGGATGGGTCGAGATAGTCAGAAAAGAGTACCCGGGGGTAGTAATTGAGTCTCGGGGTAATTTTGGGCATAGCCGGACCCACACGGGGTGAGTTGGGTCACTTTAATTAAGCCCATTAGGCTAAAAACGGGATGGAGGGTTTTTAACCTAATTGGGAGATTAAGGAATGGCAGCCAACATAACTCTAAAACTAGGGTTTGAGAGGGAATTTGGGGAAAAACAAATCAAGAGCAAATTGGAGGTTATTGGAGCCAAATTAAGGGACATCAACAACGGATCAGACACTACAAACACTTAGAGGCAAGTGGTTAACTGTTGTGATTCTTAAAGCATGATAATCAATTCATATCATAGTGATGTGTAAACCAAAATTCGTTTTTGGGTGTAAATGGGTACAAAATGGGGTTTTTATTTTTGAAACACTTGAATGAGATTCAAAGTAAGATTTAGATGGGTGATTGATATCTGAATATGTATATATGATTTGAACGAGAAATCCAGAACATAAAAGAGTGGAAATCGAATCTGGAAATTGGGATTTAAAAAAAAGAAAATTGAATTTTATGGAGAAAGACCCATTTCGAAAATTATGAGATAAGTAGAGAAGTTGATTATCTTAATGGTCTCTATGATGAATAGGATGTGGATTAACCATGTGTAGATGATGGGATGATGTAATTAGAGGTTTAAATTATGGTTTAGAAACCTTGAAGTTCGTTAATGGTGGAAAACAGTGGGGAAGAGCTGTAACGAAGGGGTCGATCGATCGATCGGGGGCATCGATCGATAGATGATGGGAAATTCTGGCCAGTTCGGCCTGTGTGTGATATAAGGGGAAAAGTAATTATAAATTAATTTCCATACTGTAAATTGTGATAATAAATTTTGAAACACCTATTCCTAGTAATTGGAAAGAGTAATTGGGACTAGGATGAATTTATGTGGGGCATTTAATGGATGAATTTGAGAGATTTTATTCCAAAATAGTGAGATACGGATCAAGTGAGCGAATCCGGGTATATTGGTCAAGCGACCCCAAGGTAGTGAATTAAGTTTGGAGATAAACTAAGTAATTTAGAGTCGGGATATAGACTCGAGAAATATTTAATTTCGGGCCAAGTGGATCGAGTCCGGGTATGTTAATTATTATAGGCAAATATAATTGGGAAAATTATAGAAATAAAGGTGTGACACATTGTAGGCGAAAATGTGGGTATTATATTATGAGATGTAAATTGGACCAAGTGAGCGAGTCCGGGTATGTTGGTTAAGTGACATTAAGGCATTAAATTAATTATTGAGAGAAAGTAATTTGTTTGGAGTGGGAACATGGACTCGGGAAATATTGAGGTACGGGCCAAGTGAGAGAGTCCAAGGATAATGGTTGGGTGACACATGTTATTAAATTAATAAATGGGATAATTAATTTAATTAGAGTCGGATTGTAGACTCGGATATGTGTTGATTAATTAATGTGTAAATTAATTAAATAAAAGTCGGATTGTAGACTCGGGTAAGTATTAAATTAATGGGTGTAATAATTAATTTAATTAGAGTTGGACGATAGACTCGGGGAGATATTAAATTAATATGTGTGTTAGTTAATTTAATTAGAGTTGGACGATAGACTCGGGGAGATATTAAATTAATATGTGTGTTAGTTAATTTAATTAGAGTTGGGTGATAGACTCGGGGAGACGGTAAATTATTAAGTGAGAAAATTAATTACGTTGAGTCGAGCCACAGACTCAGGAAATTTCAGGCAGTATACGGGATATTTAGTACACAGTAAGGCCAGGGTTATAATATATATATATACGGTGTAGTGATAGTATATATATATATATATATATATATATATATATATATATATATATATATATATATATATACATGTCTATTGTGCGTGACATTTAAATTTCAGGCAGTATACGGGATTTTGAGTACACGGTAAAGCCGAAGTTTATATTATATATATACGGTGTAGTGATAGTATATATATACGTGTATATATTGTGTGTGACATTAAATATCAGTGACTAGATATTTATTCAAATTATATACTCTAATGCTATCAAGGGAGGTTGCGCGATGTGGGTGAATCCCCTAGCTTGAGGAGTAGGGTGAGTATATCCCTAGGTCATATCGTCCGGTACATGGGTGAGGAGATTATCTCACTTTCAGGAAGGAATATGACCGCCTCCAATTCGTTTATGTAGTAGACCAGGTTGGTGAGCGAATCCAATTTGGAAAACTAGGTTTTGTGAGCACACCTAGTGAGATGGCATTTTAGAGTGAATCATCCGGTGAGGGTATACTCGGAAGGATGGATACACGTATGATATATGTGTGGATGTTAGTAAAGGTACGTATAATATGGTAGTAAATATTATATGTAGGTGATAATACAGTGTGTGATGTATTTACCTTATATAACTCGGGTTACGGTTATATGCTGTTAATTAATGAGAAATTAATTAAGTTATTCATTTGCTGGAATAATACAGTGTGTAATGTATTTACTTTATATAACTTGTGAGACGGTTATAGGCTATTATTTAAGAGGAATTAATTAAGTTAATTGTGAAATAACTTATAATTCAAGAATCATTATACTCGGGTTAGAGTAGTATGGTAAGGGAAGGTTATATCAGGACTAGTTGGACGGGGTAGTACAACTAGGCGGGTTAAGGTAACCGGTAGGTGTGCACAATAGTGGAGGGGTGAGAATGTCCTCAAGGGAGTGCGACACTAACTTAAATATGAAGCGCATTCATGCATTTTAAATTACTGCAGTTAATTCACTTGCTAAATATTTTCAAAATGTTTTGGGTTCTAACCCTTGCAATAAAACTATTTTCAAAACCTTTTAGGTGTCAAGCCATAGGGACGTCAGGATTGATATTCTATTCCAGGGACACGGAGCTGCGGCATATGTGGATGCTAGCAGGAGTTTGGATTAGACGCATCATTCGTTCATTCCTAGAGTTGGAATCTTGTATCAGTCTCAGTTTTATTTAGGGCTTGTAGCCAAGACTTCTCGGTACAGTTTTCAGGTGTAATTCATTCAGGTGTTGAATATTTGTATTGGATTATTTATTTGGTGGCCGGTGATTTATTCGGCAAGTTGTGTAATTATTATTCTATTTACTTTCATTCAGTTGTGTGAATGGTTTATATTTTTCCGCATGTATTGTTTTGTTTAATTAAAAAGTTAAAATTGGCACCAGTTTTTTGAATACTAGGTGGTTAGTAAGTTTTAAAAAGTTTTCGACAGTGATGCTAAGGATGATCCAACTGGGATTCCTATTTTAATTTGGTATAGGGCTGATAACCCGGTATTTTATTAGGCGGGGTGTCACAGATGGTATCAGAGCATCGGGTTCTAGTGTACTTAGGATCTGTGCGGCTTTTCACGCTTCGGCTTAGCAATCTTTGATATAGATCCCTATCATAGGATTGTTGTATTCTCATACGTATGCGCATATACGTTCTTCTGCGAATTTATATTGAAAGTGAACTCATACAATTCGATTCTCATTCTAGATGACGCCCAGGAGAAGGAGAGCAGCTAGGGAAGCAGGGAGAGGTGAGACGAGGGAGGCTCATCAGGAGTAAGAGTTACGACAACAACTGCCAAAGATAATTTTGGCAGCACAGGTAACCGAACTAATGGCGCGGGCGATTGAAACGACGGTAGTCACAAACGATAAGGTACTTCCCACGGAATCCACCACAAGTGTTAGTGGCGTCGGATGTTCAGACTCACGCGGGGTCGTTGGGGTGCAAATAAGAAAGAGAAGTTATTTGTAGTGGGAACCCACCAGAGTTGCGAAGAGGTTCAGGTTTAGTACTAGCGTGTCAAGGAAGAGAGGTATCCAGCGTCACCTACGCATGGGAGTTTGCGATGGGGTGCAAAAATAAATGCTAACCACTTTTAGTTAGTGGGAGCGGCGCTACAGTGGTGGGGGTCGATCACCACAGTTGAGGAAAGGGACACACTAGCTACTGCAGAGTTTTGGGTGCTGTTCGACCGCAAGTATTTTTCCTTCAGCGGTCGAGACCGAAATGAGGAGAAAATTTTGTGAGGTGACTCAAAGGGAGACCGTTCAGTGGTCGATTGCGAGGAAGATTTCACTCGTTGGCAAATTTTTACCGGATGAGGTAAACGAGGAAAAGAGAAAGAAAGCAAAGTTTATGGATGGGTTAGTCTGAAGAATCAGACAACATTTAATTGATAATTCCGCATTAGTAGGTTATACTGATGTCATTAACACAACACGTCGGCACTGTTGGGAATATCGCTTCCACGCGAAAGGAAGCGGGAAGGGAGTGGGGATTAACCAGTCGGATGAGGCAGAAGGGAACAATACCAGTGGGGTATCCCAGCAGCAGACTGGGGAGAGATCAAGGGCAGGATTTCCGGCAAGGAAATCATGCCAAACGATCTAGAACTGGAGGCTATCGACGGGATGGCCAGGAATTCCAACAAGGTTCGCATGGAAGGGATCAGTGGCAGGGTGAACATATTAGAAAGTGTTTCCTTTGTGGGAAAAGTGAGACACATGAATAGATATTGCCTCAAGCGAGGCAGGGGTCAACTACAGGGCGAGGTCTTGGATGTACAGCCACTAAAGCAAGTCACGGGTGCATTCGGGCAGGGAGAAGCTGCCACGGAAATCGAGAACCAGCCGTTGCAGCTGGAGTATATAAGTAATTATTTTACCCTAGGGGCATGGGGTATATTATTGAGTGACAAAGAGGATGTCACAGTATAAGACTTATTTTTCACTAGAGTTCGCAGGTGAGTCGAACTTAGTGGGTGCGTTGGCGGTAGCAGCCATAGCATGTGGGTAAACTTTCCGTAGGGTAGCGGAGTTCCTTAGTGTTCTTCATGGGAGAGTGGAGGCGTACACTGAGTGATTGGTTGAATTATGCGAGGAATTACTACTTTCGAGAATTATGGGAATAGGGTTGATAATACTTTTTAAACATCGGCTGGATAGCGATGGAATTTAACTATTGTGGATAGTGGAGTTAAATTTTGGTGTTCGCGACACCAGGATATGGTTGGTACTAGGTATCACCTGAGAGGGCGTATAGCCTATATATGTGGATATATATATATATATATATATATATATATATATATATATATATATATATATATATATATATATATATATATATATATATATGTTGCATTGCGTGGTGCGATGGCACATAGTGAGGTTTTGTGTTCTCACATTTTATCCCGGTAAGTGGGGATGTTTACTGAAGTGAATCAGGGTGGTTAAATTGAATTTTTGAGCAAAGAGAGATAGCTCGGGGTTTATTTTGCGCAAGGACTAGTGGTAGTAAGGACGCGGTATTATGTTGTCTTTGGTAGCATAAGGGTAAGTGTATATTCTTGTGTGATGAGAGATAAGTATTTATGGGGAGATAGTTGGACGTAGCATGGGTTGAGTACCCGGGCAGTAATTATATATATATATATGTATGTGTGATATGACTACGGGTTCGAAGTTATATTACGGGTTACGACTGGCATAGTTGGATAACTTTCGTGTGGTAGGGCACGGGGATAGGGTGTATGGCCACCCGGGTTAATTAAGGCAAAAATTTTGTGTGGTTAAGCACGGGAATAGGGTGTATGGGCGCCCTGGGTAAATTTTAAATGCATACTGGTGCAACGTGGTTAGAAACAAATGGGATAGATATAGCGGGCTTGGAGGCACATGACTAGTGAGAAAGATGTGAATATCGGAACACAAGGTTTATCTTAATTTCGAGGGCGAAATTCCTTTGTAAGGGGGGAAGTATGTAACACCCCGTATTTTTGTACATTTAATTTTTAATTAATTCGGGAATTTTAAATTACTTGTGTATTATAATTTTAATTGAATTAATTATGGCAATATATATATTTAAATATTAATCGGGGAGTGAATGGTTAATGTTTAGGGAAATTTATTTACTAAGTGAATAGTAATAATTTAATTACGTCATTTCGAGTATTAATGACAAGGTATACACTTATCCCAGCCGGGAGTCGGTATAGACTAAATTGGGTGTGAGATAAGGATTTTTATAAATTAATTCGAACGCCAATTTTGAGTGCGCGATTGAGTCCGGATGGGTCGAGATAGTCAGAAAAGAGTACCCGGGGGTAGTAATTGAGTCTCGGGGTAATTTTGGGCATAGCCTGGCCCACACGGGGTGAGTTGGGCCACTTTAATTAAGCCCATTAGGCTAAAAACGGGATTGAGGGTTTTTAACCTAATTGGGAGATTAAGGAATGGCAGCCAACATAACTCAAAACCTAGGGTTTGAGAGGGGATTTGGGGAAAAACAAATCAAGAGCAAATTGGAGGTTATTGGAGCCAAATTAAGGGACATCAACAACGGATCAGACACTACAAACACTTAGGGGCAAGTGGTTAACTGTTTTGATTCTTAAAGCACGATAATCAATTCATATCATAGTGATGTGTAAACCAAAATTCGTTTTTGGGTGTAAATGGGTACAAAATGGGTTTTTTTTTTTTGAAACACTTGAATGAGATTCAAAGTAAGATTTAGATGGGTGATTGATATCTGAATATGTATATATGATTTGAACGAGAAATCCATAACATAAAAGAGTGGAAATCGAATCTGGAAATTGGGATTTCAAAAAAAAAAATTGAATTTTATAGTGAAAGACCCATTTCGAAAATTATGAGATAAGTAGAGAAATTGATTATCTTAATGGTCTCTATGATGAATAGGATGTGGATTAACCATGTGTAGATGATGGGATGATGTAATTAGAGGTTTAAATTATGGTTTAGAAACCTTGAAGTTCGTTAATGGTGGAAAACAGTGGGGAAGAAGAGCTGTAACGAAGGGGTCGATCGATCGATCGGGGGCATCGATCGATCGATGATGGGAAATTTTGGCCAGTTCGGCCTGTGTGTGATATAAGGGGAAAAGTAATTATAAATTAATTTCCATACGGTAAATTGTGATAATAAATTTTGAAACACCTATTCCTAGTAATTATGGGAAAGTGTAATTGGGACTAGGATGAATTTATGTGGGGCATTTAATGGATGAATTTGAGAGATTTTATTCCAAAATAGTGAGATACGGATCAAGTGAGCGAATCCGGGTATATTGGTCAAGCGACCCCAAGGTAGTGAATTAAGTTTGGAGATAAACTAAGTAATTTAGAGTCGGGATATAGACTCGGGAAATATTTAATTTCGGGCCAAGTGGATCGAGTCCGGGTATGTTAATTATTATAGGCAAATATAATTGGGAAAATTATAGAAATAAAGGTGTGACACATTGTAGGCGAAAATATGGGTATTATATTATGAGATGTAAATTGGACCAAGTGAGCGAGTCCGGGTATGTTGGTTAAGTGACATTAAGGCATTAAATTAATTATTGAGAGAAAGTAATTTGTTTGGAGTCGGAACATGGACTCGGGAAATATTGAGGTACGGGCCAAGTGAGAGAGTCCAAGGATAATGGTTGGGTGACACCAAGTTATTAAATTAATAAATGGGATAATTAATTTAATTAGAGTCGGATTGTAGACTCGGATATGTGTTGATTAATTAATGTGTAAATTAATTAAATAAAAGTCGGATTGTAGACTCGGGTAAGTATTAAATTAATGGGTGTAATAATTAATTTAATTAGAGTTGGACGATAGACTCGGGGAGATATTAAATTAATATGTGTGTTAGTTAATTTAATTAGAGTTGGACGATAGACTCGGGGAGATATTAAATTAATATGTGTGTTAGTTAATTTAATTAGAGTTGGGTGATAGACTCGGGGAGACGGTAAATTATTAAGTGAGAAAATTAATTACGTTGAGTCGAGCCACAGACTCAGGAAATTTCAGGCAGTATACGGGATATTTAGTACACAGTAAGGCCAGGGTTATAATATATATATATACGGTGTAGTGATAGTATATATATATATATATATATATATATATATATATATATACGTGTCTATTGTGCGTGACATTTAAATTTCAGGCAGTATACGGGATTTTGAGTACACGGTAAAGCCGGAGTTTATATTATATATATACGGTGTAGTGATAGTATATATATACGTGTATATATTGTGTGTGATATTAAATATCAGTGACTAGATATTTATTCAAATTATATACTCTAATGCTATCAAGGGAGGTTGCGCGATGTGGGTGAATCCCCTAGCTTGAGGAGTAGGGTGAGTATATTCCCAGGTCATAGCGTCCGGTACATGGGTGAGGAGATTATCTCACTTTCAGGAAGGAATATGACCGCCTCCAATTCGTTTATGTAGTAGACCAGGTTGGTGAGGGAATCCAACTTGGAAAACTAGGTTTTGTGAGCACACCTAGTGAGATGGCATTTTAGAGTGAATCATCCGGTGAGGGTATACTCGGAAGAATGGATACACGTATGATATATGTGTGGATGTTAGTAAAGGTACGTATAATATGGTAGTAAATATTATATGTAGGTGATAATACAGTGTGTGATGTATTTACCTTATATAACTCGGGTTACGGTTATATGCTGTTAATTAATGAGAAATTAATTAAGTTATTCATTTGCTGGAATAATACAGTGTGTGATGTATTTACTTTATATAACTTGTGAGACGGTTATAGGCTATTATTTAAGAGGAATTAATTAAGTTAATTGTGAAATAACTTATAATTCAAGAATCATTATACTCGGGTTAGAGTAGTATGGTAAGGGAAGGTTATATCAGGACTAGTTGGACGGGGTAGTACAACTAGGCGGGATTAAGGTAACCGGTAGGTGTGCACAATAGTGGAGGGGTGAGAATGTCCTCAAGGGAGTGCGACACTAACTTAAATATGAAGCGCATTCATGCATTTTAAATTACTGCAGTTAATTCACTTGCTAAATATTTTCAAAATGTTTTGGGTTCTAACCCTTGCTATAAAACTATTTTCAAAACCTTTTAGGTGTCCAGCCATAGGGACGCTAGGATTGATATTCTATTCCAGGGACACGGAGCTGCGGCATATGTGGATGCTAGCAGGAGTTTGGATTAGACGCATCATTCGTTCATTCCTAGAGTAGGAATCTTGTATCAGTCTCAGTTTTATTTAGGGCTTGTAGCCCAGACTTCTCGGTACAGTTTTCAGGTGTAATTCATTTAGGTGTTGAATATTTGTATTGGATTATTTATTTGGTGGCCGGTGATTTATTCGGCAAGTTGTGTAATTATTATTCTATTTACTTTCATTCAGTTGTGTGAATGGTTTATATTTTTCCGCATGTATTGTTTTGTTTAATTAAAAAGTTAAAATTGGCACAAGTTTTTTGAATACTAGGTGGCTAGTAAGTTTTAAAAAGTTTTTGACAGTGATTCTAAGGATGATCCAACTGGGATTCCTGTTTTAATTTGGTACAGGACTGATCACCCTGTATTTTATTAGGCGGGGTGTCACATTAGTGCAATTACATAATTTTGAAAAGTGAAAGTTTAGATTAGTAATACTTACTGAGGCAATATGTTGAGTTGCCAAGGTGGTAACCCTATTCCGAGAAAGAGTGTCTTCAAGACCTTAGATTTCGGGGATAATTCAAGACTTCACAAATCTCATGGCAGAGCTCGGAGCCACGAAAGTGGGAACACCACTTCCAGCAATTAAAGGCTGAGAAATGAATTCAACCACTTTATCCGAGGAGCTTTTCTTCAACTTCCTCTTGGGAGTAGGAACATTCTCGACCAAGGATATCGTCTTGGTTAGTGATATAACTATAACCTCGCTTGGAGGGGAAACAACTTCAATCTTGCTTGGAGCCACAGGGGGCTTCTCGGCAACCTTCTTAGTAGCAGATGGAGGAGGTGCCTAAATTTATCTTGTCCCTTCTTCTGGAACATCCAGCTTACTTTTCTTTGCCTCTCCAGCAGTAGAGGCAGACTTATCGAAGAGGGCAGGAGCTCTTCTTCTCTTCATTCTGTCAATGAAAGGAATATGTGATTCAGGAGAAGAACCTTCAGAAACTGGTGCTGGTTCTATGTTACTTATCACTAGACGAGCAGTGAAAGATGAGGTGTAACTCTTGTACTGCAACAAGTATGAGGCTGATCTGATATGTTCGTCAGCGACAGTTTGATGCAAACCCCAGATAAGTTTCAGATGTTTTAAATTAACTTCTGTCTCCTTTGGAGACCTTCTTTTGCTGTCAACTGCAAATAAATAAAAATCAAGATGTCAGTGACGCATTTTATCGAATATAAAGAAAACATGATTTCAAAAACTAAATAAAATAAAAACAACATATCCCATTGCCATATGGAAGGCATCTAGGACCCTGATATACGTCATTTTCAGTTAAGGGAGCATGTTGCCAATTTTTCATAACAACCCCATGCTCGAAGTAATTCCTATTGGCATCTGGGAGATTGACAACTAAAGCCCTATTTAAAAACCTAGTTTTCAAATAAAAAGTACTATCACTGACAGCCCATCTATAGCAAAACATAATCTCTGGAATTCCTAAATGGGTCCCATGAATCTGATTTAACCTATGGACTCCATTAACTATTCTCCATGTATTGGGGGCTATTTTTCCAGGTACTACATCAAAATATTGACAGAATTCCAAACACAAGGGTTTGGAGGAAAAGAAAAGCCACATTCGGCTACAAAGAGACTGGGGAACCAATGTCCCTCAGCCAAACGAAAATAATCAGAAGCACCAGAATGTTCTTCCAAAATAACCCAGGAAGGAATAGAAAAATCAGAACGAAATTTATCAAGCGACTCAATAAGGTAAACCATGATGAACAAAGAAAATAAAAGATAAGGAAAAAGATCTTACAGAAGAAGGGTAGATCAGTTGATAACGAACGATGGAAGGAATGAACGCACAAGATGGAGAAGAAATGGAGAGATCAAAGATACAGATTTGAAAAAGTAAGAGACGATAGGATTTTCTGCAACGCTTAAATACCTTACCTTGGGAAGGGGTAAAAATAATGATTACAAAGAAAGACGTTTGTGTTACCGGCGACTAAAAGGACAAAAAGGCACGGAGACCAAAGCGGTGGGAAAAATTCAAAAAGTCTGATTCTATGAATTCGAAAGGAAAATTAAATACAAGGAAAACACTCCTAAAATTCAGGATGACTATTTAATCCCGCCATATTTCGAGAAGAATGTTCCACAATCCTCAACCTCGAACTGTGAAACATTGGGGGCTTCTGTTGATATCAAATTTAGTCTGCTGACGTGGATCAGTTAAGTGGAGACACGTGTCAATCTACATGGCACTTACAAACATTTCTTAACAACACCTTGACTTCGAGGAACTCAACCTCCCCGATCAACTCAAACACTCCGAGCAACAGGTGCTCTCCGAGGAACTTTATTGTACCGATCAACTCATGAATACCGAGCTACTCGGGTGGTCCGAGAAGCTTAGGCGGTTCGAGTTTCATCTCGTACAGAGCATTAATGTCCGAATAATCAACAAATCGACTGCGCATTAAATGCTCATTATTATCATACAGATGTATACGTCTATTGGACAGTTATGTATTACCCTTTCACATTTACAGCCTGAGGGCTGTAAATACATTGTATCATCCTTATTGTAAGGGGACTCGGAACCTCTTGGTAAAATCTGTTATCGAGAATTCCCAAAAAGTCAGCAATAACAAAATAGTGGACGTAGGCCCTTCTTTCAAGGCTGGATCACTTTAAACATCTCTTGTCTTATTTATTTTTTATCTGTGATCAAATAATTAGAGATAATCTAATTTCTTACATCAACAATGACCATTACAAAAAACAAAAAGATGCACATAAAGTTAATAGAACACACCACTTGTAACTTTGACAGATTTTGAAGATTTAAGTAGTTGTATGACAAGACAATTCCCAATAAATTATGCGTCCTTTTAACAGATGCATGTGATGAGAGAGAACAAAGTAAAAGTTCTCATATGAAAATAAACTCCATGATTCCTTTCCTATCTTGCCTTTTACGTCAGTCTATGACATATGTCAACATATGTCGACAGCTATTTGACATATGTCGACATATGTCGACTGCTCTAATAAAAAAAAAGACGACACTTCCTTCTCTTATAAGATTTATATACATCTTTAATCAGCAAAATATACACAGAGAGGAGGAAGAAAAAGAAAAACGAAGAAGAAGAAGAAGAAGAAGAAAAAAACGTTTAAGGTCTGCTATCTTATTTACGTCTGTTTTTTTTTTACAAGATGTGAAACTCTTCTACACGTTGAAAAAAAGGAAGAAGAAAAAGAAACATTGGAAAAAAGGAAGCATGAATATACTGTCATACCCCGTATTTTTATAGCTTTTAAATTATGGGATTTATTAAATTTAATTGAGATAAATTAATTTAATTTTAATCCGGAATGTTGTTTTAAATATTTACTAGCGTGACAAGAGTTAGTAATTATTGGAAATTTTTATTTGTTGAATATTACTGGATGATTATAGTAATATATGAGATTTATTTTTATAATATTGTCACGTGTGAATAAAATGACAATTGTGGAAATTTAAGTCGGGACGCGCCTGTGTCGTGTCGGGGCTAAATCTAATTAATAAAAGTGAATATTTTATAAGTCATTCGTATGGTCGTTTTAAGTGCGCTAACGCGTCCGTAAGGGTCGAGATAGTCAGAAAAGTGTACCCGGGGGTTTAGTTTGGGTCTCGGGGTGTTTTTAGGCCTAATTGGTACCCCGGGAGGGCGTTTTGGACATTTCACCTTTTTGGGTAATTAAACCCACGAAAATTCAAAGGGTTAAATCAGATATCTGGATTGTCATCTAGGGTTAGAAACTCAAAATACAAGGGACGGCCATAGGAGAGGAAGGAGAGAGAGCTCTCAAGGCAAATTCAAGCCCGAAATCCACCCGTTTGCACCGCAACCACCACCAACGCGTAGATCGCGCAACGGGCTACGCAACCACACCAAAAAAATCTGCAAATCAGAACGTCAAAAATCCCAGGCAAGTGTTTATCTTTCTTATTTCGTTGGTGCAATTTCCATATTAGTTTAGGAATGATTAGGGATGAAATATATGGAAGAAAACCCAATTTGTGATAGGAAAATCCATGTAGTATTGGTTTATATGATGATTCTGGAAACCCTTTCCATGTAGAGGAAATTAACCACGAAATTTTGATGATTATAAGAAGGAAATTCTGGAGAAAATTTGTTAGAAACCTGTTTAAGAATATTTTAGGGTTCTTGATAATTAGATAAAATTTTGGGTTGATAATCCATGTTTAAATGATAGAAATGTACATGCCTTACGTTAGAAACATCTGGTATATTGTTATAATGTTAGTAGTAGAATTTTGGGACGTTTGGGGTTGGAAAATATGGATTTGGATGAAGATAGGTGGTAGAACCCGTAACTGTAATTCTGCAGAAATCGAAATACCTGCTTGATCGATCGATCGAGCCGAGAGCTTCGATCGATCGAAGGTTCGATCGATCGAGCCCCAGACCTCGATCGATCAACCCCTCCTGGAAGACTCCTATTCCCTTTTTAAATGAGTTAAATTCAATTTATCGTGAGATAATTCTTGGACATCCTCAATAAAATATTTTGGGAGATAGGGAAGACCAGTAGGGCATGTGAATAGATTTTGGGACCCTTGATGTCGGGAAAAGATTGTATTTTGGGATAATTACATAAGGGTCGGTGAATTTATTATTTAAAGAGAGAGACACGTAAGAGAGTTACTTTGGGACAAATGTGTATACCTACTGAATTTTATACTTGGGGGGATAGAATCCATGAGCGATATGTAGTAAGTGGAAAAGTTCCTCAAATTAAAATAAGATGTGAATGGTTATACGTGATAACTAAATAATGAGAAATAAATACAAATGTCGTAATTATGGGAATTGAGAATTTACCCATTATTGATATGGTAATATTAGTATAGTTATATGATTGTGTATGCATATACTATCTATGTGTGAAAATCATGCCCACGCTACTTACTATCCCTGAGGTTTCCGCGCCGTGACAGTCTTATCTCGATGGAACCTTTATGGGGGATATTGACTTGTACCCTAGAAGATAGATATCCTTGGTACAGGCTATCGACGTAATAGTTCAGACGGTCCTAAGAGACGCAGGCATGTGCCATCCTTTTAGAGACTTGGAATCTATGCTTCGCCTCAATATTATTTGTGTATGTATGTTAATACAATTCGAGAGTGATTCCGAATGTATTCCCCTTAATATGAGTGATATGGGGCTTTGGATAGTAGAGTATGCCGCACCATAGTTTGTTTGGGGTGATGTTATAATATATATATATTATACGAGTAGTTAATATATATATGAAATTCTGAAATCCAGAACTGCCTATTGTGATTTGATATGTAGGACATGGTTGATGACTCAAATTGTAAATACTTGTTTGAGAAAGTAAAATATGAAATTGGAAAACTTTATTGATTAATAAAGTCAAAATGAGAACTTTGGTTACTAATTGAAATATCCCTTTTTAAACAATTGAATCATAAATGTTGAATCTTACGAGTAAGCTAAGATAAGTTAAATCCTTGGGAAGGTTAGTGCGATAAATGATAATACAAACCGTTGGGAAGGTTAGTGCGATAGGTGTGCACATTAGAAGAGAGGTGAGAATTTCTCAAGAGAGTGTCGCACTAATATGTTGTTGCATTGGACTGTATCAATTTAAATACTTGCTAAACGTATTTTAAATCAAACACACTATCGGGCTCTGACCCGTTTCTTTTTCTCTCTCTCTCTCTCTCTCTCTCTTGTATATATATGTATGTATTACAGGTGCCCAGCCAGAGGGGCGTCTTGCTTAGGATCTCTTGGAGGGAACGCGCTGCAGCTTAGGCGGGAGTTGCAGGTCTCTTGATTTGACGATTTCGTTCATTCGGATCCACTCTTAGTACTTTCATCTAGTTGGGCATGTGTAGCTCTTTCCATTATTCCGTTGTTATTGGACATTTGTATTTCAGTTATTTCCAGTATTGTTACTATGGGATTTGTTCAGTTTGGATGTGTGACTTTAGATTTCGTATGTTGACATTCGATTGACGAATGTATTAAATTAATTTGGATTATGTTGCAGAATTTAATGTGGTGTGATTTCTTACTTATTGAATGTTGTTAATAAAATAAATGATTTTTCTTTAAATAAAATTTGGAAAGTGTGTATGAAAATGGTTTTGACACTTAGCTTAAATAATTAGGGTGTTAAATTGGAAAAATTTATTTTTCGAGAGTGATGCTAAGAATGGACCAACTGTTCACCTTGATTTAATTTAATAAAGGAGTGATCGCCCGGTATTTAATTAGGCGGGGTGTCACAGGTGGTATCTGAGCATCAGGTGGTAGTGTCCTTAGGATCTGTACGGCTTATTATGCTTTCAGCGTTGCTTCGTTTGTTATAGAGCCCTATGTTTAGGATTGTCGATTCCTTTGACGAGATTTCGTTCTCCTGCTATAATGTGTATACACTAGTGAATTCTAATTTCGTTCGGATGTGTGCGTGTGCCGAGCGATGACGGATGTCAGAAGAGGACCGTTAAGCGTACATCAGGAGTCAGGGCTCAGTTGAGATTATGAAATATATCCGAGGATGATAACCGTAGTCGAGGTCACCTCCATTGTGGCACGAAAAGCCAAGACTAGAAAGGCGACTAAGGTGCAGCAATGATTTTCAAATGCTGTTATAGTCAAATGAGGTGCGAGGGTAAACTTACCCAACGTATTACAAAAAAAAAAAAAAAAAAAAAAAACGTGTAGATACTGTCAGTGGGAAATTTTAGAAACGCGAAACTTGTATGTGTTTACCAAAGGAGGTAAAGTATCCAAAGACTTAAATATAGGACGAAGTGTGGCAAACTGAAAGTGAAAATTTAGAGAAAATTTTCTTGGCTTTCGGGACGAAGTTATAATGGTTAGAGCCAACCACCAATTTTAGAAATGGAATGATATGCCTATAGGAGAACCTTAGGTACAGTGTTGACCGTATGTTCCTTCCTTAACTGTTCAGGATTAGAAGCAAACGTAGTTCTGAACTCATCGAGAGAGGGCATGTCAAGGGTCCATTCATGAATATGAATCTTAACCGTTAGCGAATTTTGTATCGGATACAAGTGGGGGAAACAACTCCGAGTGGGAGATCGACACGTAGTAATAGTTGATAACACTCAAAGAGGTAATTCTGATGGACGAACGATTCAGAGGTTGACATTGTCATATTTTGTCAAAATAGATGATAACGCTTCTTTGTGGGGGAAGTTAAAGGAATCGAAGAATTTAGTCGAGAATAAGACTGAATAAAACGGTGGTGGTATAGCACCACAAAGGGATGTGGATACACATCAGGGGACCCATTTAAATGATTCGGATAATTAAATTTTTACCAAGTGATGGTAAATTCAGTAAGTACTATTATAAATAGTAACAGGATCTTTATGGCTTAAAAAGCTAAGGGAACAGCCGGGATGGCTAACAGGAATCGAGTCTACTAAAGTCCGAGAGAAGGGCAACCCTAACCTGGTTAGTAGGACAGATGATAAGTGGATTATGTGTTGAGGTATTTTGGTGCGAAGTGAAATTGCTCGCGATAATATATTCCAAAGTGAGAAAAGGGACAAGAATACGGTGCCTAGCAAAAGGCAACGATTAAAAATAATTTTGTTTTGGTTTGGGCAGACGTGTTACGTTCGAAAACCATTTGTGCAGTCAAGACGATTGCCAGGATGGAAGTATAAGTTGTATCCTTAGAGGATGCGGCGTGTTTATGTGACACGAGCGAGTCACCATATTTTGTCCATTGCTAGATTAGCATGTGAGACGAGCTTAATGCATATAATTATGAATGTTATTATTATGTGAATATTTTTCCCTAGTGTAGCGGGATTTTTCTTTAGTGCTATCCGCGGAGGATGAATGAGTGTATTAACGGTGTTTCATACTTTATTGAGGTTACTCGTTGTAGTGATGCAATACACGAGTATGATATTATCTTTGTTGAAATGTTATAGAAATGGTTAGTGCGATAGTGGGCATTTATCGCAAGACTATCGGAGTGGTTGCATTAGCGCAACATGTTTTACGTTTTGTTTTGGCGAGGCTTTACCTGTAAGAAGGTTGGACTCGCACTCATCTTATTTATCCTAGAGACTTCGAAGGAAATAGTGGGCTCGGGATATTCGATGCCAAAGTATGTATAGACTTTGTCAGTATAATTTCGTATGTATAGGGATTTACCGTTGAGCGAAAAGATGTGACTCAGTATTTTGTTTATCACTCCGGACTTAGTGCTAGGAAGAGTGCATTGTTATATTTATCCTTTAGAGATGTGGGAGTTAATATTTATACCCCTATTATTAGGGAAAGGAATTTCGATAATTCCGATTGTATGTATTCGAGGTTTATGGAATGCTATTACCACCAACCTATACTAAACAATAGTGCAATTAGTAAAACGTTCTTTGTTAAGCATAATTACGGGAGAAATTGTAACTTTTCTGTCAAGGGACGGAATAAAGGGGTATATACTATGGACGGAGGACCTAACGGATTTCGATAACCGACAATACTAGGCAGTAGTGTATCGGGGGGTTCCTTATTTGGATTTCACTTTGCGAGACATCCCACGCATGAAACTTAGTATAAGGTTGGAAATAGGGAGACGTATGGTCACTATTCCATGAGTTCGGTACCCTGGTCAAATGGGATCAAGTAATTATGTATGTAAGTTGGAAGTTGAATTTTGTCTTAAAGTTATTGGAAGCCGGATCTTGTGGTAAGAAAGCATTGAAAGTTATCCCCACGAGTTGAAGGGTGGAACGATGATAAGGAGAATTTAAAAAATTTGATTTTTAGGGTGATTAGAGTGTTGTAATCACGCTGCAAGCACGAGGGAAAACAAATAATTTGTTTATTAGTATAGAGTGTATGTGATGCTTACGCTAGTATGCCCGGTTTATAGGGTGTGTAGACATCCTGTTTAACTGATGTTAAAACTCGTCCGAGTCGAAGGGAAGTGGTCATGGACGTGTGTCATATATGTTTGTGGGACTAGTTTAACGAAGTGGAAGTGATAGAGTGGATTAAACGTCACTTGAGGGACGATAATCCATACATAGGTGTGCAATTAGAATAGCACACCCAAAATTTGAATTGGAAGACTGTGGGAAGTCATTTAAGAAGAGTATTCCTCGAATGGAGCAGAATTAAATGATTATGAAGAACACTCGGAGCAGAGTTGTTAGTAGACAAGAATAAGAGCGACTTGCACATACAAAGGGTGATGATGTTGGTATGGTGTAAGAGATCCAGAAGTGCGCTTCGTGGAGAGAAGATCACGGGTGGAACTTTCGGCATACTACAAGGAAGGAAGGGGAGTATTACGTGTCACTTAATGTGAGACATTTCAAGTAAGAATCGATGTTTAACGGGACGTAGTGAGTAGTCTCTACATGCACCGCCCATAGGTAAGGTTTGGTTGAAAGAGAAGAATCAACCAAAGAATTTTGTGTTTATCTACAATTCCTGAAATTGGAAGAGATTGGTAAAGTCGGTACAGTTCTTGGACGGGTTGCCATCGTCAAAACAAGATTAAGGTTTCATCCCGAACATGTGAATTAAGCCGCTGAGAAGGAAGTGATTGATATTCCTTTGGTCTAACTTACAATATTAACTAGTGTGCCCCAGACTTCTTTCGAAAGGAAGGATCGCGCCAGTGCATGGTCCGGTGCAGTATAAATTTCTGAATCAGGATGAGATTGGTGAGTCCCACCTTTGATATGGGATTTCAAGAACCAACGGAGATAATATTTCGTTTCGAGTAGGATGTATCACCCTTAGCCAGGGAATAAGCGCATGGTGATTAAAGATTAGTGGATCCACGTGAAGGGAATTTTGGAATCTTGGTACGATGATTTCAAGCATGCTCTGTAGAAGCACTCGTACCTGTTTGTCGCATAGGAGGTACTTATTAAGGTTTTGTTATGGAAGAACCTCGACTATTCTCCTTCCGTATGTTTAGAGGAGAGTAGATAATCAGAATTTTTGGATCGGTCGAGAAAACATCCGATAAATGTGGTAGAATTCCACGACTGTTTTAGGCGAGCAAGAGTGATCAAATGTTCGTAATATTTTCTGAGAATGGGAGTTTTGTATATGAATAAATCCGAGTATTTGTCATGTAGTGAGGTGCGACCTCCTAATGTTAGTGAGATAATGAAATTTATAACATATAGGCGTGACCTATACGAATGTTGTCGGTTGGGAGCACAATGTGAAGTGTCTCCAAAGAGAATGCAAAACAATGTTACTGTGAAGAAAGGGCTATAGTGATTGAGCGCCGTAATGTGTAGTTAGTTTGTGTACGGAAAAGGATATCAAGAATTGTGTTACCTGATAGGCCTTATTTTCTGAATTTCGGGACGAAATTCAGTTATTAGGGGGGAAGTGTGTAATACCCCGTATTTTTATATCTTTTAAATTATGGGATTTATTAAATTTAATTGAGATAAATTAATTTAATTTTAATCCGGATGTTGTTTTAAATATTTACTAGCGTGACAAGAGTTAGTAATTATTGGAAATTGTTATTTGTTTAATATTACTGGATGAGTATAGTAATATATGAGATTTATTTTTATAATATTGTCACGTGTGAATAAAATGATAATTGTGGAAATTTAAGTCGGGACGCGCCTGTGTCGTGTCGGAACTAAATGTAAATTAATAAAAGTGAATATTTTATAAGTCGTTCGTATGGTCGTTTTGAGTGCGCCAACGCGTCCAAAAGGGTCGAAATAGTCAGAAAAGTGTACCCGGGGGTTTAGTTTGGGTCTCGGGGTGTTTTTAGGCCTAATTGGTACCCCGGGAGGGCGTTTTGGACATTTTACCTTTTTGGGTAATTAAACCCACGAAAATTCAAAGGGTTAAATCAGATATCTGGATTGTCATCTAGGGTTAGAAACTCAAAACACAAGTGACGGCCATAGGAGAGGAAGGAGAGAGAGCTCTCAAGGCAAATTCAAGCCCGAAATCCACCCGTTTGCACCACAACCACCACCAACGCGTAGATCGCGCAACGGGCTACGCAACCACACCAAAAACATCTGCAAATCAGAACGTCGAAAATCCCAGGCAAGTGTTTATCTTGCTTATTTCGTTGGTGCAATTTCCATATTAGTTTAGGAATGATTAGGGATGAAATATATGGAAGAAAACCCAATTTATGATAGGAAAATCCATGTAGTATTGGTTTATATGATGATTCTGGAAACCCTTGCCATGTAGAGGAAATTAACCACGAAATTTTGATGATTATAAGAAGGAAATTCTGGAGAAAATTTGTTAGAAACCTGTTTAAGAATATTTTAGGGTTCTTGATAATTAGATAAAATTTTGGGTTGATAATCCATGTTTAAATGATAGAAATGTACATGCCTTACGTTAGAAACATCTGGTATATTGTTATAATGTTAGTAGTAGAATTTTGGGACGTTTGGGGTTGGAAAATATGGATTTGGATGAAGATAGGTGGTAGAACCCGTAACTGTAATTCTGCAGAAATCGAAATACCTGCTTGATCGATCGATCGAGCCGAGAGCTTCGATCGATCGAGCCCCAGACCTCGATCGATCGACCCCTCCTGGCAGACTCCTATTCCCTTTTTAAATGAGTTAAATTCAATTTGTCGTGAGATAATTCTTGGACATCCTCAATAAAATATTTTGGGAGATAGGGAAGACCAGTAGGGCATGTGAATAGATTTTGGGACCCTTGATGTCGGGCAAAGATTGTATTTTGGGATAATTACATAAGGGTCGGTACATTTATGATTTAAATAGAGAGACACGTAAGAGAGTTACTTTGGGACAAATGTGTATACCTACTGAATTTTATACTTGGGGGGATAGAATCCATGACCGATATGTAGTAAGTGGAAAAGTTCCTCAAATTAAAATAAGATGTGAATGGTTATACGTGATAACTAAATAATGAGAAATAAATACAAATGTCGTAATTATGGGAATTGAGAATTTACCCATTATTGATATGGTAATATTAGTATAGTTATATGATTGTGTATGCATATACTATCTATGTACGAAAATCATGCCCACGCTACTTACTATCCCTGAGGTTTTCGCGCTGGGACAGTCTTATCTCGATGGAACCTTTATGGGGGATATTGACTTGTACCCTAGAAGATAGATATCCTTGGTACAAACTATCGACGTAATAGTTTATACGGTCCTAAGAGACGCAGGCATGTGCCATCCTTTTAGAGACTTGGAATCTATGCTTCGCCTCAATATTGTTTGTGTAAGTATGTTAATACAATTCGAGAGTGATTCTGAATGTATTCCCCTTAATATGAGTGATATGGGGCTTTGGATAGTAGAGTATGCCGCACCATAGTTTATTTCGGGTGCTGTTATAATATATATATATATATATATATATATATATATATATATATATATATATATATATATATATTATACGAGTAGTTAATATATATATGAAATTCTGAAATCCGGAACTGCCTACTGTGATTTGATATGTAGGACATGGTTGATGACTCAAATTGTAAATACTTGTTTGAGAAAGTATAATATGAAATTGAAAAACTTTATTGATTAATAAAGTCAAAATGAGAACTTTGGTTACTAATTTAAATATCCCTTTTTAAACAATTGAATCGTAAATGTTGAATCTTACGAGTAAGCTAAGATAAGTTAAATCCTTGGGAAGGTTAGTGCGATAAATGATAATACAAACCGTTGGTAAGGTTAGTGCGATAGGTGTGCACATTAGAAGAGAGGTGAGAATTTCTTAAGAGAGTGTCGCACTAATATGTTGTTGCATTGGCCTGTATCAATTTAAATACTTGCTAAACGTATTTTAAATCAAACACACTATCGGGCTCTGACCCGTTTCTTTTTCTCTCTCTCTCTGTCTCTTGTATATATATGTATGTATTACAGGTGCCCAGCCACAGGGGCGTCTTGCTTAGGATCTCTTGGAGGGAACGCGCTGCAGCTTAGGTGGGAGTTGCAGGTCTCTTGATTTGACGACTTCGTTCATTCGGATCCACTCTTAGTACTTTCATCTAGTTGGGCATGTGTATCTCTTTCCATTATTCCGTTGTTATTGGACATTTGTATTTCAGTTATTTCCAGTATTGTTACTATGGGATTTGTTCAGTTTGGATGTGTGACTTTAGATTTCGTATGTTGACATTCGATTGACGAATGTATTAAATTAATTTGGATTATGTTGCAGAATTTAATGTGGTGTGATTTCTTACTTATTGAATGTTGTTAATAAAATAAATGATTTTTCTTTAAATAAAATTTGGAAAGTGTGTATGAAAATGGTTTTGATACTTAGCTTAATTAATTAGGGTGTTAAATTGGAAAATTTTATTTTTCGACAGTGATGCTAAGAATGGACCAACTGTTCACCTTGATTTAATTTAATAAAGGAGTGATCGCCCGGTATTTAATTAGGCGGGGTGTCACATATACCTGTTGAATTTTGTTCTCAAGATTGTAGAGCTGTCAAATTCTTCTACGCATTGTTTTGTGTATTTCTCTGCCTATATATAGATTTTATTCAGAAAGAGTTTTATTGTGTCTACAACGCTTTATTATTTTTTATTTTTACACGATTCTGATCTATACTTTTGTGAGTTGGGTTATCTACACAACTGTGATTTTAAAGAAAGAATAAGGGTATTATTGGAAATATATTTCAATTCAGATTTCAGTTTCCAGATTCAGATGCCTTAGAACCTCTGAATAATTAAGAAGACAATATGACCGTTGCTATCTGAAATGTATCAAAATCAAACATATTTTTACTGCCTCTGAAATCTGAATGGCTTAAATTCAGATTTCAGAGGTGCAAACAAACGAACCCTTACTTTCTTGCTCACGACCAAAGCCTGCAATTTGGGGATGGTTTGGTTTGCAATTATAATTCTATTTGATGTGTTTAAATATAATTTTGGTAAAAATGTGTGTTTGGCAACCTATTTTTAAACACTGAATTATAATATTTTTGTGTTATAATTAAGTTTTTCAGAAAACAGCAAAAGGGTATTTTATAACTTCTGTTTTTTTATTTTTCAACTCAAAATTATTCATTCTTAATATTTTAACACATTTATACCTTAATATATAATATACATACATAATAATATATGTGCAATTCTTATAAGTAAAAAATATATATGTAGACATACACAAAATTACATATATTTATATTATTAAATTATATAATATACTAAGATCCATATGTTAAATAATAATATGAATAGATACATGATATGTATATATAGTTTTATACATGTATTATTAATGTATTGAATAATATAAAATATGCATATACTACATATGTATTAAAAAATATTATCATTTCATGTATGTATATAATTTTATTATGAAGTATACATGCAATATTATTATATAGACACACACACACACACACACACACACACACACATATATATATATATATATATATATATATATATATATATATATATATATATATATATATATATATATATAGAGAGAGAGAGAGAGAGAGAGAGAGGAAGGCTTACCTACATCATGCACTATACATCACACCTAATTCTAGGCCCTAAAAACTTTTTTTTTTCAAATTTTATATTTTTTTCTTGAAATTAACCTTCCAATCAACCCATATGCAAAAAATTAGGTCAAAGTACATTTTGTAGCTATTTTTAAAAAATTCACAAAAAACTGCTGGCAGAGACCCTTATAAATAAGGTATTGTTAGCAGTTTTTTGTGGATTTTTTACAAATAGCTACAAAATACATTTTAACCTAATTTTTTGCATATGGGTTGATTGGAATGTTAATTTCAAGAAAAAAATATAAAATTTGAAAAAACAAAGTTTTTTAGGGCCTAGAATTAGGTGTGATGCATGAGTGATGTATAGAGCATGATGTACTATAGCCTGGCTCTCTCTATATAAATGTGTGTGTGTGTGTGTGTGTGTGTGTGTGTGTAGTTAAACTCTCCAACATACCTCATTAAATATACATGATATTAAATGTACATATATATAATTTACGTTGTATGTATGTATACATTCATGTATCATGTATGTATAAAAGTTTTATGTATGTGTTTATATATATACACATATATGTATAATATAAATATAAATGTTTTGCCAATTTTGTCAAATTTTCAAAAAACTGTATTTAAAAACAAGTTTACCAAACGCACACCAATAATTATAAACACAAAAAACTGAATTTTAAAACTGTATTTAAAAACAGCGTTTAAATCAAGTTTTCATAATTGAGAACCAAACAGGCCCTTATAGTCTCCAAAGTTGACAATTTTGTCCTTTGTTTAATTACTAATTACGTGTTGCGACTGGGGCTGTGTTTTTTTTTTCGAACTTTCAATTTTTCCGAATTTCGATCCTATTTTTTTTTCTGATTTTGGAATAATTTTTGTATTCCGATTTCTGAATTTCCGATTTTTCCGAAAAAAATCGAATCGAAATCGGAATTTTTTTTTATATTCCGAATTTTCGATTTTTACCGATCCGAATTTCTGAAATTTATTCCGATCCAAATTTTCAAAATATATTCCGATTTTTTTCCGATTATTATGCCGATTATAGTTTTCAATTTTTATTTTCGAAATATATACTTTTTATCTTTTCTTCTTTAATGTTATTTTTACCTTAGATACGCTTGCGCCAATAGAAACTGTTAGATTAGTTTTTAGGGCAAGATAGAAGAGGAAAAGGGCTCTCACTTTTATCATTTCACTTATCTTATCTCTCTCACTCTCCAAAACGGCTCACACTTTCTCTCTCAATCTGAATCTCCGAAAACACCATTGGAGACATTTCTTATCTCTAATCTAAGGTAAGATCTTTAAATATGTTCTCCAATATGTTCAAATCTTTTGATCCTTATGCATGTATGTTTATATAAATCGTATATAAACGATTCGGTATAATAAAAATGAAAAAAGATGTTCAGATCTAAAACGATTTCGAAAAAAGATGTTCAGTCTAAAACGATTTTGGTATAATATAAACGAAAAAAGATGTCCAGATCTAAAAGATTTTGGTATATAAACATACATACATTTATATGTCTGTTTATATAAACATACATACAGTTATATAAATGATTTAAACGAAATCTGTTTTCGGTAATAAACGGTTCGGATCTCTATTTTCGATTTCAGTAATAAACGATTTTTGATGGTTTCGATAATAAACGATTGTTGGTTGTATGTATGTTCAGATTTTTGATCCAACTATAAACGAATTTTCACAGTTCACGTTGTAAAATCTGTATGTATGTTTATGAATATAAACAAAATCGTCTATGTATATATGTTTATATAAATATGTTCTTTATCGTTTATGAATTTTCACAATTCTACTTTTTTTTCATTTTTTTCTACTTTTTTCATTTTTGGTTTTGAAACTTTAACAATTAACAGTGATGCATAGAAAGTATTTTTTTTATCTGAATTCTTCATCTAACTGTTTTTTTCTTTGTTTTATTTGTTCTAAATCTTGATTTTTACTATTCATAAACTAATAAAAGTATATTTCTTTGTTTGTTTAATTGTATTGTAGGTGTATATACTTACACAATAGAGAGTTGCGAGACAATAAAGCAGCCTCAAAACAGGTACATTTTCTCTAATTAATTTGATTGCATGCCAACAATTGATGAAAGTGGTGGAGTAACTAGCAAACCAAACCCTAATTGAGGCTCTTGAGGCAATTGAAAATGGTATTTTTTTTTCCAATTTTGTTTCAATATATACATTCATTTTATATTAGAAATAAATAATAATTCGTTTTACTCATTGTCATGGTAGTTGTGCAAGAGGAGATGAAAGGTTTATCGCTCGAATCGACTAGTTGAATTTTGGTATTGTTGACATTTACTTTACATTTTACAATGAACATTTATTATTCAATTCATATTTTATTTGGTCGGTTACTAATTTATTTCTTTTTGATAAAACAGTGAAATGAGATGCGGATGTTTAATGATGTGCGGAGATGATGATGCTTGGAAGCTTTTGGATTGTTTTATAGCTATTTTGGACTGTTTTTTTTAGGACTACTTTGGACTATATAACATGGATGTTTTTTAGGACTTTTTTTTTATAATTTGGACTATTATGACTGTTTTCATAATTTGGACTCTCTTTGTAATTTGGACTATATTAGGACTGTTTTCATAATTTGGACTGTCTTCGTAATTTGGACTATATTAGCACTGTTTTGGTAATTTATAAAATTTAGGACTATTTTCTTAATTTATGTAATTTGGGACTGCTTTTGTAATTTGTGAAATTTAGGACTATTTTCGTAGTTTATGCAACTTACGACTGTTTTTCTAATTTATAAAATTTAGGAATGTTTTCATAATTTATGCAATTTAGAACTGTTTTTATAATTTATGAAATTGAAGCATATTTAATATCAATTTAAATTACTTTTAAAAATAAGTAGGGCAAAATTCAAAACAGGTATAAAAATTCAAAAACAGGTAAATATCACCTGAAAATTCAAAACAGGTATAAAAATTCAAAAACAGGTAAATATCACCTGAAAATTCAAAACATGTATAAATAATTTTTATAGAATAACAATTTTTAAAATAGGAAATATTAATTTTTTAGATTTTTTTTTTAACCAAAATTCTTGATTTTTTCGAAAAATTGTCGAATTTTCGATTTTTTTCAAAATTTAAAATTATCTGATTTTTTCGAAAATTCCAATTTTGCCGAAAATTCCAAAATCGAAAAAAATACAATTCCAAAAAAAATCGAATTCGGCTTCGGCACGCTGATTTTTTCGAAATTTTTTCCAAAACATATATTTTCGATCTAATCCGGTCGAAACACAGCCCTAATTGCGACTATCGGGGCAGAGTTGTGGAGTCTTATGTGTCATCAGTAGTATTCTAAAACGCTCACCTAGATTCTGTCTAGAAACGTTAGACTTGAAGATTGACAAAACATTTCGTCTTAAGTTTTTTATACCTTATTTTTAGTTAAAGGTTTAAAATGCATTTTTTTTAAAACAAAAACGCTAGTGAAACGGTATCGCCTTTTATTAACTATTTTTTAAAAATCAGATCAATGTCTCATTCAAAACAATCAAAAGACAAATGGTATCCCAAACACCTCTTCCTCCCGTCCAAAAAAGCGCGAGTTTTTTCGTTTTTTTTCCCTTTTTTTGTTTTTTCTTAGTGTTTAATAAAGTAGTACTTTAGTTTGCATCTATTCAGAAATATTTTAAGGTATCTACCATTTTAGTATTTTTAATAGCATTATTATAGTTAAAAATGTTATAATATATTAAAAAAATGCCTAAACTCCTTTTCACGTCTTTTTACACCTAAGCCCCACCTAGGCTTCTAAGGCTTAAGGCTTGACCTCTGTAAGGACATTTTTGTCCATTAACAATTTATATGTCGTACGCCGTTACACCGTTGAAGAAAATTCAAGTTTCATACATTCATCAACGGATCCGAATATCAGAAGAAGAAGAGGAATCAAAGTCTGACAGACCGGACCGGTCCGCCTAAAATAAAAGAACCGATCCGGTCAACCAGACCGGTCCGCCTCATACCGGACCGATCCGTTTTGCTGATGGCCAGTATACACCGGACCGCATGCAAACCGATGAAGCCTGAAATAAAAGAACCGATCCGCCTCAACCGGACCGATCCGCCTGCAATAAAAGAACCGATCCGGTAAACCGGACCGATCCGCCTAAGACCCGGACCGGTTCGCCTAGGATAATCTTAAACAGATCGTGTTCAGATCGTGGTCAGATTTTTATGGCTCAAGTCCTCTTATTTAATCCCTCTATGGGAAGTGGTTTTCTAAGACTTAAACACACGATTTTCAGAGTACAGAAAGCCCTAAGTCTTCACCTATTGAGCATCTAGACTCTAGGTATTTGATTCACACAAATTGCCAATCCTTTGTGAATCACTTTGTAACCCAGGTTCGCACTTTTGCTGTTCACACTCTTGTGGAGAAGACCGTTCTTCTTCTCCATTGCAGCCCTACTGGAAAGGGATAGTTCCAGCCGCCGACTACAGAATCCGACACCTGAGGGTAATTCTTAGTCACTTGTATTTTCATTGTAATCCGAAATTGTACAGCCTACAATATTATAATGAAAATAAATGGTTTTACCCCTTTGGGGGATTTTTCCGCACAAGCATGTGTTTGAATGTTCTTGCTTAGATTATCATCTTATTCAATCACATATTGTTGCATGTTTAGGGTTTGTTTGGGTTAAAAGGTGTTTAATATATAATTTGCTCAGTTGAACGCAAGCACATACGTTCTCAAATTGGTATCAGAGCAGGTTACGCTAATCTATCGCGTATTCCTATTTTCCGTAAAATTTTTCTAAGATATCAATTTTCTAAAAAAATTGATTTTTGAAAAAAGTGCGTGTTCAAATGGAGAAGTTATATAATAAAATGCCTGTTTTTGACAGGACAAATTATGCTTATTGGAAAGCCCGAATGAGGTCGGATTTAAAAGCCATTGATGAACGTGTCTGGATCTTAGTTGAAAGAGGTTGGACTCCTCCCTCCGTGACTGTTGATAATGTGATCAACTTGAAACCTGACACTTCTTGGACTGATGAAGAATTTAAATGGTCATCTTTTAATTCTAAGGGTCTAAGTGCTATTTCAGGGTCTGTCACACCTGATGAGTTCAAACGCATAATGACGTGCACCACGTCAAAAGAGGCATGGGATGTTTTACAACTCACCCATGAAGGAACTAATGCTGTGAAAGATTCTAAGTTGCAAAATTTGACAACTCAATTTGAAAACCATCACCATGCATGAATCTGAATGCTTTGATGAATTTTATGCTAGACTTTCTGACATTGTGAATACTAGCTTTAATCTTGGTGAACATATTCCTAATGATAGAGTTGTTAAAAAGATTCTTTGTTCTTTACCTAAGAGTTTTATCCCTAAAGTCACTGTGCTAAATTCTATGGGTAATTTAAATACGCTAAAATTGGAAGAACTTGTAGGAGATTTGCAAACTTATGAAATTGATATGTTCCCTAAAACTGCTAAATCTAAAGATAAGGGAATTGCACTTAAATCCCAAGAGAGAAGGAATGAGGGGTCGGCTAGAAAAAGGGTAGAGTCGTCTAGAAAGAGAGAGACTAACACGTCAGATTCTGAGTGTGATTTTGACCTAGATGATTTGGCTCTTTTTTTGCAAAAAAATTCAAGAGGATTCTCAAATTTAAGAAAAATGGCAATTTTAAAGATAAAAAGAAATTTGAGAAAAATAAGATTGAAAAGAAAAATGAAAAAGACTCCAAAAATCCTCCTAAGAAAGAAAGTGAGAGATGTTTTGAGTGCGATGGTAGGGGTCATAGAGCATTTGAGTGTGCCAATCGTCTGAATAGAGAGAAAGGGAAAGTTGTCCTTAATGCTACCCTTAGTGACGACAGTGAGGTCGAGACGGTGGATTCAGGAGATGAGTCACCACATGAGTGTAACTTCACCGCATTCATGGCCAGTCAAGTGAGCACTCCTAGTTCTCTTCACGACGATGAAGATGATGCTTCACAGGGACACCTCGACAGTGAGATCTATATGAGTGAGGGGGAGGATGACTCAAGTGAGAGAGAGAGTGATATTCAACGCGCCTACGCTGAGTTATATTCTGAGTCGTTTAAAACTAAAAAACGTAACAAAGCGCTAATTCTTAAGATCACCGGCTTAGAGGAAGATTTAAGAAAGGCGAGAGAAAGAGAGTCCTCCACCGTCACCGCCCTGAGAGAGAGAGAATCTGCCTGTGTCGAGAGAGAGAGTGTTTTAGAGAAAGAGAGAGGGGACTTGACTAAACAAGTGGCTAGTCTTACGAGTCAGCTCCATTCCTCCGTGGAGACTCGGAAGAAACTTGAAGCCCTTGTTGCCCAGCTGACTCATGATCTTGAGAAAGCACGAGTCAAGGTACAAATCAAGGGCAGATCTGGGAAGATGAGAAAGATGCCCCTCGTCCCCGCTTTAGGTTTTGGTGATCGGCAAGGAATTGGATATGATGGCGCCTCCACGTCCCAAATTACACCTGGACCAGTTCCTGAGTTTACTACGAATCCTTATGGCCGTTGTCAAAAACCTCGAAGGAGAGTTCGACCAAGAAAAGTAAACTAAGGTCCGCCTTTGACTGTGCTCTTTTGTACTTATTGCAAAAGAAAAGGCCACCTTAGGGAGTCTTGCTATAGCATGGGTCGGACACGACGTACTACTGCTCCACCACGTCATACTGATGAGTTTTCTAGTCTGAGAGAGCGAGTTGAGTTCTTAGCTGCCACGACCCAGAGTTTAATGGAAGAATTCCGACGGATGTCTTTGCCGTTAGTAAATGCTTCTCACATTCCAGCTAAAACCACCAACAACAAAGGCAAACAAAAGGTCAGCTCTGCTTGGGTACCTAACAAAAGATAAAAAGGCCTTTGTTGTTCATGTTGCTCTCAAAGCACATAATACCTCACAGTGGTATTTTGATAGTGGGTGCTCCAGACACATGACAGGTGATGCCTCATTTTTTACGACTCTTGAGGACTATCAGGATGGTAGAGTCACCTTTGGAGATGGGAGCAAGTCTAGCATTATAGGATGTGGTACTGTCGAGTTACCTGGATTTCCTAAGCTAGAAAATGTTTTGTACGTTAATGGTTTGAAAGCAAATCTTCTCAGCATTAGCCAGCTGTGCGACACTGACTTTGCAGTAAAGTTTGACCGGGACGCGTGTAAAGTCTATAATCAAGCCGATAAACTTTTGATGCAAGGGGTGAGGACCGAGGATAATTTCTATGGGACTGAGCCCACGTCCTCACTTGTCTGCAACAGCACCACGATCACTCCTATGGATCTGTGGCATCAACGTCTAGGTCACGTGAACGTTAGAGATCTCAATCGCTTAGCTAAAAAGGACCTAGTACGTGGCTTGCCATCTCTTGGAAAGTCAACTTCGACCGTGTGTGGACACTGTCAGTTGGGAAAACAAATTCGTAGTCCTCATAGGAAGTTGCACTCCATTACCACCTTTCGTGTTCTTGAGTTGATACACATGGATCTTATGGGTCCCACTCGTACTGAGAGTCTAGGTGGTAAAAGTTACATCCTCGTGATGGTATATGATTTCTCCAGATACTCCATTATAGGTTTTCTGAGAGAGAAATCCGATGCTGTAGAATTTTTAACGACCAAGTGTCGTGTCCTGCAAAATCAACACGGTGTCACTATTAATAGGATGCGTAGTGACAACGGCACTGAATTCACTGAAGCAAAGGTAGACCTTTACTGTGATAGCCTCGGGATCAAACATGAGTTTTCTGCTGTGAGGACTCCTCATCAAAATGGGATTGTTGAGAGAAAGAATAGAACGATCCAAGAGATGACTAGATCTATGCTTCTAGGTCGTAAAGTTTCTAGGAGATTTTGGGCAGAGGCAGTGTCTACTACATGCCACACGGTGAATAGGGTTTATTTGCGTCCACACACACTACAGACTCCTTATGAGTTGTGGACTGGCAAGAAGCCCAACCTGGCATATTTTCGGGGTTTTGGGAGTATATGCTACATCCTACGGGATAGAGAGCAATTAGGAAAGTTCGACTCCCGGAGCGAGGAGGGAATATTTCTAGGATATTCATCGAATAGCAGAGCGTACCGGGTTTTTAACCTGAAGAGCTCTAAGGTTATGGAATCAATAAACATCACCGTGCAAGATGACGAACCTCCGACGGTTATTGATCCTAACCTTCAGTGTGAGGATGAGAATTGTTCTGACAGTGATTTCATGTTCCTCTCTCACACTCTGTGGACCCTACTCCTGCGCTAGGGGACACACCTGCTTGGGTTCGCAAGAGTCATGACCCTTCTGCCATTGTTGGTGATCCCACTCTAGGGGTCAAGACTCGTGCTCAGCTAGAGAACGTTGTTAGCCATATTTGCTACACGTCCAAAATCGAACCCAAGAATCATAAAGAAGCACTCAAGGATGAACAATGGATATCTGCTATGCAGGATGAGTTGCTTCAGTTTAAAAAGAATAATGTCTGGGAACTTGTCCCCCGGCCTAGTGAGACTAATGTGATAGGTACCCGGTGGATTTTCAAGAACAAAATGGATGAAAATGGTACCATAATCAGAAATAAGGCTAGGTTGGTCGCTCAAGGCTACACACAGATAGAGGGTGTAGACTTTGGGGAGACATTTGCTCCTATTGCGAGGCTTGAGCCCGTCCGTCTTCTGCTCGCCATCGCATGTCATCTGCGCTTCAAGGTATATCAGATGGATGTCAAGAGTGCCTTTCTGAATGGCATTATACAGGAGGAGGTTTATGTGGAACAACCAAAAGGGTTTGAAGACCCTCAGCACGCAGAGCACGACTACTATCTGAGGAAATCCTTGTATGGTTTGAAGCAAGCACCCCGTGCTTGGTACGTGAGGCTTACTTCCTATCTCTTAGCTCGTGGCTTCAAGAGAGGGGGAGTAGATATGACATTGTTCGTCAGGAGAGATGACGGTACTATTTTGGTTGCCCAGGTCTATGTGGACGACATAGTCATTGGATCCACATGCTCCCAGCATGCTCACCACTTTGAGGAGGAGATGAAACGTGAGTTTGAGATGAGCATGGTTGGTGAGCTTACATTCTTCCTTGGTCTCCAGGTTCGTCAGCTAGAGGATGGGATGTTCATCTCCCAATCCAAGTATGCTAGAGACCTAGTGAAGAAATTTGGTTTAGACTTCGCTAAGCATGCACGTACACCTATGAGTACCACTACCAAGCTTAGTAAGGACACTTCAGACAAGGACGTAGAGCAAACCTTATATCGGAGTATGATAGGTAGTCTTCTCTACTTTACTGCCAGTCGTCCCGACATCGCCTTTAGTGTTGGAGTCTGTTCGCGATATCAGGCGTCCCCTAAAGAGTCACACTTACTTGATCTAAAACGTATTATTAAATACGTAAGTGGGACTATCTCATACGGTATTTGGTATTCCTTTGATACCGATGACCGTTTGTCCGCCTATTCGGATGCCGATTGGGCTGGGGATGTAGATGGTTGTAGGAGCACTTCTGGTGGGTGTTTCTATTTTGGTTCTGCTCTTGTCTCCTGGCTGAGCAAGAAGAAAAATTCCATCTTTTTGTCCACTGCGGAGGCTGAGTACATAGCCGCCGGGAGTTGTTGCACACAACTCTTGTGGATGAAGCAAATGTTGGAGGATTATGGGATTTCACAAGACACCATGATCATTTCTTGTGATAACACGAGCGCGATACACATATCCCGTAATCCCGTCCAGCATTCGCGCACAAAACACATCAGGATACGTGAGCACTTTATTCGTCAGTTAGTTGAGGAGAACACTGTATCCCTGAGTTTTGTTCCCACCGACCGTCAGTTAGCCGACATTTTCACAAAACCTTTAGATGCCCTTAGATTTGAGAGTCTTAGGTAGTCTTTGGGGATTTGCACAGTTGATTGAGGGGTTGGTCTATTTCTAGAATAGGTTGCTTCTTCATGTTCATATCATATGCTTCCTATTGCTAGTCTGTTTTATATGTACCATTTCTTAGTTGTACAGCTTTTATTTATTCTTTTTGCTTTTTATATTTCTTTTGAAAAATACAAAAAGATTTTCCTTTAAGAAAAATTTTAAGAAAATCACAAAAAGATTTTATTTTGATAAAATTTTTGAAAAATCCAAAAAGATTTCTGTTTTTGCTTCTTTTATGGATGAGCATTTAAGATAGCCAAGTCACAACTTCATTCCATATATCCATGTGACTGTTTGATAGAGATTTGAGACGCTACATCATTTCATCCATGTGCTTTACTTAGTATGGAGTCTTTGAGATGTAATTAGTGATATCTTCCTACATGTTTGACTCCTATATCCTTTATTGCACACATGCACGGCTATATTTGATTATTGCACTTGTCGTATCACATGTTGGCTTGAGTGTTTCCATCTCAATTCTGTCTATACAATGTACAATATGCGATAAAACTTGACAAGATTGGAATGCATGTAAAAACCGTTTTGGTGAGACTGTGTGTTTTTGTATAACGGGGAGGGGCTGCAAAAGGTAATCATCTATCCTTTGCGCAAAAGCCACCGTTAAAAAGAACCTAAAAAATGGAGGAATTTTAATATCCGAGGTCCAAAGAGGTTAAAAGAGCCCGAAAAAATTTAAAGGCAATAAAAAGCAATTCATGCCAAATATGGGCCACTTAGGTTTCACCATCAATTCTCCAAAGTTTGAGAATTTAGAATGCCTCTATTCAAAATTATATCTGAGGGAGTTTGGTTGGAGTATTTTTAAACGGGTTTGCACTTCCTTGAAAGTCCGGAAAAAGCATAAAATCGTTTTGGACGTTATTGGTGTGAAAATCACTTTGAGCTTTGATTTGTTGATTTGATTAAGTCAATATCTTATATTGTCATTATTTTACACCAAAGGACGCATTTGAGTTCATTCGCTAGGAGTATCCAATATTCATCGTGCACATATGTCATGTTTGTATGCATTGATTTTCCTATCGAATTTGATCACACCACTTCATTTACGCTATCATCGTCTTGGTTTCTTTGTGTTTATTCATGGTGTGATTTTATCCTAGTGACACCCCACACTTGCTTATTTGATTTATTTCTCTCATTTGTCTATTTGGGGACATCATAAAAAGGGGGAGAATGAATTATCTTATTATGGGGGAGCTTTGAAGGTTTGAGTTTGCTCATAAATTGGTATATATGTTTATCTCATTTCAAACTCGATATGTGACTTGGTATTTTGCTTTTTATCATGTGTGTAGGTACTACATGGATTATCATTGGATTGCACACCCTGATAAAAAAAGTGTTGAGATTCCTGCAGAATTGAAGAGCAAACGCTGTAGTCTTATTCAATTGTATCTTTCCAGTTTTGGGTTCATGGAAGGGTATATTTGTATAGGCATTTTGTTAGTTGTTTTGATAATTCGGATGTTCATTTTTATGTATGTACCGGCATAGACATAGGGGGAGATTTGTAAGGACATTTTTGTCCATTAACAATTTATATGTCGTACGCCGTTTCACCGTTGAAGAAAATTCAAGTTTCATACATTCATCAACGGATACGAATATCAGAAGAAGAAGAAGAGGAATCAAAGTCTGACAGACCGGACCGGTCCGCCTGAAATAAAAGAATCGATCCGGTCAATCGGACCGGTCGCCTCATACCGGACCGATCCGTTTTGCTGATGGCCAGTATACCCCGGACCGCATGCAAACCGATGAAGCCTGAAATAAAAGAACCGATCCGCCTCAATCGGACCGATCCGCCTGCAATAAAAGAACCGATCCGGTAAACCGGACCGATCCGCCTAAGACCCGGACCGATCCGCCTAGGATAATCTTAAACAGATCGTGTTCAGATCGTGGTCAGATTTTTATGGCTCAAGTCCTCCTATTTAATCCCTCTACGGGAAGTGGTTTTCTAAGACTTATACACATGATTTTCAGAGTACAGAAAGCCCTAAGTCTTCACCTATTGAGCATCCAGACTCTAGGTATTTGATTCACACAAATTGCCAATCCTTTGTGAATCACTTCGCAACCCAGGAACGCACTTTTGCTGTTCACACCCTTGTGGAGAAGACCGTTCTTCTTCTCCATTGCAGCCCTACTGGAAAGGGATAGTTCCAGCCGCCGACTACAGAATCCGACACCTGAGGGTAATTCTTAGTCACTTATATTTTCATTGTAATCCGAAATTGTACATCCTACAATATTATAATGAAAATAAATGGTTTTGCCCCTTTGGGAGATTTTTCCTCACAAGCATGTGTTTGAATGTTCTTGCTTAGATTATTATCTTATTCAATCACATATTGTTGCATGTTTAGGGTTTGTTTGGGTTAAAAGGTGTTTAATATATAATTTGCTCAGTTGAACGCAAGCACATACGTTCTCAACCTCCACGCCCCGATCACACCCCACGTTTTTTAGAACCTTGGTTGTCACTAGTGTTCGGTTGGGCGATTAAAATTATTTTACATAATAATTATATATTAATAACATGTAACTCACACATTGCGCTAGCACATGTAATTCTTATATACATTACAAAACTATTATTATGGGCACAACCCTTTAAAAGAAGTTTTTAAACTCAATTATTAAGGATTTTATAAATGATTATTCATATGGCACAATTTTTAGATGAATGAAACCGTTGATTTTTAAATAGGCTAAATTGTGAAATGTTAATTTAAGTACATGCCTATAAAAATTAAAAGTTTTTTAAAACAAATGGTAACTTGAATTTTTATACAAATAATACGGTTTTCGAATAGAATTTTAAGATCCAATTACATAATATTTTTTTATGATTAAGAGTACACCAAAATAAATTCATATAATGAAGATAGAAAAAAAAAACATTAGATTTAAACACTAAAAATAACATCTACAATAAAATCACAATTAAAAAGCCTACAATATGCTCTTAGCCATGCCCCCATCCCTCTTAATTGAAATTTAGAATTACAATTGAAATCGAAAGAAGAAAAAACAATAATATGGTTATGATTTTACATAGGAAAAATTGACATTTAAAAGAACGCTCTATGAGTTTCTGAGGAAAAAAAATATTTTGTGAAAAATTTATAATTTGGGTGTCCTTTTCATTAAATAGACAATATATCAAATATATTTTTCTCATAACAACATTTTTGACAAAATATCAAGATTCAGTAGTAAAAGAATTCAAATATAAAATAATAATGTACCAACAGAAAAGACAAGTTAAAGTGTAAAAAATTATGAAAATATGAACCATTCCACATTCCCAACAAAAAACCACCTCCTTCATTGTCTGTGCCTTAACCATTGTAAACCAATCCAAATAAAAAAACCATAAAAGTACAAATTAGAGGCCCTCGTACAACTTTAGAATCTTGAATGTGTTCATCGCCAACTTAATGAAGCAAAAGTCATTTGGCAACATGTGTTTGTGTGGGTGGACACATTCCTTCCTCTCTCTCTCTCTCTCTCTCTCCATGTATATAGATTCATATATGTATACATCATTTATGAAGTTTCGTGAGCCTCATTTTAATTTAATATAAATGCCTCCTTCATAAATCTCTATTTTATTAATTGTACCCCCAAAGTTAGTCTTGATTAAACAAACTCACTTTAATGTGTTTGTCTCAATGGACGGATCTAGGGTAATTGAAGTGGAAAGGATGTGTGCGTTGATTTCGTATAATGAAGCATTTAAATGATTTGAACTTAATTAATTATAAGGCTTTAGCGTTAACACCTCTAATATAATAGTATTAAAGGTATAATAAAGAATATTTTAAAAAAATGCATAGATTTGTGGAAAAAATAAATGTTACTTGTAAATTAGGTATTCGCCGCTTGAGTCTTGTGGCGACATCTTTATTTGTGAGCATGATCCCATCTACTAACATGTCCATATAAGGCTGCCTCCAATCAGGTGGTTGTTTTATGAAGTTGCATTCAACATCTTGATAATACAATCAACTCTTCCCACAATCTCCTTACAGCACTGCAGCATCCTGCCTCATCGTAGGCCAAATGTAACATGCTCTTTGGATCCTCCGGTACAAAGGAATTTCTATGGGCTCATAACTTTCTCCATGCACTTCTATAAACTTTTTCTCAGCTTCCTTAGGATCCACAGGCATGGACAACAAACTTCCCTTATTTTTATAGTACAAATTGTCAGTTGTGGTCAAGTATTATGCGAGATCAACCAAACTAATTGGTCCTTCCCCCATTTTCAATTACTTCCTTGTCTTGCCTTTCAAGTCATTGCCATCATCAGTGGGTAGCAATTCTATTACCGTCGAGAGAGTTGTCCTATTAGTGATTCGAATGTTCATTGAGTCTCCTTCGAAGGCAATTTTTGGGGCAATCGTAGCGTAGGCATCAACATGTTTATTCATTGTTCTAGGATGTCTCTTAATCTTTACTTCATGGAACTTGTCGAGCAACATTTGTATAATTGTTTGGTAAGGTGCCAAACTCATGTGCTTTAAATCATACTCGTCATGCACTTGTTTCACCACTAAGTTGAAATTTCCCTTTATTATGAGTATTTGAAACCCCCTTCGCAAGGCTTCAAACAACCCCAACACCAAGGCCTCATACTCAGCTTCATTATTAGAGGAAATAAAGTCCAACTTAAAGGACATACGGACTTCCTCTGCCCCTTTTCTCAAAATCACCCCTGGTCCTCCTTTATTCTCTACCGAGGAACCATCAAACTCCATGCTCCATTATTCCAAGCTATCTTTTAGGTAATTGGCCTGGAGATTATCTCCTAACAGTTCTTCAATTGGTGGCCATCCTAGATGGGAAGATTGCCATTAAGTCTACGTAGTCTTGGCACTTAATGGCTCGACGAACCATGCACTTGGGATCGTATTCTAAAAGTATTAGAAACCATCTAGCTGCCCTGCCTATTAGCACAGTTCTGGCAAGCAAAAACTTTATGGGATCACATCTAGTTACGATGTGAAACATAAAATACAACATGTAATGCCTATGCTTTTGTGTAACAAATATGAGAGACAAGCAATGCCTCTCAATACTAGTATACTTGGCCTCAAGCCTATGTATGATCCTGCTTAAGTAATACACAGGTCACTCTACACCCTCTATCTCTTGACCTAATAATGCTCCAATTAATCTCCCAGTAGATGTGAGATATAGCTGTAGAAGAATACATGCCTTCAGGGGAATAATTATTTGGGGATATGTTAGGAGCTTCTTCGACTGGTCCAAAGACTCCTAGTGTGGATACTCCTATACAAATTTGGTCTTTTCCCGCAGTAGCTCCATCGGCGGAATACCCTTTATTGGAATCAAGAAGGTTAACATCAAGTACCATATCAGCCACCCTTGCCTTCAGGTATACAATACCATCCATTGTGAGAAACCATGAATAATAAAATCTAATTTCTGGGATCATTAGTCGGTCCCATACCGTTCGTTTACTCTGTGAACCCCATTGATAATCCACCATGTGTTTAGAGCACATTGGGCTAAAACAACATAAAAAAACTCACTAAATTTCAGGAAAAGTTAGTTTGGGGGAAATGTTTTTCTCCCCTGAACCACTGAAATAGTGTGAATCCAATGGCCACCATCAACCGCAATACAATATCTAGGCATGGAGGCCTATTCGATTGTAATGTAAGAAGGCATTGGATAAGTTTTTCTAAACTCCTCCAAGTTTTTCTCGTTGACAGTATACACATTTTCACAGAAGAAGATAATAAAAGAAGAATACTCTCATTAACTAATTATATCTTAATTAATTAATCTCTTTATTACATGAACCTCTTCATAACCCTGAACCTCCACACATACAAGCCCTTTAAACTCTTCCATGTGAGCTAAACATATGGAAGGTTGTGTCATAGTCACCCTAACACACACACCACCTGACGTCTGGTATCCTTTTGAGAGTTTCAAACTCAAGACCTATGATATTTTTCATTCGCCCCTTACTTCCAAAATATCCACTGTGGATAACTTTAGAACTTTCAAAAGAACAGATTCAACTCGCACATCAAATCAAATTGCAATTAACCCATCTTTTAATTTACAAGTCGTGTTAAAAGTTATTTAATTATTTTTATAAAGATAAACTCAATTTTTAGAGTTTGTAAAGTGAAATAAGGGTAGTCAAAAGCAATTAGATATAATGCAATTGTGATGTTAATGGTGGGTTTGATGCGAAATTAATCGAGAGAACCAATATAATCTATATTTTTAAATAATTACAAAAAAAATCCCTTGTGTAGAGATGATACTATCAACTTTTATATAAAATCCATAGCTAGTAATAGATTTGTCAACCCGACGCATAGACCTATCAATAAGACACATAAATTCGGCATAAAATTATAAGTAAATGAATTTATCTTTATTGGATTTGAACCATTAACAGGATTAACACGGTAAACCCGTAAATACTAGCAATTCGGGTTTGAAATTTTACCTATATCCATTTCTACCCGTTAATACTCGTTAACACTAACAAATATTATAATCACCTAACCCATACCCAATAATAATAACTATTAAAATCTATTATATTTAAATCTTTTAAGAATAACATCTATTATAGGTTACTCAACTTGTATCCAATAAAAATAACCATTAAACCCCCCATTATATTTAAATTAATCAAGACTAACTGATACTTTAAAATCACCCAACCCATCACTCGTTTAGACCCGAATTTATTTGTTAATCTTAAAAGATACTAATTATTAGGGTTGTGTACCCGTTAATATTAACCAGTTACGACTATTTTGACCTAAACCTATTATCAGTGGACTCGTCGAGCAAGTGTAAACGAGCCAAAGCTTAACAAACTGAAAGTAAGTATGAGCTCGACCTTTTAACTTCGGAAGCCGAATAAGATTGTAATATGTTTATCTGCAATGGGAACTAAATTCAAACCGAACTCAATACGACGAATTTAAAATTTGGCTCAAAACTTAATTTGTTTAGAGTGTTTCTAAGGGCATCCCAAATAATACTTCAATATACCACCACTCTTTTTTTACTACAAAATACCACTTAATTTTAATAGTTACTTACAAATACCACCAAAGAGTTACCACGTATTTAAAGTTGTAAAAAATCATTTACCCACTTTCTCTCATTCTCTCTACACGCGCAAACCTCTCAACTTCTCAACCTTTCAACATCAAAACCTCTCAACTTCAACTACACATTAATCCCATTGTCTAACCCTCCAAAGCTTCAAAGATCTTCATCAAATCATCATTCAGCATTATACAAGCAAGATTATAGTCATCAAAATATATATAGAAGACATTGTTTGATATATTATTCATTATGAAAAATATGTTAAATCCTTGAAAACATGTTAAACCTATTAAAAATATGTTGAACAACAATAATGTATTAATTTTTTGTGCAAAGAACTTTTAATACTCCCCATATGTTGAGAAATCATCACATAATCAATAAATCTTAGCGTACAAAATCCTAGCGGATAACCCAATGGTTCGGTATCCCGATTCCGAGTAAATACCCAAATTTCATCACATTTGCCCCGAACCAAATATGGCATGAAAAATTAGATTCAAATATTATTCGGTATAATTACCCCAAGTATATGCGTGTAATTCAGCATAATTATCTCAAATATACGCATTTCATTCGGTATAATTACCCCGAATGAGACTTTTCAACCCAAAAAATATATATACATATCATTCGACATAAATCACCCCGAATATATGCATTTCATTCGGCATAATCATCCCGAATGAAACTTTTTCTTTAAAAAAAATTTATACTTTAATTCGAAATAATCACCCCGAAAATCATCTTCTTCTTCGAGAACCCGACCCCGAACCACTTAACAATTTCTGCGATTTTTCATATTTTCAATCCTTGTGAATAAGCAATTATATATATTATGGAACTCAAAGTTTAGCTCAAAAATGTAATTTGGGAGTTTTCATTTATTTTTAAGTTGTTGTCATTGTCTTTGGAGGAGTATCCATTGATATTTGAATATTTAAATAACAAACCCTAATTATTTAATAATGTTGAAAGTGATTGATTGGATTAATGGAGAAAAAATTCTTTACTATTGTGAAGAAAATAAAGAGAGTTTTGAGTGTAGAATAGAAAGAGAGAATGTGTGATAAATTATGTGTAAAAAAAAAATATATATATATATATATATATATATATATATATATGATGTGATAACGCTTACCAATAAAACCCTTTTTTTTCTTATGATATTTGAAGTAAAAGTTATGATACCTTAATAACTAGGGCTGTGTTTCAACCGGATCGGATCGGAAAATGATCTTTCGAAAAAAATTCCAATTTTTTCGGAAATAAAATATTTGTTCCAATTTCCTATCCAATTTTTTTGAAAAATCAAAAAAGTTTCCGAATTCGAAAAAATCGAAAAATAGAAAAATCGAAAAAAAATCGAAAATTCAAAAAATATACTAAAAATTCTGAAATTTTAGAAATTCCAAAATTTCAAAAAAAATAATTTAGGATTTTCGATTACTCGAAATTCTCATTTTAAAGAAATCGAAAAAAAAAATTTAACCCAACATGTAAATATGTAAGGATTTAACCATTTTTTTCTTTTGTGTAGAGAATAGAGGGATATTCTCCTTTTATAGAGGATTTTTTTGGATCTCTCTTCCTCTCCTAGCCGATGTGGGACACATGAGAATATTTAAAAAATTAGAAAAATTGGAAATCGAAAAATAATTCGAAAAAATCGGATTGGCATAGTTTCGAAAAAATCGAATCGGAATAATCGGAAAATCGAAAATTCAGAATTATTTCCAATTTTCGATCAGATTTTTTTTGGAAAAATCGAAAATCGAAAACCTTATATACGTTCCAAAATCGAAAAATATCGAATCGAATATCGAAAAAATCAAAATGTTCGAAAAAAAACACAGCCCTACCATCAACACACCATTTGTTTAACCAAACAAACAAATATTCATAAATCTCTACTACTTAAAAAGAGAGAAGTTCCTCTTCAAATCTCAAAGTACTAAACTACCCTCATTAAATTAACATTTCTTATCATGCCCTTAATATTAGTCTCACGCATTCATTAAATTAAAATCACTCCATGAATCTTAACTTGATACGTTCTCTCTCTAATATATGCATCTAACAAAACTTTCAAATACATTCATCTTGAAACCCTAGAAATCAAAAGTAACTGTCCAAGTTCCTTCATCTTCCCATCAGATTCATATTGCATAGTTTCTTCGTTGCTGTTGTTTCTTGTCCAAAAAATAAGGTCAATACTCCTAATTTCATCTCTAATTTTTTATTCTTTTTTCATTTGCCATCAAAATATGCATTTATTAATTTGAAAGCAAATACATAATTTTTGTAATTATATTTATCTCATTCATGAATGTTGTCTCTCTTTTGTGCTCAGATTTTGTATTTTCAATTTTATTGTCGTTCTATTCATGTTTTATAATAATTCTAAATTCAATGTTAATTTTAGAAAAATTATATATATTTTTTAAGTTGAGGAATTACCAAGTTTACATCTTATTTGATTATTGTTTTTTATGCATTCATATTCATTTCCCAACTGGACATATTTATTTTCATGTTTATTTCTTAAAGATTCTAAAAATTCTTAAAACACTCCAATTACTTTTTAAAAGACAAACTTGCCCTTTGCTCTAAAGATCAAACAAATATTTTTTCATTTGTTAATTTTTTTTCAATAAAAAACAGTATTTTAAACTGTTTTTTAAAACATTTTTTTATTTTTTAAAATTAAAAAATAACTGTTTTTTTATAAAAATTGTTAAAAAAAACTGTTTTGATAGTTTTAAAACCCCCTTTTTATTTTAAAAAACTGTTATGATACTTTTATAAACCGTGATGATAATCATTCATACGTTTGCCTAACAATTTTCTAATATCAAATACCTTTTTGTAAAATAAATAAATGATTATATATATGGTTAGAGTATATGCTTTGATCCAATTATGTATTATTGTTTTATGAGTGTCGAACAATTAAACTTTGTTAGCATGAATGAAATCCATTGCATATCACGTGTTTGATAATATTCATGTATGTCATTTTTTTAACATTTTTATCTTCGTTTTCTGTTTTGGGTATCCGATTTGCAAATTATAAAATAGAAATGTATACATACATGGTACCTAATATTGAAAGAAATGTAGGTGATATAATTATGTAAAATGAGTGTATTTACAAACTACGCGTGTATAGCAAATTATAGAGTAGAACCAAGTAGATACCCAAATTTGTATAAAATAATGAAGAATAGAATTGTTTGGATAAACAAAATTACGTCATTGCAATATACATATTAAACTTTCTGATATCATGATAAATGAAACAACCTATGAACCAAAATAATCAAAGACACTGATGATTCATTATTTAGTGGGCTTTTTTGGAGCGATTGGGTACTTAGTGAGTGAAATTTTGGGGTCACTAAGTTTAAAATGATATTCACGCACAAACCTACGTATTGATACATAATTTATTTTTATATTAGCTGGATATATGTTTTTTTAACCTAAATTTTTCAAACTATTTTCATTATGTCATAATTGTTGGATTCATATATATGGGAGACTAGATGGATACGTAAATAGAGAGAATGAGGATGGTTTTGGCATTGGTTTTATATGGTGCAACCTAAATTGTTGAGTATAATGAATATGGTGGCACATATTGTCCCATTTATTTAATCCTGGAAATTTAGCACTTGGCAAAATACTATCGTCTTTTGCCTACATCGGAGAGAAGATTTTTTCCCCACGTGATTAGTGTAGGGTACATCTGATTGGTAAGTTATAAAAATGGTGAATAACATTTAATTTTTTATGGTAGTAAGATAAAGTGACAAGTGGTTAGGTACCCAATTAATAAAGTCAATGATGAGAATCCTATTTCTTTGGTACGGTAGAAAAGTAGACCAATATCAAGTCGAAAGCGTTAGAAAACAATCCACCAACTTAACGAAAAATAATGCGACCGGTAGTTTCGATTGTAACATCTGATTAGACATGGTTCAAGATCCTGTAACCACCTCTATTGTTGCCCATGTATTTACAAATGGATTCATTATCCAAGTGTATCTGCTAAAATCCAAGATCACCAACACCCTCAATGCCCTATGTGCAAGGTTGAAATTACAGAATAAACCTTAGTACCACTCTACCGCCGCAATCAAACAGAAAAAGCATCCGAAGACAAAGTCCCACACGCGAATTTAGTCATACCACGAAGGCTTTCGAGTCCTAATTAGGATTTAGTCATCAGTCGATATCGCCCACATGCATGACAGGCTGGCAACAACAACAGCTGCTGTTGTTGCTTATAGATACCTATCAGCTGGCTGGCACAGAGGAGTAAGCACGGATGAATGACTAAGCAAGAATAGTAGCTGCTGTTGTAACTAGAATTTTAGCGAGAAAAGATAGATTTCTTTCAGCGAAATCAACCTTAGTGGATGCATAATATAATAATGTGTCGTCTTCTAAGTTGGTTTACGATTGAGCTTAGCATCTTTCACTTAATATAATTCATGGTGGAATTCAGTACATTTTCCTAGAATTTGTGACAACTTGGTTGTTGTTAATATTTTGAGTAATAATTTAACTGGTGAGATAGGAAATTCCCTTGATGTATGCTCTAATATTCAGTATGTTGATCTGAGCGCTAACAAATTGAGTGTAGATTTAGGGTTTGAATTTGAGAAGCTGAAAGAGTTTTGGGAATCGGAGAACAGATTAGGTAGCATTGTGTCACTCACGAAAAATTGCACTTTACAAACTCTGGACCCGTCGAAAAATGATTTCAGAGGATAATAACCTAGGCGAATTTCAAACTACCAAAATTTACCTGTATTGACTTTGTGGGGTTACACGGCCAATTCAACAAAAGATTGGTTTATTTTCGAATCTCCAGGGGCTTTTGTTGGGTAACAAATTCTTAATTCTAGAGTCATTATTAAGCCTGAGAAAATTGCCTTTCCCAGATCTAAGTACGAACAAATTTTATACTCCATATTAACATCCCCTCATTTTTTACCCATTTGATGAGCCACATAAATCGTCTCAACCACTCAGAAGAGGTATTTTTACCAGAGTTTTTGCAGTACCTCTGTTGAAGTTATAGGGATTCTAAATGTCTCATTGTGGTTTGTCGAGGAGAAAATTTCGAGGATTGATTGTGAGTTATTTATGCTGGAGGTATTAACCTATCATATGCTTTAAACTGATTTCAATTGACATTTTTATTATGATTATTCGATAGATAATGATGTTCAGTTCGCTCTTCTTACTATCTTATTGTATATATCTTAGGTTTATATTATATATATCATGTGTGTATGCTATGTTTGATCAAATGTACCAAACACAAACTCCTACATGCTTCCTATTTGATATAAACTTAACTCCATAATTAATTTGTAATTTGGTGTATAGTTATGTTATAAAGTAATAATATTTCTTAAGTAGCTATTGTTACTCTTTGTTTAAGTTTAATGTTCTCTTACAGATTACACATGACATGTTTAGGTAAAATCTTCAATGAAGAGGAATAAAAGGAATATTTTTTATTTTCTATTTATTTAAAATAGATACCATGATGTTAGATTTTTTGGTTTGAAAATTCAAAATCTCAAATCTTTTTATTGTTAGTGTTTTTATAATTTAATTCTAATTTTCTTTGTGTTGGAATTTTTTCATACTGTATGGTTCAATATATTCATTTTGTCTCTCTACATACATATATTCTTCTTATTAAGTCTTAAGATGGTTCAGGTTGTAGCTCCCCAACTAAGAAAAACATAACTTTCAAGAACAACAAAATAAGTGAGCAAAATGAGCCTAAATTACCTTACTGAAGGTGCAATTACATGCCTTGGTTGAATTATCTTTGTCAACTCAAATACACACTCTAAACTTTATCTTTAGCATCTTTAGATACATAGTGTTCAAAGAATTTTCCCTGCTGTTAACGCAAAAATTCTCCATCTACGAGGACCAATCAGAAAAGGACACGTGTCATCCTACGTGGCAATATTCAGCACCCGAGGAGTGTTAGTCGGCACCCGAGGAGTATTGGTCGGTACCCGAGGAGTATTAGTTGGCACCCGAGGAACTCTTAATCAACGAGCAACTAAGGCGGTCCGAGCTGCATCTCGGCCGTATCATTAATTATCAGATGGACAACAGTTCAACTATTCATTGAATGTTTATATTCTTGACGCACACGCTGCATTAAATGTATTACCCTTTCATATGTATATCATTTAATGTATCGACCCTTTCATGTACAGCATAAGGGCTATAAATACCTTGTATCATCCTCATTCAAGGGAGACCGAAATTTCTTGAGATAATTTGTAATCAAGAATTCCACAAACACTCAGCAATAACATAACAGTGGACGTAGGCTTTATTCCTAGCCGAACCACTTTAAAAATCTTTGTCTTATTTATTTATCTGTGATTGAATAATTAGAGCGATCTAGTTTTTTACATCAACAGATTGGCGCCGTCTGTGGGAACGTGTTACAAGCGTTGTTCTCCACCAAAAGCTAAGTTTTTATTTTCTCTACGTATAATCAATTATACATACATCTTTTGATTGAATCGTGATTTTTATGTTTATATACATAAATTAATTGTCCAATTTTTATCTGCAAAATGTTGCATCTCATGATTTTTAAATCATAACTGTTAGATTCATCCTTACTTAGAAATCTGAAAAATAGTAGATTTCATAAATCATAACTCTTTGCTTGATTCTCAAGTTTTAATTTTATATCATGGAATAGATATTTTAAATGATTACATATACCAATATATATAACGATGATAAGATTTGATAATTTTCTTTATTGATTTTGAAATAATTTTGTAAGATCTTTGATGTCAATTCAAATTCCCATCATATTTTTAATAAAAGAATGGGAAAAGGTTAAAGACAATAAAAATTCTTCTCATGGAAATCATGACTCAGATCTATTTTCTCTCTCTTCAAGTTTGAGTCTCTTTGCATTCACAAGTTTGAGACTCTTTGCATTCATTTTTATGAACTATATAATTAATTTGGTTCATCTTCCATCTATGTCAATAAAGTCAAATTGATTGATTTTTTATATAAATTTGGTAATAATTTCGATCATTCACCATATTTTTATCTCTCCAAATTGGGAATAGGAAGGGATCAATATAAAAAAATAATTTTCTCTCACCTGAAAAATCATTACTCACCTCTTGTAAAAGAGGATCAGTAAAACAATCATGACCATATCAAGACTTTGGGCACAAATTTGATATGTTGGCCCCTCCTTCATCACATCACAAGGTTTCTTTGACGAAATCACACGATCTAGTGGGTTATATATTTATTCATTTAATTAACATTCTTAAGGCTTAAATTTTACATTGAATGTTATTTTTTGATCTCAAGATTCGAGATATTCTGGTCATCCAACCATATATTCTATAACTTGAGATATTCTTAAATGTTGGTCGGCAACATCCATGTCGTTTGTCGGCAGCAGTAGAATCTTGGGGTATTAAAAAAATGCTAAGCACCCCTGATATTTCTTTAAACACGAGTTCGGCTTGGGGACAAGCAGGGGGCTTAAGTCTTTTTAACTTATGATCAGCCCAAAAATATTTTTAAACAGCAACTAATACCTGATTGGTTGTTGGAGATTAAATAAATTTACAAAAAAACTTTACGTCTTACTTATGATGCATATTTGATAATAATTTGTCCATCTCACACACATTTGGCATAAAACATATTATTTCATATTTTGAAATTTTTATGCTGATACATATCATATATTGATTGGATGAGTAAATTATTCTCATGACTAATCAATTCAGCCTACACATATGGTAGAGCAAATTATTAATTTTACAGACACAAGATTCAATGCCGACGAATGCTGAAGCACAAATTTATTCTATATCCGTTCGGATTCATATTTTATATTTATCTCAGCATGGAGCTCGAAAAATTTCTTCTCTATATATATATTCGGCTCCGAGGAAAAGCTACAACAGTTATTATATTTCACCCCCAACGGATAGTTGGTCGGGGTAATTCTTATTTATATTCAGGCCCAGATATCTGCTCCAGCACAAATGATTCTATATATCCATTGGGATTCATATTCTATATTCATCTCAACATGGAGCTCGACGAGATACTTATTATCATATTCAGCTTTGAAGAGAACTATAACATTTATTATATTTCACCCCCAACGGATAGTTGGTCGGGGTAATTCTTATTTATATGCAGGCCCAGCAAAGTTCTCGGCCATATTCTTATGTTCTGGAAAATATTATTCTTATTCGGCATTCTGCAATTATGCCTCGACAAGATACTTATCCAGCTTTAAGGAGAATTACAACATTCGTTCGGATAATTCTTATTTATATTCAGGCCTGACAACGTTCTCGGCCATATTCTTATGTTCTGAAAGATCTTATTCTTGTTCGGCATTATATGATTCTACCTCGACTGATCGGCGAGGCACTTTATTATTTTTTCTTTATATCTATTTGGATGCATATTTTATTCTCATTTCAGCATGGAGCTCGACAAATATTTATAATCATATATTCAGCTCCAAGGATATCTCCAGCATTTATATTATCTAATTCCCAACAATCTGTTGGTCATCGCCGAGGAGGTATCCTGCATTTATATTATATCTTATTCCCAACAATCTGTTGGTCATCGCCGAGGAAGTATCCTGCATTTATATTATCTTATTCCCAACAATCTGTTGGTCATCGCCGAGGAGGTATCCTGCATTTATATTATATCTTATTCCCAACAATCTGTTGGTCATCGCCGAGGAAGTATCCTGCATTTATATTATCTTATTCCCAACAAATCTGTTGGTCAGCGCCGAGGAGGTATCCTGCATTTATATTATCTTATTCCCAACAAATCTGTTGGTCAGCGCCGAGGAGGTCTCCAGCATTTATATTATCTTATTCCCAACAATCTGTTGGTCAGCTCCGAGGAAGTCTTCATCATTTATTATCAATTACCACCAATTCCGATTGGTAAATAAAATCCAACTCCGGTTGGTAGATAAAATCCAACTCCGGTTGGTATTGGTCGATAAATCTCATTCAAAGTTCACATTCCACAGTTGGGGGCTTCTATTACAGATATATTTGTTCATTTGGTGTCACATTCTTATAACATCATGCAGTCGAGCATCAAATTTAACTCCACAAACTCACACGGTCAGGGCCCCGACTAATCATCATTCAGGAGTTGTTTTTCTTGCTCAGGAATTACTTTTGATATTGAAGTTCAGGAGGTATATTGAAGTTCAGAAGGAATATTGAAGTTCAGAAGGAATATTGAAGTTCAGGAGGTATATTGAAATTCAAGAGGTGTATTCAGAAGTATCAGGACGTGATGAAAGAAAGCGACAAGTATTCCACCGAGGAACTCTGTCAGACCAGAAATTAGAAGACAAGTTGCCTATATGGAGGCTATATGTAGATGGCTCATCTTGCACTACAGGCTATGGGGAAGGGATCGTTTTGAACAGCCCAGACGAGGTCGACATGGAATACGCCCTATGTTTCTAATTCAAAGCTTCTAATAATGAGGTTGAGTATGAGGCCATGATTGCAGGTCTTAATTTGTCAAATATTATGGAGGCACATCAGGTTATTGTCTTCAGTGATTCTCAATTGATCGTAAACCAAATGTTGGGAATATATGCAACCAAAGGAGAATTGATGATCAAGTATCAAGCAAAGGTGATGGAGTTAGTATCAGAGTTTGTTGTTGTTTAACTGGTAAGAATATCAAGAATGGAGAATGTGAGAGCATACGCCTTGGCCCGATTAGCATCAGCTACTCGTACCGAGCTACGAAGAACGATACCAATTGAAGTATTAGAAAGTCGGAGCATAGATGAAGACCTGACGATGAATATTATTACCCTTGATTTAGGACCATCTTGGATGGATCCCATCGGAGCATATATTGAGGAGGAACAATTACCGGAGGATAAGCTCGCTGCCAAGAAATGGAAGTTTAAAGCTGCTCGGTATGTACTAATTAATGGTATTTTGTATAAACGAGGAATTATGGCAGGTTTGCAAAGATGTGTACATCCCTCCGAGATGAAAGAATTGATTAAAGAGATCCATGAAAGGTCCTGTGGAGCCCATGTAGCAGGTCGGACACTTTTGTAAAAGGTGATGACGTAGAGATACTACTGGCCGACGATGAGAGCTGATTGTATAGCTTATGCCAAAAAATGTGACAAGTGCCAACGCTTTTCCTCCATCCGAAAAACTCCACAAACATTGCTGACACCCATCACTTCTCCTTGGCCATTTGCCATATGGGAATTGATTTGGTTGGACCACTGCCGACGACCCGAGGAAGATTCAAATACCTCGTCATGCCTTCATCACAGACCATGGAACACAATTTGATAACGAGGAGTTTGCCGCTTATTGTCATCAGTCAAAAATTTTGAAGGTTCATTCAGCACCAGGTCATCCTCAGAATAATGAACAAACTGAAGTGACAAGCAGAACATTACTAAATGATTTGAAAAAGAGGCGATGTAAGGCTAATTGGATTAATGAGCTACAGTCAGTATTGTGTGCAACACTACGCTGCCCAGCAATAAAAGCAAACACCGATAGTTCAAACCCACGATCAACTTCGGTTGGTCAGAAAGCTCTAAGGAGCCAAAAAGCGCTCTAAGGAGCAGAAAGCTCTAAGGAGCCAAAAAGCGCTCTAAGGAGCCAAAAGCTCTAAGGAGCCAAAAAATGCTCTAAGGAGCCAAAAGCTCTAAGGAGCCAAAAAATACTCCTTTGGTTAGGAGGCGACACTAGTGTGACCAACTACGGTTGGTAAGATATCTAGTGGACAGCTCGAATGAGCCAAAAAGTTCGAAAGAACCACTACTACTCCTTTGGTTAGGAGGTGTACACCATCATGATCAACTACGGTTGGTAAGATAAAAATATATTCTCACATTACAACTTATGTTGGTCGGGAGGTAATATTATTACAAAAAGTTCTTTAAAGAACAAAATATTCCAAAATACACCAAGTATAGTTGGTCGGGGATAAAAACCCACTAACTGTAGTTGGTCGACGAGGACAAATTATTGACCTTAGTTGGTCGGACACATTTTTATATTTGAAATTGAACCAAGTATGGCTGGTCGGGGATAAAAACCCATCAACTGTAGTTGGTCGATAAACATTATTTATCCACCTTGGTTGGTTGGAAACAGTTTGAACATTTTTATACTCATTACTTTATTATTAAGTGATCGAGCAACGTTACTAATACTTTGTAAACTTTTTAAGCTGATGAACAACACAATATTGTTATCTTTTTAACAGATACATATGCATAAATGTAAAGTGTTCGATATTTACAAGACAATAGCAATTAAGATTGCGAACAAAAATGAAAGTCTTTCATTAAAATAAAAAACAAAATACATTTAGAATGAAAATGTATACTAACTATTACACTGAGATTCCTAATCTATTGGTTTCTTTTCCTTCTACTTTTGAAACAGGTTCCTCGCCAGCAGGAGGATCATCTAAAATATAAGGGGAGTTTATGAAGTTAAGACCTTTCAACATTCTGATATTCATCACAGATGATCTATCCGAGAAGCATTAGCTCATTCCCGAGAAGCACTTGCTCGTCCCTGAGAATCACTTGTTAGTCCCCGAGAACCTCTTGTTCGTCCCCGAGCAGAGGTAGAAGTCAAAATCAACATCTATAGCACTGAGATCTTTGCTAATACTGTCTCGACCAATAATGAAGAAGAATTTATGTGAAAATGTTTCGAAGTCTACCACTAGCTTGGTACTAATCAGATTGAAGAGTTGGGTTCAAAAGCTATATGTTACTCGACAAAGTATTCAGATAAGCATAAATCAGAAAAATCAAGCACGTGAAGTTAGCATTCAGTTGCTCGACACAGGAAGCAGTTGGTCGGATGGCAAACCAATCAACATACTTGAAGATTATGACAAGCTACAAGTTTCATACTATGGCATGGCTACATCCAAATTCCCAGGGGTGATACATAGCACACGGAGTTCCTCTAAAGAAAGATTAGCAACCATCGATCAGCCTGCATCATACTTCGTCCAGGAGATAATGAACTTTATGTTGAACAAATCAAGAAGGTAGATCAAGAATTTCACGAGCACCGAGCAACACTGCAGAATAAATACTCCATCCTTTCAAGTAAACCATCAAGCACGGAGCATTGGGGGCTTCTGTTAACGCAAAAATTCTCCATCTACGAGGACCAATCAGAAAAGGACACGTGTCATCCTACGTGGCAATATTCAGCACCCGAGGAGTGTTAGTCGGCACCCGAGGAGTATTGGTCGGCACCCGAGGAGTATTAGTTGGCACCCGAGGAACTCTTAATCAACGAGCAACTAAGGCGGTCCGAGCTGCATCTCGACCGTATCATTAATTATCAGATGGACAACAGTTCAACTATTCATTGAATGTTTATATTCTTGACGCACACGCTGCATTAAATGTATTACCCTTTCATATGTATATCATTTAATGTATCGACCCTTTCATGTACAGCGTAAGGGCTATAAATACCTTGTATCATCCTCATTCAAGGGAGACCGAAATTTCTTGAGAGAATTTGTAATCAAGAATTCCACAAACACTCAGCAATAACATAACAGTGGACGTAGGCTTTATTCCTAGCCGAACCACTTTAAAAATCTTTGTCTTATTTATTTATCTGTGATTGAATAATTAGAGCGATCTAGTTTTTTACATCAACACCTGCTCTTAATATTTAGTACTGAATGTCACTTATTTAGTTCATGGTTTATGGATACTTATGGAATACATTACACTTATTCAAGTACCATAATTATTTTGAATTTTTTAAAATTAATTTACAATTATTGTTTTCAATTCATCTTATTGTTGAGTAAATTATTTTAATTTCTTGGAAACTTAGGTTTGACCATACTTATTAACTGGATGGATTCTCTTTGTTATTTTGTAATTTCTATTCAATGAACATGAATGCAGTTTCTCTGCCTTACGTAATTTATCTTTGAAAGTTGTTGTATTGATATGTTAAGACTGATAATCCATCCATCATATTAGGTAAATGTAATGACTAAAAAGAACTAATGCACTGTTTAACTTCATAGTGATGCTTAAGTAATTAAACATTTGGGTATCAATTCCTCACTTAGCAATTTCCTTCTAAGGATTGACAATGGGACGGAAACAACAACACACGATGAGGGGTCCGAACAGTCTCTCATTGACGTTATCTTCCCATCATTAAATATAAATGTCAACTCGCCAAACTTCTTGACAGATTGATCAATTCTTACAACAACAAACGAGCACGCAGACTCACTCAATGATATGATGATTGATATGTTCCTCGGAGAATTGAAGACATTAAATAGCTTTGATGAAGCTGTGGATGACACACACAACTATTACCAAGAAGAATTTTTAAATTCTTTGATGCCGAATGGATTGCCACCACACGGATTGAAACTTAAATATAACTGTCCATCATTCTTCTACGCAATATAAATCCATCAATTGGATTATGTAACGGACCAAGAATGTTGTATAAAGGTTCTTCGAATAATGTCATCCATGTTCATTGATCATAAAGTTGAAGAGGAAGAAGAACCTTTGAATCCTAACAAATGTCAAAAGCAACATATTTAAGCATTAAATTTTTAGTTTTAGGATTACACACTGTTTTTATTAAATGTCATCTTTCAATAACTGCGATTTGAAATTTGCTTGCTGAAGCTTTTTTTAACTTATTTTTTTTAATGATATTTCCTTATAAATCATTTCAAGCTAATTTCATTGTGATATATTTATTCGGATTATATATACATACATGTTTGTGTGTATTTCTTCCTGCTTTTGAGTATGGAGTTCTGAGTTCGTTTATGATAGATTTAGAATATTAACAGGAATATCTTGTATAATTTACAGTTGAATGGATGTTTGATGTTTGGGGTAATGATTGATGTTTCATACTGGGTACTTTATGTTATATTCTAACAAAACAAATTCTACATAATATGTTGCAAATATTTTTATTACTTTAAAGTCCTTCACAGATTTGCAGTGAAAGATTAATATCTGAAAACGGCACACGTGCAACACACGGGAACACAACTACTAGGTAAAAAAACAAACATAGAATTAACAATCTCAAATGGCATCGAAATGACCATAGAAATCAAGAACTGCATTGATACCTAACTTCATTGGTTAATCAAGAAGGGAAAAAGAACGTAACTTCTATGAAAATCCACTCATTCACCTACATAAAAAAAAAAAAACATATTAATCAATGTCATCATCCCCCTGTAATCAAACAAATCTTGTATGGAGAAATAGTCTCCGAAAAACATCAAACAAACCACCCAACTGAAAACCCTCCAATCTTAAAATCGCTCATCACATGTAAGGAAAGATTCAACGCATAATTTAGCTATTTACTTCAATAATCCGTAAATTAACCCCAAATTAAAGAACATCTTAACTCAAAATGAAAACCCAAATGAAGAACATATAATATATAGGAAAGTGTAAAGGCTCAGATCTGTAATATACGAGGACAAGAGATGTGATCATTTTTGCCGGCTTGGCTGCAGAACCGGTTGCATGTAAGATTTCTCACATACCCACCTGGCTTGCCCCGCCAAGAAACGGCTTGGATCCTCAAGTTCCGATTAATTTAGCTCCCAGAAATATCATCACAGCCTCTGTTATTATTATTGTTATTATTTTCCAACACCATACCATAGAATAAATAAATGCAAAAGGGTAAAACCCTCTACGCATAAACATACTCAAAAGTGTGATGGTTAAAGGTGTTTGTTGTAACAATCTCTCTCTCTATATATACACACACACAAACACTCAATCTCAGAGAGCGAGCGTTAGTAAAGGGCTGTTGGTTGGTTTGGAGAAGAATGAAATCATGGGCTCAGAGAGGGGCAACCACCCTTAGAAACTCCCATCTCTCTCAACAAGCCTCATTCTTTGAGCTACATTCTTGCTTCACTGTTCAGACGAAAACCTATGTTTATACTTTATACTACCATATATTTACTTATTTAGACACTTTTCTCCTACCCTCCACCACTTATTTACGTCCTTGTGACCGGACTCTGATTTTATTTTATTTTTAATTTCGTTTTATTTCTTTCTTTCTATATTATTTTTTTCAGGGTTGTAGTTGGGGGTGGTTGAAAATATAAATTCAACCTCGTGTTTAGGTGGCTTTTAATTTTATATTCGATATTTTAAAAGTTATAAAGTTAATTTAAAACTTAAAATTTACACAATATTAACCCACTACTACACCGTCATGAGTAGATTTAACGGAGATGCTGATAAGGCATCATATGTGATAAAATTTATTGCACCCTTCAATAGTTGACTCACATTTGGACGAAAATAAACACTATATCTCTTTCTTGATATAACGAAACAATTACTTTTGTTTAACATTAAAGAATTAAAAAATAAAATAAAAAACAACTTGAGAATTTCTCAGTACCCCTTATTTCCCAATCTCTCTCTATATCCTCGCAACACCCATAGCCACCTCAACCACCACCATCGATGAAGAATTCCACCACCGAATTTGTAAACCAAAAGAATTTTGTATGATGACAACACAATTGATATAAGATCACAACTTCACTATCCTCTCTCTAAATGTACTTGAGATTAAAATAAGGACTCAATACATTATGATATATGTTATCAAGAACACATCATCCAAGCAACCATGCAACCATATCCATGTAAAATACAATGAAGTCTTCCAACCAAGATAATGAAGATCATAACCAAAATAATAAAGATCACAAGCTATCTAAAGTTGACTTCAAAGCTTGCATCAAATTTTAGTTCTCAAGCATCTAGCATTATTCAGTCATCCATCACTCAAATAAGAAAGCTTCACCAAATCCTACAACCCTTAGAGATAAAAATCATACAAGCATCACATCGCAAGCCCGCAATTGGTGATTCAAATGAGTCAAAGAAAGCTAAAAAATCCAATTGATTACTACTTTATTTTATTGTAATTTGGGAACCATTATACAAAACTAAAGTACCATATTTTAGCTTGTATATGCTCAAAACCTGCATACCTAAATCCACCATAATGTATCCTAAACCTTCCCCAAAGCATATCCATAAACCCAACTTTAATTTACCCAATACCTGGAAGGTTTAGTTAATTAAACTTTTCTTTTAGTCGACTTAAACAGATTTTAGTCAGCGAAATTTTTTTCACCTAACTAAACCGTTTCAAACAACTAATTAAAACTCAAACAAAGGAGTTTTAGTCGACTAAACCTTGACTTTTAGGCGATTAAAAGTGTCAGGTTTCTAGAAATCCTTCAACCTTTCATCATAATACCCTATGTCTTCCAACATGAATACCAAACATTTTATCAACTTATGGTAACCTCCTAGCATTATAAATAAGACCTCCCTCTTCCATTCCAAAATCACCCAAGCCACAACTTAAGCTTATGTCACCCTACTAGCTTTCCAAGTTCCTTAAATCCCTTTCCATTAATGTGATATCACTGCACCAAAACGGATAACTTGTCACGGTCAAAACCTTGACAAGTTGAACTTATCACGGTCAAAGATCGTGACATGGCAGGGGGTGACAATTTTTTTGTCGAGGACGTGTCACAATCAAAGTGTGTGACACATTTTTCCTTGTCACGAATGTGTTATGATCAAAAACCTTGACAAGTTTGTGAAATAGGTAAAGCATGACAACTTAGAACTTGTCACGAACGTTTCATAAGAGACTAAGTCGTACAACATTCATTCATTCATTATCAAACAATAAACATTAAACAACATTCAATATTCTTATTCATTATAATAAAAAACTAAACAAATAATTATCAAATCATTACAATTTGTTCATTCATCATTGTGAAGGAGAAAGGTAGGTCATACTATGTAAGAATTGACACAGCCCTCAATAGCCTGAATGTCACATTGTTCGTTCAACCACACAGGTTCATTCTTTTTCCCCACAAACACTCCCATGATATGGACCCGTGCCTCATGTGATTGTAATAAGCCGTTATGCACCAAGGCACCTGCGCGTGTATCCGAGTCCCTCAACTCCTTAGCTATTTTATCTCACCCCGTGTGTCAACTATGTACACATTAGGCCAATCAATTGTTAAAAATGGCATTAGGACTGAGGATATGGGTGGAAATGAGGGGGTATTGAAGAGGGTGCGGGTGTAAAGATGGAGCATCAGTCCCCTCATCCACCACTCTCTCATTGCCCTTCCCCGAGGTGGACTCAACCCGGCCTTTAAGAGAACGCTTGACAAACACATACATTTTTTGCATTGCTCTCTCCCAGTTGTCAAACTGCTTGGCATTGTTGGTCAACTCATCCACCTTACATGCCAAATGAGACTCAACTTCCCCACCTAAGAGCTCACCCCCCCGAGGACGGCCCTTATAATCCCGTCGTCTGAGCATTTAGCTTAGTGCGTCCGTAGCCAGAGATGCCTTGCCGATATCACTGCTGCGAGTTGTGCACTTCTTTAAGCTTTTCCTGAAATAACAAAAAAGTACATAGTTAGATAAATTAATAAAAAAGTATGTGATTATAAATTTTTATTTTAATAGCGTAATTAAAATTATAGCTTGTAATAGCGGTGACCACGTTCAGATCCACCTCCTTATCCGTCCCTTTCTTTGTTCGAACTGCCACATAGGCATCTAGCCTATGTGGATTACCCCCGGGACCACTCCCTGTCTCCTGAAATAAAATGATGCAAAATTAGGGAATTAGTATATAATTATCACTAAATAGAATAAAATAAAACTAAAATGAAAGAACATTCAAAACTTATCATCCTATGCTCCACCTCAACATAAGATGTACGCTCGGAGTAGTGCACATCAACCTTCATGGCTCGATTTTCCCTCCCCGATTCACGAGAGGACAATTATCTCTCCAAGATCTCATAATCGACAAATTGTTGTCACTTTGCTAATGAGATAGGCTCCTTCTCGGGTACCATGTCCCTACATCGTAAGACGGACTCCCGATCCGGGTCAAAGTACGGTGCACATATATTTTTCTTCCAAGTTTTATATTAATCTCCTACTTGTTCAAATGTGGAGTCGCGTGCTTGTGGGATCAAGTTGAATTGTTCCTCTCAAACAAATACAAAACAAAAAGAAAGTGAGCAAGTACATGTAATGCCCCCCAAATGGCCATCTTAAGCAAGTAGGGCACCCTCCTCCAATCTGTGTACCCGAAGCCAATAATTGTCTTCAGCAATTCCAAGACCCTAGCTTGTAAGGACGTCTTATTATCCACTACGATCCCCAACTTGCCCCACTTTGGAGGTCTCGTGCTAGACGAGCATTCATCGCCCCCGCTTCCCTGACGCCCTAATATAGACATTTTCTCAAAAAAATATTAGTGATACAATCATATATATGTGAAAATGATCAAATCCAAAAGAAAAAAATCATTAAAATGTCACCCGATAATAGCAAAGCACTAAAAGAATACAAATCATTGACATTAGATGAATACAAATCCATATCATAAATCAAACTAAGCACTGTTTCAAATAATTGGAATACTTATTACAAATCGAATAATTATTTCAAATTCGGGTTATGTCACGGACTTTAAAATAATGTTTGAACTGATTAAAATCCAAATTAACATATTCACTAACCAACTAACAAATTTTGATTCAAATCCATAAAAACTGATCAAATCGAAATGAATAAAAGTATTAAAATGTCATCCGATAATAACAGAGCATTAGAAGAGTACAAATCCATATCATAAACCAAACCAAGCATTATTTCAAATAATTGGAATACTTATTACAAATCTAAAAATTATTTCAAGTTCGAGTTATCATCTAATATGGATTGATATTCGATAGGAGCAGCCAAATCATCCACACTACCGGTTAGATGCTTTGGCGCATATAGGATGATTAGCCAGTGCTCGTTGTTGATATACTCCGAGATAAATACTTGCTTGACCTTTTGAAAATCACAAACAAACGGCTCATCGCTCACATGATCATTACTCTTTAACTTAGACAAGTCAAACATGATCAAATTGGTACTAGGATTAACTTTACAAGAATTTTTATCCTCAACTCTTACCCAATCACAGTAAAACACAACCTCTTTGAAGCTTATATAGTCCAATTCAAAGATATTTTGAATGACACCATAGTAAGTCATTTTAGCTTCATCGAGATTTTTATCTTTTGTGCTCGCTCGAAAATAAGTAAGAGTCTTATAGGAAATGTCCTAGCTCTGTACATTTGTATTTTCCTCGTACAGCCTTGCACTGAATACATAACCGCTCAATCGATACTTTTTATATTCATGTGCCATGATAATGGTCCAGTGACTAGATGAGCAAGCCTTGATATGGCATCACCCATCTTTGTTAGATGAGATTATAGATTAATTAATCAGGTTAGTTTTAAAGTTTTCTTGTAATATATCATTTAATAAGAGACATTCTCACTATAATTACATCATATGACACCCACATCCTAAATTCACTATCTGATTGTTCCATCATTCTTCGTCTTTTATTGTTCTCACGGGCATCATATTTCTTGCATTAACCGTGATAAGCGTGTTATAAAATTGATCAAGTATAAAAGTTAAAATAATATGAACTTACTTTTTCCATTCGTCAACATCTTCATGAGTTTCAGATAGATAACGAGTTACTTGTCCATGCTGTAAACTTGTTAATTTCACTCACGAGCCCATTACCTGACCACCCTTATTAATGAACTTATCACTGTTATCTATACTAGTTGGGTCAGGCATATATTCCTGAGTGTAGACTAATGACTCCACGGTGATGTATTCCTCTGTAATTGATCATTTATTGTATCGTGTATTCTTGACATAATCTTTGAAAACTTTCACCGACCTTTCAAACGGGTACATCCACCGATATCTAACCGGGATGCAAAGAAGTGCCTCGTCGCATAAGTGTACCACATTTGAATACTTATATCAAAAAATGATGGGGGACAGTACTTCTCTGAGATGTAAATCTCTTCATCTATAGCTACTTTTACAGCCACTATGTGCTTTCAATTGACTATGTTCTCACATAAAAGTGTAAAGAAGATGCTAATTTTCATAATGGCCCTCTACAAATCCTTATACTTAGAAAACAGTGCTTAAACAACAAAGGAACCAATTACATGATCATATGCCAATTATGAAACTTGCACTTATGTAAATCATAGGTGGCATAATTCATAACACTTTGCAAGTTGGATGAAAAATTAGATGGAACCTTCAAATTATATATTGTGTCCAAAAGCACCTTTCTTTCCTCACTCGTCAAAGTAAAGGGATAAGGGGTAATTATTGTCCTTTTCCTACTATTTTCTTTCAACCGTAATTGTGGCTTAAGTTTCAACGATTTAAGGTCTTTTCGTTCATTTTCTCCATCCTTCGAATGACTCCCCCAAGTCATGTGCCCACAATATGTTTAGTGATGTTCTTCTCCACATGCATCACATCCAATACACGATGCACCAGGTTATTCTTCCAAAAAGGCAATTCAAATAAAATTAGCCTCCTGATTTGATTAAGGCAAGGATGATGATTTGATGAAATAAAATTGACCTCCTAGATCATGCCTTTCTTGTCTCAGTTTCATCCCTAGTTGGGGTGTTCTTATGTATACATTATTCAATTTAGGATTCTTACCTGGCATATTAGGGCCATAACCTATGTTCAACCCCGCTCAGTAAAAAATTGGAACCTTTCTCAATCTAAAACTATGAGCGGGCGGTAAAAACCTCATATGAGAATGGTATATATTTTTTTTCTAGTGATGAGATGTAGAGACTTAGTCTCCTCTCCATAAATAGGACACCCTAAATAATCATGTACTACACAACCGGATAATGTTCCATAAGTTGAAAAATCATGAATTGATCACATCAACATAGCTTTTAGTGTAAACTCTTATTTTTTAAAAGAGTCAAATGCTTTCACACCCTCTTCCCATAACTCATTTAATTCTTCTACCAAAGGATCCAAGTAGAACATCGATGTCTACATTTGATGCCTTCGGTCCAAGTATCAACAAAGACAGCATCGAAAATTCAGGTCTTACACACTGTGAAGCAGGGATGTTAAGTGGTGCTAGGATCACTGACCATACACTTTGATTGGTGCTTATATTTCTAAATAGATTAGAACCATATGTTAATATTGCCAAACGAATGTTACGTTATTCTCGAGTAAAATTGGGATACTCGTAATTCATCTTATTCCAAGCTATAGAATTAATAGGATGACACATGAGATTATCCCATACTTCTTCCCTAGAATGCCATGTCATTGCCTCTGTTATCCATAGTACTATGAAAAAACATTTCAATCTAGGCCTAACGGGAAAATATTTCAACACTTTTTGAGGCACTTTTGAGCTTGTGCCTTATTTGCCAATAGATTGCACATATCTAGGTTCCTCACATACCGGACACCAATCATGATTTTCGTACTCCTTCGGTATAGTATAAATTCATACACACAAGCATGAATTGATTTATACTTAATTTCCCAGCCTTTCAATCTTCTTTTCACAGTAGGATAGCTATTTGAAAGCGTATTCTGCTTGGGTAGCAAGCTCTTCACCCAATTCAAAATTATTGTCATGCTATTACCAGGAAAACCATATTGGATCTTCAAACTATGCAAAACCATGGCATGTAAATTTATTTAATCTTTGTCACAACCATGGTACAACGGTTAGGTTATCTTAATTTTCAAACTTTGATAGTCATCGTCAAGATTTATCCCAATATATTATAAGCACCTGAACCCTGTACATCATTAGTGACATCATTTTCTTCCACTTCATGAACTCTATACGTATCATCAAATAAAATCCTCTAGCATATTATGATCTAAATTATCCTTCTGGACCTGTACATTTATCCTACTTTTTGATTATTATGAATGTTGCTCGGGGACAAAGGGAACATGAAATTCTCCGTGAAAAAACTACAATCGATAACTATCTTGCATACCCTATCTTAACAAATGTAGTTCAACTATTTTTCACTCAAACACCTTACATTCCTAAACCTAACACACGGACAAGGGAACTCTTTATCATTACAACACCTCTTTACGTATTTTATAAATTCATTAGCATCTCTATGAAACGCATCCCCTAGTCTATTTGTCTCGCCCATCCACTCTTTGTATAGAGAAAATCCCATTATAACTACTACAAACAATCACCTATAATGGGTAAGTATATATTCATGGATTAGTATAAACAGAAGTGTGAAAATTTATTTAACAATAAATGTTTTACTTCATGAATGACATAAAGAAACACATTTCATCTTTCAGTGTTATATTGTAAAAATAGTATATTTAATTTCATTGTTAACACACGATGCATTATGAATTCTATCTCCTCTAAAGGGTGACTGATCCTATCCCATTCAAGACCGCATATTTTTGTAATACACTTAGCAGCTCATCCACATTTTTCCAATCTGAGAAAAATTCGACAGCAACTCCTAATAGTTCTCTAAGTACACGACATAGATTCGCAAGTGTTCATGCTAATTCAATTTATCAATTTAAATAACACTCAATACCGTATCATCTATATGTACCCAGAGAACATTACAAGATGGGAGTGGAACTTCCCCCAAAAGTAACAAGTGAAAGCCATTAAGTACATTATTATTCAGAAATTATGTCGTCCCAAACTATCCAAATGGGACAATTCAAGATATCTCATTATAGGGGCCAATGACTCTCGAACAGGTCTAAAGGCTATTGAATGCGTACGCATAAGAACTGGAAGGCTAGTATCTATGCACCTTATCTGTAACTTAAGAGGCTTATAATTATGTATATTTTTACCCTACTTCTAATTGATATTTTAAAATTTATATTGTCCACCACATTTTATTTATATTTACATGTCTAAATCTGTGCTTAGGGCCAACCCACATCACATGTCACTATTTGCCCACTTACATCACATGTCAGTGTTTGGTAGAATCACAACCCTAATTGTTACAAATGCTTAGGACCAACAAACTTAATGGCCACCTAAATATTCAATTTCACCAGTCAACAACAATTCAAAAACCCCAAACAACAATACGGTCACTATGCCGTAGAATCATAACCAAAAAGTATAACCTTAATGAAATTGCAAAAAAATAGTAGCAATAATCAATAGCATTTCCCTTCATCATACCTGATTGGAGCTGAATAAAATAACCACACCAGTAATCTTAGTGATCCTCTAAAATGAAACCCACACCAGTAATCTCAATGATCCTCTAAATTTGTACCAAAATACATAAATTGGGGTTTATCAAAGTAGATTTAAATTGGGGTTCATTAATGTAGAAGAAATAAAACTTAAGAGAAACGCTACTTCCTCTAAATCGGTGGCAAATTAAAATAAAACTTAGGGCAAACACTATTGGACTTGCACACCATTGTTGAGCAAATTAAAATGGTGTGTTCTACCACTACTGGACTGCACCCCGCACATAAACTCAATCAACCATAAACTCTATTTTAATTTAATATAGAAATTAAAGTTAAAAGTCAAAACATTATTTTTATTTTAAGACAATTCAGATTTCACCGACTTTAGTTTATTAATTCTGAAAATAAAGTGAGGGAGGCTTAACTAAGTATTAATTATTAACTAAACCAACCAGGTTTATGAAGAATTTTCGTGTAAGTAAACTATTAAATTTGAAGTTATTTTTACCTAATATGAAGTTTATAACTAATTTCAGATTTTATTTGTTTAAAAAACACGTGTCAATACATATAAATATACAAAAACTCATCAACCAATCCTTATATTTATAAAAACATCACTACATCCACCAAGTGCGTTGCTCTAGTGTTGTAGTGCATGTTCGCAGTTTACTTTGTCAAGATAATGATAGGATTCTTGACTGGAAAGAAAACTATGTCACAGTAAAAAAAAAACTCTTACTCCCTCTACCCCATATTAGAAGTTCATGTTTCAAAATTCAACCTCGATAAATTAGTTTTGATCTTTCAAAATTGATTTCATGAAGTTCATGTTACTGAATAGATTTTCAAATTGACACTATTATTCTTTATTTATTCAATTTGTTGATAATCACATCAAGGTAAAAACATACAACATATAAAACATGAATATGCAAGACAATGCAATTTGGAAATTTCTCAGAAATCAAATGTGCATTTGAGAGTTTTGACAGGGGAGATTATGGGCGATTTGGGACTTGATTAAAACGACAATTCAAATGCCACAAAATAATCCATATATATATTCCAATCAACCCAAACACCAAACCACGATGAAATCAGTCCAAAGACCATTAAAAGATAAAAAAAACTGTGTGCCCAAACACCAATAAATTTTTGCCTAAACACCAATTATTATAAAAAAAATCCAGTCCACACACCATAACAGTGTAATATCCATCCAAAATTAACGGATGAAAACGACTTACGATTGAAGATATTCTAAATGGAGGTGATGACATGGGCGATTTGGGCGGGTGGAGGTGATGACATGGGCGATTTGGGTAGAGGTGATGATAGGGGCTCCAGGTGGAGGTGATGATAGGGGCGCCAGGTGGAGGGTATAAATGGCTGAGAGAAAGTTTGCTTGAGAGAGAGAGGGGGAGGGGGAAGGAGAGAGACATTGTTGAGTTTGATGTAAAACGATTATAATGTGTTAGGGTAGGGTTTTGATTTTTTTTTTGTCACGATCGTGTCATGGGTTTTGATCGTGACAATATTTATTTACTGTCACGGTCAAAAATAGTGACACGGCCGTGAGAACGAGCTTTTCAAGGTTTGTGATCGTGACACGATGGTAACAAGTTATTGTCACGATCATGTCACAGTTAAAAACCTTGACAATAACTCCGTGTTTTTCTGTCAAGTTTTTTTACCGTGGCAACCCTTTGCGGGTGAAAAATGACAGATAAGGTTTTTGGTGTAGTGTATTCAAACTCAAATCTCCATTGAAGTAAAACTTAAACCCTTGAGCCTATCCAAGTTCCAAACAACGTGATCCTCGGGATACCAAAATAGCGTTGCCGTCGCCAGCATGTTCCAATCAATGGGCCGATTGCGCCACAAAGAGACCCGGTGCAAATTAAAAATATCATAATCCAAATTGGACAAACACGTAGCTTCCAGGCTCTCGATATATGAAGCGAATTCTACACTCGTGGGAAGGGACATTTGGGAAATAATGAGATAGACGACAAGAAATAAATAAGAAAGAAGAGAAAATGTGTATGGGGAAAAACTCACCACCTTACCCCCTTTTATACATAAAAAATTTGGCTACATAACAAGAAATCTAAGAAACTCGAATAAATTCTTGCCCACCAAGTACTTTGAAGGTGTAGAAAGTGCAATCAAAGCCTTAGGGTGATATGACTGGGCTCACCTATCGATAGGCAGGACAAGGGGTATGTCGGTTCGTACCCCCCTTATTTTAGAAAATTCTATCATTCATTTTTTTTGTCAAAATCAAAAATCTAAAAAATAATAAATCCTTATTTAAAAAAAAACTTGGGTCGTTTTTCCAATATTATCCATTTTTACTCACCCTTTCTCAAAATAAATTTTCTCTTCAGTTATTTAAATATCCCATCCTTTTTACGGTCTTAGCAACAAAGTAAAAGTCATTAAGCAAAGATAAATAAATAAAAATCTCAACCTGAAATCTCAAGCAATAGATAAATATATATCGCCATTTGTATTATTACATTTTTTCAGGAAAAAAGAAGAAAAATAGAAAAAACAAAAACAACAGGACTCAACCTGAAACCCTCAATATCTCAATCCCTCTCTCTAAGACCCCCCTATCCCTATAGCGAGCGTGCTTCCCCGGATGGCGAGCTGTGGAACCTCCACTCCCCAATCCCGTTCCCTACAAAGAAGCAGACGACACCAGACAATAATGAATCAGAACCGAGTCCCTGATATAGGCAGTCACAAAGGCCACCCAATCTCGGATGTCCTTAAGACAAGTAGTCAACACTCGAACATGCTGCAAATAAAGTAACCAAAATAAAAGGCAAATAATTCAGTCTAAAGCAAATAAAAGCCAGACAAGAAAAAAATAAGGAAAGAGATATACCTATGGCTGAAGGATGTCATCTCTAAGCCCCAACACTCCCGGATCCACTACATTAGGGCGGTGTAGCATACGCAGCGATCCCCCTCCAGTAAGTTGAAAATTATAAGAAGATGGAGCAAGCTGAATGAATGGAACCTCTGTTGCCGCTGCCGACGACGACGCACCGCCTGTGATGTGGGCGAACCCCACCGGCCTACTCATACACCTACCCAAAGTCGTAGGAGACAGAGGCATGTTCATTACATCATTAATACAAGAAGGCATCATCCAGCTCATCACAAAGTCGAGATAGTCATAAATCACCACCACATCCGTATATGACAAATAAGGCTCGCTAATCATATCCGTCATCCTGGCCTCCTTCGACATCTCCCTCACTCGCCTCATGTACATTGGGGGCGCCGCCAGTGGGACCACCAACTCATCCTCCACAATCTATCGGACCACTATTTCCACCAAATACCAAGAGTAGCCGAACTTATGCGCCAGCAGCCAACGCATCTGTACATACATCCCAGTCACCCCCATGTACTAGGCATCCATCACCCATGGATAAAAAGTAAGATGCAACTCCTAATAAAGATCAATATTTGCGCAAACAAAGAAAATGCCAAACAAGGATTCAAAAGAAAAAAAGAATAATCTGGTCACTCGTCAAGGTGTTCAAGTCCTAACGCACCTCCGACAGAGAAAGAGACTGCTTTGACCACTGTTGGACTTTCGCCACCAGTAGATCTAACCGAAGCCCCCCAACTCCTCATCCTGCAAACCTATCAAATGGATATTGAGCCCGATCATCTCATGAAATCACGTTTACAGAAAGGACAACATAAGAAGAGAATTAAAGGAAAAATGAAAGAAAATACATAAAGAGAAATGCGAGAATTACCTCCAGAAGATACGTGGCCCTAGTAAAGGTCTGTCGACAACACTGACTGAAAGCATCCAGAGAAGAATAAAAGATCACCAAGGTAAGGGTCCCCCAGTCATAAAGAGGGATATTCAAAAATACCCTAAAAATGATAAAAACCACAAATAAACGACGTTGCCACTCGACGCCACCAAGAACCCTCCTAACAAAGGAAGAATGAATAAACGGGACATCTGTCATAATCCTTAGGCTCAACAACACCTCCCGAATAGAAGAAATGAGGATCGAATCACCAGAGACTATCATCCCCACATCTCCCAATGCAACATCAATCGCCTCGGGTGTCACCCTCAACGACCGGTCCACCTCAATCTGCATGCCCTTGTAGTCAATCCTCAACAACTGGTGGACATCGATGAAGTCACTGTCATCTCCCTGAATCCCAAATAAATGGTGTGTGTAGTGTCCCACCACCTTTCCCCCAGCGCACATAAAATAACCATCGAGTGCAGTGTCTCATTCAAATCAGATGTTAGGTGACCAAAACTCGTAGAGGAAACTACCCAGCGTACCACTTCCAGAAGGTCCTCCCACACATCCTTAAACCCCGTTGTCCCCCGAGAACGAAAGCTCATCAAATCCATGTCAGTCTACTAAAAATCAATAAAGAAACCTTTTGTCAACTCGAGGAAATAAAAAGAAAAGGAAGGAAAAGAATGACAAATGTCATTAATACTTTCGTAAACACTAGGGTTCCTCACCCTAGATGAGCGGTGATATGAAGGCTCATGTAGCAAGAAGCGATCATCAGCAACTTTCTCGAACAACTCGAAGAATTTTTGTTGCCCAATTCCAGGGGAACCCTAGCTCGCCACTATAGATTCGCCCAATCGTTAATAGCCAACCACGCTACATGGGTTGCGCTACCTGAAAAATCTGCCATTATTAAGACTCGAAGGAGGAAAAAATCTTAGGAACAAATTTTAGCAAGAAAAGGTAGAAGATCTGAATGATAGAAGCTATGAAAAATGAGGAGAACTCGCCCCTTTTTATAGGAAGCCAAGGAACATGCCGATCGACAGTCTCTTGACACCCGTCGATCGACACATACCACTTCCCCTTCCTAAGGCAACCCAGAAGACCATGCCATTGCCAAACGAAAACCCCTATAATATGCCAGTCAGCAGCCACTCGAAATTTCCTACAAAAAATACCAAAAAATTCTAAAAATTCTCCGAAAAATTCTTAAAATTGCCAAATAATTTTTGGAACACTTCTTCACCAAGATAACCATTTTTTAATCTCTCAAAATCCCCCACCAAATTAAAACTACATTCTTATCCCCAATTTAAACCCTCGAATGACGCTCCACATCCCCGGAGTCCACTATAATTCCCCGGCGGACTCCCAAAACCTGAAGTCATCGACTGCTTCCCCAGTGGACCTCTAAGCTAGTCAGATATCGCTCCTCGACCTTATAGAAACATATTCCCCAGCAGAATCCCAAAACCTCAGATCCTCAACTGTTTCTCAACAAAATTTCCAAACTAAATTGTCTCCCAACCCATCCACCATAAGATTTTTAATTCCCCTAGCAAAGACATCTCTTCTAAAAAGGACATAATCTCTAGCCAAATGTCTCTACCCCAGTAGAGTCTAAAAAAAAGGTAAATTAAAGACTCACAAAGAGTAAACCCCAACATTACTTTAGGCCCGTAGAATTGGCCTCGACCCGCAAAATTGGTCACCCCAACTTTAGATCCTTAGAATTGACCTCTGTAAGAGAGTAGTCTAATTTTGGGGAAATACTCGATTTTAGCACGTGTTTGACTTGAGCAACTTCGGTTGCGCCTACGTATCCGTTATGCTCGGAATCAAAGTCAGCGTAGTTCGCGGGTTCGTACTATTCGCCGGAAAACTCATTGTGGTGGTTTTTCGGAAAGATGGGAGGTGTTGCCACTCTTTTCAAAGGACTCATCTCAAAACTCTCTCTAAAACCTCATAAGATAAGAAAATCACCCTCCTCTTCCAAGAAGATCTCTCTCAAATGTATGGGGGGAGGGCTTATTTATAGCAAAACCCACCCAAGTGGGTCGCCACATGTTAATTAACCCGTGGTGACACATGTCCTATTTTAAGTGGCATGTGTCCCATAGCATATGTCAAAACTCTCAATACTAGAATATTTTCTAGTTAATATGTAAATAATACACAAATACGCGTGATATGTCCAACGCGCATAATAATACCTCAGTCGCATAAACACATGGACTTTTGTCAATATTAATCATCTCTAATCTCATTTAATAATTTAATGAGAGGCTTATCATTAAGCCCCTCCTACATTTTCCCCCTTGTACATATAGTTGATATATTGATACATGTCTGAAATATATCGACTGTATGTACGAAATAACTTTAGTCAGTTTTCATATGTTCGATCGATCTGTGGATCGTGGGTAATAATCTCATATCTAATTTCATCTTGATGATGTACTTTTACCTCATATATCACATTTTATGATATAATACAATCTCATATTTCATATCTCAGTTTATATGATATACATCAATTTTATATCTCATATCTTAAATCCCATTTTGCAGCTTTGATCTCATAGGTTATTCCGAAGGACCTCGTTTATCATTATTTTCATACGAATGATATACACCGAGTGTTGCCCCCATTCCTATTTAAAAGAACATGCATCCACATTTTTATTGCGATTGTTTGTAACTCTACTTTGGTAAAGACTATTATCATGAACACATAATAACTACCTCAGCATTCTCTTTCGTCATTCTCAATCAAGCTTGGTGAAAGTATTATTACGGTTTACATAATAACTACTTCATCGTCCTTGATTAATCTTTTAGTGCATGCACATGTTGTTTGACTTGTTTTAATCATGATGAGGTTTCTTGTGCATGCATGTATTATTGATTCGCTCAAATGACCACTTTTTAATGTTTTTTTTTTTTTTTTTTTTTTTTTTACACAAGCTCACACCTATAAGGTGACTTAATGATGAGAACACACTTGTCAGGGTTTTTCGCAAACTCCACCGTTTAGAGGTGACTTAACAATGAAAACATACTTGTTAAGGTTTTTCGCAAACTCCACCGTTAGAGGTGGCTTAACAATGAAAACATACTTGTTAAGGTTTTTCGCAAACTCCACCGTTAGAGGTGACTTTAACAATGAAAACATAATTGTTAAGGTTTTTCGCAAACTCCACCGTTAGAGGTGACTTAACAATGAAAACATACTTGTTAAGGTTTTTTCGCAAACTCCACCGTTAGAGGTGACTTAACAATGAAAACATAATTGTTAAGGTTTTTCGCAAACTCCACCGTTAGAGGTGACTTAACAATGAAAACATAATTGTTAAGGTTTTTCATAAACTCCACCTATAACGGTGACTTAACAACGAAAACGCTTGTTAAGATTTTTGTAAAACTTCACCGATAACGGCACACCTATGACGGTGACTTAACAACGAAAACACTTGTTAAGATTTTTCATAAACTCCACCTATAACGGTGACTTAACAACGAAAACGCTTGTTAAGATTTTTCATAAACTCCACCTATAACGGTGACTTAACAACGAAAACGCTTGTTAAGATTTTTCATCAACTTCACCTATAACGGTGACTTAACAACGAAAACGCTTGTTAAGATTTTTCATCAACTCCACCTATAACGGTGACTTAACAATGAAAACACTTGTTAAGATTTTTGTAAAACTTCACCGATAACGGCACACCTATGATGGTGACTTAACAACGAAAACACTTGTTAAGATTTTTCATAAACTCCACCTATAACGGTGACTTAACAACGAAAACGCTTGTTAAGATTTTTCATAAACTCCACTTATAACGGTGACTTAACAATGAAAACACTTGTTAAGATTTTTTGTAAACTCATTCTTTTGTATCTCTTTTCAGGACAGGATCCCGTACCTGACAAACTGAGCGTGGTCCTTCGTCTGTTTGCTTCCATGACCAACTTCTTCGGACGAGTTAAGTCATAACGATCGTAGTTCAACTACCGACCAATTTGATAAAGTTTTTTGGAATATAATACACCTCTGTAGAAGACTTATCTCAACACTCGCAAAGTTCTCATAATATGATGTCATATCTGAAGGATGACTGACTTTGTCAATTTCTGAGTGATAACTAATTAACCCGTTTGAACTCTTTGCGAAGGAAACTGAAGAAGCTTTTGTAATGGACTGCTTGGATGTTACTATACATTGAAGGTTCATCAATCTAACCTTGGCGTGGATGATGTCAAAGAAGCTTTAGACTACAAGCTACGTTACATCATAATATCCATTTGCCCCCTTTATTTTATTTTATCTTAAGATAAAATAAAATAAAATAAATTACATATATCGTTTACAATTCCCACCCGAAAAAAATGAAAGCAACCTAATTATTACATTTCATGGGGTGTATCTCAAACTGTCGAATCTTTGAACAATGATTTGATATTTGTGTTGCTCAATATCTACTCGTTCAGAAGCCTCTACAAAATAATATATTTCTGACACAATAATATAATATTGCAAAGGGTTAGTAAAACTCTAGAAATATCCAAGTACAATTCTCATCATGCCCCCTTTATTTTATTTTTTTATTTTATTTGATATAATAAAATTTAAATAAAGTCCGGGGATATTTGTGTAATGAATCGTAACCACCCATACTCGTAGGTGTATCGTGGACAATTTAATGTCGTTTAAGCACACATCCTTTCAAACTCACGAGTGTGTAAAATATCAAGGTTAATCACGAATTGTAACATACTCAACGCTTTCATAAATGATTCATAATTTATGAAATAAACATAAAATAATATGCACAAGTTTTTCTATGAAATATCGCATAATATCCATCATACTCCATCTGAGTCACTTTTAGTTTTATGTGATAACGTATAGAGAGATCATGCGATGAATCCTAATAGAGAACCCCAATAGTTATATCCCAAATGGCGTGGTTCATCGCGCATACATGTTATAGGTGTATGGAAAGTAATTTCCGAAGGATAAACCATGTCTATATTTGTCTAAACTCATTGAATAATACTTCTAAAAGTTTTCAATATAATATTATATTATGTGGAAATGAAACATCCCCTGAACATAATAACTGCATGACGTGCTTTATGTTTCTCAATAGACATGCACACAGATGTTTCGAGGGAGCCCCCAAAAAATAATATATACGATTCGCCACTAAGCGTGATAAAGACATTTATTTTCAATTGTGGAGTCATGCATATCGTTTTGATATTATTCTAGCCTTTATTTTATTCAAATCACATGCCACAACAATACTCATAATTGTTAATAAATAATACCCTCATGAATTGACATTAAAAATGCATTGCTTCGTCAATTTGAAGGTTTTCGAAGAATCAAATTCAATAGTAGTTTATTTATAATCCAATCGACACTTGGTGTGTAATACCGTGGATTTAAAACTATGAGTAAATATACCTCTCAATATATATATAAAATATATATGTATAATTACCGAAATAAACAGAAAATAATTTCATTTATTCAGTAATATCATAGTTATATTTTTAAACATTTAACTATTCCATAAATAGCTCAGTAATACTCGTTTCTTAACTGTACGCACACACAAAATTCGTTTTAACTGGTGTTCTATCCGAGGGAACACGTAATCCCACCAAAGTGATATGCGACTGTCAGATGGAAGTGGGTCTCTTTTTTAAAATCCTTGTCGTGCAAGCTGGCAAACACTCTTCATAAATAAATCCAAAAGGTGAGGGATGAGAGTTGGCTCCCTATTTTTTTTTAACCACGTTTTTTATTTTATTTTTATTCTTAAAGCTTCCTCTAATTTCAAAACCCCCGTTCGTTCATACCACCAACTGCTTCCATGGTGAGTCCATCTTAGGTTGTCCGCCCTATTTAAAGTTTCAATCTTATATGGTATAAAATAAGGTTGAACGGATTTCGACTCTCAGATGCATCGACGATGAATTCCAGCCGGACCAAAGTCTATCGGAGTGATGTGTCAGTTAAATCGCTTCTTGTCAAGTTCCAACGGTGGTTGGTGTTATTTCAAGCTCCAACGGTGGTTCTTCGTGTCTCCAGATCCCACGATGGTTCATCATTTTCAAGATCCCACGGTGTTTTTCTATAAAGGTTCACCGGATTTGAACCTCCCACGGTTATTTTAGTATTTCAAGATCCCACGATGGTTCAAACTGATGGTTCGTTAGTTTGTAGCTTCCACGGAGGTTCGTTACATTTCAAGATCCCACGGTGTATTGTTCACCCCTACTGAAATCTGTGGTAACTCGTTTGACACAAACTCAATTGAATCTCAGGTGCGCCCATTTCAATGTTTGGTGGACCAGTTTTATATCTCAGTTTTGCTGGATAAGGTTCTGAGTTTCTTCGAACCAAGCGCTATGGTTCAGTCCGAGCTTCGTCGAAAAGGGATTCACCGGAGCAAAGCTCCGTCAGTTATGGGTTGAATCTATTTGTTCAAGATAAGTGGCATATATCAAGTGCGAGGGAGCTCATGTGGTCTTTCGTTTTTTTTGGAAAATCTCAGGTGCGACTGGGTTTTGAGCTTCTTCGAACGAATTTCTTTGAACAGGTGCTACTGTTGAGTCGAGCTTCATCGTGAAGAGGTTCATCGGAGCAAAGCTCCATCGATTTGTACCGGAGGCAACGTTCTTCGGAGAAAGGATATAGGAAACCTCAAAGGTTTCTCGGTTTGTGACTCCAAAATGTATAAATCACTAGCTTGGAATATTTCAAAGATATACCTTTGTCAATTGATAGCGTACTATTGCTGAAGACACGCAAAGGAAAATCTAAGAAAACCTATTCTACTGTTGTACTAAAGTTATAAAGGGTTATCTATAGAAGTACTGCACATTTTCTAATCAATCTGTGACAGCCACACACACAGGCCTACTCATGTGGCCTGACCAATCTGTGACAGCCACACACACGTCAGTTAATGTACTGCATGATCATGTGATTTTGAAAATATCCCAGTATATCATAATGTAAAATATTATCAACTTGCACTATTTTACTATTTACTTACAACAAGACATGACTTGTTTACTTTTAGTCAGTACTTTCTACCTTTTAGGCTGTTCAATTACGAAACACAATTAAATTGTTGCAGCCCCTCAATTAATTTAATCGAGATATATCATTATCTTTTCAAGAATGTCTCTTCATGACAGCCTTTTTTTTTTCATTGAGTCACCTCATTGTAAATAGTTCGGGCCAAATGATCATCCAAATTTTTTCATTGAGTCACCTTGTAGAGACAATTTAAGGCTCATCGGTGCATAACAATTGCATCATGTTAGCATTCATACTTCAAATGATAACTTTCTTTTTAGCCTCTCGTGCAAAAACAAATATACATGAGTCTGAATAGTTTTGTCAATAAAAAAATTACGCAAACACATATTATTTGATCTCTTTATGTAAATATTAATGTCTGGAGCATACTTTCAAAATAGACATCTCAACTAATATTTACATATAAATATATCATCTTTTTTTATATATAAAGCATGAGAAATCATAAGATAGAAGTATTGGATTCCTTATCTGAAATGGAGTTGAACATTTCTCTGGTGAATGTTAGAGCAGAATGTTGATTTGTCAATCGCTTTCCTCTATCTCCGTCCACTTTTTCGATCACGAATGAGGCGTTACACGATAAAAATCGTGAATACCTCCCCAGCAGAGTCGCCAAATGTAAGAGAGTAGTCTAATTTTGGGAAAATACTCGATTTTAGCACGTGTTTGACTTGAGCAACTTCGGTTGCGCCTACGTATCCGTTATGCTCGGAATCAAAGTCAGCGTAGTTCGCGGGTTCGTACTATTCGCCGGAAAACTCATTGTGGTGGTTTTTCGGAGAGATGGGAGGTGTTGCCACTCTTTTCAAAGGACTCATCTCAAAACTCTCTCTAAAACCTCATAAGATAAGAAAATCACCCTCCTCTTCCAAGAAGATCTCTCTCAAATGTATGGGGGGGGGGGCTTATTTATAGCAAAACCCACCCAAGTGGGTCGCCACATGTTAATTAACCCGTGGTGATACATGTCCTATTTTAAGTGGCATGTGTCCCATAGCATATGTCAAAACTCTCAATACTAGAATATTTTCTAGTTAATATGTAAATAATACACAAATACGCGTGATATGTCCAACGCGCATAATAATACCTCAGTCGCATAAAAACATGGACTCGCAGAATTGGTTGCCTTACTTTAGGTCCTCAGAATTGACCTCGACCCGTTGTATTGGTCACCACAACTTTAGGTCCTCAGAATTAGCCTCGACTCACACAATTGGTCATCATAACTTTAGGTGCTCCAAATTAACCTCATCCAATAGAATCGGCTATCCCCAGCATTACTGTAGGTCCTCATAATTGACCTTAACCCTCTAAAATGATCATCCTTGTCCCTATAGTCCGCAGAATTGACCTCTTTACCAAAACATCATGTGTTGTCTATTCGATAGTTTTCATTTATTCCAAGCTCACCCGTCGAGGGCCCCTATAGACATAAAATTCTAGGACCACACAGAGTCCTTCTTTAGGTCCCTAGAACGTCCCCGATCACCACAATCCCTAGGTCATACTTTGAGTATAGATCTAGAGGCCACTAGGTGATCCTAGGACCCGTTTGACTCCGATAAACTTCATCGTTAGAGCAAAATCTCGATGAATCTTCAAAGGGATCTGAATCCCCTTTCCAACGGTCCATCATGTGCACAAATTGGCATAACGTCCAGACAAATGTACCATTTTACTATCGTGCACCGATCTGAAGGCCACCGGACGTTTCTGGACCCCGATTTAACCCCAATTAACTTTGTCGTCAGAACGAAAGGTCAATGCATATTTGAAGGTCTCTAAGTTCCCTTTCCAAGAACCTGCCCCATGAGTAAAATGGCTTAACTATTAGGACGAACGATTTGTTTTCCCCTGAAAACTAATCGGAGGTCATCGGGCACTCCCGAGATCCAGTTGACCAAATTCATCTCTTTAACTCGAATGAGACTAAATGAATCTTTGAAGGGAACTAACTACCCTTTCTAACGATCTGCCTCGTGCATGAATAAGCCTTAAATACGAACGAACGACCCATTTTACCCCGAAAGGTTACCGGGAATTTTCAACCCCCGATTGACCAAAGTCAACTCTTCGAGCCGAGCAAAGATCTTTGGAAAATTGAAGTGACTCACATAACCTTTCCAATGGTCTACCCCATTTGCGATTTGGATGAACGATCCATTGTCGTTCGATGATCTCCTGTCTAAAAGACCGACGGGCGCTTTCGAGCCCCATTTGACCCAAAGTCAACTCCTGGACCTGGGAGTGGCCCAAAGGATTCTCGAAGGTCTATAAATAAATTTTCCAACGGTATGCCCCGTGCGCGATTTGGACTTATTGATTACATTTTATCACCATTTTTTTGAAAAATCTGCACGAGACTGTCAATTGACAGGCCCATTTCCTTGCCTATCGACTGTGTGTCTAGGGTTACCTGCCAATAGAGGATATAAAATATATATATCATGAGTATATGATCAGAATAAAATAACAATTGTAGATGGGCAGACTCGAGTCGAGGGATTTATCCAACACGCCTATGTAGCCCGGGGAATCAAAGTCCGCGTAGTTCGAAAACAATATGAGGTGTAATTTAACCCATAAATCCAACCAGGGATTTTATTATGTGTGTGTGTGGAAAAAGGTGTTTTAGTGTGAGAAAATGTGATGATAAATCCACTTTTTGAATTTACGAGTGAACCCTCTTTTTCTTATTTTTATTTTTTTATGAAAATAAAGTAGGTGCGAATACTAGTAATAAAAATTTAGAATTAAGATGTGTGATGTAATGAAGTAAAATACTAAAGCGAAAATGAAGTAACTAATGCCAAATTAAGAAAAATTAAAGACAAAGAGGAAGAAATGGACCTCCTTATGATGCCTTGAAGTAGATCTTCCTTGTAGATGCACTGACCTCAAGGTGGAGTGACGGTGGTTTGAGGAGGTGGGTGGGAGTTTACTCAAAAGAGTATGAAAATGATGGAAGGAATGTAAGATATGGACTTTTTAGGAAAGAACAACTCTGAATTCAAGGAAATTATCTTTGAATTGCTGAGAAGGATGTTCAGGTGTCCAGAGGTGTGTCTTTTAAAGTGAGGTCATAGCCTCTATTTATAGAGCCAAGAGGGGTGATGATAGGCATGGTCCTTAACGTGCCTAATAGCATGAAGCCCTAGACACATTGCCGATAAGAAGGGTCCATAGGTTGCCATTTGGCAGTCTAAGGAAGTTTTTTCAAAAAAATGGTCATAAAATGCGAACCGTAAGTTAGAATCGTACCAAGGGCAGACCATTAGAAAGTTTATTCAAATCCCTTCAATAATACATTGAGCTACTCCTAGGTTTGAAAGTTGCCCGAGGTCAAACGAGGCTCAAAATTGCCTGTTGGTTACTAGATAGGAAATTCTAAGAGGAAAATAGATCATTTGTTCGAACCGTAAGTGAGAATTGTTCATGAGATGGACTGTTGGAAAGGCTATTTAGTGCCCTTAGTTGATTCATTCAGTCTCGCTCGGTTCGAAGAGTTGACCTTGGTCAAATGGGGCCCGAAAGCACCCAATGACCCTTCAGAGTAAAATGGGTCGTTCGTTCATAGCGTAAGGTTGATTCACATACATGGCAACCCGTTGTAACTGGTATTTAATGCCTTTGAAGATTCATTTAGTCAAGTTCGAGCTGAATAGTCTACAGGAGTCAAACAGAGCCTAAGAGCACCCTGTGGCCTCCGAATCAATTTTTGGGGTATAACGGAACGTTCATTCGAACTGTAAGTCCAATTTGCACAAGGGATGGACCATTGGAAAGAGAATTCAGAGCCCTTAAAATATCCATTGAGCTTTCACTCAAGCGAGGAAGTTAATTGGTGTCAAAATGGGGTCCAAGAGTGCCTAGTGGTATCTATATTGGTACTCCGAGTACGACCTAGGGACATAAAGAATTGCCTAGGAGGGTCCTAGGATGGGGTGTTTATAGAGATCCCCTTTACGAGCGAGCTTGGAACAAGTGAAGGTCGTCGAATGATAGGCACCACACCGACGTTGGGAAAAAGGTTTGGTAGGTCAATTCTGAGGACCTAAAGGATGAGGTTGACCGATTCAGCGGGTCGAGGTCGATTCAGAGGACTGAAAGAGATGAGGATGACTGATTCAGTGGGTTAAAGTCGTGTTAAGATTGGTTATTAGGGAATAGGGATGACCATTCAGTGAGTTAAGGTTATTTCTAAAGAGTGGATAGGTGAGACAGATAGATTAAGGGATGTGTTTCGCAAAGGTGTTAATGAATTTGTGAAATACGTAAAGAGATGTCGTAATGATGAAGAGTTCCCTTATTCATGTGCTAAGTGTAAGAATGGTAAGGTGTTTGTGTGGAAAACAATTGAACTAAATTTCTTAAGATGGGGTATGCAAGATAATTTTCAATTTTCACGGGAATCGAAAGTTCCTTTTACCCCCGAGCAACCTTCAAAACAACCTTCAACAAGTAGGATAGATGTACAAGGGAAGGAGGAAAATGTAGATCATAATATGCTAGAGGATTTAGTTGATGAGGCGTATGGAGTTCTTGAAGCGGAAGAAAATTAGGTCACTAACAATGTACAAGGTTAGGTGCTCATAAAGATATCGGGATAAACCTTGACGATGACTACAAAAATTTATGATTTAAGGCGACCTAGACATTGTACTCTGGCTTTGAGAAATATCAAACTACTTTACATGCCATGGTTGGTTTGCATAGTTTAAAGACCCAATATGGTTTGTCCTTCAATATCATGACATGAATTTTGAATTAGGTGAAGGGTTTGCTACCCAAGAAGAATATGCTTCCAAATAGTTGTCCTACTATGAAAAATAGTTTGAAAGGTTTGGGAAAGAAGTATAAATCAATTCATTCTTGTGTGTATGACTGAATACTATATCGAAACGAGTATGAAAATCTCGATTGGTGTCCGGTATGCGATGAACCTAGATATGTTCAATCTACTGGCAAGGAAGGCAAGTGCTCAAAAGTGCCTCAAAAGGTGTTGAAATATTTTCCCATTGGACCTAGATTAAAAGGATTTTTCATAGTACCATGGATAGAAGAGGCAATGATTTAACATGCTAGGGCAGAAGTAGGGGACAATCTTATGCGTCAAACTATTGATTCTACAGCTTGGAAGAGGATGAGTTTTGAGTATCTCAATTTTTCTACAGAACAACGTAACATTTGTTTGGAAATATCAACAGATAGTTTCAATCCATTTGGAAATATAAGTTCCAATCAAAGTGTATGGCTAGTGATCCTAGCCCCATTCAATCTCCTTCATTCACAGTGTATGAGACCTGAATTTTCGATGCTATGTTTGTTGATACCTGGGCCAAAGGCACCAAATGAGGACATCGATATCTACCTAGCTCCTTTGGTAGAAGAATTAAATGAGTTGTGGAAACAGAATGTGCAAGCATTTGACTCTTTTAAAAAAGAAGAAATTACGCTGAAAGCTATGTTAATTTGGGCAATACGTAATTTTTCATCTTATGGACATTATCCGATTGTGTAATACATGGTTATTTGGGGTGTCCTATTTGTGGAGAGGAAACTGAATCTGTACGTCTTACATCTAGCTCAAAAAATTTATACCATTTCCATAGGAGGGTTTTTACCCCCCCCCCCCCCCGCTTATAGTTTTAGATTTGAGAAAGGTTCCATTTTTTTTATCGGGCGAGGTTGAACATAGGCTACCTCCAAGAAAACTTTCAGGTTCAAAATTGAAATTAAATCTTCTGATTGTGGCCTTAATATGCCAGGTAAGAATCCTAAATTTAAGAATGTAAATCATAAGAAAACCCCAACTGAGAATGAAATTGAGACAAGAAAGTCATGGTCTAGGAGGTCAGTTTTATTTGACTTTTCCTATTGGAAGAATAACCCGGTGTGCCATGTATTTGATGTGATTCACGCAGAGAAGAACATCACTGAACATATTTTAGGCACATGCATTGGGGGGAGTAATTCGAAGGATGGAGAAAATGCACGAGAAGACCTTAAATCGTTGAAACTTAAATCACAACTATGGCTGAAAGAAGATAGTAGGGGAAGGATAATAATTCCCCCTGGTACATTTACTTTGACGAGTGAGGAAAGGAAGGATCTTTTAGACACAATATATAATTTGTAGGTTCTATTTAATTTTTTGTCCTTTTTTAAAGGATTGTGAATTATGTTACCCGTAATTTACATAAGTGCAAGTCCCACGATTGGCATATAATCATGCAATTGGTTCCTCTATTGTTTAAGCATTGTTTGTCCAAGCACAATGATTTGTGGAGGGCTATTATGCAAATTAGTATCTCTTTCTCACTTTTATGTGATAAGGTATTCCATCGAGATCACACAGTGGCTGCAAAATTGGCGTTGACCAAAGCGATTTGTGTATTGGAGAAGTACTTTCCCCCATTATTCTTTGACATAAGTATTCACTTGTTGGTATACCTATGTGACGAGGCACGTATTTACAACCCAGTTAGATATCGATGGATGTATCCGTTTGAAAGATTGATGAAAGTTTTCAAAGATTATGTCAAGAATACATGATACATTGAAGGATCAATTCCGAAGGATTACATCACCGTAGAGTCATCAATCTACACTCAAGAATATATGCCTAACCCGAGCAGCGTGGATGACAGTGATGATTTTATTGATGAGGATGGTCATGTGATGGGCAAACAAGTGAAATGAACGATTTTACAGCATGAACAAGTAGCTCGTTATCTATTTGACACGCATGAAGATGTCAAAGAATGGAAAAAGTAAGTTTAAATTATTTTAACTTTTACATTATTTTAATTTTTATACATGATCAATTTTGTAATACGTTTGTCACGATCAATGCAGAAAATATGATGCATGTGGGAATAATAAAAGACAAAATAATGGCACAATTAGACAACGAATTTAGGGTGTGGCTGTCACATGAGATAATTATAATGAAAATGTCTCTTATTAAATGTCACACTACAAGAAAGATTGACTACTAACCTACTTAATTTATCTTTATTCTCAACTCTTAAAGACGGGAGATGCGACATCAAGGCTTGCTCGTCTAGCTACTGGACCTTTATGCATGGCATAAGAGTACAAATAGTATCGATTGAATGGTTACGTATTCAGTGCAAGGGTGTACAAGAAAAATACATATGCACAGAACTCGGGAATTTCATACAAGGCTCTTACTTATTTTCGAGTGAGCGCGAAAGATAAAAACCTCGTTGAAGCTTAAATGGCTTACTATGGTGTAATTCAAAATATATTTGAATTGGACTATATAAGCTTCAAAGAGGTTATGTTTTACTGTAATTGGGTAAGAGTTGAAGATAAAAATGATTGTAAAGTTAATCCTAGCACCAATTTGATCATGGTTGATTTGTCCAAGTTGAAGAGCAACGAAGACGTGAGCGATGAGCTGTTTGTTTGTGCTTTTCAAAAGGTCAAGCAAGTGTTTTACTCGGAGTATATCAACAATGAGTCGTCGTAAATCGTCCCACATGCGCCAAAGCGTCTAAATAGTAGTGTGGATGACTTGGCTACTCCTATCGAATATCAATCCATTTTTTATGATAACCCGAATTTGAAATAATTTTTAGATTTGTAATAAGTATTCCAATTATTTGTAATTACTAATGGGTGTATTATTCTAGTGATTTATGATCATCGGACGACAATTTAATGCTTTTAATTTATTTGTACTTGATCAGCTTATTGCTTGTAATAACCAATGGGTGTATTCTTCTAGTGCTTTGTTATTATAGTATTTTTTTGGTTTTTTGGTTAGTGATAATGTTAATTTGGATTTTAATTAAATTAAGCATTAATTTAAAGTCCCTGACATGACCCGGTATTGAAATAATATTTAGATTTATAATGTCGTTAACTTGTATTCTTCTAGTGCTTTGTTATTATTGGATTTGAATCAAAATTGGGTTTTTGGTTAGTGAATATGTTAATTTGGACATTAATCAATTGGAGCATTAATTCAAAGTCCATGACATGACCTGATAATGAACAATATTTTTAGATTTATAATATCATTAACTCATACAATATTTTAATTCATTTGGATTTGATCATTTTCTCATATACATGTTTGTACTAATAACAACAATTTTTGTCAAAAATATCTTCATCAAGGCATCGCGGTAACGGAGGCAATGAAGGCTCCTCTGCCAACATGCCCTCAAAATGGGGAAAATTGGGGTCCGTCGTCGAGAACAAGACGACATTACTATTTGGATCCCTGGAGTTACTGAAGGCGATCATCAACCTGGGGTACAATTGTGAAGGAAAGTGCCAAATGAGCTCAGATGGGCATCTGGGGGGCACTATATATATATATATATATATTATAATTTATATACAACTAACACTTACTTTCGTTTTGGTTTGTATTTGGTTGACAGGATTAATTCGGCCTGCCCCCACATGTTCGCGACTCCACGTTGGAATAGTTGAGAGATCAGTATAAGACGTGGAAGAAAAACAAGCGGGCATGGTACTTTGGACAGACCTGGGAGTCCATTATGAGAGTGCGTGACACCGTCCCATCGAAGGAGCCGATCTCATTGGTACAGTGACATAAGTTTATCGACAGCGAGATTGAGGAGGGAAAATTGACATCTCGTCAATCGGGGAGGGCAAACCAGGTGAAAAAGGAGGGCATACACTACTCCGGGAGCACGTCTTATGCCGAGGTGGAGCACAAGATGGTAAGTTTTATTTTTCTTTAATTTTTGTTTTATGTTATTATAATTTAACATTACTTTGCGTTACTTACTAATTCTGCATTATTTTATTTTGGGAGACGGGGAGTGGCCCTGGGGGTAGGCCACATAGACTCGATGACTATGTGACAATCCGGACAAAGAAGAGCAAAGATAAGGAGGTGTCCCTGAGCATGGAAGCCACGATTGTAAGTTATAATTGTTTATTTTTTTTTAATTACGTTATAATTTTTTTTATTAACTTAATTAACTAATCGTGTACTTTTTGTCGTTTCAGGAAAAGCTTAAGGAAGTGCATGAAAAGAAGTCTAATGCCGACAAAGAATCTTTGGCTACGGATACACTCAACCAAGTGCTCGGGGTGGATCAAAAGGGGAGGACTAAGGGTGAAGCTCTCGGGTGGCGATGTCGAGAATCATCAGGATAAAAACGACCAACACCGGGATGGCTCATAAGGTGGACACCCATGACGATAAGATAGAAAGGTTGGAGGCGATGATCCTAGATATTTACGCCTTCATGAAGCGTAGTGGGGGTCCACATCCGATAAGGTCAAGTGAAAGGGGAAGGGGAAGGAGGTAGATGAGGACGCCACTGCTCCATTGCCAATACACATGGACTTTCCGATACGCACGGTCTCGTTGCCCTTATATGATCCATTTCCAATCTTGACGCCCGTGGAACGGATTACGTCAACAATTGGTTGGCCGAGCATGTTTTCAATAGATATATTTGGTGGCACGCCGATAGCGAGGTGGTTGAGGGACCCGTACACCCACTCAGGTATGTTGGTTCATGGATGTGCCATGCAAGACTTTGAGGCAAAGGTTCGCATCACGCATATTGTGACATAAAGGGAGAATGCACATATGTGGTTGGAAGAACAATGTGGCGTTCGACGAATTGATGGTTGTCTAAATTCATATGTTGTGTGGCCTTCCTTCCTCCTCCGACCTACTGTAGACCCTACTCCATGACATTATTTGTATTTATTTTATTTGGATATTATTTGTATTTCTTTTATATGATTATGGATATTTACATATTTGTTTGGTTTTGGTTATGGATATTTGTATTTATATGTATTGGTTATCGAATACTGAATGTTGCTTGATATATATGTCGTTTGGATAGGTTAAAATTCGCTATAACATGAACAAATATGTTGTTGGGCTATGGCAGTGGCCATACTGCCCAATAGTTTTTTTTTTAAAATTTGCGCAGATTTGTCACGAACTTTGAACGTTATAAGTTTTCTTTTGTCACGAACTTATCACGGTCAATGTTCGTGCAAACCTAAAAAACTTGTCACGATCTTTGATCGTGAAAAGTCCGTGACAAATGTCTTTGTCACCCCCAAACTTGTCATGGTCTTAGACCTTGAGAAGTTTGACTTATCATGGTTTTAGATCTTGACAAGTGGGCAGTTTTGGTGTAGTGTAATGTGAGAAAATGTGATGAGAAATCCCCAAAAGGAATTTACGAGTAAACCCTCTTTATCTTATTTTTGGGTTTTTTTATGAAAATAAAGTACGTGCGAATACTAATAATAAAAATTTAGAATTAAGATGTGTAAGGTAATGAAGTAAAATACTAAAGTGAAAATGAAGTAACCGGTCCTAAATTAAGAGAAATTAAAGTCAAAGAGGAAGAAATGGACCTCCTTATGATGACTTGAAGTATATCTCCCTCGTAGATGAATTGACCTCAATTTGGAATGACGGTGGCTTGAGGAGGTGGGTGATAATTTACTCAAAATATTATGAAACTGATGGAAGGAAAGTGGGATATGGATGTTTTAGGAAAGAACAACTCTGAATCGAGGGAATTCTCTCTGAATTGCTGAGAGGGATGTTCAGGTGTCCTGAGGTGTGTTTTTCAAATTGAGGACATGGCCTCTATTTATAGGGACAATGGGGTGCCGATCGGCATGGTCCTTGACGTTCTTATCAGCATGTAACCCTAGACACACTACCAATTAGCAAGCTCATGGAGTTTCATTCGGCAGTCTGAGGTAGGTTTTTAAAAAAAATGACTGTAAAATACAAACAGTAAGTCAGAATTACGCATGGGGCTGACCGTTTAAGGGTATTAGGGAACCTTCAAGAATCCATTGAGACACTACCGGGTTCAGGAGTTGATCGAGGTTAAATAAGGATCGAAAGAGCTCGTTGGTCACTAGGCAAGATATTCCTGGAGGAAAATGGATCGTTTTTCTGAACCGTAAGTCAGAATTGTGCATGGAACAGACCGTTGGAAAAGATATACAGAGCCCTTCAAAGATTCATTGAGTCTCATTCAATTTGGAGAGTTGACATTTATCAAATGGGGCCTAGAAGCACTCATAACCCTTATGAGTAAAATTGATCCTTCGTTCGTACTGGAAGGATGATTTGCGCATGGGGAAAAATGTTGGAAAGGGTATTATATGCCCTTAAAAGATTTATTTAGTCTCATTTGAGCCGAAGAGTTCATAAGGGTCAAACGGAGCCCGAGAGCACCCGATAGCCTCTAGATAAGTTTTCGAGGTAAAATCGATCATTCGTTCGAATCGTAAGTTCGATTCGCACACAGGATGGAACCTTGGAAAGGGAATTCAGTGCGTTTGAAGATCCATTGAGCTTCCTCTCAGGCGAGTAAGTTAATTGGGATCAAAATGGGGATTAAGAACACTCGATGGCCTCAAAATTTTTACTCAGAGTATGACCTAGAGTTAGCAGTGAGTGGCTGAGAGCTAGGGACCTAAAGAGATGCCCAGAAGGGTCCTAGGATGGGACATCTATAAGTTAGATTTATGATTGAAAACTTGCTAGTGAAGGGTGAAAATGGAAAATAACCCCCATACACCCTTGCAAGAGGTATCACACCTCCCCTAGTACCAACATAACACATAGTAACTGACCATGTAGTCACGGGACACCCAATTTGGTAACATGACCAAAAATGGAAAATAGTTGGACTTAGGCTTGGAAATATGTCAGCTAAGGGTCAAAATGCAAAACAACCCTCCAAACGCCCTTACAAGAGGCATTAACACCACTCACAGGACCAACATAATACTGAGCAACTGACCGCGTGGTCATTGGATGCCCGATTTGAGAAAATGACCGAAATTTGCAAATAGTTAGACTAAGGCTTGAAAATAATCCGTTAAATGTTGAAAATACAAAACAACCCCTAAACGCCCCATAAGAAGCATGGACACCTCCTACGGGGCCAACGTAATACGTATAAACTGACCACATAGTGACGGGATGTTCGGTTTGAGAACTTGATAAAAAATTGCAAATAGTTAGAATTATGCTTGAAAACATTTCGTTGAAAGGTAAAAATATAAAATAGCCCCCAAACACTCCCTGAAGCGGCACGTACACCTCCCACGACACAAACATAACACATAGTAACTGACCGTGTTGCCACCGAATGCTCAGTTTGGCAACATGACCAAAAATTGCAAATAATTAGACTCAGGCTTGAAAATATGCTTTTGAAGGGTAAAAACACAAAACAACCCCCAAATTCCCTCGTAAGGGGAATGGATACCTTCCACGGGACCAACGTAACTTGTAGCAACTGGTCTTATAGTCACGATACACCCAGTTTGAGAACATGACTAAAAATTCTAAAAATTTAGACTTAGACTTGAAAACTGCAAATAGTTAGGATTTGGCTTAAAAACATTATATTGAAGGGTGAAAATGCAAAACAACCGCTTAATGCCCATGCAAAAGGCACAAAAACCTAATCGGGAATAACATAACACATGGAAACTAATTGCAAAGTCACGGGACGCCCGATTTGAGAACATGACCAAAAATTGCAAATAGCTAGATTTATAGAACATGTCGTTAATGGGTGAAAATGCAAAATAACCCCTAAACGACCCTACAAAAGCCACAGACCCCCTCCCACGGGACCAGCGTAATGCATAGCAACTAAACATGTAATCACGGGACACTCAGTTTGAAAACATGGCCAAAAATTATAAATTGTTAGACTTATGCTAGGAAATATGTTGTTGAAGGATTAAAATGCAAAATAGCCCCAATACACCCCCCGCAAGAGGCATAGACACATCCCACGAGACCTGCGTAATACGTAGCAACTAACCACATAGTCACGGGACGCACGATTTGAAAACATGACAAAAAATTTCAAATATATAGACCCGGGCTTGAAAACATTCTGTTAAAGGGTGAAAATGCAAGACAGCCCCCAAACGCCTCCATAAGAGGTACATACACCTCCCATGGGACCAATGTAACACGTAAAAACTGACTGTGTAGTCACTTGATGCCCATTTTGAGAATATGACCAAAAATTTCAAATAGTCAGACTTAGGCTTAAAAACATACTGTTTAGGGTGAAAATGCAAAATATCCCCTAAACGCCCCCGTAATAGGCACAAATACCTCCCATGGGAACAATATAATAGGTAGGAACTGACCATCTATTCACGGGATGCCTGGTTTAAGAACATGACCAAAAATTAAAACGAGTTAGACGTATGCTTTAAAACATGACATTGAAGTGTGAAAATATAAATCAAACCCCAAACGCTCCTATAAAAGGCTTGAACACCACCCACGGAACCAACGTAACACGTAGAAACTGGTCGCGTTGTCACGGGATGCTCGATTTGGAAACATGAACAAAAATTACTAATAGTTAGGCTTGAAAACATGTCGTTGAAGGGTAACAATACAAAACAGCCCCCAAATGCCCCTGTGAGAGGCATGGACTCCTCCCACAGGACCAATATGAGTTATAGAAACTGACTGCATAATCACAAGACACTCAGTTTGAGAACATGACCAAAATTACAAAAAGTTACACTAAGGCTTGAAAACATGTCGTTAAAGGGTGAAAATGCAAAATACACTCAAACACCCCCACAAGAGCCATGGACACCTACAATTGGACCAACTAACATGAAGCAACTAACCATGTAGTCACGGGAAGACCGGTTTGGGAACATTACCAAAAATTATAAATAGTTAGATTTAGGCTTGAAAACAAGTCGTTGAAGGGTGAAAATGAAAAACAACCCCCAAATGCCCTCGCAAGAGGCACAGACACGTCCCATGAAACCAACATAACAAATAAATACTAACCGCATAGTTATGAGATTCCCGGTTTGAGAACATGATAAAAAATACAAGTAGTTAGACTTAGGCTTTTAAACATTCCATTGAAGGGTGAAAATGCAAAATAGCCCCCAAATGCCCTCACAAGAGGCATGAAAACCTCCCACGGGAATACTGCAACACGTAGCAACTAATCACGTAGTCATGGGATGTCCGATTTGAGATCATGACCAAAAAATAAAAAGAGTTAGACTTATGCTTGAGAACATGCCATTGAAGGGTGAAAACGCAAAACATCCCCTAAACGTTCCCACAAAAGCCATGGACACCTTCCATAGAACAAGCGTAACACATAGCAATAAACTGTACGCATGGGACGCCCGATTTATACAATATGAGAAAAAATTGAAATAGTTAAACTTATGCTTGAAAACATGCCTTTGAAGGGTGAAAATATAAAATAACCCCCAAATACCCCCGTAATAGGCACAGACACCTCCCACGGGACAACGTAATACGTAGTAACTGATCACATAGTCACGAGACACATGTTTTAATAACATGACCAAAAATTGCAAATAGTTAGACTTAGGCTTGAAAACATGCTTTTGAAGGGTGAAAACGCAAAACAGCTCCCAAACACCTTCACAAGAGGTACATATACCTCCCATGGGATCAACATAACACGTAGAAACTGGTCGCTTCATCACAGGATGCCCGGTGTTGGAACATGACCAAAAATTTCAAAATATTTAGACTTATGCTTAAAAATATGCCATTAAAGGGTGAAAATGCAAAATAGCCCCCAAACGCCCCCGTAATAGACACAAACATCTCCCACGGAACCAACGTAATACATAGTAACTGATCGCGTAGTCACAAGACACTTAGTTTAAGAACATGACCAAAAATTATAAATAGTTGGTCTTATGCTAGAAACATTTCGTAAAAGGGTGAAAAAAAAAACCCAAATTCCTCCATAAGAGGCATGAACATCTCCCATGACACAATCGTAACACGTACCAACTGACCAAGTTATTACAGGAGGCCCAATTTAGGAATATGAAGAAAAATTATAAATAGTTGGACTTAGGTTTGAAAACATATCGTTGAAGGGTAAAAATGAAAAACAACCCCCAAATGCCCCCAAAAGAGGCATGGACACCTCCCACGGGACAACGTAACTCGTAGCAACTGACTACGTAGTCACGAGATGCCCGGTTTGAAAATATGACCAAAATTTTAAAATCGTTAGACATAGGCTTGAAAATATACCACTAAAGGGTGAAAATGAAAAACAACCTTCAAACATCCCTGCAAGAGCCACGAACACCTCCAACTCGACCAACGTAACACGTAACAACTGACCGCGTAGCCACGGGATAATCGGTTTGGGAACAGGGCCAAAAATTACAAATAGTTAGATTTAGGTTTGAAAACATGTTGTTGAACGATGAAAATGCAAAACGGCCCCCAAACATCAGCGCAAGTGGCACGAACACCTTCCACGGATTCAAGTAACATGTAGCAACTATCCACGTAGTCAGGGGATGCCCAGTTTGAGAACATGATAAAAAAATACAAATAGTTAGATTTAGGTTTGAAAACATTTTGTTGAAGGGTGAAAAGGAAAAATATATCCAAAATTCCCCCGCAAGAGGCATAAAAACCTCCTACGGGAAAAAACTAACATGTAGCAACTGACCGCAAATCAAATTCCTCCAACGCAATATGAGTGTGAGCTGACTCATCTCAGAGATACCGCCTCAGCGAAGAAATATTGAACACATTATGTATACGATGTAAGTGCTCCGGGAGCCCAAGTCGGTACGCTACTGGTCTAACCCTCTCAATAATAGAAAATGGTCCCACATATCTCGGTGCCAATTTCCCTTTCTTCCCAAATATCATTATCCTTTTTAGGAGATACCCGCAATAACACTTGGTCCCCTACATTAAACTCCCTGAAGAACCGCTTGGCATCGTCGTAGCTCTTTTGTATATCCTGGGCTACCTAAATGCGACTCCTGGTCATTTCAATCCTGGCAGACGTGCCTGAATCACTTCTGGACCAAGTAGTTTGTTGTCCCCCACCTCTAACCAACACGCGGGAGAGCGACAAGGTCTACCATATAATGCCTCAAATGGGCCATACCAATGGTGAACTGATAGGAATTACTATATGAAAATTCCACCAGTGGAAGGTACTGCTCCTAACTCCCTCCAAAATCTAGAATACACATGCGTAACATATCCTCTAACATCTGGTTAGTATGCTTTGTCTGCCCATCTGTCTGTGGCTGATAGGACGTACTCAATCGTATCTCAGTACCCATGGCCTCGTGAAAACTCTCCCAAAATCTAGAGACAACTATCTTGTCCCGATCGGACACAATATCAAGTGGTACCCCATGTAACCTCACTATCTCGGCTATAAAGAATTGAGCATACTGGCCCGTCATATAATCAGTCCGAACCGATAAGAAATGATCTACCTTAGTTAATTGATCCACAATCACCCATATAGCCCCTCTGAGTAGTAGGCAACCTAGTGATAAAATCCATGGAAATGCTCTCCCATTTTCACATCGAAATCTCTAGCGGCTGAAGAAACCCGATTGGCTTCTGATGATCCACCTTCACTAATTGATAGGTGGCACACTTAGAGACAAACTCAGTAATGTCTCTCTTTATCCTACTCCACCAATATTGTCATCGCATATCCTGGTACATCTTATCCCCATCGGGATGTATCATAAATCAAGACCCATGCGACTCTGACATCACTACGTGCCGCAATTCTTCCCCTTCTGGAATAATCAGTCTACCATTAAAGTGCAAGCCTCCCTCTGAACTCACTGAGTAAGACTCTGCTCCCTCGAATAAAATTTGTCAAATTTTCTCCTGACAGAACGGATCCGCTGCCTGAGGCTATACTACCCTCATCACAATCTGGGGAGTAACGGTCATAACTGACATGAATGACCTAGCCACTACATCCTGATGGCCCAGTTCCTGCCATTTTTCCTTCCACACTCTGGCTATTTCACCCTCAGGCCCACGGCTCAACGCATTTGCTACCACGTTAGCCTTTCCTGGGTGATAATGTATCTCAAACTGATAATCCTTCATGAATTCAAGCCACCTGTGCTTTCGCATATTCAACTCTCTTTGAGTGAACAGATACTGCAATGACTTGTGATCCGTGAATAGGCGAAATTTTTCACCCAACAAATAATGTCTCCATATTCGAAGAGAAAATACAATTGCTACTAGCTCCAAGTCGTGGGTAGGGTAGTTCTTCTCATGAGGCTTAAGCTTCATAAAGGCATAAGTTATAGCATGATCTTCATGTTACAACACCCTACCAAGTCCCTGTAACGATGCATCAGTGTACACCAGGTACTCCACTCCTGGCCTGGGTAGTGCTAGTACGGGTACTGAAGTTAATTTATCCTTCAGTTCATCAAACGCCAACTGACAGGCATCATCCCAAATAAATGGTACACCCTTACGGGTTAGATTGGTCATTGGACCCGCAATCTTCGAAAAGCCCCTGATAAATCGTCTGTAATAACCAATTAGTCCCAGGAAATTACAGACCTCGATCGGTGTCATGGGTTGTCTCCACTACCTCACTACTGATACTTTGCTAAGATCCACTATAATACCCCTTTCTGACACTATATGCCCAAAAAATTACACCTCTCAAAGCCAAAACCCACACTTTTCATATTTTGCATACAACTGATGCTCACGTAGTGTCTGAAGGACCTTTCGCAAATGCTCGGCATGCTCCTCTTCGGTACGAGAATAAACCAGGATGTCATTTATGAAAACAATGACGAACTGATTCAGGAACTCTTTGAACACCCTATTCATTAAGTCCATAAATACAGCCGGCACATTGGTTAACCCGAATGGCATAACTTAAAACTCGTAAGATCCATATCTTGTCAGAAAGGCATTTTTTGACACATCCTACTCCCTGATCCTCAACTGGTGATATCCGAACCTCAAGTCAATCTTTGAAAAGTATGTTGCTCCTCTCAACTGATCAAACAAGTCATCAATTCGAGTTAATATTCTGAATCATGACTTTATTGAGTTCCCGATAATCCACGCACAATCATTGGGATCCATCCTTCTTCTTCACAAATAGAACTGGGGCACCCCAGAGTGAGGTACTCCTACGGATGGAACCCTGTCCTAATAACTGCTCAATCTGATCTCTTAGCTCCCTCATCTCTACAGGATCCATATGATAGGGGAGATGGGCTATCGATCGAGTGCCCGGTGCTAAATTAATCACAAACTCAATCTCCCTACTCGATGGTAACCCTCATATGTCCTGAAACACGTCTGTGAATTCCTTAAAAACCAAATTGAATCAAGGGTAATCACAACTCCCGTAGAGGTCTCCTACAATACAAATGAGTAGACGATCCTCCCTCGGGGCAAGGCATCGCCACTAAAAACATCTTCTGACTTAGGATGTCAAATATACTGCTCCTACTAAACCAATCAATCGTGGCTCTACAAGAAACAAGCTAATCCATCCCAATAATAGCATCATATTCGAACATGTCTAACACAATCATATCAGCTGGTAAAATCAGACTCCCAATCTCAATACTCACACCCGGACATATAAAGAAAATAGGCGTCCCACTACCCATCGGTGAGTCTACATAAGTAACAGTATTGTTGGCTGTGTCTAACAATCATGTGGTCCGTGCAAATCTAGTGGCGATGAAAGAATGTGACACCCATGTATTAAACAAAATACGTCCCATAGCCCCAGAAATAGAAAACATGCCCTCAAATTTGGGTGGTGGCTATTGAACTGCTACCTGTTAGACGTTGTACACACGCCCATATTATAACTTCCCCTGTTGTGGTGGGGTTACGGGAGCAATGGCAAGTAAGGCTAGCATCAGTGTCAGTGCTGGAAGGGCAGCTGAAAACATAGGCCTCTGTTGCTCGTGATACGCGCCCTGTTGATTGGGTATCTTGCCCTTAATCCTACTTCCTGTGGCCAATTTTACCACAAGTGAAGCATCTTCCTGCAAACTGTCCCCCATTTCAACCCTGCTGGCCACGTCCTTGATGACCATTTTTGCCTTTTCCTTGGCCCTGATGGCCCTATTGATTATGCTGCTGGCCCTGGTGGCCTTGCCTATTATCACCCTACCCAAAGCCAAATCCTCCCGATCTCCGTCGTTCAGTATAATCCCCCTGCTGTGAGTTCTGATCACTTTGTCACTATTGCCCCTGAGCTGATGATGATCCACCATCACTGTTTCCCCCAGTTCGGCCTTGATGACTGGACTCAGACCCCCGCTTGCTTCCCTTATGAAGACGGTGGTCCTTGCAATGAAGTAATGCCGCAATCAATACATCTGTATAAATCTGTAGAGAAGGATTGCCCAAAAGATGCTGACGAATCCTCCATGTAAGGCTGTCCGTGAACATCTGGATCTTCTTCTCTTCGATGGGTACCTCAGCAGGTACCAGATTAGTCAACATAGTAAACTCCTCTTCATACTCGGCAACTGACTTCCCCTTATGGGTGAGGTCCAAAAGTTTCCTCCTCATTTTGGTCTAAACAGCTGAAGGAAAGTATTTGCGATCTAACCACACCCAGAAGTCCTGAATAGCCATCGTATCCATCTCCTATGCTGTAGTAGTGGACTCCCACCACTCAAGAGCTGCTCCAACCAGCTTAATGTCGCTAATATCTGCTTCTGAACCTCCATGCACTCATACATACATAGATGCCGCTGGATGTCTTTCTTCCATTGGCTAGTGGTCACGACATCGAAACCCCCTTGGAATTCTAGTGGATGTGCCTTTTGGAAGGCATCCTTGACACGCTCCCAAGCAGTGGGAAACGCCTGCGCTGGTTCTGGTGGCACTACCTGTGTCAATGGTGGTGCTTACTGGACAACCGCTAAGGCTGCATTAACGGCTTGAGCAACAATGGCAGCAACCTCTGCCACGTTCATAGTGCCCTGAGCTGGAGCGGGCTGTGGGGCTGGCTGCGCCGCACCGGGGGCTCGTTTTGCACGTCAAGGAGACATCTGAAACAATGGAGAGATATTTTTATCAGCATTTAAAATATCCCAAAATTAGTTGAAGTCGTAAATGCGCAAATATGAATACAGCAATCCTACTGATAGGGCTCTATATCAAAGGACGTTAAGCAGAAAGCATACTAAGCCGTACAGATCCTAAGGACACTAAAACCTGATGCTCTAATACCATATGTGATACCACGTATAATTAAATATCGGTTGATCAGTCCTTTATTAAATTAAATCAAAATATCCAGTTGGTTCATCATTGTCGAAAAATAATTTCTTATTAATTCACCTAAAAAAATTAATTAAGCTAATTGTCAAAACTTTTCCAATTTTAATTTAATTAAACCCATTCCACCATACGAAATAAACTAAGTAACATCACATCACAACTGAATCAAAAGTCAACAGGAGTAAATGTTACTGGAATAAACTCTTCAGTTTAAATATCTCAATATCACCATCCAAAGCAAAATGATAATAACAATACTGATATAAAACGAATACAATATCCGAAACTGAAATTCAATAACTAAATCCTGGGCAACATTCCCTAAATGAATTGAGTACTACAAATATAGGAACCAATGAAAGGAAAGCGTCTAATCCAAATCTGCATCTCCAGAAGTACGTCAAAATATCCATCCTCTAAGTCGGGCATCCCTGATGCTGGGCACCTGGTATAATAGATATAGTAGAGAAGAAAATATGCAAGTAAACGGATCAAAGCCCGATTGTAAAAGATTTTAAAAAGTAGGAAGTACTTTACAAGTGCAATTAAGCAGGTTTTATGTACATGTTAGTTCTCGGCTCTCACTTGAGAATCTCACCTTTCATATAGTGTGCACGCCTAATGTACCTTATTATCTCCCTAAATAAGGTTCTCAATTATTATTCTATCCCTTATCATTTTCCCGTATTTCTCACGCAATACTTATGTTAATTAAACATGTTCATTTCTCTTTAAGATGAACTAAGCCTTCAAGGATTAAGTATTCACTTACTTAATTCAATTCAGATTTTATAATTCACTTTTATCTACTAATTCACATAGTAGATCACATCATAGTATATATATATTCATCACACTATTATATATACTAATACGGCACCTCCTAGACACAGCTGCGGTGCATGAATACTTTGCTATCATGTCCAGTTATATCTCTCGCTGTCAAAAGGACTATTGGCTCAGCGTCTCTCCCGAATCATAAATAACATAACACACATATTTGGAGCGAGCATACTCCCCATCCGAATGGGTCACGCACATACCTACGCTCCCATTGAACCATCGAAACTATCATTCACACCGATAGAACGTGTCCAAGGTCCTATGTTCAAGATACGAATCTAAAATCTCCCCAAATGGGTTCGTCATGATAAGATCGACCATAATGCAAAACCTCCACCCCGATAGCAAGCAGCGTAGGTATGTCATACACAATACAAATTATAATATAGGTATTCAACCCACTATATAATATCAATAAAGTATTAGCACAACCATATGATAATTCCATACGTAGTATATTTTTCTCTCTAATATCCTACGTATTTATAAATTATGACTTTACTTTTTATATATTCCCGAGCTTTCCCCACACTCAATGGTTATCAATTTCTTCTCATATAAATCCAGTAGGTAGACCTCTAAACCCTACTGGTCCATGTCATCCCAATTCAGGAATTCTTATAAATTAATATTATCCTCGATTGGATTTATTCTTCAATAATCTCTTATTCGAATTTTAACCCATTATTTCATTTTCAAGTATTAATCCCACACATAGATATTTTCTGGGCTTTAATCACCACCCTACTGACCTTCCCTAAGTCCTATTAAGCTCAATTTAATTAACACTAAGCATCCTTAAAAGTTGGGATTTAACCAACTATTAAATAGGGAAAAAAATCACATTTTCCAAGGGAATTTGGTCGATTGATCGACATTCCTGGATCAATCGATCGATCAGATATTTACCCAGATTTCCTTAACAGTTACGGGTTTAATCATTTTTCATCCTCAAAACCTCTACTATATGATCCCAAACTCTTTATAATTCATCCTAAATGATATATCAAGGTGTATAAATGATTTCTAACATTTAACCAACATAAAATCATCCAGAAGTTTTAATGAAAACAGATTATCTCCCTTAAAATTCAACCTCATATATTTTATCATTTCTCTAAGAATAACTTATAAATCTCAGATTTTCTTCACCAAATGATTCCAAATTTCGTGGATTAAAATATGTATTCAAAAAGAGATTAATCCTACACATTTCTCATTTCAAGGAATCAATAAAAATCACCATAGTTTATCTTTAAATCATGCAACTATTCAGAATTCTACAACTATCCTAACATGGACATTATACACGCTAAGTTTGCAAAGGTTAAATCACTTTCCTTTAGATTATAGGTCTGAACTGCTGGGGATGATAGTCTACTGGTGGTCCTCCCCTTTTTCGGCCAACTTCCGGTGGCGGTGGTGGTGTAGGATGACATTTGGCCTCTTGGCTTCCTAGAGGGGTCTCTTCCTTTCCTAGAGAAATCTCTTACTCTCCCCTAAGTCTTTTTCTCTAAGTTTGGTGAATGAACTATGAATCTTACCACCTTTTAGACTTATAAACAATCCTCAATTTTCGTGGTTACTATTCACTTCATTTGTAAAATGACCAAAATACCCCTCCGGGGTGTCTATTCGGTTTCAAAATGTCCCGAGACCCAAATCAAACACCCAAGTAGATTTTTTTTTACTATTTAAACCCTTATGGACGCTTTGACAAAGTCAAAACAACTATTTGGATGACATAAAAATATTTTACTTTTATTTCCTTTAAATTTAGTCCCTACACGACTCTCACGCGCGTCCCGGCTTAATTCTCGTAATTGTCGTATTCATCACTTGCGACAATTTTATTAAATTATAATTATATGTAAAGTCATAATCGTATATTACTTTAATCACTAAGTAATATTCACATAAATCACATATTACTTTATTCCCGAGTAATATTTAAATCCGGATTAATTTTAAATTATCTCACAATTAATCCTAATTAATTCCATTTTAAAAATTATTAAAATTACGGAGTATTATATGATAGTGCATCAGTATCATACACTAGAGAAAAAGACTTTGGAGATGCTCTCACCATTTTCAAAGATAACTCTCTATATCAAAATGATTGGATATTTGATTCAGGATCTTCGAATCATATTTTATCCAAGAGAAAATATTTTGAAACATTCCAAGAAAATGAGAAAGATTCCTTGTCTTTGCATAATGGCGATAAGTGTATCGTTGAAGGTGTGGGTACGGTGAAACTCAAAATGTTCGACGGGGTGGAGCGGACTTTGTGTGGTGTGGCATATGTCCCAAAGTTGCAAAAGAATCTAATATCCATTAGCCAATTAGATTTTAAGGGCTATCGAATTTCGATTACCTGTGGAGTTTTGAAAGTCACACGTGGTCCTAGCAAAGGGAGATGAGAGTTAAGGGTTGTATCGTCTAAAATAGACTTCGAGGTTAATGAGGAAGCAGCGTGCACAAATTATCTATCACTCGAGGCATGTCTCATTTGTGGATAAAATAGAGACATCAACTACAAGTTTTCTGGCAGTAGATGATGGTGGGAGGAAAAATCCTACTAGTGGAAGGGTTGGCTCGGGGTCTCCTTCCAAAGTAAAGATAATTTTTTGACTCGAGATAGTTGCACACATGCAATGGTTGTTGATAAATCGAGGAGTGTTAGGACCGTAGTTTTGATTCAGGGTGTGTGTAGCAATACAAGTTATGTCAATGAACAAATCATTTGTGGTCACTACAAATGGAAGTCTTGGTAATAAAGATTTAGTCTCGGTATTGAAGACTATTGAAGTTGGAGATAACTCCACGGTTGGCAATATTGGTGAGCTTAGTAGTTTCTTGATGGTAGTCTGGTTATTGTCTTATTGTCGACATGTCATGGATCGTCAAGGTGGAGATTGTTAAAGATTGACAAGCCATTAACAATGTTGGACATGTGGGTTATTGAAAAAGCTGGAAAGAAACTTTCCAGCTACTGCACATGTTAAAGTATGGTTGTTTCCGACTGCTGTACATCTAAGGGCAAGTAGAACAAGTAGGCAACCCATATGTGAGCATGTGGAACAAGCTAGCAACCTATGTGAATAAAATTGGTAATTGGAAGCTAATTGCTTGCTATAAATAAAACTCTTTTGAGAAGGATTAAGCACACCAAACACCAAGAGAGGAAACCAAGAAAAACAAAGTGTGCAGGAGTTTGAGAGAAGTCAAAGAGTATGTCTTTGTGGTGAGGAGTCTAATTGTTGAGAGTGTGTGAGTATTTGTAAATATAGATTTTATTCTCAAGGTCAAATTAAACTCTCCCTCCCGTGGACGTGGTCTGTATTGGGTGAATGCTAAATCTCGTATGTCTTTCTTGTGTGTGCTTATTTTTTTTCTTTTATATTTTTATTCGGTTGATTGTGATGCCGACATTAAAGCACAACAATTAAAAGTCCAAATTGGCAAGTAATGTGATTTTTTAGTATAGCTCGTGATTATAAATGTAGTGAATTTTTTTATAGACGTTTTGAAAGCATAGAATCTTTGAGTTGTTCTTTTGATGATGAAATGACAGTTTGTTACTGGGTGACAAAAATGTTAGTTGTATGTTGAGGGCGAGATGATTTTATTTAATTTATGTGAGTTCTTTGTGGACATCGAGTGCCGACCAGGGTTGTGGTTATTTTTGGATGCTATTATTGGTGAAAATAACGGTATATATGATGTGTAGGCGGTGTCGAGTCAAATAGTCAAAAGACATGCATGGTCGGAGTATTGAAAATCTTGTATAAGCCACATTAAACAACAAGTATATGTGAACGAAAAGATGTGTATAACTGTCGAGTGATTTAATAAAGTGTGTGAAGATTGCAAGTGGAGAGTCCAAGCTTTTATTCTACTGCTAATGGATTCTTTTGTTTTGTATTTGAGCAATGAATGATGTGCACACATGTAGTGGTGTGATTCACGGTCCGTACAATAAGATAATGGACTCGAAGCTTTCTACTTTATTGATTGATCAAAGAGAAGCATTTTCTTAAATCCGTATATACTCAAAGAGGTGAAGAACTATAGTCTTGAAATTGATTACCACCACGCATGGTGTGGAAAAGATATGGCAAAATCGTGTGTTACATGGTGTTACGAAGATGCAAAGTAGTTACAATAAGGGATAATTATATGAGCAAATTATATCTAGGTCCCATTTATTAGGTCAACAAGCTTATAAGTCCTATTGACTTTTTCATAATCCCATAGGTCCTATTCCAACTTTTTAGAAAAAAATTTCACAATTTTACCCTTTTCAAACCAACCATCCGTAACTTCCTTGAGGAAGTTACATAAGTGGTTGGACTTTTTTTTTAATCTTTAAATGATCATAACTTTTGATTCACAAATCCGTTTTTCGCAAAATTACTATTTTTGAAATCTGCTCGACGAGATCTATCAAACAAGATCCATGAAGACTATAAAATTTCAAAGAAAAAAATTTACACAAACAGTAAACTTTACTGTATGCACTAGAATATGAAATAGTTTTATATATGTGACATTTCATAAACAGACAGTAACATTTACTGTGGTAATACCACACAGTATATATATATATATATATATATACACATCCGGTGGATCCAAACCCTCTTTTTTCAAAAATACCTTATATTTAAAGGTCCGCGCTAACAGCATCCAATCCTTACCACCATTGTTTGAGCTTCAACAACCTTCGTCAGAGCTCCGATTTGGGGTGGGTAAGGGTGGCATGTGGTGCCGCTGGCGCGGACCTTTGAAAATAAGAGACTTTTGGATAAATGGGTTTTGGATCCATCGGAGTATTATGGGGTGCCGCTGGCGCGGACTTTTGAAAATAAGATTGGATCAATGGGATCGGGATCATCTGGAGCGCCAATTTGAGATGAATAGGGGTGGCACAGAACTTTAAAAATTTACGAGCATATTGGATATATATATATATATAGAGAGAGAGAGAGAGAGAGGCTGGATCGTATACGGACCTAGTTTACGGACCTAGTTTACGGACCGCTACCGTCCAAGAATTATCTAGGGACCGTTTTGTCTATTTAGGACCACTTTTTGGGACCGCAATGTCTTTTGTCTTATTCTAAGTTTTGGAAAATATCAATTTTTTCCCCAATGCTTTCTAACGTCTTTTAAGCTTATTTTAAAGTCTAATTAATCTGGAAGTCTAATTGTAGAAGTTTCAGGGCTGCTGCTACTTCTCAAGCTTCTTCCGTCACTATCGTACTGGAATTCTGAATAGCGAGGATTATCTATATAAATAGTTTCTTCTGGAAGTCTAGAAATTGAAATAGGTTTCGCTGGAAAATATTCTAGTCTTAAATACCTTATACGGTATCGTGGGTTTATCTGTCTAGTTTCTTTATATATTTGATTAACAATATCAATTATATCGTTATCTATAAATTCGTCTAAATTATTATCACCATAAGATGACAAAAATCTACGGTATGTTCTTGGGGCAGCTGTCTCTACGTTTTTAAGGAGAGGACGGATTCCTCCAGCTCTAATTAAAATAGTCTTTGTTTCAGCTAACCTTTTACGTCTAACAAATTTTAATACGTCTATACTATCTTCAAGTATCCTAGTGTATTCTAGATACTTTTCAGGTCTTGACAATTCTTCTGCAAATTCTTCAGTTCTTAATTTTTGTCTAAAGAGGTCACGGATTCCTGTTCTAATTATTTCTATTCTAGGTACTTCTCTTCCTAACCACTCAATGATCTGGTCTATGTATTTAAAAGTACCACCTGCATATACTAAAGCAGATTCTATAAGTTCTTTATCTTTAGGGTCTGTAAGAGTCCAGTCTTGAATTTCTCTAGTTAAGTCTAAACTTGTTTGATTAACAAAATCTAAAAAGTCTTTAGTGATTTGTAAGCTCATATAAGATTTTTCTTAAAACAATATTATGTAAAATAGTTAAGGGTTTGGTTCGAGTTTATACCTTCCTTTTGGTCTGCAATATCTTTATCTTCTTCCCTTTGTCTCTTCAGCTTTGTTACTATTCTTCTCCGATCTTGGCCTCCTACAACTCTCTCTTTATGTGTTGCACCTCAATCCACTATTTTGGCGGCTGACCCATTTCCTGCCTGTACGCCTTCACGCCTAACGCCCACCCTGGCTAACGGCTTACGGTAAATCGGCACCTGACGGCGGTTCACCAGTATAACACCTTGTGTGCTACACCAGAGGTTCAACACAATAGTCCTCTATGAACAGAAAGTTGGAGACAATTTGGAAAATAATAACAACTTAACATAAGAGATTTCTGGAAAAGAAAATACTTTTATTGCATATCATAAGTAACTACAACTCTCCCCTCTCCCCTAACTATGAGAGGTTTACTCACTCATATACATAACATTTATTACAAGCAGTCTAGCTATCTCTCACTCTCTTCTCTCTCTCTAACAACTGATATCTCAAACATAAATGGACGCTCCCTTTTATAGATCAAGGGCACTACAATATGACTGGTAACCGGCTACCAAAAGCAATCCGGTTGAAAGCATCTATTTATTAAAGCAACCTTATCTTCCAGTTGGGTCTTCAAGCTTTTATCTTCTTTTGATAATGGGGGGACCTCTTTCTTTATAAAAGGAAAGGCGTGCCAAGTCTTTATCATGGTCTTGTCGTTTTGTAATAATGCAAGAGCATCAAACAAAGTCTTCATCTTTTTCATCAGTCTGGTGGTCCATGTGGGGCATGAGTCTTTTGCTTTATGGAAAGCATAGTCTAGGTAAATTATTCTTCCGTCTTTATTAATTCATCTACCACTGAGTGGCCCTTCTTCGTTGTGTCTGTGTCTTCTTCTGCTTTGTCTTGATTTGGGAGGGTATTATTGAAAAATTCATCAATAAGGCCTACCGTTCTAAGGCTGGCTGGCAAAGCTATCTCTACCATTTCTTTGGATTCTTTCTTGAGCCTTCCATTGAATGGCTCATCAGCTTGGATTATCAAGTCTTCTTTGTGGTAGGCAGTGTACCACCTGTCTTCTCCTGTTAATAACTCCATGATCTCAATTGTCTCCATGGCTTGAGAGATCTGGATCTTGGACTTATCAATAATTAAATCTTTAGTCTCGTCTTCTGAGAGGATCTCAACATCTTCAAAAGTATAATTAGAAAATCTAACAAGTCTAAATCCTTCCACTCTCATTCCTCCACAGGAACTTGGAGCAATCTGATAGATTCTAGTAAATAAAGGAAGGAAATCTTCTACCTTTCTAACATACTCATGGACTATCTTTCCAAGAGAAACAGAGTCTTCTATAGTCTCAATTCTGATGAGTCCAATGAACCCATATTCTGCTAGGGTAATCTGGGCAATTTCTGCCTTCCCAGCAAGATAAATCTTTGGGACTTCTTTGAAGAAGCCTTTCATTATCAAGGCATCTCCAATGGTCTCAGATAATAACATATTGAAATGTTCAATAATGCTATTAGATTCTTTCAAATAGTCTTCAGTTAATAGAAGATTATTATGACCAAATGGTATAACAATCTTAGTCTTAAAAGTCTTTTTCTGATAACAAAAATTATCAGTGGGTCTAGTTTTGGAGGATTCTCCAAGAGTCTGAGCATAAGTCTGATTCTGAGGTCTAGGCACAGTATTACCACTAAGCTGGGTAACTGCGAGTCTTTGGGTTCTCATAAATCTGGCAATAGCTACCAAATTTTGTTTGAACTCAATCCAAAGTCTATTCTTCACGTTCCACCATATGGCATCTACAAGAGTATTTTCGTCTTCTGAGAATTCTCGTCTAAATTTGATCAAGTCTGGATATCTTTGATCGGGTCTATATTGGGGGAAATACATCTTCCCAATGAGTCTATTTTGAGAAATGATCTCTTGTCTAGATTTTCCAGGAGGAACTAAGATATCATCAAAGTTCTCTAGGATTGGTCTTTCTTGAGAGTCTTGAATATGAGTCTGTCTTTGCGTTACACCAGCATTTGGTCTTACGCATCTAAGATAGTTTGCAACGTCATCCCTGTTCAGTCTATTTGTTCCAAAGGAACTCATGTCTTCTAGGTCTTCTGTTTGCAACATAAAACATGAAATTATATTAGTGTTAGCAAACATTGGCTCTCTTGATATAATGTCTGGAATGATATTTTTACTTCCCTTAATATGAATAACAGAGAAGTCATAACCATTAAGCAATTGCTGCCATCTAATGAGTCTATTAGTCCTTGATTTGGATAAATCTAAGTCTCTGAATTTTACTGCATAAGAAGAGTCTGTATAAACAGTAAAATGTTTAGGTCTAAGAAACAACATATATTTTTCTATTGCCCTTACTATTGCTAAAACTTCTTTTTCATGGGCAGTGTATCTTATTTCTGGGTCTGTGAAAGTTCCAGAACTATGTCTACACAGTTTCTTCTTTTTCGTCTGATGATCAATGGCAAAGTATACTGCTCCCCATTGCTTATCAGAGGCATCTGTTTCTACTATAAACTGATCTTCTGCATTAGGCAGTTCAAGTAAAGGAATGTTCTTGACTGCATCTTTAATTTGTCTTATTACTTTAAAATCGTCTTCAGTCCAATAAAAGGGATTAGTTTTGTCTGTTCCTTTTAATTTGGATGTTAAGCTTTGTCTTTTTGAAGCAAGGTCTTTAATAAAGTCTGCAGCACAATTAAGCAATCCTAAAAATGATTGTAATTATTTTCTATCTTTGAGTTGATCTGGGAACTCAAGAATCTTTTTGGTTATGTGTTCTGCTAAGGATAATTTTCCTTTATTAATATGCATTCCCACAAAGTCTATCTCAGTCTGAAATAATTGCATTTTCCTTTCGGAAATAACAATACCATGTTTGTCTAATCCTAGAATAATCTTTTTAAGATGGTCTACATGCTCTATCTCAGTCTTACTTGCTACAAGAATATCATCTATGTAAACAAGGCAAAATTCTGAATAAGGTCTAAATATGTTATCCATTCTTCTTTGGAAAACTTGAGGAGCATTCAAGTATCCAAATGGCATGACTAGCCATTCATATTTTCCTTGGGGCACACTAAAGGCTGTCCAAGTAATACTGTCTGGATGCATCTTAATTTGCCAGAAGCCTGATTTGCAATCAAACTTACTGAATATTATTCTATCTTCGATTAAATTAATCAAATTATTCTTGTCTGGTATCTTATAAGAATCAAATTCACAATTCTTATTTAATTGTCTATAATCTATAACCATGCGTCTTTTTCCTCTTTTACGTTCAGATTCATTTTGAACATAGAAGGCTAAGCTATTATGTCTACTTTTAATTTCTCTAATAATGCCTAACTTAAGCATTTCATCTATGTCTTTCTTGAATTCTTCCTTATCTTCTTGTGAGTATCCTTTCTTGTAGGTTCCTCCATTAATAGTGGCGTCTGGGTTAATAGGGATGATCTCACAATAGCTTTGGTCTTTATCCCACTTAGCGATGGGATTTTCTCCTAAAGTAGGCTCAGCTAGTTGCCTAATCTTTTCTTTTTCTACTTCTATATCCAGCGCTATTTGCTTATAACACTTCTGGTCTGGACACTTACACTCTTTTTGTAAGGGTTTAGTAATATCTAGGGCTTCTTGTTGGGTTGTAGGTCTAGGTCCACCATGCTCAGCTGAAGAACTCTGATGTTTTATGGGTCTATAATTGGGCTTAACCTGCATAAGGTCAAAGACAGTCTTATGATCTATTAGAGGAGCTTTGATATTAAATTCCTCTTGGTCACTAATTAATATCTTATCGTTATACTGAGTATAAGGATGATATTTACTAATAAAGTCTTGTCCTAAAATAAGGTTTCCTGTGAAACTAGGACGAGGATCCATTATCCAAAACCGATGATTAACGGTTTTGTTGGTCTGATTTCCTAATTTAAAGTAAATAGGAATAGTCTGGAAATATAAGGTAAATGGATCTCCATTAGCCACTTTACCATAGATTTCTTGAGTACTTTCTAAAAAGTAGTCTTCAGGGAAGGCATTAGCCTTACAAATACTCTGAGAGCACCCTGTATCTATAAATGCTGAAAGTCTTTTAGGATAGTCTTTATGTTGAACAAATAATTCTACAAAACAAGCATGCGGTTTAGTAGAAATTCCTGAATTGTTCTTTTCTAAAATAGATATTCCTTTCTGAGGTTTATCTAAATCTAAAGGTATTTGGTCTTCTGAACTACTGTCAGAATGGTATTCTTCTAAATCATAGGAAATTCCTTTTCCTTTGACATCTTCATTTTCTTGCAATCTTTTGGCTATATTTCTATCAATGTCTTGATAATATGTTCTAATATCTAAGTCTATTTGAGCGTCATACTGGTTAGTATAGATTGCTCTAAATCTAATTCTCCAACAGTCTTCATGGTAGTGTAGTTGGCAAACAATACAAACCATAAATAATTCTGTTTGTATAGTCTCAAAACATTCTACACATCTAAAGTCTTTCTTGCAACATTTCATCTCAAACGTGCAATAATGTCTTTCATCAAAGTAACATCTAGGTATATAGGTTAGTAATTCAGGATTACTAACTGTCCATCTTTTCTTCAAAAAGGGGCTTAATATACACTTATACCAAGCGTCTTCAAAATCTATATATTCATCATCTAGATCGTCTTGATCAGTCTGCATCATATATAAGTCTAGGGTATCCTGAGAGTCTTCGTACTCGTCAGTATCACTATAGTCTTCTGAGTCACTGTCTGTGTAAACACTATAGATACTAGTGTTATCATCATCTTCTATGTCTGATATTTCTATAGCATATAAGATATCTAATTCTTCTTGATCTGCATAGTCTAATATTGTATTAATAATCTTAATACTTTCTTTATCTTTCTTATTAGGGCAGTCTTTAGCAAAGTGTCCTTCTTTGCCGCAAGTCCAACATTCTTTGGTGGCAGTCTTAGAATGAGCTACATCTTTTTCTTTCCTATAATTAGGAACCTTCTTATGCTTATTGGTATTCTTCTTAAAGTATCTTCTTTGATTAAATCTATTTTTCTTAGTCTTAGGATTCTTTTCTCTAAAGGTAGTAGATTGTCTAAATTTATACTTCTTTGGAAGTCCTAAAGGTCTAGTCTTAAACTTCCTATGTTTCCATTCTACTTTCTTCTTGAATTTCTTAGATTCACTTCCACATCCCCATTGGATTGGAGCGATGTCTCTTTCGTCTTTGATCGGAGGGATCTGTTTGAAAGTTTCTTCTATTAACTTTCCTTGAGTTATATCACGTCTCTTAGATATGATATAGTCTTTAGCGAAATTGATTCTTTCACCAAGGGAGTTATTCTTAACTCCAGATACTCCTGGCCAATTCCTATATTCATTAATTAGGATTTGTCCTATGGCTGGTATCTTTCTAAAGTATTCATCTTTTAATGTTTCTCCAAATTCTTTAATTTGGTAATATAGCTGTTCATAATTATTGCTATATTCATTTATCTTATCTAACTTGCAAATGCTAAGGAGGGCTAACTTAGTTTTTGCTAGGTCTTGTTCATTGATCTGAGCTAGATGTCCTGCTCCAATGAATTCTGCAGTGAACAATTGAATATATTCTTCAATTGATCGTTCTTCTAGGTTTTCCTTTATCTTCTCAATCTTAGCTAAGGAGTCTTCGTCTGTAGCCTTTCTTAAACTATCTAAGTAGTCTTTTGCAATACCTCTAATGGATTGCTCCGCGTACTGCTTACATGAACTTGCATCCCATTGTTCATTAGATGCAAAACACATGTTCATCTGATTACGCCATTCGTCTAAGGCTTTCTTCCTATCTTGCACATTGTCTAGGTTGAGGTATATACCTACTGGATTTATGGCTTGGCTTGCCATAGTCTTGACGGGAGTGAAACTCTTGTCACTAGTTGGGAAGTCTTTTATATAATCAGGTTTAGTCTTTACTACGGTGCTAGAGTATATAGGAATATTTATTCCTAAAGGTTTACTAAAAAGTCTAGGAGCATCTTCTAGCCTACTACTACTTCCTATCTTTTGTTTACTAGGTTCTACTTGTGTAGCTGGCATTAGTCTTTGCTCTCCTTCTTCTATTAGTCTTAAGTTTCTAAGAAGTTCTTTAGTGTTCTTAGATTCTTTTAATTTTAATATGCGGTCTTGGGCTATCATATTAAATCTTTCTCTTTCTTGAAACCTAACAGAATGACTTTTCTTAAGGTTGTCTTTAAATGTCTTCATATCCAATTCTGAGGGTTCATGTCCAAAGTTTTGGATCCTAGCTTTTTCTTTAACTAAGTCTTTTTGTTCAAATGATCTTCTAGGTCTAATTATCGGAGCTTGTCTAAGTAAATTAGCACTACTACATTCTCCTTCTGAAAGATCATTGATTATGGCTTCTCCCATATTCCTAAATCTAATTTCTTCGGTCTGGATATTCTTATTGATAATCTTAGGGGGACCAAACTGGATGGTAACATTTCCAGTGACGTCGTCTTGATTAATAAACAAGGGTTTATTCTGTATAGTCTTAGTTTCTTGAAATTCTGGCAATTGCCAAAGAGTCTTAGCTTTCTCTTTCATAGGTCCAGTATTCCTAATACTGTAAGTATGATTATAGTCTGATACATTAGTTCTTACTAAGATTTCTTCATTAAGTCTACCGCTAGGAATTCCCGATTGCATTCCTTCATAAGGAAATTGGGAGAACTTCACATAGCTTTGAAATTCTATATTTATATTAGCGTCTGGGATAATATAGTCTTCATAACCACTAGCATATAAGATTAACTTAAAATGTTTGGCTGTGTCTACGGTTACTGTAAATGCCGGAATGACATTAAAGTATCCTATGTTGTCTGACATTTCTAATTGGGCTATTCCAATAAGACTTTTCTCAAAGTCTTTCCATCTTTTGTCTACTAAACAGCATAATATGTTAATATTATTCTGAGGTCTATGTAATCCTTGGATTCTTGCTTGAAAGAGTCCAAAGGTTAGGAGTTGGAACTTCCTATCAGTTCCTCTAGATCTAAGCCATTCTGAGTCAAATACTTGGAGCTCAGTATAGGATTTGTCTAACACATGATTTCTACAATGGTAGGTCATGTTATAATTGGGAGTCTTAGGAGTGGCACCTTCTTTAAACAAATCTATATATCTAACGGCTGGAAGTTGTCCATTATGAATGGAGTCTTCAACAATCTTCCAGTCTACTTCACCCCACTCTTTCCATTGGAGGGGATTGGTGAAATTCCTCTCTTTCCACCATGTCCTAACATTGGAGGATGAATCCTTAAGTCTTTGGAGCATATGATTACTCTGTCCAATATTTGGGATAGAGCTGGCTACCTTGCTAGTCTTATCTAATCCGTCATTTATGACTCGTCTACCTATGGTATTCTTTTCTCTAGTTTCTATGGGAGGAAATTCTTTAAACTTACAGGTGGTTACCTGTTTTTGTTCAAGTTTTTTTTCAATTCTTTCTAAAAAGTCAGAATAATCCTTTTGTCTTTTTATCTGATTAAGGATTTCTTCTTTAAAATTCTTATTCTCTTTTCTAGTCTTTTCAAAAGTTTCTTCACTATGTCTAGCTAGAGAATTAACAATGGTTTTACCAACGTTAGTGATATAGTCTTTTACTTCATTATCTTTTTCTAATTGTTGCATAGTTCTAACTTCTATGGCTTCTACAGTCTTTTCAATTTTATCTAACCTAGTTAGAATAAAAGGAGAGTCTATTTCTGCTTGGGAAGGTTTATTATATACGGCCTTAATTCCGTTTATAATTTCTCCGTATTTTTCTTCTACTTGGGCCATGTCTAGTCTAAGTTCATTAATAATACTATCCATCTTAGATAGATTATGTCTTTCCATATTATTAAGGTAATTTGCTAAATTTTGTTGGAATTTAACAAAGTCTGTGTAGAAGGTAGTTAATCCTTTTGTCTTAGCTTTTAAGTCTAAATGCAAGTCTTTAACAAAGCTACTATTATAGTCTTGGGTAGCTGCTATGGATGTAGAAATTAAATTCAGTCTTTCTAATATAAGTCTAGTTGCCTTAGCTGCATTGGCAATCTCATTTTCATTTATCTTGTAATAAAATCTATCATCATTTATCTTTTCTAAAATTCTTTGATAAAATTCTGATAAGGTCTGAATGGAGAGATCTTTTGAAACCTCATTCCAGTCTGATCTAACTATCTCCATTAGGAAGATAACTATCAAGTCTAGGGATAAGCTTAGCTTGTTCTTTAGTAAGTTTAATTAACTCACTGTCTTGATTTTTAATTAAAGTTTTAATTTCTAAAATGTCTTTGTTAATGACTTCTATATGATTAGTCTTAATATTTATTTCTTGTAACACGTGTACTAAGTCTATTGGGATTTGATTATCTATGTCTATTAATCTTTTAGAGATATTTTTTATCTCTGTTTCTAAAGTTTGAGTGTCTTTTATTAGTTGTCTTAGTATAAGAAATATACACTTATTTTGGTCTATTATGCTATTAATAGCACTAGCAGTGACTTGTCTACTGTCTGCGTGTTTGGCTGGGATATGTTCAATGTGTGAACAACCGTCTATGTGTGTGGTTAAACAACCTTCTGAATCTAAATCAGTTATGGGTATAGGTTGGTAGTCTGGGTTGGTTCCAAAAATATCTTGGTAAATGCGAGGGATAAATCCCAAGGGCATTAAAGTCTTTTAATCGTATGTCTAAAAGGAACGTCTTATGGCTCTGATACCAGAATTAGGGTTTTGGTCGGAATTTGGTGAGGTTCTAAAATCTTTAAAGTCTTGATACCAATTTTGGGTCTGAATTATAAATCTTTTAATTATATAGTCTTAAACTAAGTTTTAAGAGTAAGACAAGAGGGGGACCATCTGGGGTAAATAACAAAAGTCTTTGGGACCACGGGGGACCACTTTCCGGATAAGGACAAAAGTCCGCACGGAAAGTCCGCACGGGAAGTCCGCACCTGAGCCTGGGTCTATATATATATATATATATATATATATATATATATATATATATAGTTTGTAAAAATGTCATACATATTAAACTTTATTGTATATACCAGAAAATGAAATAGTTTTATATTTGTGACATTTTCACAAACAACAACATTTACTGTGATAATACATTTATGAAATAGTTTTATATTTGTGACATTTTCACAAACAACAACATTTACTGTGATAATATATTTATAAAATAGTTTTATATATATAACATTTTCACAAACAGTAACATTTACTGAGTTAATATTACACAATATATATATAACATTTTCACAAACAGACATTTACTGAGTTAAGACTACACAGTATATATATATATATGGTGGATCCAAACCCTATTTTTTCAAAATTACCTTATATTTGAAGGTTCGCGCTTGCGGTATTCAATCCTTACCACCATTATTGGAGCTTCAACGACCTTCGTTAGAGCTCCGATTTGGGTGGGTAAGGGTGGCATGTAGTGCCGCTGGCGCGGACCTTTGAAAATAAGAGACTATTGAATAAAAGGGCTTTAGATCCACCGAAATATCATGGGGGGCCGCTGGCACGGACCTTTGAAAATAAGATTGGATAAATGGGATCGGGATCATCTGGAGCGCCAATTTGGGGTGAATAGGGGTGGCACAGAACTTTAAAAATAGGAGCATATTGGATATATATATATATAGTTTGTAAAAATGTCATAGATATTAAACTTTATTGTATACACCAGAAAATGAAATAGTTTTATATTTCTGACATTTTCACAAACAATAACATTTACTGTGATAATATATTTATGAAATAGTTTTATATATATAACATTTTCACAAACAGTAACATTTACTGAGTTAATATTACACAATATATATATAACATTTTCACAAACAGTAACATTTACTGAGTTTATATATACACGGTAGATCCAAACCTCTTTTTTTTTTTAATTACCATATTTTTAAAGGTTTACGCTAGCGACATTCAATCCCCACCACTACCCACCCCAATTGTCGAAGCTTCAACGACTTTCATCAGAGCTATGATTTAGGTGGGTAGTAGTGGCATAGGGTGCCGCTGGCGCGGACCTCTAAAATTAAAATAATATTAGATAAATGGAGTTTGGATCCACTGGCGCTCCAATTTGGGGTGAGTAGGGGTGACAGTGGGTTAGGTTTATATCTATAACATTTTTACAAACGTTAACATTTACTGTGTTATAACACAATATATATATATATATATATATATATATATATATATATATATATATATATATATATATATATATATATACGGTGGATCCAAACCTCTTTTTTCAGATATTATCTTATTTTTAACGGTCCGCGCCAGCGGTATCCAATCCCCACCCCCTTTATCGGAGCTCCAACAACCTTCATCAGAGCTCTGATTTGAGGTGGCATGGGATACCGATGTGACATTTTCACAAACAGTAACATTTATTATTTGTGAAAATATTACAGATATAAACCTAATCCAATGCTACCCCTACCCACCTCAAACTGGTGCGCCGGTGTATCCAAACCCCATTTATCCAATATTCCCTTATTTCCTAAGGTCCGCGCCAGCGGCACTCCATGTCACCCCAAATCAGAACTCTGATGAAGGTTGTTCGAGCTCCGACAATTGGGGTTGGTGATGGTCGGGATTAGATACCGCTAGCGCGGGTCGTTAAAAATAAGGCAATATCAGAAAAAAGAGGTTTGGATCCACCGTATATATATACATATATATACTGTGTTATAACACAGTAAATGTTAACGTTTGTAAAAATGTTATAGATATAAACCTAACCCACTGTCACCCCTACTCATCCCAAATCGGAGCGCCAGTGGATCCAAACTCCATTTATCTAATATTCTTTTAATTTCAGAGGTCCGCGCCAGCGGCACCCTATGTCACTACTACCCACCTAAATCATAACGCTGATGAAAATCGTTGAAGCGTCGACAATTGGGGTGGGTAGTGGTGGGGATTGAATGTCGCTAGCGTAAACCTTTAAAAATATGGTAATTTAAAAAAAAAAGAGGTTTGGATATACCGTGTATATATATATATATATATTAACTCAGTAAATGTTATTGTTTTTGTGAAAATATTATATATATATATTGTGTAATATTAACTCAGTAAATGTTACTGTTTGTGAAAATGTTATATATATAAAACTATTTCATAAATATATTATCACAGTAAATGTTATTGTTTGTGAAAATGTCAGAAATATAAAACTATTTCATTTTCTGGTATATACAATAAAGTTTAATATCTATGACATTTTTACAAACTATATATATATATATATATATATATATATATATATATATCCAATATGCTCCTATTTTTAAAGTTCTGTGCCACCCCTATTCACCCCAAATTGGCGCTCCAGATGATCCCGATCCCATTTATCCAATCTTATTTTCAAAGGTCCGCGCCAGCTGCCCCCATGATACTTCGGTGGATCCAAAGCCCATTTATTCAATAGTCTCTTATTTTCAAAGGTCCGCGCCAGCGGCACCACATGCCACCCTTACCCACCCCAAATCAGAGCTATGACGAAGGTCGTTGAAGCTCCAATAATGGTGGTAAGGATTGGATACCGCTAGCGCGAACCTTCAAATATAAGGTAATTTTGAAAAAAAAGGGTTTGGATCCACCGTATATATATATATATATATATATATATGCTGTGTAGTATTAGCACATTAAATGTTACTGTCTATTTGTGAAAATGTCACATATATAAAACTATTTCATATTCTAGTGCATACAGTAAAGTTTACTGTTTGTGTAAATTTTTTTCTTTGGAATTTTATAGCGTTCATGGATCTTGTTTGATAGATCTCGTCGAACAGATTTCAAAAATAGTAATTTTGTGAAAAACGGATTTGTGAATCAAAAGTTATGATCATTTGAAGATTAAAAAAAAAGTTCAACCACTTATGTAACTTCCTCAAGGAAGTTATGGATTGTTGGTTTTAAAAGGGTAAAATTGGAAAAAAAAGTTCCAAAAAATTAGGAATAGGACTTATATGTAAGAGAAAAACATGATGGGACTAGAATGTCTATAAGAACGTCTAATAGGATCTAAACGTAAATGCCCCTAATTATATTTAGGTTTCATTTACGGGGTCAACATTCTTATAAGTTCTATTAACTTTTTTATAATTTTATAGGTCCTATTCCAACTTTTTAGAGAATTTTTTTACCATTTTACCCTTTTTATAACTAATCATCCGTAACTTCATTTAGGAAGTTACATAAGTGGTTGGACTTTTTTTTTAATCTTTAAATGATCATAACTTTTGATTCACAAATTCGTTTTTCGCAAAATTACTATTTTTGAAATCTGCTCGACGAGATATTTCAAACAAGATCCATGAAGGCTATAAAATTCCAAAGAAAAAAATTTACACAAACAGTAAACTTTACTCTATGCACTAGAATATGAAATAATTTTATATATGTGACATTTTCACAAACAGACAGTAACATTTACTGTGGTAATACTACACAGTATATATATATATATATATATATATATATATATATATATATATATATATATATATATATATATATATATAAAGGTTCGCTCTAACGGCATCCAATCCTTACCACCATTGTTGGAGCTTCAACGACCTTCGTCAGAGTTCCGATTTGGGATGGGTAAGGGTGGCATGTGGTGCCGCTGGCGCGGACCTTTGAAAATAAGAGACTTTTGAATAAATGGGTTTTGGATCGACCGGAGTGTCATGGGGTGCCGCTGGCGCGAACCGTTGAAAATAAGATTGGATAAATGGGATCTGGATACTCTTGGGCACCGATTTGGGATGAGTAGGAGTGACATTAGGTGCCGGTGGCGCAGAGCTTTAAAAATAAAAATATATTGAATATATATATATATATAATGTGATAACACAATAAATGCTATTGTTTATAAAAATGTCATAGATATTAAACTTTTTTGTATACACCAGAAAATGAAATAGTTTTATATCTGTGACATTTTCACAAACAATAACATTTACTGTGTTAATATATTTATGAAATAGTTTTAAATATATAACATTTTCACAAACAGTAACATTTACGGAGTTAATATTACACAATATATATATATATATATATATATAACATTTTCACAAACAGTAACATTTACTGAGTTAATATTACATAATATATATATATATACACACACACACACACACGGTAGATCCAAACCACTATTTTTTTTTTAAATTATCATATTTTTAAATGTTTACGCTAGCGACATTCAATCTCCACCACTACCCACCCCCATTGTCGGCTCTTCAACGACTTTCATCAGCGCTATGATTTGGATTGGTAGTAGTGGCATAGGGTGCCGATGGCGCGGACCTCTGAAATTAAGAGAATATTAGATAAATGGGGTTTGGATCCACCGGAGCTCCGATTTGGGGTGAGTAGGGGTGGCATTGAGTTAGGTTTATATCTATAACATTTTCACAAACATTAACATTTACTGTGTTCATATAACACAGTATATATATATATATATATATATATATATATATATATATATATATATATATATATATATATATATAGAGAGAGAGAGAGAGAGAGAGAGGCAGACTCCTGTGCACACTAAGTTTGCACACCAAGTTTGCACATTACCTTTTTAAAGTAGTAAAAAAAATATTTTTGAGTTGATTTTTTGTGTGTGATATTTAAACATTTCAAAGAACCCATATAAAAAAAATCAGCTCAAAAAAACTTTTTTTGCTAGTTTTAAAAAATCGGTCAAACTTTCTATGCTTTTAAGCCCTTTAAAAATTGCGAAAGTTTGACCGATTTTTTAAAAATAGCAAAAAAAGTTTTTTTGAGCTAATTTTTTTTATGTGAGTCCGTTGAAATGTTAAAATATCACATAAAAAAATTGGTGTGCGCCAGCACTCAAAAATATTTTTTTTACTACTTTAAAAACTTAATGTGCAAACTTAGTGTGCACAGGAGTCTGCCTCTATATATATATATATCCAAACCTCTTTTTTTTATATTATCTTATTTTTAACGGTCCGCGCCAGCGGCATCCAATCCCCACCACCACCCACCTCCTTTATCGGAGCTCCAACAACCTTCATCAGAGCTCTAATTTGAGGTGGCATGGGATGCCGAAGTAACATTTTCACAAACAGTAATATTTATTATTTGTGAAAATATTACAGAGATAAACCTAATCCAAGGCTACCCCTACTCACCTCAAACTGGAGCTCCGGTGTATCCAAACCCCATTTATCCAATATTCTCTTATTTCCTAAGGTTCGCGCCAGCGGTACTCCTTGTCACCCCAAATCAGAACTCTGATGAAGGTTGTTAGAGCTCCGACAATTGTGGTTGGTGGTGGTCGGGATTAGATACCGCTAGTGCGGGCCATTAAAAGTATGACAATATCAGAAAAAAGAGGTTTGGATCCATTGTATATATATATATATATTGTGTTATAACACAGAAAATGTTAGCGTTTGTAAAAATGTTATAGATATAAACATAACCCAATGTCACCCCTACTCACCCCAAATCGGAGCTCCAGTGGATCCAAACTCCATTTATCTTCAGAGGTCCGCGCAAGCGGCACCCTATGTCACTACTACTCACCTAAATCATAGCACTGATGAAAGTCGTTGAAGCTTCGACAATGGGGGTGGGTAGTGGTGGGGGTTGAATGTCACTAACGTAAACCTTTAAAAATATGATAATTTAAAAATAAAAAAAAAAAAGTTTGGATCTACCGTGTGTATATATATATATATATATATATATATTATGTTATGTAATATTAACTCAGTAAATGTTACTGTTTGTGAAAATGTTATATATATATTGTGTAATATTAACTCAGTAAATGTTATTGTTTGTGAAAATGTTATATATATAAAACTATTTCATAAATATATTAACACAGTAAATGTTATTGGTTGTGAAAATGTCACAAATATGAAACTATTTCATTTTCTGGCGTATACAATAAAGTTTAATATCTATGACATTTTTACTATATATATATATATATATATATATATATATATATATATCCAATATGCTCCTATTTTTAAAGTTCTGTGCCACCCCTACTCACCCCAAATCGGTGCTCCAGATGATCCCGATTTCATTTATCCAATCTTATTTTCAAATGTCCGCGCTAGCGACGCCCCGTGATACTCCGGTGGATCTAAAACCCATTTATTCAAAAGTCTCTTATTTTCAAAGGACCGCGCCAGCGGCACCACATGCCACTCTTACCCACCCCAAATCGGAGCTCTGACGAAAGTCGTTGAAGCGCCAACAATGATGGTAAGGATTGGATAGCACTAGCGCGAACCTTTAGATATAAGGTAATTTTGAAAAAAAAAAGGTTTGAATCCACCGTGTGTATATATATATATATTGCGTAGTATTGTCACAGTAAATGTTACCGTCTGTTTGTGAAAATGACACACATATAAAACTATTTTATATTGTAGTGCATACATTAAAGTTTACTGTTTGTGTAAAAAAATTTCTTTGAAATTTTATAGCCTTCATGGATCTTGTTTGATAGATCTCGTCGAGCAGATTTCAAAAATAGTAATTTTACGAAAAACGGATTTATGAATCAAAAGTTATGATTATTTAAAGATTAAAAAAAAAATCCAACCACTTATGTAACTTCCTAAAGGAAGTTACGGATGGTTGGTTGGTAAAATTGTGAAAAAAATCCTTAAAAAGTTGGAATAAGACCTATAGGATTGTTGAAAAGTCAATAGAACTTATAAGAATGTTGACCCGACAAATGAAACCTATGTGTAAAGACCCCTTACAACAATTCTTGTATAATTCATGAGGGGTCTTCTTTTTTCTTTTCACAATATCATCCTATTTAACAGGGATAACGGGTATTTAGTCCCACTTTTAAAAATTCATTTATATCTACTCTCATATTTTTATTTTTTTTAGTCATTGGTCCTGTTGTAATAACTATAGGACACATGTCATTCTCTGAAGAGAGAAAAAGAGGAGGTTACAAGGCGGTTGAGAGAGATTTTGATTAGTTATGAGAGTATATACAACTTAAAAAAAATAACCTAAAAAAATATGAAAAAAATGTTCTTAGGTTCCTCAGAAACAAATTTTAAGTACTAAAGAAATTTTTATAAATTTTAAACACTTAGGACCACTAATTTTCTTCTTGAAGTCCACGACCTAATAGTAAATTGCTCAAAAAACATTGAGCATGGGACTAAATTTCCAGAAAAATCAGAAAGTCATAAAGACCATTTCTAATCCTGACTATCCAAAAATTTTGCAAATTCCAGTACATTTTCAGAAAATTATGAAAATCTCTAAGAAAAACTCATAGTATTTTACAGAGTTTTCCAAAAGCAGTAGTATATCTTTGGAACATTCTACATATTTTCAAAATTGGGAAAATGCCACCAAAATTTGGAAAAAAAAAGACTCGAAATTGGCAAAATAAAAATATGGAACTTTAAAATCAAACCTGATGAAATACTTAAAATCCTGTACCATAATCTAATAAAATATGTCATGTAAACTGAAAACAACAACTCCGCGTAAAACAAATTCATATTTAGATCCAACAAAATTGAAAGAAAGGTGGTGTACCTTAAGTATAATAATTAATTCACAGAATCACAAGAATAATTCAATTACAGTTCTCGTGTTCTCTTCTGTAGAGTAACAATTATTGAAAGGCTAAAAAACGTAAAATAAATAATTAAAGGAATATTGCTGAATTGAACCTAAGCATGTTGTGCCTCAGGGTACAAAACCACTGAGAAGCAACACAACAAAATTTTCGTTTACTCCTCTTTATAGCGGTCCTTGGTACTTTCCATATACTTTTATTTTGTTCTTGTAATAACTCTTACCGTTAATTCTACAAGTGCCCGCCTTGATTTTTGAACATGCTCATCCTGATTCTCAGGAAAAGAATCAATTGCGGCTGAGGCAAGGTTGGCGTGCTTTGTTGCTAGCTCTCTCGCTCTTTCTATTCCATTACTCTTTGCAAGATAGTCGAGAACCTGTAATTTACAATTGTAGGCCAATTTTTAATTTCATATATATATATATATATATATATATGATTCGACCTATAATTTACGACACAATTCCCTTGAAATTCTACACTTTCGAATCTCAGCAAAAATTAAAATGAGATCAGACAATTGCATGGACAGACGACAACAATTAGGGTTATTTGGACTTCATCCCATATATTTACGCACAATCGACATTGGTCCCAAAAACTTCGTTTGTACACTTTTTCCTTTTAAGTGTCATAAAGTTACTTGAAAAGCTTCACAAAAGATTCTTAAAAAACATAAGAAAAAGTCTTAGCAATGAAAAACTTGGAAAAAACTGCATAGTTAAATTTTTTTTGCATGTTACGTATTAAAACTTTGGAACTTACAAGATCCACATCTGCAGGTTTATCAAGTCCTCGATCAACAACTGCGCGCAATTCAGGAAACTCTTCAATGGCAAATAATATAGGGGCCGTGACGATTCCCTGCAGAGGAAGTTCATTTATGCCACTTTACAATTGAAAATCAGGTGTTCTCTATATTATACATGATTTCCTGCAAAAAAAGTTCATTTATGGCACCTTCGAAAGTACAATAATCGACTTTGTTGGTTGACAAGAACAGAATTAATACCTCGTGACCTTTTCCACTAGATGATACCACCTATTAAGTGTTTCCTCAATAATATATTTTTTGCAAAAAGGAGGGGGAGAAGTAAGGATCATTATGACATTGAAGGTGCGGTTCAAAAGGAATTCTTGATTTTTTTAGGATTAAGTAGGGAGATGAGTTGTGAGAAATTATCATGTTAGTAGCATCGCGAAAAAAATATTTCAGGGTGTGGATCTCTCAATTGGTTCTGATCATTGAAGAGAAATCATTCGATGAGGTGCCAGGTATGTTCATATTGTCATATTGTCGACCTTCCATTTTGGAGCTTAAATGTGTGTTTAGTGATTTTTTGTATGAATTTCCTTTTGCTGTCTTCGATACTTTGACGATACCTCGTACTCCCTTTCCACACTTTTTACGTGCTTAATAAAAGTCACTTCCCTTTCCACGAACTAACTAAACTAACAACCTTTTTTTTGTTTGTTTTGTTTTGGTGGTGTGTGTGTGTGTGGGGGGGGGGGGGGGGGGGGGGTATTATTGCACATGTACCCTTCTATTATGTAAAATTAAACTGATGGTCTTCTTTCTTTTGTTGTTTTTATAACTGATTCCCCCAATTGATCGGCCCTTACTAACATGGGAACCTTTATTGATGGCATGCTTTTTCTAACTTCAAAGTCGGATAAAAAACATACACAACTGTAATTGTGTAATTGCGTGAAATTAGATGAATAAAACCCATTTAAAGAATAACACTATAAATTAGATCCATACATTAACGCTATATATTAGATCCATACATTCCCTCATATACAACTTAATGAATTAGAGTCAATGAGGTAGCGAGCAGCAAATTGCATGAAATTAAATGAAAAGGTTATATTTTCTGCTGAGAAAGTTGCACGAACACAAAAAAAAAGTTTAGCGGGAGAACTGACTAAAGTATAGTGGTGGTGTGATAGAGTGGGACTAGGAATCTGCAGTGATCAACTGTAGAGTAGAAGATAATGGTAGCTATATGTGTGATGGTATATGGTGTTTCCAAAATCTTCTAAAAAATATTAAGAGTGTGTTTAATTACAAAGTTGGAAAATTATTGGAAAATAGTTCATTTCGATGAGAAGTTGGAAAATGAGTGGGGAAATATATGAGTTTTTGGTCTTACTTTTTCAATTTTCCATGGAAAGCAATTCTTTGGTTGGTGGATAAGTAATATTTTCCACCAAAAATAAGATTTTGGATAGAGCACTTGGTATGTACATGAACATTATTCCTATATAACTTATTTGAAACCAAGGTACTACAAAGGCAAAACGTGAGTCAAACAACTATTTTTCATGGAAATTTTTTTTCATGTCAATCAAACATACCCTAAGGGTGTGTTTGATTAACATGGAAAAATTTTCCATGGAAAATAGTTGTATTGACTCATATTTTGTCTTTGTAGTACCTTTATTGCAAATACTTTATATAAAAACAACACTCATTCACATCACAAGTGCTCCATCTCAAACCTCATTTTTAGTGGAAATTATTTCTTATCCACTCACTAAAGAATTGGTTTTCATTGAAAATAGAAAAAGTAAGACAAAAAACTCATCATTTTCCACTCATTTTCCAACTTATCATCCAAATGAACTATTTTCCATGCATTTTCCATATTTGCAATCAAACGTACCCTAATTGAACAAATTAATGAAGCATTATGAAATATTTTTCAATTTGTCTATATCCATATAAAAAAAGATGTAACTGGTGCTGGAAAACCTCTTCCCCAGTTGCGCTAAAAATTCATATAAATGATATAGAAATCCCAATTGAAAATTTTCAGATGAAACATATGAAGCATGGGTATGGATGTGAAGGGGACACACACACCTGGGAACCCCTAATAAGGAGGACAAGGATATATTGAGGGCATGCCAACATGCGCGCGTGCACACACATGTATACTATTTATAGAGTAAAATGTAAATTTATAAATTATTATACCAAGTAAATCCAAATAATATCATGACCAAAATGCGAAACTTGTAACGTGTGAATTGTATTAATTAAATCCACCTACATTATGAAAACAACGAAATTAGTAAAGGGTATATGTATGCAGATGGTTGTAAGTGAATAGAAGTGTAATAATGCATATATATGTGCACTATTTACATATGATTATCTGATTACACTTCTATTCCCAGACACAATGCTATTATCTTCAATTGTCTTGCTTTTATAATGAAATGATAAACTTTCTTTTGGTTTCTTCGGGTACTTCTCTATCGCAGGCAAATATAAACCTATACCTCAAACTCTAAATGTTTGTCACGTTCCAAGAAGCGTCAGACACTGATGTGAACCAGAGATAGACTCAAAGGGCATAATTGGAATATCTGCACTTACTTTTGTCCTCTCTTTGCCTTTTTCTCTTGTAATATTAGTTAGTGAGACCTAGGGTCTATCAAGCTGCCCCGAGTGCCATTGGGCACCCGGTCCATCATCACATCCCCGGCTGACCTCCATGATGTTGGAACTGCAGGCAAGAAATTCGCAACAGGATTCATTAGCCATTGACGTTCCTTATATGAATCGGGCATTTTGTCAGCGGCGATGATTTTCCCCTAATCCATATGAAACTGTTGGTGTCCAAATAGGGACGAATAGTGCTCCGTATCCTCTCCATTCGACTCCCTAAGCCCCAAGGTCACCCTCTTTGTCCCCGTTGAGATGACACATTGCTTGATTTGCTTGGAGAGGGGTTACCAAATGGATAAGTTACCATTGCAATGGTGAGATGAGCCCAATTATCGACCAGTCAGGGCGTGACAGAAGCCTTATGCCACTCCAGCCCTCCCTGCCAATTGTGGGACACGAGGAGCACCCAATCAATAATAATGTTGATGAGGACCCTTTGGTAACCCCCCCCCCCCCCCCACACACACACACACACACACCAGCGGCAATTACTTGTCTTGTGTGCTTGGCCTCCTTGCCAAGGAGTTCAAGTACATCTCCAGCCGTTAATGCGATCAACTCACCAGCATGACGCTCCAGGGTTTCTCTCAGTGTGGAGGAAAAACATGGTTCAGCGGCGTATTTTGCCCCAGTAGCCCCAATCTTCACTTGGCATCAAATGAAGGCTGAAATGCCCGCCTTTTTTCGTATCATCCACTTAAGACAAAGATCTCTCGCGTCCGTCAGGGTTCGTCATCACAGAGCGCTTATGTGTACCCGCACCAACTCCGTGAGAGCAAGGATCAACAGATCACCGGTTACATTCCCATAGCCTTACATTCACCAGGGACTACAGACCATTGAGTGTGGTGTGTGAAGTTGAAAGACATGCCAGAGACGTGTGTGTGAAGTGTCCGACACGGAATCGTCTTCTTAAATGTGTTTGTGTAGAATGTAATTGAAGAGAGACAAACATGAGCAAGTCCAGGGTAATTTTCTTTAGAAGTCCAACAGAACCTGGCTCAACTAAAATTTGTTGTACCCCTTATAGATATTCTCTGTTTTTCAAAACGACTACTGCTTGCTATCTCACGAGGTTGTCATTGGTCAAGAATTTGAAGAAGAGAGAAAGGAACACCAAGAACAAAGAGATTAACGGAGTTGGGTTATGAAGTTACAAGGCAGTGTTGACGGTGGTAAACATATTGTCATTGAGTCAGTGAGATTTGATGGTTTTGGCCCAGTTACCACGGCCCTCGCGTTCTGTTTGGGATGTTGAGGGTTCCATCTCCCCCCTCCCCCAATTCTGTACAAAGGATGAAGGGACCTAGACCTAGAGTATCTAAAAGAGAGTACGTTATCTCAATGTTTAAAAAGGCGCGAGGCTACGCGAAGCATTTTAGTCTCGGAGAGGCGTAAGCCTCACCCAAAAAAAAGAGCAAAATAATATTTTAAAAAATACTAATAAAACAATAAAGTAACAAAGAAATACAGAATAAAAATGCAAAAAAAAAAAAAAATCTTTGACTCTCACATAGTTTAACATTTGTTTGTTCCCCCGAGATGACTTTTTTTAAAGTAATTTGACAAAATCAATTTTAACATATTGGTTATTTTATAATATGACAATAAATTAATCAATGCAAAATGAAATTGACAAAATCATTTTTTTAGTTTCATTCACATATTGGTTATTTTATAATATGAAAATAAATTAATCAATGCATAATCAAATTGATAAAATCAATTTTTTTTTGTTTCATTCAAATATTGGGAATTTCATAATATGACAATAATTAAGCAATTCAAAATCAAATTGATATACATATTCATCAATTACATAAGAGCAATTTTAAAACCAAAAAAAAAAAAAAGGAATTAAGAGTTTGTAGATTAAAACAACATTTTTTTTAACTTAAGAGCAATTAAAAATAAATAAACAGATCGTCTATTAAGCTCAGTTTAACAAAACATATCAAGCGGAAAAGGCAAAAACCAAAAACAAGTGGTAAAAAACATATCAAGCTGCCTACATAAACAAAAAAGGGTAAAAAACTACTAAAAAACAAAAACAAAAATGAAATTTGAGGCTTATATTGATCGGGAGAGGGAAACGACTGGTTGGGAGAAGGAAGCGGCTGCCAGGAGAAGGAAACGGCTAGACGGGAGAAGATTGGGAGAATTAAAGGAGAGAAGAGGCTGTTGGGAGAAGGAAACAAGGGTTTTGAAAAAAAAAATATTTTTAAAACTTAACTCTTCTTTTTTTCTTTTTTTTTTTACATGCAATTAAAACATGAAAGCCTCACCACCTCGCCTCTTTGCGCCTCAAGGCGGAACACCTCATCCGCCTGAGGCGTAAGCCTCAAATTTCAACCCCGAGGCTTGAGCCTCAAGGCATTTTTTCTGTGATTCGCCTCGAGGCGTACGCCTCGAGTGATTTTTAAAACATTGAGTTTTCTACATATCTGAACACCATATAGAAGACGTCACTAAGGAAGGCCGTTACATTACTTTCACACACGAGAAGTTCTGCAATTGTCATAAACCGTGAGGTGTCTAGGTGAAATTGACGTGAAGAACAAGAAGAAAGCAAACGCCTAAAAAATGTTGTATGCAACTCACAAGGCACATGCTTCAGCCGACTTATATAACCTTATCCATGATTCCAATAGAACAAATAAAGCACAAAATAGAGATATATTACATGGCGAATGTCGGATAATGAGCCCTTTCCGAGGGAAGATGATGTGCCTGTGAAATCAAGAATGTCGTCAATTAATTGAAATGCCAATCCCTGCAAGAGAGAGAGAGAGAGAGAAAAGAGGGTAGATAATTAGTCAATCCAATATACTGATGTGAGAAAAACATATAAAAGCACTTTGTACACTATCAGATGTTTATTGCTCTGCGAGAACGAAATTTCTATTAATCATCCACTCATAACATTAAATATTAAGACGCCAGTGTTTAATTGGGTGTTGGCTGTAGCTGACTAATCAAAACCTGTCTAGGTTATTTCTGCACCTTTTCAAGTATTGCAAAAGATAAACTTCCATTCTGCTTACGTTATAGTAATTAGATAGAGATTCCTGGTTAATGTGGCCTGGGTAGAAACCTAAATATGAATTTCCAATCATTCCTCCACATCTGCTTAGAAAATGCAGTTCATAATTTGAAATACCACAAATTAGGACATCTCTAGTGGCTGTGACCGGAGTGTAAAAGTGAGTTTAATATAAAATATATACTTAAGTTTTGTGCTACAACAGTAGTGTAAATTGCCTTGCTAACTCAGATAAATGTAAATTGAATGTGTAAAATACACTCATTATACACTAACACATCCAATTATCTCCCCTACAACTTAACCATACTATTAATTTCATTTTAAATATTTGTTTTTTTAGAGAAAATTGTATTTCTGGAAAACATTCGTCTGATCAATCAAATAATATCCGTATTCAAAGTAAATATAAATAAAATATCGGTTCAAAATATCATTTCACATGTGTTTGTCTCTCATTTGTCTCTTTACTTCTACACAAAGTTGGAAGCAAACTATTGGAGTCGTAACATTGTGTATAATTTTTGTGTAATACCCACTTTACACCAAATACACAACCGGCCAGACATGCTATTTACCTTGAGTTTTACGGTATATAACATATGGAAATTGCATTAGCATTGTATTACATACCAGATTTTTGCCATACTCATATGCTAACATTGAAACTTCTGCAGTTTGCCCAGCAAGAAGTGCAATGGCCTTGCAGCTGTTTGAAATCAATGATGCAGTCTTGAAGTATGTCTTTTGCAAATAGTAATCCATGCTGCAATCAACACAATTGGATTCATATAAACTATTGCACGAAAGTCTCGAAACGCAAGCTAACATCAAGGGAATAGGGGTTATTTTGACTCTCACCCTACTTCTGTTCCACAATTGTATTATAACCCCCATTTTATTGGAATTTGAGATGTGCCACTGAAAATGTAAGTAAACCTCAGATAATGTCACTTTTTGGGAGCATTTTATGGCGTTTTCTGAGTTTCAGCGACTCTTATAGGGGCATATCTCAAATTTTGGGAAGAAAAAAAGTTGTCAAACATTGGGGGGGAGAGAGTCAAAATCACCCAAAGAATTAACTAGCCATTACAGTGGACAATCGTAATAAGCTAAAAATGTGATAGTGCTGTGTATGCAGTAAGCTATAAGATTGGTTATATATATAGTGAAACTAATGCATAAATTTGTGTTTTCTTTTCTGTGCTACAAAATTTCAATAGATATTGGTGAAGAAGCCATTTATGCTTTATCCACAAAATTAAGGGAAAAATCTTCTCCGCCCTCCTTGAAAATACTAGTGCAAGTTTCTAGTTATTACTGGAGTCTTCGTACTCATATTTTGTAATCCCAACTTCCGGGAATTTAACTAATCCCTCCTTACAACCCACACACACACAAAAAAAAAAGAAGGCATGACCTGCATTTTGGGCATATTAATAGATTTTCAAAAGCTTAAATCTTTTATAAAGTCCCTCTTTCTATTACTTCCTGCCACCAGTTTTGTTTTGTTTTTTTTATGATAGTGCTTACACAATGAGATCATCGGCGATGTCCAGGCTGACAAAAAGGGGAAACTTAAGGAATAAGGACATAATAATCTACTATTATGTCCACAAGAATTTGCTAATTATATCTAAATAGCATAAAACACAAATAGTTGCAAATTATTTAACACCATCAGCAAAGGAGCAGCTTACCTAGAACGTTGCTCAGATGTTGTAGTCATCTGCATGGTCTCCCCTGTAACAAGATGCTCTACGACTTTTGCTAGAAGTGATACCACCTGCCGAAGGACAATAAGAATGAAGAGAGCATATTGATATAATAAAGTAAACGGAGATTGTGCCACTTAATATTTGAAGTGTAACCTCAAACCACCTTAAATATTATTTTTTTTTTAAAACATGAGAGAAGATAAACTATCTATACATTCTCTAACAGAGGATTGGCTGGACGTAGTTTCAGGCTGAAACCGGAATCGACATTCCAAAGAAAGGTCATAGTTCTGAGAATTTGAATGCAAATCAGTGGATGCCAAAGATATAAGGAATTAGAGAAGAGAGAAGTTCAGAATATTGGTTCAATTGAAAAGCAAAGAATCTGATTTGGAATTCTTTCGATATTATGAGTCCCCACTATAGCTTTTATTTAATAAGAAGCAACTTTTATAGATGACAACAAATGTACAAAGAAAGGAAAACAAGCTATTCGCCAAATATACAAATGAAAAAGAAGGAAGGGTGAAGTAAAGCTCTCATTTTAGGGTATTTCAGGCCATAAGCTTTTAATTATGAACTTAGCATTTTGATACAGGCTTACTAGGTCTAGTATCTTTAAAGTAGATGTCCATGCATTTCTATGGCGTGGCATCCAAGATTACTTGGTCACCAAGCTTATGCCCTTATAGCCGAGTCTAGATGTATTTGTTTTTTTCAAGTAGTGAACCATTTTTGAAGTGTATTGCTTGTGGTGCGTGATGCATCTTCTAATTACCGATGTATGATTACTTGGGGATTCATTTCACCTCTTTCTTTCCTGTCCTCTATGTATCTTGATCTGGAAAGGAGCGATTCTTCCACTTATTATGGTCATTCATCAATTAAAAGGGCTAACCCAGTGCACCAAGCTACCGCCATTGCGGGGTACTGGAGGTTAGATGTACACAGCCTTACCCCTGCATGTGCAGAGAGGCAGTTTCAGCGACTCGAACCTCTGACTTCCAGGTCACAATGGGGCAATCTTACCGTTGCTCCAGGTTCACCCCTTGTTCATTCATCAATTATCAAATAATAATCATAATCTTTGAAAGAAGTTTGCATGGCACCATACCTAGTGAATCTAAATTTGCAAGTTCAAGCACATAAAGAAAAAAAAATCCTGACTTGCACCATTGTGAATAGTGTGATATTTGAGATATCTCCCTATTTTCATAATCATTTGGACTTACATCCCATTGCACGGGGTATCTCAAAATATTGCATTATCAACAAGGATAAAGTTGAGCAAAAAAATTAATTTCTGCAGTAATCATTAGACTTAATCCCCCCACCACCACCCAAAAAAATGAATTTCATACCTCTGTGTTCTTCAAAGAGGCAAGTGCAACACAAGCTCTAGAAAGCAGGAAATCTCCCGCCAATACTGCTAGCTGCATCATGCAAAATGAAGTAAGAAATTGTGCAGGAGGAGGGGCTATTGAAGATAAAAATCCATTGATTTTCTAAAAAGTAACATAATATTTGCTTCAGTAGCCACGTTTTTTAAAATCAGGAAAAAAATATTTTATTAATAAGAAAATAAATGATTGCGAAGGGATGGACCAGAAGTCGACGGATCTTACAACACTAGAAACAAAACCTACTATACAAATAGTACGGAAAAACTAGTAAAATTCAGCCACATCTCATAAGCATGTCCTCTACAAGCCAAACACAGACCTCAAGATAAACACAACGAATAAACAGCCCCACCAAACAGCATTCCCTCTCACTGCAAATCTTGTTTCCACTTCAAATGGTTGAAGCGAACATACCCACAAGGAAGTCACAAACTTTGGCCACTCCCACAACCATTTGTTGTTCAGGAACCACCTTTTCACACCATTCCTCAAACACTAACTATATCTATATATTTCGGGCGCAGGGAAGAGGGTTTGTTAAGGAAAAAATCTTGGTAATAATTGGCAGAGAGATCTTCTAGTTCAAGCACCGAAGCATCCAAGCATTATAACTTTGAGAAGTATCTTACCCTGCTATCTAAAAGGACAAGGCAGCCAGGTTACAAAAACCAATTGTGTTAAATTCTACCATGGAGGTCTCATTAGATATGTAAGTTGAACCCAAATAACTGAAGTGGAAAGTATTAGGAAACTTGAAATAAAGAGGACTAGAGCAAAGTTACACCATCCACTAAACTGATTGAACTGAAATCTTGGGCATCACGTACCCCTCCTTTTCTTAGGGAAATACAATAATTGGGGAATTAAGACATCTCTCACATCACCTGAAAAGCCCCAAGCATCCCAAGAAGAAGATATAAAATCCTTATAAAAGGGCTGCTTGAACCAATCACTTTTCAGCTAAACATCAAAGCAAAAATCATCAATTGAAGGTATCCACGAAGATAAAAAAATCCATCAAGAGACGGTATCCACGCAAATATGCTCCTCCCCAACAACACTGCTACCTAGCAGTGATTCAAGACTTAACCACTATAGAAGTATTGACGTGACAAGTGACAAGTGACAATCGCACCAAGAAATAGAATAACCCGAGCACAAACTTCACAATAGTACTGAATGAATAACTCATTTGGGAATGTGTACATTTATAGGCTCAAGAGATGGGAAATATTCCCTAGAATGTATTAGCAATAGTGACATCACCCATGTGTGAGGCATCCCTCGTGACAACACTATTTGTAAATTCTAGAACCCAATACTCTACTATAATACCTAATTAGTACAAAATAGGACAAGACAAAAGCAGAAAAGTATAAAAATACCCCCGTATTTATTTACACTACACTCCCTCCTCCCACACCCTAAAAGAAAGTTTGCCCACGGACTCATAGCAGATCCCCCTCAGTATCCGGGTACATCACTAGGGTGAGAACCTCTCATGCATCACGGGCAGGTCTACTACCTCCTCAACCTCATGCTCCTTCTCGGTGGTTATCAAAACGGGTTTCTTCCTTTCCTTTGGGAAATTTTCAGCTCTAAGTCCAAAACCTCCGCATTCATAACATTTGAATGGGACGGTTGTTTGCAGAGTTCATTTTGGTCAGGTCACCGGTTATAAGGGCTGCACAACTGGTGTGGGGCTCTCCTCACATAATTATTCATCCATTTGTATGACGTACTCGATGGCTCTAAGAAGTATAAGCTTCCGTAGACTTCACAAAAAAATACGAGGCTGAACGCCATGAATATAGCACCCAATGCGTTGCTCCATCATCACTCAAAGCTGCTCTGGTAGAAATGCTCCGTATAATCATGAACCGCAGTAGACGCCTAAGGTCCGCCCTTGTAGGTAGCGAGGAAATTTTTTTCCCATAAGCGAACTCTCACGAGGGACCAAACCCTAATGAGTCCACTCAGTCATTCCATCATACCTTAACCAAGTTTTAAAGTTTGGTGGCCATGAGTCATCCGTCCACTTGATGCTGAAAATTCCCTTATACCTAGTTGTTAAAGGCGCGCCTAGGTGCATGCCTAAGCTCCAGGCTCAATAAGGCGTAGTTCTTTACTAAAGCAAAAGAAACAAGAAAAACTACAACAATGTTGCTTTGATTTTTATTTTTATTTTTATTTTCACTCACTGGAGTACATTTGCTTCAAATATATTAATATATTTTCTTTTGTTGATTATTTGATTATTAAAATGTTAAATAGATTTTGATATTTGATTATATATATTTTTTTTTCATATGGTAAATGTTAAATTGTAATAGTAATCTATGATATATATTTCAAATTTGCGATCATAAAATAATTGTATTATTATAGATATACAATTTTTGCATGTTTTGCACTTCGATTAGGCGTGTGTCTCGCCTAGCACTTTGTGCCTACGCTCTAGGGAGATATTGGCACTTTGGTGCGCCTTGCTCCTTAAATAACTATGCCCTTGTATTCAAACACCTTCTCAATGAGATCCAATCACAAATGCATTCTGGTCAAGGTGGCCATCGAAAATAGGTACATCAACCGGGATATCCAAATGTAATGACTTTTTCAATAGCCGAAGAACGTGGCTCAAGTGATCTGAGTGGCCCATCTCTTGCTCGAGTTCATAATCGCGTCTTTCCCTGACCGACTGCTAACTCTCTAAGGGCACATAACCACCTCTGTCGGTGGGTTGTATGTTGGGGTTGCTCAATGAAGGCTCTGGGTCGAGGTAGGGCTCATTAGGGACACTTCGTCATAAGATGACCCTGTTTGCAATGACGAAAACACAATTTTTGCTCCATATGGATAAACCAATTCATTGGAGGCGTGACGTTATCACGGGGGATCTCCAAAGATAACAACTCATTGGAAATGGTTGGGCTCGAATGTGGGATTACCTTCATATTTCAGCCTTTTCAGTAACATAATTATACTTCGTACCCTCAAAATCCCAAAAATGACAGCAGAGCAAGGTGGTGGAGGCAACGCTAAGTCCAATCACGTTAAAGATGCCAATTGTCCCGACCGAGGAGATGGTGCCCGACTGAAACGGTTAAGCTGGAGTTGCCTGAGAGTTCAATCAGTGGCCAACCCTCTACTAGCACGACATCAGGAGAGGTTGCAAAGCCTTTTAGGTGTGGCAGGGATGAGGTGGATAGGTCGCCCTTAGGGGGGGGACCTGCCAACTCCTAGACCCGCGTCCTCCTTTTCGGGTTGTTTGGCCATAATGGGTTTAACAACAGGTTCGGAGGGTTGGCATGAGTTAGTCAAGGCTAGGACTCAACTCACCGAGGGTTGGGGTGGGTTGCATGGGGTTAGAACACCAAATGGGGGTGCGACTCCTAAAGGCTTAAATAGGGCCAGGCGGAGGGCTGACAGCAGTGGTTGTGATTGATGAGCCAAGTTGAGAGCCTCGGCGGAATGTTCTTGCTCAAGGCTAGCTCTTTTATGGACTGAAATGGTGTGGAAGGCGAATTGGGAAAGAAAAGTGGTTGTTAGGACACTCACCTACCCAATAAGGGTTTCTAGTCACGCCAACAGTGAGACCCTTTCCTTGAGGTCATTGGTGTTGCAACGATTTTGGGTTCATACACACAATGATGCATTGAAGTCTCGCTCCATGACACGCGTCAATAACACCAAGAAATGGAACAACTCAAGCACAAACCCTCACAATAATTTTGAATGAGTAACCCCGTTGGGACATGTTTACATTTAGAGGAATATTCCCTAAAAAAGTGATAATTCTTTGAAGGTGTTGCCAATAGAAAGGTCATAAATGATGTCACCCGTGTGTGTGGCATCCTAGTGACAACACTATTGGTACCTTCTAAAATCCACTAAGCTCTCTCTACTGCCTAATCAATTAAAAAATAGGATTGACAAAAGTGAAAAGTACAAAAATACCCCCATATATATTTACATCCAAGTATACTATATTTTTTCCATCCTCCCTCAGCCACAATACCCAAGATTACTATTTCTAACAAATCTCCTCCTCAAAGAATTTTCTACCAACCTCTTCCTTTTATTACCTTACATCTAAGCATGTCACTCTTAGACACAAAAAAAAAAAGAAAAAAAAAGTTAATCTTTTTTATCTTGTTCCTTACTTTTCCAGTGTTCTAAAAGGCGCGCCTAGGCTTGAGACTTGGGAGAAACGCCCCGCCTTAAACCTTTTACGCCTTATTCTTGGTAAAAAGCTTAAGACGCACTTTTTTTAAAAAGAAAAGCACTTCACATTCAAAACAATCAAAAGGCAACGGGTATCCCAAACCTCTCTGCCTCTCGTCCAAAAAAGCACGCGTTTTTTCTTTTTTTTCCTTAGTATTTAAAAAAAATAGTATCTTTGTTTGCATATATTCAGACATATTTTAAGGTACGTACCATTTTAGTATTTTTAATAGCCTTGTTATAGTTAAAATTGTTGAAATATATTAAAAAAGGCCTAAACATCTTTTCACGCCTTTTTATGCCTAAGGCCAGCCTAGGCTTCTAAGGCTTGGCCTCGACGCCTCGGTCACGCCCCGCGTTTTTTAGAATCTGGCTTTTCAACAAGAGACCCAGCGACAAAAGGCTGAACATTACCACACCCCTCATTGTTCCACTTTTCCAGTCCTACTAAAATAACTTTATTTCTTCTGGTCAACGCAAAACCAGCATTCTACGCAGTAAGGTCTCTGGAACCAATCCCTAAACCAATCAACAAAACTTTCTGCCAAAGCGACATACTCTCAAATCTGAAAGGACCCTTACCGCACGCACACAATTGTTAGCCCCCGAGACGACCATTACCAATGTTGTTAACCCCCTCTCCATCTTTTTCAATTTTTCTGAACATGAAAGCTTCCTCTTGTTTACCTCATTAAACAATTCAATTTTTTTTCCACATCCTCCGATAGTGAACAAAACACTATTCTCCAATTCCTTTTGACTGAGGAACACATTGCTGTCACAAGCCTCTGTTTGTGGCCCCATAAAAGCCTTTTGGCATTAAAATAAAAATTCTAACTGACAGATTCTCAATCCACCCAAGTCACCTCCAAAACCAATGCAGCCCAACCTCATTAGCATAAATTATGATTTGATTTAGTTTAGGATTCCAAGAGATCGGTATGAAATAAGGATGTATACTCTTGGCACATGCACGTATATCAATGATGCATATCCACGGGCATGATTTTCACATCTCCATGAAAAAAAATCTTGGTAACCTCTTCCCAAAAAATAAAAGATTAGATGCATATATAACAGAAAACAAGAAAAGAAATGCAGAAATGAAAAGTCCAGAAAATTTTGACCAATTATTCATGATAAACAGCAAAAAAATGAAAGAAAAACTGTTGAAGTGATGCAATAGTTGGATATTCAAGGAATCATATTTCTGATGTATAAAAGGAGGGGGGGGGGGGGGGGGGGGGGGGGGGGGGGGGTACCTTATTACCCATTACAAAGTTTAGTGAACCAATCCCACGTCTTGTGTCAGCATCATCCAGAACATCGTCATGAAGAAGGCTAGCGACCTAAGATAGATAAGCGAATAAGTTACTAGGGAAGCATTGATGAGCAAGTCATTGATCTAAAAGAAAAACTACGTCCTATTTAAATGGCTTCAAATAAAGCCAAGAGCATCTTCCTGGTAACTAAATCCCAGTTCTGTAAAGAAACTCATTTTCTACAAGTGGGTTATTTCAGTAAGACATCCCATACAAGCCAATATATGCAATCACGGTTAGGTTTGTGAAACTGAAGATTTAACAATTCAAACCTTATAAAGCTATAATAGATAACAATAATACGATCTTCATCTTTCATTAAGTTTATTTTTTGAAGGAAAAAAAAATAGAAAGCTTGCAAATGTTTAGTAATGCAATACAATATTAATATATCTTAGAAAAATAACCACTCAACAAATAATCTTAAAAAAATAACCATTCAACAACATATTAAACATAAAACTACTCAAAAAAATATAAAGAAACAAACACGATATATAAAGATGAGATACCCACATTTTCTCAAAAAATATATGTTCTTACCACTTTATTTTAAATTTTTCGTTATTACAATTTAACCCCATGTTCTTGCATTTAAATTTAAAAGTTTGCACTCGGTGTGTCCCACATGTGTCACGCATGTCCAATTTGATAAATATATGAAGAAGAAATTGGGACACTCCTTTTTACGTGCCCAACACGTGTCCCAGCGTGTCGATGGGTGTCTGAGTTTGACACACGTCTCGAGGGCCTTTGGAAAGTGTAGGTGCTTCATAACCTCTATCCCCTAACAATGAATGATGATAAGACAACTGGTAACGTTAAATTCTGATGTGTATGGAATTTATAGCGACACGTGGCGTGTGGTTGTGCCTCCGGGAGAAGACTATCTTTTATTTTTTATTATTAGTTTAGGGTTTGTTGTCATTTTCTTTTATTTTTAGTCTTTTATTAGTCTCCAAGCATGTTTGGGGCTAATGAGTTATTTTTAGTTATTAGTTGTCCTTTTTGTTCTTTTGGGTATTAGCTTGGCTAGCAAACTAACCTCTCCCACCTTGAATACTGAGAATTGAGAATAGAGAGAGAAAGAAACCCATTTCATTAGTTTAGTTTATTTTTTTTTGTTGTTGTTGTTGTGTAGTTAATAGTTGTATAGTGTAATAATAACGCTTCCGCATTTGTATATTTACATCAAATTGGTATCAGAGTTGCGTTTGTTCTTGGTATTCGTCGCGGTGCGTGAAGCGTGTAACGAGTTGTGATTCTAATTCTGGCAACCCTTCAATTGGTAGATTGATAAATGTCCAAATGGGAATTGGGTGGATGGAAACCCTAATTCCATCACCGCTAAAAAGGGGGATACCAACCCTTTTAGCCTCCTCCACCCTCCATCTCCACCACCACCTTCCTCCACCTCCACTTCCTACCGCCACACAAACACCACCCGTTTACATAAATCTCCGTCTTCTATTTTTACCCAAACCCTAACCTAAGAAACCCACAACCCCAAATTGAAACCCTAACCCTAGTCTTCAAGAACCCAAGAATCTACAAACCCTAGCCCCCCTGGACAGCCGCCGACCACCCCACCCCTGTTCCGACCTCCATCCGGCCACTCACTGCTACCCCACTGCCCACCAGCCCCTGCCGACCAAACCCCGTAGCAGTTGACCACTCCTAGCCCCTCGGCGATCCCCTCCCCACTGCCGACAGCCTTCGGCCACTTTCCCAAACTCCGTTCAGCCCCTAGGTCTTTTCCAGTGTCGATTCACCTCCCAGGTGATCGACGAGGCCCCTACCATAGATTTCGGGCCCCATCTCACTAAAAATCACTCCGGCCGAGACCAATACCCTTCTGCCAACGTCGAACCACCATTTAGGTGGCCGACGATCCTTCTTCCGGTTCGGATCCACTAGGGTTTTGCCCTAGAAATCCCCCCCCCCCCCCATCTCTTTTCCAGATCTGCCAAACCCTATTCCCACCACATCCTTTTACCCTTTTACTCTTCCCCTTTTACCCTTTGAGTTTCGGCTTGCGGTTGGGCGTCCCCTTTTACCCTTTGAGTCGATCTCACCCTCCCTATTGACCTATAATTCGGTCAATTTTTTACACAACACGTGACTTCCATGAGAAATGCATCCCACTTGGGATCCATTTTCCGACTATTTGCCACTTTTCAGCCCAACTTTCCGGAACATCGCCGTCTTCAGTCTACTTATTTTGCCATTGTACTCGCAAAGGCGCGATCGCCGGAGTTACCTTCCGTTCAGATTCAAGGGTCCACCAAGCAAAATTGCAACCATGTGCTCGTGGTGTTGAGAAGGCGGATATGGTCGTCAGTTTTTGGTTGCTCAGAGTCCGTAGGGCGACCTCGTTGAGATTCGAGTATATTAGGCCCAATTGTTCCATATGGATCTAACCAAATGATTAGGCATAAATTCTTCCTAATTTATCCCTTAATTTAGTTACTTTTAGCATCTCGAACAACGTAATCGATTTGACTTTATCTCATAATCTTGCTACTGACTTATCCTAACGAGTACACCGAGTTTCTGGTATTTCGTATTGATTTTACAGGTATTTGATGTCAAGAAAAAAAAAAGAAATCGGAAGAATCGAGAAACGAAAAGAAGGAAAGTCAAAAGGGCAAAAGTGTAATTTCTACCCGGAATTCGGATGAGGCACCTAAAGAGAAGTTGAAGAAATCAAATTCATAAGCACATAGGAAGAAACGGTACCTCAATCGGAGTCCCGGAACAAAAGTTATGAGCAGTCAAAGTTGGAGAAAAAAGTCAAATAAGCAGACCGATCCGCAGTAGCCCGGACCGGTCCGCTGTGCCATACTCCAGAAGACCCCGGATCGAAGGCAAACTGAAGAGGGATGAAAAATAAAAGAACCGGTCCACCAGAAAAATAAAAGAACCGATCCGCATGGAAGGCAGACCGATCCGCCCAAGTCCCGGACCGGTCTGACTGTCGAGATTTTGTAAACTTATCCTTCTCCTATGAAGAGTCCTAGTGTAACTAAAACTCTTGAATTTTTGTAGGGTATATAACCCGATTTATTATCATTATTTGTACGGAGAATTAGTATAATTTTTCCTTCTTTCCAGAAAACCCTAGTTTAGATACAGTTTACAATTTTGATTCCAATAGTGAAGGTTATTCAGAATTTTGTGTTCTTAATTACTGCTATTACTGCTTTGGTAAGATTAGTGAGTTATTTCTTCTCTTTAATTCCTTTCTACAACATTCCACAAATTTTCCTTATTTTAATTATGGTTTTCTGCACATCAAACACTGTTTCCATTACTTTCAGCATGCTAGGCTAGATTTTTCAAGGCCGGGATACATGAACCCAACCTGATGTGATAGTTGCATGTGTATAACATTAATCCTCTGAATTTAATGATTGATTACGACCGTATTGCGTAGGAACATAACAATTGTAGATCTTTAGATCTCGTTTGCTTCGGAGTAACCGGGATGCTTTAGAATACAATTTAAGTGTAACTATCGTGATACCGATTTACTCGTCCTCAGATTAACTATATTGCAGGCTTGAACCTCATATACGTAATGCTTGGGAGTACTAAATTCTGGGCCTAATTAATCAGTTAAATTTACGATTAGTATTATAACTGCAATACACTTGGGTTGGGGGATTGTATTCCCGTCCTGTTTTTCTCATCATATAGTTTAAAGTTTTAAATCATTCTTCATCAGTATTTTAGGTAATTTAGTATAATTGCATCTTTTCATAATTTCATATTTGCATCTAGTATAGTCATTCTCAAAACCAAATCATTTTTCCTTTCTTTTTAGAGTCAGAGTTAGGATTCATTCGTATTTCCCGTCGTTACAACTTCGTTGTCCTAGTTCCCTGTGGATACAATCCCGACTTACCGGGTTTATTACTAACGTGACAGGCTTGCACTCGAGCCTAGAGTGAACGCACATTAGAGACACTTTCTGAGTCGCGTCAAGTTTTTGGCGCCGTTGCCGGGGAATTAGGTAGACTTAGGATTAGATCGAGTCAATCTAAAACTTTGACTAAAAATTTCAAAAAATCCAAGAACATAAAAATAATTTCAAAAAGCACAAAAAGATTCACCATCATCTCTCACAAGCTATTAATGCAAAATTCTGAACTCACTCCCACACCCCATAATACTCCAACCAGCATTCACGAAAATCCAATCGTTGAGTACAACCCCGATAGCCCCCACACTCCTAACGCCCCACAGTTCTGGATTCCACCTCCCACGCCGTCACACTCAATCTCAAATAACACTCTGTTTTCCTTCCTAGGACACACCTCCGAACACACTTCGAGCACGCCAAGTGAGAGCACTGAGTCGTTAAGAGAGAGAGATGTCGCAACACGGTAGTGCAGCCGCCGGTGAGGAAGAGGCCCCATACCGCCCGCTGAGAGAAATCTTATATCCCGAGCGCACTGTCACTCCGAGATGCATTATACTCCCGTATAATGCCGGGCAATTTCGTTTTAAAAATGGGATGATCCAGATGTTACCCCATTATCATGGTATGGATTCTGAAAAGCCATATCTCCATATCAGGGAATTTGAGGATGTGTGTGATACTCTCAATGATCAAACTTGCACACAAGAGGTAATCCGCCTCAAACTCTTCCCCTTCTCACTAAAAGATAAAGCAAAGACCTGGCTATGGTCTCTACCTCCAAGCTCGATTCCATCTTGGAACGAGTTGCAATCTAGATTTCTCAAGAAATTCTTCCCACCACATCGAACGATCTCCATAAAGGCTCAAATTCAAGCATTCAGACAATCTGAAAATGAGCCATTTCATCGATGTCACGAGCGTTTCAATGAGTTAGTTGCTTCATGCCCCCATCATGGATTTGATACGACACAAATCATTTCTTTTCTCTATAATGGGTTGAACCTTACTTCCAAGCAACTCGTTGAAACCATGGGTAGTGGTCCGTTTGTCGATTTAGATGCCCACGATGCTGAGCTTCACCTGAGGTATGTCGCCGAGACTACCCAATCCTGGGATACTTCTGATCCTAATGCTCAAAATCGAAATCGTCAAGTGACCACCACTCCGCCGGCGTCCGGGCTATTTCACGTAGATAAGAGTTCTATGACGGACAGTCGATTAGATACGCTCGAGAAGGATTTCGAGACCTATGTGAGGTCTATGGAAGAGGACCAACTGGATCCATCCCAAATCCCGTCGAGAAGGTGTGTGCGATATGTGAGGCGGGACATTCAACTGAGGAATGCCCGACTATACCCGCCTACAAAGTGATGCTTCAAGAGCAAGTTAATGGTATAGGAGGATTTAAGGGTAATTTCGGTGCACCGCACGGGAATTCTTACAACCCTTCATGGAAAAACCATCCTGGTTTTAGCTATGGGCAACAAAATGCTGCGATGAACCCTACTTCACATGTTGCCCCTCCTCCACCACAACACTTTCAACAAGCGCCACACATGCAAGGACATGTGCAAGCACCACCTCAAGGAGCATATATCCCGCCACCGCGGAGAACTCTCGAGGATACTATGAATCAATTCATCACTAGCCAGACTGCAACCAATGCTAGATATGATCGCCTGATTAGCGACATAAATACAAGTCTGTCAAAGATACAATCCTCGTTGAGTGTTCAAGAGAAGGGCAACTTTCCTGTCCAGGGCCAAAGACCTCCCCAAGGTCAAACTAGTGTTAGCTCCACCTCTACTGAACATCAGGAGCAATGTCAAGCTGTGACCACTCTTCGTAGTGGGAGAGTCGTTGATTTATCACCTCCCCCACGCGACACAACGAAAGACAAGGAGATTTCGCCCGGCACGAAAGAGGCCGAAGATGTCCCCTTAAATGAGAGTGACAAATAAGACACTAGTGAGCCCGAGGTAGTCGTGAAACCACCCTCCGCGGCACCGTTTCCTCAAAGGTTGATTCCCTCACATAAAGGAAACCCACGTGATGACGTGCTAGAAGTGCTAAAGCAAGTAAAACTGAACTTACCTTTCCTCGATGCCATTAAGCAAATTCCAGCTTATGCTAAAGTCATCAAAGACTTGTTGACGGTAAAGAGAAAGATGAAGGTAAAGAAAAATGTCTTTTTAGCCCAGAACGTGAGCTCCATTCTACTGAACGATCTCCCGCCTAAATTTAAAGATCCCGGTGCACCCACCATTTCCTGCATCATTGGAGAAAACAAAATCGAAAAAGCCTTACTTGATTTGGGAGCAAGTGTCAATATCCTCCCCTATTCCATTTATAGACAACTTGATTTGGGTGATCTCAAGCCCACAAAAGTCACTCTCCAATTAGCGGATTGAACCGTGAAGATCCCAAGAGGCATAGTTGAGGACATGATTGTCCAAGTTGACACTTTCTACTTCCCGGTAGACTTTGTCATTTGGGACACGGAGCCCTCCTTCACCTCGAGCAACCATGTTCCCATCATCCTTGGACACCCGTTCTTAGCTACGGCTAACGCAATCATCAATACTCGGAATGGGCGAATGCAACTCACCTTTGGGAACATGACCTTAGAGACCAACATCTTCCACATAGCCCAACATATGGGGGAAGAAGATGATCTTCATGCGGTGAGCTTCATAGATGAGATAGTAGAGGAGTATTTTGAGGAGAATTATTGTGGCGACGCCTTAGGGTCCTGTTTAGTGTCGAGACACGAGAGTGAGGGGACGTACACCGACTACGAGAGGGAGATTGGGGAGTTAAGAGAGTTACTCGATGAGAGAGCGTCGGGCGAGGACGCGAGAGATGTAAATTGGGTTTCTAGATTCGAGGAATTACCACCAAGGGATACACGCATGGTTCCCTCCGACGAAAAATTTCCAACCCTTGAATTGAAGAAACTCCCTTCCCATATTAAATACGCATACCTAGGAGAGGATGAGACATTTCCTGTTGTTGTCTCCTCTAGCCTAGACGAAGAGCAGGAGGGTAAATTGTTAAAAATTCTGAGAAAGCACCAAAGTGCTTTTGGTTGGTGCATCGCTGATTTGAAGGGGATAAGTCCTTTGATTTGCACTCACAAGATCCATCTCGAAGAGGATGTCAAGCCCTTAAGAGAAATGCAAAGAAGGCTAAATCCCAATATGAAAGAAGTAGTGAGAACCGAGATTATCAAATTATTGGATGCCGGGATTATCTACCCAATCTCGGATAGCAAGTGGGTGAGCCCTATTCAAGTCGTCCCGAAGAAGTCGGGCATGACAGTGATTGAGAATGTCAAGGGAGAGCTAGTTCCCCAACGTACCACCACCGGGTGGCGCGTTTGCATTGATTTATCGGAAACTCAAGGCGGGAACTAGGAAAGACCATTTCCCCTTGCCATTTATTGATCAAATGCTTGAGAGAGTAGCGGACCACCCTTACTATTGCTTCCTCGATGGTTATTCCGGATATAACCAGATTGAGGTAGATGTACTTAACCAGGAGAAAACGACCTTCACTTGCCCTTTTGGTACGTTTGCCGACAAACATATGCCATTCGACTTGTGTAATGCACCCGCGACCTTTCAAAGGTGCATGTTGAGCCTATTTAGCGACATGGTCGAGAGAGGACTCGAAGTGTTCATGGACGATTTCAGCGTTTTTGGCACCTCTTTCGATCGTTGTCTAGAAAAACTGGAAAAAGTACTTGCCCGGTGTGTGGAAAAGAACTTAGTGCTGAATTGGGAAAAATGCCATTTCATGGTCACCGGGGGAATAGTTCTTGGCCACATAATATCATCCAAGGGAATAAAAGTTGATAGGGTAAAAATAGATGTCATAGTTGATCTTCCCCCACCAAAATTGCTAAAAGACGTGCGCTCTTTCTTGGGCCACTCGGGGTTTTATAGAAGGTCCATTAAGGACTTTAGCGCCATCGCTAGACCCTTAAGCAACCTACTCATGAAGGACACCCCATTTGAGTGGACAGGAGCATGTCAAAGCTCTTTTGAAAAACTGAAAACCATGCTTGTGTCCGCTCCCATCATGCAAGTTCCGGATTGGTCTTTACCATTCGAACTTATGTGTGATGCTAGTGATTTTGCGATAGGGGTTGTTTTGGGCCAAAGAAAAGATAAGCAGGCTCATGTCATCTATTGCGCTGGCCGGACTCTTACCGGACCACAACTCAACTACTCTACCACGGAGAAGGAGTTGCTAGCGGTAGTCTTTGCCCTTGATAAATTCCGATCATACCTTATCGATTCTCCCATTACTTGCTTCACCGACCGCGCGGCTTTGAAATACCTACTTGCAAAGAAAGATGCAAAGCCGCGCCTCATAAGGTGGATCCTACTCCTACAAGAGTTCAATCTCTCCATTAAAGATAAGAAAGGAGTAGACAACGTCGTTGCCGACCACTTATCACGGCTTTCGTCCGACGTACCTAGTGATCCCATACCCATAGACGAATACTTTCCGGATGAGCAACTTTTTGCTACCTCTTCTTTGCCCTGGTTTGCGAACATCGTGAATTACCTTGTCACAGGAGCCGTCCCTCCCGATTGGACAACGCAAGATAAGAAGAGATTTATTACTTGGTCGCGCATGTTTTTCTATGACGATCCCTTCCTTTTTAAATATTGCGCCGACCAAATCATCCGACGATGTGTACCGGATGACGAGATCCCGAAAGTCATCCAGTTTTGTCATTCGGAAGCTTGTGGAGGCCACTTTTCGACGAAAAAGACGGCCGCTAAAATTCTGCAATGCGGCCTCTATTAGCCCACAATATTCCGGGATGTGAACGCTGCTTGTAAATCTTGCAATAGGTGCCAACGGATGGGAGCCATTACCCGATGAGACATGATGCCTCTTACCCCATACTCATCATTGAGATCTTGGACTGTTGGGGTATTGACTTCATGGGTCCTTTCCCCCATCCTTTGGTTTCCTATACATCCTTGTCGCGGTAGACTACGTTTCTAAATGGGTGGAAGTTATAGCTACCAAGACAAATGACAACAAAGTGATGATAAAATTTCTGCAGGAACACATACTTTCCCACTTCGGTGCTCCGAAAGCGATAATCAGCGATAATGGCACGCACTTTTGTAATAGGCCATTCGCGAAGCTCATGAGAAAGTATGGTGTCGTTCACAAGGTTGGAACGACTTATCACCCACAAACGAATGGAAAAGCCAAACTAGCGAATCGGGAAATCAAGAACATTCTTGAAAAGACCGTCAATATTACCCGGAAAGATTAGTCACTTAGATTGAACGATTCGCTATGGGCCTATCACACCGCATATAAAAATCCACTCGGCATGTCCCCTTTCCGCTTTGTGTATGGCAAACCTTGCCATCTTCCCGTGGAGTTAGAACACAAGGCGTATTGGGCAATTAAGGAGTTAAACTATGCCATGGATAAGGATGGTGAAGCTCGCAAGCTTCAAATAAATGAGTTAGAAGAAATACGCAATGATGCGTATGAGAATGCTAAAATTTCCAAAGAAAGGATGAAACTCGCTCACGATAGCATCATTCGATGCAAAGAGTTTCTTCCCGGGAAAAAATTGCTTCTTTATAACTCTCGGCTTCATCTCTTTTCGGGTAAGTTGCGGTCCCGATAGTCTGGCTCGTTCGTTGTGAAGAATGTTTTCCCTCACGGAGCTGTTGAATTAGACGATTTGAAAGGGGGAAATACATTCAAAGTAAATGGATAACGCCTAAAGTCATATCTAGAGGCGTGTGTGGAAGAAGTCGACACCGTTTGGTTGTCGGACCCCGTTTACGGGGTAGAGTGAGCTGTTACAGCAAGGTCGTCGCACCCCCGACACTTATGGGGTGAGAGTCGTGTGTGTAGTGAGAGTCGTGTGTGTAGTGAGCGTCGATAGGATTAGGGTACATTCGGGAGAAAGCATTCACATTTTCGGGAAATTGAGTCAAGATGCATTGACCAGTGATATCGAGAGGTTTTAATCCAAAATTGATCGGGAGTATGTTGTAAAAGTGAAAATTTTCGGAGAAGAGAGATCGAAATTAAGTTAGGGGGGAAATTCAGCGCAAACACAAGAGCCGGACCGGTTCCTTTTTTTTTAGGGCCTGACCGGTTCCTTTAATTTTGAGCCGGACCGGTCCGGTAGTCGAATTGGTCTGCATATTAAAGGACTGGACCGGTCCGCTTTCTGCAGATCTGTTTTCCCCCTTCCCAAGGTTCACCCCCCTTCTCCCCAATCCCCTTCATTCCATCCAATTCGTCTCCCCAACTCCCAACCCTTCCCTTTCCCTCCCAAATACACCACCCCCTTTTCCCTCCAAACCTTTTACCTCCAACTCCTAACCCTACCTACCCCTTTCACATATAAATAACCACCCATCCCCTCCCTTTCTCTCCATACCTTCAACCATCACTCCTCTCTTCTCTCCCTAAATTTCCAGCAAACCCTCTCCCTGTTCTCATGGCCCAAAGAGCTGCCCCCACCAAGTACGACTCCACCGACATCCTCCCCTCCGGCCATGGGGAATTCCGTTCCCGCCAAGAGGAACGTTGGTGCCATCGGTTTTTCGTCCCGGATCGCAAACTCCATATGGAGCGCACTGTCCAATGGACCGGTCTGCCCAACTCCGTCACCGCCCTATTCATGGCTAGAGGTTGGTGCCGATTCCTCAATGAACCGTATGAAGCGGTTTGGGCAGCCGAGGTCCGCTCCTTTTATGGCACCCTTGTTCGGACGGGCCAATTCGAGGCTCAAGCGTACGTGGATGGTACCGCCATTCCCTTTTCTTTGGCTCTTCTCACGGCCAAGTTGGCCGAATACGATGTTCCGGATGTCCAAGAATTCACCTATCCAAGGAACGTCGCACCGGTCGCCAAAGACGTGATCATGGAACGCATTGCCCCGGATGTTGCATGGCCGGGGCAAACCGTCCCCGCTGGACGCCTTAATGAGAAGGCGCGGCTCACTTTTCAAATAGTGTGTGCCAACATCTTGTAAACGTCCAACGACTCCGCGATGCGGCCCCGTCAGGCCACATTGACCTATCACCTATTTGATCCACACACTTCCATCCACTTGGCCCGAACCCTGTATGCCGACATCATCACCGCGACCTTGGATGAGAAAGGTGCTGCCCCACTTCCCTATGCAAGATTGATCACCTCCATCCTCAAGGATGCTGGCATAGCGGCGCCACTCGATCGTATTCGCATTACCGGTCCTTTTGGACAGGGGACCCGCACTAAGAGCGTCAAACAGCTAGCTGTCCTTCGGGCAAGGAGGGGAAGTGATAGCGAAGAGGAGGCTGCCTCGAGCGAGAGCGACGAAGAGGAAGAAGAGGCAGTCGGTGCGGTTGTCGAAATGGGGGATGTCGGTCCGGATGAAGAGTCGGCGGACGAAGAGGACGATCCTGATTTTGAATGGGTAGTTAGTGACCTCACGAACCGGATGGCAGCACTGTAGACGAGTTTCGACAACTTCTTGACCGATTACCGTCGCGATACGAGCTTGATGTTCCGTTTCCAAGCGGACATATACCGACGCCAAGGGGATCCTAATGAGCCCCTGCAATCCTATTTCTATGACCCCTATGGCCCCGACGCGCCCGGTTCTTCCCAACCCCCGCCCCAGTGAAGCTTGATGTGGTTATGGCAGTTTTTATTTGTTTTTCCTGTTCACATGTTTAAATGTTTTTCCTTGTAATTGTACCACAGTCTTGTTTGCTATAAAATCTGCATTTTCACCATTTGTTTGTTTTATTTATCGCACTTATTATTTTGCCTTGTTTAAATTTTAGTCCTTTTTGCTTGAGGACAATGCAAAAGTCTAAGTTAGGGGGGGTCACAAGTGCGTATTTCTAAAACTTCACAAATTTTCAAAATGCCCAGAAATTTCCAAAAAAATCATAAAATTTTGAAAAACCCAAAAATATTTTTGTTCAAAATAAATAAAAATTGGAATTCAAATTTTTCAAAAATATAATTAAAAGTCGATTTAAAGCCTCAAGTTGTAAAATTCAACATACACAAAGCCGAAATTGACTAAAGATGGAAATTGAGCGAAAATTGACGACTTAGCGAATAAGTGTGGAGATTAACAAACCCGGTGAGATTCGAACCTATCACTTTTTGCGAGTTTTTAAATCAATCCGAGTTAATTGTTAACTCAAAGTTCTTTCCAGCGCCTAAAAAGTCGTCGAGAATCTCAATCCTTTCATTTTGATCGGTTGTGAAAAACGCGTGTGATATTGCTTTGAAAAACGTGCCAAAATTGATCTCTAAACTTAATTCATCTCGAAACGCATATGGTAACGCAATTGGTATTTTGGACAATGAAGTAGGCTCTCGTTTGTCACCCAAAAATATTGGCCAGAAAAAGTAGCGAAAAAAATTACCCCCTTTTGTAACCCAAATTGAGCCAAATAAATTTTTTCCTTTTCGTTTGATAACCCGAAAAACCATATTAGCCCGGAATTGTGAAAATTGAATAATCATCAATTTAAGTCCAAAAGTGCATACAAAGGGGAAAGAAAAAATAGATATGCTCAACAAAAATAGCAAGAAAAGAAAATAAGTGAAAAATAGAAAGATATAGAAAAAGAAGAAAAAATGAGCAATTGCCCGGAAAAAGCACAAATGGACATCATAAATGACTTTTCCAATTCCAATCCTTCCTACCATTTTTACTCCATATACCTTAAAACCCGAAAAAGTCGTAACCGAGTCTAAATTGCGAAAATCGGTTACCGCGTGGAGGGCTAATACACCAAAAGATAATAAAAGAGAGTGAATGCGCGAAAAAGAGGCAATGTTCTCGTTTTTAAAACCGTAATCCATTGATGAGATCCTATCACTATAAAATTTCCGTCTTTCTACTTGTGTGCGTGACTTTGCGTCCATTATATTTACTCTTTATATCACGCATACCGAGAGAATAACCACATTTCGAGTGATTCGTTTGTGAGAGCATCCCATGAGATTTTGAAATCAAAACGAATTTTCGGATAAGTAACGTAATGATCAATCGGTGGAAATTGGCGGTTAAATTTCTAGCTTCGCACACATGCACTATGATTTGAGACTAGTGAACATGACCTGATGATGACTATTTTCTGGGAAAGTTTGAATTGTACAATTTTTGCATATTTTGAATCTTCTTTGAGTCGAATTTTGTCGGTATATTCACTGCAAACCCTCACGAGACACAACTCGTCCTACTAGGGTAACCTAGGGGTTTAAAGGCTTGTTGCATACGCTAAATGCAATCGCTTGCCCGCGAAAAAGGTATTCTATCCCAATAAAATGTTTTTCAAGAGTTGAGCCTTGCTATGATTCTTTTACATTGCTCGGGACGCACAAAGTTCTAAGTTAGGGGGGTTTGATTAGGCATAAATTCTTCCTAATTTATCCCTTAATTTAGTTACTTTTAGCATCTCGAACAACGTAATCGATTTGACTTTATCTCATAATCTTGCTACTGACTTATCCTAACGAGTACACCGAGTTTCTGGTATTTCGTATTGATTTTACAGGTATTTGATGTCAAGAAAAAAAGAAAGAAACCGGAAGAATCGAGAAACGAAAAGAAGGAAAGTCAAAAGGGCAAAACTGTAATTTCTACCTGGAATTCGGATGAGGCACCTAAAGAGAAGTTGAAGAAATCAAATTCATAAGCACATAGGAAGAAACAGCACCTCAATCGGAGTCCCGGAACAAAAGTTATGAGCAGTCAAAGTTGGAGAAAAAAGTCAAATAGGCAGACCGGTCCGCAGTAGCCCCGGACGGGTCCGCTGTGCCATACTCCAAAAGACCCTGGATCGAAAGCAAACCGAAGAGGGATGAAAAATAAAAGAACTGGTCCGCCAGAAAAATAAAAGAACCGATCCGCATGGGAGGCAGACCGATCCGCCTAAGCCCCGGACCAGTCCGGTTGTCGAGATTTTGTAAACTTATCCTTCTCCTATGAAGAGTCCTAGTGTAACTAAAACTCCTGAATTTTTGTAGGGTATATAAACCCAATTTATTATCATTATTTGTACGGAGAATTAGTATAATTTTCCCTTCTTTTCAGAAAACCCTAGTTTAGATACAGTTTACAATTCTGATTCCAATAGTGAAGGTTATTCAGAATTCTGTGTTCTTAATTACTGCTGTTACTGCTTTGGTAAGATTAGTGAGTTATTTCTTCTCTTTAATTCCTTTCTACAACATTCCACAAATTTTCCTTAGTTTAATTATGGTTTTCTGCACATCAAACACTGTTTCCATTACTTTCAGCATGCTAGGCTAGATTTTCCAAGGCCGGGATACTTGAACCCAGCATGATGTGATAGTTGCATGTGTATAACATTAATCCTCTGAATTTAGCGATTGATTACGACCGTATTGCGTAGGAACATAACAATTGTAGATCTTTAGATCTCGTTTGCTTCGGAGTAACTGGGATGCTTTAGAATACAATTTAAGTGTAACTATCGTGATACCGATTTACTCGTCCTCAGATTAAGTATGATGCGGGCTTGAACCTCATATACGTAATGCTTGGGAGTACTAAATTCTGGGCTTAATTAATCAGTTAAATTTACGATTAGTATTATAACTGTAATACACTTGGGTTGGGGGATTGTATTCCCGTCCTGTTTTTCTCATCATATAGTTTAAAGTTTTAAATCATTCTTCATCAGTATTTTAGGTAATTTAGTATAATTGCATCTTTTCATAATTTCATATTTGCATCTAGTATAGTCATTCTCAAAACCAAATCATTTTTCCTTTCTTTTTAGAGTCAGAGTTAGGATTCATTCGTATTTCCCGTCGTTACAACTTCGTTGTCCTAGTTCCCTGTGGATACGATCCCGACTTACCGGGTTTATTACTAACGTGACAGGCTTGCACTTGAGCCTAGAGTGAACGCACATTAGAGACACTTTCTGAGTCGCGTCACCAAAGTTCAGCTAGACTATTTGCATGTTGGAATTAATTTGGGTTTTACTTTGGAAGCTAACACTTGTTGCGATTCGTGTAAATTTGGTATTGATGAGTCACCCCTCCAAGCTCGAGGACGAGCTTTTTCGAAGGCGAGGAGAATGATATGTATGGGATTTATAGCGACACGTGGCACGTGGTTGTGCCTTCGGGAGAAGACTATCTTTTATTTTCTATTTTTAGTTTAGGGTTTATTGTCATTTTTTTTATTTTTAGTCTTTTATAAGTCTCCAAGCATATTTGGGGCTAATGAGTCATTTTTAGTTATTAGTTGTCTTTTTGGTCTTTTGGATATTAGCTTGGCTAGCAAGCTAACCTCTCCTATCATTGGCCCTCATTTGTAAACACACCTTGAATATTGAGAATTGAGAATAGAGAGAGAAAGAAACTCATTTCATTAGTTTAGTTTATTTGTTGTTGTTGTTGTTGTTGTTTGTGTAGTTAATAGTTATGTAGTGTATTCCGCATCTGTAGATTTACATCAAATTCTTTTTCAGCTTAAATTGTATCCCAGTCTCAACTTCCATTATATTCTCTGATCCTTGTTGATTAAACCAGGAACCCTCCTTTCCAAGTTATCTCTACATTTTTCAGGTTATTTTTTACTTCTAAAAGCCTAATGGCAAGTCACATCACATCTTTACTCTAGCGTCTGGTAATATAGTTCGATCTTTATTGGATTTTATTCTCCTACAAAAATCCAATTGTAATATTATTGATCTCTGTAATAAAACACATGATAACTTCCAAAATAAATAACTCCAGTATCCCTTTTCAAAAGTTCACTTATACCATAATTCATCTATAAAAGAGTATCAGAAATCAAGTAGCATGATAAGAATTGGAAAGTGATATGGACTCGGCATGAATTACATGGAACAATTTAATAAAGCATTCTTTTGTGGTGTTGTATTGATTTATGTTTGGCATGGCATGTTTTGTTGGAGAGATGCTAAAAATGGAAAAAGAATATCTATGGGATAAAATAAAATTTCTGACTGTGTTATGGGCTTCAACATCTGCATCTTTATCAGGATTGAGGGTTTCATTAGAGGGAGGTCATTTCTTGAGGTGGTGTATTTTTTGTATCAGTTAAATGTTTTAGTAGCTGTGAGTCAACGTTGCAGTTGGGCCTTTGTTTTTGTGTTTGTGGCTGAGCAATTGGGCTACATTTCGTGTTTATATATGTATGGGAGCACAAGGCTCCCGTTTAACTACAGGGTCTGGGAGAGGCGGATGTCGGTTGGCCTTATCCCCATATATGGAGAGGTTGTTCCCATGTCTCGAACCGGAGACCAATACATACCTTCTTTTATATTGTAATCCTGGAGGGTCTCTCATCCTCTCTGCCACGTATATATATATTCTTAGCAATGACAGTCTTGTTTCTTATCTCACAAGCACAAAAATAAAAGCACCCTTCTTCCACGATCCCTTGAGACAAATTCATCTAAAGACAAATAGAACTATAAAGACATTGTGCTGCTCAAGAATTGATCATTCTAAAACTAAATATTTGCTGGAAGAATCAAAAAAACTACTTCCGTCCTCAATTAAGATTCCCAATTCAATTGAGAGTCTATATTCAAACTCAAGGAACCAAACTCCACAATATTCAATCTTTAACTTTGGACATTGACTATGTCAAAGTCAGTTTCCATTAAAAGTTTGACTTTCAAACGTGGACTCTTAATGTGGGATGGAGGAAGTATTACACAATAGCATGTAAGATATGCAAAAGAAAACTGACATGGATCATCTCCGTGATCTCAGCTATGCACTGTTGTCTTGTGCGTAATTCTGTTGATAACATATCAACACCACTCACTGAAGCTGGTCCAGATATAGGTAAATTTAAAGCTGTTGCCATCAACAATAGAACCTGCACAGGATATGTCTGTTAAAATCACAAATTTTAATAGATTGTATCTATTACAGCTAGGACTGGTTGGATAACAAGTATGACGGATATGCCGCGGTAAATAATTTGAAATACATAATGAATTCAAGTTTCATCAAAATACAGATAAATATGCCAGACATTCTTTTGCACAAATAAGATCTGGAGGAAGTAAAAAATGCAATTAGGGATATGACACGGGAAGGATATTGTAGCAAGGAAGGTACATCAAGGGATCTGTAAATGAATTGAAGTAATAACTTGGATGACAACTCAAACAAGAATGATGTCCTATTGTGAAATTATGGGGATCTCAATTTATGTGGGATTCTAACTTGGCCACTTAAAGTTTTTCATCCAAAAACACTCTTCTATGAAAACCATATAATAATTACACCGGACGAGGACTGAGAACAAGTCAACCTTAGCCGGAATTAGTGCTTTTTATCGAAAGCAAAGATTTATATTGAAACAGCAATAGAGTAAAGTACAAAAATAGGTGGACCAAATCCACCGGGAAAGAAAACAACATGCAAAATACAAATTGAGAAAAAAAGAGGGATAAAGCGCCAAAAAAATCAGAGATCCTTCCCCAATTGATCAACATTGGTGAAAGGTCGTAGTCTTTGAATTTCTTTGACATTGGGGCCCGAAGAGATGCCCGTAACTTGATTCTATCCTACACCAAAGTCCTTATTTCATCGTAGTATTATACGTTCTACTATTCTCTCTAGAAAGTAAAGCACACCAGAATTGCACCATGATATAGGGATCGGTCCCCCACCAACCCAAACTCATCACACAGCCCATTACACAGGAACAAGGTAAAGCAGCAGCCACCAAACATACTACCTACCTATTCATCTTCCTTTTAGCAACAGGCAAACCAAAATGAGGATAAACATGAATTTGTTCATTCGTACGCCTTATAGGGCTCCATAGAGGGGGAAGAAAGGGAATCAAACACGATGACTAAGACGAAACCACCCCTGAAGAATCTCCAAACTACATGCTTTTGTCCCTCCCAGAGACGTGAGAATAATCCTATAACTAAAGGTGCCAGGGATAATCCTCATCAAACTCCCTATGGTTTAGGTTACCTTCTAAAGGTTCACAAAAGGACAAGACAAATCCAAAAATGCAAAGAAAGCAATGCAAAAGGTATATAGACGGGAAGAATAAAGAGAAAAGGGAGCCTCCCCTAGCTCAGGGTGCTTATGTCTGTCAATGGTTGAAACAATTTTATCTTCTCCATAATAATATATCTCTAGGGTCAACAATTTAAGAGAGGAAACTCTACAACAACTTTCCCAGGAGAGCTACATTCCAGTCGTTTTTTTGTAACTAAGAAGAACCACACCAAGTGGTTCTTCCTATGAAGCACGGACTCGACTCGTAATACGTGTTTCGACACGACACGCGACACGTGATTTTTCCAAAAACTAGGATACGACACGCTAGGATACGTATAATATATAATCTATGTTCAAATATATAATATATATTTAAATATATATATTAATTAAATAAAACAGATTTTTTTCCATAAAATACATTATTAGAGCATTCTTAACATGAAATTAGGAAAATGGACCATATAAAACAAAATTCAAACACACTTTAACATTAAAAATCATAAATAAGGCAGAATCATAATCACATAAAAAAAATATTTAAAAAATAAATAAAAAATAAAGTGTCCTTTTTACGTGTCCCGGCGTGTCGGACAGCGTGTCGGACAACGTGTCCCAACGTGTCCAAACATGTCCCAACGTGTCGGAGCGTGTCGCGTGTCGGACTCGTGGCTTCCGAGATAGTGTCGGTGCTTCATAGGGTTCTTCTTGTTGTCCTCGTTGTCCTCAGCGAAAATCCCTCATGCACTTCTCTATCATCTTACCTACTCTATCCATGTAGGTAAAACCGACCAAAAAAAAAGTGCGAATATAAGAGTCATAACTGGACAGAATATTTTTTTATTCATCTAACCATTTCAAGAGTTCAACAACCGCCAGAGTCCAAAAATGTTGTACTTCTCTGATTTCCCCCGGGCCCATCCTCAAATAGGCTAGGAAGTACAGACACTTTGCCGGAAGTGAAATATCGATGTCAGACATTCTGGACACTCGGATGTGGGTACGACACTGTCCGAACAAGCGTGTGACACGCCACATGGCGTGTCGAGATTGTTTGGTATTTTAAAGAAGGTGACACTTCGAAAACATAAAATGACCAACTTACAAAAATTGTGGTGTCCTATTGTAAAATTAAATGTTTGAGGGGCTCATAAAAGTAAAAACGAAAGTGAAAAGAAAGAAAGAAAGAAAGAAAGAAACTTTCCGCTCCTCTTTCAATAGAGACTTTTGACTTACGATTTAAATGTTTTATGAGATATTTGACCGTATTTGTTTAGATAAACAAGTCGGACCACTAATTTTGGTTTTTGAGCTGCAAAATCGATTAAATTATATACATAATATGTTTATTTGTTGTCGTGTCCCCTCTGTGTCGTGTCCTAATTTTTTTAGATTTGCCGTGTTTGTGTTGTGTCGGACAAGACACCTATCCATAGTTGTGTTTCATAGCAAGTAGGTAAGAGGCCAAACCCCAAACTCGTATACTTCTTCCCTTTCTACGCTTATGAACTTATCATCAACCACATTAATGCCTACCACCACAACTTTAGACAAATTTACTTTCAACCCTAAACACTTGCAAAGAAACTTATCATTGTTATCTCCCTTCAAACTCCATAATAGCAGTAATCAAGCAATGTATATAACTTCGACTTCTGTTCTTAGTTCCTTGTGACTGAGCTTATGTTCCAAAGAAACTTTGGGAGAATTTAAAAACATTTTTTACGGTATAGGATTTCCCCTCGTGGCAATTGATAAGAAGAAAAGACTCCGCGTAGTAATCAAAACAAACATTGAGGTGAACACAAAAGGACATCAACTGAATCTTGCTATCAAAAATAATAAATTTTACCGTGGGTCGAAACCTCTTTCCTTCCACACCCATCTTAAAGAAATACTCAGCAGCAGATGCAAGTTTTGGTACCTGTATGAGAACAAATCTTGCAATTAACCAAAATGTAATAATCTCTACTCGCCCTTGGAAGTCTAATTGTTCCGATTTTACATTTTTCATAAGAAAGAATAAGATGTCAGTTCAACAATAAAATAGCATTAGTTAATCAAATAATAACAGAAATGACAACCAATACCTCAGCAACTACCATCGACCGCAACCTATTAGCAAGGATTGATAGTTCATCTGCAACAAGAGAAAAAGGGTCCACTTGCTCCTGAATGGGGAAAAAGAAATTTCAGATGCCTCACAATATATGCGTGAGAAAAGGGTCCACTTCACATGCATACGTGAATCACACAATACTTCATAAGCACATTCCTAGTTGACTCAACATGCTTTTATTCTATGACAAAAACATCATCGCTATCCTCTCACTTCCTAAGTTTCTATGGATAATCAATCCTCAACTAATGAAAAAATCTTCAATTTTTGGAATCTATTTGCCTGGGAACTTCGCTGACTCTTGCATTCCTACTTCTATTAAATTTTCGTTCTGTATAACCGATTCCGGTCCTACTTTCTATTCCCTTTTGGTTCCAAAGCTTCTCTTCATAATTCTAATTAAGTATTACTGCTTTAGTTTCATCAAATAGAACAATATTTCTTAAACAAATAACAAACTAACGACAGCATGTAATGTGGAAGGTATACAAAACAATTCAGATTTCCCAAGGAGTTTTTTTAGAAATTTTGTGAATATTAGATTTAGTTTTTTATTCTTTTCTTTTTTAATCTGAAGTTTGAAATATGAAATTTGAAATTTAAGCATATGTTAGTTGCCAACTAGCCGTTCACCTCTTAATTTGTAATTTTTTTTTTAAATCAATTCAGAGACGAAATAAACGCACTTTTAGATATTATTTGATGTAATTTTAAGACCACCCCGATGTTTTATGTGCCTAGGGTTTATTTATGTCAGGTCACATTTTGATTATTTGTCTATCTAGTCCAAGTGGTATTAAGTATTCTATTAGTCATGTAGTATATTGTGCGACTTAGGCTGTGTCAATACCTGTGAGAATCACAGATTCCTTGTAATAGTGAATCACTTCTCTACTTTAATGACTTCTTTCTAGTTCTTGTCATCTACACCACCTTGAAACCTCATTTTTAATGTGTCTTGAGGTCAATCCCGAATGTGATTCTACAGTTAATGAGTGATATTATTTTTTCCCCGGGGACTTTAGCAATCAACTTACAATAAATTAATATATGAACCAATTCTGTAAATCCTTATTTATTTACTCGGTTGTAACAGCATCTTTAGAATTCTAAACACAAAAACTTATTTTGAATGTGATATATATTTCTAAACACAAAAGTTCTAAAACTGAAAGACTTCAGCTTTGTCATTTTCTTTTCCAGAGTTTTCAGCAACCAACAAGGCCTCAATAACACCTGGGGAATCTAACAAAGAATCGCATTAGCCAGTCAAAAGGACACATTAAAGAATTTTTAGCTTCACTAATCACTAATGTCATTTGTTTAAATATTCACAGATATAAAAGAGCACATGAAAATTAGAAATAAAAACAGTGTAAGAGGTAGGAGATTAAGCAATGAGTAGAAATGTTCCACTTAACCTCAACCGTGGGGCTGCTCTGATACTGAATTTGTTGTCTAACACCACTTACGGCACTAGAAATCCAGGAATAAATTACTCTGCAACCCAAAACCTACTAATCACCAGTAACATTAACCAAAACAGTATAAAAACACAAGATTTAAACGAAGTTGCTAGAAAAATTTAATAGTACAAAATAGTTAAGTCCAAGCACAACAAAGACCGCGATAGTAAATATTAGTATTAAATATCAATGTAGTTGATCAACAAGCATATGATTCTTTCACGAGGTTAAAAATATGGTAGCTTGAAGCATGAGGTTGTCGCCACTGCAGAATCAAGGAAGAGACGCAGAATAGTTGTCTCCGCGACTCGACCCTGTGACTCCCAGTTCAAAAGGGAGTAACAGGCCCGCCCTCGGTATCTTTAAAGAGGTGAACATGAAAATATATTTAAATTGTAAATGATTTCTTTCTTGAAATGAACATGTAATGTGTTTCAATTGTAGAAAAATAGATGAGCAGCTAGAGGTAACATGAGTGAAACACATGCTGCTGAAATTCTGCACTTTTCAGGAAACTGACAAAGGAATAAGATTATACTGACCTACTAATCCGCATAAAATATTGATTGGACAAAATTAGCAAATAGTCCAAACCATCAGCATTTTATTCAGTGCATCCTAACTTATGATATGCATTGGAATTACTTCAGACTCCCAACATCACCTACTTAATGTCTTAATTTTTACCTTCCAAGCCCCCACCCCCGAGAGGAAACAAAACAAAAGAGCAAGGATCAATGTCAAAAATACCTAGGGGTCTTCACTATGTTCTGTCAGTTTTATTCCTAGGTCTAGGTACATGTGTGTTTAATGATCAAGACATGCTTTGACACGTGCGGCCTACATTATTTGGCTTACCAGAACTAGCCTTTAAGTATTGTCACGCGGTTACAAAAAGTTTTGGGTAAGATGGGGATTTATGTTTTTGTTTATCGGAATATGGGTTGAAAACCTTTTATGAGTGAAAACAAGCTTTAGAAAACCTTGAACCTCGTTAGCAAACTTAGAGGGTAAATTTGACAAATTAAACATTGGAATCTCAGGCCTCTTAAAGCATGAAAATTGCAGGTTGTTGAGTAAGATTTACAACGCAAAAAATTGTCCGTCATTCAAGCATCTAAGACGGCTCAAAACAGTGAACCTCATACGAAGTTGGTAGGTAAAGAGCTCATACAAAGCTCGTAGGAAGCTCATTCGTATGAGGTATCCTACAAGAAATATTGCAGAAGCAGAGTTAGTAGTACGAAGCTCTCGTAAGAAGTGATCGTTCGTAAAAGGTCAAACCTAGTTCGTACAAGAGGCGGATTCGAGTTTTTGTGTATCAATCTAAGTGCTTCTTCTGAAACTAATAAAGGAACTTTTGTTCAGATTCAAAACAACTGCTCCAGTTATAACAAAACCCTTGAATTGTTTTTAGTGTTCTTCACAGATCTTTGAGATTCCATATCATGCTCATGTACTATGAAAACTAAACCCTAAATTTAATCAATAAATATCTGATTGGATTGGTTCTTTGTTCGATCTTGAGGTGTCCTTGTCGGGTTTTTCTTGGCAATGGATCCGTGAAAGGATGACAGTGTTTTACCCCATATGTGTGATTGATTTGATAAAGAGCTTCGGAGGATGCAAAGGGAGATTTGTGGGTGTAATCGAGTTTGTATAGTAAGTCATGTCTTAACTGTGAAGTTTGGCTTGAATTTTGCGTGAGTACTGTTCATGCACAGGGTATTGTTCATACGAGGGATAATGTTCACTTTTTTTCCTTATTTAAGGAGGGTTTCATCCATGGTTCAAAACACAGTGACACCAACACAACACGGAGCTAGAGAGAGACTTCTTCTAAAGGTGAGGGTTTTGGGGTGGGAGGTGAGGAATTTTCCCTCTCATTCATGAATATTGCTCAAAGGTGGAAGAAGAATATGGTGTGAGTGTTGAGTGTGAGTGTGAGTGTGAGTGTGAGTGTGAGTGTGAGTGTGAGGTAGGTGTGCTTAACATGTAATGTGTGGGGGATTTCTCACCGATTTACATGGGAGTGGGATATACCGAATTGGATACATGGAAAACACTTGAGGGCAAGAGATTGAGAGGGTTCTTAGATTAGAATTTGGATTCACTTTGGCGGAGAGTTGGTATACAATGGCTATCCGGAATTTGAGTATAGAGTACGTGATTTATGCTTGTATATTCCCTATTGCACTTCTAATTTCTTCAAATATAGTTGAATAGGGCCTCCCCGTAAAATAGCCAAGTTGGTGAACCACGTATATCTTGGTGTTGTCTCTCTTGTTTACATCTTTATGTGGTTGTCATTATTACCATTTTATCTTGATTATATCTGGGGTCATGGTTGATTGGAGGGTGCCCCAATAAATTGGGCGTCGGGGCACAAGATCAACTACTTGTTAATCCTATACTGCATTAGTGGACTTGACTTGCGAGGTTAGGCGTTGTGGTTTTCCCGTTTGGGTTTCCACATCAACCCCCGGTGTGGTGATTTGGGCTTTTAATATTTGCGTCATTGTTTAATTGTCATCACTATATAAAATTGGATCTAATCAATTGAATTGAATTGAATAATTATAAAAATTGGATTTAATTAAACCGGATTTTATGTTGGAATTATTTTTATCTAGCGGACTTAATTTATTTGGACAAAGGGAAGATCTACATACAACCCAGGTTTTTATAAGTGATACGTTATTGAGTTCTTTATCCTTGCATGCATTCTTAAAAAAAAAAATTATGTATCTTAATATGTCTACAAGTGTTGATTCTGAATCTATGAGTTTGATGATATGTCTTGTGAAGAAAGTGAATTAGATCTACAAGAAAAATACAATGAACTTTATGATGATGCTTTGAAAATTAACAATAATCATTCGAAACATGCAAACAAAATTAAAGCGAATATATGGCCTTGAAGGAAGATATTCTTCATGAAAACTCGAGGAGATGAAAAGAGATTTTCTTAAGCTAGAAAAGTTCAAGAAAGGTTGAGGCTCGGGTTCTTACCTTCGAAAGTGAGTTTATAGACTGAAAAAATGATGTTGACTTAGATTAAAAGACTCAAGGAGATGTCCTTATGATAAGTTTAATCCATCTTTTTCTTCTTCTTTAAGTGCCTAGACTACTTTTGTGAAAGCGCATCAACCACCACTCTATAGCCTAATCAACCACTTACGAACATCTCTAAAGATCAACCCATAGAAGCCTTCCTCGTATATATTCTTACTCATTTTGTGATAGGAAAGGTAACTTACGGACTTTTGTTATGACCTTAAGAGTGTCTCGAAATGCCAATGACCAATCAATTTTAGTTAAATCATTTACGAAACTCTTTAGAAAAGTCAACGAGTTGACAAATTTTATACTTTGTAAGACCCAAGGTAGGTCTATAAACGGGTCGGGTCCAGATCGGATCAAGGCTAATCCATATCCGTTTAGTAAGCACTTAATTGGATTCGGATCGAGTCAGATCAGATCGGATTGGGTCCGGATCTGGCCAAATATTTATGTTTATTTTTTTTTTATTTGATCACACTTATTTACTTTTTAATCTTAGATTATATTTTGTAATGTATTATAGTATATCATTAGTGTAAATAAAACATATATTACTTTTATCTAATATATACATAATGTATATCTATATATGATACTTACATATTATATAAATATAGATATTTATATTAAAATTATATATAAATTTATAGTGTATATTTATTTAATAGAATGAGGTCCTTAACGGATCGAATTTTAATATATGATCCAAATTCGAGTAAACGAATCGGATCCAAATCAAGTACGGACCCGATCCATTGACAACCCGAACCTAAGGTACCTTTTAGGGCTAGGCCCACCCCAATTACCAAACCACATGTTCCCATTATTAGATCTATTTAGTTAGGAAATCCAACTTGGCTACTCAATCGGCTTGTAGACACGATGTTTCTCACTACATTCTCATGGATACTCAAAGCTCTTAACCTCTAGTTTGTAATAAGGTTTCTTCTCATGGGTAAAACCTTATTGAATCCATAGACTAGGTTTGATTATCTTTAGATCATTTCTTTAATTCTATAATTCTATGATGTACACTTTTGTATTTTGGGGTTTTTTTGTGAGTCTTTCATCTTCTTTATTCAAACAAATAAAAAACGATCTTAGTTCTTCCAATCTTTTGAGAAAAAACAAAAAGATGTTTTGTTTTTAAATTTGAAAAAAATACAAAAAGATTTTTTGTGACATTTTTCTTATATAGCTATTGTGTGGGATGATTAAGAATTTGAAAAAATATCATGTTTATGTTTACCTATTCTTAGATTAGAAACGTTGGAAGATAGTGTTAACTTATTTATGTTTCTACGTATTCATTACCTTTGAAGTTCTTCGAGAAGTCTTTGTCATATCGCACACACTTACACGAGTTGAACTAGGGTTTATCATCGATTTTTATCCGAAAAACTTTTATTGCACGTGTTTTCATTCAATTTGGGTTTTTTTTCACCATATTTGTAGGTGTGATCTCAACCTTTTAACGGTATCGTTGACATTGGGTTGAATCTTGGGATTCGAGTGAACATTTGTGAGTTACTCTATTTTTTACTTTGGGTTAGATCTTGGGATTCGTGAGAAAACATTTGTGGGTTATTCTATTTTTTCAGGTTTCAAAGTCATTCCATTTATAGCATGTGTGGGGTTAAAGATTTAAGCTTATGCGTCAGTGAACCACATGCGTCCGTTTGTGATTTTTGTGTGTGTGTTTTGTTTAATTGTATAAATTTTTTGTGTTTTTGATGGTTTATGGCTTTTTTCAGTTTCATGTTGATTCGTTTTTTCCATCGATGTGTGTTTGCGTTCCATTAACTTCTCTTTTCGCTTGGTGTGTTAATTTATTGGTATATTGCACTGCTAGTTTAGTTTCATTTATGAATTTTTCATGTGCATGTGATATCTATTTACATTGCATTATGCATAAATGTGATACTTGTTGCTAGGCACTTTTATTTTGCCCATTCTGGACAAAAAGGGAAAAAAGTTTTGAGTACAAGGAGTAAGTGATTCAAGACATGCATTTATATATAATTTATATTCACTTTTTATACATTCTCCTATGCTTTTGTATATCATGAGTGTACTTGAGTGTGAAGGATACAGAGTCCATGAGTACCGATAAAGAGATGGATTTTGAATGGATTTTGAAAGCCTTGCACCTAGCGAGTTGTGATAAGATAGATTTGATGTATAGGTATTATGATCCCTTTTTTATCGTTTTGTGTTGATTTTGTCCCGAAAGAGCCAAATGGGGAGATTTGTAAAAAATAGTTTCATTGGGTTTATTTCGATGGGATAAAATGTAAATTTGCGTGTGTTTGTTGATGATCGAGACATGCTTCGACATATGGGACCTACATTATTTGGCTTATGGACTTCAAGTAGTGTCATGCGGTTACAAAAGGTTTTTGATAAATTATGATGATTTATGCTTTTGTTCATTGGAATATGGGTTGACAAGCACCAATGAGTTAAAACACACTATTGAAAACCTTAGACCTCATTCTAAATGTGTTTTAATTCACAAAAATAGTTCAAAAAACTTTTAGGGTAATTTGTGTCCGGCCAAGTGTTGGAATTCCGAACCTCTCAAAGCATGAAAATTGTAGATTTTTGGGTAAGCTTTTAGAATAAATAAAAAACGTGCGTCATTCCAACATCTGAGTCAAAAGTTATGGTCAAAACATTGAGGCTCCTACCAAGCTGGTAAGAAACTCGTAGAAAGCTCGTTTGTATGAGGTATCCAACCAGAACTTTGTACGCAACTGAAATAGTTTTTGATGTGGAATTTGAAGAGCGGAACCGATTTAATTATTAACTACACAACAATATGATGAAAAGAAAGGGGATTTTCTCTCTCTAGGATAGCATTCTCAAAATAAGGAGCGAGTACAAATGAGGGACTAAGCCTCTTTTATAGGGGGAGGTTGGCTTACTAGCCGAGCTAACCCAAAAAGCCAAAGGATTAAAAAGGATAACACAATAAATAACAAAAAGACAAAAGACTCCAAAATACTATGCTCCTGCATCTTTCTCCTCCCCTTGAGAAGTCGCCATGTACTCTGTATACTGGCGATAGAAATCCGAATTAACGCGCTAAAGGGTAGCCTCTGTAATCCTGAAGTCCTCGATCGCGGGGCGACCCAGCCAGCAAACTAACTAACGGGTATAGTCATCAAAAGTGAGGAAATGTCCTCCGATACAAGGACACACTCAATGAGGTCCACATGAGAACGAACCGGATGTCTCTCGACAGGAGGTTGCAGAATCGACAGAACGTGTGTATCCCGAAATGGAGATCGATCCACCACATTGAACGTGCGGTGCATCCGAAACTCAACAGGGAGCTCAACCTCGTACCCGTTGTCTCCACGACTACGATTAATCGAAAAGTGCAGATTATGCTCCTTGGCTTGTCGGCGTATATTCTGGAGGTAAATCATGACCAAGGCTCCCAAACTGTATGCTGCAAAACGACGATGTGCGGCTGCATGATCTTTGTAAGAGATGTAGACCTTCTGTAATCGAGTACGAACATCGGACTGTATAGCTGTCAAGCGGGCGACAAACTCTGATGCAGATTGGCGAACCGGGACCGTGGAGGGAAGCTCAGCAGGGATGGCTGAAGTACCAAGTACTATCTAAAACTAAAACGGGAATAAACCAGTAAAAGAGTTAATCGCATTATTAAATGCAAACTCAGCCTATAAGACAATTATGTCCCAACGTTTATGAGATTCTGAGGCAAGGCAGCGAAGATCTCTCAAACTCCTGTTGACGACCTTCGTCTAGCCGTTTGTCTGGGGATGAAACATGGTGGAGAACTGCAATAAATAACAGGGTAAACCCCATAGGGTGCGCAAGAAGTGACCGGTGAAACGGACGTCTCTGTCCGAGATGATGATGCGAGGAACCCCGTGAAATCGAACGACTTCCTGAAAATAAAGGGTGGCTACATGTGAGGCATCAGGCGTCTGAATGCATGGTATGAAATGGGCTCTCTTCAAGAAGAGATCCACCACAATAAAGATGGAGTCATATGTCCGCGAGACGTGCGGGGTAGCCCAACGATGAAATCCATGAAAGCATCCTGCCACGATCGATCCAAGATTGGTAGGGTGGAATACAGGTGGGCATTAGAGTGTTGCCCCTTAGTTGGCTGACACGTGTAGCATTGGCGGATGAAGGCATTTGTATCCCGCCTCATAGTGGGCCAATAAAATCGATCAAGCAGAGTAGAGTGAGTACGTGCCTGCCCCATATAACCTGATAATCCTCCTTAATGGATCTCTGCAATGATCTTCTCCCGGAGGGAGGAAGCTGGAATGCACAAAGCGGTGCCTCTAAATAGAAAGCCATCTTGAAGCAAATAATTGCGCAAAGCATCGTTGTTCTGCACACAAGCAGCATAAGTGGGACCAAACTGGATGTCCATCGGATAAAGGTCCAGAACCTCATCAAAACCAAATACCTGACTGCGAATGGTGATCAAGGCATGCGTCCGACGACTGATAAGATCGGCAACCTAATTCTCCTTTCCAAGTGAAGGTGAAAGGTGTAGCACTGGATGCACGCTGCCTAATTAGCATGTCGATCACTGACCCGATGCTGGCTGTGGAGATAACGAAGCGCTTCATAATCGGACTTAATGATGAACTCTTTATGAAGGAGTTAGACTTGCCAAAAGTTGATCGCCTTAACGACAGCATAAAACTAGTTCGATACTGCCTAAGAAGGCAACCGGCTTGCCGTTCTGACTGAGGACCGCTCATATGCCCGTCTTGCAAGCATCGAAAAATAACTCGAACAACTTAGTGAAATCGGGCCGTTCTAGGAGGAGGCGAAAGTCATCAACTCCTGGATGCGACGGAAGGCTCGTTTCGCCTCCTCCGTCCACCTAAACTCGGTGCACGATGAGGCAGACATCACATCCGTGATGGGGGCTATAACCATGTTGAATCTTGTGATAAAACGTCACAAGAAACTCGCGAAGCTGTGGAAATTGCGGACCTGGGATGCTAAGGTGGGTGTAGGTCAATCAACAATCGCCTTAACCTTAATGTTATCTAAACGGACACCTTCACCTGACACGACATAATCCAGAAACGTAACTCAAGGGACCATAAAAGCGCACTTCTTTAAAGTGAGGTAGAAGCGTTCAGAACACAGGACGGCAAGGATATGGGCGACGTGGTCTAAATGTTCCTCCTCTAACCGGCTTTAGATGAGGATATCGTCAAAATACACTACCACAAACTTGCCCGTGAACGAGTGAAGAATCTGAGTCATAACGCGCATGAAGGTGGACAGAGCATTAGTCAATTCGAAGGGCATCATCGTCTACTCATACAATCAATCTTTCGTCTTAAAGGCGGTCTTCCATCGTCCCCGGATCGCATCCTGATATGATGATAATCACTCTTCAAGTCCATTTTAGAAAAGACTCGAGCCCCGTGTAGCTGATCCAACATGCCCTTAAGCCGAGAAATGGGGAAACGATACTTAACGGCGATCTTGTTAATGGCACAACTGTCCACACACATGCGCCAGCTCATATCTTTCTTTGGGGCAAGGAAGACCACACGGGGACAGTCCCTTCCGAATAAGGCTCTGGTCACACAAGTCGGAAACCTGTCACTATAACTCCTAATGCTCCTTAAGGGACATGCGGTAGTGAGGTCAATTGGGCAGGGAGGCTCCCGGCACAAGGTCAATGGCATGTTGAATATCATGGAGTGGGCGCATGTCATCTGGTAGTGTGCAGACGTCGGTGAAAATCCAAAGATCCAAAATCTCTGGAGAACATAGTCTCTGGAGTATTGGAGATGATGAGTGCGTAATGAAAACTTCCCTGGATATCTTTTGATACTATGTGCCTACCTATTCAGGAAGGGACTTTGGGGGCCCCCTACTACAGGGTAGTATTGCAAATTAGGGGCTTCATTTCAACCTTTGGAAAACCCTAGGTAAGGCTTGGTTTGAAGGAGGGTTAATGGGTGTGTTTGTAGATATGGCCAAGTGAGACTGTACTCGGTGACTTTTGCCAAGTTGTGGGTTCGCCGAACAGGCGGAAGGTGTCGGAACAGCTGGAGAGGGCCTCCTACTTTAAAACCAGCCCTGTTTGGCTTGGATCTGGCATCACAAGGAGCCGAAGGGTATGGAGTGTAGATTTGGTTTAATCGGAGGCTCATCTTGAGGGGTTGGTGGAGATCGGGTGGTCGAACAAAGTAGACGATTGAGGAGGGCTTGCCGAAGGTGAAGTGGTTACGGATCCGCCTTGGATCTGAGCTCGAATGAGCTTGCGACTTCCACATCTGACCTAGATGTAATCAGAGGCTGGTCGGTTTTGTTCCATGAGGCCGGAGGTAGGGTGGATTTGACCAGACACCTCCTCTTGGAGCGTTTGGAGCAACGCCAGGAAATTCTTCTGCCATAAAGCCATTTGTAATGAGGTCTCGTGCTTAATTCGGGTGGCACCATCCTGTTTCTCATTCATCTACATCCATATTTGGATTTCCAAGAGCGAACGTCACTCTGATATTAATTTGATGTGTAATTTGAAGAGAGGAATCAATTTAATTATTAACTACACAACAACAACAATATGATAAAAAGAAATGAGATTTTCTGTCTATGTAGAATAGCTTTCTCAAAACATGAAGCGAGTAGAAATGTGGGACTAAGGCTCCTTTTATAAGCGGGTAGCTTACTAGCCAAGCTAACCCTAAAAGTCAAAAGACTAAAAAGGGCAACGAAATAAATGACAAGAAGACCAAAGGCTCCAAAATACTTTGCTCCTGCATCAGATTAAGAAACCCTATAGCTTTTTTTAGTGTTGTTAAGAGAGCTTTGAGATTCTGTGTGAAGCCCTGTGTTCTAAAAGGTCCGCCTAGGCTTGAGGCTTGAGTGAAACGCATCGCCTACGCCTTATTCTTGGTAAAAGGCTTAAGGCACATTTTTTTTTTTAAAAACAAAGGGTTAGTTGACAAATATTGGTTATGGAGCATGTATATGAGAAAAATGGTTACCAAACACATGGATATATTTTCAAAATTCAAGGTATGTATTATTTTATTATATTACTAGCCTTAGAATAATTAAAATAATAAAAAAAGGAAAAACGTCTTTTTACGCCTAGGCTCCTAAGGCTTGAGGCTTGACCTCTACGCCTCGACCACACCTTGCGCCTTTTAGAACCTTGGTGAAGCCCAAATACAAACTTGACTGGATTAATTCTTTGTTCGATCTTAGTACATCCGTGTTTGAGATTTAATCAATGTTTAAAAAGGCGTTTGAGGCTTACGCCTCGAGGCTCGCCTCGAGGCGAGGCGGGCAAAAAATGCCTCGAGGCTTAAGCCTCAGGGTTGAATTTGAGGCTTACGCCTCAATGCGCCTCGAGGCTTACGCCTCAGTGAGCCTCATGCCTCGCCTTGCGCCTTTTTGCTGAGGCGCGGAAAAAAAAAAACTCTTGTTCTTTTTTTGTTTTTGTTTTAAAACTGCACTTAACTTGTACTGTTTACTATTGTAACTTGAGAGAATTTTTAAAAAAATAACCAATATTTAATGAAACATAAAAAACTGATTTTGTCAATTTGATTTTGTTTGAAATAAATGTACTAAATTAACTTTAATATGACTTTTTTTTTAAAGTTTTCGGTTTTTTGGTTTTCAACTTAGATTAATATGTTATCTTTAACTAAACTGAATATATATTAAGAAATTAATATATTTTAAAGGTTGCTGCTTTTTTTAATAAACTTAGGTTGATATGTTTTATTATTTTTTTAATAAAATTGCTGTTTTTTTAATCTTAGCTTGAAAATCAATGTTTTTTAATAAATTTGCTTCTTAAGTTGCATTTATTAATTTACTGTCATATTATAAAATAACCAATATGTGAATGAAGCTAAAAAAATGATTTTGCCAACATGATTTTGCATTGATTAATTTATTGTCATATTGTAAAATAACCAATATGTTAAAATTGATTTTCTCAAATTACTTTTTTTTTGAAGTTATCTCGGGGGAACAGAAAAATGTCAAACAATGTGAGAAGGTCCTCAAGGATGGTTTTTTTGTAGTTTTATTTTATATTTCTTTGTTGTTTTATTTTTGTGGTTTTATTAGTATTTTTTAATATTATTTTGCTCTTTTTCTTTTCTTTTCGGTGAGGCTTACGCCTCGCCTCTCCGCGACTAAAACGCCTCGCCTCGCCTTTCGCCTTTTTAAACATTGGATTTAATCGATTCGTTCAAAAGTTTGGGTTGCAATTAAGTCGATGTTGTTATTCGTGGTGGATACGATAGTGTTATACCCCATTGGAGATCGGTGGATACCAAAGCTTGTGGATTGTGACTGAGTTGGATAAATTTATAAGTAGAAATTATTATTTGGGGTTTGTAACTCTTTCAATCTTGCAGTGATATAGGTCACAATAATTTTCCCCCTTTCCCGTGTTTTTTCCTCATATTATTATAAGGGCATTTGAGCTCCCTTATTTACTCTTTTGTTTCGTATTCTCAATTTTCCACTTCGGCATTGTAAATGCAACGCATTCTTCCTCCGATGTACTCTTTCCTTTCTCTTTATAATTAGGTAATACAAATTAGCAATTCAATTCATCATATTAAATTTATTCATCATGTGTTTGAAGAATCTCGCGAGAGCCCCGTTGCGATCATAACAGCCATATATCACTTCCCGTGCATAAAAGACCCCAACTTGAAATTTATAATTGCCCAACTAGCAATGAAATTATAAGATTGTCCATTGTTCGGCTATTTAGCATTAACACGATAAATCACATCGTACATAAGAAAATCTAGAAGCATCCACACAAAAAAAAAATAATAATAATAAGGGTTGCCATTTGTTATGCCGTATACGCCCTCCGTCCCGAATTATGAGTCCACTAGTTTTTTCAGCCATCCCAAGTTAATAGTCCATTTTCAGTTTTTAACATAACCAAATTCGACAACAGTGAGCAAGTCTTGAATTTGACCATTGATGGAGCAACTATTAATTTGGGAGTAATATTTTGGCACATATACACCGGGGACCAAAGGCCAAATGATCCAAAAATAAAACTAAAACACTAATTGGTTACTAAGAAAATTGTAACAAACCTACATCATGGAATAAGAATATACCAATTGACTATTCCTATTAATTAATCAACAGTATCATACTATCAACAAATTTGAACTTCAGCTGTAGATAGTTAATTTGAGTTGTTACAATACGGTTTAAAATACAATGAGTTTACCTTTTGAGAAGAGTCGATAGGAGATTGAAAGTGATTGGAGTGAGATAAAACATGTTGGTGTGTATTGGGATTCAGCCATCGACAACGTTTGTAACTCGTTCGAGAAATCCGATAAACTCCCCGCGAAAATGACATATCGCCACCGCCCACAAATATTTATTCTATATCTATAGAGAGAGAGAGAGAGAGAGAGTTACGGTCAAAGAAGAAGAGAAGGGTTTGAGGAAGGGAAGAGAGATTAGTTATGGTTAAACCGACCTCACTGTTGTCCAATCATTATGGCTGCTTATCAAACTCAACCGCGATGACCAAGATCATACTCGATCACTCATAATTCTTCATTTTTTTTAATACATTATAAATCCCAAATTTGACTAATCAATCTTCAAATATAATAAAGAAATTCATAAATTGTTATAAATATAAATATTATATTTATCCTATTTAAGTGGATGTCCACTCCTATTAGGACTCTACTAACTTGTACTATAAATAAGGGGTGACCCCCCCATTTGTTAGACACCAATTAATGAGAACTCTTTCTCTCTCTAAAATTCTCTCTGTGCCCTATTTTTCTTAACACGTTATCAGCACGATATCAAAAACGTTTCCCACTTTACCATCGAATTTAATCACACACGATCAGAATATTACAGTTTAAAAATGTCAAATATTTCTAAACTCGAATTTGAAGCACTTGAAATTTCTGGGGTGAATTATCTGAATTGGTCTCAAGACGCTGAACTCCACCTCCAAGCTCGAAATCTTGGTGATGCAATAACACTTGAAAATACTATGCCCCGGCAGGACAAAGCTAAGGCTCTGATATTCCTTAGGCATCACATACACAATGATTTGAAAAGTGAGTACCTGACAGTGAAAGATCCTCTTAATTTATGGAACTCCCTGAAGGAGCGTTATGACCACCAAAAATCGGTCATACTTCCAGGTGCACGCCATGAATGGCTCAACTTGAGATTTCAAGATTTCAAGACTGTGTCTGAATATAATTCTGCTATGTTCAAGATTACCCCCAAACTAAAGTTATGTGGAGAAAAGGTAGAGGATGCAGATATGTTAGAGAAAACATTCTCAACTTTTCACGCCTCGAATATGCTCCTGCAGCAGCAATATCGAGAGCGAGGGTTTAAAAGGTACTCAGAACTAATTTCATGTCTCCTAGTTGCTGAACAGAACAATGACTTACTGATGAAAAATCATACATCTAGACCCACTGGATCTGTAGCACTCCCTGAAGTGAATGCTAACTCTGTTCAGAATAATGAAAGAGGCCAAGGAAATATGCGGCGGGGCCGTGGCAACTCCAGAAGAGGTGGCTACAATAATCATGGCCCTAGACAAAATACGAAATTTAAGAACCACCAAAATTGGAATAATCACGGCAATAAAGGGAATCAGAAGTCAAATCCACAAAATCCAAATGATATTTGCCATAGATGTGGTCGCAGTGGGCATTGGACACGTACCTGTCGTTCGTCCAAGAAATTGGTTGAAAAATATCAGGCCTCGAAAAAGAAAGTGGAGACAAACATTGTGGAAGGTCCTGAAGATCGTTGGAAACTTGACGATACTGATCTCAATTTCAATGATTTTTTCGAAGATGAGGATGGAGATGCTATTGATGATGAGACATTTGATAACATGCTTGGAGAACCACCTCAGGCGGCCCTGAAGACCTAAATGATTATGATTTATTTATTTATTTATCTGCTTCATCTTTTCTATTGAGACATTAGTAGTTTATCCTTAGAGCTTAGAGAAATTAATATCTTTATTTCGAGATTTTAGTAGTTAATGAAATGGTTTTGATCATTTTTTTATGCTTATATGATTGGTGGATTGAATTTCAATTTATGTTTAATTATGTTAAAGGTATGGATCCGAAAGTAAGCGCAAGCGATGATACTTGTCTGGTAGACAGTGGGACAACCCACACCATTTTGAAAAACGAGAAGTTTTTCTCAAACTTGGTATACAATACAGCGAATGTTTCCACTATAGCTGGTCCTGCTAAGATCATTGAAGGCTCCGGAAGAGCCCACGTGGTGTTACCTAATGGTACCCACTTATTCATAAATAATGCTATATACTCAAGAAATTCCAGAAGAAATTTATTGAGCTTTAAGGACATAAGAGTGAACGGGTATCATATTGAAACATGTAATGAAGATAATAAAGAGTTCCTTTGCATTACATCTAGTGTTGGAAGCCAGAAGCTCACACTAGAGAAATTATCTGCATTATCCATGGGGTTATACCATACAACAATTAATGTTGTAGAATCACATACTGTCATGAGCCGGAAGCTCAATGATCCTTATAATTTAATATTATGGCATGACCGATTGGGTCATCCTGGATCAAACATGTTGCGTCGAATCATAAACAACTCATACGGGCACTCATTAACAAACAAACAACTTACCTTACCCGATGACCATTTTTGCACCCCTTGTTCTCAAGGTAAACTAATCACTAAACCATCTTTTCTCAAAATTGCCTCTGAGTCACCATCCTTTTTACAAAGATTTCAAGGGGATATTTGTGGACCCATCCACCCTTTTAGTGGACCTTTTAAATATTTTATGGTTTTTATTGATGCGTCCACTCGTTGGTCACATGTTTGTTTGTTATCTACTCGTAATTTGGCCTTTGCCAAATTTCTTGCTCAAATCATAAAACTTAGAACACATTTTCCTGATCAACACATTAAATCCATCCGTTTAGATAATGCGGGAGAATTTACTTCTCAAGTTTTTGATGACTATTATTTATCACAAGGTATTGATGTTGAGCACCCAGTCCCGCATGTCCACACTCAAAATGGTTTAGTTGAGTCTTTGATTAAACGTTTGCAACTTATTGCGCGACCTTTACTTATGCAGTCTAAACTCCCAGTCTCTGCCTGGGGACATGCTATCCTACACGCTGCTAAGTTAATTAAACTTAGACCCACGGCTTATCACCCATTTTCACCTTTTCAACTTGTGTCTGGATGTCAACCAAATATATCCCACTTGCGTAAATTTGGTTGTGCAGTGCATGTACCCATCCCCCCACCCCAGCGTACCAAAATGGGTCCCCAACGTCGTTTGGGAATATATGTTGGTTATGATTCTCCCTCAATTATTCGTTATATTGAGCCACTGACAGGTGATACATTTACCGCTAGATTTGCGGATTGTCATTTTGATGAGACACTCTTCCCGCCGTTAGGGGGAGGAAAGAACGTACCAGAAGTACGGTCCGTTCCTGAAGAACGACGAGAATTAAAATGGAACACTTCCACTTTGTCGCATCTAGACCCTCGTACTACTCAATGTGAGCATGAAGTGAAAAGGATATTGCATCTTCAGGACATTGCAAATAAATTACCCGATGCATTTAATGATGCTGCAAAAGTAACCAAGTCTCATGTACCCGCTGCAAATGTGCCTGCAAGAATTGATGTACCAGTGGGACAAACATTGACATCAGTAGCAAATGAATCTGTTGCACGCCAGAAGCGTGGAAGACCTGTAGGTTCCAAAGACTCTGCTCCCCGGAAGCGGAGATCAAATGAAAAATCATGCCCTAATCACCCTCCCGAAGAGGTTATGAATAAAAGATCCACTTTCTCTGAAACCCCTGAAGAGGTTATTGTTTCTGAAAACACACAAGTCACTGATGTGACTATACAAGCCCCTGAAGAGGCAAAGGTACCTTATAATAATAACGAGATCTCTATGTTTTATACATATTCGGGAGAAATGTGGGATCGAAAAGAAACTGTCATTGATGATGTTTTTTCATATGCAGTAGCTACACAAATTTCAAAGGGCAATGATAATGATACTGAACCACGTACTCTAAATAAATGTCGACAAAGAGTAGATTGGCCAAAATGGGAAATTGCCATCAAGGCAGAACTCGAGTCTCTAAATAAACGTGGTGTATTTGGACCTATAGTACAAACCCCAAAAGGTTTTAACCCGGTAGGTTATCGATGGGTTTTTATAAGAAAAAGAAACGAGAAGAATGAAATCACTCGATATAAGGCACGACTTGTGGCACAAGGTTTCTCACAGAAACCTGGGATTGATTTTGAGGAAACATACTCCCCTGTTATGGATAGTATAACTTTCAGATATCTGATTAGCTTAGCGGTCTCTGAAAATCTTGATTTGAGACTCATGGATGTTGTGACCGCTTATTTATATGGGGACTTAGACACAGAAATATACATGAAAATCCCTGAAGGATTTCCTTTGCCTGAAGCAAAGCCGAGGAGTACGTACTCGATACGACTGAGACGTTCATTGTACGGTTTAAAGCAATCCGGAAGAATGTGGTACAATCGTCTTAATGAATACTTGTCTAAGGAAGGGTATGAAAATAATCAAATTTGCCCTTGTGTATTTATAAAGAAATCCTCAAAAGGATATGCAATAGTAGCAGTCTATGTGGATGACATAAATTTAATCGAAACTCCAGAAGAGCTCGAAACAACTGCTAGCTATTTGAAAAAAGAATTTGAGATGAAAGACCTTGGGAAAACTAAATTTTGTCTCGGCCTGCAGATCGAGAAAAATTCTAGTGGGATTTTAGTCCATCAGTCTAATTATACTGAAAATGTATTAAAACGTTTTAATATGGATAAGGCGCATCCCCTAAGTACCCCCATGGTTGTTCGGTCTTTGGACATAAAGAAGATCCATACCGTCCTAAAGAAAAAGATGAGGAAATATTGGGTCCAGAAGTACCCTATTTAAGTGCAATCGGTGCATTATTGTACTTGGCGCAATGCACTAGGCCGGATATTTCATTCTCTGTGAATCTGCTTGCTAGATATAGTTCTGAACTAACCAAAAGGCATTGGGCTGGTATCAAACATATCCTAAGATATTTACGTGGAACCACTGACATGGGTTTATTTTATTCATATAACTCTAATAGTTCCAAATTAGTTGGTTATGCAGATTCTGGATATCTCTCTGATCCTCATAAGGGTCGATCTCAGACAGGTTATGTATTTCTTTGTGGTAATGCTGTTATTTCCTGGCGTTCTACTAAACAAACTTTAGTAGCTACTTCTTCAAATCGCTCTGAAATTTTGGCTCTTCATGAAGCTAGGCGTGAATGTGTATGGCTGAGATCTTTAATTCAGCATATACGTAGTTCTTGTCAATTGTCTTCTATTACAGATATTCCAAGTACTATCTATGAAGATAATGCAGCATGTATATCACAAATTAAAGAAGGATTCATCAAAGGAGACAGAACCAAACACATTTCACCAAAGTTTTTCTTCACTCATGAGCTTCAGAAGAAAAATGAGATTGAAGTCATGCAAGTTCGTTCAAGTGATAACCTCGCTGATCTCTTCACAAAGTCACTGCCAAAGGCAACATTTCAGAAGTTTGTGTACGAGATTGGAATGCGTCGGCTCCACCAACGGTGAAATTGGACATATCAATCAGGGGGAGCATCTTATCAGGGGGAGGATACAAGAACATGTAATTTGGAACATTTGTGCGCTGTACTCTTTTTCCTTTAACTAGGTTTTATCCCACTGGGTTTTTCTAGTAAAGGTTTTAACGAGGCAACATTAAGCACGTCCAACACCGACTCAATGGTCACAATAAATTGTACTCTTTTTCCTTCACTACGGTTTTTTCCCAATGGGTTTTTCCTTAGTAAGGTTTTAATGAGGCAATAATCATTGAATGGTGGATATGGTGTACATCCAAGGGGGAGTGTTATAAATATTGTATTTATCCTATTAAGTGGATGTCACTCCTATTAGGACTCTACTAACTTGTACTATAAATAAGGGGTGACCCCCCCATTTGTTAGACACCAATTAATGAGAACTTTTTCTCTCTCTAAAATTCTCTTTGTGCCCTATTTTTCTTAACATAAATCAATTTATCTTTATATCTAACGCAATTAAGTTGAGCTCGAAAGTAAAAATCGCAATCGCAATCGCAAAATACGGTATATATGTGGTTCGGCACGATATTTACGTCCACGAGGTGTTTCTCTCTTTATTTTGGGGGGTGTGGGTTACATTTATAAAGAATATAAAGAGAATGAGTCGTGTGGGACTCGATGGCTTTGATTTTTTGTTGTGATTTGGTCGAGCGAATTAAACTCCGAGATTTTCGTTGATCGTCATCTCTTTGTTCTTATCTTCAAGTCGTGATCCCTTATCAAGCATGTCGAACACGGATTAGCTTCTCATATTAGGTCGGATAATTCCCTCATAATTTCCCCTAAAGCTTTGCAACATGAATGGGATGCGAAGGTTTGATCGTCTATTGAACGTGATACTGATCGAAGCTATGGTCGGAGGATATCAACACTTAGTGTTTTTAAGGAAAAAATCAATTTTATTCTGCTATTGAAATTGAAGGGCACACATGTAATTTTTCCTGGAATTTTAGAGGTACGCTAGTAACTCTGTATTATTTAATGAAAGGATGATGGTGTGTACCGTCATTTGGAGGCGTGTCTTTCCAATAATGACTGTTGATGTAAAAAATTAGATCACCCTAATTATTCAATCACAGATAAATAAATGAGACAAATAATTTTAAAGTGGTTCAGCCTTATAAGAATGGCCTACTTCCACTGTTATGTTATTGCTAAGTGTTTTGGGAATTCTCGATTTACAAGTTCTATCAAGAAATTCCTATCTGGGTTCCAGTCCCCCTTACAATGATGATTGTACAATGTATTTATAGCCCTGAGGCTGTAATGTGAAAGGGTAATACATTAAATGGGATACATATGAAAGGGTAATACATTTAATGCCCCTTAAGCGTGTGCGTCTAAATGATAAGCATTTAATGAATCAGTTGAATTGTTGGTTATCCAGCTATAAATGCTTTGTTCGAGATGCAGCTCGGACCGCCTGAGTTGCTCGGACCGCCTAAGCTTCTCGGTACTCAAGAGTTCCTCGGAGCGTGTGAGTTCCTCGGGGAAGCAGTGTTCCTCGGGGAACTAGTCTTCCTCGTTGTAGTCTTGTTCCTCGGAGCGCGTGGGTTCCTCGGAAGTGTTTGTTGTTGCCATGTAGATTGCCACGTGTCATCATTCAATTGAGCCATGTCAGCAGACTAAATTTGGTATCAACAATGACTTTGTCTCAGGAGTTGAGTCTTATCACTTTATGACTTATTCCCCTCGAGTTTGAGACGTATTCCATTCTTTAATCTTTTCAAAACCAACTTAGACCATTTTGCATTCTTCATTCAGTGTAAGTATTTTCTCTCCATTTTTCCTGTTTTTTTTTTCTTTCTTGAGTTACGAAAATGGTTTATCCAATCAATGAGAATTTCATTAGGGAATTTATGAGACGTTTATATAACCCTGAGTGGGTAAGGGTAGAGTTTGGGAAAAACCCCGAGATTACCATAATGTTAAGGGAATATATTAGATGTTCTCCCAATTCATTGCTAAAGTTAGTGTAACTTTTACTCCAAACCAACTCTTCTTAGAGTTTTATAAATATTTTAACATATATCCCCGCCCAATGTACCCCCAAACACTTGGAGGATAATCTATGGGGTCAGTAGAAAAAATGAGTTGTATCAAACTCGTTTATGGATCCTAAAGATCCAAACTGCTACATATGGGTACGAATGAACGATAATACATTTTATCTGAAGGCGAGGAAGGCAAACAGTGTAAGGACACAAATTTCCAATTGAGTCCATATGTAGTTTTGGCTTAATTCCAGATAAAACCATTTGAGTCATAGGATATGAGTTTGTTCCTATCAAGCCTATGGCGTGTTTGAAGTGCTGAAGACGTAGCCGTCAAAACTTAAAGCTACACGTCTTTGCCGGTTTCAAGTGTCATGTTTCGCGTCATCAACATTATATCATTCCAAGGTCTCCAAAGGTATGAATGCAAATTATATATATTTAGGACCATGGATATTTTATTTGGGTGTAAACATTTTTTATAACGACTTTTCATTTTTCTCAGAAAATCATTTTATAACTTTTTATTAAAGTTTTTGGGCTTAAAAGTCGTTCGAACGAACCTGGAATCTCGTTCGAACAAAATTCCCAGGTCGTTCGAACGAGAAATCTAACGAACTTTCTCTGCTTTCTCGTTAGATGTTTGGTTCGAACAAGAAATCGAACGAGTTTCAAACGACTTGAAACCAATATTCTTTGTTTTTCATTCAAAATGTCGTTCAAACATCTTCGTTCGAACGAGATATTTCCAAGGAGTTTTTAGCCTATTTGTCTTATGAAATCTCGTTCGAACGAGATTTCAGCTCGAATAGTTTTTGATCCATTTTCCACTTCTTTTTCCCACTACTTTTTGACAGATTTATCAAGTGCGGGAACCAACTTTTTTAACAAAAAAATTTCCTTCTCTTAGAAAGTTTTGAGAGCTTAATTCTTCTAAGAAAAAGTTCCCTTGGTGTTTGTAAAAATGTTTTATCTTTAGAACAAAACCAAGTCTTGTACACCCAAATATTTGTCCGTGTTTAAATTCAAGTTCCCACATATATGTATATATATATATCTTTGCTTGGAGAGTGTTTGGCACTGATTTTTCTTCTCTACCCATAAAGAAAACAGTTTGGGTTCTTCTCAACCCCAAAAAGGAGAAAAGTTTGCTGCGACATTCTCACATGCTGAAAGGCACCATGTGTGGTTGACGATTGTTGTGCCTCTATTGGTGGACTCCAAGATTTCGGTGGACTCCGGAGTTATCTACAAGGTAGAGGTTGAAGAGTGAAGGAAGCGTCGGGGCTTGAAGGAGTCGAGTCGAGTGTTATAAGTCTTCTTGTCGTAGTCTTTGTAAACATACTGTACCTAGTGGATTTGTTAGGCAGGGTCGTCCGAGGTTTTTCCCGATGTGGATTTTCCTCGTACATCGCGGCGTAGTGTGATATTGTTTATTTTATCTTGCAAAAACACACTTAGATGCATGCTTAGGTAAATCAAGATAAAATTGGGTTTAATCACACTAAAGTTTAATTTGGTCTTAATCTAAGTTTGGATGATTTGGGTAAGTTTAATTTAATTCATGTCCAGAATTTTAATTTGATAAAATTTGGTTTGACTAGTATTGAAAATTATAAGAAATCATTATTAGGAAAATTTTAGGACTTTGGTTGATTTCATTTTGTTTAAGTGGAAATTAAAATGTTTGAGTAGTTTAATTTCACTTTTAGTTTAATTTAATTTCAATTTTAAAGAAATTAAAATTTGAAGTTTGTTTTTGTTTCAAAATTTGAATTGATATTTTGTTGGGAACTTTATTGAACCATCACATTTGAATTAAGAATTTTAAATTTTGGGGCATTCGCTCCAACAAGTGGTATCAGAGCATATAGTCTAGAAACCACACGTGTTTCAGATTATTATAAGAACGGTCTACACTAAAATACTGTGTGATCCTAATTTTTTGGAATTTTTTTTGAAAAATTTGCATTTTTCAAAATTTTCAGTTTTTGATGGTTCTAGCATGCTTGGTCATGACTCTTCACTTTCTATATCCTATGAGTAATGGCTTGCATGATTGCATATTCTAGCTTTTGTACTACATATCATATATTCTTGCTAGTCGTATGCGTGTTTGTCATTTTCTAGTCCATGCTTCATTAAATATTACTTTGCTAGAATTATGACTTGTTTATCTTTTTTATTTTGTCCTTTACATTTTTGGGTATTAAATGAAAAATACAAAATGATTTTGTTTGTCTTTTGAGTTAAATTTTGTGGTTGGTGAAAAACTCAAAAAGATTTTTTTTTGAGTGTTTGTAGTTTGACACACTTTTTGTGGCATATACCGTATTTGAATCCTTCATTTCCGCTTCCATATGGCTAGAACTTTTGGTTGTGTATTTCAATTCTTAAAATTGTTCTTTATCATGGTTACATGAAGTATTTTGAATTTGAATTGCTAAAAGAATTCTTATTTTTATGCCTCTTTTGCACCCATGCACGAGCTCTTTGAATTTTAACTTCACATGAATATTTGAGCTATGTGAGATGTTCTCCTATCAATTTAGTCATCTACTTGTTTTGTGACTATGGAGGATTTGTGCATATTATTTCGTTGCACGTGATATTATTGTGTGTTAAAAATGATATATAAAAGTGCACGAGGAAGGGCTACAAAAGGAACATAATCCTTTGCGATTAAGCCATCGTTTGCAATGGAGCTAAAAGAAATACGTGGTCCAAAGGCCTAAAAGAAAAATATGGCATTGAAAGAAAAATATAGCCAAGGCCTAGTTTTATTTTATTGATATTTCCGTCAAAAGAAAATAAAGAATAATATTATATTTGAGGGAGTTTTGATGGAATATCAACGATTTTGCACAATGTCTTATATCCTAGTTGCATTATTTTTGTCGTGACTCTATTGGTTTGTAGAATCATCAATATGCTAGGCCATTATGAATTGTGCTTGTTTTGTTCTTTGAGTTCATTTTCTTTCACATGAGGCTTTATATATCTATGATAAAGTTTTGTAATCAAATGGAACTCCTTGAACAACTCCTTTAACATGTTTAAGTGATTGGGTTTATATTCCTTTAGTCTCTAGTTCACACCCTTCACTTCCGTTTATCACATGTATTTGGACACATTTTTGCCATACGAGTGTGAAAAGCTTATTGTATTTTGTGTCATTTGTGGTGTTTATACCTATGTATATGTGCGTGTGCGTTAGTGATCTTCATTGTGTATATATATATGGTATTTTTTTTGCTTTTGAGTCTTTGCATTACTTGCTAGTCCATATATGCTTTGATGTCATAATTGGTATCGATATTGTTGCGAATTTTGGTTGATATCCCACGCTTAGCGCAATACATTGTAAGTGGTATCTTTTTGTTATCGCATCATAGTTGGTATCCATTAATATTTGTATGGATTAGTTGTACTTTATTTTTGTCCATATGCTTAAATGTTCTTATTCACCATTACATATTTCACTTGTTTTTCCTTATTCATATCCCTTGTCAAGTCAAGGGGAAGTATTTGCTTTAATTGGGGGAGAAATAAGTTATGTTTTATTATTCTAAGCCTTTGTCAATTCCTGAACAAAAAGGGGGAGAAATGGAATCTAATCCTTTGAAGTTGGGAAGATCAAACTTAGGGGGAGACGTCTTTCTAGATAGATCATTGTTAGATAAAGGGGAAGAATTATTTAAGGTGGAGAATTTAATTTATTGCATTTAATCTTTTGATATTCCCTATGCGTTTAATGGTTTGCTTAAGTGTGCAGGATTTTCATTTTAAGTGGCATCTTTAAAGCGACAAAGAAGTTTATCCTTGGGTCGAGTCATAGCGTTTGTGTTTTTATTTTTTTAGGTGGGATGTTGTATTTAGACGTGCTTGACGGCCCTTAGGATTTTTGTTTGGGTTTTATCCCACAATAGCCAAAGGGGGAGATTTATAAGGACACAAATTTCCAATTGAATCCATATGTAGTTTTGGCTTAATTCCGAACAAAACTATTTGAGTCATAGGATATAAGTTTGTTCCTATCAAGCATATGACGTGTTTGAAGTGTTGAAGACGTAGCGGCCAGAACTCAAAGTTACACATCTTTGTCAGTTTCAAGTGCCATGTTTCGCGTCATCAATATTATATAATTCCAAAGTCTCCAAAGGTATGAATGCAAATTATATATATTTAGGACCTTGAATTTTTTTTTGGGTGTAAAAAAATTTTAGAACAACTTTTCATCTTTCTTAGAAAATCATTTTAGGACTTTTTATTAAAGTTTTTAGGCTTAAAGGCAATTTTTAGTTTTTTCTGAAAAGTAGTTCTAACGAACCTGAAATCTCGTTCGAACGAAATTCCCAGGTCGTTCGAACGGAAATCTAACGAACTTTCTCTACTTTCTCATTAGATGTTTGGTTCGAACGAGATTGTCGTTCGAACGAGTTTCAAACGACTTGAAACAAATATTCTCTATTTTTTCGTTCAAAATTTCATTCAAACATCTTCGTTCGAACGAGATATTTCCAACGAGTTTTTTGCCTATTTGTCTTCTGAAATCTCGTTCAAACGACCTCAAAAAATCGTTCGAACGAGATTTCAGCGGGAACAGTTTTTGATCCATTTTCCCACTTCTTTTCCCCACTACTTTTTGACAGATTTATCAAGTGCGGGAACCAACTTTTTTTACATGACTTTATCCTTCTCTTAGAAAGTTTTCAGATCTTAATTCTTCTAAGAAAAAGTTCCCTTGGTGTTTGTAAAAATGTTCTATCTTTAGAACAAAACCAAGTCTTGTACATCCAAATATTTGTTTGTGTTTAAATCCAAGTTCCCACATCTATATATTTGCTCGGAGAGTGTTTGGCACCGATTTTTCTTCTATACCAATGAATAAGACAGTTTGAGTTCTTCTCTACCCCAAAAATGATAAAAGTTTGTTACGGCGTTCTCACATAGTGAAAAGAACCATGTGTGGTTGAGGGTTGTTGTGCCCCATTGGTAGACTCAAAGATTTCGGTGGATTCCGAAGTTATCTACAAGGCAGAGGTTAAAGATCTAAGGAAGCGTCGGGGCTTGAAGGAGTCGAGTCGAGTGTTGTAATTCTTCTTGTCGTAGTCTTTGTAAACATACCGTACCTAGTGAATTTGTTAGGCAGGGTCGTCCGAGGTTTTTCCCGTTGTGAGTTTTCCTCTTACATCGTGGCGTAGTGTGATATTATTTATTTTATGTTGCAAAAATACACTTAGATGCATGCTTAGGTAAATAAAGATAAAATTGAGTTTAATCACACTAAAGTTTAATTTGGTGTTAATTTAAGCTTGGATAATTTGGGTATTTTTAATTTAATTCATGTCCAGAATTTTAACTCGATAAAATTTGGTTTGGCCTATATTGAAAATTATAAGAAATCATTGTTAGGCAAATTTTAGGACTCCACTTTAATTAATTTTGTTTAAGTGGAAATTAAAATGTTTGAGTAGTTTAATTTCACTTTTAGTTTAACTTAATTTTAATTTTGAAGAAATTAAAATTTGAAGTTTATTTTTGTTTTTGTTTAAAAATATGAATTGATATTTTGTTGGGAACTTTATTGAACCATCACATTTGAATTAAGAATTTTAAATTTGCGAGCATTCGCTCAAACAAGTGGTATCAGAGCATATAGTCTAAAGACCACACGAGTTTCAGATTGGTATCAGAACGGGTTAAACTAAAATATTATGTGATCCTAATTTTTAGGAATTTTTTTTTGGAAAAAATGCATTTTTCAAAATTTTCAGTTTTTGATGGTTCTAGCATGCTTGCTCATGACTCCTCACTTGCTATATCCTATGAGTAATGGCTTGCATGATTGCATACTGTAGCTTTTGTACTACATATCATATATTCTTGTTAGTCGTATGCTTGTTTGTCATTTTCTAGTGCATGCTTCATTAAATATTGCTTTGCTAGAATTATGACTTCTTTATCTTTTGTATTTTGTCCTTTATATTTTTGGGTATTAAATGAAAAATACAAAATAATTTTTGTTTGTATTTTGAGTTAAAATTTGTGTTTGGTGAAAAACTTTGAAAAACTCAAAAAGATTTTTTTGTGTGGGTGTTTTTAGTTTGACACACTTTTTGTGGCATATACCGTGTTTGAATCCTTCATTTTAGCTTTCATATGGCTAGAACTTTTGGACGTGTATTTTAATTCTTAAAATTGTTCTTTATCATGGTTACATGAAGTAGTTTGAATTTGAATTGCTAAAAGAATTCTTATTTTTATACCTCTTTTGCACCCATGCACGAGCTTTTTGAATTTTAACTTCACGTGAATATTTGAGCTATGTGAGATGTTCTCCTATCAATTTAGTCATCTACTTATTTTGTGACTATGGAGGATTTGTGCATGTTATTATGTTGCACATGAGATTATTGTGTGTTGAAAAATGATATATGAAAGTGCACGGGGAAGGGCTACGAAAGGAACATAATCCTTTGTGATTAAGCCACCGTTTGCAATGGACCTAAAAGAAACACGTGGTCCAAAGGCCTAAAAGAAAAATATGGCATTAAAAGAAAAATATAGCCAAGGCCTAGTTTGTTTTTATTGATATTTCCGTCAAAAGAAAATAAAAGAATAATATTATATTTGAGGGAGTTTGGATGGAATATCAACGGCTTTGCACAATGTCTTATATCCTAGTTGCACTATTTTTGTCATGACTCTATTGGTTTGTAGAATCATCAATATTCTAGGCTTGTATGAATTGTGCTTGTTTTGTTCTTTGAGTTCATTTTCTTTCACATGAGGGTTTATATATGTATGATTAAGTTTTGCAATCAAGTGGAACTCCTTGAACATGTTTAAGTGATTGGGTTTATATTCCTTTAGTCTCTAGTTCACACCCCTTCACTTCCGTTTACCACATGTATTTGGACATATTTTTGCCATACGAGTGTGAAAAGCTTATTGTATTTTGTGTCATTTGTGGTGTTTATACATATGTATATGTGCGTGTGCGTTAGTGATCTTCATTGTGTATATATATATGGTATTTTTTATTTTTGAGTCTTTGCCTTGCTCGCTAGTCCATATAGGCTTTGATGTCATAATTGGTATCGATATTGTTGCGAATTTTGGTTGATATCCCAGGCTTAGCGCAATACTTTTTAAGTGGTATCTTTTTTTTATCGCATCGTTGTTGGTATTCGTTAATATTTGTATGGATTAGTTGTACTTCATTATTGCCCATATGCTTAAATGTTCTTATTCACCATTACATGTTTCACTTGTTTTTCCTTATTCATATCCCTTGTCTAGTCAAGGGGGAGTATTTGCTTTAATTGGGGGAGAAATAGGTTATGTTTTATGATTATAAACCTTTGTCTATTCATGAACAAAAAGGGAAGAAATGGTATCTAATCATTTGAATTTGGGGAGATCAAACTTAGGGGGAGACGTCTTTCTAGGTAGATCATTGTTAGATAGAGGGGGAGAATTATTTAAGGGGGAGAATTTACTTTATTGCATTTAATCTTTTAATATTCCCTATGCGTTTTAATGGTTTTTCTTAAGTGTTCAGTTTTTCATATTAAGTGGCATCTTTAAAGCGACAAAGCAGTTTATCCTTGGGTCGAGACATAGCGTTTGTATTTTTATTTTTTTGGTGGGATGTTGTGTCTAAACGTGCTTGACGACCCTTAGGATTTTTGATTGGGTTTTGTCGCGGAATAGTCAAAGGGGGAGATTTTTAAGGACACAAATTTCCAATTTAGTCCATATGTAGTATTGGATTAATTCTGGATAAAACCATTTGAGTCATAGTATATAAGTTTGTTCCTATCAAGCCTATGACGTGTTTAAAGTGTTGAAGACGTAGCGACCAGAACTTAAAGTTACACATCTTTGTCGATTTCAAGTGCTATGTTTCGCGTCATCATTATTATATAATTCCAAGGTCTCCAAAAGTATGAATGCAAATTATATATATATTTAGGACCTTGGATATATTATTTGGATGTAAACATTTTTTATAACGACTTTTTATTTTTCTCATAAAATCATTTTAGAACTTTTTATTAAAGGTTTTGGGCTTAAAAGTAATTTTTACTTTTTATGAAAAGTCGTTCGAACGAACCTCGAATCTCATTCGAACGAAATTCCTAGGTCGTTCGAACAAGAAATCTAACGAACTTTCTCTGCTTTCTCGTTTGATGTTTGGTTCAACGAGATTGCCATTCGAACGAGAAATCGAACGAGTTTCAAACGACTTGAAACCAATATTCTCTGTTTTTTCGTTCAAACATCTTCATTCAAACGAGATATTTTCAACGAGTTTTTGGCCTATTTTTCTTTTGAAATCTCGTTCGAACGACCTCAAAAAGTAATTCGAACGAGATTTCAGCGAGAACTTTTGACCCATTTTTCCACTTCTTTTCCCCACTACTTTTTGACAGATTTATCTAGTGCAAGAACCAACTTTTTTGACATAAATTTTTCCTTCTCCTAGAAAGTTTTGAGAGCTTAATTCTTCCAAGAAAAATAATGTTTGATGTTTGTAAAATTGTTTTATCTTTAGAACAAAACGAAGTCTTGTACATCTAAATATTTGTGTGTGTTTAAATCCAAGTTCCCCCCCCCCCCACATATATATATATATATATATATATATATATATATATATATATATATATATATATATATATATATATATATATATATATCTTTGGTTGGAGAGTGTTTGGCACCGATTTTTCTTCTCTACCCATAAAGAAGACAGTTTGGGTTCTTCTATACCCCAAAAAGGAGAAAAGTTTGATGCGGCGTTCTCACATGGTGAAAGGCACCATGTGTGGTTGACGATTTTTGTGCCTCCATCGGTGGACTCCAAGATTTTAGTGAACTCGAGAGTTATCTACAAGGCAGAGGTTGAAGAGCGAAGGAAGTTTCGGGAGTTGAAGGAGTCGAGTCGAGTGTTGTGAGTCTTCTTATCGTAGTCTTTGTAAACATACCATACCTAGTGGATTTGTTAGGCAAGGTCGTCCGAGGTATTTCCTGTTGTGGGTTTTCCTCGTACATCGCGGCGTAGTGTGATATTGTTTATTTTATCTTGCAAAATACACTTAGATGCATGCTTAGGTAAATCGTGATAAAATTGGATTTAATCACATTAAAGTTTAATTTGGTGCTAATTTAAGTTTGGATAATTTGGATAAGTTTAATTTAATTGATGTCCAGAATTTTAATTTGATAAAATTTGGTTTGGCTTATATTGAAAATTATAAGAAATCATTGTTAGGCAAATTTTAGGACTTGGGTTGAATTAAATTTTTTTAAGTGGAAATTAAAATGTTTGAGTAGTTTAATTTCACTTTTAGTTTAGCTTAATTTTAATTTTAAAGAAATTAAAATTTAAGTTTGTTTTTGTTTAAAAATATGAATTGATATTTTGTTGGGAACTTTATTGAACCATCACATTTGAATTAAGAATTTTAAATTTGGGGGCATTCGCTCTAACAAGTGGTATCAGAGCATAATCTAGAGACCACACGTGTTTCAAATAGGGTGTTGGTTGTGAACTTTCTTGATTCTAGTAAAGCTTATTGGTTCCATGTTTGTTGTTAAATAATGGAAACACCCAACCATTACCGAGGGTGGTGAACCCTATAGAGGCTACAGGTGCCCCACTATGGGACATTAAATAGGTCGATTATTATTTTCGGTTGTCCTTCATTTTGGTCAACCAAGTCTTGTATAATTATTTATTGATGTTTTCCTTCTTTATTTTATACATAAGCATCCAAGAGGAATGATCCCGACCAAGCACACGTCAGTTTGACAAACTGAGAAAGTCTTGGATACTTATAAGACCTTTATATATTGGCACTAAGCATCCAAGGTCGGCTTCGCTCTTGTAAATTCCACCCGCACTACTATGTTATTTGTTACCCGACTGGTAGACAGAGAACCTGAAATCCCTGTTCCTTCTGGCGATAAGGAGTCTTCAAGTGCAAACATTTCGAACTCCTTTGAGTTTATATATATATCACCTCGATCCCTGTTGTGGTTTATTTTACCTCAAAATAAGATATCCCGTCGAGAAAGAAGATCCCTAGCCTATTAGAAGAATCGGATGCCCCAGTTCTCCAAAAGCCCAATCCTTCAAAAGGAAAGAGGTCAGGGATCCAGCTGACCCCGTCAATTTAGGAGATTCCCTAAACAAATCACAAGCCCAACTTGCAAAGAAGGGCATGACTAAAAACCAGTCTTGCTGCTGCAACTTTGCCTACCAAGAATATGGATGCCTATGGCAAGGGGAAGAGCCATGTCATCATGTCGGTGGCTAAAAATCCTGATTTGGCCCTTGCACATCTGAAAGGGGCCTACTCACAGGTTAACAAGGAGGTGATCGACAGACTATCACCCGACCAGTTGGTCTTATATGCCGTCTGGGCATTGTCTTTAGTAAGTCTCTTTATTTTGTTCGGATTTTACTTCTTCGCGAATTTTTGTTTTACTAATTTTCTTGATTGGCTATTGTCTTGTAGTTTTTGGTGGACTTTTTTGATATTTTAGAGAGACGAGATGACCAGGAAAAAGCTAGTATTGATCTTGTCCAAGCTTTAACTGAATCCCAAAATACTCTAAAGGCCGCCAAGAAGGCGTGTGAGCTTAAGAAGGAGGCCAGGGAGTTGGAGTTGACCAAGTTAAAATATAAGAATGAGAAAATAGAGAAGGTTGCTGAGGAGTTTTCTCAGACTTTATCTGAGGCCTTAGAGGCTAAGGACAAGGCCTACTATCAAGGGGGTGACGCTTTCTTCCAGGATAGGAAATAATTGGACTACCTTCGAAAGTCCTCCTTTAAAAAAGGATGGGGTGAGACCCTCGTCAAGGCATAAATCTCGTACGAGTTTGCGCTCTTCAACAAGCACCATCCGGGATCTCCTCCAAAGTTGAATGAAGATGAGTGTGAAGCTTAAGGCAACAACCCGGAAATGAGGGGAGTGAACAAGTAAAAGAGGCCATAGGCCCAAATAAGGGTGTGGTCGAATAAGAGTAGGTGAAAGAGAAAGAATGTCAAGTTAGTTAGATTAGCCGAGGACTTCTCGTTCTTTGCATATCCTGTATTTTTATTGTTTGAGTTGTAAGGGCTTGCCCAACTTTATATTTTAATGAAGAATTTTTCATTTTTAGCCTTACCGTATCGTGCTCGAGTATTTTGTATTGTCAGTATATGCTTGCTTTATCTCTGGTTTTCTGAATGTCTTTCTTTTTTATCTTTGTAGTATACTGGAAACTTAGCTCTAGTGCCAATAGTTCAGACGATCATGGACCTCATCATTAGCCGAGATGATTCTAGGCAAGCTTATAAAGCATTTTTATTTATCCAGAAAGCACTTTAAAAAATGATAAGTGCTTATGGCAAGCATACCCATTTGGAGGCTTCTCTTCGAACCGAGATCAAATAGGTCGAAGACCTTGATGGTCTTCTATAAGATGAGAATAATTCTCTAAGGGGGAAGCTCGGTAGAGCCGAGCAAATGTTTAATGAAGACCAAGTGATCAAACGGAGCCTTCAAAAAAAGTGATGAGACTGATATATTAGTTTTGTTATGGAGCTCATGTAGTTTGGTCTGAGGGCAATGACGAAGGTTGGATGGATGCCCTACCTTACCTGGATGAAGCCAAGTAAGTCGCTTATAAATATGGGTAGCTGAATACTCTGGTCTTCATGAGGGTTCCCTGTGACTCCCTATTCTGTTATCGGTATAGGGTTGACTACCCACTTGTTCGACTCCCCCTTTTGGAAGTGAGGATTCATAGATTCCTGCAGATTCCCTTCCAATTCAAATGATTAGGGACTATCTCCTTGATCATGATAGCGATGAAAAATTATGTCCTGATCTAGATGATCGTCTTTCGGGCTTCGATAACTGACTAGCTAAATCACCGAAGATGAAATATTTGTACTCATCCTTTTTTGTATTTATTTGTTTTTATAATATGTCGATAATCCTACTTGTTATTGAGTAATTGTAAATGAGATTATCTAGTTAATTTCATGTCCTGCATTTTACCATATTCTATGTTGATTGTTTGCCTTACATTTTAGGATAGTGTTATCACACCACCTTAGTCCTAGGATAAACCATGGCAAAAATGTACCTGGTTGAAGGGCCATCCACCCGTTCGCGATTTTAATGGACCAAAGTCGGGACACTTAGTGCTTAGGGATCCCCCGTATGTTTTTATTTTCCAGAGAAATTCTTAATGCTTTCGTGTGCGTTGATGACGAAAATATATAACCTTAAGATACGATTATGTGTAATCTTACTAAAGCTTTTAAATTGGTGATCAAAACTTGATCGGACAAATTTAAAAAAATTTATACTTGACAAAAAAGGCCTCAGCCCTATGAGCTTCCGCTTGGGTTAGCTCTATCTGCCTAATTTTTTCAAAAGTTTTCTCTCTAAGTGAAGGGAACTCTTCTATGAGTTGATACAGGGGTCTGAGCATAAGGAGGATGACAGTACACTTGGACTCTACAAACAGGAAAACCACCTAACTTAACCTAAACTAAATATCAAATTAAGAAGGTGAAATGTTTTCAAACCAAGGGCACTTAAGAACAAGCTCGCCGAAAAATGCAAAAAGTCACCGGAAAAACCTAAAATCCTAACCAAAAAACCAAAACCCTCATCGAAAGTTGCAGAATTGAAAAGCAATGACTAAAAATGGAAGGATGAGGAGTAAAGTGGTACCTAGAAGATTGTGAAATAAGGGAGAAGAGGTTAGGATGTGAAGAAACCCTCAAACACGGCAGCAACTGAGCTCTTGAAGAGAGAGAAAATCGCAGAGAACCAAGGCGGGAAGAAATAAAGAAGAAAGGAGAAGAAGGGGTTTTAAACCCAAAACAAGTTTGGCACACGTCCCAAGGCCCATTATTGCCTTCGGAACCCAAAAGGCAAATCAAACCATCATGACTTGGTACACACACCACTCACTTCAGTAAGTGACATATGTCAGAAGAATACTGGCACAGAAGAAAACTTAGCCTCGACCTTGGAAATACCCCTCAATTACCTACTCACATAGGTAACTACGGGCTAGGAGGTAATTGATATTCCCAAAGTACACCTTCCTACTCAGAGACACTAACCTCGGCCTGACTCACAGTCGAGGTGGCAGAAGCTTATAAAAAAAATTATTCAGTAGTATCATCTCTCATAGGGTCGGCCCTGGCCGATGTTGTATCTACTTCATACATCAACCTCGGTTGGGCATCAGTCGAGGTCAACAAGGCTTATACCTATGTTCAGGCATCCATCAACAACGAACATCGGCCCCGACCGACGTTATTTTTCATTAGCCAATCAGCAAAGCCCCATAGTCTCCATCATCATGACATGGGACGGTCCAGGCCGACATTACATCTACCTCGGCCAGCTAACCTGGCCAAGGTCCACATGAATACTGACCTCGGGCAAAGGAACATTCGAATTTCACCAACCTCGTACTCATCCAGGTCGAGGATCGCACCAACCAAAGACAACCGAGCATTTACAAGTACATGTATGGCTTGGAACACGTGGATAAATCTGTTATAACTGAATCATTCCCTCCACGTGAGGGAATATTAAGGTCATCATTATTTAGCTAAGATCATCCAGGTGTCATCTTGGCACTGGTTGGATCTTCATTCACATGCCCATTGCATGCTTGGGGGGTACATTACACCCCCCAAGCACTATATATAGAGGTCATCCTCTATATTATAAAGGGATCGAGATTTACAACCCTAGCTGAAACTCTATCATTTTACACAGTAGAGAGAGAGAAAGATTGAGAGATTTTATCCATGGCCATTAGTGCCTTCATTCAGTGATATTACTCACACGCACTCACAGTGGACGTAGGCCAGATTGGCTGAACTACTTATATTCAAGTGTTCATCCTCTTCTCCTCACCTCCTTCTGCATATACATACATATACTCCCCTGTGTAGCCATTGTCATCACTTGATTGAGCTTGTCAACACCTTATCTGGTTGTGATGTTTCCAGCATCATCATTTTGGCACCGACTGTGGGAACGAGAATATATATCTCTTCCTATCCTAGCTTAACCTCACCGGAGACTTGGGTGGTGAACCGAGCCTCACCCTTCGTGTGAAGCTATTTCACCATTGAAAGGGGTCCTTTAAGGTATTTAAGCTCTTATATTCTCATCACAAACTCTTTAGCCCTAACATATGGCACCGGAGTTAGCACCACATCCTCCACCATCTGGTGTTGGAGGACCCAGTTTCAGCCAGGCACTACCTCAGTCCGAGATGGCTAAGGTGGCAGCAGCCTTGAAGTCATTGGCTGCAACGTAGCAAATAATGCAGGAGCAGTTTGCCCAACTAAGCCAAAATATGATGAGGCCACCTGGGATATCACCGAAAATGATTACTTCGATGGCTGTTTAACCACATTCATACGCCAGGGGACCACCCCAGGCACCACGAAAGGATCAACCTACCCCTCAGCGGAGGAGGGACATTACTGACCCTATATGTTTGCATCTGGGGAGGCAAGGAAACCCTTGCCCTAAGGATAGGTACGATGATATCGAAGCGAAAGATGCTCCAGCAGACTGCTGGGAGCCATATGAGGTTTCAGACAATACAGTATATCCTCTACAACACAGCCGAGGTTGGTGATGCCCAACCAAGAGGATCACCTTTTGATCGCTTGAGTAGAGGATCAGCCTTTGAAAGGCTCGACCCAGTCAATGATCTGAGGCAGAGGTTATCCAGGTCGAGAAGTGCAGTTATCTCTCAAAGGGGAGATGGTGAACATCGGCCTCGCCATGGCCGACCCCTACATGGATGAGATTATGGTCAAGAGGTCAATAACCGACGTTGTGTTGCAGCCGGGGAACCCTCAGTCCACCCTTGGAGGTGGATGGGGACAACCTCGTCCAGGCCGACGTTGCTAAACCATGGAATGACCTCCATCCAACGTCTAGAAGAGAAGATATGGAACCTTATCAAAAGCTGAGACCCACTACAAAGAGGGTTCTCAGAGGGCTCCCCATTTGTAGTAAGGATAGTGAACTTCCCAACCCCTGTAAAGTTCAAACCACCTACGGTGTCTCCCAAGTATGATGGTAGTACCAACCCTGTGCATCATATTAAGATGTACCAGTCTGCAACAGACATTTATTCAATCCCCGATGAGATGAGGTACCAGACCTTTTCTGGGACTTTAACGGGAGCTGCACATATTTGGTTTACCTCTCTTTCGAATAACTCTGTTGAGAAATTTAAGGGCTTGGCTAAACGGTTTATTCACAATTTCTATTTTGGGATAAGTCCTCAGAAGAAGACCACTCATCTGTTATACGTCAAACAAGGCAAGAACGAGATCCTAAGAGACTACATTGATAGATTCAACAAAGAAAATTAGAGGTTGAAGACTACGAGGAGAATATAGTTATGACAGCTCTTATAGGAGGTTTGCAGAAGGGGAAGTTACTGTGGAAGCTTGCAGAAGACCCTCTAAAATCCATGGGCGAGCTGTTAGCAATAACTGGTAAGGTTATAAACGCTGAAGAGGGAATGACCGCAAAGTATGAGGATGAGAACGGAAGTAGAGGTGGAAAATTCTAAAGGAAGAAAGATGAAAAAAAGAGGTCTGCAGATGACAAGTTTGCACACTATACACCTCTAACTGTGAGTTGCGAACACATTCTCAATAAAATAAAAAATGATCGGTCCCTGAGATGGCAAGAGGAGCTAAAGGCTCCTCCACATAAGAGGAACAAGAATTTGTGGTGCGAGTTCCACCAAGACCACGGTCATCAACTGATAAGTGATTCTACTTAAAGGATGAGATTGAGAAGATGTTGAAGTCTGTAAAGCTCAGGAAGTATGTCGATGGTAAAGCTTCTAAGGGGGGAAGAGACGACCCTAAAAAGAAGAGAAACGACAGATGTCAAGAAGATGTCCCAATAAGAAGAGCTGAGGACTCAGATGATGATGATGAGGGTGACCCTGACCTCCCACCAAAAGATGACAATTCCCCTGTAAAGAGGGTTGGTATGATCTCCTTTGGTGTTAACACCATCTGTGGAGGACTAGCAGGGGGTGGCTCAGAGGTAGCCGACTGCAAAGCTCATGTGATTAAGTCAGTGACCAAAGTAGATGTTGTGAATCTGGCCTCTTCAGAGGCTAAACAAAAGAGAAATAAGGTAGATATGGATACTCTTATAGTTGGATTCTCCCAACTTGACTTCAAAGGTATCCTAGCTCCACACGATGACCCTTTGGTAATCACTACAAGGGTGTATGGATGTGAGGTGCAGAGAATACTCGTCGATGGGGGAAGTTCAACGGACGTAATGTTCTGGCCCTATTTCAAGAGCCTAGGCCTTAGCAGAGCTAGGCTTGTACCCTATTATCATTCGTTAATTGGCTTCAACTGTGAAAAGGTCCATCCATTGGGCATGTATGAGATGGATATATGAATGGGAGACGAATGGCCTAAAAGGTTGACCTGGAAGATCAATTTTTTCGTGATGGATGAGAACATCTTCTCAGTCTATAACCTCATCATAGGAAGAGTAGCCCTCAAAGAATTTGAGGCCATGCCTTCAACGGTTCACCAAATGTTGAAGTGCAAGGTGACCAAATGTCTGCATGAGAATGCTACTTCAACTCTACGGAAGAGAGGAGGCTCGTAAGAAGGCAACAACCACTTACAACATCGACACCCTTGACCCTAAAGATAAAACGAAGCTCAAAAGGGGGAGGCCGCGGAAGAGGTAGAATCCATCATCCTCAATGAGTACAAATCAGAAAAAATCATCCAAATCGATAAATCCCTAAGAGGCGAGGCCAAGGAAGAGCTGGTGAAGCTATTGAGTAAGAGGCAAAGTGTCTTTGCCTGGAGCTACGTAGACATGTCGAGTATTGACCCTAAAGTTATGTACCACAAACTCAACGTTTTAGAAGATGTTAAGCCCATCAAACAAAGAAGAAGGGTTTAATCAAGGGAAAAGTATGATGTCATCAGGGAAGAGGTCAGAAAGTTTGAAGAGGCCAAGTTCATCAAAGAAGTCATATACCCTGAGTGGTTATCTAACGCCATCATCGTGCCGAAAGCTAACGGGAAATGTAGGATGTGCATAGATTTCACTGATTTGAACAAGTCTTGTCCAAAAGACAGCTTCCCGCTGCCGCGAATTGATCAGATGGTGGATGCCACAACAGGGTATGAGCTCATGAGCTTCATGGATGCCTATTTCGGGTATAAACAGATCTTTATGGACCCAGAAGACTTAGAGAAGACAACGTTCATAAACGACAAGAGGACCTATTGCTACAAGGTCATGCCTTATCAACGTCTTGTAAATAAGATGTTCGAGAGTCAGATTGGCAAGACTATAGAGGTATATGTGGATGACATGTTGACGAAGAGCTTGAAGGCACTCACGTGGCCGACTTGGAGAGGACTTTTGACACCATGGATTTATACAGGATGAATCTCAACCCTGCCAAGTGTGTCTTTGGAGTAGGAGCAGGAAAGTTTCTTGGATTTATCGTTAATCAAAGGGGAATAGAGGCCAATCAAAAAAAGATCAGGGCTCTGCTTGAAATAAAGACACCTAAAACTATCAAGGACGTTTAGAGGATAACCTGAAGACTTGCAGCAATTAACAGGTTTGTCTCCAGAGCTACGAGCAAGTGTCTTCCTTTTTTCAAAGTGCTTAGAAAGGCCTTCGAATGGGACAAGAAATGCAACAAAGCTTTTAAAGAGCTGAAGTCCAACCTGGGGCTCCTCTTCTCCTATCTCGACCTATCCTGGGGGAGAAGTTATATGTGTATCTAGTCGTTTCAGAATCAGCCATTAGTGCGACCATAGTAAGAGAAGATGATGGAGTGTAGAGGTCGGTATACTTAAATAGTAAGGCCCTTCAAGGGTCTGAACATAATTATCCTTGAATGGAAAAGTTATCCTATGCCCTGATATACGCTTCTAGGAAGATGAAACCATAATTTCAAGCCCACACTATAGTCATCCTCACTTCCCCACTAAGACAGGTCCTCCACAAGTCTGAAAAGTCGAGTAGGTTGATGATTTGGGCCATCGAGTTGGGGGAGTATGACATTGTTTATCAACCCACGGTTGCCATCAAAAGGCAGGCTCTTGCAGACTTTGTAGCGGAGTTCACCTGGCAAAAGGTTGAGATTGAGAATATTCAAAAGATTGCAGATGAACCAGACAGTAACGTCTTCCGTGAACCGGACGAGGTTGGGTCAAGCAAGTTCGAAAAAGTGTAGCTGCTAATAAGGAAGACAATTACCTCTTCAAGCAGGGGACCCTGTCAGAAGGGAAATTCTCTTCAAACGAAGATATTTGGAACCTCTTCATTAATAGGTCTTCTTGTGAAAGTGAACGCGGAGCGGGGCTGATAGTGTCCGCACCGGATGGTACCGAAATTGAATATGCGCTGAGTTTCAACTTCAAGGCTTCAAATAACGAGTCAGAATATGAGGCATTAATAGCGGGGCTCTCCTTGGCAAAAGCCCTTAGTGTTGGCCGACTCCTAGTCCACAGTGACTCGAGGTTAGTTGTCAACCAAGTTCTTAGGGTGTATGAGGCCAAAGATGAAAGGATGGCCAAATACCTGAAGAGGGTGAGAACGAGGCTAGAAGGCTTCAAAGAGGTAAAGATGAAGAGGATACCTCGGCAAGACAACAATCGAGCCGATGCACTCGTTAGGTTGGCCTCAACAATAATGACAGATATAAGAAGAATGGTACCAGTTGAAATCATGCCCCAGCTAACCATCGAAGAAAAACAGGTTGCCAGAAATTGCCTCAATCAGAATATGAGAGTCTTATGGATGGACCCACTCATCAGATACATCAGACAGGGAGAGCTACCAGAATTAAAATTAAAAAGGAGAAAACTGAGGTTCAGGGCCACTAAGTTCTCAATTATAGGAGACGTCTTGTATAAGAAGGGGTTCCTACTCCCTCTCCTTAGATGTGTGCACCCTTAAGAGGTTCCTCATGTCTTGAAAGATGTTCACGAGGGATCTTGTTCAAGTCACATAGGAGGGAGGACTCTAGCTAAGAGGATAATTACTTAAGGGTTCTTGTGGCCGACCTTGGACAAAGATGCAACTGCTTATGTAAAGAGATGCGATAAGTGTTAGAGATTCCCCACCACCCCTCACCAACCTCATCATCCTATGACGTCAATTAGCTCACCTTGGCCGTTTGCAGTTTGGGGATTGACTTAGTAGGACCTTTGCCAAGAGCTGCAAACAACAATCGATTGTTGGTGGTGGCAATTGATTACTTCTCTAAGTGGGTAGAGTCTGAGCTGATGATCACGATTACGGAATATTTTCATCTGGAAAAACATCATATGCAGATATGGCCTTCCAAATACCCTTATCCCAGATAACGGAACCCAGTTCAAGAATTATTCCTTAAAAAAATATTGTGAAAGAGTGGGGATCAAGCAGTTCTTCTCCTCTCCTGGCCGACCCCAAGCAAATGGGCAGACTGAGGTCATAAACTGAACAACCCTTGATGGGATAAAGAAGAGGTTGTAGGAGGTAAAAGGGAGATGGACAGAGGAGGTATACGATGTGTTATGAGCCTACAGAACGACTACAAGAAAGCCAACGGGAGAGACTCCTTTCATGCTAGCACATGGTTCAGAAACTGTTATCCCTATAGAAGTAGGACTCCCCACCCACAGAGTTCAGACTTATGATCCTTAAAGGAATGGGGAATAAAGAAGACTTGACTTGGATCTAATTAAGGAGAGAATGGAAGATGCTGAGATCAGACAGGCAGCCTAACAGCAGAGAACAATAAAGTTCTACAATCAAAGGGTGAAATCAAGACTTATAGTTGTGGGAGACCTAGTGCTGAAAAAGACGTTGCAAAAAGCAAATAAGCTCCACACAAACTGGCATGGTCCTTACAGAGTGGTCGATGAGGTTGTGCCTGGTACTTACCGGCTAGAAAATCTCGAAAGGGAACCTTTTTCCAACCCTTAGAATGCTGACCACTTGAAGAAATATTACATATGATGTTACAGTTATTTCTTTGTAATACATGTATCATTTTATGAAGACAAAATTAATGAAAAGAGCAGTTCCTGCGTCAATATTGTTTCATTATGCTTAAACATCATTAGTTTGGTGAAAATTATGATGGTAAACATTTTATTTTGGTGACCTCAGACCTTAAACATTATTAGTTTGGTGAAAATTATGAGGGTAAACATCATATTATGGTGACCTCAGACCTTAAACATCATTAATTTGGTGAATTTATGAGGGCAAACATCATAATTTGGTGACCTCAGACCTTACACATCATTAATTTGGTGAATTTATGAGGTGAAACATCATTATTTGGTGACCTCATACATTAAACATCATTAATTTGGTGAATTTATGAGGGCAGACATCATAATTTGGTGACCTCAGATCTTACACATCATTAATTTGGTGAAATTTATGAGGTGAAACATCATTATATGGTGACCTCAGACCTTAAACATCATTAATTTGGTGAAATTTATGAGGGTAAACATTATAATTTGATGACCTCGGACCTTAAACATCATTAATTTGGTGGCAATTTATGCGGGTAAACATCATATTTTGGTGATCTCAGACCTTAAACATCATTAGTTTGGTGAATTTATGAGGGTAAAAATCATAATTTGATGATCTCAGACTTTAAATATCATTAGTTTGGTGAATTTATGAGGGCAAACATCATAAACCTTACATATCATTAATTTGGTGAAATTTATGAGGTGAAACATTATTATATGGTGACCTCAGACCTTAAACATCATTAATTTGGTGGCAATTTATGAGGGTAAAAATCATAATTTGATGACCTCGGACCTTTAACATCATTATGTGGTGACCTCAGACCTTGAACATCATTAATTTGGTGAAAATAATGAAGATGGTGACCTCAGACCTCAAGCATTAATTTGGTGAAATCTATTAGGTAAACATCGTTATATGATATTCTCAAACTTTAAAACAACATGCAAGAGAAGACACACAAAGAAGCAATATAGTATGAGGAAGATGGTATTAATATTTCCACTGAACAGTCAGAGTTACAAATTAAGTATACCAAAGCATGCTACCAGAGTTCACCAAAATTACACATGAAAAGAAACAAAAATTACAACTTAAAGCTCCATAGGACAAGGCCTAGGTATCTGCAGCTGGAGTGGTGTCCTCTTGGCCGACTTTAGTCACCTCGGCTCCATCGTCCTGAGGATCAACATCTTCAGTCTCAGTGGAGCCCGAGGGAGCAGTCTCTGAAGGAGCAACACCGTCCTCCTCAACCTCTTGCAAGGCCTGAGCAAAACGGGGGTCACCAAAGCCTAGACCAACAAAGTCTGAGGCACTCAAACTCCCTGACTCTTATTCCTTGGAGGCTGCCCATTTACCAGTTACTTTAATACCTTTCTCATGGTATTCAAAGCCAAAGCTGATGAACTCATCAGAGACCTTGTAATCCGCAATAATCTTCTCTAAGGCGTCCTCCAAAGAGGCATTAACAGCAGCAGCCACCTTAGCCTGCAGAACATAGTCTTTGGATTTCATAGCTACTTCATGGTCCTTCTTCAGCTTGTCCATATCCCTATCCCTCTGTTGGACCTCCTCATTTAGCTTGCTAACCTCTTTCAGCTCTTCCTTCAGACGATCAACCTCTGCACTCAAAGAGGCTTGTACTTTCACAGCTTCTTGACCCTTCTCGATTAAGGGTATTTTTTTCAGAGTCCAGTCCACAAAACGATGCATGGACAACATACCTTACAGAAGAAGGTTAGATGTATAAGAACATTAATATAAGATCCGAGGTTACACTTGGAAGAGTAAAATAATAGAAATTATTACCTGGATTGACCTGTAGAGGGTAAACTCAGCCAGTAAAGGGATATCCAAAAGCGTAGGAAACGCTTATCTTCCTCGTCCATTACAGAGCCGATGGCATCAATAGCCTTCAGACCATGGCCAATCAAACTATCACTTATTTTTAGCTGAGAAAGATGAGCTGCAAGGGCATCGTCTGAGGAGATCAGAATGGCACGATTCCCTTTTTGATTTTTACTTGGCCTCTGATGCTCCGAGTCCGTTGTGGTCTTCCTTTTCTTCGTAACATCGGCCTTGGACATGCCGATGTTCTGTTTGGGAGGAGGAGGGGCTACATTATGCCCAACCTTTTTCATCAACTTCACGAGGCTTCGGGAAGACATCTCCCACAGGTTGTCAGAAATACCTTCAGGGCGCTCTGCAAAAAGAATTTATAAGTCAGTAAATCAGAGGCATAAAAAGTAAGAGGTACAACTTGTTAAAAAATGAGACTTACGAAGCTCTATCAAAGGACTACCATCTATCCCTGTCTGAGAGAGGTAGTAGGGTGTCATCAGATGTTCGTATTTAACCAGACGACCCTACTCCCCCTGATCTTGAAGGTCCTTAACCTTTTGAATGTTCTCCTGGCTAAGTCCAGGGTCGGCTCTTATAGTAAGCGAGACTTTCTCCCATCTCAGAGGGGTCCTTGGAACCAATATTCCAGATGCCTCATAGAGACCAAACTCTCATGACCCAGATGCAAAGAAATACCGAGGTTTCCAGTTGTGATTGGAGGTCTGGGTAACCAACAATATCTTCTTATCAGACTTCCTAGCTAAGAAGTGGTAATAGTTAGGGTGATTCTTGGCAGATGAGGGAACGTAACAGCCTGTGAAGACCCTAACAGGAAGGTCTGAGTGGTGGACTGCCTTCCAAAGGACGATAGCCCCTATCATCACCCTCCAAGTATTGGGGAATCGTTGTGAAGGGGCTAAATTTATATGGGACAATATGGCTCTGATTGAAGGAGGGATAGAGAGACAAAAACCCAACTTGAACATCTACTCGTAGAAGCAGATCTCCCTATCTTGGCCACCCAAATGCTCTCTCACCACTCAGAGGTCTCCTAAGACTAATGGAAGGACCTATTGCGTAAATTTTCCTAAAAGCCAGAAGATCGTACTCACTAATGGAGCTTTCAATCTCGGTTGACTCAGAGGTGTCAATGTCGCTCTCATGACCATCATCTTCATCCCTAGTGACATCAGCCTAGGCAGATACTGGGGGACCATCAGGAAACCTCTGAGCAAACTCAGCCCCGGTGGCGGCCGATAGGGGAATAACATTGAAAATGAGGGGAATGGCCACACTTGACCCTATAATTTCAACATCAGAAGAAGACTCATAGGTGTTAGCCCCCTGATGTGATGAGACACAACTCAAAACTTCGGCTTGATCAGAGACTTGATCTTACCTAATGGAGAAATCCATAGCCTCTTAGACAGAGTCTATAGACATGGGGTCTGAGGTAGATGACTCAAACTCAGACATAGGTGTTGGTTCCTCTGGAACCTCTGCTGGTTCAGCAGGCTCGGCTGGCTCAGGGTATATTACCTTCAGAGGTGGAGGAAAGAAGGGTCTGACAAGAAAGGACTCAGCCCTACGAGCTTCCGCTTGGACTAGCTCTATCTCCCTAATTTTTTTAAAGGTCTTCTCTCTAAGTGAAGGGAACTCTTCTATGGGTTGTTACAGGGGTCTGAGTATAAAGAGGATGACAATACACTTGGACTCTACAAATAGGCAAACCACCTAACTTAACCTAAACTAAAGATCAAATCAAGAAGGTGCAAGGTTTTTAAACCAAGAGCACTTAAGAACAAGCTCGCCGGAAAATGCAAAAAGTCACCGAAAAACCCTAAAATCCTAACCAAAAAACTAAAACCCTCACCGAAAGTTGCAGAATTGAAAAGAAATGACTAAAAATGGAAGGATAAGGAGTAAAGTGGTACCTGGTTGATTGTAAAATAAGGGAGAAGAGGTTGGGATATGAAGAACCCATCAAACACGGAAGCAACTGAGCTCTTAAAGAGAGAGAAAATTGTAGAGAACCAAGGCGAGAAGAAATAAAGAAAAAAGGAGAAGAAGGGGTTTTAAACCCAAAACCAGTTTGACGCGCGTCCCAAGGCCCATCATTACTTTGGGAATCCAAAAGGCAAACAAAACCATCATGATTTGCTACACACGCCACTCACTTCAGCAAGTGATATGTGTCAAAAGAATACTGACACAGAAGAAAACTTAACCTCGACCTTGAAATACCCCTCAATTACCTACTCACATAGGTAACTAAGGGCTAGGGGTGATTGATATTCCCAAAGTACACCTTCCTACTCAGAGACACTAACCTCGGCCTGACTCACAACCGAAGTGGCAGAAGCTCATAATAATTATCAGTAATATCGTCTCTCAGAGGGTCGGCCCTGGCCGACGTTGTATCCACCTCATACATTAACCTCGATTGGGCATCAGCCGAGGTCAGCAAGGCTTGTACCTATGTTCAGGCATCCATTAACAAACAACAACGGCCCCGACCGATGTTATTTTTCATCAGCCAATCAGTAAACCCCCATAGGCTCCATCATCACGACATGGGTCGGTCCAGGCCAACGTTACATCTACCTAGGCCAGCCAACCTGGTCGATGTCCACATGAACATTCGGATTTCACCAACCTCGTACTCATCCAGGCCGAGGTTCGCACCAACCAAAGATAACCGAGCATTTACAAGTACACGTATGGCTTGGAACACGTGGATAAATCTGTTATAACTGAATTATTCCCTCCACGTGAGGGAATATTGAGGTCATCATTATGTAGCTAAGATAATCCAGGTGTCATCATGGCATTGGTTGGATCTTCATGGACATGCCCTTTGCATGCTTGGGGGGTACATTATACCCCCCAAGCACTATATATAGAGGTAATCATCTACCTTGTAAAGGGATCCAGATTTACAACCCTAGCTGAAACTCTGTCATTTTACACAGTAGAGAGAGAGAAAGCTTGAGCGATTGTATCCATGGACATTAGTGCCTTCATTAAGTAATATTACTCACACATACTCACTGTGGACGTATGTCAGATTGGCTGAACCACTTATATTCAAGTGTTCATCCTCTTCTCCTCACCTCCTTCTATATATATATATATACATATACTCCCCCTGTGTAGCCATTGTTATCACTTACTTGAGCTTGTCAACACCTTATCTGGTGGTGTTATTTCGAGCATCATCTTGAATAATGATAATATATTTGACATAATGATAATTTGTAATTAACAATATTGGTATTCCATTTTAAACAATAAGAAAGAAAACAACATTTATTTAACTTTAAATCATCCAAAACGTTGGTCGCATTCCATGCCCTACGTATCTCCCTGCCACCATTATTTCCAAATGGCGGGCTCTTAAGAGGTCGTCTTTGGTGGCTTTGAATAGCCCTTCCCAATTTGAACCTAATTTTCCATCTGGTGGCTTCTTCACACTGTTGATAACCTTTCTTAACACATAATCTCGGACCTGGAACTTCCTCGAATTGACGCCTGCATGACCTTGATCAAGGCTGATTCTTTTTTTTTCCTCATCCAGGTCGAGCTCAGTCCTTCAGATTTCTTCATTTATGGATTGATCGACCATGGTTGTCTTCATTATTAGTCAAGCAGCTTCTAGTGGACACTGCACCTAATCTACCGAATTGTCACGATCATTGACCTTGATAAGTTCAACTTGTCAAGGTCAATGACCGTGACAATTCCTGGGGTGACAACTTTTTTTTATCACGGACTTGTCATGGTCATTGATCGTGACAAGTTCGTTAGAATTGTCACGGTCATGTCATGGTCCTTGACCTTGACAAGTTTATCACGGTTAAGGACTGTGACAAGCCTGTGATAATGGTTAAAAAATTGTCAAGACCATTGACCGTGATAATTTTGGGCAGAATTGAAAAAAAATTTGCTGGGCAGTTTGGCCATTGCCACTCCCCAGCAGTATATTTGTACCTGTTATAGCAATGTTGTACCTGTTCAAGCATCATATATCCAAATAAAATAGAGATAATGCATATATACATTCAAAATAGAGACAATATAATCCAAATATAATTCAAATGTACCAACTTAAAAATAATTCAATTCAAATAATGTCACTACATGTCTTGGGTAAGGTTAGCTCTGAGGAGGTGAGTTGGGCACACGATATACGAATTGACACACCCACCAATATACATCATGCCACATTGTTCGCGTAACCACAATGGGGAGTTCTCCTTCTTGGGTATCACATGCGTGACGAGCACCTTGGACTCGATGTCTTGAAGCTCACGTCCATGAACTAGTGCACCCTGGACGATATTTGAGTCCCTTAACCCCCGCCGTATCCGCTGGCCATCAAATATGTCCAATATAAACAAGCCTGGCCAACCAAGTGTCGACATCGGTCGGTCGAAGGGAGCCAAATAGGGAAGTGGATCATCAAAGTCCGCACATGTCGGCGATGAAGCAGCGAGGTCCACATCCTCATCCTCCTGCACCTCCTCCTCCACCACCTTCTCCTTCTCCTTCCCTTTCCCCTTACGGTTTTCGCCCAATGAACGCTTCATGAATGAGAACATATCTTGAATCGTCACCTCCAAACGGGACAGTTTCGCGTCATGCGAGTCCACCGTTCGAGCCAACCCGGTGTAGCTCGTCTCCAATCCGATGATCCTAGATTTGGCCACCCGCGAGCTCACCCCCTTGTCCTCCCCTTGCGATCAGCGCCAAGCACTTGACTGAGTGCGTCAGTGGACAAAGATGCCTTATTGGTATCAGACTGCGACTCATGCACTTCCCTAAGCTTTGCCTGAAACGACAAAAAACACATGATTAGTAAAATAAGTAAATTAAAAAATTATAACGTAATTAATAAAAAGTAAACTATCGGATTACTTACAATCGTGGCCACGACGCTCGGGGACACCTCCTAATCCTTCCCCTTCTTCGTTCGAAGAGCCACATAAGTATCGAGCCTATGTGGACTACCCCCAAGGCCACTCGCTTTCCCCAGAAATAAAATAAAGTAAAATTAGTATTGGCCCCGCAAAGTAAAATAATGCAGAATAATATATTTCTTTAGTTATAGAAAAATTAAATCTTACTATCATCCTATGCTCCACCTCGACATAAGACGTCCGGCCGGAGTAGTGCACGTCTGTCTTTTTGGCCCGATTTTCCCTCCACGATTGGTGAGATGCCAATTGTCTCTCCCCGATCTCATTGTCAATGAATTTTTGCCATTGTGCCAATGAGATCGTCTCCTTCGGCGGGACGAATTCACGCATTCGGATAACGGACTCTCGTGTCTTCCCAAAGTATCGGGTCTGCATATTTTTCTTCCACGTCTTGTGTTGCTCCCTCAACTGCTCCAAGACGGAATCGCGTAGCTTTGGATCCAGATTGAATTGTTCCTGTCCAACAAATACAATGTTAGTTGCGAATAAATATAAATATAAATGTAAAATGAAATCGAAATCGAAATTGAAATTGAAATTGAAATATTCATATAAATATAAATATAAATATAAATACATTACCTGTAGTGCCACCCAAACAGCTAACTTGAGCTCATATGGCACCTCCTTCCTACTATTGTACCCCAGGCCGATGATCGCCTTTACCAGCTCGAGGGATCTCGCTAATAGCCTTGACTTGTTCTCGATGGTCATCTCCAATTTGCCATATTTGGGGAGCCTAGGGGCCGAGGAGCCCTCGTCGCCTCCACTACCACCGAGCCCAGACGACATCATAACCAGCATCATCATCCTCGCCTTAACACCTGAAGGAGACATTTGTTGTAACAAAATGTTATTAGTACAAATCAAAATGAATTAGAAGAAGACATGCAAATATGTACAATTACTACAAATAAAAATGAATTGTTACTGTTAAACATTCCCACCCCCACCCCCACCCCTACTGCCCACACACACGCACACTGCACAAGAGTGAAAATGATAAAGTGCAAATAAAAAATGGATGTTTCGGTACAAATTGGAATATTTATTACCATCCCTGCTCCCTCCCTCCCCCCCCCCTCCCCCACCCTGCCCCACCCCCTTCCCCCACCACACACACACACACAAATAGCCCCACCCCCTCCCCACCCCCACCCCCACCACACACACACACCAGCCCCACCCCTCCCCCTCCCCACCCCCACCACACACACACACACACGTACTGTTATACATCCCACCCCCACCCCTACTGCCCACACACACGCACACTACACAAGAGTGAAAATGATAAAGTGCAAATCAATTAAAAGAATTAAAAATGGATGTTTCGGTACAAATTGGAATATTTATTACAAATTGAAAAATCATTTAAAATTCGGCTTATCATAAAAAATGGATTGATATTCGGTAGGAGCAGCCAAGTCATCCACACTACTATTTAGACGCTTTGGCGCGTGTTAAACAATTGACCACGGCTCGTTGTTGATATACTCCGCGTAAAATACTTGGTTAACCTTTTGAAATGCACAAACAAACGGCTCATCGCTCACGTGGTCGTTGCTCTTCAACTTGGACAAGTCAACCATGATCAAATTGGCGACAAGATCAACTTTAAAAGCATATTTATTCTCAAATCTTACCCAGTCGCAGTAAAATACAATCTCTTTGAAGCTTATATAATCCAATTCAAATATATTTCGGATTACACCATAGTAAGTCATTTTAGCTTCAACGAGGTTATTATCTTTTGTGCTCGCTCGAAAGAAAGTAAGATCCTTGTATGAAATGCCCGAGTTCTGTACATTTGTACTTTCCCCGTACACTTTAGCGCCGAAAATGTAACCGTTCAATCGATACTTTTTGTACTCTTGTGCCATGAACAAGGGTCCAGTGGCTAGATGAGCAAGCCTTGATGTCGCATCACCCGTCTTTAAGAGCTGAGAATATAGATAAATTAATTATATTAGTTATAAAATTTGAGTGTAATGTAACGTTATATAACGATCATTTTCATTATAATTACCTCTTGTGTCAACCACAACCTAAATTCGCTGACAGATTGTACCATTATTTTTCGTCTTTTATTGTTCTCACAGGCTTCATATTTTCTGCATATTACAAAATTAATCATGTATAAAATAATCTAAAATAATGTTAAACATTATAATAATCGAAACTTACTTTTTCCATTCTTCGACATCTTCATGCGTGTCAAATAGATAACGAGCTACTTGTTCATGTTGCAAACTCGTTAATTTCACTCGTTTTCCCATCACATAACCACCATCATCAACGAACTCATCAGTGTCATCAACGCTGGTCGAGTCAGGCATATATTCCCGAGTATATATTGATGACTCCACGATGATGTATTCCTCTGTAATTGATCCTGCAATGTATCGCGTATTCTTGAAGTAATCTTTAAAAACTTTCATCAATCTTTCTAACGGATACATCCACCGATATCTAACTGGACCACAAAGAAGTACCTCGTCGCATAGGTGTACCAACAAGTGAACACTTCTGTCAAAGAATACCGGGGGAAAGTACTTCTCCAACACACAAATTGCTTCGGTCACCGCCAATTTTGCGGCCACTATGTGTTCTCGATTGACTACCTTCTCACACAAGAGTGAGAAGGTAATATTAATTTGCATAATATCCCTTCACAAATCCTTGTGCTTGGAGAAACAGTGCTTAAACAATAGAGGAACCAATTGCATGATCACATGCCAATCGTGGAACTTACACTTACGTAAATCACGAGTAGCATAATTCAGAATCCTTTGCAAATTGGACGAAAAATTAGATGGGCCCTTCAAATTATATATTGTGTCTAAAAGCACCTTCCATTCCCCACTCATCAAAGTAAACGCACCAGGGGGAATTATTGTCCTTCCCCTACTATCTTGTTTCAACTATAGTTGTGGCTTAAGTAGCATAATTCAAATTCAATTTTTAATAGGAATTTCTATTTCCTCCATTTCCTCTAAAGGGTGAGTGGTCCTATCCCATTTAAGACCGCATTTTTCTGTAATATACTTAACAACTCATGCATATTGTTACGATTTAAGAAAAATTCGACAGCATATCCCCGTAGTTCTCCAAGTACACGACGTAGATTAGCAAGTGAGAGTGTTATTTCAATTAATCAATTAAAATAACAGTCACACTTGTCAATCTAGTATGTACCCAGAGAACATTATGATACGACTGCAGAACTTCCTCCAAAAGTAACAACTTTAAGCCACTAAGAATATTATTATACAGAAATTATGCAGTCCTAAACGGGACAATTCGAGAGATCTCATTACAGGGATAATGACCCTCGAACGGGTCTAAGGGCTATTGAATGCGTACGCATAAGAACTAGAAGGCTAGTCTCTATGCGCACTATGTAATTTCAAGTATGTTTCATTTAATTATCATACTATATATATATTGTTCGTTATACAAAGTAATTTTCAAAAAAAGTTGAAAAATCCCACCCCCATACAGACAATAATCCAGTGGTCATGCCACTTTTAAAATTAACCAACCCAACATCAATCGACTATAATCCAACCGCAATGTCAACAACAAATGTGTATCCCGTACTCCTTCTAATTCATCTACTCAATTAATTATTTTCATTAATTAAACTAACAATTAAAGTATACAATTATTAATTTACTAATTTACAATGAGGGGCAATCCTAGTTTAATATATTAATTTACTAAAAAAATTAATAATCAATGAATTCGTTTACGAGGGATACTACTTGCATATGAGGGAAAATATCTAATAAACCAATCAAAATTTAATAAAAAAATAATAATAAGCCCCACCCCCTCCCTCCTCCCCACACACACGCGCACACACGCACGCAGCCCCACCCCCGTCACACACCCCGCATCATTTCCCTCTCTCGCACATACACACAAACACGCACACTACACACACATATACACACACGCGCACATACACACACGTGCACATACGCATACACACACGTAGCCCCACCCCTTACCCCACCATCCACCCACCCATCCCTGCCTCCTCCCCTGCCCCCCTTCCCCCACCACACACACATAAACAGCCCCCCCCCCACACACACACGCACACACACCTTGCCCCCCTCTCCCCCCCACACGCACACACACACACACGCACATACAGACACACGCACACACACACACACACACACATATATATATATATATATATATATATATATATATATATATATATATATATAAATGGGAGAGAGAGAGAGAGAGAGAGAGAGAGAGAAATTGGAGGGAACGCGGTGAAAAAAAAGGAGGGGAAATGGCTTTTTGCTGACATATTTGTCACGATCATTAACCGTGACAAGTCTTCGTCACGGACTCGTCACAGTCATTGACCGTGACAAAAAATACGTGTTTTTTTTTATCACAGTCAATGACCGTGACAAGGCTAGCCGCTGAAAGGGTGCCAATTTTTCCATTTTGGTGTAGTGGGAATTATATCTTTTATTCCATAAGCCAAGGCGAATAACATTTCCCCAGTCAACCTCCTGGGCATTTTTCGGTATGCCTAGAGGACATAGGGAAGCTCATCCACCTAAGAGACTTTTACTTTCTCCAATCTTTTCTTCATTTTGTCGAGCACTGTTTTGTTTAAGGCCTCAGCCTGTCTATTGCTTTGGGGATAGGCCATTGAGCTGTAATAGTGCTTGATATTGTGACTCTTGTAGAAGTCTTGGAATGACCAGCTTTAAAATTACGCCCCAGTGTTATTAATTATTATTTCTGGCATGCCAAAATGGGTCACGATGTTCCTCTAGATAAAGTCGGTCATATATGCGTCCGTTATGTTTACTAAGGGTTCAACCTCCATCCATTCAGCGAAGTAATATATGCCGACCAAGAGATACTTTCGATTCCCTAGTGTTTTAGGTAGGGGACCCACAATATTTACTCCTCGTTAAGAGAAAGGCCACAAACTGGTCAGTGAATTGAGGTAGTTGGCTGGTTAGTGAAGTATGGGAAAGAATTCTTAACATTTCTTACACTTCATGACGTATGAGACTGCAACTTTCTGCATCGCATCCGGACTTTGTCATTTGGACAAGGAAGCCAAATTAAAACTCCAAATTAATCAACTAGCAAAGAGGCTAGAGGACGTGATTAAGGCTGGGGGGGATATATACCCGGATTCACTCAAGCATTGAGAAATGAGGTGTATGATATTTGTGAGGCAGGATATTCAATGAGGGAAAACCCGATGATACCCGCCTACAAAGTAATGCTCCAAGATCAAGTGGAAGCGGTAGGAGTTTTTAAGGGTAACTTTAATGCCCCACATAAGAAATCCTATAACCTTTTGTGGTGAAACCATTCGAATTTTAGTCACGGGAAACCAAACGCAACGATGAATCCGAATTTACATGTTGCCCAACTCCTACCACCATCCCCGCCTTTCCAACAAGCTCCACCTATGCAAGCGCCCCCTCCTGCGCTGTATATAATCCCACAGTGGAAGAGCCTCGAGGACACTTTAAACCAATTCATGCAAACTCAGTCAACGATAAAATCTCAAAATGCCCAAAATTTGTCCTACTTAAAGGCGTCATTGTCTAAGTTGCAACCCTACCTAGGTGTCCAAGAGAAGGGCAAGTTCCCGCCCAAGGCCAAAGACCTCCCCTAATACCGACGAAAAAAAAGAGGAATGTCTAGCGGTTACCACTCTACGTAACGGGAGGGTTATTGACTTGTCACTTCCCCCACACAATAAGAAAAATGACAATAAGGTTTCACCCGACACGAAAGAGGCCGAAGATCCCACTTGGAGGAGAGTGATAAAGAGGACACAATTAGGTCTGAGGTGGTCGTGAACCCCCCTAATGCCTCTCCTTACCCTTGACGATTGGTCCCTCCCCCTAAAGGGGCCACCCGTGACGATATCTTATAAGTGCTTAAGCATGTAAAGCTTAATTTACCTTTTCTTTAGTCAATAAAGAAAATTCCCTCTTATGAAAAGTTCTATAAGAATTTATTGACAGTGAAATGTAGAATAAAGGTAAAGAAGAAGGTATTCATAGCACAATACGTAAGTTCATTACTTTTGAACGACCTCCGACCAAAGTATAAAGATTCGGGTGCACCCACTATTTCGTACACCATTGGAGAGAGAAAAATTGAGAGAGTGCTTTAAGGGTGAGTGTTAATATTCTCCCTTATCCCATTTATAGACAACTTGATTTAGGGGACCTTAATCCCATAAAAATTACTCTCCAACTCGCGGATCGTTTCGCGAAAATACCTCTGGGGATTGTTGAGGACGTATCATCCAAGTCGACACTCTCTACTTCTCGGTAGATTTTGTCACTTGGTATACGGAGCCCTCCCCTCCCTCAATCCATCATGTTACCATGATCCTTGGTCGCCCATTATTAGCTATGGCTAATGCATTGATTAACACATAAAATGGGCAAATGCAACTCACGTTCGAGAATACGACACTCGAGACTAATATCTTCAACATCACCAAGCAAATGGGTGATGAGGATGAATTGTGCAAGACAGATATTATCCAGGAGGTGGTAGTACACTAACACTTTAAGGGTAATCACACTAGGGATCCATTAGAGGTGTGTCTTGTTACGATGAGTGAGAGCGATAGTGCATACACCGAGTTTGAGAGAGAGGTGAAGGAAATGTGAAAGTCGTTTGATGGAAGTGAGAACGACGAGGATGTGAGAGATATTAGTTGGGTCTCTCGATTCGAGGAATTACCACCGAGGGAGTCACGCTCGGCTCCCTTCGATGAGAAACTACCCTCGAATTAAAAAAGCTTCCTTCGAATGTCAAATATGCTTACTTGGGAGAGGATGAGACATTTCATATTGTTATTTCCTCGAGCCTAAGTAAAGAGCAAGAGGGAAAGCTTATGGACATTTTAATGAAGCACCGAAGTGCTTTTGGTTAGAGCATCGCGAATTTAAAGGGTATAAGTCCCCTAATTTGTACCCATAAGATCTACCTCTAGGAAGACATGAGACCCTCAAGGGAGATGCAGAGGCGTTTGAACCCCACGATGAAAGATGTCCTGAGAGCAAAAGTTATAAAATTATTGGACGCGAACATTATCTATCCCATCCTGGATAGCAAATGGGTTACTCCTATTCAAGTCATCCCGAAGAAGTTGGGGATGATCGTGGAACCAGCAGGCGCATTTGTATTGACTACCGGAAGCTCAATGTCGGCACTAGGAAATATCATTTCTCCTTACCGTTTATTGACTAAATGCTAGAGAGAGTAACGGGGCACCCATTTTATTACTTTTTAGATGGTTATTCCAGTTATAGCCAAATCAAGGTGGATGTGTTAGATCAAGAAACGATGACGTTCACTTATCATTTTGGTATGTTTGCCTAAAAAAGTATGCCATTTGGATTATGTAATGCACCCACGACCTTTCAATGGTTCATGATTAGTCTTTTTAACGATATGGTCGAGAGAGGACTAGAGGTGTTTATGGATGATTTCAGCATTTTGGTCCCTCCTTTGACCATTGCCTCGCTAATCTTGAGAAGATGTTAGCCCGATGTGTGGTAAAGAACTTGGTACTGGATTGGGAGAAGTGACATTTCATGGTTACCGAAGGCATAGTTCTTAGCCATATAGTTTTATCCAAAGGTATTGAGGTAGATGGGGAAAAAATTGACGTCATTATCGATCTTCCCCCACTTAAGTCACTAAAGGATGTGCGCTCTTTCTTGGGCCACGTGGGGTTCTACCGTAGGTTTATTAAGTGCTTTAGTGCCATCTCTAGGCCCTTGAGAAACCTACTAGTGGAGGATGCCTCTTTGAGTGGAATGAAGCATGCTAAGGATCTTTTGAAAAATTAAAAACCATGCTCATCTCCACTCCCATCATGCAAGCTCTGTATTGGTCTCTTCCATTCGAGCTTATGTGTGATGCGAGTGACTATGTGATTGGGGCTGTTTTGGGGCAAAGAAAGGATAAGAAGCTCATGTCATTTACTATGCTAGTCGGACCTTAACCGGACCCCAACTCAACTGAACCACCAGGGAGAAAGAGTTACTAGTGGTAGTCTTCACCCTAGATAAATTTCACTCCCACCTCATCGGTTCACCCATTACTTGCTTCATCTAACACGCGACCCTCAAATATCTCCTTTCCAAAAAGTATGCAAAACAATGCCTCATTAGGTGAATCCTACTCCTTTAAGAATTTGATCTTTCCATTAAAGATAAAAAGATAGTAGAAAAAATCACAATCGATCATTTATCGAGGGTTTCGTTCGACGTACCTAGCGATCCTATACCCATTAACGAATATTTCTTGGATGAACAATTATTTGCCACTTATTCTCTCCCCTGGTTTGCGGATATAGTGAATTATCTTGTCACATGGGTCTTTTACCCTGATTGGACACCGTAAGAGAAGAAAATGTTCCTCACATGATCACGCATGTTCTTTCATAACGATCCTTATTTGTTCAAATATTGCGCTGGCAAAATCATCCGAAGATATGTTCCGGAAGATGAGATACCTAGTGTCAAACAAAAGCATATGGAGGCCATTTTTTCTCGAATAAGATGACCGCCCAGATTCTTCAATGCGGTCTCCATTGGCCCATAATTTTTCGTAATGTAAACGCTCATTACAAATCATGCGATAGATGTCAAAGGATGGTAGCCATCACTCGACGAGACATGATACCATTGACCCCTATTCTCGTTATCGAGATATTCGACTGTTGGGGCATCGACTTCATAGGTCATTTCCCTCCCTCCTTTGGTTTCTTATACATCCTCATCGCGGTATATTATGTGTCAAATGGGTTGAGGCCATAGCTACTAGGACGAATTGTAATAAAGTGGTGATAAAGTTCATCAAACAACATATAATTTTTCACTTCGATTCTTCGGAGGTGATCATTAGTGGCGACGGAAAGCACTTTTGTAATAGGCCATTTGAGAAATTAATGAGAAAGTATAGCATCATCCATAAGATTGGGACGACTTATCACCCACAAACAAATGTGCAAGATGAGTTAGAAAATTGTTAGATAAAGCAAATTCTTGAGAAGACCGTCGAATCAAATCGAAATGATTGGTCTATTCAATTGAACAGTGCAATATGGGATTCGCAGACCACCTATAAGAACCCCCTCGAAATGTCCCCATTCCTCTTTATCTATGGCAAGCCTTGCCATCTCCCCTTCGAGATCGATCACAAAGTGTATTGGGTGATTAAGATGTTGAATTACAGCTTTGATAAATCCGGTGAAGTGCAAAAACTTCAATTGCATGAGTTGGAAGAAATACGCAACGATGCGTATGAGAGCGCCTGCATATCCAAATAAAGGATGAAACTCGCGCACGAGCGCATTATCCATCCAAAGGAGTTTTATCCCGGGTAAAAGGAATTTCTTTATAACTCACGATTACACTTATTTCCCGATAAGTTACGTTCGTTGTGAACCGGCCCGCTTGTCAAAAAATAAGTATTTCTCCATGGTACGATAGAGATAGAATATCCGAAGGGTGAGGATACATTTAAGATTAACGGACAGTTCCTAAAGTAATATCTGGAGGCATTCGTTGAGAAAGCCAATACAATCTGGTTATCGGACCCCATTTACGGGGCAAAATAATCTAGTCTGAGAGGTCGTCGCGCCCCCAACGCGTATGGGGTGATTCTTGTTGTATCATAGTGAGTCTTGTAGGTTAGGTTAGTTAGAGATCCGTGGGTCACAAGTTTAGAAAGGTTAAGAGCACCGTTGCACAACATGAGAGAGCTTACAACGGTTCGCGGGGATATTTTGAGGTACATCGAGGTAAAAAATGGGTAGGAGAGCCTTGGTCACGTTTAAAGAGTTTAATAGGAGGATTACCAACACTTCATTTTTTAGAGAGGAAGAAATTTTTTTAGGGATGGTACTGTTAATGCGAACCGGTTCACCCTGGGTAAGTTATTAGAATCGAACCGGTTTGGATTAACAGTATGGACTAATGAAAACTGAATCGGTTTGCCGAAGAACAAACCGGCTTAGAATTTTGGGCAGTAAATTCATTCCCCCTCCTTTTTTTCCTTCCCTTTCCATTTCCCCACATTCACCCACCCAAATTCCCTCCAAACCCAAAATTTCCACCCCTCTCATTCCCTCAACCCTTTCCCACTAATCCATCCCCTTTTCCCACCAAAACCCAATCCCCCTCACCTATAAATACACCTCTATCCCTTCCACTCTTTCCCACCACCATCAATAACTCAAATTCAACTCTTTTAAACATTCCATGGCTTATGTTGCAAATGCCATTGAGAAATATGACAAGATTGAAATTCTCAACGGTGGTGATCACTCCTATCGCTCGATCCAATAGCGAGATTGGAACATTGCCTTCTTTTCCGTCGCCCACACAATTCACATCGAGAGACAAGTGCTTTGGACAGAATTACCTCACGCGATGACCGCCTTGTTCCACCACTGCGAGGTGCAATTTCTTTGAGCATCCCAATGAGGATGTTTAGGTTGAAAAATTCCGCACCTTTTATGCTACCCTTATCAAATTATCAAATTCGGAATGCGAAGCTTATGTGGACGAAACTCGGGTCCCTTTTTCTCTCGACCTAGTGATCCAAAAAATGCATGCAAAGGGTATAGATACCCCGACAATTTGATTACGCCACTCTCGACATCCCACTCTCTAAGGCTGCATGCATTGCTCGACTCATGCCAAATCACAATTGGGTTCGAGACACTTTTCTCATGGGAGATTTAGACGAGCGAAACCGATTATCATTTTTTATCACGTGCCGCTCGATTTTGCAAATCTTCGAAAACTTTGCCCTCTGCATCCGGCAAGCCAACTTCCTCGCCGGGATCGTGCATCTTCTATGGAGGGATTGTGCACGCCGCATACGATAGGAGAGACAAGGTCGATTTCCCTTACGCTCAGTTTAGCACGTCCATTCTCAAGGATTCCGGGATTGAAGAACCTTGCACGCAGCCCCGCCTCCCTAAGCCGATTGGGAAAACCTCCGTAACACAGAGCGTTCGCCAAATGGGGATTTCCCATCCTCTTACACTTGTGGTGCAAAGGGAGGAAGATGTTATCATGGGAGAGGAGGAAGCGAAATATGATGAGGAAGCCGACCCTGACTATGAGCCTTACTCGACAGCTCTTCCACGCCGCATTGATGCATTAGAGACCACAGTCGGTGACTTTATTACGGAATATCGAGGTGATAGGAGGATTCATACCCGAGATTACTGGCGCGATATGAGCATGATGCTACAGCTCCAAGCGGATATGTATCAGTTACAAGTGGGATCGAACACTCAGCTTCCGAGCTACTTTTATGATCCCTACACTCACGATCCTAGTGCGTCCAACCCGTCCCAGTAGCTCCCAATGTTGTTCTTGGTTTCTCATTCCATTATGTAGTTCCTATATGCTTTATTGTTTCGTCATTGTTATAGAACTACGTACTTTCCTTTATGTGCTTGTATCTCATGATTAGTTGTGTAATAAAAATTTGCATTTTGATATATTTTTTTAATTCTGCACTCTTATTTTATTTTAGAGTTTAGTCCTCTTACATGAAGACATTGCAAAGTCTAAGTTAGGAGGGGTACTCGTGTGTTTTCTAACTTTCACAAATTTCAAAATGCCCAAAATAAACAAAAATGTCAAAAAAGTTCATAAAAAAATTAGAAAATTTCAAACAATTCCAAAAAATAAAATAAATTTTTTCAAAAAAGTTAAAAATATTGTTATTCAAAATAAATAAAAAGTGAAATTTAAAATTTTCAAAAATATCACTAAAATTTTTGTTTGAACTCTCAATTTGTAAAAACTAAATGCACAAAGCCGAAATTGACCAAAGATGGAAATTGAGCGAAAATTAACAACTTAACAAATAAGTGTGGAGATTTATTAGCCAAGTGAGATTTTGTGCCTTTCGATTTTGCGAGAATTTAAATCAATCCGAGTTAATAGTTAACTCAGTGTTCAATTTAGCGTTTAATTAATTCGTTGAAGATCTCCAAATTTTTGTTTTGATTGGTTACGGGAAATGAACGAGATGTCATCTTAAAAACGCACTAAAATATCTCTAAATTAAATTTAATCTAGAGAGGCATATGGTAAAATAATGAGTAATTCGGATAAATAGAGTTAGGCCCTTGTTTGTCACCCAAAAATATTGGTCATAAAAAAAGTTGTGAAAAAAATCCCTTGTTGCAAACCCAATTTGAGCCGAGTAATTTATACCCTTTTCGTTTGTCAACCCGAAAAAACCATTTAGCCCAGAGTTGTGAAAATTCAAATTCATCGAGTAAGTCTAAGTGGTGCAATAAAAAAAGATAAAAATATGAAAAAAAATGCCCGAAAAAAGTACCTAAAGACATCATAAGTAAATAAATTTTTCAACTCGGAAATTTCCAACCATTCCATTTTTTTACCCATTATACCTGAAAAAGTTTTAATCGAGTCCAAAAAATAAAATTAATTATCACATGGTGAGCTAAGATGCAAAAAGATAATAAGAGAGGTTAATTGGTGCGAATAAAAGATAATGTTTCTCGTTTTTCAAGGATCGTAACCCGACGATGAGATCTTTTCACCCAGAAAAATTATGTCTTTCAATTTGTGTGCATGAATTCGTGTCCATTATATTTACTCTTAATATCATGCACATCGAGAGAAAATAACAACATTCCTAAAGATTCGTTTGTGAGAACATCCTGTGAAATTTTGAATCATAACGAATTTTTGAAAAGTAACATAATGATACATCGATCGAAATTAGTTGTTTAATTCTCGGCTTCGCATACACACGCACTATGAATTGAGATTATGAAATAAAATAAAAAGTGATTAGTTTTCTGGAATTCAAATTTTACGATTTTTAATTATTTTGATATTTTCTTTGAGTGAAAACCGAATTTTGTGGGTAAATGCACTTCAAACCCTCACGAGACATCACTCGTCCTACTAGGGTAACCTAGGGGTTTAACTGCTTGTTGCATACGCTAAATGCAACTTGATCGTGACAAAGGTATTCTATCAAAATAAGAATTTTTTATAAGTGTTTGACCATGTTATGATTATTTTACATTGTGACCATGTTATGATTCTTTTACATTGCTAGGGATGATCATAGTCCTAAGCTAGGGGGTTTGATTCGACGTAATTTCTTTGCATTTATCCATGTAATTTAGGTACTTTTATCACTCTGTGCGATGTAAATTATACAATTTTATCTCATGTCATTGTTGCTGACCCTTTTCAGCTAGTACATCGTGTTTCGTATATTTCGCTTACATTTTGCAGGTACTTCATGCGTTTGAAAGTAAAAGAGAAATCGAAATAGGGACATGAGACCATAAAGGAAAATTAAGGGAAATGTCATAATTGTATGACTGGAATTGCGGAACATAATAGAAGTCAAAGACATTGAGATCATAAGCATATCGAAAGAAACGACATCCAAACCCGAGCTATGGTTGGAAAGTTACGAACTTATGAAGATAAGAAGAATCAAAGGACCAAAGTGAAGAACTCTGTAAAAGTGAACAAGTTCGATTATAGTGACTTATACAATACTGAAAAAATAAACCGGTTCGGTTCTGAAGGGAATCAGTTCAAAATCTGTACGTGAATTATGATGTTTATCCATTTAATTTAGAGTTGTACATAGGTCAAACTCTTGTAAAAATGTATTAGCTTTATTCCCACATTATTTTAGGGTTAGTTACAGAGTTAGTAACATAATTTTGAGAGCAAGAAAGAGGCAACAACCCTTAGAAATTTACTTCTTCATCAAGTTTACATTTTTGTGGATTGTTTTCAAGCATTTAATCAATAAAGTTTTCCTTCTCTACATTGTTCTTGATTCTTATTATTGTTTTGCACGTTCTCGTTATTTTTTTGGCTTATAAAAACTCTTGCATGCTTATATACAATTTAATAATGATTATGATTCCATGCAACATTAAAACCTTGTTTATTCTTCATATCACCATGTTCGGCTAGATTTCTAGTGGATTGGGATACATGAACCCAACCTAAATTATTATGAATGGTTGTAAAACTTTTTCTTGAATTAAATAACTAACCGAAACATGATATTTTGTATATGTTAACGTCTTATGACTTTTAACTCCGTTTGCCCTAGGTAACCGGAGTGTTTAAAAATGCGACGTGCGCATCGACAATCTTTTCACGTGTTTTACTTTTATTCTTGATCTATATTGTGAGGGTTAAATCCCCCATATGAAATAAGCTAAATATTTTTTTTCAATTAGACGTTTTATTCTTGATAGGTTTTATATCCGGTGTAATTACCTAAGGTTCGGGGGATTGTATTCCAATCCCATCTTTCTCACACAAGTTCATATCCTTATTCTCTAGTTATTGTATGCTTAGCTAATTTAGTTAGGAATTATTTCTCATTCGTTGAAAGTAGAATAATTCTTCCTCAGTCATCTTCTTTTCTTTTTCGTGAGTCGATCTTTATGATTAGTCATTTTCATTAGAATTCATCACGTGAGATCATCTTAGTCCTTGTGTTCGATACCAAATTTATCGAATTGTTACTTGAGCAACCGATTTACACGTGAGTCATATTACACGCATTAGAGACACATTTTGAGTCACGTCACTTGCGCTGAGAGATTGATCTCTCTTTAATCCGACGATGAAGGCTTCATATTCTGCCTCATTGTTGGATACCTCAAAGCCAAGTTTGATTCCTTGCTCGGACATGGTTTGTTCTGGAATTATAAGTAAAATTCCTACTCCAGCCCCTTCCGAATCAGAAGCCTCGTCCACATAGAGTGTCCACTTATTGAGTTTATTAAACTCTTAAACGTTTGACTTGGTCGATGTGTTCTTTTTTATCGAGCTCCTGCCCTTTGGTGAACTCAACGATAAAATATACTAGCACTTGTACTTTGATCACAGTTCTTGAATTCATTATTTAATAAATTATTTTTTCCCTGTCACAATGAGAATCATGTATGGGAATAATGTTTGCATTATTTATATATTGTCGGTGTCTTTTATTCTTTATATTAGGTGATCTGGTGTGTAGATTATGTCTTACACATATATGATCAGATCACAAGCTCTTATGGAATATATGTTTTATCGTTCACAGTCTTAGATGGAGTTGGACATGCCATCAATAGGGATTTAACACAATATTTTAGTAGGTTAATCTTGATTACATAAAATGATATAGTTTCAACTTATCGTGTTAGTGAATTTTGTATCTATTGAACGAGACCACCTTGAGGTCATTATCTTTGTACCGATTTTATAAGACAATGTACGCATCGTGATTATTAGGTTTACTTTAGTCTCTTAATCCTCATATGCTTGATGGACACGTTAACTATCACTTTGGCCTATCAGGTGAGATTTAGTATTAGATTAATAAGCATGATAGATTAGGTAGTCGTAATTAATGTATAACAAAAGTCTTTCATGGATGGAATTCATGTCTCGGTATAGGATATTGGTGATACCCCTTTGAGATTCTTATAAGTTTTGTATGTGTCTAACCCCGCAAGTAGAATATGTTAATCTAACACTACAAATAAATTAAGCTGAACTGCTCAAGGACTTATAGAAGTTAATCAAAATAAATTGTCTATATTTATTTTTATTAATGGGTACTTGTAACCTTAACATGGGGATAATTAAGTAATTAATAATACGGGGGTCAAAATATAATTTTGGGCTAATAAGTGAAGTATAAATTCTAATTATTTAGTGAAATTAATTATAATTAATGTGTTATGATTAAAATCCGCGACATATTAAGTTTTCTTAGGCCCATTGGATCCACATCTTTATCTCTCATTAATATCCCTGTCGTAGCCTATATTTATATGCACATAAAGCTATTTTTTATTAGAAAAACAAGTTCATAATGTGACACCCCACCTAATTAAATACCGGGTGATCAGTCATTTATTAAATTAAAAACAGAATATCCGATTGGTTCCGTCTTAACATCACTGTCAAAAAATATTTATTAATTACTAACCACCTAGTAGTTAAAAAGTCGAGTGTCAAATTTTATCTTTTAAAATTAACTTGCAACCAAAAATAATTAATTTAACCATTCATCATCTAATACAATCTCACAACAAATAAGAATGACATAAATGAATAACTGAGTTTGGAGTAAAAACATCCAGTCTAAATCCCAAATACAAGTTTGAAATGAAAGAAATCTCCACAACTGAAATATAAATAAGAGTCTACAGTCACTATCTCTGAGTACATCTGAATAAAAGATACTCAACATGCCCGACTGAAGTAAATAACCCGAAAAGAACCAAGGATAGATGTGGAGGCGTCTAATACCTAGGTCCTGTAACTTTCACAGCAGCTACAACACGTCAACTCGTAGGAAATCCTATGCTTGGTGTCCCCGTGGCTGGGCACCTAAAAGATTTTTACAAAAACAAAGTAGATTTGGAAGAAAACGGGCAAGAGCCCGAGTTGTAAATGGTTTAAAAACAACAAGTGTTTAAAATGCATTAAACAGTAAATATTGTATCCATGTTAGTTCCTCGTGCCCTCACTAGAGATTCTCACCTCTCAACTAATGTGCACGCCTAGCGTAGACTCCTAACCCATCCTAGTCACGCTATCCCACTTATCTAGTTTAGCCCAAGTCCTTTACTGAATTGCCTAAGTCATTATACCCAATTATAACACCCGAATAATACCTTCTTATAATTATAACGTTAGTTTAATCGAATTCAAATAACTCATTAATCATTCAAGTTACCCCATTGTTGATTAATATTAAATATCGTAATCTTGTTCATCTACTAAGTAGCACAGTAGAATAATCTCAGTGTATATACATATATATCATTATCATACATATATATACTAATATGACACCCCCAAAGGCTAAACTTGTAGTGCACATATACTCTGCTATCAGTCCCAGTACATTATGCACATAAGGACTACGAATTCTGAATCACTCTGGAATCGTATCAACACATAACACACACAATGGAGGCGAACATAGTTCCCAGCCCCATGGGCGACGCACATACCTACGCACCCACGTGACTGCAAACTTATTAACTCACATATAAGTCTTTCCCGGACCTATGTCCTGAGGTAGAAATCTAAAATCCCTCCGAAGGTTCATCAAGATAAGATTGTCCCCTTCTTTAGACCTCCTGTGATAGCAAGTATGGTAGGTATGTCATACACATAAGGGTTCATACAATAAGTACACATAACCCATATAAGTAATAGAACCACACCCCCTAAATATTCCAGATTTGTACGAATTGTCATTCTTTACAATATTCACAACGTTCCCAATTACGACTATTCTCTCTATCGTATCGCACTACTTATAATGGATATCATTAAGGAGTTCCTCTTATCCTTATATACTTATATACTTCATGATACTAGCTCAAGAAATGTGGTCGCCCTACATAACCTTAAGTAATTTATTATTCTCGAATTATTTTCACCAAATTCCAGTTCATCCTGTAAAATTTTCAAAATCTGAAATCTCGTTCGAAGTGCCCAGAAATTTCGTTCGAACGAAACTTAGAATGAACTTCACTCTGAAATCTCGTTAATAAACCGTTCGAACGAACTTTGAATGAACTAAACTCTGAATTCTCGTTAGAATTCTCGTTGGATTCTCGTTTGCACGAGGTCATTCGAATGACTTTCCAGTTCCCAAGGTCGTTCGAACGATATTTACCCAATTCGTCCTCTACCTTATGAAACCTACATTTTTGCCCATTTTTGTTCACCCAATTCACATCAAACTTTACCCAACTCAAAATTAATAGTCCTAAAGCCATTTCACATACATTTAGAAGAACCCTAACATCTTTTAATCATCAAACCGCATTACATCTCATATGTGGGTGAAGGAATTTAATCAAATATCAAAAGCCCTAGTTTTACATCCTCAATGATTTTGTCCACCCAAAACCCAAAGTTAAATTCGTTTTTCTTCATGTATCAACCCAGATTCATATCCTATACATAAGGTAATTCATCTACGTTCAATTTCCTACCAAAGAGCTTGATTAATAATTCAATTTCAACCCAGATTTCATCATATCATGTGTATATCATTAATTCTACACTAACATGTATAATATACGCACTAATTAAATAAAGATAACCACTTACGTTGTTGGGAAGGTCTGAATCGTTGAATGAAAGTGGTATAGATGCGTTCCTCTCTTCCCGATCTACACGTTGATGGTGTTCTTGGTGAAAGATGGGCGAGTTTAGTCTTGGAGCTCCTAGAAATCTCTTCTCCTTCTTCCTCGTGGACTCTCTCTTTTCTTTTGCAGATAAAAACCCTAACTTCTCCCACGTACATGCATATATATTTCTCTAATTTTCGTGCATTAATTAGCCCCAATTTTTCAAAAGACAAAAATACCCCTCTGAGGTGTCTGTTTGGCCTAAAACTATCCTGAAACCCAAACTAAACCTCCGGGTAGACTTTTCTGACTATTTAGACCCTTCCGAACTTGTTGGCGCACTCGAAATGACCATTTGGATGATGTATAAATGTTTTACTTTTTATTTTATTAATTTAGTCCTGACACGACTCACACGCATGTCCGGACTTAAATTCTATAATTGTCGTATCTATATCTCGCGATAATTTTCATAAATTCATAATCACATTCAGAATCATATATTACTTTATTCGCTCAGTAATATTCAATGTAATTCCCAGTAATAAATACTAACTCTTATCTCTCTAGTTAATATTTATTTTATTCCGGATTAATTATTCTCACATTTAATTCAATTACTCCCACAATTAAAATCAATTAAAATCACGGGGTATTACATACTTCCCCCTAATTACGGAATTTCATCCCGAAATTCAGAAATAAAGGTATACATGGTAAGAATAACTCTGGGTATCTCTCGCGCATATCATCCTCGCGCTCCCAAGTTGACTCCTCGAGATCATGATGTCGCCACTGTACACGAACTAACGACTCCACCTTTGACCTTTGTTTCCTTTTGCTAAGGTTAGGATGACGATTGGCCCCTCCTCGTTGGAACTATCGGGCTGCAAATCAATCTCATCTAAAGCAATATGGGTGTGGGACAGATCATCCTGAAGGTATTTCCTTAGCGAAGATATGTGAAACACGTCGTGAATCCTATGCAGGTGCTCGGGTAACCCAAGCATGTATGCCACTGGCCTAATCCGCTCAATAATAGGGAAGGGCCCTACATACCTCGGCGCCAACTTCCTTTTCTTCACAAACCGCATTATCCCCTTCATAGGAGATACTCTCAATAATACCTGGTCCCCCACATTGAACTCCCTGAAGAACCTCTTGGCATCGACGTAGCTCTTCTACCTATCCAGAGCAACCCGTATGCAACTCCTGATCATCTCTATTCTGGCTGACGTATCTTAAATCACTTACGACCCGAGCAGTTTGTTGTCCCCCACCTATAACTAAATAGAAGGAGAGCGATAAGACCTACCATACAACGCCTCAAATGGGTCCATGCCAATGGTAAACTGATAAGAATTGTTATATCCAAACTTTACCAATGGAAGGTACTGCTCCCAACCTCCACCAAAATCCAGAATACACGTAAGTAACATATCCTTCAGCATCTGATTAGTTCGCTCGATCTTCCCGTCTGTCTGCGGGTGATAGGTCGTGCTCAAGCGCAATTCTGTACCTATGGCTGTAACACCCCGTCCGCCCGGGGAGAGCGAATGGAGCGCTAATACGATAAAATAAATCCAAATCCACAAGTGGCAAGGTATAGAGCATCTAAATAAACCCACAATAGTATAAATCCACTAATCTCAATCTCTTCAATTACAATAAGTCTCTCGAATTAAAATTACAATAACTAACTCGAAAATAAAATACAAATCTCCAAAGCTCTATACATCAAAATAATACAAATCTTTCCCAAACAATCCTCGCTAAAATCAATCTCCATAGCGCCCCAAAATTCGTGCTAACCTGCCACTAAAAAAAATATGGGGAAGTACACAATACGATAAGAATGATGCTCAACAAATATGGATAAGCAACGAATAAAATGTAACAACACGAGTACGAATATTCAAATCAAAATGCAAATCGCAATAACATTTCATCATTATAATTTTTCAACAACACATCAATGAGTAACCAGACCTCACCCCATTCGCATATGCTTTATCAATCCATAGCCGGGAATAGGTATTTTGGCGGGTACTCAACATCCGTGCCATATTAAAATCTCATGACAACGTGCTCAATAACAACATGAATAGTACCACATGAATCAAAATAATTCCAATAATTATTTTCCAGATTTCAATGAATTTATCAATTCAAATATGAGTTCAATTAAACAAGAATTCAGAGAGAATGACATTCGCGAGATTTAAGGAACATATTGTGTAAAACCCCATACCTCAAACCATGATGAGAAACCAATGATGAATCAACCTAGAAATCATAATCACATCCTCAAGATCGACACAAAAGATCTACAAAAGCTCCTCCAAGAAAATATCCCCAAGAACACCTCTAATCTAAGGTTGGAACTCACAAATCTCAAGGGCCAATGTGTATAAAAAGAAGAGGAATATAAAATATATTTGCTGCCAAAATTTGTACCAAAAGTAGGTTAAAAAGGGTTGCCCATGACTCCCTTTTATAATGCAAAGAAATGAAGAGTTGAAATCCAAAAGACTCCTTTAAATAAGGAAAAGAAATGAAGAGTTGGAAGTCAAAACAACTCTTGAAAATGACTTAATGTTCGCCGACTTAGAATTCCAAGAGTTAAAAACATTTAAAAATCATTTTAAAATCCGTTTTAACTCCGATTTCGAAACCGTTTGAAATTCTCGCATTTAAAAATAATAACCAACATATTTGAGCAATAAAAATAATTTTATCAAAAACCTTATTTTCCTCCATTTTCCAAAAATTAATTAAAATATCCCAAAATTACGCGGGTTGTTACAATGGCCTCCTGTAAGCTCTCCCAAAAATGAGACACAAAGGTCTTGTCCCGATCGGATACAGTATCGAGAGCACCTCGTGTAATCTCACAATCTCAGGGATGAATAACTGGGCATACTAACTTGCTGTGTAATCCGTCCGGATTGGTAAAAAGTGGGCTACCTTAGTTAACCGATCTAAAATCATCCATATAGAATCGTGACCCTTCTGAGAAGTAGGCAATCCTATGATAAATTCCATGGAAATGCTCTCCCATTTCCACATCGGGATCTCTAATGGCTGAAGCAACACTGTCTGCTTCTGGTGGTCCACCTTGACTAACTGGAAGGTTACACATTTTGAGACGAACTCAACAATGTCTCTCTTCATGCCATTCCACCAATACTGTCGCTTCATATCCTGGTACATCTTATCCCCTCCGGGATGTACCGCAAAGCGTGAATCATGCGACTCTATCACCATTGCATGTCGTAGGTCCTCCCCCTCTGGAACAACTAGATGCCCCCTAAAGCGCAAACCCCCATCTAAACCCACAGAATAAGACTTAGCTCCCTCATCTAGAAGCTGCGCAATCTGATCCCAACAGGACGTGTCGGTTGCTTGGGCCTGTATTACTCTCATCACAATCTGGAGTGTAACGGTCATGACAGACATTAATGATCGGGCTACTATATATTGGTGTCCTAACTCCTTCTATTTCGCCTTCTACACCTCGACCACGTCACCTGCTGGCCTTCGGCTCAACGTATCAGCTACTATGTTAGCCTTCCCCGTGTGGTAATGGATATCGAACTGGTAATCCTTCACAAATTAAAGCCACCTATGCTAATGCATGTCCAATTCTCTCTGAGTGAACAAACACTGTATTGGCTTGTGATCTATGAAGAGGCAAAAATTCTCCCCCAACAGATAGTGTCTAAAGATTCAAAGAGCAAACACAACTGCTGCTAGCTCCAAGTCGTGGGTGGGGTAATTCCTCTCGTGGGGCTTAAGCTTACGGAAGGCATAAGCTATAGCCTGATCCTCCTACTGAAGTACCCCCAAGTCCTTGTAGGGATGCATGAGTATAGACTAAGTACTCCACTCCCGATCTGGGCAGTGCTAAAACTGATGCTAAAGTCAATTTGTCCTTCAGCTCATCGAAAGCTAACTGAAAAGCGTCATCCCAGATGAATGACACTCCTTTACGAGTCAAGTTGGTCAACGAACCCGCTATCTTCGAGAATCCTCGAATAAACCGCCTCTAATAGCCTACTAACCCCAAGAAACTCCGCACCTCTGTCGGTGTAGTGGGTTTCCCCCACTCCCTTACCGCCGACACCTTACAGGGGTCCACCGATATTCCTCTATCTGATACGACGTGCCCCAAGAATTATACCTCTCGCAACAAGAATCCACATTTCTCGAAGTTGGCGTACAACTCATTCTCCTATAAAGTCTGCAAAACCCTATGAAAGTGCTCAGCATGCTCCTCCTCGGTGTGTGAATAAATTAGGATGCCATCTATGAAGACAATGACAAACTGATCTAAGAACTCTCTGAACACTCTGTTCATTAAGTCCATAAATACTATCGATGCGTTGGTTAGTCCGAATGGCATAACTCAAAACTCATAGGATCCGTACCTCGTCAGAAACGCAGTCTTAGACACATCTTGCTCCCTGATCCTCAACTGATGGTACCCTGACCTCAAGTCTATCTTCGAGAAGAAAACTGCTCCCCTCAGCTAGTCAAATAAGTCAACGATTCTGGGGCAGCGTATACTTATTCCATATCGTGACTTTATTCAACTCTCGATAATCTACGCACAGTCATAAGGATCCATCCCTCTTATTCACAATCGAAACTGGGTCACCCCAAGGTGAGGTATTCCGACGGATGAAACCCTATCCTAATAACTGCTCAATCTGATCCCTTAGCTCCCTCATCTCCGCAGGAGCCATACGGTAAGGTGCACGAGCTATCGGTTAAGTGCCCAACGCTAAGTCAAACATAAACTCAATTTCTCTACTCGGTGGTAGCCCCGGTATATCCTGAAACACATCTGCGTACTCACAAATGACTGGAATCGAATCAAAGGGAATCACAACTCCGGTAGAGGTCTCATCCTTTATATAAAACAAGTGAGTGGATGATCCTTCCTCGGGGCAAGGCATCGCCTAAAAACATCTCTTGACTCGGTATGGCGAACATAATACTACGACTATAACAGTCAATCATTTCCCTATACATAACTAGCTAATCTATCCTGATGATAGCATCATACTCGTGCATATCTAAAACAAGCATATTGGCTGATATGATCAATCTCCCAATCTCTATGCCCACTCCTCGACATATAAAGAATATCAATGACCCATATCCAATGGTAAATCTACACTAGTGACTGTGCTTTTCGCCGTGTCTAATAACCCCGTGGCGCATGCAAAACTGGTGGTAATGAAACTATGTGAACCCCCCGTGTCAAATAATATCCACCCCAAAGTCCTCTGGATAGAGAACATAGCCTCAACTATAGGTGGAGCCTGTGGGACTGCAGCCTTATGGATGTCGTAGACACGCCTGTACTGTAGTTACCCCTACTGAATCGAAATAGCTGGAATGGCAGGCAAGGTTGGGACTGATGCTGGTGGTGGAAGAGCGGCTAGGACGATCGACCTCTGGGGCTCCCGGTGAGCACCCTGCTGCTGAGGATACTTCCCCTTATCGGGGCATTCAAATCGTCTGTGGCCATTATTGCCACAAGTAAAGAACTTCCCAATAAAATTTCCCCCTTTTTGCCCCTGTTGATCGTTGCCACCTCTCCCTTGGCCCTGATGGCCCTGTTGAAATTGTTGCTGGCCCGGGTGGCCCTGATGGCCATGCTAACCCTAGTGGCCATGCCTGAAACCTCCCTACCCTTGATGAAAGCCCCCTGATCTGAATCTCTTAGCAGAATCCCCCTGATGGGAAACCTTCTCACCCTGCCTCTGCTGACTCTGACCTGCTTGTGCCCCACTGGCACTACCTCCACCTGTCCTGCCCTGCTGGCTGGACTCATCTACCTGCTTGCTCCCCTTAACATGGAAGCGATGATCCTGGTAGTGTAGTAAAACATCATTAAGTACATCGGTATAAGACTGCAAGGAGAGGTTACCCAGAAGATGCTGTTGAATCCTTCATGTCAGAGCATTCATGAACATATGCATTTTCTTCTCTTCAGTAAGCACCTCAGTTGGTACCAAGTTTACCAATCTAGTAAACTCCTCCTCATACTCGGCTCCAATCTCCCCCTCCTGTGTGAGGTCCCGTAGTTTCCGCCTTATCTCAGTCTGAACGGTGAAAGGAAAATATTTGCGATCAAATCGCACCCAGAAGTCATGTATAGTCATAACGTCACACTCCTTTGTGGTAGTAGTGGACTCCCACAACTGTAACGATGCTCCTGCTAGCTTGAGAGTAGATAGTATCTACTTCTGTACCTCCGTGCACTCGTACATCCTCATATGCCTCAGGATAGCTCTCTTTCATTGGCTAGCTGTAACAACATCGGAATCCCCAGTGAACTCCGGAGGATGTGCCTTCTGAAAGGCATCCCTAACTCGCTCTCACGTGGAAAGAAATGCGTGAGCTGGTGCTGGTGCCACCACGAGTGCCTATGGTGGGGCTTATTGGACCACAGCTAGTGCTACGTTAACTGCCTAAGCAACGATGGCAACAACCTCGGCAACATTCTCTCTACCCTGAGCTGGTGCTGGCTGAGGCTCGGGTTGAGCATTTCTGGCCCTAGATGCTGGAAGGAATCTGAAATGAGAAAGAATTTATAAGTCCACAGTTATCAAATCTCAAATAGCTGAAGACGTAAACACATAATCAAGAATGCAATAATGCTAATAATAGGGCTCTACATTAAAGAACGCTAAGATGAAAGCATAATAAGCCGTACAGATCCTAAAAGACTCTAGAACCTGGCTCTGATACCACCTTTGATACCCTGCCAAATTAAAAATCGGGTGATCAGCCTTTTATTAAATTAAAAACAGAATATCCGATTGGTTTTGTCTTAGCATCACTGTCGAAAAACATTTATTAATTACTAACCACCTAGTAGTTAAAAAGTCAAGTGTCAAATTTTATCTTTTAAAATTAACATGCAACCAAAAATAATTAATTTAACCATTCACCATCTAATACAATCTCACAGTAAATAAGAATGACATAAATGAATAACTTAGTCTGGAGTAAACACATCCAGTCTAAATCCCAAATACAAGTCGAAAATGAAATAAATCTCCACAACTGAAATATAAATAAGAGTCTACAGTCACTATCTCTGAGTACATCTGAATAAAAGATAGTCAACATGCCCGACTGAAGTAAATAACCCAGAAAGAACCAAGGATAGATGTGGAGGCGTCTAATACCGAGGTCCTTTAACTTCCACAACAGCTACAACATGTCAACTCGTAGGAAATCCTATGCTTAGTGTCCCTATGGCTGGGCACCTAAAAGATTTTTTACAAAAACAAAGTAGATTTGGAAGAAAACGAGCCAGAGCCCGAGTTGTAAATGGTTTAAAAACAAAAAGTGTTTAAAATGCATTAAACAGTAAATATTGTATCCATGTTAGTTCCTCATGCCCTCACTTGAGATTTTCACCTCTCAACTAATGTGCACGCCTAACGTAGACTCCTAACCCATCCTAGTCACACTATCCCACTTATCTAGTTTAGACCAAGTCCTTTACTGAATTGCCTAAGTCATTGTACCCAATTATAACACCCGAATAATACCTTCTTGTAATTATAACGTTAGTTTAATCGAATTCAAATAACTCATTAATCATTCAAGTTACCAAATTGTTGATTAATATTAAATATCGTAATCTTTTTCATCTACTAAGCAGCACAGTTCAATAATCTCAGTGTATATACATATATATCATTATCATACATATATATACTAATATGACACTCCCAAAGGCTAAACCTGCAGTGCACACATACTCTGCTATCAGTCCCAGTACATCACGCACATAAGGACTACGAATTTCGAATCACTCTGGAATCGTATCAACACATAACACATACAATGGAGGCGAACATAGTTTCCAGACCCATAGGCGACACACATACCTACGCACCCATGCGATCGCAAAATTATCAACTCACATATAAGTCTTTCCCAGACCTATGTCCTGAGGTAGCAATCTAAAGTCCCCCGAAGGCTCATTAAGATAAGATTGTCCCCTTCCTAAGACCTCCCATGATAGAAAGTATGGTAGGTATGTCATACACATAAGGGTTCATACAATAGGTACACATAAACTACATAATTAATAGGATCACACCACCTAAATATTTCAGATTTGTATGAATTATCATTCTTTACAATATTCACGACATTCCCAATTACGACTATTCTCTCTATCGTATCGCACTACTTATAATGGATATCACTAAGGAGTCCTTCTTATCCTTATATACTCCTATACTTCATGTTACTGGCTCAAGAAATGTGGTTGCCCTATATAACCTTAAGTCATTCATTATTCTCGAATTATTTTCACCAAATTTCAGTTCGTCTCGTAAAATTTCCAAAATCTGAAATCTCGTTTGAAGTGCCTAGAAATTTCGTTCGAAAGAACTTCACTCTGAAATATCATTAGTAAGTCGTTCGAACGAGAACTAAACTCTGAATTTTTATTGGAATTCTCGTTGGATCCTCGTTCAAACGGCTTTCCAGTTCCCCAGGTCGTTCGAACAATATTTACCCAGTTCATCCCCTACCTTATGAAACCTGCGTTTTTGCCTATTTTTGTTCACTCAATTCACATCAAACTTTACCAAACTCAAAATTAATAGTCCTAAAGCCATTTCACATACATTTAGATGATCCCTAACACCTTTTAACAATCCAACCTCATTACATTTCATATATGGGTGAATGAATTTAATCAAATATTAAAAGCCCTAGTTTTACCTCCTCAATGATTTTGTCCATCCAAAACCCAAAGTTAAATTCATTTTTCTTCATGTATCAACCCAGATTCATAGCCTATACATATGGTAATTCATCTACGTTCAATTTCCTACCCAAGAGCTTGATTAATAATTCCATTTCAACCCAGATTTCATCATATCATGTGTATGTCATCAATTCTACACTAACATGTATAATATACGCACTAATTAAAGAAAGATAACCACTTGCCTTTTTGGGAAGGTCTGAATCGTTGAATGAAAGTGGTATAGATGCGTTCCTCTCTTCCCGATCTACACGTTGATGTTGTTCTTGGTGAAAGATGGGTGGGTTTGGTCTTGGAGCTCATAGAAATCTCTTCTCCTTCTTCCTCGTGGACTCTCTCTTTTCTTTTGCAGATAAAAACCCTAACTTCTCCCACGTACATGAAGATATATTTCTCCAATTTTTGTCCATTAATTAGCCCCAATTTTTCAAAAGACAAAAATACCCCTCCAGGGTGTCGGTTTGGCCTAACACTATCACGAAACCCAAACTAAACTCCCATGTAGACTCTTTTGACTATTACAATCCTTCCGGACACGTTGGCACACTCGAAATAACCATTTGGGTGATGTATAACTGTTTTAATTTTTTATTTTATTAATTTAGTCCTGACACGACTCACACGCGCGTCCCGACTTAAATTCCATAATTATCGTATTTCTCTCTCGCGATAATTTTCATAAATTCATAATCACATTCAGAATCATATATTACTTTATTCCCTCAGTAATATTCAATGTAATTCCCAGTAATAAATACTAACTCTTATCTAGCTAGTTAATATTTATTTTATTCCGAATTAATTATTAATTAATCTCACATTTAATTCAATTAATCCCACAATTAAAATCAATTAAAATTACGGGGTATTACACATAACTCTTAGAGCTCAAAAACCCTAATCCTGATTTAAGATATATATATATATATATATATATATATATATATATATATATATATATATATATATATATATATATATATATATATATATATATATATATATATGGGATAATTGTCTGATTAATAGTAACTCATGCATGCTAAACATGCATGTCATTTTATGTGTTGCATGCTTGCATGCATACATATGCATGTATGCATGTATACATACATATATTATTATTTTTTTATTAAAATATTTTTTAAAAAAGTATTTTTTTTAAAAAATATTTTTTATTTTTTAAAAGTTTTTAATTTTTTTTTTTAAAAAGGCGAGTTATTATGGGCTGAGTTTTATTACGGGAGCAAATTTATCGTCGTGCCCTCGGGCACGGGCATCCGCTAGTATATATATATATATATATATATATATATATATATATATATATATATATATAGAGAGAGAGAGAGAGAGAGAGAGAGAGAGAGAGAGAGAGAGAGAGAGAGAGAGAAAATAGAGCATAAAGTGACCACGAAGAAATAAATCGCACGTTGTTCGTGATATTTCATATTGAGAATATGATAAAAGATCGTGAGGTATATAGATCCCATCTTCTCGATTAATCTGCATCAAATACTGTTCGGATTGAGACGAGATTAAACCAGAGAGATCTCGAAGGTAAACCCTAAATTCTGCCTTGTAGGGTTTACATTTTTGGTAAATTTTGTATATTTCGATTTATACGTGTGATCAACAAACTCTCGGGAAGCTGCTCTAACATATCATGAGTTGAGATCCAACAATTGGAGAGGGATGGGGTGGTGCAATCCTAGATCACAAGTGCACAAATGACTATTGTATCTGTCAGGAATGGTATCTACATTTGGTGTATGGGGGATTAGTGTTAGGAGCAACACAATCAGTTTTTGGTAGTCCCATACCTCTCGGAGAGCGATATAGAATGCCAACATGTGCGACCGATGATGATTGGATAACATATGGCGTGAGTGTGGATGAGATGTTGGAATGCATCCTCATGATGAAAGTTGCCGATAAGGTTGCTATGGTATATTGCTAGATCTTACCAGCTATAGACGATAATATTTTACATGTTTGGTTAATCACAATTTTTCATAATTTATTAGTATTTTGATGTTTATTAATCTATGTCATTAATGTAGGATGAAAACGAGAGACGACTGAGTCACTCTCACCTGATCAGTCATAGTTTGAGATAGACATGGTACTACCGATGCCTAATCGACACTACTATATTCGAAAGATGCTAAGCACATTAAGGCAAACTATGCAGGGTTTTGTTATGATGTCATCCAGGTGGAGCATGACATCCTATGTCAGATGTTCGTGGGAGATGATGACACCCAGAACGGGCTAGAGCCATCATCCCCTCGGAGACAATGTGGATCAAGTCGGAGTAGCGAAGGAGCGCACCATAGTTTAATATTATTTTTTTACTTATATAAATCAACTGTGTTCAAAATATTACGATTTCAATGCACAGTGTTTCGTTTAGTTTTATTGTTTCATTACACATTTGAAATTAATTAAATTTAATTTAACCATAATATTGAAGCTAAACCCAACAATTACAAAGGAATGATTTTATCTCCAGCGATAGTTGGAATGACGCGCGTTACTTCCCCACGTCATTTGGTTTGCCGCGCAAACTCGTGATAAAATAATCAAATTGAGGAGCAAAGCTTGTTTTGGAGAACTTTATACAACTTTCTCAAAATGATGGAGCAAAATAAACTTTTGCACTTTGGGTTCTCATAATAATAAGATATTTGCAATATATTTCTCTACTTTTCATATTTTCACTTTGTCCACTCCATTCTCATAATTGCCTCTGATTCCACCATCTCCTTCGCAACTTCTACGTGAATCACTGACATGGGTACGTCACCCACTCTCTTTGTATTTTCTAGGGTTTTATAATTTATTTACCTTCATATCATCCTCTATATGTTGGGATTTTTGCGTGATGAGTTGATATCTGATTGTGCTTAATCTGTTCTTTATATCTATATATTACAGTAGTTTAGATAGTTATATAAGACTCTATTTTAAACTCAATTTCCTAGTTTAAATTTTGACCTGAAGGGTAGTTTGTTTTAAGTAATCATTTAGACTTAAAAGCTACCAAATACTGTTTTTAAGCGATTAAGAACCTAATGCCAGTATTTAGCTCTGAATACTTATATGAATCCGAACTGTGAATCTCAAAATGAAAAAAAAACTCAACCTAAGCCTCCCAAAATGAATGAAATGATTCAGCATAAATTTGCATTTGTAAATCTCTAAACATGTGATTATGTAATTATTTGAAGTGTGTTATGTAGTTTAGGGCATGTATAGCAAGATTTTCTTGTGAAATGAACTGCCTCATACATGCTTGGGATGACAAAATATGACCTTGAATATTAAAATTTAAAATTGATGTTGAAAAATTGATATGGAATGAATATTATTGATACATGTAAAGAAATATAAATTTTGTACTTAGTTTAGCATCATGATAGTTCTTTTGTTGAATTAATGAATGATGGAATGAAGCCACACATGATAGTTATGTGGCATGAAGCATCTAACGGAATATTAAATGATATTATGTTGGTAATAAAATCCCACATTGTGATGTTTTACTGAACGTTTGATAATTTCAACCTACATAGATTATTTGATATAAGCAATAAATTTTCAGTGGTGTAGCATTAATGTTTTTAATTTCCCTTCTCCCATGCTTTGTTAAGAGGAAAACTGATTAAAATGCCATAGAAGTATGTGCATGGATGAGGACGAGAGTTAAAAACTCTCAAAACCACACACTTTTTGCGACGTTTTGTAGTACACGCTTACTTATCAAATCATAACTCTTGTTAACAAATGCAATTTATCATGTTTGAATATTAAGTTTTTATCCATTCATTTTGTCACGATTCTCTATATAATGTAAAATAATGAAAGAGACAAAAATACCAATGCTTCAACTTTCCTTTGTTTGTTGACTACTAATTCTAATATTCCACGTGCCAGGGCATAAACAATCTTAGTCAGAAGTCGTTTTTGATTTGAGCAATAGTTTCATATTCATATCAGGCACTTGCGTTCTTCAAATTATCCTATTGCAATTTTGCTTTATTAGTTTTGCCCCTTAAATCACCTATTCTCTACTAAAAACTTAAGAGTAGTTTTGGAAGAATCAATAGCTAAATCAATAGTTAATATAAACCCATGTGGAAAAAATAGGTCGGTTCTGGAATGTGTTCGATGTAAGTGGAAGCACTTTTACAACAACAACAATAATTGTTTAAATATCAATGTCCTAAATTCTATCTTTAATTCTCATTCACCTTCAAAAGTAAAGTAATTACAAAGAGTGTTAAAAGGCCTTACATACAAGAATGGTTATCTTGCTAGTCAAGATAACCCTAAAGTGTAAAATGACAAAAGAGGGTACACTAAAGACATTAAAAGACAATGCCACCTTCTCACTTAAAATAACAACAAATAACCAAATAAAAATAAGAAATGAAAAACAAAAATACAAAGAAATATCAAGTCTCTCGTACATGTCACTCTCCCCAACTGAGAATAGCTTTGCCCACGAACGTGAAAATGACAAAGATGACCACATGCAAACACCATCATTCTCCCTAACCGAGGAGGGAAGTCGTCCGAGAGAAATTCCTGGAGTATCATGTTGTAGACAGTTAGGGGCGACTAATGAAAAATCTCAATAATGGTCGATAAACATGAACTCGGCCCCGAACTTTGCCACAATGGTTGCCATCACTCCATTCCTCCAAAGAGGGGCAATAATGCCAAATGTGGTCCAAGTCTCCCACGATAAGCCTCCTTAGGCACTGCAACTCAACCTCTAAATACACCTTAAATCCATCACAGAATGGGTCCACGTACTCAGGAGCATCCATATCAATCTTGGGCAATAACCCAGTCACTAAATAGCCATCAGAAGAAGCAAGCACAACACATTCATCGTTATTCTTAAAAATTGGGAAGAAATCAACGATACCAAATGACCCCACCTCTTGATAATGTGTGTGAGTCGTCTAACCAATCTTCGAAAAGTTGTCTAAGAAATCGCAAACACAGAACCCATCATCTTCCTCCCCAAAGATGGGAAATAAGTCATTGAGATTAAACACCTCTGAATACCCGAATCGAGTACGAGTGGTCCAACTTTCCTCGATGAAAATATCAAAGAAATCATTAGCGCAATACTCGATGTTGATTTCATGAACCACAAGCTCGGTCCAAACGTTAATTGGGGTCACAAAAGGGGTGGGAAAATGGTTGACAACAACATGATTGCCCCTCCCCCCCCCCCCCCCCCCCCCACCACCACAGGAAATGGCTCATCCAAGACCAAAGGGCTAGTGGGGGTATGAAAGGATTTACATCTGGATAAACGCATCCTCAACTTAAATTCATATTCCTTATACTCGGTCTTTCAATGAAGTGCCTTACTTTCAACACTCCTTGTGTCGAGCACATGTGATGCGGCAGAACCAATACTCTATAGCCTCGTCGCACCAATAAGAGACTCCCGGTACTAGGGTTTGAACTCGTCAATCTTTTCCACAATTTTCTCAATGGAATCCAAATCACTAGGCGTGAAGTCAAGTGTGTGGTAAGTAGTGGGTTGTCCTATGAAAGTTTTTTTCTTCGCTCAACCAAAAAAGGCGAAGACACGACAAAGAAGCAAACAAAAATCATACAAAAACCAGGTTAGGACCTACAAGAAATATGTCTATCCAGCAGGGAAGAAAACTTAGCTGGAGGAGATGTACCCCACAAAGCGGGTAGGCAGTAGGCTGCTCTAACCGAGGCAAATTAGTGTTCAATCCTATTCCCAATCCTGTTGACCCAAGAAAATGATAGGTTCAGGTTCCTTGCTAGTCGGCTAATGTCCTCTATCAACAACCTAATATCTTACGGACCTAGTTAAGAGTTAGCACAAGAGTCATCAAAACCTTGTTATCCCCTTCAATAGTCACATTTCTAAGCCCATGGGAATGTGCCAGCTGATAAGCATACACCACAACATGCATTTCACATGCCATAGCGGAGATAAACCATACTTTTGAGTTCGAAACCTGTTAAAAGAGACCCTTTGTCATTTCTCAAATTCTCCCCAACAACTCCTTTAGCATTTGAACTCAAAAAGGCCTATAAACATTAAACTTTAAACCGTTAGGAGGAGGAGGGTTCCATCTGCAGGTCACCTCAGTTTGGATAGGTTAGTCATTGGTAGCATTAGCATTTAGAACCATTGCATCAATGCATTCAGTTTTAAATCTCATATCTAATTTGGCAATCTGCCATAGATTTTACTTCAATTTTTGAAAACACAATTGTTTCGTTCACACCAAATAGCCCATCATACAAAAGCGAGAGAGCTGCAAGACTAAACCTCCTCTCTAAAGGATCTAACAGTCTCAATAATACTCGCAATCCATTTAGGAAAAGAATGCATGTTGGCTCCTTTATATTCATTGACTAAATTAGTAGCCCTCCAAATATCCTTAATACCATTGCATCTTAAAAGAAGGTGCTCCACACTTTCAACCTCTTTGAAGCATATGGCATAAATGGGAGAGGCCAAACATTTTCTATAAAATAGATTTTCTTGGGTTGCCAGAGCATTTTTTTTGGTAAGGTAGTTTTCATACCACGAGGAGTCCGGACCAGCTTACGTGCACCTCGACTAATCCCCGCTCGCGGTTCGTGACTTCCGCTGACCAAGCATTATTTTGACACTGCCAGGGATCGAACTGGGGACTGAATCCAATCCACCCCCAAACAGTGTCCCAATGGCAGCTTTATACCACTGGGCCAAGAGGCTTGGTTGGTTGCGAGAGCATTGTTACATGCTTTCCACATAAAGTGTTTCACTTTTGGGGGACTATTCACGGCCCATATAGTTCTCCAAACTTTTGGGTCTTGGACAAATGAAGAAGCAGGACTTTGTGGGATTTTCTCTATAAGAAGTTTATCTACTATAATGTATTCGAATTTCACGGTATAACTGACCGATAAGTTCAAGTTACAAATTTAAAAGATTGGGGATGAGAATAGGAGGGTTGAGAAAGGAGAGAGTAGTTTGGGTATTTTTTTCGAAAGTAGAGGTGGCTGATCGTAATTTTTAAAAGATTTTAGGGCAAATTTTCAGAAAATGCATGGGCTGAAACATAATTTTTTAAAGAAGAGGGAGGACATTTATATTGTAAGGGTTTTGATAGTTGCAAATTTTGGGGCAGAGCCATAATAAAAAAGGGAGGGGCAAAATGGGAAATCCACCTAAAAATATGACTACTTTTTACTAGCTGCTCATTCCTTTGTGAATAAGAGGGGTGGACCGCCTCTCCTTCGTTAAATCCCTCTCCACCCGAGCCTATAGGAGCTCCATTTAAGCTTGAAATCAGTCGGCGATGGCTGTGATCTGCTCCTCTATGGCTCCGGCCTTCGGGTATGAAATTCATCATTCTATTTTTTTTTTTTTATGTTTTAAACATTCTATTCTTCCCATTCCTACAACTCCGATCTCTTAGACAACAACAAATCTAAGACATGAAAAGAAGTTGACAATAAGGTGGTTCATTTTTCTATATTCTATGTGACAAATATTTAAGCGAATTAACTTGTTCAAATTTCTCTAAAACTGCAAAAAACCATATGTACATATACTAGAGATCTATTCCCATAATTCATCCTTAGAGAAGTTTTTGTGATAGTAGGCTGGTGCCAAAAAGTCTCCCCTCCTTTTGTGCATTATTTTTCTATGTTTTCACACTTGTACTCTGTCCTGCGTAAGAAAATACTTAAATCTTGAGAATGGAATTACTTTTTTCTGTTCTTCTGTGACCTGTGCAATTGATATCTAATCTTGAACTCGTGAAAATTTTGATTACAAAAGAAAAAAATTAGACTTTGCAATTTATTTTGCTAATGGGAACTTTAATTCCCTTGTAGCTAAATCCTAGATTTTGTTTTTTCTTTTTCTTTTTCTTTTGGGGGAAGAAATGATTGTGGTTCCTGCTAACGCTAGTTTTGTCTGGCTTTATCATCATCGAGTAAAACTTAATTTATAGGATTTTTTCTGTGATTGATTCATATTAGTCAGATTATCTTTCCCTTGTAAGTTATCTTAGGCGATGTCAGCAATATTTACCCTCCTAATGCCAGCTAAAAGCAAATATGTTTTAACTTTTTTTTACTTACACCCTTTAGCTAACGTGATATATGAAATACCTATGTCTAATGATTATCAAAGATTATTTTGATTGTACACCCCCCTTTAAGAAAATAATATTTTGAGGTACCCTTTTATTTCTTTTTTAGGGGCACAAGTCTAATGATTACGAAAACAGGGGGTATTTCAAATATTACTATAGCAACATGGGGTAAGTAAAAAAAGCAAACATTTTTTGAGGATAAATGATTGTGGTTGCTGCTAAAGGTAGTTTTGTTCGACTTTATTAGGAATTTTTCCCTGATAAATTCAGCTTATCATTCACTTGGAAGTCACCTTAAGTGATGTCAGCTATATTTGTATTTGTTTTCACATTTATGACAGGAAATCTCTTGGGCAAAAGAGCCCACTTTGCTCCTGTGTGCTCTAAATCAAATGAGACTACATTTAAGTTATCAAAATTTTCAAGTTACCCCAGATTACTCCAGAATCCAGATTCTAGCCACTTAAAAAGAACTCTTCCACATCGCAAATGTCTCTCCGCAAACCTCCGCTTCCTCGGCTCATTCTCAACAACGTCTCTTGCATGAGAAACGCACAACAAATTCTCCGCCATGTAAATGTCTCTGTTCATGATGGTGGGGCCCTTGTTCTCACAGGCACCAATGGGTCGGGCAAGAGCACTTTCTTGCGCATGTTAGCCGGGTTCACCAAGCCATCAGCTGGCGAGATCCTCTGGAACGGGCATGATATAACCGAATCGGGTGTTTTCCACCAGTACAAGCTTCAACTCAACTGGCTCTCCCTCAAAGACGCGGTTAAAGAAAAGTTCACGGTCCTCGATAATGTCCAGTGGTTCGAAGTTCTCGAAGGCAAGCAAGGGAGGTCTCTGCTACTTTATTTTTCTCTCCCCCGCCCCCACGACTGAAAACAAATATTTGTAGGAAAAATGAGAGAGAAGTCTTAAATATCCAATAGAAGAGATCTTAGTCCTATTGTTTTCTAATAAAGTAATAGGATTGAGTTATCTTTTCACGAGAAAAGTAGGTATTCTCTGTAGTTTTTCCATTTCTTGCATAAATCATGAAAATACGCAGAAATTGGCAAAAGAAAAATGAGGCTCACAGATTTATTACATAAATAGTGATAATTATTTTGCACACATCACAAATAAGTCCTACTTTTCCCATGAAAAGACAATTTAGTGTCTATTGAAACAATAGTCCTATTATTTCCTAATAAAGTATGACAATCAAGTCATATAATTTGTTTCAATTGGACTGAGTTGTCTTTTCATTAGAAACTAAGACCTTTTCCATTATTTTCCCAATATTTTCATTGCATAAATCATGAAAAATACGAAGAAATTAGTGAAAGATGCACAGGGCTTGGAAAATTATTGCGTAAATCATGATAGTAGTATTGCATAAATCATAGGTCTCTGCCTGCTTTGGAGTTAATGGGGCTTGGGAGATTGGCGAAGGACAAAGCGAGGTTGCTCTCGATGGGTCAGAGGAAAAGACTACAGCTCGCGAGGTTGCTGGCGATCGATAGGCCCATTTGGCTTCTTGACGAGCCTTCAGTGGCATTAGATGATGATGGGGTGAAGTTGCTGGAGCACATTATCGCAGAGCACCGGAAGAAGGGAGGGATTGTCATTGTGGCAACACATCTTCCCATCGCGATTGAGGATGCCATGATTTTGAGGTTGCCTCCCCGTTTCCCGAGAAGGATGACTTTAGTAGACATGCTTGATCGAGGTGGATAAAGAATCATAAGGCTCTATTTCAATAGGCGGATAGAGAATCTTGATGCTTCCATTATCAGAAGTGGGAAGAAGAGCATTGATATTTATTGGAACTATAGTACTGTCATTTCGTCGGCAGCAGGTGAGTGTTTTGATTTTTTATTTTTTGTTAGATTTATGTTTCAGAATTATTCTTTGTCGATGGCAAAAATGATAAAATTTATTTTAGTATAGATATGGATACAAATTTGAGTGAAAATATACTAATAGGGAGGGCTGATAGTAATTTGGGGAAAAGAAAAAAAGAAGAACCCAAACGAGAAGCCTTTGTGGTGGCAATGAAGTTTTTATGTGCGCTCTCTTCATATAAATAGGAGATTTTATTAAGGGATGTGCTATCTTGAGGTGTTTGGTGATACTTTTGTTGTTAGAACGGAATTCGAATTGAAGTTGTAATTGTTGTTAAATTTTTTCAAATAGTGAGCTGTTTAGCAATGAATAACCCAGTGTCCTGGTGTTTCTGCAACAGTGGGAAATACTAATTTGGTCATTTAATCCCCCCCCCCCCCCCCCCCGCATATTTGTTTTCTGTTTAACCTACTTGTTTGTGATTAGGCTTTTGAAAATGGGGAGGTTTGGTAGGCGTCTGCAATGTTGTGAAAACAGTCTAAAAAAAATTCAAAAACCAATCCTCAAGTGGGACTTCCTTTCAATTATGTTAAGGATAGAAGAGATGTGATTTTGTTTTCTTTTATCGTCACTGGTGAAGGAGAAATAAGAGTTAATTACCTATGTAGTCCTTGAACTGCGTATGTAAAACTCAGTTTCGTCAAATTAATAAAGTCGCGCTATTTCCGAACATGCAAGTCGTAAATTATGTGGCCTTGGATTAATGAAAGAATTAATTGGATTGATTTTAAAAGGTTGTATTTGATTGAATTAGGTCAAAAGTGTAAAGGACAAAAGAAGAAAGTAAAAACAAAAAAAGTAATTTAAATATTCGAATTTCGGACATCAACAAATTTATTTTAAATTTTAACCGTCGAGGTGTGTAAGTTTAGGGTGTTGTTGTGGCTGACTCTCCACTAGTTTGGACCACATTTTCTTCAGCGTTTCATCACTCTAGGCATGGGAGACTCTCCTAAAGGGTAGAGAAAATTTAAAGTAGGTTTTAGGATCTTTAAAAGGAAGTAAAGAGGGCAATTTACTCCATTTTCTCCAGTCCTGTAGAGCCAAAATTGTGCATTAAGACCAATCATGATTTATACCTATCTCCTCTATTCTTGTTCAACTAAAGGTTATTCTCTTCTCCACACTTCATACAGACTAGAACGCATTTTCATCTTCCATCTTCCATTTTCAAGTATTTAAGAATGTTGTAGAAGAGTGTTATTTAGTGTTGAAGAGGGTTTTAGAAGAACACGAATTTAAGAAGGCTTGGAACTTGTTCGGAGCTTATTCAACATCTTCTTTAAAGTTTATTATCTTCTTAAGAAGTAAATGTTCTACACTATTTTTAAGTTTGAATCAAAGCATGCTCTCTCTCTCTCTCTATATATATATATACTAGAGTGTACCCGTGCCGATGGCACGACGATAAATTTACTCCCGAGTATTTGTGATTATAACACTCTTACCATGCACCCGAGTATTTATAATTATAGAACACACACTCTCATGAATTGTATTATTCATTTGATAGTTTTGTAACATTGCATTTTGAATAACAATGAGGTTATAAATTTAAGTTTCAATTTAAAAACCAATCAATCCTTCAATAACATAAAAATGTTTTATATATCCCCATATTATTTAAAAATAATTTTATTGTTTGCAAGATTGCATGTTTCAAATTATTTCTAGAAAAGTCTGATTAGTTGTGTTTTTCATGGTGCTTTCAAGTATAATATTGTTTAATGGATTTGGATTTGTCTACATATCTTGTCCTGTTTTACATGCCCTATTTTTAGGGTTGTTTTCAAGTATAATTGTGTTTAATGAGTTGTGTTAAAAAAAATACAATTTCTTTTTGTTTGTGCAAAATTAAAACTTTAGAGCCATGATGTTTTGTATCCGTATCGATGGCACGACGATAAATTGTTCCCATAATAAATTTTTTCCCGTGATACAAATATAAATATCATTGGTCATCCCATGGTACACTTACTCACCATGTCTAAGTGTAACCCGTGTTGATGGGACGATTAGCATATTAATTCAATGCTTGGGACTTGATTAAGATTTTAACACGATGCATTTGTGTCTTATGAACATCTAGTTTAGATTTGCAATTAGTATGAAAATAACCCAACGTCAAAATAATCCAAGAAATATTTTTATAATTTAATGCCTCCAATTAATTATATTTTTATAATTAATTAGTGCTAACGGCTAATGCCTTTTGACACGACACAAAATCCTTCTTAAAAACTTGATATGTCTGAAAATCATAAATGTTCGAATGATATTTTTTTACCTAGGGTGTACCTCAGCCGGTAGCACGATAATGAATTTACTCCCAAATATTTCTAGATAACACAATCATATCCGTGTCGATGTCAGGTGATAAATTTGATCATGTATATTTATTATTATAAAACAATCACACGACCTATACACATCTCCACGTGTCTATACAAACATGTATTAAAATTATATCAACGGCACAAATTTTTACGCTTAAACGAACCAACATCACTAATTAAATATATACACTCCATCAACCTGCTTCTCGCGATAGTCACTCAAATATATTGTCACAAACTTCTTTTACCTCCTTGCTTTTTTATTTTTTTCCATCTTCGTTTATCTTGTTAAAGACTTCTTTATTTTTAATTAATTAATAAACACTAACATATTTACAAAATGATGTGAACAAAATGAAATTATACTAACAAAGTATTTCATCTTCATTGCATGAAATTTACTCTAAGTACCAAGTCATGCGGGTTGTCTTATCACAGCCTTAACTATTTAAATTGATAAAAGAAACTATTTTGTTCTCTTATTAGAGGTAGCAGGCCTTGGACCCCTCATTTCTCTTGTTGAGCCACACGCCTATGCCTGTGTAATCTAGAGATTTAGAAGCATGTCAGCTTCTTTTTTCATCTTTAAGTCAACCCGTGTATTGTTCACCTCGAGCCACGCAAGTGACTTCATTATTTTTTAATCCCACGCTTTCGGAATTCACTGAATTCAGGCTCCGAAATGGACTGCTGCCTGGCTGGTGGCCGAACGCGTAAGAGTCCCACATCCATTCTACCAAATACCATTGCGCGCCCCACCAGCTACCATTAACCCGCCGGAGATAAACCACCTCAAATAAATCGCAGGAGATAACATGTTGGGGATAACATAATCGAAGAAGCCACAAATATTTCCAGTTAAGAGAATAGACACAAAGTCATACAGTGAGTAGGCAAAGAAAATTTGAGAATAGATAAACACTTGTCAAGAATTTGAGAATAGATAAATACAGAAGTTAATCAAGTACTAATCATCAAATAAATGTCACGGCATGCCTAAATAATATATACAGAAGTTAATCAAGTACTAATCATAGCCACATACAACATTAAGAAAAAAAATTGTATCGAACTTACAGAGAAATACCTGTTCAATAATTTTTTTTTGGTAAAAACAGGAACAGATCGGAAATACACAGATCGGAATTCGTTTTCATGGTGGTCGGAAATACACAGATCGGAAATACAGATCGACATTTTTTTTGGTAAAAATGCCGGAGTGAACAAACTTAGGCCAGAGTTCATTTTCATGGGGACTGGAAATACACAGATCGGAATTCGTTTTCATGGTGGTCGGAAATAGATAGGTCGGAGTTCATTTACACTCAGAGTATATATCACCTGAACATTGGAGAAAACCCATATATGGGATTCTCTATTCCAATATGTAAAAAACTGAAAAGAAAAATATAAATCTAAAATAATAGAGAACCCAAAGGAAGTGAATGGATCATAGGGAAAAGAAATGAAATATGATAGATCAGTTAGTCTTGGAAGATGAAGCCAAAGGGAGATAATGGGTCTCTCTGTGCAGTGTACATAGTTGAGCCCCATGTGATCTTGTGAGGAGTGAATAACAGAGATTTTTAAGAGGCGTGTAAGGCTCAACTTTTAAAGCACGGGAATGGGCGTGTAAAAGAGGGAGTAGGTAAGAGATATGACATGCGGAGGGCTCGAGGTATTCGAATGTCAGTCTCAAACAGTGGGAACCAACCCCAGCTCTGCTCTCCGAATTACAGTGAAGGAACTGTGATGAGAGAGAGTTGTGTAAATTCAAATTAAAGTGAGAACCATCTCTAGCCACGCATTAATTTTTTGAGTCCCGTGAACTGTAATTCCATTTTTTCGAGCTCGTGAATCTTTGCTTGTCAGTTCATTGTTTGAGACCCGTGAAATCTGTTTATATGTAGATACATAAAAAACATGTTTATATTATATAGATTTTGTATATAATCTTGTGACATGGAAAAAAAAACCTCCTGTGAGTGGTGCAATATTCAGCTGAAAATAAAATTATCCTCATCCTTTGCCATGTCATGAGTTTTATATGATGTGGCATGAACCTTCCCTCCTTTGTTGTATGACATGGCATGAATAGTGAAAACACCCTCCTGCTTTATTATATATATATATATATATATATATACACACACACACACACACACACACAGAGAGAAAGTCTTCTGTAAGGACTTCTTATAATGTAGATTCCGGTACATACCATTTTTTAAAATAGTAAAAAAATAATTTTTTTTATAAAACTTCATGGATATGATGTCCACGGTTAGAAGATCATCTCCAATTTTTTTCATTAAAAAATTTAATAAAAAAATCGTTAAGATGAGGTGATATGCAAAGAAATGGTATAAATATTGATTTTCAACAATTGAAATGTTGGGTCGGCACCAGCCACATTATTAATTGAATTTTTTTTATGAAACTTCTTAGATATGATCTTTTCACTGTCGAGATTATATCCATGAAGTTTCATCAAAATATTAAATCAAACAGTGGGTGAGATGATCATCAACATTTCAACGATAGAAAACGCATATTTATATCATTTTTTTACATATCACATCATCTCAACGTTTTTTTATTAAATTTTTCAATGAAAAAAATTGGAGTTGATCTTCTGACCATGGAGATCATGTCCATTAAGTTTCATTAAAAAAGTCATTGTTTTACTATTTAAAAAAATGATATGTAACGGAATCTGCACCATAAGGAGTCCTTACATGAGGGGTCTCTCTCTCTTTATATATATGTGTGTGTGTGTAATGCACATGCTTATTTATGCCTATTATCACTACATGTGGTATTATGTTGAAACATATGTGATAAAAATTAACGTAAACTACACGTCAATGCCTAAAAGTCAAGACACTATGATTTCCAGAGAGAGAAATAAGAGATTTTTTATATTTCAAGAATTGAAGATCTCTTCAAATGAAGACTATAAAGCTATTTATAGGTGGGTTATTACTTGCTAATCATGTAATTACCTAAATGACTAAAAAGGACAATTATTAAAAAAAAAGAATACCTAATTAGTCCTAAACATGCTTGAAGACCAATTAAAAGGTTAAAAAAAAATAAAAGAACTAAAATAAAAGAAAGACCAATACAAAATATTTAAAATGACAATTAAACTCTAATATGACGTCATTTCCATCATTCTCACCGGCTTCGAAAAAGTTCATCCTTGAACTTGAAATGTAAATGGTCAACGTGGTGAGGTTCTTCCAAGAATTTTTTAATTTAATGCGGGAGACGCCCACGTATGCGACTTGCGTACCTACTTTCATGAAATGTAGCCAAGAAATGTAAGGGTTTGGTTTTCTTGATTTTCTTTCGTTATCAAGGGAGGAGGGTAGAGGGTTGGGGGGTATTCCGAGTAGAACAACAGTGGTGGGGCTGCCTAGGGCAGAATATGGTCGGGTTAGGGCTTTATTGGGGTCATTTTGGCAGAGATTTGTGTCGGTATTGGGTCGGGTAGTATTCTGGCCGGAGGCAGGTCGGTCGTGGGTCTTTTTAAAGGCGGAACAATGAGGGTTATGCCCCCAAACAGGGTGGTATGGTTGGTCGGCAGCAGGGGCAAGAGGGCAGGTGGGGTGTTCGGCGGTGGCAGGGGTTAAAGGGTTTCTTGGATTAAGATTTCCAATGGGTTAACTAGGGTTGTGCAAATTGAAAAATTGTTGCATTAGAGTTTCAAAATTTTCTTGTTGTTTTCTTGCCAACTCCTCTATTCGTCATTTTAATTCTTGATTATTTTCTCTTTAACTCTTAGTTAATCTTGTCTTGGAATCGAGTCGTCTTCTTCGGGGCCATCGAAAGTAGTGTACGATTTGATTACTAACACACCGATACACCAATTGGGAACGACACGTCACTCTGATACCAATTTTGGCATAAACTACACGTCAATGACCTAAAAATCAAGACAATATGATTTCTAGAAAGAGAAACAAGAGACTTATGATATTTCAAGAATTAAAACTCTCTTCAAATGATGATTACAAAGCTATTTATAGGTGAGTTATTACTTGTTAATCAAGTAATTACCTAAATGACTAAAAATGACAATTATTAAAAAAGAATACCTAATTAGTCCCAATCATGCTTGAAAACCAATTAAAAGGTTAAAACTAAAATAAAAGGACTAAAATACAAGAAAGACTAATACAAAATATTAAAAATGACAATTAAACCCTAATATGATGCCATTCCCATAAAATATAGATGAAAGTTAAAACTTGAAAGAATTACAAATTTTTGAATGTTAACTATTTCTTGTACAAAGCATGTTAAATTTGTCGATTTCATGATAAAATGTTATTAAACTTGTGAAGAAATAGTATGGTGCATTCGTTTGGTTTTATTGACGTAAAATCTCACTTTCATGAACATAGACTTGTGTAGTTGGGATAAATGGGTTAAATATGTTGAAAGTGTATAAAAATGAGCTTTTGAAAATGAAATAACAAACTTAATAATGTGAGAATGTTAATAACATGAAATGATACATTTTTGTGAAGAAAGTCCTTAAGGAACATAAATAATGGACTTAAAGTGAAACTAGTAGAGTGTTTAAAAGTATGAAATGCTGTAATATGAAAACATAAAATGATAAGAAACAAGATAGAAAGTACAAAGTTAAATAGTTGAAAATATAAGTCTTGAAATGACAAAAGTAATGTTTTAGTATAAAAGTATCACTTTGTGTGAAAGTTGGACTTATGAATAAATTCTCTAAAGTAAAAGGACTCTAGTTAAAGAGTGGGATTTTATGTGATAAAAACTCATATTTTTGTAAAGTAAATGTGAAAAGAAGCATTTTTGACAAAAGTATATGAAATGCAAGTTTAAAAGTCTGCATGAATAGTGAAAAGCACATAAAAGTGTATGAAATGGGTATTTGAACTCAAACAATTAAGTTTCACAAGAGACGGTAAATAAAGTTATTTTCAAAAGATGAAATACCAATTTGAGGTCAATGAAAACAGACTTTTGATAAAATGTGAAACTTGAAAATAAAGTGTGTTGGGACTTGACTCGTCCTGGATATTTGACTTCGTCGGTCGATAAAAAGGAAATACATGAAAAAAGGCTTAAAAGCGGATGGGAAAGAAAAAAATGAAAAGAGATTACAATGATGTGACAAGTAAAATATACTCAGAGGTAACCAAAAAATTTAAGGAGGGCCCGAAGTCCTATGGTGTGACTTAATGCTTAGGCCCAAGACCACTGATCAAACTGTGTGGTAAGGTTTTGAAGCTCAGAAGCTTTCACAGTGTTGTTACCTTTGTGAGTGAGTTGGAGGATATCCCAAGCTTCCTTAGATATGGTACACGTCATGATACGGCGAAACTTGTCAGGGATGACGGCTTTAAAGATGATACTCAACCCGCGTGAGTTAAAATTACTCCATTTAAAATCATCTACCGTCCAAGCAAAGACAAGTTTTGAACCGATGACATCGCCATTGGTCACTGTGAGTGGTGTCCACCCTCTTTCACATACAAGATAGACTTTTTCATCAATGGATTTTATGGCAAAACTCATCTTAGCTTTTCAATATGCATAATTTGACCCATCGAAAGCAGGCATCCTATTATACAAATTATCCATAAAATTCAAATTTTTAACGAATCACACAAAAACTTAGTGTAACCAGCTCTGATACCAATTTGAGAAAGCGAAGATTCCGTGGATTGATTCGTATCTTAAGCCAATCACACACAAATTCAAATTTAACAAATTTGATCTTGAATTAATTTGTGTGTATGCGATGATGAAGTCCAAATTAAATAAGTTAAACCAAGCAAGCAAAGATGCAAAGAAGTAAGAAAAATCTCTTTTGGGCATAACTTTTATTTTTAGCACTGTACAAGATTTGACAGACATAATACAACTTACAAACTACTTAGTTCACTAAGTATAACACGCAGTTCTTCAAGTCGTCTACATCAAAGCGCAGTCCAACACCGCCCACAAGAAGCAGTCTTCCCTCGGTATCCACCGATCAGCGTTCTTCTTCAGCTGTAGAGCCTCGGTTCCACAAATTAACAGTAAAGATGAACTCTATAAAGGTGTTTGAACCAGAAAGTGTTCTTCTTGATTTAATAAAGTGATCTCTAAATTTCTAAGGGGTTTGGGTGAAAATTGGTAGAGTTTGATCACAAAAGGAATTCTAAAAGAGTGTGGAAAAGCTTTCAAAAGAATTCTCCAAGACTCTATTCCCGCATATCTTTTTATAAGGAAATTTGTTGCAAAAGGATAAACATAAGAGATTTTGGATCAGATTTAATTAAAAAAACAAAAACTCGCACGCTCGTTCGAACGACCTGGTACCTCGTTTGAATAACATACCCTTTTTTGTTCGATCAGGCTTCCAATGAAATTTCGCATGACATTCCTGTGCTTGACGAAAAATCATCTCGTTCGATCGTGGGAACATTCGTTCTAACGACGTACCCAATATCGTTTAAACGACTTCCAATGAGACTTCGAAAGACATTCCTGAACTCACCAAAAGGCGTCGTCCCAAATTTTGTTCGAAGGATGGAATCTAGTTCTAACCACACCGTGTAACTCGTTCGAATGATATGCCAAACTCGTTCTAACAAGATTTTCAAAATTTTCTTTTAAAAACATTTTGAAATGTAAACTCTAAAAAAATATAAACCCCTGGAAAAATAAATTCTTTACCAACTACCATCACTCTTCTGAATGTTGTTGAGACGAACGATCTTCAATCTTTCAAATGTCATCAACTTTTTCTTTGAATACGTAGAATCGGTCATGAAGGTGCATTGTATGTGTAACGGGATCAGCCAAATAAAAAATATATTGAGCAATTATTAAACTTGCTCTTACATATGTGGTGAAAGTCGGCTTTTTTTCTCGAGGTGTGTCACCTTTTTGATGTGCTTTCAGTCGAGCAGAGCTTCATTCAGAAGTGATGGCTTTTGCGAAATTTGTGCACAGGTTCTTTGCAGAAGTATGAGCTTTACTTGAGAGGAAAGCGACTTTTCTGAAGTACGAGCTTTTTCGGGAATTTTACAATGAGCTCGAGTACCTCTGGCGCTGCGAATTTTGGAATGCCTTGAAATAGCAGGCGAGGACCTTTGTTTATAGGGATCTGGGCCCATAGGTTAACCGACCGATTATCGATTTTGGGTCGTTGATCTTTGGCAGTCACCACATGCACAATTAAGTTTAGATCTTCAAAGATCTTGTAATAATGATTTTTTAGGATGGATAACCAATCGGTTAATTGTTTAGGGGCCCTTTAACCGATCGGTTAAAGGTCTCAGATGGCCTTTAATCAATCGGTTAACTATTTATTGGATTTTTTAATTTTTAAATTATTTTCATTTTGATCCCATATACTTTAGCTCTTGGGGTTTTTGACCCCTTGAACTTTAGTTTTAGGTTTTGAAAGTTGGTATTTTCCATGGGTTCTTTTGGTGTTCGTGCTCGGGGATTATTTGTGATAGGACGAGGCGTTCTCGAACCACGATTGCAGATTGAGGTGTACACATAAACGCGTAAATGGATTCCTTTATATATAACATTAGAGTAGAGTTATTAAACCCCTATTATTAACGACTTTTATTAGAGTGATAAAAAAACTTAATAATGTGAGGGGGATACAAATAATGACGTGCCTTAACATTAGGTTATAACTTCTCTACACATTAATTAATACATTAAAGACACGCTATTTAAATTAATGCATTGGAAATACATCAAGTTATCTCACACTTAAAATTCAAGCTTTCAAACTTAGTTACCAATCAATACTTTTTTGGGGTTCTAGTCTAATAAATATTTTTTCACAACCAAGATCTTAAACCTCTAATCTATACCTAATGTCTTAGCATATGGAAAAACCTAAAAAGTGTACATTACGATGATTTATAAAATTTCACATATATATTATTTTTTTACATATACATTAAATTTTAGTGGTACTGTGTTATGTTAACAACACACTCAATATTGTTTTAATAAAACTAGTTGACACTCACGTGTGTTGCACTTGTGACTCACATTGGATGAGCACACATAAGGAGGGACTATACTAATATCAGAGTTAATTAACATTAAGAAAGTGTGAATATTTTTTTATCATTCAATAGCACAATTAGTTTGTGTATTTAGTTAATTATCTATCATGATAAAATTTAGCTAAAATTTTTAAAGGAAAGAATAGTAATGAAAGTATATAGTAATGCGTTAGCAAAACATAAATATAAAAAAATAAACATAAGGTTTATAATTTCTACTCCATCTTTAGGTGTATTGTTTTCTGAATATAATCTATATAATAAAGCAGGATGGTCTTTTTTCCATGTCATATCTATCTTTATGCCATGCCATGTCATATCTATCTGTTGATACCAAAATTAATATGCTGATATGGACGAATAATACGAAGACACATGTCAATCTACGTGGCACAATAGCAACGAGGAAGTTCATTTCCCCGACCAACTCATGTTCTCTCCGAGTAATGAGGATACACCGAGGAACTTTAGCACTCCGAGGTACTCTAGCGCTCCAAGGAACTCCTAAGCAACGAGCAACTAAGGCGGTCCGAGCTGCATCTCGGCCGTATCATTAATTGCCAGATAATCAACAGTTCAACTATTCATTGAATGTTTATCATCTTGACGCACACGCTTACCCTTTCATATGTATATCATTTAATGTATGAACCCTTTCATGTACAGCCTAAGGGCTATAACTACCTTGTATCATCCTCATTCAAAGGGACCGGAATTTCTAGAGAGAACTTGTACTCGAGAATTCCAAAACACTCAGCAATAACATAACAGTGGACGTAGGCCATTCATATAAGGCTGAACCACTTTAAAAATCTTTGTCTCATTTTATTTATCTGTGATCGAATAATTAGAGCGATCTAATTTTTTACATCAACAGATTGACGCCGTCTGTGGGAAGCGATTGTTACTATCGTTTTTCACCAAAAATCATTCATCATCAATGGCGGATAATCCAGAATCTAGCAATCGAAACGCTGGAAATACTGGAAATCCTCCGAATCCCTCTACACCTCCAGATCTAGCCGGGATTATGACGAATCTGGCTCAAGGACAAACCGCCATGCAAGAAACAATGAGGCAACTCATACAAACCCTTCATGGCGGTGCACCTGCACGTTCAGGACAACAAAGTGGTCAGAGGCACACTTATTTACTTTCTTCACGATCCAGGCGTACTGAGTCACGTCGTAATGAGGAGTTTGATGATTTCTCTTATCAACCTGGGCGAACTTTGTCAATAAGGGCTACAGATACTGATCAACATATCACCCTCTCTCCAGAAAGACCCAGTGCTTTAGAAAGACTGAGTAGGGTGTCTCCTTTCAGTCGATTAGGCCCTAGGAGGAATAGGAGTCCACCTAAGACCATGTCGAGGAGTTTTCGACAACCATCAGATCTAAGAGAAGGATCAGCACAATCACGACCAGTTGCTCGTCAAGATAAATCTCAGGAGGCTACTTCAGAACGATCTATTGCTCGAACTAACAAGCTCGATGAAGGAAATGATGCGTGGAAAGGTTCCATCCAACGGTTGGAGGATAGATTGGGAGAAATGGTCAAGGCAAAGAACCCCCTACAACGAACTTTTGTTCGAGGAACACCTTTTGTACAGGCCATTGTGAATTTTCCTACACCGTCAAAGTTCAAAGCACCTGTAGTGACCCCCAAATATGATGGAAAGACAGATCCTGTTCTTCACATAGAGCAATATCAAGCTGCTGCCGATATCTATGTCGTCCCCGACGAGATGAGATGCAGAGCGTTCTCAGGAACTCTTACTGGAGCTGCCCAGATATGGTACAACAATCTTCCTCGGGGTAAGATTTCAACTTTCTTTCAGTTGGCCGAGTTGTTTATTGGAAATTTCTGTTTTGGAGCAAAGCCAGTAAAACGAGTAGCACACTTGTTAAGTGTTAGACAAAAATCTGGTGAGAGTACTAGAGATTACATAACTCGTTTCAATAACGAGAAGCTGGAAGTCATAGATTACGAAGAAAAGACAGCAATCACCGCCTTGATGAGTGGGTTGTTGCCTAATAAATTGTATTACACCTTGACGAAAGATCCACCTAAAACTATGTCAGAGTTGATGGCAAAAGCGGCCAAAATCATGAATGCCGAGGAAGCTATGACTGCAAAGAAGAATATGGATAAAGACACCAAGGTGGACGTCGAGAAGTCTAAAAATAAAGAGCATAAGGGCAATGGCGGTGACAAACGTTCCAGAAATAATAAATCATCATGGGAAGTCCTGAAGAAATACGACAATTATACTCCTTTGAAAATGGGTATTCATCATGTCTTGGAAGAAATAAAGAACAACGAGGAGGTAAAATGGACAAAGAAACTGAGGTCAGACCCTGATTCGAGGAGTAAGGATAAATATTGCGAGTTTCATAAAGATCATGGTCACATGACCAAAAATTGCATAGCTCTTCAGAACGAGATTGAAACACTCATCCGAAGAGGAAAGCTAGCAAAATATATTGATCGGGGAGGTGAAAGAAAAAATAACGACTGAGCTAGAGAGAGGTCTAGATCTCCTCGTCGAGCAGAAGAGAAAAAGAAGAGAAACCATGAAGATGATCCAGATGATGACCCCGACCTTCCCAAGAAACCAAGACAGCCAGAACGAGAGGTATTTTCTATACGTTTTGGGTCATTTGATTGTAATGTCATTACAGGAGGAGATGCAGGAGGAGGAGACCTTACTGCAGAAAGAAAGGCTTACCTTGGGGAGGCTCAAGCTTGTTCATATATTCAGCGAATAAATCTGGCCGAGGACGATCGTCCGAGGAAGGTAAACAAAGAGAAGCTGGTCATTGGCTTTTCAAAAAACGACCTAGCAGGTGTTCTTTATCCTCACGACGATCCTCTGGTGATCAAAATGAGGATGAAGGAAGTAGTGATTTCAATGGTGTTGGTAGACAATGGAAGTTCGGCAGACATCATGTACTATTCATGCTTTGACAGCTTGAATCTAAAATTATCTCAATTGGAACCGTATCACAGACCCCTCCTGGGTTTTGCTGGCGAGAAAGATTTTTCACTTGGGACGATCAAGTTGGATATATTCATTGGAACTTGGCCTGCTTGTCGAACATAAAGAATACGCTTCTTTGTGATGGATAAGAATGTGCAGTCAGCCTACAACATCATCATGGGAAGAGTTGGTTTGAAGAAGTTTGAAGCAGTTCCATCTACAGTGCATCAATGCTTAAAATTCCCAACAAACTTTGGAGTAGGAGTTGTGAAAGGTGATCAAAAAGTAGCTCAGGAATGCTATTATTCATCTGCCGAGCAAGAGGAGCTTGAGGAATCAAGGAAAAAGACTACTACCTACCAGGTGGAAGAAGATACAGAGATTGAAACTCTCGACCCCAGAGATGAATCCCAACTTGTAAAAGGACAGGTGGTGGAATCTACAGAAAATGTTATTCTGGACGACGAGCACCCTGAACGAGTAACCCAGATAGGTTCATCGTTGGATGCTTCAATAAAACAAGAGTTGATAACTTTCTTGAGAAATAGGAAGAAAACTTTTGCATGGAGTCATGAAGACATGCCAGGAATAGATCCAAACTTCCTATGTCATGACCTCAATGTGAATAAAGAGATCAAGCCTGTAAAGCAGAGAAGAAGGGTATTTAGCCCCGAGAAGAATCAAGCTATTCAAGAGGAGGTCGACAAGCTCCAGAAAGCTCAATTCATTGAAGATGTGAAATACCCGGACTGGTTGGCGAATGTGGTGATGGTAAAGAAGAAAAACAACAAATGGAGAATGTGTGTTGATTTCACTGATCTCAACAAGGCCTGCCCAAAGGATCACTTTCCATTACCCAGAATTGATCAGTTAGTGGATGCTACCTCTGGGCACGAGCTGCTCGGCTTTATGGACGCTTATTCAGGCTACAACCAGATCAAGATGAAACCTGAAGACAGGGAGAGTACTTCTTTTATTACCCCTAGGGGTACTTATTATTATAATGTTATGCCTTTTGGTTTAAAAAATGCAGGAGCGACATACCAGCGGCTGATGAACAAGGTTTTTGCCGAACAAATCAGTTGCAATATGGAAGTCTATGTCGATGATATGCTGACAAAAAGCAAGAAAGCTACTGATCATCTAGTTGATTTAAGTCAGACTTTTGATCAACTGGATAAATACCAGATGAAGCTCAACCCGACGAAGTGCACATTTGGAGTACGAGAAGGAATGTTTCTCGGGTACATTGTCAACCAGCGAGGCATTGAGGCAAATCCAGAAAAGATCAAAGCTCTTTTAGGGTTGCGATCTCCAACAACAAAGATCGAAGTGCAGAGTCTTACAGGACGAGTTGCAGCGCTCAACAGATTTGTATCTCGAGCAACAGATAGATGCTTACCATTCTTCAAAACACTTCGAAAAACTTTCGAGTGGAATGATGAATGTGAAAAAGCCTTTCAAGACTTGAAAAAATATCTGGGAACACCTCCACTGTTGTCAAGGCCAATAACGGGAGAAAAGTTGTACTTATACCTGGCAGTATCAGAGCATGCAGTCAGCTCGGCATTGATCAGATTGGAGAATGGAGTCCAGAAGCCAATTTATTACACAAGTAAGGCTTTCCGAGGTGCAGAGATTAGGTACCCAAAGTTAGAAAAATTGGCATTGGCATTAATTGAAGCAAGTAGAAGAATGAGGCCATATTTCCAGACCCATACCATCATCGTGTATACCGACATGCCATTAAGACAAGCCCTTCATAAGCCAGAAAAGTCAGGGAGACTGATGTACTGGGCAATAGAGCTCGGTGAATATGATATTGTGTATGAACCCAGATCATCATTGAAAGGGCAAACTGTAGCAGACTTTATAGCAGAATTTACATATCCTGATACCCCCGAGGAACAAAAGTTGCTCACTGACCAACCTGTGGATGTTACGGGATCAACAGACATAAGTCCAGACCAACTCCGGTTGGTAAAAGGGCTTGTGGATGTCGAAAGATCATCAAATTCAAACCCAGACCAACTCCGGTTGGTAAAAGGGCGAGAAGAAATGGTCGACGAGGAGCGAAAACCCCAGACGTGATTGACATAGAATATGCCTTGCGATTTCAATTCAAAACATCCAACAATGAGGCTGAGTATGAGGCCATGATAGCAGGTCTTAATTTAGCAAAAGATTATGGAAGCACAACAAGTGATAGTATTCAGTGTTTCTCAATTAATTGTGAATCAGATGATGGGAACATATGCGGTTAAAGGAGAATTAATGATCAAGTATCATGCAAAGGTGATGGAATTATTGACAGAATTTAAGGCCATTCAGTTAATCAGAATACCCAGAATAGAAAATGCACAAGCAGACGCACTGGCCCGATTAGCATCAGCTACTCGTACCGAGCTGCGAAGAACAATACCAATTGAAGTACTAGAAAGTTGGAGCATAGATGAAGACCTGATGATGAATGTTATTACTCTTGATTTAGGACCATCTTGGATGGATCCAATCAGGATATACATTGAAGAGGGATAATTGCCGGAGGATAAACTCGCTGCAAAGAAATTGAAGTTTAAAGCTGCTCGGTATGTACTAACTAATGGCGTTTTGTATAGACGAGGAATTATGGTAGGTTTGCAGAGATGTGTACATCCTTCCGAGGTAAAAGAATTGATTGAAGAGATCCATGAAGGGTCCTGTGGAGCCCATGTAGCAGGACGAACACTTTTACAGAGGGTGATGACTCAAGGATACTACTGGCCGACGATGAGGGCTGATTGTATAGCCTATGCTAAGAAATGTGACAAGTGCCAACGTTTTTCCTCCATTCGACGAACTTCACAAGCATTGTTGACACCCATAACTTCCCCTTGGCCATTTGCCATGTGGGGAATTGATTTGGTTGGACCATTGCCGACCACTCGAGGAAGATTCAAGTACCTCGTCGTCGCAGTAGATTATTTTACTAAGTGGGTAGAGGCTGAACCCCTTATCGATATGACGTACGAGAAGGTATACCAGTTCGTTTGGAAGAATATGATCTGTCGATATGGTCTCCCTCATGCCTTCATCACAGAACATGGAACACAATTCGACAACGAGGAGTTTGCTGCCTATTGTCAACAATCAAACATCCTGAAGACCCATTCAGCACCAGGTCATCCTCAAAGCAATGGGCAGACAGAGGTGACGAACAGAACACTGCTAAATGGTTTGAAGAAGAGGCTAAGTGAAGCTAAAGCTAATTGGATTAACGAGCTACAGTCAGTCTTGTGGGCTTACCGAATAACTCCCCGAGCAGCAACGGGAGAATCCCCATATATGCTAGCATTTGGAAGTGAGGCAGTAATACCTGCCGAGTTGGGTCTTCCGACACACAGAGTGCTAAATTTCAATTCCCCAGTCAGCGACTTAATGAGAAGATTGGATTTGGATATGCTCGAGGAGGTTAGAGAAGAGGCAGCCATTAGGAATGCTGCTTATCAACAACGCACAGCTCTGTTCTATAACAAGAGGGTGAAGAAATGCGACTTAAAAGAAGGGGATTATGTGCTAAAGAAAGTCATTCAGAAGCACAATAAGCTGGAAGCAAACTGGCATGGACCTTACCGAGTTACATAAGTTGTTCGACCAGGAACTTACAGAATAGCAACTCTAGAAGGAGAGGAATTTAAGAATGCATGGAATGCTGAACACCTACGCAAGTATTATCAGTAACGTAAAATGTAAAGCAATTCCTTCATTTTACAAGTTTTTTTTAGGGAATACTAGTGTGATATACTACACTGATAGTTCGAGCGTGATCAACTTCGGTTGGTAAAATAGCGAGAACAAATTATACTCCTTTGGTTAGGAGGCGTACACTTGCGTGATCAACTTCGGTTGGTAAAAGAGCTTGTGAACAAGATAGTTCGAAAGAACCTGATAGTTCGAGCGTGATCAACTTCGGTTGGTAAAATAGCGAGAACAAATTATACTCCTTTGGTTAGGAGGCGTACACTTGCGTGATCAACTTCGGTTGGTAAAAGAACTTGTGGACAAGATAGTTCGAAAGAACCTGATAGTTCGAGCGTGATCAACTTCGGTTGGTAAAATAGCGAGAACAAATTATACTCCTTTGGTTAGGAGGCGTACACTTGCGTGATCAACTTTGGTTGGTAAAAGAGCTTGTGGACAAGATAGTTCGAAAGAACCTGATAGTTCGAGCGTGATCAACTTCGGTTGGTAAAATAGCGAGAACAAATTATACTCCGTTGGTTAGGAGGCGTACACTTGCGTGATCAACTTCGGTTGGTAAAAGAGCTTGTGGACAAGATAGTTTGAAAGAACCTAATAGTTCAAACCCACAACCAACTTTGGATGGTAAAAGGGCAAGAACAACATTCTTAAAAATGCCAATTTTGGCTGGTTAAGAAACAAAATATGCCAACAAGTTGGTCGGAAGGTAAAACCATTCCAGAAAATATAAAAATTCCAAACTGAACCAAGTATAGTTGGACGGTGATCAAATCCCACGAACTGTAGTTGGTCAACGAGGATAAATTATCGACCTTGGTTGGTCGGACTCATTTTAAACATTTTAACAACCTTGGTCGGTCGGGGATAAAAACCCATCAATTGTATTTGGTCGACAAACACAATTTAACAACCTTGGTTGGTTGGAAACATTTTAAACATTTTATACTCATTACTTTATTATTAAGTGATTGAGCAACGTTGATACTTGTAAACTTTTTTGAATGATGAACAGCACAATATTATCTTTTTAACAGATACATATGTACAGATGTAAAAGTGTTAGACAAGTACAAAAGAATAGCAATGTAGATTTGCAAACAGAAAATGAAAGTCTTTCATTAAAATTCAAAATAAATTACAAGTTACATATATATGCTAACTATTACATTGAAAATCCTATTCTATTGGTTTTTTCCCTTCAGCCTTCGATACAGGTTCCTCGCCAGCAGGAGGATCATTTAATGTCTGGGGAGAATTGATAAAATTCAAGTCCTTCAACATTCTGACATTCATTACTGAAGGAGTATCCAAGAGATGCTCGGGACGAGATAATTCAATCTGAGAATGAAGACTATAGTCACCAAGGTATTTTGAAATTAAGCTCCGAGGAATGGCACGAGCTGGGATCCATTCCATGTCTAGTTTATAAGGCGGTACAGGCAAGTCTAGTAGCCCAGGAGCATGATAATCCCATAAATAATGGCCCTGCTCTAGCTTTAACACACCCAGGGAGTTCAACCATCCTTGTTTATAACCTTCATTATTGGCATTTTCAAGACGAGCATCCAAGTGACAAAGGGCTTCATTGTAGCCTGCCATCCAAAACTCACGAGGTTGTTTGTGGAATTGTAAAGTTATTCTCTCTAGTTGCTCGTGAAGGCTCCTGGCAAAAACATCTTTATTATTCAAAGCAGACTTCGTCGCAGTAAGTTGATCTTCCAAAGATAGGTTTTTCTTGGACATTTCAGACAAAGCCCGATCTTTGGCGTTCAGTTGGTACGCTTGGGTTTCCAATGTTGACAGAGTACGAGCTTCTTCGATACTACGAGGAGTTCTTGATCGACTCCGAGTAGCTGAAGTACTTCGTTCCTCGTTAACATCCTGGGCAGCTCTTCCTCGCCCACGAGAACCTCTTCCTCGTCCCCGAGCAGTAGCAGAAACACCAGACTTTCTTAAAGTATCCAATTCTTGCCTTAATTTGGCGTTTTCAACCTCTAAGAATGAGAATCCTTCATCAGTGACCGGTATCAAGGCAGTAGAGGATGAAGCTGCAGACTCATATTGTGCCAACTTTTTCTACAAATTGTTGTTCTCTTGTTCCAGCAGCTCGGCGATCTGTCTGCAGGCCTCAACTTCACCTTTTAGGGTTCTCTCCCTAACATCGTACCCAACAATGATCTTTTTGTGACCTGTCTCAGAGGAAAGCTGTTGATACCTATTCTCATATTCCTTGGGCAACAAGGCAGTTGATTCATTGTGCTGATTCTGAAGATCTTCTAAGGTACAATGAAGCTCCTCGATCAAGTCATAGTAGGCCACGTTGTTGGCCACAGCTCGGTGAAGTAAATCCTTCAGGTACTGATAAGCCTCAATTGCTTGTTCTGAAGCATCATGGCCAATGATGTCAGCAATTTCTGATACACTCAAATTTGTATGACCAGCCTTATAATATTCATGGCATTGCTGCATCAGCTTTGTATCATGTGCAGATATCAGTTCCATTCTAGCCACAAACTAATAAAGAAGAGAAGACAAGAGTTAATAAATAAAAACAGACAGAGCATCAACAATGAAGAGGAACAAAAAGATGTGATTTTATTACATCATCAACAAGATTACATCGTTTGGAATACAGAGGATAAGTAAAAGAAGAACAGAAAAAGAATACCGAACAACTTCACACCTTTTCCTTGTCTCCCAAGACTTTCTCGGGAGGCTGGGACGAGGAGCTTGGTTGCTCGGTAGGAACAATGGTCTGATTAGTAGAAGCTGGGATTTGTTCTGGAGGAGCAGGCAATGACGAAATCTCCTCGGTGGCTGTCTGGTTGGATGGTGGAACAAGGACTTGATCACCCACTGTCATTGAAGATTCTTCAGATGCAGCTTCGTCTGAAGACTCATCTTCAATAACTGGAGGAGGACCAGGGAGATGTTGTTGAAATAGCTCTGAGTCCTCACTCACCTTCAACTCCTGCAGTGCTGCAACCCAACCATCATGAAAATATTTCAGACTTCCATATTTCACCTGGGTCGTCATAGCTGCCACCCCCCTGTCCCATCCTTTGTCCCAACCAGTTTTAAAGGACGTCTTCACAGCTGTTTTTCTCTTCATTTTTTCCGAGGATAGCTTCTCGGACATAAGATTCTCGGTGGCCTTCAATTTGGTCTCCACCTCCTCCTTCTGGCGATTTACTTCTCGCAGGAGGGTCAGCTCTTCTTCAATCGATTTCAATTTATTCTCAAGCTCCCCAAAGCCTGAAAGTTTCTCGGCATAATCTTTATTTTCTCTCTCCAAGTCCTTCACCTTATTACCCAGTTGTACCTTCTCTGCATCAGACACAACCAATTTTTTCTCCCATTCAGTTTTATCATCGTCATACTTCTGACGGGACTCACTCACAGATTTAATAGCTTTCTCCAGTGCTCCCTCCACAGTGGACGAGGAGCAAGAAGCTTTGATTGCTTCATCCTTTTTAAGGATTAAATTGAAACAGCTCGTCAACTGCAATCAAAAGAGGAAAATGAAATCAGAAACAATCATGGGAAACAACCAAGGAAAATATAAAAAACTCGGAGTAGAGATACTTACTGAAGCCAAATGACGAGCAGCCAGAGCAGTAACCACATCCCGAGTAAGGTCTTCTTCAGTACCTTGCACCTCGGGGATAGGTGAAAATTTTGCCAAACTCATTGTAGAGCTCGGAGGAACAATAATTGGAACACCATCTCCACCAGCTGGGAGCTGGGGAATGGCTCCAGAAATACTGACCGAGGAGGATTTCCTCAATCTCCTCGGAGCCTTTTCAGCAACCTCAACCAAAGAGGAACTTTTGGTTGGTGAGAAAGTGATTATCTCAACAGGTGCATCCTTCTGCACAGGAGCCACTGAGGGCTTCTCGGCAACCTTCTGAACAGCAACAGAAGGAGCATCATCAATTTTCTTTGTCCCCTTTGGGACATTAACCTTGGTTTTCTTCCCATCGCCAGCAGAGGAACTCTCCTCGAAGAGAGTAGGAACTCTTCTCTTGCCCATTTTCTGGCTCAAAGGAATATGAGATTACGGATCAGAATCTTCAGGAATTTGCACTGGATCACTGGAGCTGACCACAGGGCGAGCAGTAAAAGATGACGTATAACTCCTGTACTGCAACAAGTATGAGGCAGACCTGATGTGCTCGTCTGCAATCTTCTGATGCAAGCTCCAGATATGTTTCAATTGCCTTATATTAACTTCTGATTCTTTAGGAGTTTTTCTCTTGCTGTTAACTGCAAATAAAAACCATTTGAAATGTCAATCATGCATTTATTCAAACATAATGAAGTCACAATTTCGAGAATAAAATAAAATGAAAATAACCTATCCCATTGCCGTATGGGGGGCATTTGGGACCTTCATACACTCCGTCTCCGACTAAAGGAGCATGTTGCCAATTTTTGAAAACTAACCCATGTTCAAAATAATCCCTGTTGGCATCAGGGAGGTTAACTACTAAAGCTCTATTAAAAAATCTGGTTTTTAAATAATAAATGTTGTCTAAAACAGCCCATCTATAGCAATACATAATCTCAGGAATTCCTATGCGAGTTCCATGAGTTTGATTTAATTTATGCACCCCATTAACTATTCTCCATGTATTGGGGGCTACTTTTGTAGGAACAACATCGAAATGTTGGCAGAATTCTAAGCATAAAGAGTTGGGTGGAAAAGAAAATCCACACTCAGCAATAAAGAGGCTGGGGAACCAGTGTCCCTCAGCCAAACGAAAATAATCAAAGGGCTCAGGAAGATTCTCCAGAGTAACCCAAGATGGAATGGAATAATCAGAACGGAATTTTTCAATAGATTCAATAATATAAACCATGGCGAATAAAAGAAGAAGGAAGAAGATCTTACAGGAAGAAAGGAGATCTGTTGACAACGAACGAAAACAAGGATGAACGCACAAAAGAAAGAAAGACTATGGAGAATTCGAAAGCAAGAAAATTGGAAAAGGTAGAGGACGGTATGATTGCTTGGGAAGTTTAAATACTGTGCCTTGGGAAATGGCGAAAGAAATGATTACAAAAAGAAACTATCGAACTTCCGACGGCTAAAAGGACAAAAAGGGCACGAAGACCGAAGCAAAATGGCGGATTCTGCGAATTTGGAAGGGAATTCAAATATGAAGAAAAGGCTCCTAAAACCCAGGAAAGTCATTTAATATCGCCATATACCGAGAAAGAATGTTCCATACTCCTTAAAGTTCGAAATATGAAACATTGGGGGCTTCTGTTGATACCAAAATTAATATGCGGATATGGACGAATAATACGAAGACACGTGTCAATCTACGTGGCACAATAGCAACGAGGAAGTTCATTTCCCCGACCAACTCATGTTCTCTCCGAGCAACGAGGATACACCGAGGAACTTTAGCACTCCGAGGTACTCTTGCGCTCCAAGGAACTCCTGAGCAACGAGCAACTAAGGCGGTCCGAGCTGCATCTCGGCCGTAGCATTAATTGCCAGATAATCAACAGTTCAACTATTCATTGAATGTTTGTCATCTTGACGTACACGCTGCATTAAATGTATTACCCTTTCATATGTATATCATTTAATGTATGAACCCTTTCATGTACAGCCTAAGGGCTATAAATACCTTGTATCATCCTCATTCAAAGGGACCGGAATTTCTAGAGAGAACTTGTACTCGAGAATTCCAAAACACTCAGCAATAACATAACAGTGGACGTAGGCCATTCATATAAGGCTGAACCACTTTAAAAATCTTTGTCTCATTTTATTTATCTGTGATTGAATAATTAGAGCAATCTAATTTTTTACATCAACACTATCTATCTATCTATCTATCTATCTATCTATCTATCTATCTATCTATCTATCTATCTATCTATCTATCTATCTATCTATCTATCTATCTAGCTAGCTAGCTAGCTACCTATCTATCTATCTATCTAGCTAGCTACCTATCTATCTATCTATCTAGCTAGCTACCTATCTATCTATCTAATAAAGGTTTGAATCTAAGGGTTAAATAAGGAGCCACACATCAAATGTTAAAACTTGCATCGAGACAACAAATGCGCGTGAACCTGCAAAAAACTCTCTCACGCGTCTGACACGTTTTCTAACTCTTCCCCTCTATCCGTTCCCAAAAACCACAAATGCTTCTCTCTCTCTCAAACGGCTACCCAACGCAAATCTCCCACAAACTCTTATGGAAACATCTCCCTAGTACGTCTCTCTCTATCACGCTCAACTTTTTGGTACACTTAACTAAGTTTTTAACATAAAATTTGTTATAGATCGATTTGTATACTATATTTGTTGCAGATCTGGCATAAAATCTCTCTATCACGCATGGTTTGGGTTCATATAGTATATTAACATGGTATGACATAAAATCCATCTCTCCATTTCTTTTTTATTCGGTGGGATTCATTCATATTGAATTTTTTCATTAACTGAAAAGATTTCAACTATATTTGACTACATTGTCCAGTTATGTTTGTTGCTTGTTTTGTATCTTTAAAAGTTCGAAGAAATGGGATGGAAATAATCTCATGTCTTCGACAAAACTTAAAGGTAAGATCTCATTCCCTCCTTTAAAAAAAAAATCATTTTTGTTTGTGAAAAATAGTTTTAATCACAAGATATGTTATCTTTTGTTTATATATATGGTCAAAAGCAACCTGTTTTTATAAAATTTCTTGATACGTTTGGGCAGAAAACGTTTGTATAGAGGAGCCAGTGGGTTAGTTCCCTCCTCTTTCTCTCTCTATCTATTTGATTTTTTATGTTTTTTTATTAAATACTACACTTTTTTATATAAGACAATTAAAACGGTATGATTTTTGTAAAAATTAAAATAATTTTAAACTCTAACACACTATTTTAGTTATTGTAAATGAGTGCCACTTAGTTGTTGTAAATGACCGTCATTGTAATGAGTTTTTAGTAGCGCACACGTGATTTGTCAATGCGTTTTAATGAATCAATAATATTAACGACATTTTTTAAATTGACTTGCAAGAAACATAAATATATGAGATGGAAAAAAAGATTATTGTATATAACAAATTATGTTTATAAGAATAATGTATATATAAAAAATTTGCTGTAAAATATGTTTAAAAAACTATTAAGTAGATAAATATAAAAAACAGCGTTAGAAAAAAAATTATGATAATAAAATAGCAGAAGGAAGAAGTTATGGTATGGGAACCTGATTTTAAAAGTTAAGATAATAAAATCAGAGAAGGAAGATTTTAAAAGGAAGCATTAGGGTTCAAAACGGATGCCTGCCATCCTTAAAAGCATGAGGCCTATTGACTCAAAGCAGCGTTTGTACTTGAAAACATGAATCCTATATACTCAAAGCAGTATTTTTTTGTCTCATTATGTTACTCAAGAGATATTAATTTCTTTGGCGCACACACCTTGCTATCTATCTTTAACTGACAATATCTCTGTTTGCTGACATTATGAAAGCGTGCCTCAGTAGCCTTTGTTTGAACAAAAGGACGCCTGCCATCCTTTTGCTTTATTAAAAAAAATGATGTTTTGAAATGACAAAGCAATAGTTCTTCCAAGAAACAATTGTTGTGACACAGGAAAAAGAAAAAAACCATACGTCTTTTGTAATGTACTGAATTTGTTAGTATTTTGTTGGTGTCAGTAACATGATAGTTTATTTAGATTGTTAATACTTTTTTGATAGGTGTTTATTTGCCACTAAATTTTTTGAAGAGTAATTATTTTTAAAGTTTGTAAATATACCTGTCATTTTTCTTAAAATTTCACTTTTGGATCTATTTTGTTATATCTATCTTATTTAATGTCCATTAACAGTTGACAAACTAAAAAGTCATTGGAACACTCCTACATCTAATACAAAATGCACATATCTAAAATAAATATTATATTATACGTTCCACTTAGCGCACAATTATTTGATAAAAAATGCTTTTGATACTCTTAAGTACTTTTAACTTTGAAGTAATGGATTAGGTCTTAGACATTCTAACCAACCAAATTGATAGCTAAGTTCTCCATTTATAGTTCAACAAAAGGTAACTTAATGGACGAAACTAACCATACATGGAGACTCGACAAAATGAGGTACGACACGATAACATGACACGAACCGACACGAAGTTATAAGTTAATGGGTGGACCCTTAATGAGTTCGGATCATATCAGTGCCAATCCGATAAGACACGATAGTTAGCGGGGGTTAGTGTTGACCTCCTTCACCCGTTAATACCCGATAAGACCCGTTATGACCCATTAATTTAAGTAAATAAGATATATTCTCGAAACTTATAACTAATTTATGTAACATAATGTTAATTTAATCATAATGAATTTTAATAAATGAGAGATTTAGTAATGTCAATGAATTAAGGGGTCTACTTGGGTTCAAAAATGAGATAACAGGTCAACTCGTTAACAATTCAAAATAATTCATTATCTTAATGTGTATTAATGAGTAAACACGACACGACACGTTAACATAATGGGTCGGATTTGGATATGATTTTTTCACACGATAAAAAAGTCACCTATTTAGATACGAATCCAATAAGACCCAAACACGATAAAAAATGACACGAACACGATTCGACACGATCCATTGACAAATCTACATACACAGGACTAAGATATGATGTTTATGTGCACATGTTGTCTCATCACATGTGATGAATGATGGTGATACCACACAACAAATCGTTAACATTAATAAACACAAGACATAAAACATTGAAACTTCACTGAAACATTATTAATTATATAAATGTTATTTTAATAATACAAATTATTTTGACATAATGTTATTGTTAAAGTCGTTTTCATTATTGAAGGCATATTAAGGGTTCGAAATATCCAAAATGTTTTAAAAATCGTGCCATCGGCACGGGTACAATGAGATCCAATTTCAGTCTTTGTAATTTTAAGGAAACATCTCTTAAAGGTTTGCCATTAACTGAGGCATCCAATGAGACTTTGATGAGATCCTTCAAATTTTTTTAAACCAAAAGTGAGCTATGGTCAGAACATGTTCTACTCGATGAGATCAGTGTCGGTTTGGAAGGGAGGCGGGAGCCTCGGGCCCTCGATTTTTGATGAATTTTAGGGCCCCAAAATTACACACACACACACACCAATCGACACACCAACTACCTAAATAATTTCAATCGACACACAAACGAAACACCTCTTCAAATACCCCATTTCTCACACAAATCGACAGAAAACCCTTTTATATAAACCCATAACCCACAACCATCTCTCAACTCAAACACACCAACTGACAAAGAATCATAATAGCTGTGAGAAAAGAAATCGGAACTGAATCGGGATAGCCCCGGAAGAATCGGAAGTCGTGCGGTATTTTTCTTTTCTCATATGTAGTTTTTCAAACCCAATAGCATTGTACTGCTTATCATATAATTGTTTATAAATATAACTGTTACTTCTATTTTATATTTTCTAATTCATCTATAACTTTTATTTAACAAAATATTATTTTCTTCTAAAAGATTATTAATAAAACAGTGTCACTTCTATATTTTTTTTAGTAATATCATAAACATATTTTGCTTTTGTTATATCTTTTAGAAATTGTATTTTATTATTTCAACTGATTGATATTTTACTATTTGACATAGGTTTATTGTGAATTAAAGTTTTTGGGAGGAAGAGCTGATTAACTTGGATATTTCGTACTTGGAATATTGTATAATTCGTCAACCAGGTTCCATTGTTCAAATTTATCTATTATCAATTGGGTGTTAATTATTCGTGTATGTTGTTATGCTTTCTTAATTTGTTTTTCTTTTGGGAAGGAGAGTATAAGAGTGTGATTTGTAGATCTTTATGCTTGATAAAAATAAAAAAAATATTTTTATTTCGAGTAATAAATATTTTTTGAATTTATAAATTAGAAAAACAAAATATATTATTATATATAGGAACCCACTTCAAGTGACACACCCCAACCCAGTTACTTATAATTAAGTTTGAAAGTTAAAGTGAGTCAAATCATAATTACCTAAATCAAATCATAAACACGAGTATCTTTATTCAATTATTAACATGCATCAATAAAACTAAAAACCCTTCACTTTTATTAAGGTAATTATGCTTATTCTAACTTACTGAAAAGATAAGTAGTCTTAAATTACCCCATTTACGTTTGACCAAATCATGGTTTTATGCATCCCTTGCAAACCCCACCAAACTCCTAAATTTGGCAGAGATATCACAATACCTGAAAAACATAAACATAGGAATCATGAGCAAAATAGCTCAGCAAATGCATCATTATAACACTATTGCATAAAATTAAATGCAATAAATCATATCCCCGTGATGATATATACATACTTATCTAGTCCATTCATAAAGCATTTCCAATTATACACTTATCCAGCTCATTTATAAAGAATGACCAACTTATCCGAATCATGATTCACATATCCTGTCTGCAATAGACAATTCTCCCCCATTCCTGGTCGAGGAGTAACCCCTTGTCTTTAATAGACAAATCTCCCCCATTCCTAGTCGAGGAGTAACCCCTTGTCTTCAATAGACAAATCTCCCCCATTTAGGGTCGGGGAGTAACCTCCCATTTCGATAAACCGAAATTAACAAATGCATATTCCATATTTTCTTGATCATATTCGTAACCATGTGTAATACATCTTACCAATAAGAGGTATTCATATCGTATCCATATCCATGTGTAATACATCTTACCCGTGAGTGATATCCATGTCTTATCCGTATCAATGTGTAATAAATCTTACCTGTGAGTGATATTTAGATCATCTCCATAACGATATACAAATACCTCATACCAGTGAGTACACTCACCTTGGCCACTTCGTGTGTTTTTCCCTGCCTTTGTCGGGCACTTGTTCAACCGATTCTTCTTTCCTTTCACATATAATGTCTTAAAATATTAGTATCATCCTAAGGATATTAACAATCCAAAGAATAACTTAACCTTGACCATACTCATAAGCATCATATCATCCCATTCTAATCATTTATCATAAATGAAGTCTCATCCAATTTCATTTTAAAATATTAACAAATCCAATCCATAGCCCAAACATACTTTAATTTATTCTTAGTAATCTGATTCTTATCATATTATGTTCCCAATATAAAAGACAACACATCATTTCAAGTTTCCTAGAGCAAGATTTGTCCATTTCTTTCTTACAAATCAAATCTGCCCTATAGACTCTTTTATCGTTCAGTCAACTTCGAAGAATTTTCATAATTTTTCTGCATCATAACTTCCTTAGATATTTCACCCAACATCCATAAACATATGGATCAATACAAAATTAAAGTTTCATAATTTTTAAGGTTCATTTGCTATGTCAAGAAAAACATCGAACACCTGGTGTGCATACTTACACCTTTGGGGCATATTTGATATTTGAACTTCAAACTATCACCAAAGATTCACGTCTTGGTATTTTCACACAATATTCAGATATGTTATACATATATTCATATACAACTGGAATTATTCAATTCCAATAAATATACAAAAAGTTCTAGGAGTTTGAATACACATGGTTTCGAATCGAATCAATATACATGATTTACACGTTCAACCTTGCTTAAACCCGCATTTATCCATAGATATACCTCAAAACACGAAAGTTTAGTAAACAAATGATTATTTATATCATTTTAAATCAATAATTCCAATAATATACAAGATTTAAAGTAGAATTACCTTAGGGATGTTTTCGTAATTTCCTATGGATTTTTCTCCCATTTTTCCTTGCCTTTCTCTTCTTAAACTTCCCGTTTCTCTCTGTTCAGGCCAAAATCTCTAATGGATAAGTTTGGCTGAAGAAGAAGGTTATTTCAAGGGGCTTAAGTCGGCCAAGCTTGCCCCCCCCTTCCAACCAATGAAATTCATCCATTTGTCATACATATAACACAAAATAGCACTTAACGAATGGACAGATTTGCCCCTGCTTAGTAATTCCAGCATAACTTCTTGCTCGGACCTCTGTTTTATATATAGTTTGTTATGTTACAAACTTAACTCATATATGTATAACAAATAGTTTTCACCTCAAGTCAATTATTATATTATAGTGACCAAAACTAGTCCCGAACTCGAACATTCCTACCGAAGACTTCACAAATTTGTGTTTGTGACTAATTCAATATTTCATAAGTTATGAAGGTAGGATTAGACTAAACACAATAACTTAACATTATATATTCTAATAACACATTATCCCCATCCCATACGGTAATCATGATTTAAACATGGTTTATTATACTCATATCCGGGTCGTCACAACCTCCCCTCCTTAGAAAATTTTGTCCACGAAATTTAGGCGAAATTTCACTTACCAACCAATTGGGAATACTATTTTGTTATGCGTGACAAATCTTTTCTCATATTATCTTTATTTTATTTATCACTTAAACGTAAGAATAATCATCTAATGATTTCTTATAAATAGAAGTCAATTCCCAACTCAGATATTACTTCATACCTTTATTCCTATGGTCCATCCTTATTATCGTGTAATATTTCAAATAATAAATGTTCTATTACAAGACTGACTTCTTATATTTCCTTTCTCCAACTCCCATTCAATATTTTAATTCATAAATATCACATTACAAGACTAGCTTATTATATGCGATCTTCTCATCCTCCATTCAACATCAAATACATGTGTTTGACCCTAAGTACTATCCATATCATTTCTGTTGTTTAAGAGTATGTTAAATCTCGTCCTTACAATTTCTTAATTTAAATATAGCCTCACTACTATTCATATATCAAAACTGAATAATCATTCATTCAATTTTTATTCTTAACCAAGATTTCATATTCACCTTCATGTATATTATGCAGTCATGCACTATGAACTCAATCTAACTTCTCACTATACTCCCTTTTTCAGTATCAATTGATTGTTCTTTAACTAAACATACAATGACCTTAATAAGTCATTTATCCAACACAATAACTTTGCTATCATAATCTTACCTCAATCCTTATTAACATTATAGTCTTATGCAACATTATTAATACACTCACCTTACCAGTTTGGTAACATGGATGTTAAACATAACATCACCACTAAAAACTTTAACCACACATACTAACCCCATAATACTTATCTTAACTATTATATGTTGTGTTTCTTTCAAATAACTTGAACAAATACCTTAATGTATCACATTATGGTATCTCACATAATATCTTATCCTTACACATACTTCTCGGTGACTTCGTATAATGTCAATCATATTCATTATATGCCATACTCTTAATGATAACACGTACGTACAATGGAAAATACAACTCAATATCCACCTAAACCATTTGTCAAGATTCCAACCCGATTAGCCTCTTTCCCATACTCATACACAACACATACTCTTAAAAGGGCTCCCCAATATTTTTAAACTTCCAACTCTTTAACACCTTGTCTCAACTTTATTATTCATATTTGCATTTCAAAATATTACAGGGGTAATATCCACTACATATAATCATACTATTAAAGAAGTACATCTCAACTCTTATTACTATTTTCTTCTACTTATCATAATTCAGTATGAACCCATATGCGAATCAATTATTATATATTAACTAGTAATTGAATTTCAAACCATTTCACATATTAAAATTAAACATATACAACTATTAATCCTCACTTCACCTTTACCATGTGAATCTTCATTTTATTCGTACTCTAACAATTTACTATCTCATCCTTTAACGGAATATGGGTTCCCGTACCTCACTCTCCCACATAAATGGGCACACACCAAACCATGGTTTTATAAGTAACACAACTCAAGTCTACATATTCCAGTATAAGAAGAGATTAGTTCCAATACTTCACAATTTTGGTATACCACAATTTGTCTTTAAATTTTTTCCATCAATGACATGTTTGTCGATACCACATATAAAATAATGCAAGGATTCAAATTAAAATACCTGCATTCGCTGTCATCCCCGAATAAATCGTAACATCTCATTTCCTTTCCTGCAAGATCCTTACATTTCATATCCCTTACAACAATATATATGTATAACTAACAGATGTTAGTCGATAAAGCCAATTTGCTTATGACTCAAAATAATTTCTACTTCCACTGCCAAATCTAGGCGATCCTCACCCTAGAACCTCTAAAACCTGGGCTCTGATACCAGAGTTGACACACCCCAACCCAGTTACTTATAATTAAGTTTGAAAGTCACAGTGAGTCAAATCATAATTACCTAAATCAAACCATAAACATGAGTATCTTTATTCAATTATTAACATGCATCAATAAAACTAAAATCCCTTCACTTTTATTAAGGTAATTATGCTTATTCTAACTTACTGAAAAGATAAGTAGTCTTAAATTACCCCATTTACGTTTGATCAAATCATGGTTTTATGCATCCCTTGCTAATCCCACCGAACTCCTATATTTGACAGTGATATCACAATACCTGAAAAACATAAACATAGGAATCATGAGCAAAATAGCTCAGCAAATGCATCACTACAACACTATTGCATAAAATTAAATGCAATAAATCATATCCCCGTGATGATATATACATACTTATCCAGTCTATTCATAAATAATTTTCAATTATATACTTATCAAGCTCATTTATAAAGAATGGCCAACTTATCCGAATCATGATTCACATATCCTGTCCGCAATAGACAATTCTCCCCCATTCCTGGTCGAGGAGTAACCCCTTGTCTTTAATAGACAAATCTCCCCCATTCCTAGTCGAGGAGTAACCCCTTGTCTTTAATAGACAAATCTCCCCCATTTCGGGTCGGGGAGTAACCTCCCATTTCAGTAAACCGAAATTAACAAATGCATATTCCATATTTTCTTGATCATATTCGTAACCATGTGTAATACATCTTACCAATAAGAGATATTCATATCATATCCATAACCATGTGTAATACATCTTACCCGTGAGTGATATCCATGTCTTATCCGTAACCATGTGTAATAAATCTTACATGTGAGTGATATTTAGATCATCTCCATAACGATATACAAATACCTCATACCAGTGAGTACACTCACCTTGGCCACTTCGTGTGTTTTTCCCTACCTTTGTCGGGCACTTGTTCAACCGGTTCTTCTTTCCTTTCACATATAAAGTCTTAAAATATTAGTATCATCCTAAGGATATTAACAATCCAAAGAATAAATTAACCTTGACCATACTCGTAAGCATCATATCATCCCATTCTAATCATTTATCATAAATGAAGTCTCATCCAATTTCATGTTAAAATATTTAACATATCCAATCCATAGACCAAATATACTTTAATTTCTTCTTGGTAATCTGATTCTTATCATATTAGGTTCCCAATATAAAAGACAACACATCATTTCAAGTTTCCTAGAGCAAGATTGTCCATTTCTTTATTACAAATCAAATCTGCCATATAGACTCTTTTATCGTTCAGTCAACTTCGAAGAATTTTCATAATTTTTCTGCATCATAACTTCCTTTGATATTTCACCCAACATCCATAAACATATGGAACAATACAAAATTAAAGTTTCATAATTTTTAAGGTTCATTTGCTATGTCAAGAAAAACATCGAACACCTGGTGTGCATACTTATACCTTTGGGGCATATTTGATATTTGAACTTCAAACTATCACTAAAGATTCGCGTCTTGGTATTTTCACATAATATTCAGATATGTTATACATATATGAGTCTATTTTCATATACAACTAGAATTTTTCAATTCCAATAAATATACAAATAGTTATAGGAGTTTGAATACACATGGTTTCGAATCGAATCAATATACATGATTTACACGTTCAACCTTGCTTAAACCCGCATCTATCCATAGATATACCTCAAAACGCGAAAGTTTAGTAAACAAATGATTATTTATATCATTTTAAATCAATAATTGCAACAATATACAATATTTAAAGTAGAATTACCTTAGGGATGTTTTCGTAATTTTCTATGGATTTTTCTCCCATTTTTCCTCGCCTTTCTCTTCTTAAACTTCCCGTTTCTCTCTCTTCAGGCCAAAATCTCTAATGGATGAGTTTAGCTGAAGAAGAAGGTTACTTCAAGGGGCTTAAGTCGTCCAAGCTTGCCCCCCCCCCCCCCCCCTCCAACCAATGAAATTCATCCATTTGTCATACATATAAGACAAAATAGCACTTAACGAATGGACATATTTGCCCCTGCTTAGTAATTCTACATAACTTCTTGCTCGAACTTCTGTTTTATATATAGTTTGTTGTGTTACAAACTTAACTCATATATGTACAACAAATAGTTTTCACCTCAAGTCAATTATTATATTATAGTGACCAAAACTAGTCCCGAACTCGAACATTCCTACCGAAGACTTCACAAATTTGTGTTTGTGACTAATTCAATATTTCATAAGTTATGAAGGTAGGATTAGACTAAACACAATAACTTAACATTATATATTCTAATAACACATTATCCCCATCCCATACGGTAAGCATGATTTAAACATGGTTTATCATACTCATATCCGGATCGTCACATCAAGAGTTCGCCTCGGGCTCCTAATATCTCGGGACTGACCCTGCATGAGATACAAATGTATCACAAGGGGTAGCACAATCCTCTGTCCAACCTTTCAAGATACCATCTGCTTTGTTCATTGTACTGTATTTTTTTTTATGTTTTTTGTACAGCAAAGCCAAACAAAGGTATTCATGAAATGGGGAATATGGAAGATCTGAGCTTGGGGCTTCATCTTGCTTCGGCTGCAAAAGCAAGAGCATTAGTTTGATGTATTTATGTTATTTTCATGAATTGAGTTAAATCGATGATGAGATCCGACCGTTAGTATTGTTGTTGTTGTGGATAGTCTTATAAATAAATGAAATTTTATCCAAATTTTCTAAATTTTTGACATGTTGAAAAAAAACTTTTAGACTTAAGTTATTTATGCTTCAATACTTTAGAAAATTTAGAACATATAGTATATCTTTAGCTTTTTAGAAAAATGTTTTGATTATTAAATTCTTAACCATAAGAATGAATGATCTTTAAGAGAATTATATTGACTCCGAAAATAACATTATTTGTTGGACTATTTTTTTTTATTTTTTAAAGAGCGTGTATAGTCTTATAAATAAATTACATTAATTCGCACATAGATCACCACTATATTTGCCAAAAATATTTAGTTTTTACAAGGGTATGACCTAACTAATGGCAAGCCGAGATACAATTTACTCCTAAATTTGATAAAAAACATTTGATGTAAAAATTTACAAAGGAGGAATAAAGTTTATTTTAATTAAGTATAATCAATGTCTTTTAAACAATTTTTAAATTATCTAAACTAATGTTCTTAGTTCCAAAATTGATGAACCATTGTGTTATTTTCTCTGCCCGCCCTTTCACAAGTCGAACCAAATTATCGTGTGTGTGTGTGTCTTATTTTGTCCGACCTATTTACTATTACGAAATATCCAGAACGTTTTTACAATCGTTCCATTGGCACGGGCACACCTTAGTTTACATATCTGCCATGATAGTATTTCAAGAATTTGTAATTTACTAAATTTTCAATTGTAATTACACGTATAATTTTAATTACATTTTAATATGTTAATAATACATCCCTAAATTTTAGTATAGGATTTTTACCATATGCTGCTGCATTGAATATATATATATATATATGGGAGGTATGATTTATGGTGTTTGACATCAAGAAAAAACCCTTAAACGTGAGTGGTTGCTTCCTTATTATCGAATTTATGATCATACGGAGGAATAAGGAATATAATATAAAGAAAATACTCATTCCATCCCAAATTAAAAGTCTGTTATTACTTTTTGAGTTGTCTCAAATTAGAAATCCACTTTTCTTTTTTGGACGTAATTAAGTATCCAAATTTCTCGATAGTGAACATATGTTGATCTTGACTATTGATTGAAATTATACTTAATATATATAAAAGAGAACGTGGACTCTTAATTTGAGACGTAAGGATTATACAATTGGATGCTCATAAGTAGTTTTTGTCGTCATATAGCAATAATGTCAAATAAATAGGAGTTCAAGATTGGAATTTATAAACTTTATGAAGCCTCATTCGTTTGATGAGCTCAATGTTTTGACTTACTGACCTTTGATGAGCTCTATGAAATAATGAGCATTAAACATGTGTTCGTGAGAAGTTACCTTTTATCTCCATATATTGTGAGAAGTTACCTTTTCTCTCCATACATTTCAAAGAATTTAGATCTTTGTTCTGCTTATATCAATTAATTATCAATTTATCTCTCTTAAACATTAAACATTTTTTTTTAAATTTTAGTTAACTTTGTGTTAGTTCACTAGTTAGTTGAAATAATTTTTTACTTAAAGAATACGAATATTTATCATCGCAAAATTAACTTTAGTGTAAGAAAATCAAACTACAAAATTAACTTTACAGATATAAATTGCAAATTTAATTTTGCATTCTGCATAACCATCGATTATTATTATGTGGGGGTGGGTATGGGTATGGGGAGGGGGGACGATGGCAAATGGTGTAACACAAATATTGGTGTTGATAATAATGAAATCTGTCGATACAAAAATTAGTCAGCTGACATGGACCAATTAGATGAAGACACGTGTCATCGTACGTGGAAAAATATATACTCAGCGTACCGACCTATTCAACGTACCGAGCTACTCAACTTGACGAGCTACTCAACGTGTAGAGCATCTAGTCAAGAAGATCAAGTGACAATTACAGACTCAATAAACATCGGAATCAATGAACATTCTCATCATGTACAGATGTATATGTCTATTAAATAACGACGTATTGTCTATTCATATTGACAGCCCAAGGGCTATAAATACATTGTAACCCCCTCCATAACGGGGCAATCGATCACTTGCGATCATAATTGTGACCAAGGCAAAATACCCAGCAATACAAAATAGTGGACGTAGGCCATTTTCATTAAGTCTGAATCACTTTAAAAATATTTTATCTTATTTCTTTATTCATAATTATCTGTGATTAATTAATTAGATCAAATCTAGTTTTTTACATCAACAGATTGACGCAGTCTGTGGAAAATGACTATACTTAGCATTTTTCACTAAAAATCCATTATACATGGCTGAGCTCCCAGAATCTAGCAATAAGAACAATGAGGAGTCCCTCCCAACCCGCCTGTTCCTCCAACTGTCAATGAACTTAGTGGAATAGTGGTCAGCTTAGCCAGGGGACGAACAACTATACAGGATACCATACGACAATTCATCCAAACTGTTCAAAATGCAACGCCTGCCCAGTTCGGCCAACGAAGCGTTCATAGAAACACTCACCTGCCGTCTTCAAGATCCAGACGTACTCTGTTTTCCCATGCTTCCTTGTCCAGGCATACTGAATCGCGTCATACTGAGAGGTCCAGCGATCCTTCCTATCAGCCTGGTCGAACATCACCCATAAGAGTCATGAACTTTCGAGAAAATCTCACTCTAACTCCAGAGCGAACAAGTGCCCTGGAAAGGTTGAGCAGAGTCTCTCCCTTTGATCGTTTGGGCCCCAAGAGTAATAGAAATCCTCCTCGAATTGTGTCGGGAAATTCTCAACGACCAAATGATCTAAGGGAAGGTTCTACCCAATCACGCCCCACCGCTCGAACAGAGAGATCCCAAGAGGAGAATTCAGTGCGATCTGTTGCTCGGGCAAATAGATCAGACGCTGGTAATGACGCATGGAAGGGATCCATTCAGAGGTTGGAAGATAGGTTAGGGGAAATGTCTAAGGCCAGGAATCCTCTCCAAATAACCTTTGTTAAAGGATCACCCTTCGTACAAGCCATTGTGGACTTTCCCACATCCTCAAAGTTTAAGGCTCCTGTAGTTACGACGAAGTACGATGGAAAGACTGATCCTGTTCTCCACATAGAACAGTACCAAGCCACTGCTGATATCTATGCAGTTCCCGATGAGATGAGGTGCAGGGCATTCTCAGGAACTATTAATGGGTCAGCTCAAATATGGTACAATAACCTTCATCGGGGGACAGATTGCTACTTTTCATCAACTGGCAGAGCTCTTTATAGGAAATTTCTATTTTGGTGCGAATCCAGTCAAGATGGTAGCACACCTGTTGAGTGTAAGGCCAAAAACAGGAGAATGCACCAGGGATTACATCACTCGTTTTAACAACGAGAAATTGGAAGTAATCGATTACGAAGAGAAGACAACCATCACAACTATGATGAATGGCCTTTTACTGAACAAGTTGTACTATACTTTGGCCAAAGATCCCCCAAAATCCATGGAAGAATTAATGGCTAAAGCAACCAAAGTAATGAACGCCGAAGAAACTATGGATGCAAAGAAGAATGGTGAGACCAAAGCAGAGACTAAAGCTGAGGGCAGGTCGGAGAAGAAAGATCAAAAGCATAATGGGGGCAGTAAGCAATCTAAAGGCAAAGAGACGATAGAGCACTTAAGGAAGTATGAGAATTATACTCCCTTAAAGGTGGATATAAACCATATTCTGGAGGAGATCAAGAATTACGAAGAACTAAATTGGCCGGAGAAGTTGAGGACAACCCCTGAAAGGAGGGATAAATCCAAGTATTGCGACTTCCACAAAGACCATGGCCACACGACCAAGTGGTGGATAGCTCTCCAGAATGAGATTGAGGCACTAATTCGATGAGAGAAATTGAGCAGGTTCGTTGATCGCCAGAATGATGGGAAGACCAACGACAGAGCAAGGCAAAGGTCTAAATCTCCTCGCCAAACAAGAGATGACAAGAAAAGAGACCACGAAGATGATCCGGAGGATGATCCCGACCTCCTCAAAAACCAAGGCAACCAGAGCGCGAGGTATTTTCAATCCATTTTGGTTCATTTGACTGTGATATGATTACAGGTGAGATGCAGGAAGAGGGGATCATACTGCTGAGTGGAAAGCTTACCTCAATGAGGCCCAAGCTTGCTCTTATATACAACGAATAAATCTGGTGGAAGAGGATCACCCGAGGAAGGTTAATAAGGATAAACTGGTCATTGGTTTTTCCAAAAGTGATTTGGAAGGAGTTTTGTATCCTCACGACGACCCCTTGGTGATCAAGATGAGGATGAAGGATGTGATCATCTCAAGAGTATTGGTAGATAATGGTAGCTCGACAGATATCATGTTCTACCCTTGCTTTGACAGTTTAAACTTGAAACTAGCCTAGTTGGAGCCATATCATAGGCCCCTCCTCGATTTTACTGGCGAAAAAGTCTTTCCACTTGGGCCGATCAAGTTGGACATACTTGTTGGTAGCTGGACTGCCTGCAGAACAGAGAAAGTACGCTTTTTCATAATGGACATAAACGTCCAATCAACCTATAATATAATCTTGGGAAGGGTAGGCCTGAAAAAGTTCGAAGCAGTGCCATCCACGGTACATCAATGCTTGAAGTTTCCGATCAACTTTGGTGTGGGACTTGTGAAGGGTAATCAGAAAGTAGCTCGAGAATGATACTATTCATCTGCCGAACAAGAAGAGTTGGAGGAAGCTAGGAAGAAGACCACCACTTACCAAGTGGATGAGTCTGAAGATGCAGAGATTGAGACTTTGGACCCCAGAGATGAATCAGAGCTCATGAAGGGTCAAGTCATAGAAACAATGAAAAACATTATTTTGGACGACGAACGACCAGAACGAACAACTCAAATCGGCGCTTCACTGGATCCGTCAATAAAGCAAGAGTTAGTGGCATTTTTGAGGCATAGAAAGCAAGCTTTTGCATGGAATCATGAAGATATGTCGGGGATAAACCCAGCCTTCGCGTGCCACGAACTCAATGTTAATAAGGAGATCAAACCGGTGAAATAACGACGAAGGGTCTTCAATCCAGAGAAGAACCAAGCTATTCAGGAGGAAGTCGAGAAACTACAAAATGCCTATTTTATTGAGGATGTCAAATATCCTGAGTGGTCGGCCAATGTGGTGATGGTTAAAAAGAATAATAATAAATGGAGGATGTGCATTGATTTCATAGATTTAAACAAAGTCTGCCCAAAAGATCACTTCCGAATGGACCAGCCGGTAGATGCCACCTCGGGGCATGAATTATTGAGCTTCATGGATGCTTATTCCGGCTACAACCAAATTAAGACGAAACCAAAAGACAAGGAGAGTACTTCTTTTATTACCCCAAGGTGAACATACTGCTACAATGTTATGAATTTTGGTCTTAAAAATGTAAGTGCTACGTACCAGCGACTAATGAACAAGGTGTTCGCGGAACAAATCGACAGAAATATGGAGGTTTACGTCGACGTCATGCTGACTAAGAGTAAGAAAGCTATTGATCACATAGCTAACCTAAGCCAAAATTTTGACCAGCTGGAGAAATATCAGATGAAGCTGAACTATACTAAGTGTGTATTTGGCGTACGAGAATGCATATTCCTCGGGTATATTGTGAATCAGCGAGGCATTGAGGCAAATCCTAAGAAGATTAAAGCTTTGCTGGAACTAAGATCTCTAACTACGAAGAAGGAGGTGCAAAGCCTCACGGGGCGTGTTACAGCTCTCAACAGGTTTGTCTTACGAGCAACTGACAAATGTCTTTCGTTCTTCAAGACACTCAGAAAAACTTTCAAAGGGAATGATGAATATGAGAAGGCATTTCAAGAGTTGAAGCGATATTTGGGGACACCTCCATTGCTGTCCAGGCCGGTGATGGGAGAAAAGTTATACTTGTACTTGGTTGTTTCAGAAAATATAGTCAGTTCAACATTGATAAGAGTAGAGGATGGAGTGAAAAAACTAGTGTATTATACAAGCAAAGCATTTCGAGGAGTATATATTAGATATCCAAGGTTGGAGAAGCTAGCATTAGCATTGATCGAGGCCAGCAGGAGGATGAAACTATATTTCCAGGCCCATACCATAGTGGTGTACACTGATATGCCACTCAGACAGGCCTTACATTAGCCAGATAAGTCTGGAAGACTAATGTATTGGGCGGTGGAAATGGGCAAGTATGATATTGTTTACGAACCAAGGTCTTCGCTCAAAGGGCAGGCAGTGGCAGATTTCATTACGGACTTCACTTACCCAGATACCTTCGACTAAAGCGGTCTAATGAAGAACAATCCACAGATGCTAGAGGATCATCAAAGGCCGTCTCCGATCAATGTTCGACAGCAGATTTGTCCGAAGGAATAGTAATAGAGCAACAAAAATCCCCTGATAAAAGACCAGCATGGGGAGATGATAAAAGGAAGTACCAAATATTCCATCAGGGAATTTTATCAGACCAGGAGTTTGATAATTGTATACCTATATGGAATTTGTATGTTGATTGCTCTTCGTGTACCACAGGCAGAGGAGCCGGAATAATTCTTAACATCCCAGATGGATTGGATATAGAATATGCTCTGCGTTTTCAGTTCAAAGCTTCCAACAATGAAGCTGAATATGAAGCTATGATTGTAGGCCTCAATTTAGCCAAAACACTGAACGCAGAGCAAGTTACGGTGTTTAGTGATTCAGAGCTAATCATAAATCAGATTCTTGGGTTGTATGCAGCGAAGGGGGACTTAATGTCTAGGTATCACGCCAAAGCTATGACGATTGTATCCAATTTTGTAGCAGTACAAGTGATCAGAATACCAAGATTGGAGAATACGATGGCTGACACACTAGCTCGGTTATCCTCAACTACTCGCACCGAGTTACGAAGAACGATTCCTATTGAGATATTGGCAGACCGACGCATTGATGAAGATCTGATGGTAAAATTCATCACTTTGGACATGGGACCTTCCTGGATGGATCCTATCTGAGCGTACATCGAAGAAGGAATTTTACCAACTGAACAACATGCAGCTAAAAGGCTGAAGTTCAAAGTTGCTCGGTATGTGTTGAGCAATGGAATTCTGTACAGAAGAGGAATGATAGCAGGCCTACAGAGATGTGTTCATCCATCGGAAGTTAAAGATATGATAGAAGAAATTCACGAAGGCTCTTGTGGAGCTCATGTAGCAGGTCGGACCCTCCTGCAGAGGATGATGACGCAGGGATACTATTGGCCTACGACGGGAGCTGATTGTCAAGCTTATGCCAAGAAATGCGATAAGTGTCAACGGTTCTCTACTATACGAAGAAGTCCATAGGAATTATTAACCCCAATTACTTCCCCTTGGCCATTTTCCATGTGGGGAATAGACCTAGTCGAGCCTCTGCCGACTACTAAAGGACGATTTAAATATTTGGTAGTCGCTGTTGATTATTTCACAAAGTGGGTGGAAGCTGAACCTCTCATTAACATGGCTTATGAAAGGGTTTATCAGTTCATTTGGAAGAGTATTATCTGTAGATATGGCCTGCCATATGCTTTCATCACTGACAATGGTACCTAATTTGATAATGAGGAGTTTGCTGCGTATTGTCACCAGACCAATGTCCAAAAGTTCCATTCTGCACCAGGCCTTCCCCAGAGCAATGGGAAACATAGGTGATGAACCGAACTCTGCTTAACGGGTTGAAGAAACGATTGGATGATGCGAAAGGGAACTGGATTAACAAACTGCATTCTGTATTATGGGCTTATCGAATAACTCCCCAAATAGTAAGTAGGGAATCTCCTTACATGTTATCCTTTGGAAGTGAAGCAGTCATACCAGCTGAACTGGGGCTACTTACTCACCGGGTGCTTAATTTCAACTCTCCAGTAAGCGATTTGATGAGATGCTTATATCTGGACCTGCTCGAGGAAGTAAGAGAAGACGCGACTATTTGGAATGCAACTTATCAACAAAGAACTATCATGTTTTACAATAAAAGAGTTAAGAAATGTGATCTTAAAGCGGGAGATTACGTACTCAAGAAAGTCATTCAGAAGCATAATAAGCTAGAGGCCAACTGGCATGGGCCTTATCGTGTAACAACAATTGTTCGACCTGGAACCTACAGAATAAAAACTTTAGAGGGGGAAGAATTCAAAAATGTGTGGAATGCAGAGCATCTACATAAATATTATCAGTAGTGTAGATTCACATGTATTCCGTTCTTTCAATATGAATAAAGTGATATTTTCCCCATTTTCTTTTTAGTTCAATTTTTTCGAAGTACTAGTGCTACACACTACACTTGAATTTTGCAAGAAGGCATCAATAACCACGAACTACGGTTGGTCGGCACATCAGCAACTACCAACTACGGTTGGTCGGATATCAGCAACCGCCAACTAAGGATGGTCGGAATCAATAAACTTAACCAATAATGTTGGCATAACAATCATACAAGGCAAGTCCTGTTTGATTATGGGTAACCTCAAGGAGCATCCAAAACTAGGTAAGAAGATGGGTGACCTCAAGGGGCATCCACTGCCTAGGCACCAAGGTAATCTAGATAAGATTGTTACAATTAAGCGAGACCATGGGATGAAAATCATTACATTGCTTAGGTACTTATGGGTGCAAATCACTACCACTAGGAAACAAATGGGGCAAAGTTCCATTGTTTAGGCAATTAAAACAAAACAGGACAATTGTCCATTTATAAATATATATACTCATCAAAAGAAAATTACAATTTATTTCCAAGGAACGACAATTACAAAACAATGAACTTTTTCATTAAATACAAATCTCCTATTCCATTGGCCTTTTTTCTTCCGATTTTGGTACAGGTTCCATTCCAGCGGGAGGATCATCCAAAGCATAAGGATAATTAATAAAATTCATATCTTGCAACATTCTGATGTTGCTCGAACTCGATCGATGAAGAAAATATTTAGGTATAGATATCTCAAAGTCTTTATGAAGATGATAGTCGCCAAGATACTTGGAGATCAAACATTGAGGAATGGCACAAGCTGGAATCCAACTGACATCTAGCTCAAAGGGAGGCACAGGCAGATTAAGTAATCCAGGCTCATACCAGTCCCATAAGGAATTTTCTTTCTCAATTTTCATCACAGTCAAGACGTTCAGCCATCCTTGTTTGTATCCCTCATTATTTGATTGTTTCAACCGTGCATCGAGATGGCATAGAGCTTCATTGTATCCCCCCATATAATATTCTCTGGGTTGTTTGTGGAATTGATAAGTAAACCTCTCCATATGTTGATGAAGTTTTTTCACTAAGTTCTCTTTATTTTCCAACGCAGACCTCTGGTTTGATAGTTGCTCAGTAAAACTTTGGATTTTCTGGGACATCTTAACCAGAGCTTGATTTTTGGCTTTCAGCTGAACAACCTGATTTGTTAAGGCTTGTTGAGTCCTAGTTTCTTCAATACTTCTCCTACCATCTCTATCTCCACCCCGCGAGGAAGATGTGGGTTTGGCTCATTTCAAAGCCTCAAATTCTTCTCTCAATGCAGCATTTTCAGTTTCTAAAAATGAAATGCCTTCATCATTAACCGAGACCAGAGCTCCAACAGAAGACGCAAATTTTAACTATTTCAGTTCTTCTCGCAAGGCAATATTTTCCTCTTCCAACAGTTTGGCAATGTTTCTGTGCTCCTCAATTTCAATTTTAAGCATGCTCTCTCTCTCTTTTTGTGGGCTGAAATGAACTTATCATAGCCCTGATCAGCACTCAGCTGTTGGTACTTCTTCTCATAACCCTCATGCAGCAGTGCAGTGGTTTCTTTGTGTTGAAGTTGAAGCTCTTCGATCGTTCCTTGAAGATCTTCAATCATTTCATAGTAAGTTGTATTATTGGCCACAACCCGATTAAGCAGACATTTTAAATATTGGTAAGCCTCAATTGCTCGCTCAGAGGCATCAGGACCAAGGATATTAACTATCTCTGCTTTAGTGAAATCTGTATGACTAGCCTTAAAGTAATCATTACATTTCTTCATCAACTCTGTATCATGAGCTGACAAGAGTTCCATCTTGGCAACAAACTAGCAAGGAAAATAGGAATAAATCAACAACAGTGCAACTACATGTCGAGCAAGTAAAGGGGACAACTCATAATAAATAACAAAGTTCATTTTATTAATCACAGGAGGAGAAGATACAACCAAAGTTACAATGAAAGGGAAAACCAACGTAATTAAAGAGCCGAACAACTCTACACCTTCTCCTTATTTCCTACAACATTTTCAACCGATTTGAATGAAGGAGTTGGTTGCTCGGAGGGCAGTTGAGGTTGCTCGGAAGATATTATTGCCTGCTGAACTTGCTCGAAAGATTTAGGAAGGGTAGCAACAAATGTTTATTCTACCATTACCATAGAAGATTCATCAGATGCAGCTTCATCTTCTTCTTCTTCTTCTTCTTCTTCTTCTTCTTCTTCTTCAACAGTAGTAGGAGGGCCATGAGTGTGCTTCTGAAACAGTTCAGAATCATCAGTAACACTCAACTCCTTTAACGCTGCAACTCATTCATCTCTGAAGTATTTCAAACTTGCATACTCCATCTGGGAAGTAACAACAGCTAAAGCTTTATTCCATCCTTTGTCCCAGCTAGAGCTAAAGGACTTCTTCACAACAGTTTTCCTCTTTGCTCTCTCCGAAGAAGATTTATCCCTGAGCAGCTCTTCAGCAGACTCCACCTTCTCCTCAAGCTCTTTCTTACGCCGTTCAACCTCTTTAAGCTTTCCATCAGCTTCCACTTAGTTGGAAAGAGCAACCTTCAATTTTTCCTCCAACTCCTTGGAGGCATTTACAACTTGTTGACGAGCTGACTCAGCCAATCGGAGTTTATTCTCCCACGTAGCTTTGTCCTCTTCGTATGTCTGACGGGTCTCCCCCAAAGACTTTGATAACCCATCAAGGGCTTCCTCTACTCCACTGGATGAGGTTGAGGCTTTGATGGCTTCATCCTTCTCTACGATATTATCAAAGTACAACAAAAACTGTAAGAAGAAGAAAGGCATGAATTAGAACATAAACATGGTAATGAAGAATTAGAAAGATAAATATAATGACCACTTACTGAGGCAAGGAGTTGGGCAGCCACATCGACAACCTTATCCCGAGGAGTTAAAGTTTCAGCAGCTCGGCAATTAGGGAGAGTCCTTGACTTGATCAATTTCTTGGCAAGCCAGGGGGATAACTGGAGAGCTAGCCTTCAAAGAAGAAATACCAACTTCAGTAGGTTGGGCAACATCATCCATAGCTTTTTCAACAAGACCCCTCCTCAACCTTCTCAAAGGAGCACCTTCAATCACAAGTGCTGCCTCTTCTTCAATCAAAGGTGTTGCCTCTTTTGGGACAACGACTTCAATCAAAGGTGCTGCCTCTTTAGGGGCAACAGGGGGATTCTTGCTGATATCTTTGGCAGGAGGAACAACATCCTTTTTCCTAGTTCCGTCAGCTGGAACATCGCCCTTGTTCTTCTTCGCCCCTTCAGTACCAGGGGCAGACTTGGCAAAGAACTCAGGTACCCTCCTCTTCTTCGTCATCAAATTAGCGATAGAGGTACCCAAATCAGAGGAAGATTCTCCTATAGTCGCTGGAGATGCCGGTACTTGGTCAATATCAATTACCACAGGAGGAATGAGAGGTAGGGCAATAAAAGACGAGGTGGTGTTCTTGTATCTTAAAAAATAAGAAGCAGACCTCACGTGCTCCCCATCAATGGATTTATGCAAATCCCAGATAAGTGTTAAGTTTTTTATATTTATGTCACACTCTTTTGGAGATTTTCTTTTACTATCAACTGCAAAATAAAAATGTACATGTCAGTGACACATTTTATCAAACAAAAACAACGCTCAATTGAAAAAAAATAAAAAACAACCTATCCCATTGCCAAAAAGTGGACATCTGAGACCTTGGTATACATCTTTTCCTTTTAATGGGGGGTATTGCCAATTTTTCATCACAACCCCATGATCAAAATAGTCCCTATTGGCATCGGGAAGATTGACCACTAAAGCTCTATTTGAAAACCTAGTTTTTAAATAAAGTAGTGTCGCTGGTAACCCATTTATAACAATACATAATTTCACTAATTCCTAAGTGAGTTCCATGTATTTGGTTCAATCTATATACGCCATTAACTACCCTCAGTGTATTTGGAGCTACTCTTGCAGGAACAATATCGAAATATTGGCAAAACTCCTAACACAAGGGGTTAAGCGGAAATGAAAAGCTGCATTCTGCTACAAAATGGAGGGAAACCAGTGTCCCTCTGCTAAAGAAAGTAAATTAGAAGGGCAAGGAGGTTCCTCTAGGATAACCCAAGAGGGAATTGCAAAATCAGCCGAAATTTATCTAATGATTCGACAAGATAAACCATGATGACTAACGCAAAGAAAGAAGAAGGAAGAAGTTCTTATAGAAAATTAAGAAATCTGCTAAAGCGGACGACAGAAAGAACGATCGTTAGAACACAGAGTGAGAAGACAAAGAGTTCGGAAGTCTAAAAAGCGAAAGGTGGAAGATGATTTGATTCTATCGCTTTTAAATGCCCTGCATCGGGAAGCGAGAAAATAAATGATTACTAGAAAAGACGATTGCGTTTCCGGCGGCTAAATGATAAAAAAGACGCAAACACCCAAGCGTCTGTCAAAAATTCAAAATATTTACAAGTTTGCCATTTCGCGCTCAAAATCATTAAATGTCAAATGTTGGAGATCTGTAATCTAACAAGACTGGGTAAAAGTGCCCGAGCAACTTCTGGGCATAATGTTCCACACTCTCATACTCAATCTCAATTGTGAAACATTGGGGGCTTCTGTTGATACAAAAATTAGTCAGCTGACATGGACCAATTACATGAAGACACGTGTTATCTTACGTGGCAAAATATATACTCTGCGTACCGAGCTATCCAACGTATCAAGCTACTCAACTTGACGAGCTACTCAACGTGCAGAGCATCTAGTCAAGAAGATCAAGCGATAATTACAGATTCAATGAACATCGGAATCAATGAACATTCTTATTATGTACAGATGTATATGGCTATTAAATAACGGTGTATTGTCTATTCATATTGACAACCCAAGCGCTATAAATACATTGTAACCCCCTCCATAACGGGGCAATCGATCACTTGCGATCATAATTGTGACCAAGGCAAAATACCCAGCAATACAAAACAGTGGACGTAGGGCATTTTCATTAAGGCTGAACCACTTTAAAAATCTTTTGTCTTATTTCTTTATTCATAATTATCTGTGATTAATTAATTAGATCAAATCTAGTTTTTTACATCAACAAAATCTATTGGATTTTTTTTATATGGCATATTTATATTTACTGTCTATTGATCGGAGCACCCGTGATCGAAAACACTCTAGTGATTTTGTAAGTGTCAAAATGTGATGATCGGAACGCAGTGTTTTGTAGCCGAAAGTCAAATATTATTTTACAAAATTCTAATATAAGAGTAGACTGATGTTTATTAAAAAATTAAAAAATAAAATAAAATAAAAATTATTTTTACAAAAAAAAAATTAAATATCATATACCTATACAACCAACATTATTACAATTAATTTTATTACAAAATTTTACATTTATAGTCTTCTCTTAAACAAGTGACCATGTTACGCACCACAAAGGTATCACCGAATCGTATCCGAAATATCCTTGGACCCATATGATACGCTGCCACGCACCACAACGATGTATATTGGTGATCAAAACTGGAAAAGAATTAAAAAAAAAATGGAAAATTGTTGTACTTGTACTATAAATATAGGGCTTTGGTTTTTGCCCTGCAAATAAAGATTAAGCTCAAGAATGAGGCTCATAAACAGAGAGATGGGATGTTTCTAAGGGTGGTTGCCCCTCTCTGCAAAAATCACCCTAACACTTCATTTGAGCCCATGATTTCATTTTGCATTAAATCAACAACCCTTTTTCTCTCTCTCTCTCTCTCTCTAGAAAGAAAGAGAGACTGATACATATATATACATACATACATATATATTGACAGATGGATTGATAGATAGATTGTAAATATGTGTGTGCAGGGATTTGAACTCGGACCTTATGTTTTGTTGTTGTTGTTGTTGTTGCTGCTGCTGATGATGATGATTAAAAAATGTGACCTATTTCGTAAGGGGCAGTGATGATGGATCTTTATGAGCGAATGGGGCTTTAGGATCCGACCCGTTTCCTGGCGGGGTAACTCAGAGGGTGTGTGGGAGATTTTGAATTGATTATTTCATTCATCTCTTACATGCAGCTGTTGTTGCAGCCATGGTGATGTTACATTCTTTTGCCTCATCAAATATAGATCTGAGCCTCACATTTTTTTTTCCTTAATATATATTTGTGACTACATTTTTTTATTTGTATATTTGTAGTTGGATTCATGGGTAAATTTTATTTTTAGGTTTGTGATTATTTAAATTATTCATATTTTTGTTTCTGATTTATTAGTTTTGGTTGCCTGATGATAAAATTATGTAAAGGATCAAAAGGTTAGAAATATTGTGCTGAGAAGGGGACCAAGCTGTTCTTTCTTTCTAATTGGTTGTTAACTATATATTGATAGTCAACATTTGTGCGTGTGTTAATTGATACTTTTATTTGAGTATTAAACGGAAAATATTAATTTTTTAAGAACAAAATTGGTGCTGAAATCTTCCAAGACTTGTCCTCTTCCTTTGAGGAATTCAATCTCAGTAATTATAGGTTAGAAATAAAGGCTTTTTGGTGAGATAAGACTTCCATTGGAACTTAAACAATGGAGGAAACAAACTGCTGGAATTAACCTGTTAAAATTACCAATTTGTTGTCAGAACGATTTCTGGCTTTGATATATTTTCTTCAAAAGTATTTATTTTAATTCAAACGAACTCAGCCCAAACAATTGTCATACACGAAAATATTCCATGGTTGTAATGCTTTCTATGAAAACCATGTTTTACTCGGCAACAAAGAACTGATATGCAGAATTATTCTTAAAGGAAAATGTTAGTTTGATGTGAAAACGAAATATAAAAGTGGGATACAATTAACATGTAGAAACCACTTTGACTTGTGTTTGTTAACGAAAATGTATTTTATTCCTAATTAATTAAATTAGTTTAATTAATGTATATTTTAGTTTAACTTAATATATTGATTTTGATGATTCTAAATATATTTTTATTAGGTTATTCTATAGATATTTATTTTTGTATAATCTTGTTTATATATCATGATATACATATATTTATTACATATCTATTCTGAGTGAGTTATATCTGTTTATGTTTAAGTTTTATTTTCACGACTCAACATGCCTCGACTCTACTCAACGATGTATTCGAGTAAATATATTCACGTATATTGCACATTTACACTTGACACATTAGGCACACATGCATATTTCTTGATCTATGATTGTTAATTGTATTATGACTAATTAATTGTGAGCTTAATTTTTTTTTGAAAAAGGAATTATATTATTTTTTTCTAAAAATATTGTTTTAATACAATTGGTGTAACTTGTTTAAAATGAATTTCTTATTTTAAAATAATTTTCGAAATTATTTTACAAACTAAAATGAATTTTTTTTAAACAATTTTTTGTTTAATAAAATGTTCTGTTTGTGAACTATGTTAGGAGTACTTAAACCGTTTGGCCTTAGCTTGACGTGACCTTATTTTTAAGACCATTTTCTTTTACCACCTTAGGGGCTTTAGTACCTACTTGTGTAAATTTTCTTTGGTCTTACCTGCTATAAGACTTGACGAATAGGAGCTTTATACCCATATTGGATTTCATCGATATATATATATATATATATATAGGTGGTCATTATTTGTTGGAGCTTTTGGTATAAGTGTTATATCTCTTAACAATACACTAGTTCAACGCTTAGGATTTGGCTTAGCTGTTTGGACTGTACCTGCTTATAGTTTTCAGACGGTACTTTACTAGCTTTTGCCCTCAGGTAGCTATGACCCTAACCTCTTTGACGAGTTGTATTACCTGCTCTAGTGTGTACTCATATATAGGTTTCGGCGACTAGACCTGCTAGTACACTGTTTCGTACCTATTGTACCTTAGGTTATACCTTGTAACTTCTACCTATTGTAGAACCAAACCGAGAGTATAGGTGTGTATGGATTTAAGTATACTGTTTCGTCCTTTTGGACTTGACCGTGTAGACCTGCTACTTGATCGAGATTTGACCTTACCGACTTGACTTGTTAGAAAATCCAGCCATTACTTCTATAGCTTTCGGCATTGGGGAGTTTCAGTCTTTAAATCTTCAGTTGTTGACTGGACTTGCTTTGACCGTTGGATTAAAGCTGTTAGGATATCTCTGGCCTTGTGCCCCGTGCCAAAATGTTATTTTTTCTTTCTTGTCATGTTCTCTCATTGACTTGTAACTGCTTTGAGATATTCTGTTCAGTAATATAATAAACGACTTAACTTGTATGAATTTAACTTCTGTCATAATATTATACTGACAAATTTGTGGTATACAAATTAAACTCTTTTTGAGAGAATACTATCTTGGACATTATTTTCTCTTTGCACTTGAAATGACTAATATCCTCATTACAGATTGCTATATCTCTATTTTGGTCATTCTATTTTTTTTACCAACACTTTGTATCGTTTTATTCTCTTTTATCTCTTGGACTAAAGTATTTTTGCAGTCATTTTTTAGATATCTGAAGAGCCACTTTCAGTCATTTATTGTGAGAATGCTAATATCACATCTCAACAGCTATATTTTTATGGAGAAGATAAAAATGAAGATTTGCATATAAGAGTTGGAGATTTTTTTTGCTATCTCATCTCAGCAAAATCAGGAGCATTTAATGCTCAAAATGCATGTGTCTAACAGCTAGTTTTTGGAAGACACATTTAAAGCCTTCAAAGAGCTGCATTGAAGGGGGACTTGAATGAGAAAATGATCAAGACTTGAAATATTATTGAGAGCATTTATTTTACTACTCAGCTACACATTCAAGAGAGCAAATTAATTTTATCATCTGCTCAATCATTGAAGAAGAAGACTTGTGCTTACCTCAACATCATTTATTGAAGTCTCAGAAACTCAGATTACAAACTGTATTTTAAGGAGTTTCAGTATTGTATCTTGTACTACAAAAATTCAGATTTGTTGTGAAGCTTTGTTGAAGCTTCGGTTTGTACCGGTAATTGATTCCTACCCGCAAGTGGGCCACGGGGTTTGAAGCTCGGAGTTAGCTTGCAAACAGTTGTACGCGGTGGTTTGATCCTACCCGCAAGTGGATCAGGTTTAGTGAAGCGCAAAGGAGACGGGGGCTCTAGGCGCGTGGACGTAGGCCGGGATTTGGCCGAACCACGTTAAATTTCGGTGTCATTTATTTTCTGCACTTTTATTTATTTATTTGCACATGCTTGTTTGAGTCAATATTTTCAGCACACTATCTTGCAAATAAATTAATTTTGAAATTTGACTTAATTAATTTTTAAGGTTAAAATAATTATTTTTGAATTAAATAATTAATTTCAGAATATCACTTTATATTAAATACGAAAATTAATTTAATATTCCTAGTGTGTTAAAATCTGCATCTCTAGTTGTTTAAATTAGTTAGTTGCATTTATTTGATATTGTTGGATTTATTCTTTATAGTTTTATTAATCTGAAATTTGTCAAAGTGTTATAAATTAAATATTTTACTGAAATTTTAATTTGACTTAAAGTTTGTGAAAACTCAATTCACCCCCCCTCTTGAGTATAATCTGGGCAACAATTGGTATCAGAGCTAGTGCTCTTCTTGTTTTTAGATTTAACAATCTTAGAGTTAAAGATCAATGGCATATGTTACTACATCTCTTGGTGAAGGTCAATCCATTTTTAAACCTCCTCTATTTTCTGGAAAAGATTATAGTTATTGGAAAAATAGAATTAAATATTTTATTCAGTCACATGATTATGAAGTTTGGAAAGTTGTCATGAATGGTCCCTATATTCCTATTAAAATGGTAAATAATGCTTTTGTCCGTAAAGAAGAAAATGAATGGAATGAAGTTGATATTAGGAAAATTCAAATAAATGCTAAAGCTATGAATATTTTGCATTGTGCACTTGATGTAAATGAGTATAACATAATTTGTTGTTGTGAATCTTCTAAAGAAATTTGGGATAGACTAGAAGTTACATATGAAGGAACTAGTCAAGTCAAGGAGGATAAAATTAGCATGCTTGTTCATAGTTATGAGTTATTTAAGATGAGATCTGATGAATCTATTTCTGATATGTTCATTAGGTTCGCTAATATTATTAATGGTCTTAAATCTCTTGGAAAAACCTATACTAACAATGAGATGGTGAGCAAAATTCTCAGGTCATTACCGGCGAATTGGATGACCAAAAAGTTAGCTGTCAAGGAAGCAATTAGAGAAAGACCTATCTCTCTTGATGAGTTATTGGGTTCCTTAATCACCCATGAAATGGAACTTAAGGAATTTTTTTAAGAAGAGAAACCTAAAGCAAACAAAATTATTGCTTTCAAATCTTCAAGCAAAAATGTAGAAAGTGAAGATGACGATGACGATGATGTTTCCTTAATGGCTAAAGATTTCAAAAAATATCTTATTTCCAAAAAGAAAGCCAAAGAAAGAAGAAGGAAAAATTATTCAAAAGAGTTCAATGATGATCATCAATCCAAATCTGAACCAGGATGCTATCATTGTGATGAAGTTGGACACATTAAGCCTAATTGTCCAAAATATAAGAAAGGGAAGAAGGCATTGAAAGCCACAACATGGAGTGACTCCGACACAAGCCCTTCCGATGAAGATTCGAATGAAAATGAAGTTTCTCATCTATGTTTCATGGCTATGGAAAATGGGGTACATTCTAACCCTAACTCTAGTGATAGTGATAATGATGAAGTTGATGATTATGAAGTTTTACAAAATGTTTTTGATGAATTATGTGCAAGTTTTGAAGAACTTAAAAATAGACATATTAAACTTAAGAAGTCTCATTCATTAGTTTCAACTAAATATGATTCTATGTCAAATGATTTTGATGAGTTGAAATTAGAAAATGAATCTTTGAAAAATGAAATGAAATCTTTGAAAATCCCGCCGTCACCACCAACGCGTAGACCGCGAGACGGGGAACGCAACCACACCGAATTCATCTGCAAACCAGACTTATGAAAATCCTAGGCAAGTGTTTATCTTGCTTATTTCGTTGATGCATCTTTCATATTAGCTTAGGAGTAATTAAAATGAGTTTTTATGGAAGAAAACCAAAGATATGAGATAGGAATCGCATGTAGTTACGGTTTATATGATAATTCTGGGAACCCTTGCCATGTAGAGGAAATTACCCACGAAATTATGATGATTATAAGAAGAAAATTCTGGAAATACTTGTTAGAACCATGCTTAAGAGAATTTTAGGGTTCTTGATAATTAGTTAACTTTTGGGGATGTTAATCCTTGATTAAATGATAGAAATACCTATGACTTACGTTGGAAATATATGGTATATTGATATAATGTTAGTAGTAGAATTTTTGGGACGTTTAGGTTTGGAAAATATGGATTTTGATGAGGATAGGTGGTAAAACCCGTAACTGCAATTCTGCAGAAATCGAAATACCTGCTTGATCGATCGATCGAGCCTAGAGCTTCGATCGATCGAAGGCTCGATCGATCGAGCCCCAAACCTTGATCGATCGACCCCCCCTGGCAGACTCCTATTTTTCCTTGTTAAACGAGTTAAATTTAATTTATCATGAAATAATTCTTGGACACTGTTGATACCAAAATTAATATGCTGACGTGGATGAATCACAAGAAGACACGTGTCAATCTACGTGGCACATTTCTACAGTTACTTTAGCAACGAGGAACTTTACTTCCTGATCAAGTCAGACACTCCGAGCAACATGTGTACTCCGAGGAACCCCATCGCTCCGAGGAACTCTACGACCCGAGAAACTCCTGAGTGTCGAGCAACTAAGGGGGTCCGAGCTGCATCTCGGCCATAGCATTAATTGCCAGATAATCAACAGTTCAACGATTCATTGAATGGCCATCATACAGACGTATACGCTTAAAGGGCATTAATTATTTACCCTTTCACATGTACAACCTAAGGGCTATAAATACATTGTATTACCCTCATTCAAGGGGATCAGAATTTCTTGATAGAACCACATATCGAGAATTCCAAAACATTTGGACATAACAGAAACAGTGGACGTAGGCCATTCTTATAAGGCTGAACCACTTTAAAATTCTTTGTCTTGTTTAAATTTATCTGTGATGAAATAATTAGAAGCAATCTAATTTTTTACATCAACAGATTGGCGCCGTGTGTGGGAAACGACTGTTGTTATCGTTTTTCACCAAAAATCATCCATCATCAATGGCTGACAATTCGGAATCGAGCAATCGAAACGCTGGAAACCCTCCAAATCCCTCTGCACCATCAACTGTTCCAGATCTGGCTAGAATAATGACAAATCTGGCCCAAGGTCAGACCGCCATGCAAGAAACCATGCAGCAACTCATACAAACCCTTCATGGCGGTGCACCTGCTCATTCAGGACAAAGAAGTGGTCAGAGGCAAACCCATTTACTTTCTTCACGATCCAGGCGTACTGATTCATATCGTAATGAGGAATCTGATGATTTCTCTTATCAACCTGGGCGAACTTCATCAATACGGGCCACAGATACTGAGCAACATATTACTCTCTCTCCAGAGAGGACTAGTGCCTTGGAAAGATTGATCAGGGTGTCTCCTTTCAATCGATTAGGCCCCAGGAAGAATAGGAGTCCACCTAAGGCCATGTCGAGGAGTTTTCGACAACCATCAGATCTAAGAGAAGGATCAGCACAATCACGACCAGCTGTTCGTCAGGATAGATCTCAGGAAGCCACATCAGCTCGGTCAATTGCTCGAACCAATAGGCCCGAGGAAGGAAATGATGCATGGAAAGGTTCTATTCAGAGATTGGAGGATAGATTGGGAGAAATGGCTAAGGCGAAGAATCCCCTACAATGAACTTTTGTTCAAGGAACACCTTTTGTCCAAGCCATTGTGAATTTTCCTACACCGTCAAAGTTCAAAGCACCTATGGTGACCCCCAAATATGATGGAAAGACAAATCCTGTTCTTCACATAGAGCAATATCAAGATGCCGCCGACATCTATGCTGTCCCCGACGAGATGAGATGCAGAGCATTCTCGGGAACTCTTACTGGATCTGCCTAGATATGGTACAACAATGTTCCTCGGGGTAAGATTTCAACTTTCTTTCAACTGGACGAGTTATTCATTGGGAATTTCTATTTTGGGGCAAAGCCAGTAAAACGAGTAGCGCATTTGTTAAGCGTTAGACAAAAAGCTGGTGAGAGTACAAGAGACTACATAACTCGTTTCAATAACGAGAAGCTAGAAGCCATAGATTATAAAGAGAAGACAACAATCACCGCCTTAATGAGTGGGCTGTTGCCCAATAATTTGTATTATACTTTGGCTAAAGATCCACCTACAACCATGTCAGAGTTGATGGCAAAAGCGGCCAAAATCATGAATGCCGAGGAGGCTATGGCTGCGAAGAAGAATATGGATAAAGAAACCAAGGTGGAAGTCGACAAAGCTAAGAAGAAAGAGCATAAGGGCAATGGTGGTGACAAACAATCTAAGAATAAGTCGTCATGGGAAATCCTGAAGAAGTTTGATAATTATACTCCTTTGAAGATGGGTATCAACCATGTCCTGGAAGAAATCAAGAACAACAAGGAGATAAAGTGGCCAAAGAAAATGAAGGCAGACCTTGACAGAAGGAATAAAGATAAATATTGCGAGTTTCACAAAGATCATGGCTATATGACTAAAAATTGCATAGCCCTCCAGAATGAGATTGAAACACTCATTTGACGAGGAAAATTGTCAAAGTATGTTGATCGTAGAAATGAAAGAGGAAACGAGGACCGAGCAAGAGAGAGATCCAGATCTCCTCGTCGGGCAGAAGAGAATAGGAAAAGAGATCATGAAGATGATGCAGAAGATGACCCCGATCTTCCCAAAAGGCCAAGGCAACCGGAACGTGAGGTATTTTCAATACGTTTTGGGTCATTTGATTGTAATGTTATTACAGGTGGAGATGCAGGTGGAGAAGATCTTACTGCAGAAAGAAAAGCTTACCTTTGTGAGGCTCAAGCTTGCTCATATATTCAACGGATAAACTTGGCCGAGGAGGATCGTCTGAAAAAGGTAAACAAAGAGAAGCTGGTCATTGGTTTTTCAGAAAATGACCTCGCAGGTGTTTTATACCCTCACGATGATCCTTTGGTGATCAAAATAAGGATGAAAGAAGTAATGATTTCAAGAGTTCTGGTAGACAATGGTAGCTCGACAGACATCATATTCTACTCGTGCTTTGACAGTTTAAACTTAAAGTTATCTCAACTGGAACCTTATCACAGACCTCTCCTGGGTTTCGCTGGCGAGAAAGTTTTTCCACTTGGGACGATCAAGTTGGATATATTCATTGGTACATGGCCTGCTTGTCGAATAGAAAGAATACGCTTCTTTGTAATGGATAAGAATGTTCAGTCAGCTTACATCATCATCGTGGGAAGAGTTGGTTTGAAGAAATTCGAAGCAGTCCCATCTACAGTACATCAGTGCTTAAAATTCCAAACAAACTTTGGAGTAAGAGTTGTGAAAGGTGATCAAAAAGTAGCTCGGGAATGCAATTATTCATCTGTCGAGCAAGAAGAGCTTGAGGAATCAAAGAAAAAAACTACTACCTATCAAGTGGATGAAGGTACCGAAATTGAAACACTAGATCCTAGAGATGAATCTCAACTTGTAAAAGGACAGGTGGTGGAAGCTACAGAGAATGTCATTCTGGACGATGAACACCCTGAACGAATAACTCAAATAGGTTCGTCGTTCGATGCCTCAATAAAACAGGAGTTGATAATTTTCTTGAGAAGTAGAAAGAAAACTTTTGCTTGGAGTCATGAAGACATGCCAGGGATAAATCCAAACTTCTTATGTCATGAGCTTAATGTGAATAAGGAGATCAAACTTGTAAAGCAGAGAAAAAGAGTATTTAGTCCCGAGAAGAATTAAGCTATACAAGAGGAGGTCGAGAAACTCCAGAAAGCGCGATTCATCAAAGATGTTAAATATCCAGACTGGTTAGCAAATGTGGTGATGGTAAAGAAGAAAAATAATAAATGGAGAATGTGTGTTGATTTCACCGATCTCAACAAGGCATGCCCAAAGGATCATTTTTCATTGCCCCAAATTGATCAATTGGTGGATGCTACCTCAGGACACGAGCTACTCAGCTTTATGGATGCTTACTCTGGTTACAACCAGATCAAGATGAAACCTGAAGACAGGGAAAGTACTTCTTTCATTACCCCAGGGGAACTTATAGTTATAATGTTATGCCATTTGGTTTGAAAAATGCAGGTGCGACATACCAGCGGCTGATGAACAAGGTCTTTGCCGAACAAATCAGTGGCAACATGGAAGTCTATGTCGATGATATGCTGAAGAAAAGCAAGAGAGCTGCCGATCATCTAGTTGACTTAGGTCAGACCTTTGATCAACTGGATAAATATCAAATGAAGCTGAACCCGACGAAGTGCATATTTGGAGTACGAGAAGGAATGTTCCTCGGGTACATCGTCAATCAGCGTGGCATTGAAGCAAATCCGGAAAAGATCAAAGCTCTTTTAGGGCTGCGATCTCCAACGACGAAGAAAGAAGTGCAAAGCCTTACAGAACGAGTTGCAGCGCTCAACAAATTTGTATCCCGAGCAACTGATAGATGCCTCCCATTATTCAAAACACTCCGAAAAACTTTTGAGTGGAATGATGAATGCGAGAAGGCCTTTCAAGACCTGAAGAAGTATTTGGGAGCACCTCCACTGTTGTCCAGGCCAGTAATGGGAGAAAAATTGTACTTGTACCTGGCAGTATCAGAGAATGCAGTTAGCTCGACATTGATCAGAATGGAGAATGGAATCCAGAAGCCAATTTATTATACAAGTAAGGCTTTCCGAGGTGCAGAGATCAGGTATCCAAAGCTGGAAAAATTGGCATTGGCATTAATTGAGGCAAGTAGAAGAATAAGGCCATATTTCCAGGCCCATACCATAGTTGTATACACCGACATGCCATTGAGACAAGCCCTTCATAAGCCAGAAAAATCAGGGAGATTGATGTACTGGGCAATAAAGCTCGGTGAATATGATATAATTTATGAACCCAGGTCATCGCTTAAAGGGCAAGCAATAGCAGATTTCATAGCAGAATTCACCTATATCGATACCCCCGAGGAGCAAAAGTAGCTCATTGATCAACCTGTGGATGTTACAGGATCAACAAACACTGGCTCAGACGAACTTATCTTGGTAAAAGGGCAAGTGGATGTTACAGTTTCAACAGACACTGGCTCAGACCAACTTAGTTTGGTAAAAGGGCAAGTGGATGTGACAGGATCATCAAATTCGAGCTCAGACCAACTCAGGTTGGTAAAAGGGCAAGAAAAGATGGTCGACAAAGAAATATCAGGGGATACTAAAAAGTAGCAACAAATATTTCACCGAGGAACTCTATCAAATCAAAAATTAGAGGACGAGTTGCCTGTATGGAAGTTGTATGTAGATGGCTCATCTTGCACTACAGGCTGTGGAGCAGGGATCGTTTTGAGCAGTCCAAATGAAGTCGACATGGAATATGCACTGCGATTTCAATTCAAAGCCTCCAATAATGAGGCTGAATATGATGCCATGATAGCGGGTCTTAATTTGACAGAAACTATGGAAGCGCAACAAGAAATGGTCTTCAGTGATTCTCAATTAATTGTGAATCAGATGTTGGGAACATACGCCGCTAAAGGAGAATTAATGGTCAAGTATCATGCGAAGAAGATGGAGTTGGTATCAGAATTTGTTGCCATTCAATTGATCAGAATACCGAGAATGGAGAATGCACGAGCAGACGCTTTGGATCGACTAGCATCAGCTACTCGTACCGACCTGCGAAGAACGATACCAATTGAAGTGTTAAAAAGTCGGAGCATAGATGAAGACCTGACGATGAATTTTATCACCCTTTACTTAGGACCATCTTGGATGGATCCCATCAGGGCATATATTGAGGATGGAGAATTACCGATGGAAAAGCTCGCTGCCAAGAAATTGAAGTTTAAAGCTGCTCGGTATGTATTAACTAATGGTGTTTTGTACAGACGAGGAATCATGGCAGGATTGCAAAGATGTGTACATCCCTCCGAGGTGAAAGAATTGATTCAAGAGGTCCATGAAGGGTCCTGTGGAGCTCATGTAGCATATCGTACTCTTTTACAAAGGGTGATGACACAGGGATACTATTGGCCAACGATGAGGGCTGATTGTATAGCCTATGCTAAGAAATGTGACAAGTGCCAGCGTTTTTCCTCTATCCAACGAACTCCACAAGCATTGTTGATGCCTATAACTTCCCCTTGGCCATTTTCCATGTGGGGGATAGATTTGGTGGGACCATTGCCAATGACTAGGGGAAGGTTTAAATACCTCGTCGTCGCAGTGGATTATTTTACTAAGTGGGTAGAAGCTGAGGCTCTGGTCGACATGACTTACGAGAAGGTATATCAATTTGTCTGGAAAAACATCATTTGCAGGTATGGTCTTCCTCATGCATTCGTCACCGACCATGGAACGCAATTTGATAATGAAGAATTTGCTGATTACTACCACCAGTCCAACATTTTAAAGCTCCATTCAGCACCAGGTCATCCCCAAAGTAATGGACAGACTGAAGTGACGAACAAGACATTGTTAAATGGATTGAAGAAAAGGTTAAGTGAGGCTAAAGAAAATTGGATTAACGAGCTACAGTCAGTACTGTGGGCTTATCGTACTACTCCCCGAGCAGCAACTGTAGAATCACCATATATGCTGGCATTTGGAAGTGAGGCTGTAATACCTGTCGAGTTAGGTCTCCCAACACACAGAGTGCTGAATTTCAATTCCCCAGTCAGCGACTTAATGAGAAGATTGGATTTGGACATGCTCGAGGAGGTTAGAGAAGAGGCAGCCATTAGGAATGCTGCTTATCAACAACGAACAACTCTGTTCTACAATAAGAGGGTGAAGAAATGCGACCTAAAAGAAGGAGATTACGTGCTAAAGAAGGTCATTCAGAAGCACAATAAGTTAGAGGCAAACTGGCATGGACCATACCGAGTTACAGAAGTTGTTCGACTAGGAACTTACCGAATAGCAACTTTAGAAGGAGAAGAGTTTAAGAATGCATGGAATGCTGAACACCTACGCAAATACTATCAGTGATGTAAAATGTAAAGCAGTTCCATCAATATGAATAAAATGATGATATTTTGCCATCCTCTCTCCTTTTATTGAAAGTTTTTCAGGGAATACTAGTGCTACACACTACGCTGCTCAGCAGTAAAAACAACATTCCTAAAAATGCCAACCTCGGTTGGTTAGGAAATCGTGGCACTAGCTCAGACTAATTTAGTTTGGTAAAAGGGAAAGTGGACATAACAGAATCATCAAATTTGAGCTCAGACCAACTTAGGTTGGTAAAAGGGCAAGAATGACATTCCTAAAAATGCTAGCTCCGGTTGGTTAGGAAACCATACTCCTTTGGTTAGGAGGCAAAAATATCCCTAAAAATTCCAACTTGTCTTGGTTAGGGAAAGACATTCCTAAAAATGCCAGCTCCGGTTGGTTAGGAAACCATACTCCTTTGGTTATGAGGCAGACACTAGCTCAGACCAATTTAGTTTGGTAAAAGGGCAAGTGGACATGACAGAATCATCAAATTCGAGCTCAGACCAACTTAGGTTGGTAAAAGGGCAAGAAAGGATGTCAACGAAGAATAAGAAAAATTCCAAAGTTGGCCAAGAAAGAAAATTCACCAAGTTATATTGGTAGAGAAGTAAAAGATGCCAACCCTTGTTGGTCGGGAATATTTTACAAATATTACCAAGTTAAAAATTTTGTTACTTGTGACTTTTAATTAGTCGAGAAGCAAAATATCATTATTTTGGGTCAGCCAAATGATTATTACAAATTTAAGCTAGACGACAATCAGTTGCCATTATTATCTTTCTAACAGAGATACATACACAAATGAAAAGTATTTTACAACTGTAAGATAATAGCAATCAACATTTGCAAACAAAATTATATGTATTTCATTGAATCCAAAAATGAAGTACAAAAATGAATACATTGGTTATGAAATGTATAAATAATTATTACATTAAGAATCCTATTCTATTGGTCTCTTTCCTTGTGCTTTTGAAACAGGCTCCTCGCCAGCAGGAGGATCTTCCAGGCAAAGGGGAGAGTTAATGAAGTTAGGGTCTTGAAGCATTCTGACGTTCATTATAGAAGGTGTATCTAGTAAATGCTCAGGACGAGATAATCCTGCATGTGAATGAAGGTTATAGTCACCAAGGTACTTTGAAATGAGGCACGGAGGAATGGACCGAGCAGGAATCCAACTCATGTCAAGTTTGAAAGGCGGAACTAGTAGATCGAGCAGTCCAGGGGCATGGTAATTCCATAAATAATGACCTTGCTCTAGTTTCAGTACACCCAGAGCATTCAACCATCCCTGTTTATAGCCTTCATTGTTAGCATTCTCAATACGAGCATCCAAGTAACAGAGGGTTTTGTTGTAGCATGCCATCCACTGGGGGCTTCTCGGCAGCCTTCTGAGGTGCAACAGAAGGAGCAACATCTACTTTCTTTGTCCCCTTTGGGACATCAGGCTTGTTTCTTTTTCCCTCTCCAGCAGAGGCAGCCTCCTCGAAGATAGCAGGAACTCTTCTTTTACCCATCTTCTTACTCAAGGGAATGTGAGATTCTGGAGAAGAGTCCTCAGGAATTGGCACTGGTTCACTAGTGCTGATCACAGGGCGAGCAGTGAAAGAGGATGTGTAACTCTTGTATTGCAACAAGTATGAAGCAGACCTAATGTGCTCGTCTGCAACTTTCTGATGCAAGCCCCAGATAACTTTCTTGGACATTTCAGACAAGGCTTGGTTTTTTTCCACCAATTGGAATGCTTGGTTTTCCAACGCTGCTTGAGTACGAGCTTCTTCAATGATAGGACGAAGAACTCTTGGTCATCCCCGAGCAGGTTGAGTACCTTATTCCTCGACAGAAACTCTTTCTCGTCCCCGAGAACCTCTTCCTCGTCCCCGAACAGCAGTAGAAGGGCCATCTCTTCTCAAAGCCTCCAATTCTTCTCGCAACTTAGCGTTCTCAACTTCCGAAAATGAGAATCCTTCGTCGATGACAGGTACCAAGGCAGTTGAAGATGAAGCAGCAGACCTCAACTGAGCTAATTCCTTTTACAGATTATTATTCTCCTGCTCCAGTAGGTTAGTGATTTGCCTGTGCTCTTCAACCTCTATCTTCAACGTTCTCTCTCTCACTTCATAGCCAGCAAGCATCTTGTCATAGCCTTTCTCAGCACTGAGTTGTTTGATTTTCTTTTCATACCCTTCGTGCAAAAGAGCTGAGGATTCTTTGTACTGCTGTTGAAGTTCATCGAGAGTACCTTGCAAGTCTTCAATCATTTCGTAATAAGACACATTATTGGCTACAGTACGATCAAGAAGACATTTCAAGTACTGATAGGCCTCAACTGCCTGTTCTGAAACATCTCGGCTAAGAATGTCTACAATTTGGGATTTGTCCAAGTCAGTATGACCAGCTTTAAAATATTCATTGCATTGCCTGAGCAGAGTTGTGTCATGAGCAGACAACAATTCCATTCTGGCCATAAACTAATAAAGAGGATAGAGCAAAAGTTAATAAGAATGCAAGCAGAGCATCAACAACATAGAGGAACAAAAAAGGTGATTTTTATTACATCATAGAAAGGAGTACAATGTTCAGAGTACAGATGAAAAAAGAAAATAAAACAAATACCGAACAACTTCACACCTTTTCCTTGTCTCCCAAGACTTTCTTGGGAGGCTGGGATGAGGAGGTTGCTCGGTGGGAATAATAAGTTGGTCGGCTCGAGCTGGAAGTTGTTCAGATGGAGCAGGCAGAGGTGAAAGCTCCTCGTTGACTGGATGAATAGGTTGTGGGGTAAGGATTTGATCACCCACTACCATTGAGGACTCCTCGAAGGCAGCTTCGTCCTCTTCTTCATGTTCAATATTTGGAGGGGGACCAGGAAGATGTTGTTGAAACAGTTCAGAGCCCTCATCAACCTTCAACTCCTGCAAGGCAGCAACCCAACCATCTCAGAAGTACTTAAGACTCCCATACTGCACCTGGGACATCATTGTTGCTACCCACTTATTCCATCCTTTGTCCCAGCCAGTGCTGAAGGACTTCTTCACTGCCATTTTTCTTTTCATTTTCTCCGAGGAGAGCTTCTCGGATAGAAGATCCTCGGTGGCCTTCAACTTAACTTATACCTCCTCCTTCTGGCGATTTTCCTCTCGCAGAAGGGTTAATTCTTCTTCAGCCGTTTTAAGCTTGTTCTCAAGCTCGCCAAAGTTCTTGAGCTTCTCGTCAAGATTTTTGTTCTCTCCCTCTAAATCCTTCATTTTACTCTCCAACCCCTTGGAGACCTCAGCAAGCTGCACCTTCTCTGCCTTTACCGAAGCCAATTTCTTCTCCCAATCAACTTTATCCTCGTCATACTTTTGACGGGAATCCTTCAAAGATTCGGCCAACCCCAGTAAAGCATCCTCTACATCGGACGAGGAGCTGGAAGCCTTAATTGCTTCATCCTTCTTCACAATTGTGTTAAAGCAGCTCACCAACTGAAAAAAGGAAATAACGAAAAGTCAGTACAGAGATATATGTAATAAGGGAAGAAAGGAAAGTGCATATCAAGAGAAACTTACTGAAGCAATGTGGCGAGTAGCCAAAGAGGTGAGCATATCCCGAGAAATATTCTCTTCAATTCCTTGGACCTCGGGAATGATCCAAGTCTTCACTGAGCTCATAGCAGAGCTCGGAGGAATAATAGTAGGGACACCAGCACCACTAACTGGGAGCTGGGGGATGTTTTCAGCCAAATTGTCCAAGGAGCTTTTCTTCAGCCTCCTCGGTGGCACTGCAATGGCTTCAACCAAGGAAGAACTCTTGGTCGGAGATATGGTGATTATTTCCTTGGGAGCATCACTTTTACTTGAAGCCACTGGGGACTTCTCGGCAGCCTTCCGAGGTGCAACAGAAGGAGCAACATCTACTTTCTTTGTCCCCTTTGGGACATCAGGCTTGTTTCTTTTTCCCTCTCCAGCAGAGGCAGCCTCCTCAAAGATAGCAAGAACTCTTCTTTTACCCATCTTCTTACTCAAGGGAATGTGAGATTCTAGAGAAGAGTCCTCAGGAATTGGCACTGGTTCACTAGTGCTGATCACAAGGCGAGCAGTGAAAGAGTATGTGTAGCTCTTGTATTGCAACAAGTATGAAGCAGACCTAATGTGCTCGTCTGCAGCTTTCTGATGCAAGCCCCAGATAAGTTTCAAATGCTTTAAAATAACTTCTGATTCTTTTGGAGTTTTTCTCTTGCTGTCAACTACAAATAAATACATAGTGAAATATCAGTCACTCATTTTATCAAACATAATGAAAGCATAATTTCAGAAATAAAATAAAATGAAAATAACCTATTCCATTGCCATATAGAGGGCATCTGGAACCCTTGTATACTTCGTCTCCAACCAAAGGGGTATGTTTCCAGTTTTTAATAACTACCCCATGTTCAAAATAATCCCTATTGGCATCAGGGAGGTTAACTACTAAAGCCCTATTCAAAAATCTGGTTTTTAAATAAAAATATTATCCAGAACGGCCCATCTATAACAAAACATAATCTCAGGAATTCCTATATGAGTTCCATGAGTTTGATTTAACCTATGCACCCCATTAACTATTCTTCATGTGTTGGGGGCTATTTTTACAGGAACAACATCGAAATACTGACAGAATTCTAAGCACAAGGGGTTTGGTGGAAAAGAAAATCCACACTCAGTAATAAAGAGACTGGGGAACCAATGTCCCTCAGCCAAGCAAAAATAATCTGAAGGCTCAGAAAGATCCTCCAGAGTTACCCGAGAAGGGATAGAAAAATCATAACGGAATTTCTCAAGAGATTCAATAACATAAACCATGGTGAATAAAAGAAATGAAGAAGAAGGAAGAAGAAGATCTTACAGAGAAAGGGAGATCTGTTGACAACGAACGGAGGAAGAGATGAACGCACACAAGAGAGAGAGACAATGGAAAACTCGAAAGCAGAAATTGGAAAAGGTAGAAGACGATGGGATTGTCTATGAAGTATAAATACTTTGCCTTGGGAAACGGTGAAGGAAATGATTACAAAAAGAAAATATTACGCTACCGGCGGCTAAAAGGAAAAAAGTACGCGAAGTTCGAAGCGTTTATAAAAATTCAAAAAGGCAGATTCTGCGAATTTGGAAGAAAAAATAAATACGAAGAAAATGCTCCTAAAATCCAGGAGGGTCATTTAATATTACCATATACCGAGAAAGAATGTTCCGTACTCCTCAAATTTCGAACTATGAAACATTGGGGGCTTCTGTTGATACAAAAATTAATATGATGACGTGGATGAATCACAAGAAGACACGTGTCAATCTACGTGGCACATTTCTACAGTTACTTTAGCAACGAGGAACTTTACTCCCCGATCAAGTCAGACACTCCGAGCGACAGGTGTACTCCGAGGAACCAAATCGCTCCGAGGAACTCTACGACCCGAGAAACTCCTAAGTGTCGAGCAACTAAGGCGGTCTGAGCTGCATCTCGGCCATAGCATTAATTTTTAGATAATCAACAGTTCAACGATTCATTGAATGCTCATCATACAGACGTATACGCTTAAAGGGCATTAATTGTTTACACTTTCACATGTACAGCCTAAGGGCTATAAATACATTGTATCACCCTCATTCAAGGGGACCGGAATTTCTTGATAGAACCACATATCGAGAATTCCAAAACATTTGGCAATAACAGAAACAGTGGACGTAGGCCATTCTTATAAGGCTGAACCACTTTAAAATTCTTTGTCTTGTTTAAATTTATCTGTGATTAAATAATTAGAAGCAATCTAATTTTTTACATCAACAGACACCATTAATAAAATGTTTTGGGAGATAGGGAGGACCAGTATGTTATATGAATAAATTTTGGGGACTTTTAATGTGAGACGAGGATTTGGATTTTGGGATAATTACTTAAGGGTCGATGAATTTATGTATTAAAAGGAGAGGTGCGTAAGAGAGTTACGTTGGAACCTTAAGAGAATACTTACTGAATTTTATACTTGGGAGGTTAGAGCCCACGAGTGTCACGTAATAAATGGGAAAACCCTCCGAGTTAAGGTTAGAGACGAACCCTTATACGAAATACTTAATGTGAAATTAAGGATAAATATTGTAACTATGGGTGATGAGAGAAACCTATACTAATACGATAACAAGGGGTATATTTATATGATTATTTATGCATATATTATATACGTGTGAAAACCATGACCGCGCTACTTGCTATCCCTGAGGTTACCGCGCTGGGACGATCTTATCCTGTGTTGCCTTATGGGGGATATTGAGTCGTACCCTAGGAGATAGATATCCTTGGTACAGGCTATCGGAATGATAGTTCAGACGGTCCTAAGAGACGTGAGGGTATGTACTGACCTCTTAGAGACTTGGAATCTATGCTTCGCCTCAATCTTGTTTGCGTATATATGTTGATACAGTTCGAGAGTGATTCCGAACTTGTATATCCCTTAGTGTGAGCGATACGGGGATTGGATAGCAGAGTATGCCTGCACCATAGTTTTATTTGGGGTGCCGTTATATATATATATGTTATACGAGTAGTTAATATATATATGAAATTATGAGATTTGGAACTGCCTACTGTGATTTGGTAAGTAGGACATGGTTGATGACTAAAATTGTAAATACTTGTTTGAATAGTATAATATGACACTGGGAAAATTTATAAATTAATGAAGCTAAAACGAGAGTTGTGCTACTAATTAGAAGTATCCTTTTTAATCAATGATATTGTTCGGTTTTGAAATCTTACGAGTAATTTAAGATAAGTTAAATTATTGGGAAGGTTAGTGTAATAAAATGATAGGACAAACCGTTGGGAGGGTTAGTGCGATAGGTGTGCACATTAGAAGAGAGGTGAGAATTTCTCAAGAGAGTGTCGCGCTAATATGTTATTGCATTGGCCTGTATCAATTTAAATACTTGCTAAACGAATTTTAAATCATACACACTATGGGGCTCTAACTCGTTTCTTTTTCTCTCTCTCTCTTGTATATATATATATGTATTACAGGTGCCCAGCCACAGGGGCGTCTTACTTAGGATCCCTTGGAAGGAACGCGCTGCAGCTTAGGTGGGAGTTACAGGTCTCTTGATTAGACGACTTCGTTCATTCGGATCCACTCGTAGTACTTTCATTTAGTTGGGAATGTGTAGCTCTTTCCATCATTTTGTTGTTATTGGACATTTGTATTTCAGTTATTTCCAGTACTGTTACTATGGGATTCATTCAGTTTGGATGTATTACTTTAGATTTCGCATGTTGACATTCGATTGACGAATGCTTTAAATTAATTGGATTATGTTCCAGGTTTATGTGGTGTGATTCTTAGTTATTGAATGTTGTTAATAAAATAAATAATTTTTCTTTAAATAAAATTTGGAAAGTTATGTATGAAAATGGTTTTGACACTTCGCTTAATTAATTAGGGTGTTAAATTGGAAAATTTATTTTTCGACAGTGATGCTAAGAATGAACCAACTGTTCACCTTGAATTAATTTAATAAAGGAGTGATTGCCCGGTATTTAATTAGGCGGGGTGTCACAACACACACATTTTTCATATTTGTGTCCATATAAATTTAGAAAAAGAAAATTTGCATGGATTCCAAAAGGAACTAAGATGTATACTAACCCCCATGGACCTAACACATTTTGGGTACCGAAAGAGAAAATTTTCAAAGTTGTGTAGGTTGCATTTTGAGAAGGAATGTGGATTTTCAAGGCATATGATTTGGTCATATTACAAATTTCAAGTATCATTGCCTAATGTTGGAAATGCCACACTTGGAAGAAGTTGCTTGAATATATCTTTGGTATTGGTAAGGTGGTAAGGAACACCTTTCTTGAATTTAATATCATATATTTATTAATGATTTATTTCATAATTGATATATTTCCATGCATAGAATATTTTTTATAACACATGAGCGTGTTGATTGATTATTTAGTATTCTCATGTAAATCTGTATATTTCTTATGATTCCTTGATATATCACACATTTGATTTTGATCATTATTTTATAAGAAAATTCATATATATTTTAAATACATCTTGATATTTTTTTTGTGAATAATGATATTGGATCAATTCATTTTTTTTATTGAATATTAATTTGAAACAAAAATGTCATTTTAAAGTTTAATAGTCTTGAGTGCTACATGTTGATATTATAATATGCATTTATTGATTTTGATGATATAAACACATTAATCTTTATGAGTTAATCTTATGCTGCATGTTTAGTGTCCTTATTTAATATTTGAGACATTGTTGAATTTTTTTTTAATGGAAATGACACTTATGATTATTTTGTGCTCAAATAAAAAATCTTATGATTAATTGAAATTGTTATGTCTTGTTATTTTTTTTGTTGAAAATGATTTTATGGAAATAAATGCTGAAATTATTTCATCTCATGAAAAGATGCACTTTAATTCTTTACATGCATATTTGCCTTAATTGGTATCCCTTTGGGGGAGATAAATGGTTATTGAAATTTATTTGGAGATAAATGTTTATTGAATATGATTATAATTTTTTTAATAATCATAAGAATTTTTTTTGGCTCGTATCTCGAAAATGGCAAATTTATTAACTACGCGACAAAATTTTATGGCTTTAAATACCACAACATTCTAGCCCATTTGTGCACTTCACATTTTATCTCTTATCTATCTTTTAAGATGTCAAAGAGTTTTTATGTTGTGTGGGTTGGAAAATTTCCCGGAATTTATACTACTTGGGAGATTGTGAATCCCAAATTAAGGGAGTTAGCGGGTCTCAATATAAAAAATATTCTTCGTTTGATGCCGCAATGCATGCGATTCTCTCATCTCCGCCACATGCCCCTTGGGTGAAACCTCCTTCATGGCCATTTGTTTTGCCTCCACATATGCACTCACATGCTTCTACTCCTACTAATGAAAATGTTGCATGCTCATCCTCGCAAAACAGTGTTGAAAATTCTATCAAAGTTGTTATTGAAAAAATCACGATTGAGGGAAACGCTAAAGATGTATGCCATCTTGTTAACAACCTTAAGTTGTAATATTTTATGAATATGCTGTTGTTTTTCAATTTGATGACTTGAGCATTATTTTATGTTATTCCTATCTATCTCTTGAATCAAATACATGTTATGTGAGAATAATATGTTGAATATGCGCCTATTGAAAATTTATACATTGCAATTTTATTACATTAGTGAGTAAGTTAATTATGCACATTGATATATCTCTCGTATTTTCATTATTTGAAAACATTGAGTTATGAATTCTATTTTTACATAAAAAAAAATTGTTCCGAGAAATCAGTGTGTGCAACACACGGTCTGTGTGTGACTACAACAATTGGTATCATTTATCATTTTTGTGACTTATGCATTATTTGATGATATTATTGTATATCTACACATTCAAATACATGCTATGAAAAATTTATGATGACTCGTGTGCATATTGAAAATTTTCATGTTATTTATATGTTCCTTGAGATTTATGGTTGAATCCCATGCACGAATTATTTTTGATAGGGGGAGCTTCGCCCTTTTTACCCGTGACACTGAATTTATATGAAAAATCTTTTTGATAATGTCAAAGGGGGAGAAATTGTGTTGATTCACTCATTTGTGCTTAATTTATTCATTTTATGAATATACGTGGATCATTGTTTGTCATCATAAAAAAGGGGGAGATTGTTAACGAAAATGTATTTTATCCCTAATTAATTAAATTAATTTAATTAATGTACATTTAAGTTTAACTCAATATATTGATTTTGATGATTCCAAACATATTTTTATTAGGTTATTCTATAGATATTTATTATTGTATAATCTTGTTTATATACCATGATATACATATATGTTGATGTAAAAAATTAGATTGCTTCTAATTATTTAATCACAGATAAATATAAATGAGACAAAAAATTTTTAAAGTGGTTCAGCCTTATAAGAATGGCCTACGTCCACTGTTTCTGTTATTGCCAAATGTTTTGGAATTCTCGACATGTGGTTCTATCAAGAAATTCCGGTCTCCTTGAATGAGGGTGATACAATGTATTTATAGCCCTTCGGTTGTACATGTGAAAGGGTAAACAATTAATGCCCTTTAAGCGTATACGTCTGTATGATGAGCATTCAATGAATAGTTGAACTGTTGATTATCTGGCAATTAATTCTATGGCCGAGATGCAGCTCGGACCGCCTTAGTTGCTCGACACTCAGGAGTTTCTCGGGGTGTAGAGTTCCTCGGAGTGATGAAGTTCCTCGGTGTACACCTGTTGCTCGGAGTGTCTGACTTGATCGGGTAGTAAAGCTCCTCATTTCTAAAGTAACTGTAGAAATGTGCCACGTAGATTGACACGTGTCTTCTTGTGATTCATCCACGTCAGCATATTAATTTTGGTATCAACAGAAGCCCCCAATGTTTCATAGTTCGAAATTTGAGGAGTATGGAACAATCTTTCTCGGTATATGGCAATATTAAATGACCCTCCTGGTTTTTAGGAGCATTTTCTCCATATTTATTTTTGCTTCCAAATTCGCAGAATCCTCCTTTTTGAATTTTTATAAATGCTTCGATCTTCGCGCATTTTTGTCCTTTAAGCCGCAGGTAGCGTAATATTTTCTTTTTGTAATCATTTCCTTCACCGTTTCCCGAGGCAAAGTATTTAAACTTCATAGACAATACCATCGTCTTCTGCCTTTTCCAATTTCTGCTTTCGAGTTTTCCATTATCTCTCTCTCTCTTGTGCGTTCATCTCTTCCTTCGTTCGTTGTCAACAGATCTCCCTTTTTCTGTAAGATCTTCTTCTTCGTTCTTCTTCATTTGTTTTATTCACCATGGTTTATGTTATTGAATCTCTTGAGAAGTTCCGTTCTGATTTTTCTATCCCTTCTTGGGTAACTCTGGAGGATCTTTATGAGCCTTCAGATTATTTTCGCTTGGCTGAGGGACATTGGTTCCCCAGTCTCTTTATTGCTGAGTGTGGATTTTTTTTTCCACCAAACCCCTTGTGCTTAGAATTCTGTCAGTATTTCGATGTTGTTCCTGTAAAAATAGCCCCCAACACATGGAGAATAGTTAATGGGGTGCATAGGTTAAATCAAACTCATGGAACTCGTATAGAAATTCCTGAGATTATGTTTTGTTATAGATGGGCCGTTATGGATAATATTTTTTATTTAAAAACCAGATTTTTGAATAGGGCTTTAGTAGTTAACCTCCCTGATGCCAATAGGGATTATTTTGAACATGGGGGTAGTTATTAAAAACTGGCAACATGCCCCTTTGGTTGGAGACGAAGTATACAAAGGTTCCGGATGCCCTCCATATGGCAATGGAATAGGTTATGTTCATTTTATTTTATTTCAGAAATTATGCTTTCATTATGTTTGATAAAATGAGTGACGGATATTTCACTATGTATTTATTTGTAGTTGACAGTAAGAGAAAAACTCCAAAAGAATCAGAAGTTAATTTAAAGCATTTGAAACTTATCTGCGGCTTGCATCGGAAAGTTGCAGATGAGCACATTAGGTCTACTTCATACTTGTTGCAATACAAGAGTTATACCTCCTCTTTCACTGCTCGCCCCTGTGATCAGCACTAGTGAACCAGTGCCAATTCTTGAGGACTCTTCTCCAGAATCTCACATTCCCTTGAGTAAGAAGATGGGTAAAAGAAGAGTTCCTGCTATCTTCGAGGAGGCTGCCTCTACTGGAGAGGGAAAAAGAAATAAGCCTGATGTCCCAAAGGGGACAAAGAAAGCAGATGTTTCTCCTTCTGTTGCACCTCAGAAGGCCGCCGAGAAGCCCCCAGTGGATTCAAAAAAAAGTGGTGCTCCCAAGGAAGTAATCACCATATCTCCGACCAAGAGTTCTTCATTGGTTGAAGCTGTTGCAATACCACCGAGGAGGCTGAAGAAAAGCTTCTTGGACACTTTGGCTGAAACCATCCCCCAGCTCCCAGTTAGTGGTGCTGGTGTTCCAACTATTATTCCCCCGAGCTCTGCTATGAGCTCGGTAAAGACTTGGATCATTCTCGAGATCCAAGGAATTAAAGAGAATCTTTCTCGAGATATGCTTACATCCCTGGCTACTCGCCACATTGCTTCAGTAAGTTTCTCTTATTCTGAACTTTCTTTATTTCCATTATGACATATATCTCTGCACTGACTTGTCGTTATTTACTTTTTCCAGTTGGTGAGCTACTTTAATACCATTGTAAAGAAAGATGAAGCAATCAAGGTTTCCAGCTCCTCGTCCTGTGTTGAGGATGCTTTACTGTGGTTGACCCAATCTTTGAAGGATTCCCGTCAAAAGTATGACGAGGATAAAGCTGATTGGGAGAAGAAATTGGCTTCGGTTGAGGCAGAGAAGGTGTAGCTTGCTGAGGTCCCCAAGGGGTTGGAGAATAAAGTGAAGAATATAGAGGGGGAGAACAAAAAACTTGAAGAGAAGCTCAAGAACTTTGGTGAGCTTGAGAACAAGCTGAAAATGGCAGAGGAAGAACTGACCCTTCTGCGAGAAGTAAATCGCCAGAAGGAAGAGGTGGAGGGCAAACTGAAGGCCACCGAGGAACTTTTATTCGAGAAGCTCTCCTCGGAGAGGTTAAAAAGAAAAATGGCAGTGAAGAAGTCCTTCAGCACTGGCTGGGACAAAGGATGGAACAAAGGGGTAGCAGCAATGATGTCCCAGGTGGAGTATGGGAGTCTCAAGTACTTCCGAGATGGTTGGATTGCTGCCTTGCAAGAGTTGAAGGTTGATGAGGGCTCTGAACTGTTTCAACAGCATCTTCCTGGTCCCCCTCCAAATATTGAAGATGAAAAAGAGGACGAAGCTGCCTCCGAGGAATCTTCAATGGTAGTGGGTGATCAAATCCATGCCCCACAACCTATTCAGCCAGTCAACAAGGAGCTTTCATCTCTGCCTGCTCCACCTGAACAAGTTCCAGCTCCAGTCGACCAACTTATTGTTCCCACCAAGCAACCGAGCTCCTCATCCCAGCCTCCTGAGAAAGTCTTGGGAGACAAGGAAAAGGTGTAAAGTTGTTCGGTATTTGTTTTATTTTCTTTTGTCATCTGTACTCTGTACTCTGAACACTGTACTCCTTTCTATGATGTAATAAAAATCTCCTTTTTTGTTCCTCTATGTTGTTTATGCTCTGTTTGCTTTCTTATTAATTCTTGCCTTCTCTTCTTTATTAGTTTATGGCCAGAATGGAATTGCTGTCTGCTCATGACACAACTCTGCTCAGACAATGCAATGAATATTTTAAAGCTGGTCATACTGACTTGGACAAATCCCAGATTGTAGACATCCTTGGCCGAGATGTTTCAGAACAGGCAGTTGAGGCCTATCAGTACTTGAAATGTCTTCTTGATTGTGCTGTAGCCAATAATGTGGCTTATTCCGAAATGATTGAAGACTTGTAAGGTACTCTCGATGAACTTCAGTAGCAGTACAATGAATCCTCAGCTCTTTTTCACGAAGGGTATGAAAAGAAAATCGAACAACTCTGTGCTGAGAGAGGCTATGACAAGATGCTTGCTGGTTATGAAGTGAGAGCGAGAACGTTGAAGATAGTGGTTGAAGAGCACAGGCAAATCGCTGAGCTTCTGGAGCAGGAGAATAATAATCTGCAAAAGGAATTAGCTCAGTTGAGGTCTGCTGCTTCATCTTCAACTGCCTTGGTACCTATCACCGACGAAGGATTCTCCTTTTTGGAAGTTGAGAACGCCAAGTTGCGAGAAGAATTGGAGGATTTGAGAAGAGCTGGCCCTTCTACTTCTGTTCGGGGACGAGGAAGAGTTGCTGTCGAGGAACAAGGTACTCAACCTGCTCAGGGATGACCAAGAGTTCTTCGTCCTACCATTGAAGAAGCTCGTACTTAAGCAGCGTTGGAAAACCAGGCATTCCAATTGATGGCAAAAAACCAAGCCTTGTCTGAAATGTCTAAGAAAATCCAAAGTTTGGAGGGGGAACTTGCTACACAGAAGTCTGCCTTGGAGCATAAGGATATTTTTGCCAGAAACCTTCACGAGCAATTAGAGAGACTAACTTTCCAATTTCATAAACAACCTCGTGAATTCCGGATGGCAGGCTACGATGAAGCCCTCTGTCACTTGGATGCTCGTATTGAGAATGCTAAAATTGAAGGCTATAAACAGGGATGGTTGAATGCTCTGGGTGTACTGAAACTAGAGCAAGGTCATTATTTATGGAATTACCATTCCCCTGGACTGCTTGATCTACCAATTCCTTTCAAACTTGACATGAGTTGGATCCCTGCTCGGGCCAAGCCTCGGTGCTTGATCTCAAAGTACCTTGGTGACTATAACCTTTATTCACAGGCAGGATTATCTCGTCCTGAGCATTTACTAGATACACCTTCTATAATGAACTTCAGAATGCTTCAAGACCCTAACTTCATTAACTCTCCCCTTTGCTTGGAAGATCCTCCTGTTGGCAAGGAGCCTGTTTAAAAAGCACAAGGAAAGAGACCAATAGAATAGGGTTCTTAATGTAATAATTGTTTATACATTTCATAACCAATGTATTCATTTTTGTACTTTATTTTTGGATTCAATGAAATACATATAATTTTGTTTTCAAATGTTGATTGCTATTATCTTACAGTTGTAAAATATTTTTCATTTGTGTATGTATCTCTGTTAAAAAGATAACAATATTTATATTTTTCCGACCAACCGATTGTAGTCTAGCTTGATTGTATATCTGTTAAAAAGATAACATCGTTTTGTATTTTGTCGACCAACTGATTATCGACTAGCTTAAATTTGTAATAATCATTTGGCTGACCCAAAATAATGATGTTTTTCTTCTCGACTAATTAAAAGTCACAAGTAACAAAATTTTTAATTTGGTAATATTTGTAAAATATTCCCGACCAACAAGTGTTGGCATCTTTTACTTCTCTACCTATATAACTTGGTGAATTTTCTTTCCTGACCAACTTTGGAATTTTTCTTATTCTTCGTTGACATCCTTTCTTTCCCTTTTACCAACCTAAGTTGGTCTGAGCTCGAATTTGATGATTCTTTCATGTCCACTTTCCCTTTTCCCAAACTAAATTGGTCTGAGCTAGTGTCGTTCTTGCCCTTTTACCAACCTAAGTTGGTCTGAGCTCGAATTTGATGATTCTGTCATGTCCACTTGCCCTTTTACCAAGCTAAATTGGTCTGAGCTAGTGTCTGCCTCCTAACCAAAGGAGTATGGTTTCCTAACCAACTGGAGCTGGCATTTTTAGGAATGTCTTTCCCTAACCAAAACAAGTTGGCATTTTTAGGGATGTTTTTGCCTCCTAACCAAAGGAGTATGGTTTCCTAACCAACCGGAGCTGGCATTTTTAGGAATGTCGTTCTTGCCCTTCTACCAACCTAAGTTGGTCTGAGCTCGAATTTGATGATTCGGTCATGTCCACTTGCCCTTTTACCAAACTAAATTGGTCTGACCTAGTGTCACGGTTTCCTAACCAACCGAGGTTGGCATTTTTAGGAATGTTGTTTTTACTGCTGAGCAGCGTAGTGTGTAGCACTAGTATTCCCCAAAAATCTTTCAATAACAGGAAAGAGGATGGCAAAATATCATCATTTTATTCATATTGATGGAACTGCTTTACATTTTACATCACTGATAGTACTTGCGTAGGTGTTCAGCATTCCATGCATTCTTAAACTCTTCTCCTTCTAAAGTTGCTATTCGGTAAGTTCCTGGTCGAACAACTTCTGTAACTCGGTATGGTCCATGCCAGTTTGCCTCTAACTTATTGTGCTTCTGAATGACCTTCTTTAGCACATAATCTCCTTCTTTTAGGTCACATTTCTTCACCCTCTTATTGTAGAACAGAGTTGTTCGTTGTTGGTAAGCTGCATTCTTAATGGCTGCCTCTTCTCTAACCTCCTCGAGCATGTCCAAATCTAACCTTCTCATTAAATCGCTGACTGGTGAATTGAAATTCAGCACTCTATGTGTTGGAAGACCCAACTCAGCAGGTATTACAGCCTCACTTCCAAATGCCAGCATATATGGTGATTCTCCAGTTGCTGCTCGGGGAGTAGTACGATAAGCCCACAGTACTGACTGTAGCTCGTTAATCCAATTTGCTTTAGCCTCACTTAGCCTTTTCTTCAATCCATTTAGCAATGTCCTGTTTGTCACTTCATTTTGTCCATTACTTTGGGGATGACCTGGTGCTGAATGGAGCTTCAAAATGTTGGACTGATGGCAGTAGGCAGCAAATTCCTCATTATCAAATTGCGTTCCATCGCCGGTGATGAATGCATGAGGAAGACCATACCTGTAAATGATGTTTTTCCAGACAAATTGATATACCTTCTCGTAAGTCATGTCGACTAGAGGCTCAGCTTCTACCCGCTTAGTAAAATAATCCACTGCGACGACAAGGTATTTAAACCTTCCCCTTGTCGTTGGCAATGGTCCCATCAAATCTATCCCCCACATGGAAAATGGACAAGGGGAAGTTATATGCGTCAACAATGCTTGTGGAGTTCATCGGATGGAGGAAAAACGCTGGCACTTGTCACATTTCTTAGCATAGGCTATACAATCAGCCCTCATCATTGGCCAGTAATACCCCTGTGTCATTACCCTTTGTAAAAGAGTACGACCTGTTACATGAGCTCCACAGGACCCTTCATAGATCTCTTCAATCAATTCTTTCACCTCGGAGGGATGCACACATCTTTGCAATCCTGCTATGATTCCTCGTCTGTATAAAACCCCATTAGTTAATACATACCGAGCAACTTTAAACTTCAATTTCTTGGCAGCGAGCTTATCCACCGGTAATTATCCCTCATCAATATATGCCCTGATGGGATTCATCCAAGATGGTCCTAAGTTAAGCGTGATAAAATTCATCGTCAGGTCTTCATCTATGCTCCGACTTTCTAACACTTCAATTGGTATCGTTCTTCGTAGCTCGGTACGAGTAGCTGATGCTAGTCGGGCCAAAGCATCTGCTCGTGCATTCTCCAGTCTCGGTATTCTGATCAACTGAATGGCAACAAATTCTGATACCAACTCCATCACCTTCGCATGATACTTGACCATTAATTCTCCTTTAGCGGCATATGTTCCCAACATCTGATTCACAATTAATTGAGAATCACTGAAGACCATTACTTGTTTCGCTTCCATAGTTTTTGCCAAATTAAGTCCCGCTATCATGGCCTCATACTCAGCCCCATTATTGGAAGCTTTGAATTGAAATCGCAGTGCATATTCCATGTCGACTTCGTCCGGGCTGTTCAAAATGATCCCTGCTCCACAGCCTGTAGTGCAAAATGAGCCATCTGCAAACAACTTCCATATAGACAACTCGTCCTCTAATTTTTGATCTAACAGAGTTCCTCGGTGAAATATTTGTTGCTTCTTTTTAGTATCCCCTGATATTTCTTTGTCGACCATCTTTTCTTGCCCTTTTACCAACCTGAGTTGGTCTGAGCTCGAATTTGATGATCCTGTCACATCCACTTGCCCTTTTACCAAACTAAGTTGGTCTGAGCCAGTGACTGTTGATCCTGTAATATCCACTTGCCCTTTTACCAAGCAAAGTTGGTCTGAGCCAGTGTTTGTTGATCCTGTAACATCCACAGGTTGATCAATGAGTTGCTTTTGCTCCTCGGGGGTATCAGGATAGGTGAATTCTGCTATGAAATCTGCTATTGCTTGCCCTTTAAGAGATGACCTGGGTTTATAAATTATATCATATTCACCGAGCTCTATTGCCCAGTACATCAATCTCCCTGATTTCTCTGGCTTAATGGCATGTCGGTGTATACGACTATGGTATGGGCCTGGAAATATGGCCTCATTCTTCTACTTGCCTCAATTAATGCCAATGCCAATTTTTACAGTTTTGGATACCTGATCTCTGCACCTTGGAAAGCCTTACTTGTGTAGTAAATTGGCTTCTGGATTCCATTCTCCATTCTGATCAATGCCGAGCAAACTGCATTGTCTGATACTGCCAGGTACAAGTACAATTTTTCTCCCATTACTAGCTTGGACAACAGTGGAGGTGCTCCCAAATACTTCTTTAAGTTTTGAAAGGCCTTCTCGCATTCATCATTCCGTTCGAAAGTTTTTCGGAGTGTTTTGAAGAATGGGAGGCATCTATCAGTTGCTCGGGATACAAATCTGTTGAGCGCTGCAACTTGTCCTGTAAGGCTTTGCACTTCTTTCTTCGTCGTTGGAGATCGCAACCCTAAAAGAGCTTTGATCTTTTCTGGATTTGCTTCAATGCCTCGCTGATTGACGATGTACCCGAGGAACATTCCTTCTCGTACTCCAAATATGCACTTCGTCGGGTTCAGCTTCATTTGATATTTATCCAGTTGATCAAAGGTCTGACCTAAGTCAACTAAATGATCGGCAACTCTCTTACTTTTCGTCAGCATATCATCGACATAGACATCCTTGTTGCCACTGATTTGTTCGGCAAAGACCTTATTCATCAACCGCTGGTATGTCGCACCTGCATTTTTTAAACCAAAAGGCATAACATTATAACAAAAAGTTCCCCTAGGGGTAATGAAAGAAGTACTTTCCCTGTCTTCAGGTTTCATCTTGATCTGGTTGTAACCAGAGTAAGCTTCCATGAAGCTGAGTAGCTCGTGTCCCGAGGTAGCATCCACTAATTGATCAATTTAGGGCAATGGAAAATGATCCTTTGGGCATGCCTTGTTGAGATTGGTGAAATCAACACACATTCTCCATTTATTATTTTTCTTCTTTACCATCACCACATTTGCTAACCAGTCTGGATATTTAACATCTTCAATGAATCGCGCTTTCTGGAGTTTCTCGACCTCCTCTTGTATAGCTTGATTCTTCTCGGGACTGAATACTCTTCTTCTCTGCTTTACAGGTTTGATCTCCTTATTCATATTAAGCTCATGACATAAGAAGTTTGGATCTATCCCTAGCATGTCTTCATGACTCCATGCATAAGTTTTTTTCTACTTCTCAGGAAAATTATCAACTCCTGTTTTATTGAGTCATCCAACGACGAACCTATTTGAGTTGTTCGTTCAGGATGTTCATCGTCCAAAATGACATTCTCTATAGATTCCACCTGCATCTCCACCTGTAATAACATTACAATCAAATGACCCAAAACGTATTGAAAATACCTCACGTTCCGGTTTCCTTGGCCTTTTAGGAAGATCGGGGTCATCCTCTGTATCATCTTCATGATCTCTTTTCCTGTTCTCTTCTGCCCGACGAGGAGATCTGGATCTCTCTCTTGCTCGAACCTCATTTCCTCTTTCATTTCTACGATCAACATACTTTGACAATTTTCCTCGTCTAACGAGTGTTTCAATCTCATTCTGTAGGGCTATGCAATTTTTAGTCATATGGCCATGATCTCTGTGAAACTCGTAATATTTATCTCTATTCCTTCTGTCAGGGTCTGCCTTCATTTTCTTTAGACACTTTATCTCCTCGTTGTTCTTGATTTCTTCCAGGACATGGTTGATACCCATCTTCAAAGGAGTATAATTATCAAACTTCTTCAGGACTTCCCATGACGACTTATTCTTAGATTGTTTTTCACCACCATTGCCTTTATGCTCTTTCTTTTTAGCCTTGTCGACTTCCACCTTGGTTTCTTTATCCATATTCTTCTTCGCAGCCATAGCCTCCTCGGCATCCATGATTTTGGACGCTTTTTCCATCAACTCCGACATAGTTGTAGGTGGATCTTTAGCTAAAGTGTAATACAACTTTTTGGGAAACAACCCACTCATCTAGGCGGTGATTGCTGTCTTCTCTTCATAATCTATGACTCCCTGCTTCTCGTTATTGAAATGAGTTATGTATCTCTAGTACTCTCACCATATTTTTGTCTAACGCTTAACAAATGCGCTACTCATTTTACTGGCTTTGCCCCAAAACAAAAATTCCCAATGAATAACTCGGCCAGTTGAAAGAAAGTTGAAATTTTACCCCGAGGAAGATTGTTGTACCATATTTGGGCAGGTCCAGTAAGAGTTTCCGAGAATGCTCTGCATCTCATCTCGTTGGGGACAGCATAGATGTCGGCGGCAACTTGATATTGCTCTATGTGAAGAACAGGATCTGTCTTTCCATCATATTTGGGGGTCACCACAGGTGCTTTAAATTTTGACGGTGTAGGAAAATCCACAATGGCCTGGAGAAAAGGTGTCCCTTGAACAAAGGTTCGTTGTAAGGGATTCTTCGCCTTAGGCATTTCTCCCAATATATTCTCTAATCTCTGAATAGAGCCTTTCCACGCATCGTTTCCTTCCTCGGGCCTATTGGTTCGAGCAATTGATCGAGCTGATGTGGCCTCCTGAGATCTATCCTGACGAGCAGCTGGCCGTGATTGTGCTGATCCTTCTCTTAGATCTGATGGTTGTCGAAAACTCCTCGACATGGACTTAGGTGGACTCCTATTCTTCCCAGGGCCTAGTCGATTGAAAGGAGACATCCTGCTCAATATTTCCAAGGCATTAGTCCTCTCTAGAGAGAGAGTAATACGTTGCTCAGTATCCGTGGCCCATATTGATGAAGTTCTCCCAGGTTGATAAGAGAAATCATCAGATTCCTCATTACGATATGAATCAGTACGCCTGGATCGTGTAGAAAGTAAATGGGTTTGCCTATGACCACTTCTCTGTCCTGAATGAGAAGGTGCACCGCCATGAAGGGTTTGTATGAGTTGCCGCATGGTTTCTTGTATGTCGGTCTGACCTTGGGCCATATTTGTCATTATTCCAGCCAGATCTGGAACAACTGATGGTGCAGAGGGATTTGGAGGATTTCCAGCATTTCCAGCGTTTCGATTGCTGGATTCCGGATTGTCAGCCATTGATGATGGATGATTTTTTGTGAAAAATGATAACAACAGTCGTTTCCCACAGACGGCGCCAATCTGTTGATGTAAAAAATTGATTTCTTCTAATTATTTAATCACAGATAAATATAAATGAGACAAAGAATTTTAAAGTGGTTCAGCCTTATAAGAATGGCCTACGTCCACTGTTTCTGTTATTGCCAAATGTTTTGGAATTCTCGACATGTGATTCTATCAAGAAATTCCGATCTCCTTGAATGAGGGTGATACAATGTATTTATTGCCCTTCGGCTGTACATGTGAAAGGGTAAACAATTAATGCCCTTTAAGTGTATACGTCTGTATGATGAGCATTCAATGAATAGTTGAACTGTTGATTATCTGGCAATTAATGTTATGGCCGAGATGCAGCTCGGACCGCCTTAGTTTCTCGTCACTCAGGAGTTTCTCGGGGTGTAGAGTTCCTCGGAGTGATGAAGTTCCTCGGTGTACACCTGTTTCTCGGAGTGTCTGACTTGATCGGGGAGTAAAGCTCCTCGTTTCTAAAGTAACTGTAGAAATGTGCCACGTAGATTGACACGTGTCTTCTTGTGATTCATCCACGTCAGCATATTAATTTTGGTATCAACAATATATTCATTACATATCTATTCTGAGTGAGTTATATTTGTTTATGTTTAAGTTTTATTTTCACGACTCAACATGCCTCGAATCTACTCAACAACGTATTCGAGTAAAGGTATTCACGTATATTGCACATTTACACTTGACACATTAGGCACACATGCATATTTCTTGATCTATGATTGTTAATTGTGTGACTAATTAATTGTGAGCTTAATTTTTTTTTGAAAAATGAATTATATTATTTTTTCTGAAAATATTGTTTCAATACAATTGGTGTAACTTTGTTTAAAATGAATTTCTTATTTTAAAATAATTTTCGAAATTATTTTACAAACTAAAATGAATTTTTTTTAAACAATTTTTTGTTTAATAAAATGTTCTGTTTGTGAACTATGTTAGGAGTACTTAAACCGTTTGGCCTTGGCTTGATGTGACCTTATTTTTAAAACCATTTTCTTTTACCACCTTAGGAGCTTTAATACCTACTTGTGTAAATTTTCTTTGGTCTTACCTGCTATAAGACTTGACGAATAGGAGCTTTATACCTATATTGGATTTCATCGATATATATATATAGGTGGTCATTATCTGTTGGAGCTTTTGGTATAAGTGTTATATCTCTTAACAGTACACTAGTTCAGCCCTTAGGATTTGGCTTAGCTGTTTGGACTGTACCTGCTTATAGTTTTCAGACGGTACCTTACTAGATTTTGCCCTTAGGTAGCTATGACCCTAACCTCTTTGATGAGTTGTATTACCTGCTCTAGTGTGTACTCATATATAGGTTTCGGCGACTAGACCTGCTAGTACACTGTTTCGTACCTATTGTACCTTAGGTTATACCTTGTAACTTCTACCTATTGTAGAATCAAACCGAGAGTATAGGTGTGTATGGATTTAAGTATACTGTTTCGTCCTTTTGGACTTGACCGTGTAGACCTACTACTTGACCGAGATTTGACCCTACCAACTTGACTTGTTAGAAAATCCAGCCATTATTTCTATAGCTTTCGGCATTGGGGAGTTTCAGTCTTTAAATCTTCAGTTGTTGACTGGACTTGCTTTGACCGTTGGATTAAAGCTGTTAGGATATCTCTGGCCTTGTGCCCCGTGCCAAAATGTTATTTTTTCTTTCTTGTCATGTTCTCTCATTGGCTTGTAACTGCCTTGAGATATTCTGTTCAGTAATACAAAAAACGACTTAACTTGTATGAATTTAACTTCTGTCATAATATTATACTGACAACTTTGTGGTATACGAATTAAAATCTTTTTGAGAGAATAATATCTTGGACATTATTTTCTCTTTGAACTTGAAATGACTAATATCCTCATTACAGATTGCTATATCTCTATTTTGGTCATTCTATTTTTTTTTACCAACACTTTATATCGTTTTATTCTCTTTTATCTCTTGGACTAAAGTATTTTTGCAGAGCCATTTTTTAGATATCTGAAGAGCCACTTTCAGTCATTTATTGTGAGAATGCTAATATCACATCTCAACCGCTATATTTTTATGGAGAAGATAAAAATGAAGATTTGCATATCAGAGTTGGAGATTTTTTTTGCTATCTCATCTCAGCAAAATCAAGAGCATTTAATGCTCAAAATGCATGTGTCTAACATCTAGTTTTTGGAAGACACATTTAAAGCCTTCAAAGAGCTGCATTGAAGGGGGACTTGAATGAGAAAATGATCAAGACTTGAAATATTATTGAGAGCATTTATTTTACTACTCAGCTACACATTCAAGAGAGCAAATTAATTTTATCATCTGCTCAATCATTGAAGAAGAAGACTTGTGCTTACTTAAACATCATTTATTGAAGTCTCAGAAACTCAGATTACAAACTGTATTTTAAGGAGTTTCAGTATTGTATCTTGTACTACAAAAATTCAGATTTGTTGTGAAGCTTTGTTGAAGCTTCGGTTTGTACCGGTAATTGGTTCCTACCCGCAAGTGGGCCACGGGGTTTGAAGCTCGGAGTTAGCTTGCAAACAGTTGTACGCGGTGGTTTGATCCTACCCGCAAGTGGATCAGGTTTAGTGAAGCGCAAAGGAGACGGGGGCTCTAGGCGCGTGGACGTAGGCCGGGATTTGGCCGAACCACGTTAAATTTCGGTGTCATTTATTTTCCGCACTTTTATTTATTTATTTATTTGCACATGCTTGCTTGAGTTAATATTTTCAGCACACTATCTTGCAAATAAATTAATTCCAAAATTTGACTTAATTAATTTTTAAGGTTAAAATAATTATTTTTGAATTAAATAATTAATTTCAGAATATCACTTTATATTAAATACGAAAATTAATTTAATATTCCTAATGTGTTAAAATCTGCATCTCTTGTTGTTTAAATTAGTTAGTTGCATTTATTTGATATTGTTGGATTTATTCTTTATAGTTTTATTAATCTGAAATTTGTCAAAGTGTTATAAATTAAATATTTTACTGAAATTTTAATTTGACTTAAAGTTTGTGAAAACTCAATTCACCCCCCCTCTTGAGTATAATCTGGGCAACAGTGTTTGTGCTCTCTTGTTATTTGGCACGACCATAAGTCAATATGAGTGTGCTACACATCAATTGTTCAAAAAAATAAATTATATTTTCAATCGCTTTTAACTTTGTAACATTCTCACCCTAAGTCTTAGTTGATATGTAGTCGTGGCTTGCAAGAGGTAATTTTGCAAATTAAAATTCTCAAAATGCCCAAAACAACAATAATGCAAGATGGTTTGAATTTGATAAAACCATTTGGGTAAATTATCTATAAAGTCTCTAACACCATCTCAAGCAAAATGCTATTTTCGCCGATCAATTTTTTACTTTTTGGTTCTCTAGAGCTGTTGGCGCATTTGCAAAAGTTATCCATGTTAGCAAAATTGGTTACAATGCTAATCGAAAATTTGCAAAACTACGCTCTCGTGATACTTCACTTGCCTCATGAGTCTTTTTTTCCTTTCATTGTTTTTCGACATTTTTTGTTTGTAATTTTTTTTAAACTCTTCATGCGCACTTACAAAAATTAATGATTTGTTATTAAATAAAGAGAGAGTGGGAGAGAATAAGAGAGTATATTTTTTACTGAATAATAAGTAAGATAAATGACATATACACCGGAGGTTTTACCGAAATATTACCGGATCTCTCTTTTTTTTTAAGTTTCTTATACTTTTATTTTTAAGAATTGTTTATATAAAAAAACAGTTTTTTATATAAAAAATAGTTTTCCTATTAATATAAAACCCAATTTTTTTATATTATTAGAATAGTTTTTTATTAGATTAGTTTTTTTTGTTATTTTTAATTAGTATTTTTTTATTTTTTATATTATTTTTAACTCATTTAATCCCTCAAACACCAATTTATCCAATATTTTCTTATTTTTAAAGGTCCGTGCCAGCGGCACCCCTTATTTTTTAACTTTTTTTTTTAATTTTACAACATTTAAAATAAATTTTGTATTTCTTAAAACTGTTTAAAGGTCCGCCCTCCCTTTTTTTACCGGATGCCAATTCATGTAGTCCCTCAAATACCCATTTACTCAATATTCTCTTATTTTTAAAGGTCCACGCCAGCGGCACCCATTATTTTTTATTTTTTAAACTGTTTAAAAATGTGGAAAAAAAGTTTTTATTTATTTATATAAAACTAATTTTTATTTTATGATAATTTTTTATTAAAATTAAAATTAAAATGATTTGTTGAATATAGATCCGGGAACGTGGGTCCGCGCCAGCGGCACTAACCAATCGCGATGTTAATTGCGTTGATGATGTGGGTCCGCGCCGACGGCACTAACCAATCGCGACACGTCATTTCAGTGTGTCGTGCCCGACATATATAAAAAATTGTTTTTTAAAATAAAAGAATAAGAAACTTAAAAAAAAAAGAAAAAAAAAGGAAAAAAGGGGATCCGGTAAAATGCCGATAATATATGCCGGTAAGCATATCACTACTCAATAAGTAAATAATAGGAGAATAAGGTATTTATTTATATACAAAGGTCATCTACTCACTTGTGTCAAAATCGATGTAGGACAAGTTACACTCTCTTTTACATGTGGACATCTAACAATAATTGATGATACGAGAAATCGGCCACAAGGCGTTCTCATACCAGCAAGTCAAGAGTAGAGTGTGTGATAAACAAGTAAAGCAAGTAAATAGAGAGAAGACAAGATATAAAGTGGTTCAGCCTTTAAAATAGGCCTACGTCCACTGTGTTGCTCCGTTCTCATTATATGCGTTGCATGGTACAGTATAATCGTGCCTAAAGTGGCATACAAATATGAGAATAATGGAGAGTACATGGCAGTACTGAGGATTCCGGGGTGCTGGATAGGCGGTTGCGATGTGGATGCGTGGCCTCCAAGTTGTGTGTTGAGGTTGTGTAGTGAGGATCTGTATTGTAGAGCCTACCTTGGGCGTATGTGGAATCGATCCCCTCCTTTCCGGGTATGGTCCTCTATTTATAAGGAAGTGAGTTGAGTCATGTGCCCACAGCACGTGGCATGTACCAAGTCTGCAGTCACTTGTGGATAAGGGTGTGCAGCCCGTAGAGTAAGCAACGCCGAGTAGTGAAGCGCCCTAAGGTGGGGTGCCGCGGCTTCTGATGTAGGGGGCCGCGCCCTACGAGAGATCTGATCCGCGCCCTGACTGTGGTAACTGCCGCGGCCTGTATGGTCTGAACATCCGCGGCTTCGGATGAGTACTATCGCGGCAGGGTGCTACATATGGCATTATCAATAAGCTGAGGGCCGCGGCTGAAGAGAGGGCAAGGCTGATAGCCCAAGCAGAGGCAGAGGCCGAGGAGACAGAAACCGCCGCGGGCGGTGATGAAGCTGATGACGATGACGACGCGGCTTCTTGAATTTTAAGTCGCACTTTGTAATTTCGAACTTTTCTTTGGCTGCGGCCCCTATTTTTGTAATCCACATTTATTAATACAAAGGCTGCGGCCATATTCTTATCTCTGCTTAATGTTTTCTTCTTTTTTGCATTGCGTGTTATATTCTGCCATCTATAATGAATGGTTGTATGTTACTGCCTCTCATACTTGTAACCAGCTTTTTGTATTGAAAGAACTTGTAGAACTTGTAACCAAGTCCGCGGAAGCATAGCATAATTCCATGCACTTTCTTGTATATCATCCGCGGTTCCCCTGTCACCTTGGCCCTTTATTGCCTTACACTACCTTAGGCTGTCACCCCAGGCCGCGGTGCGATTTCTTCCTTTTCTGTACATGCCGCGGTGATTTGAACGAGCAACGGACGCTTTTTCCATTTAACTGGCAGGTTACCATCTATCACTAAGGTTGTGGTGGATGAAGATGCCGCGGCATCTATTTGACCGTTGACAAGATAACGGGGCTGTAGAACCTTGCCCTTGGGAAACTGAGGCCATCCTCCTGTGGGTTTGACACGCCTCATGATCATGATGACCGAGCTTCCAATAGTTGATTCGATTGTCCTCCATGGCTTACTTTTAGTCGATCTTGGGACACTATGAAGCCTCTTCAGGCTGGATTATATTATTAAGCCACCATGGAGAGGCTTGATAGTGTCTCACATATTAGCTGTGGGTGGCTTAACAACGTAACCCAGGCTGGAGAGGCTTGATAGTATCTCACATATTAGCTCGCGTATTAGCCATGGGTGGCTTAATAATATAATCCAGCCTGAAGAGGCTTCATAGTGTAGATATGTCATACATATAATAAATTATATAATAGTCATTCGCCCCACCTATATATAACATTAATATGGTATACGCACGTCCCATGTCTCAAGTTTCATACGTAGCATATTTATATCTCGAATATCCCATGTATTTATAATTTATAAATTTATTTCTCATTATTCCATCTAGAGTATTTCTCCCCCAATATTTCTCCCTCTAATATGTGAGACACTATCAAGCCTCTCCATGGTGGCTTAATAATATAATCCAGCCTGAAGAGGCTTCATAGTGTCCCAAGATTGACTAAAAGTAAGCCATGGAGGACAATCGAATCAACTATTGGAAGCTCGGTCATCATGATCATGAGGCGTGTCAAACCCGCAGGAGGATGGCCTCAGTTTCCCAGGGGCAAGGTTCTATAGCCCCGTTATCTTGTCAACGGTCAAATAGATGCCGCGGCATCTTCATCCACCACAACCTTAGTGATAGATGGTAACCTGCCAGTTAAATGGAAAAAGAGGCCGTTGCTCGTTCAAATCACCGCGGCATGTACAGAAAAGGAAGAAATCGCACCGCGGCCTGGGGTGACAGCCTAAGGTAGTGTAAGGCAATAAAGGGCCAAGGTGACAAGGGAACCGCGGATGATATACAAGAAAGTGCATGGAATTATGCTATGCTGCCGCGGACTTGGTTACAAGTTCTACAAGTTCTTTCAATACAAAAAGCTGGTTACAAGTATGAGAGGCAGTAACATACAACCATTCATTATAGATGGCAGAATATAACACGCAATGCAAAAAAGAAGAAAACATTAAGCAGAGATACGAATATGGCCGCAGCCTTTGTATTAATAAATGTGGATTACAAAAATAGGGGCCGCAGCCAAAGCAAAGTTCGAAATTACAAAGTGCGACTTAATATTCAAGAAACCGCGTCGTCATCGTCATCAGCTTCATCACCGCCCGCGGCGGTCTCTGTCTCCCCAGCCTCTGCCTCTGCTTGGGCTATCAGCCTTGCCCTCTCTTCAGTCGTGGCCCTCAGCTCAGCAATGCACTCCTGATGTTCTGCATCACTTAATTTCCAAGCGAGGACCGTATCCTTGGCATCAGGGAAATTTCTAATGATTCTCTGCCGCAGCTCCTGATAGCCGCGGAGGTAAGCCCTGTTACTTGTCAGGAAGAAATCCTTGGAGCCTTTGAAGGACTCCACGGCATGATCTATAGCCAGCTGGAGGGCGTCGCCATGTTCAACTTCCATCTTTTTGATAGCCGCGACATGGGCTTCGTCCTTCTGAGCAGACTTGGCTTCAAGCTCTTGGTATTTTTGCTGGAGGAGGGCAAGCTTGGAAGTTGCAATCTCCGCAACACGGGCGGCTTCAGTTGTTTGAGCTTGCGACGACTTCAGAGATTCTGCGGCCTGATTGAAATTCTCTTCCGCTTCCTCTCTGGCTTTATTGGCCTTCTCCAGGTCCATGTGGGCTGCCTGGAGGGCCGCGGCAGATGATGCTTTCCCGGCCTCAAAAGAAGATGCCCGAGCCGACTGCAGGTCCGCAGCATGAGCACTCTTCTCGGCCTCTTTCAGCCGGTATAAAGCCTCGTACTTTCTTTTTTGGACTACAATCACGTCCGCGGCCTGTATTTGGAATAAGAGATGTTAGCAAAAGTAAAAAATACGAGATACAAAGATTATGATGATTGGCACGTACCCTGAGAAGGCTGTGGAGGCCACAATCCTCCAGGTCTTCGTGATCCTCCCCAACAAGTCTGTCGAGGTCCGCGGCATCCAATGCACGCTTCATTCTCCGGGCAGCCTTGGCAGTAGTGTCCCAGGAGGAATTTGGGTCAGGCTGCCTTAGTTGAGGCCTTGGCCTACCGTCTGGCCCAGACTCTCCTCGGAATTGGGGAGGCGGAAAATTTGCGTTGACGGCCACAACATTTGGTGGGGGTGGAGAAGACGATGGTTGCCGGGGAACTTTCGCTGGCAGCAGTCCTGCCGCGGCCAGATTTTCCCCTATGTCATCATCAAAGTGTTCATGATGCACAGGGGCTTCATCGTGAACCACTTGATCCGCGGCAGGATCTGTGGGTTTATCAACAAAAGAAGTCGCGGCCTGTACCTTGGCCCTAGACCGCTTCCTTTTCCTGCTTCTCGCGGTGTTATTTAGGACGACCGCGTCCTCATCCATCTCTGCCAACTACGCGGCCAGCAGTTCCCTATCAATCTCTTCACCTGGAAAATAATGGCATGAGTTCAACAAATTCCAAGAGAATAAAACGACCGCGGAATGAGAGAAATGGTACAGTTAATTACCTTCTGCGCCCATCTGTTGAGGAATTGATTTGTTGGGGAAGAATCCCGCCCCAAATATAGTGGCCGATGTTACAAGTATGCTGAACTTCTTGTGTTCAGCAGGAAATTCCGCGGCATCGGCAACTCTTTTTTCCTGCCGCGAGTTCAAGTGCAGATTGTCCAGAGCTGCAGAAAGAACATACAGTTCCAAGTTAGTAGTGGCCAAGAGAAAATAAAAGACGCCTAGAATCTTATACCTAGTTTGGAGGGTGAACCCCATTACCGCGGCATTTTGTATGATCTCTCTCTCTCGTTCTCCTCTGGGTGCATCTCCCAGCCTTCACCGGAGATGTAAAAATATTTCCCCTTCCAGTTTTTTACTCTGGTCGGTCTCCCAGTGTATAGGGTCTCGTCCCTGCCGCGGCTAGAAAAGTAATAGTAGCCCGCGAACTTTACCGAGTTCTCCTTTGGGCGGTTGAAGTGGAGGAACTCCGCGGGAGTAATGTCCTTTTTGAACAACTTCTGCCAAAGGACAACTGCAGCAAGAACAGCTCTCCAACCATTGGGGTCTAACTGAGCTGGAGCCAGCTTCATCGTCTGGAAAATGCGACGGATGGGAACGGGAATAGGCAACCGTAGCCCATAGATGAACGCGTGCAAAGGGAAGCAAATTCCATGGCCAGAAAGTGCCGTGCACGGTCTCTGGTTCGCGACAGGGGCTGAACATGTCAAGTTTTCTGGAAACTCGAAAGCCTCAGCAACCTGCTCAACCCATTCTTGGTTCATCAAGCCGCGGATATCGAGAGCGGCCAATGGTTTTGTAGCCCTCCCAGATGTACTTCCAGGCTTATTTCTAGAAGCCGCGGCAATCTCTCCTTCTCCCATGGGATGAGTGCTTGAATTGGCTTCCTCCTCCATCGAACGAGATGGGGAACCCTTCCCAGATTCAGAATCCACGGAGGTTGAGTCAATTACCACGCAGTTCGGACAATCCTTCAGTTTGCAGGGCCCAACTGATCTTAGAGGCGGCGCGGAAGTAAGTTCTGGGGGAGAGGTCCCGAAATGCTTTGCCCAAAAGCCTCTAAGGAACTCGTCTGGGTCAAAGCTCATATGGCTGCAGCAGTACCTGAAAAGCAGAATTCGCAGTTAGGCGCCGCAGCCAGTATGACTTGTAAGACTTCAAGAAGCCGCAGAAGGTTGTTTGTTTTAAGTCTTGAAGGCTGGAATTACGTCCCTAAGACAGTTATTAATAAGCGAACTCTATTGCTTATGGGACCAAACGGCCCCAACTGTCCGTGGACAGTTCCATTTTATGGAACCTGAAACGCCGCGGAAATGAATTAGAATTGCCTTAAGGCATCACCGACCGCGGCTATTCCTAATTTTTCAGACTCCTAAATGCTCTAGTAGCAACTACAGTTATTCTACATGGATATCTTGGTCCCAAGGCCATTTGGTACATTAGCGCAAAATTGCTAATCATATTGTGCCGCGGCATTTATCCTAAACAGTTGATTAACAAAATTTTACATATCCTAAGATCAAATTCACAAAAGGTGGAGTTTTCAGCTATGAATGTCAAGGACAGTGGTATGAATGTCATATGCAGCAGATGTGGGAAAAAAGCAAAACAAACATGTAAAATCCAAGATTTCAGGCAAACGGACGAAGAAAGGCGTAAACAACGAAGAAAAGTGAGAGTAGTGGTTGAAAAGTCACCTGGAAATGAAGAAAACCGCGAAGAACAGCCTCACACCACCTTGGAAACACCACACGCCGCTTCAAACCACCTCGGAAGGCTGTCGGAAAATGCAAGAAGGATTGTGCAGAATTTCTCTCTCGATTTTCTCTCTCAAGTTTTGGAAACGCAATGAAGTCCACGGCCAGAAACATTTTATATAAGGGAGCGCGGAAGACGAATCGTCGCTTTGGAAGCACCGCGGTAACTAGGCTTATAAGCCGCAGTCCCAATATACTTCCCTTGGAACAACGGCTTGGGGGCTTATTGATAATGCCATATGTAGCACCCTGCCGCGATAGTACTCATCCGAAGCCGCGGATGTTCAGACCATACAGGCCGCGGCAGTTACCACAGTCAGGGCGCGGATCAGATCTCTCGTAGGGCGCGGCCCCCTACATCAGAAGCCGCGGCACCCCACCTTAGGGCGCTTCACTACTCGTCGTTGCTTACTCTACGGGCTGCACACCCTTATCCACAAGTGACTGCAGACTTGGTACATGCCACGTGCTGTGGGCACATGACTCAACTCACTTCCTTATAAATAGAGGACCATACCCGGAAAGGAGGGGATCGATTCCACATACGCCCAAGGTAGGCTCTACAATACAGATCCTCACTACACAACCTCAACACACAACTTAGAGGCCACGCATCCACATCGCAGCCGCCTATCCAGCACCCCGGAATCCTCAGTACTGCCATGTACTCTCCATTATTCTCATATTTGTATGCCACTTTAGGCACGATTATACTGTACCATGCAACGCATATAATGAGAACGGAGCAACACAGTGGACGTAGTCCTATTTTAAAGGCTGAACCACTTTATATCTTGTCTTCTCTCTATTTACTTGCTTTACTTGTTTATCACACACTCTACTCTTGACTTGTTGGTATGAGAACGCCTTGTGGCCGATTTCTCGTATCATCAATAATATTATTTACAAAACCTCTTGAAGGTTCATCATTTACATCGTTTAATGATAGTTGCGTCATTAAAACCTTGCTGATAAAAAACCTAGTGGAAAAAACCAAAGCGAAGGAAAAAGAGTACACTATTCTCCAAGCTCATTGAACTGATGTTGGATGCGCTTAATGTTGTCTCGTTAAAATCTTTACTAGGAAAATCCAGTGGACAAAACATACTTAAAGTGCAAGAGTACATTGTGCATATGCTCCATAAATATCATGTTATATTCTTCCCTTGATTGGATACTCCCCCTCATTGTGGCATTTCTCATATGATTAAGTCGACACATACCAGTCTCATACATAAGTTTCTGGATTATTTCTTTCCATAATGACTTGGTGAAAAGATCAAATAAGTTGTTACTTCAATCTCATTTTTTTTCTAAAGCTCGAAATCCATAAGACTTTAGTGAAGAGGGGGTGAAAATATAACTTTATCAGATCTATTAGACTTTAACAACATAAGTCTTATGGAGTTCATGAATATCAAAAAATAAAATGTGTCGGTCACATCTCCCTGGTTTATGCTCCTTGAATTTGAGTTATACATGTATCACTACCTTCATAAGCAGTGATAGTAACATGTGTTGATGGGTGGAAATGATAAGTGCTTTGATTGTTTATTGTGAGGATCACAAAGATAACTAATTACCCTAATGTCATTCATTTTTGAATTCCTTAATTAGATATTTTACATTTCAATTGAGCTCTTCAGGAGGACATCCTTTTAAATTTGTATATTGACGTATATAATTATTTTTTTTACCTTTCTTTAAACAAATATTTTCTAAGATGGTTGTGCTTATATCCTTTCTGATTGTTTCAAGATGCATAATGAACGTCTTATTCGAATTGAGTACGTACTCCTTAGCTTTGCTTCAAACAAATAAACTACTTATGGGATTTTCATGTGTTGTTAATCTAAGTATAGTATAAATAAGCAATTACAATATTCACGAGTCTCATATATAATATATTTCAAAAACTGTTAAGCTAGTTAGATATCTGAAAAATATTTATAACTGTAGTGGGATGATATGTTCGCATATAATCAATACGTGGTTTCTAATGGAAACCTTGTGCCACAAGTTGTGCACTTTTAGTGAGTTTCTCACTCTGCTTTTTTACGAACACCCATTTGTAACCATCAGAGTTAACGTCTCATGGACTTTTTACTATAGGTCTGAATACACCACGTTTATTTAGAGACTTGAATTATGACATCATGACATTTTTTTCCCAATATATTCTTTATCGACACTAATTTATAGTACGTTGATTTTTGGTATCATTGCCCTTTGATTTTTGTGTGGCTATAACATATATAATTATGTCATCGATGATCATCTTCGGATATTCCACTTTTCTCTTGTATATGTGTAAACATAGATATCTCATTAATATTAGGTACCTTTGCCTACTTTAGGGGCTTTATAATCACTTTAGGGACTTGTGTCCTTTTATCGACAATGACATCTTCCGGGGTTTAAGAGAAAGTAGATATGTTGTTCCTAACTTCTTCTGGAGCGTTATTTTGCCATGATTTTATTTTACCTCCACTATAAGGCAGTCAAGTAGTTGGAAACTATAATTTGCCATGCTTTTGACATGAAACAAGCAAATTTATTTATTGCCGAATTTATTTTTTCCAACTGGGACAATGATCCTGGCAAGATCATTTGCAGCGAGTCCATGTGCTTGCATCTAATATTTTAATTTTTATATTTATTTGACGTTGAAATATCATTTTCACTATATTTTCCCATTTATACAGGGAATTAGATTAAACAACAGTGGAACTATTTCACAATAATTCTCTTTGTTCTTCAGGTTCGTTTTTTCCTCCTCTTAACGATGGGAAGAGTGTCTCATCAAAATAAAATTTTGTAAAATAGGCGATAAAAAGTATTTTTTTAATGGTTCATATAATGGGCGTATAATAACCAATATATACATACCACTGTGATAACAATAGTTATCAAAGATTTTGAAATAAATATACGCATCTAAAAAAAATCTAAATATCTTTTAATATTAAAAAAGACAAGATATCGGTTTTAAACACAAAGGCTTACGGTAAGGAATTAATATTACAAAAATGATCATCGTATAATATCAAGTAGTTCAACCATAGAGCTTTAGGCTCATGACAAAGTGCAATTTTATAATAATAAATATTGTATAGTGTAACCCTGTGAGTAATGTAATGATTTTTTTTCTAGTTTAAGCTTTTGAATTCAAACACTAGAAGTAATGTAAAAGGATTTTTCATTGTTTATTTCAATATGGTACCCATGCATTCTAATGCCCATAAAACGAATAAATTTTTTTCATAAATTATTTTTGTATAAATCATCGCATATGAATGGACGAGTACCATATAGAAACACCATATATGTTCTTTTGGAGCTTTTAATAATTTTAATAGGTCTAACTATGGTTGAAACCTTAATTATAATACTTAACAAGTCTGAAAAGACTTCCAGTTTTTCAAAATAGTGTGAGTTGATCATTATGTGTTAGACAAATATTATTATATAATGATAATTCACAATTGTCGATTCTAATAGTAAGGTATGTAAAGTTAGTCAGAATATAAATGCATGACAATATACAATAATGGATTTTAATATCAAGTTGTTTGCTGACCAAACCTAAGCAAATGTAAGTAATTTAAAAAATGTCTCGTATAAAATAATTATAAGATATTCAAAAGATGGGTTGGATAACAAAACATTTTAAGTTTATCTGTAACAATGGATCTTAGAATACATAATAATTTCAAAAGAATTTTATATTTCAAGATAAAGATTGTAGGGTTTATGAAAAGTCAGTAAAAGAAATTGTGGGGACCAGAGTTGGATGGCACATGACTTGCACATGATCAGCACGGGCCCACAAGTTCCTTGCATATCAAGTCAATTGAGAATCCATGTCACATAGGACTTGCTTATGTATATCCCTAGGGACGACTTAAATTGATAAGAGATAGGTCTAAACTTCTAGTAATAATTGTTAACAGAGCTTAAGCTCATCTATAAATATAAACCCGCCCCTTTTGGGGAGGGGCATGTGAGATTATAACATCGAGCAGTACTACAACTATTCTAACATGTTATCTAAGTTAATAAAAGAGTAATCCCAAAACTCTGTGGACATAGGCACGTTGTTGAACCACGTATATTCTTGTGTTTTAAGATTTTTTATCCTCCCTCTTGAGTGTTTTAAGCTTGTGTGCATTGAATACAAATATTTTAGGAAATTACCACCTACAACTGACGCCATCCGTGGGAATCAATCTGAGTTCTTTGCCACTAGATAAATCTCTAAGATGTCTCACCCACCAAACCCCGATCATGTGAATGTCAAAACCAGGAGGGTCATAAAAAACACAGTTATGGAGATCCATAGGGTTATCCCCCCAACCACAAAGATTACGATGACCAAAAGGTCTGTTAGTTGACCTCTCCATCTCAAAGGATTATATATGAGATTGATGAGTATTAACAGTCCTCAGATGCTCGTTATCATCCTCAGGAGGATAGGTTGATGAACAGTGATAGGCGTGAGCGATCTAACCAAATTTCAAGGCTCATTGGCAACTATAAGAAGTGACTCTGGGATGAAAGTGCTACCAACAGTCTCCAATAGGAGAAGAATGCTGCACTCCAGCGACGTCTAGAGAAGCTGGATAAGGAAGCCCACAAAGAAAAGCACAAGCGTGGCTGCCGCTTGTGAACTCCTAGCCCTCAGGTGAGTAGGGCTCACAGTCGAGGAAGGAGTACCCAGCAACACAAGGAATATTCTCCTTACCGAAGGTCCTAGTGCGACCACAAATGTGTCTAGTGTGCATGCTATGTAGGCTCAAGTGCAAGCCTGTCGCTTAAGTAATATCTAGATAAGTCAGGTATTGATCCTAAGGGAAAAAGGATGAACGAATTCGTAATGACGTTGGAAAGATGAAGGAATCCTAGCTTTGACTCTGAAAGAAACGAAAAGATGATTTGGGGGATGAAACGATTATGTCTAAATGAAAATTTGATAGTAACAACTAATGAAACTAAGAACTAACACTATGCAACTACGCTAATTAAGCGAAATTCTGATGATAGATGGATTAAAGATTTAACTATGAGATGAGAACAAGAGGTTGGGTTACAATTCCCTACACCCTAGTAGTTCACTTCATAGGATACTAGATTCGAAAGTAAGATTTTAAATGAAAATGATCTTTATTAATCCTAAGCATTCCATATATGAGGGATCGTAGCCCGCACCATATGAAATCAAAGGTAAGAATAAAGCGGTGTCGCATTAACCGATACGCGCATCGCATTCTTAAGCATCCCGATTACCTAGGGTAAACGAGATAAAAAGTCCTACGATGGCTACAATAGTTATGCAACACAATTCATCTAAAATTTTAATTCAAAAGTATATTTCCCATTATGGTGAATTACATCGGGTGGGGTTCTTGCACCCCAACCCTTAAAAACGTAGCCGGACATGTTGAATCTAATGAAAAACATAAAATCTAATGTGCATGGGTGCATAATTATAAAGAGAACATATCTAAACATGCAAACACGTATTAGAATATTAGGAAATAAGAAAAACATGCAAATAAAAGTTAACATAAAAGAATAGAGATGAAGAATACAAACTTTGAAAACAAAGCCTTGAATTAATGGCTTAGAACTTGAATATTTGTTGAAGAAAGTGAAACCCTAGAGTTCTTGGGTGCAAGAACCCTCTAAAACTATAAAAAAACTAGCTCCTTAATATCTGGTATCCAAAATAACTAAATACATCACGTCTTATTTTGTCATTTATCCATGCACAACTCTATTTTTGAAATAAAAAAAAAATTAGAATTTTGGCCCGTGAACCGGTTCAGATTTTTTATGCTTTGCTAGGGCGAACCGGTTCGCTTTTCCAGTATTTCCAAGAACTTTTGAGCTAGAAATTTTTCTAAGTCTTTTCTTCTATTTTTGCTTCTTTTTCTGTGATTTCTTCTCAAATTCAAACCTTCATAACTTTTCACTCGTAGCTTGGATTTGGACACCGTTTCTTCCTGTGTGCTCATGGGTCCACGAACTTCAACTTCTTTATGGGAGTTTGTGTCCAGTTCTGAGTGTAAAATTATGAAATTTTCCCTCAACTTTCCTTCTCTTTCTTTTCATCTTTCTTTCTCGACTTTGAGTTTTCTCCTTTCTTCTCTTAAATGAATTTCCTGCAAAATGTATGAGAAATACACAAAACTCGATGCACTGCATAGAAAAGTCTAGTATCACTAATATGAAAGAAATCAATGGATTTTACGTTACACGAGGTGATAAAAATTTCTAAATTAAGGGGATAAATACACAATATTTATGCCTAATTAGGTCCCCAAAAGGGTAACCACACCCTGACGATCGATGAGGAGATAGGAAGATCTGTGACTTTATCAAAAGGGAGGTATATAGTCACCCATCCCATCAAGAGGATCATACTACTAAGGAGCTCACCAAAAGAGAACTCATTTGCCAGATAAAGTCACCATTATGTCGATCTATAGAGGATTTTGAGCCTCCCAAAAAGTTCATTCCCCCAAGATTCTAGATTTATAATGGGAACTGTTGATACCAAAATTAATATGCTGATGTGGACGAATAATACGAAGACACGTGTCAATCTACGTGGCACAATAGCAGCGAGGAAGATCATTTCCCGACCAACCATGCTTCTTTCCGAGCAACGAGAATACACCGAGGAACTCTATCACACCGAGAAACTCTATCACACCGAGGAACTCTATCGCACCGAGGAACTCTAACGCACCGAGGTACTCTAATGTTCCGAGGAACTCCTGATCAGCGAACAGCTATGGCGGTCCGAGCTGCATCTCGGTCGTATCATTAATTTCCAGATAATCAACAGTTCAGATATTCATTGAATGCTTATATTCTTGGCACGCACTCTGCATTAAATGTATTACCCTTTCATATGTATGTCATTTAATGTATCGAACCTTTCATGTACAGCCTCAAGGCTATAAATACCTTGTATCATCCTCATTCAAAGGGGACCGGAATTTCTTGAGAGAACTTGTAATCAAGAATTCCCCAAACACTCAGCAATAACATAACAGTGGACGTAGGCTTTATTCCTAGCCGAACCACTTTAAAAATCTTTGTCTTATTTATTTATCTGTGATTGAATAATTAGAGCAATCTAGTTTTTTACATCAACAGATTGGCGCCGTCTGTGGGAAACGACTGTTATTATCGTTTTTCATAAAAATCATTTATCACCAATGGCAGATAATCCAGAATCCAGTAATCGAAATGTTGGAAATACTGGAAATCTTCCAAATCCATATGCATCCCCAGATTTGGCTGGAATTATGACGAATCTGGCTCAAGGACAAACCGCCATGCAAGATTCTATGAGGCAACTCATTCAAACTCTTCAGGGCGGTGCACCTACCTATTCAGGGCAAAGGAGTGATCATAGGCAATCGCAATCTAGACGTACTGGGTCATATCGCAATAAGGAGTCTAATGATTCTTCTTATCAACCTCGGCGAACTTCATCGATACGGGCTACGGATACAGATCAACATATCACTCTTTCTCCGGAGAGAACTAGCGCTTTGGAAAGATTAAGCAGGGTGTCTCCTTTCAGTCGGTTAGGACCAAGGAGGAACATGAGTCCACCTAGGGCTCCATCAAGAAGTTTTCGACCACCACCAGGTTTGAGAGAAGGATCTGCACAATCGCGACCAACTACTCGTCGAGATAAATCTCAGGAAGCTACGTCAGAGCAATCAGTTGCTCGGACTAAGCGGCCCGAGGAAGGGAATGAAGCATGGAAAGGTTCCATTCAACGGTTGGAGGATAGACTGGGAGAAATGGCTAAGGCGAGGAACCCCTTACAGAGAACTTTTGTTCAAGGGACACCTTTTGTGCAAGCCATTGTGGATTTCCCTACACCGTCGAAATTCAAAGCACCTGTAGTGACCCCCAAGTACGATGGAAAGACAGATCCCGTACTTCATATAGAACAATACCAAGATGCTGCAGATATCTACGCTGTCCCCGACGAGATGAGGTGTAGAGCATTCTCGGGAACTCTTACCGGATCTGCACAGATATGGTACAATAATCTTCCTCGAGGTAAGATTTCAACTTTTGTTCAGTTAGCCGAGTTGTTTATTGGCAATTTTTGTTTTGGAGCAAAGCCGGTAAAGCGAGTAGCACACTTGCTAAGTGTTAGACAAAAATCAGGTGAAAGTACTAGAGATTACATAAATCGTTTCAATAACGAGAAGTTGGAAGTCATAGATTATGAAGAAAAGACAGCAATCACTGCTCTGATGAGTGGTTTGCTGCCTAACAAGCTGTATTACACTTTGGCCAAAGATCCACCTAAAAATATGTCGGAGTTGATGGCAAAGGCGGCCAAAATCATGAATGCCGAGGAGGCTATGGCTGCGAAGAAGAATATGGATAAAGAAGTTAAAGTGGAGGTCGACAACTCTAAGAAGAAAGATCAGAAAGGTAATGGTGGTGACAAACATTCCAGGAATAACAGGATGAAGTTGGAAGTCCTAAAGAAGTATGATAATTATACTCCATTAAAAATGGGTATTAATCATGTTTTGGAAGAAATCAGGAATAACGAGGAAATCAAGTGGCCAGAGAAACTGAAGACAAATCCCGATCTGAGGAATAAGGCCAAATATTGCGAGTTTCACAAAGATCATGGCCATATGACCAAATATTGTATAGCCCTTCAGAACGAGATTGAAACACTCATCCGAAGAGGAAAATTATCAAAGTATGTAGATCGCAGAGGTGAAAGGAAGAATGATGATAGAACTAGAGAGAGATCTAGATCTCCTCGTCGTGCAGAGGAGAAAAAGAGGAGGGACCATGAAGAGGATCCAGATGATGACCCCGATCTTCCCAAGAAACCAAGGAAACCTGAACGAGAGGTATTTTCCATACGTTTTGGGTCATTTGATTGTAATGTTATTACAGGAGGAGATGCAGGAGGAGGAGACCTTACTGCAGAAAGAAAAGCTTACCTCGGAGAGGCTCAAGCTTGTTCATACATTCAGCGAATAAACCTGGCCGAGGATGATCGTCCGAGGAAGGTAAACAAAGAGAAGCTAGTGATTGGTTTTTCAAAAAACGACCTGGCAGGTGTTCTTTACCCTCATGATGATCCTTTGGTGATCAAAATGAGGATGAAGGATGTGGTCATTTCAAGGGTGTTAGTAGACAATGGTAGTTCGGCAGACATCATGTACTATTCATGCTTTGATAGCCTGAATTTAAAATTATCTCAATTGGAACCTTGTCACAGACCCCTTCTGGGTTTTGCTGGCGAGAAAGTTTTTCCACTTGGGACGATCAAGTTGGATATACTCATCGGAACTTGGCCTGCTTGTCGAATAGAAAGAATACGTTTCTTTGTGATGGATAAGAATGTGCAGTCAGCCTACAACATCATCATGGGAAGAGTTGGATTGAAGAAATTCGAAGCAGTTCCATCTACAGTACATCAGTGTTTGAAATTCCCAACGAATTTTGGAGTAGGAATTATGAAAGGTGATCAAAAAGTAGCTCGGGAATGCTATTATTCGTCTGCCGAGCAAGAAGAACTTGAAGAATCAAGGAAAAAGACTACTACTTATCAAGTAGAGGAGGGCACAGAAATTGAAACTCTTGACCCTAGGGATGAATCTCAACTTGTAAAAGGACAGGTGATGGAATCTACAGAAACTGTTATCCTGGACGACGAGCATCCTGAACGAGTAACTCAGATAGGATCGTCGTTGGATGTTTCAATAAAACAAGAGTTGATAACTTTCTTGAGAAGCAGGAAGAATACTTTTGCTTGGAGTCATGAAGACATGCCAGGTATAGATCCAAACTTTTTATGTCATGAGCTCAACGTGAATAAGGAGATCAAGCCTGTGAAGCAAAGAAGAAGAGTGTTTAGTCCCGAGAAGAACCAGGCCATACAAGAGGAGGTCGAGAAACTCCAGAAAGCCTAATTCATTGAAGATGTGAAATATCCAGATTGGTTGGCGAATGTGGTGATGGTAAAGAAGAAGAACAACAAATGGAGAATGTGTGTTGATTTTACTGATCTCAACAAGGCATGTCCAAAAGATCATTTTCCATTGCCCATAATTGATCAACTAGTGGATGCTACCTCGGGACACGAGCTACTCAGCTTCATGGATGCTTATTCTGGCTACAACCAGATCAAAATGAAACCTGAAGACAGGGAAAGTACTTCTTTTATTACCCCAAGGGGAACTTATTGTTATAATGTTATGCCTTTTGGTTTAAAAAATGCAGGTGCAACATATCAGCGGTTGATGAACAAGGGTTTTACCGAACAAATCAGCCGCAATATGGAGGTCTATGTCGACGACATGATCACCAAAAGCAAGAGAGCTGCAGATCATTTGATTGACTTGAGTCAAACTTTTGATCAACTGGATAAATACCAGATGAAGCTTAACCCGACGAAGTGTACCTTTGGAGTACGAGAAGGAATGTTCCTCGGATACATCGTCAACCAACGAGGTATTGAGGTAAATCCAGAAAAGATCAAGGATCTTTTAGGGCTGCGATCCCCGACGACGAGGAAAGAAGTGCAGAGTCTTACCGGACGGGTTGCAGCACTCAACAGATTTGTATCCAGAGCAACTGATAAATGCCTCCCATTCTTCAAAACACTGCGAAAAAGTTTTGAGTGGACTGATGAATGTGAGAAAGCCTTTCAAGATTTGAAGAAGTATTTGGGAGCCCCACCATTGTTGTCTAGGCCAATAACTGGAGAGAAGCTGTACTTGTATTTGGCAGTATCAGAAAATGCAGTTAGCTCGGCGTTGATCAGATTGGAGAATGGAGTCCAGAAGCCAATTTATTACACAAGCAAGGCCTTCCGAGGTGCGGAAATCAGATACCCAAAGCTGGAAAAATTGGCACTGGCATTAATTGAAGCAAGTAGAAGAATGAGGCCATACTTCCAGGCCCATACCATCATTGTGTATACCGACATGCCGTTAAGACAAGCCCTTCACAAGCCAGAAAAATCAGGAAGATTGATGTACTGGGCAATAGAGCTCGGTGAATATGATATTGTGTATGAACCCAGATCATCGTTGAAGGGGCAAGCCGTGGCAGATTTTATAGCAGAGTTCACATACCCTGATACCCCCGAGGAGCAAAAGGTGCTTGCTGACCTACCTGTGGACGATACAGGATCAACAGACACAGATCCAGACCAACCAAGGTTGGTAAAAGGACTTGTGGATGTAGAAAAATCATCATATTCAAACCCCGACCAACTCCGGTTGGTAGAAGGGCGCGAACAAATGACCAACGAGGAACGAAGGATACCCGGGGATGATGAAAGAAAACAGATGATATTTCACCGAGGAACTCTAACAGATAAGAAATTTGAAGACGAGTTACATACATGGAGATTATATGTAGATGGATCATCTTGCACGGCTGGTTGTGGAGCAGGGATTGTTTTAAACTCTCCAGATGATATTGACATGGAGTATGCCTTGAGATTCCAATTCAAAGCTTCCAATAATGAGGCTGAATATGAGGCTATGATAGCAGGTTTTCATTTGGCAAAAGTTATGGAGGCACGACAAGTAATTGTTTTCAGTGATTCTCAATTAATTGTGAATCAAATGATGGGAATATATGCAGTGAAGGGAGAGTTAATGGTGAAGTACCATGCAAAAGTGATGGAGTTATTGACAGAATTTGATGCTATTCAATTGGTGAGGATACCGAGAATGGAGAATGCTAGAGCAGACGCATTGGCCCGACTAGCGTCAGCTACGCGCACCGAGCTGCGAAGAACAATACCAATTGAAGTATTAGAAAGTCGGAGCATAGAAGAAGATCTGACGGTGAAGATTATTACCCTTGATTTAGGACCATCTTGGATGGATCCTATCAGAGCATACATTGAAGAAGGAGAATTGCCGGAGGACAAACTAGCTGCCAAGAAATTGAAGTATAAAGTTGCTCGGTATGTGTTAACTAATGGTGTTTTGTATAGACGAGGAATTATGGCAGGTTTGCAGAGATGTGTGCATCCATCAGAAGTCAAAGAATTGATTGAAGAAATTCATGAAGGATCTTGTGGTGCTCATGTAGCAGGTCGGACACTTTTGCAAAGGGTAATGACACAGGGATACTACTGGCCGACGATGAGGGCTGATTGTATAGCCTATGCTAAGAAGTGTGACAAATGCCAACGTTTTTCCTCCATCCGAAGAACTCCACAGGCATTGTTGACACCCATAACATCACCTTGGCCATTTGCCATGTGGGGAATTGATCTGGTTGGACCACTGCCGACGACCCGAGGAAGGTTCAAGTATCTCGTCGTGGCAGTAGACTATTTTACTAAGTGGGTGGAAGCTGAACCACTAATTGATATGACGTACGAGAAGGTGTATCAGTTCATATGTAAGAATATCATTTGTCGATATGGTCTCCCCCACGCTTTCATCAGAGTCCATGGAACGCAATTTGATAATGAAGAATTTGCTGCCTATTGTCATCAGTCGAACGTCTTGAAGTTTCATTCAGCACCAGGCCATCCCCAAAGCAATGGACAGACTGAGGTGACGAATAGAACATTACTAAATGGGTTGAAGAAGAGGTTAAGTGAGGCTAAAGCAAATTGGATTAATGAGCTACAGTCAGTTTTGTGGGCTTATCGAACAACTCCCCGAGCAGCAACAGGAGAATCACTATATATGCTAGCATTTGGAAGTGAGGCTGTGATACCTGTCGAGTTGGGCCTACCAACACACAGGGTGTTAAATTTCAATTCTCCGATCAGTGATTTGATGAGAAGACTGGATTTGGATATGCTCGAAGAAGTCAGAGAAGAGGCAGCCATTAGGAATGCTGCTTATCAACAACGAACAGCTCTGTTTTACAACAAAAGGGTAAAGAAATGTGATCTAAAAGAGGGGGATTATGTGCTAAAGAAGGTCATTCAGAAGCAGAATAAACTGGAAGCAAACTGGCATGGACCTTACCGAGTTACAGAAGTTGTTCGACCAGGAACTTACAGAATAGCAACTCTAGAAGGAGAGGAATTTAAGAACGCATGGAATGCTGAACACCTGCGCAAGTATTATCAGTGATGTCAAATGTAAAGCATTTCTTTCATTATGAATAAAACGAGGATGTTTCGCCATTTTCTTTCTGGTTGAAAGTTTTTCGGGGAATACTAGTGTAATACACTACACAACAAAAGTGCTCTAAGGAGCCAACCTCCTTTGGTTAGGAGGACAGCTCTAAGGAGCAAAAGTGCTATAAGTAGCCAACCTCCTTTGGTTAGGAGGACAGCTCTAAGGAGCAAAAGTGCTATAAGTAGCCAACCTCCTTTGGTTAGGAGGACAGCTCTAAGGAGCAAAAGTGCTATAAGTAGCCAACCTCCTTTGGTTAGGAGGACAACTCTAAGGAGCCAAAAAGTGCTATAAGTAGCCAACCTCCTTTGGTTAGGAGGACAGCTCTAAGGAGCCAAAAAGTGCTATAAGTAGCCAAAAGCTTTAAGGAGCCAAGAAATATTCCTTTGGTTAAAAGGTGTACACCAGCATGATCAACTACGGTTGGTAAGATAAAAATATATTCTTACATCACAACTTATGTTGGTCGAGAGGTAACATTATTACAAAAAGTTCTTTGAAGAGCAAAATATTCAAAAATACACCAAGTATAGTTGGTCGGGGATAAAAACCCAATAACTGTAATTGGTCGACTATAGTTGGTCGGGGATAAAAACCCAATAACTGTAGTTGGACGACGAGGAAAAATTATTGATCTTAGTTGGTCGGACGCATTTTTATATTGAACCAAGTATAGCTGGTCGGGGATAAAAACCCATCAACTGTAGTTGGTCGACAAACATTTTTTACCCACCTTGGTTGGTTGGAAACAGTTTGAACATTTTTACTCATTACTTTATTATTAAGTGATCGAGAAACATTACTAATACTTGTAACTTTTTATTAAGTTGCTTAATGAACAATATTATTGTTATCTTTTTAACAGATACATATGTACAAATATAAAGGTGTTTGATAAACACAAAACAATAGCAAAATTGGCAAACAGAAAATGAAAATCTTTTCATTAATCTAGAATAAATTACAAGTTACATAAATGTACTAACTGTTACATTGAAAACCTATTCTATTGGTTTCTTTCCTTTATTTTGTGAAGCAGGCTCCTCGCCAGCAGGAGGATCCTCTAGGCAAAGAGGAGAATTGATGAAATTAACATCCCTGAGCATTCTGACGTTCATCACAGAAGGTGTATCCAAGAGATGCTCAGGACGAGACAATTCAACCTGAGAATGAAGGCTATAATCGCCAAGGTATTTTGAAATCAAGCTACGAGGAATGGAACGAGCTGGGATCCATGCCATGTCCAATTTGAAAGGTGGTACAGGCAGGTCTAATAATGATGGAGCATGATAGTCCCATAAAAAATGCCCTTGCTCCAATTTTAACACACCCAGTGCGTTTAACCATCCTTGCTTGTAACCTTCATTGTTGGCATGTTCAATACGAGCATCCAGGTGAACAAGGGCTTCATTGTATCCTGCCATCCAGAATTCCCTTGGCTGTTTATGGAATTGGAAGGTTAATCTATCCAATTGTTCATGAAGGCTTTTGGCAAAAATATCCTTATTATGCAAGGCAGATTTCGTCGATGTAAGCTGATCTTCCAGAGACAGATTTTTATTGGACATTTCAGTCAGAGCACGGTCTTTTACTTTCAACTGGAATGCTTGAGTTTCCAGAGTAGACTGAGTGCGAGCCTCTTCAACATTTTGGCTGAGGACTCTTCCTCGCCCCTGAGAACCTCTTCCTCGTCCCCGAGCAGTTCCAGAAATGGTAGATCTTCTTAAGTCCTCCAGCTCTTGCCTTAGTTTGGCGTTTTCGACCTCTAAGAACGAGAAACCTTCATCAGTAACTGGTACTAATGCAGTGGAAGAGGAGGCAACAGATTCATACTGAGCCAATTTTTTCTGCAGATTATTATTTTCTTTCTCCAGGATCTCGGCAATCTGCCTGCAAGCTTCAACTTCACCTTTTAGGGTCCTTTCCCTAATATCATATCCAGCAATGATCTTCTTATGGCCTGTTTCAGAAGAGAGCTGCTGGTATCTATTTTCATAATCCTAGTGCAATGAAACCAATGAAGCATTGTGTTGATTTTGGAGATCCTCTATGGAACCATGAAGTTCCTCGATCAGTTCGTAATACGCCACATTATTGGCCACAGATCTATCAAGCAAATCCTTCAGATACCGGTAAGCCTCAACTGCTTGTTCTGAGGCACCGTGACCAAGGATGTCAACAATCTCCGATACACTTAGGTCTGTATGACCAGCTTTATAATAGCCATTGCATTGTCGCATCAATTCATTATCAGGAGCAGATATCAATTCCATTCTGGCCAAAAACTAATAAAGAAGAGGAAGCAGGAATTAATAAATAAGAGCAGACAGAGTATCAACAAAGAAGAGAAACGAAGATGTATTTTATTAGATCATCAAAAAGTTACATTGTTCGATTACAAGTAAGGAAATATAGAAATGATACCGAACAACTTCACACCTTTTCCTTGTCCCCCAAGACTTTCTCGGGAGGCTGGGACGAGGAGCTCGGTTGCTCGGTGGTAAGAACGGTTTGATCAGCAGGAATCTTCTCGGGAGGAGGAGGCATGGAAGAAACGTCCTCGTTGATAGAAGGTTGAGAGGCAGAGATTAGGTCACCCGTAGCTATAGAAGATTCATCTGAGGCAGGCTCATCTTCTTCTTCTTCCACAATTGGTGGAGGAGGACCGGGGAGATGTTGTTGGAATAACTCAGAATCATCTTGGACCTTCAGCTCTTGCAGAGCAGTTACCCAGCCATCATGGAAGTATTTCAACTCCCCATATTGGACTTGGGATGTCATTGCAGCTATCCCTCTCTCCCATCCTTTCTCCCAACCAGCACTGAAATGTTTCTTGATTGCAACTTTTCTCCTCGACTTCTCCGAGGAGAGCTTCACCTCCAATTCCTCTTTCTTGACCTTGATATCTCGCAGAGTAGATAATTCTTCCTCTGCCTTCTTCAACTTATCATCAGATTCCTGATGTTTAACCTCCAAACCCTTAACTTTCTCCTCCAAATTCTTGGAGGTTTCGGCCATTTTCACCTTCTCAGCCTCAACCACAGCTAATTTCTTCTCCAAAACAGCTTTTTCGTCAATATGCTGTTGACGAGATCTCTTTAAAGACTGGGTCAAACCCAAAAAAGCATCATCTACACAGGACGAGGAGCTTGAAGCTTTGATAGCCTCATCCTTCTTCACAATGTTATTAAAACAATTCACCAGCTGAAAGATGAGAGAAAGAGCAAAGTCAATACAAAATGCAAGCTTTCAGAGAAAGAAAGAGAAATCATAAGTATGAGAAACTTACTGAAGCAAGGTGACGAGCAACTAGGGATGTCAGCGTATCCCTAGGAATTCTTTCATCAAGACCATGGACCTCGGGTACAACCGTGCTCATTGCAGAGCTTGGAAGAATGATGTTTGGAACATCAGTACCACTAGCAGGTAAAGAAGAGGCAGTTTTAGCTGGAGTAACCAAGGATGATTTCCTCAATCTCTTCAACGGGCGGTCAGAACCTTCAACCAGAGAGGTCTTGGTCGGGGAGATTGTAATTACATATGCAGGAGCATTTTTCTTGCTCGGGGCCACTGGGGGCTTCTCGGCAGCTTTGGAGGACCCAGCATCTACTTTTTTAGTCCCTTCTGGGACATCAGTTTTGCCTTTCTTGGCTCCAACAGCAGAAGAAATTTCATCAAATAGAGCAGGAGGAGCTCTTTTCTTGCCCATTCTTTGAGATAAAGGGATATGAGAATCGGAAGATGAACCTTCTGGAGTTGAAGCTGGTTCAACAGGGCGAGCAGTATAAGAGGTTGTGTAACTCCTATACTGTAGCAAATATGACGCAGACCTAATATGCTCGTCAGCAATCGTCTTATGCAAACCCCAGATAAGTTTCAGATGTTTAATATTCACTTCTGATTCCTTTGGAGTTTTTCTTTTGCTATCAACTGCAAATAGATACATAATGAAATATCGGTCATACATTTTATCAAACATGATGAAAGCATAATTTTATAAGTAAAATAAAATGAAAAATAAACCTATCCCATTGCCATATGGGGGGCATCTGGGACCGTTGTACGCTTCATCCCCAGCTAAAGGCGCATGTTGCCAATTTTTTATGATCAACCCATGCTCAAAATAATCTCTATTTGAGTCAGGGAGATTAACTACAAGAGCCCTATTCAGATACCTAGTTTTTAAATAATAAATATTATCTAGAATAGCCCATTTATAACAAAACATAATTTCAGGGATCCCAATACGAGTCCCATGAGTTAGGTTTAATTTGTGCACCCCATTAATTATTCTCCAAGAATTGGGGGCTATTTTTGCAGGAACAAGATCAAAATATTGACAAAACTCAAGACATAATGGGTTTGGTGGAAAGGAAAAACCACATTCAGCAACAAAAAGACTGGGGAACCAATGTCCCTCAGCCAATCGAAAGTAATCTAAAGGCTCAGAAAGAACCTCTAGAGTTACCCACGAAGGAATGGAAAAATCAGAACGGAATTTCTCAACAGACTCCACAATATAAACCATATTGAATAAAAGAGATACAGAAGAAAGGAAGAATATCTTACAGAAAGAAAGGAGGTATGTTGGCAACGAACGGAAACAAGGATGAACGCACAAGAGAGAAGAAGAGAATAGAAAGCTTGAATGCAGAAAATGGAAAACGTAGACGACGGTATGGTTACCAAAGAAGTTTAAATACTTTGTATTGGGAAGCGGTGAAAGAAATGATTACCAAAAAGAAACTACTGAACTTCCGGCGGCTAAAAGGACAAAAATTGCACGAAGATCGAAGCGCTTATAAAAAAGGCGGAAAACAGCGAAATAAGAAGGAAATTTGAATACAATGTTCCTGAAACCCAGGAAGGTCATTTAATATTGCCATATACCGAGAAAGAATGTTACATACTCCTCAAAATTCGAAATATGAAACATTGGGGGCTTCTGTTGATACCAAAATTAATATGCTGATGTGGACGAATAATACGAAGACACGTGTCAATCTACGTGGCACAATAGCAGCGAGGAAGATCATTTCCCGACCAACCATGCTTCTTTCCGAGCAACGAGAATACACCGAGGAACTCTATCATACCGAGGAACTCTATCACACCGAGGAACTCTATCACACCGAGGAACTCTATCGCACCGAGGAACTCTATCGCACCGAGGAACTCTAACGCACCGAGGTACTCTAATGTTCCGAGGAACTCATGATCAGCGAACAGCTATGGCGGTCCGAGCTGCATCTCGGTCGTATCATTAATTGCCAGATAATCAACAGTTCAGATATTCATTGAATGCTTATATTCTTGGCACGCACTCTGCATTAAATGTATTACCCTTTCATATGTATGTCATTTAATGTATCGAACCTTTCATGTACAGCCTCAAGGATATAAATACCTTGTATCATCCTCATTCAAAGGGGACCGGAATTTCTTGAGAGAACTTGTAATCAAGAATTCCACAAACACTCAGCAATAACATAACAGTGGACGTAGGCTTTATTCCTAGCCGAACCACTTTAAAAATCTTTGCCTTATTTATTTATCTGTGATTGAATAATTAGAGCAATCTAGTTTTTTACATCAACAGGAAGACACATCCTACCGATCATATCAGGAAATATCTCCAGACGATGATTCTATGGAGCACTAATGGATGGAGGATTTATGTGTCGAATTTTCCCCTCCAGTCTTAGAGACACTCCCTAAAAGTGATTTAAAAATCTACCTCATTGATCGATATCTTCCTTCAAGCAACTGACTGAATCCTTCATATCCAGATTCATTAGTAGAAGCACCCATCCCAAGCGGATAGACTCATTTCTGATGATGAAGAAAAATCCCCTCCGTGAGTACGCTAGAAGAAACTAGATAGTGTACAATGAGACAAAGGATTGCACCTAGCAAGTAGTAGTGACATCCTTCAAAATAGGCATATTAAGTGGTTTCATGCTTTACCAGTCCCTTACTAAGCGAGAAGCCATCATGATCGATGACCTGATGGCTAGGATCGAAAAATATGCCATGGTCGAAGATACCATGACCAGAGTTGCCCAGGGTGCAGAGCAAAAAAATCATCCTAAGAACGGGGATAAGGAGGGGGGAATAAAAAAGCAAGCAGAATGGAAAGCAAAAAGGAATCGAGAAAAAGAATCATGAGAAATCATTCAAGGCAGTTAACACTGTATTCTCCGAACCAATTTATAAGATCTTTTACAAGATCAAAGGGCAGTAGTATTTCAAATGGCCCAAAAAGATGTTCAGTGACCCAAAGAAGAGGAACCCAACACTGAAATGTGCGTATTACAAAGATTATGACCATAAGACCGAAAACTGCAAGGAACTAAAGTCCCATGTCAAGGAGCTAGTACAAGATCATTATTTAAACAACTTCATGAGAAAAAGGAAGGTGCAATGCAGTCGGTGCATGACCATTGACCACACAACATATTGGAGGATGATATGGTACATGAATTTAAAATAATCCACGGGGGGCCTAAGATCAAACAATGTCTTGGAAAAATGTTTGGGCGATGAGTCTGTAGTTATTCATGAAGCATCAAACACAAGACAAATGAAGGGGAACACCCTCAGGATGGAAGTCAATAAGATCACGAAAGTCATGGAAGCGTCTCAAATTAATCCATCCAATCCCATTGAAGGAAAACTTTGATGACCAAAGGACATTAATTAGATAAAGCACATCATTTTTACCGATGATTATTTGGTCGAAGCGAGAACCCCCTACCCCGATGATTTTTTCATAACTCTTTGAGTTTCTAACTAGGATGTGGATAAGTCGTTGGTAGACCAAGGGAGTTCCTCAAAAGTTATGTACCTTAGAATATTAAATCAGTTGAACTTGTGTACATAAGACTTGCAGGAATCCATCGTCCCATTGGTCGAATTTACAGGAAGAATGACCATGGCCCTGGGAAAGGTAGTTCTCCCTATCCGAGATAAAGGGATCTCTAAGCTTATTGAGTTATTTGTGGTGGATATAGACTACCCATATAATGCCATCCTTGACAGAGGATGGTTACATGCTATGACGGTTGTACAATCCACCTGGCATCAGAAAATAAAGTACATCACTAGAAAATGAGTCATGAAGATACGCGAGAACTAAGCCTTGGCCAGAAAATGCTTCATAAAAGCCATTTGACCTAAGCATGAGAAGAAAAAGGAAAAAGTAGTAGATCCAAAGGAGGGGCACAATGCCTTCCAAATAGCAATAAAAATATGGGTGGCCTGGTGTTGAAGGAACCAGGATTGTATTTACTAAAAGTGTGATGGAACCCCTACAAGAGGTAGTATTTGTTGATAATTAGCTTGAAAAGAAATTCCAGATCGACAGTACACTCAATGAACAATAAAGGAAATATTTGTATGCTTTCCTTAAAGGAAACTAAGATATGTTTGCATGGAGGCCATATGACATGCCGATGATAGATTTAAAAGTGATGTGTCACAAGCTCCACGTGGATTTACTGCATCTACCAGTGTCTTAAAAGGTGTGGCAAACTGTGCCCGATAAAGCTAAAGTTATTAAAGAGGACGTGGGGAAATTTATGGAGTCAAAGTCCATAAAATAAGTTCAATTCCCCAAGCGGTTATTAAATCCTATAGTCATAAGAGAGAGCAACAAAAAGTGGAGAGTCTGCATAAACTTCGTTGATTTAAACCTTGCATGCCAGAAGGATAGTCTTCCCCTGTCGAAGATAAACCATTTGGTTGATGCCATTGCTAACCATGAGCATATGAGATTCCTCGACGCTTACTCTGGGTACCACCGAATTCCTTTGTTTGCTCTCGACCAGGAAAAAGCTCGTTCATTACTACCCTGGGGCTATATCGCTAGAAGGTGACACTCTTTGGATAAAAAAAAACTGGGGCGACCTACCAGAGATTTGTAACAAATATGTTCAAGGAGCAATTACGAGATACAATGGAGGTATATATTGATGACATGCTTGTAAAGAGTAGGAGGAAGGGGGATCACTTTAGAAACATGGCAAAAACTTTTGAAGCGCTTTGTTATTACAAATTGAAGCTAAAAGTGACGAAGTACTCTTTTGAGGTACAATCAAGAAAGTTCTTTGACTACCTAGTCACTAAAAGAGGTATCGAGGCAAAACTTAACCAAATTGAAGCCATTAGGGAGGTGCAGCAGCCCAAGACTGTGTAAGAGGTACAAAAGTTAACTGCCATGCTATCCGCCCTCAATCGCTTCATATTCATGTCCTTAGAGAAGTGACGACCTTTCTTCCAAGCACTTAAGAAAGAAAGGAAGGAAGGAAGTATGGAGCGATGAATGCACCCAGGCACTTGAAGAAATAAATAATTATCTAAGCAAACCACCACTGTTGACCATTCAAGACGTTAGAAGCCCTTTATACTTGTATCTGGCGGTGTCCATTGGCTTTGTTAGCTCAGCCTTGGTTTGAGAGGAGAATTGGGGACGGACTCTAATTTATTCTGTGGGAAAAATATTGCTCAATGCTGAAAAAGATACCTACTATTGGAGAAGCTCACATACACACTGGTGATATCCTCCAGAAAGTTGAAACAATACTTAGAGGAAAGCACCATCATCATTTTAACCTCCTTCCCTATGAAAGAAATTCTTAAGAAGGCTAACGTAACTGGAAAAATGTCTAAGTGGTCGGTAGAATACGGGAAGTTTGATATTCATTTTTAGCCTAGTTACTTGATCAAAGTGAAAGTCATAGCACACTTCACCGCCAAAATTTTCAATTATCAAAAACTATAAGAGATTGGAAAAGGAAGTATAGTATCTATCTCATAGCCAATTGAAGAAGGAGATAAATGGGTATTGCATGTTGATGGAGCCTCAAATTCTTCGGAGGAAGGATTGGGGATAGTACTGGTATCCCCAAAGAAAATAGTTATCAATTAAGAAATTTATTTAGGATATGAAGCCTCTAATAACTAATCTGAGTACAAAGCCTTGCTCGACGGATTGAGAAAAGCACTCTCATTGGGAGCCGACCACCTTAATGTCTTTTATGGATCAAAGCTGGTATCAAATAGATATTGAGAGACTATAACACCAGGGATAAGCGCATGGCCGCATACCTTGTGGAGGCCTAACAACTAGTCCCCTAATTTGTGCATGTACAAGTGCAACAGTTCCCAAGAGGAACAATAGTCCTGCTGACGCACTGACCACACTTGCTTCAACCATAAAGGTGGATATAAAATGGACGACTGAAGTGGAATACCTCGAGCAGCCTAGTATCGATATAGGGAAAGTTTTTGAGCACGTTATAGTCATCAATAGGACCCTGAGATGGATGGTTCTAATCATGCATTACCTAATGAAAGATGCCCTGCCAGTTGATAGGAAAGAAGCGCATAAGGTACGGGTGAAATTTGCTCATTTCTACTTAGGAAAAATAAGAAACTTTATCGATGCTCTTTTTCAAGGCCTTACCTCCAATGCGTTCACCCGGACGATGTCGAATAGACCCTCTATGAGCTTCATGAAGGGGTATGTGGGAGCCACGTAGGGGATATATCGTTGGCATTTAGGGCAATGAAAGAAGGATACTAGTGGCCAAACATGCAAAAGAACACAATTTCCTGTGTTCGAAAATGAAAGAATTGTCATCTCTTCTCACCATTGGTGCATGATAACTAGGCTTTTTATATGTTGTCGTTGTCTTCAAAGCTAAGTTAATAAAAATCCATTGAATTACCTATAAAAATTGTTAAACAACTTGTATTGTGGTAAGTAAGGGTATTAATCCAACTTTAAAGAGTGACACATGCTAAAATAAGGATAAAGGCAATTCACTTTCAATTATATTTTTTTAAAATTTTCTTTTAAAACAATTTTCAAGGGTTAATGAGACTAAGTAACTAAGTGACAAAAAAATGAACAAAATCAAACACTAAAATTAGAGATAAAGTAAGGTAAATAAATGTGAGAACAATCAAAGAGTGGGACTACGTCACATATTCTAGTTATTTTAATTAATTAATTCAATCATTCGAAATCTCCCAAGTTAGTGTTGAAATTAGAAGTTAACTCTCGTCAAAAATTCAATTTTAACACTAACCTTTTTAGAAAATTAAATTCAACCCCCCATAACTCTAGAAAACTAGGTCTTAACTCGGCGCGATGCGCCGACTCTCTTAAAATAGTGTATAATTATATATATAAAAACGCTATATATTATATTTAAAAAAAATGAGATTGGTTCATCATTTGTAAATCCTCTCATTAGCAAATTCCTCACATGGTTATTTCTTTCTACAGTGCATAACACAATTGACACAAATTATTTCTTTGCAGAAAGTGGGTTATAAAAATTCATTGATTTCATTTTACGATCCTTTCGGTTAATGGGAGTTATTAAATTTTAAAAATATAAGGCTAGCTTAAATATAAGAAGTGGTGTTACTAATTCTACCTGAACAAAACATTCGTGATAGTGCAGGCGAAGCAAGCCAGCAGCTTGGCTAATATTACTCACGTAAACCCTCTGGAGTTCGTTTCTTACAACAGATTCCTTCTAGGATAGCTAGTTTCAAAGAAGTCATATGAAAGTCCACTCACAACTGGTGGTAGGCTTTAAGCCTCGGACACATAGAAAAAGTGGGAAGATAGTAAAAGAAAAGATATAAGTAAGAGTACAGACCTTATAGAAGCCATGGTTAAGTTTCTATCTCTCTTTTGGTATTTAAGGACGGATTATGGGATTCCAAGAGACAAAGAAAATGAGGAAGAACTTGAAAAGCCATTTCTTAAAATGGGAAAAGAAAATGAACCAAGAAGTTGAAAAGATCACTTTAAAGTCTTATGTGATTACGTGGATACCTTTGTGATTGAGCCTCTTATTAGAGTACTATATAGATTAATCGGGCATCCACATGTCAATCCTCTCACAAGAGACACCAAAATTATATTTAGTTATTAGATAGATTAAACTCCTTTTAATAAATCACCTGCTAGGATCGATTCATCAAAATTCATATAAATCATTGAAAATAAAATTTAGAGTAGAAATTTAAGGAAGAATACCACACTTGAGAAACTTTTATCTCTAGTTCGATTCTGAAATGGGTTGGTGTAAATTGAAAGGTGAAGGATCAAAATTAGCATTCAAAGGCAACCAGTGGCCTTCAGGAAGGGCACAAAAGTCATAAGGACCATCAACTAATTCTACTGATAACCATGGTGGGATTTGATGTTTAAGTCTAAATTCTTCCAATGTTTTCTCATCAATAACGTACCCCATGTTTAAAGATCACAAGCTCAATGAAAGAACTAAACAAAAGAAAAGCGGAGAAGAGGGAAACGAAGAGAAAGTTTCTAAGAAATTCCTATAGTGAAGTGAATAAAGTGATAAGATCTTTTTTGAATGATTGAAGATTAAATGGTTTTCAAATGAACTGGAAAATGGGCAAAAGAGTGGGAGCCGTAACCTTGTAGTTTAAAGTGACCTTATGATTCCCTCCAAAAAATTGATAATTACATGCATGTGATAATTGATAAAGTGGCAATTTACTGCCAGATAGAAAAAAGGGGTAATGTTGACCAGAGTACCGCTTGAAGCACTTAACGATAATAAAATCCCTTAAATTTAAGGGATATTTATAAGACTTCCCTTCTATCAAACCAACAAATACTTCAACATGAAAACTTGTCAAATTCATTGGTCGACCAAGCCACAATAAAGCCCAATAAACTCAAAGCAACACTGAGCTTTGAGGGCAATTGTGAGGACCAGAGTTACGATGGCACATGACCTACACGTGATTAACATGGCCCCACAAGTTCCTTGCGTACTAAGTCAATTGAGAATTCATGTCACATAGGACTCCCACATTTATATCCCTTGGGCCGGCTTATATTGATAAGAGACGGGTCTGAACTCTTAGGCAGAGATGTTAATAAAGCTTAGGAGTATCTTAAACTCCTTTATAAATGTAAACCCGCCCCTCTAGAGGAAGGGTATGTGAGACTGTAACGTCGAGAAGTACTATAACTCTGTCGACCTATTCTTTATGTTAATAAAAGAGAAGCCCGAAAATCCTATGGGCTTAGGCACATTGCTAAACCACGTATATGTGCAGTGTACTTTTTGATCGTCCCCTTTGAGTGTTTTTTTCTTATTTACCTTATGTGCCTTGAATGTGAACATTGTAAGAAACTACCACCTACAATAATATATGTCCAAAAAGCATTCATTTTTATGGTTTTGGATCAAGAATCATCTAGTATATATCATAATGTAATTATTATTCTTCAATCACAAAGACATTAACTATATGAATATGAATTCTTGATATAAAACTAAAGAACAAAAAATTGGTCAATTAAAGTTAGAACTATGAGATCTTAACTAATGTATCAAAAATTTATGTGATTGATTATATGTTAGAGATTTCAGGCTAAAAAATAAGAAAGCTTAGGTTTCCAATATATAACTATGACCATAAATAGTTATTATAAATATTTCGTTCAAAAAGTAAAGAGAACTTCAAGTTTTCGATTTAAATGTTAGGATCATTGAGTTAATGGTTAGAACATTAAGTTCTAAATCTAGTATTTTAGAATGTCATGTTCCTATGATAAAATTTTAGAACTTCACATTCTTTTGATTGTATCACGTCTATAATTTGATCCAGTAAATTATAACTATAATTTTTATTTTACGTCATATGCATATGAATCTTCAGGTTTTTATAAATTATAAAACTAAAATCTAGGACTTTAGGTCCTAATTTAAAATAATTCACAAAGTATCTGGTGCGAATTATGTGATATATAGAACTTCAAGTTTTATCATTTATGTGTAAAAACTCATGGTTATACACAAATAGTTGAAATTCAGGTTCAATACTGTTAATGTCCAAGTAGGTTAAATTCTCTGCCCTTTTCATCAAAACTTCAGGTTTGATTACGGGTAAAAATGTTCAATAATCTTTCAAACTAGTGCCAAATATATATATCGACATTGAATTATGATAATTCAATTTACTTTTTAAAAATAAGGGCCTTATTTTTTTTACATTATCTACACATTACCGATACTCCAAACTAAGTAAATGATTAGAATGTGAAAATAAGTCAAAAAACCATTAAAAAGGTAATTTAATACTTAAAATAGTGGAAAAGTCAAGAGATAAAGTTTTAATGATGAAACCATTAATAAGATATTGAAGGGACCACTAATCATTAAAAGAGTATGTAAAAATATATTTCATTTGATAAATAAAATAAAAACTAAGGAGGTGAAAAATCATGTTTAAATATTTAATTTATTTGAAACTAGTCCCCCCAAAAATATATATTTGGAACTTCATGTTGAAATTAGAAATAATTATTTTGATAATTTTAATATTCATACCCTATGAATAATCAAACTTTAAGTTTTGATTAATGGTATATTTTGGTTTGATCTTTAGGTCCAAATATTTCAAATAAATTAAGAATTTTGGGTCTCAAATTTATTTTAAATAATTAAAAAAATATATCTCAATCACAACTAATAATTAATGAACTTCTAGTCACAATAAGGATTAGGAATTTTAGGTAATAAATTAATGATGATTGGGGGATTTCCAGTCCATACCCCATTCAATTAGACAATAAAAATTTCAAGTTTTATAGTGATATACATTTTCTATAAGACTTTAGGTCCAAATAATTCAAGAATCTCCTACCCTAAATTTGAATAATTATCGTGGAACTTCAGGTCCTAATATCAGATATTTGAAGGCTTTATGTATCGACACCAAATTAAATTACTATATTGGAGCTTCAGTTTCCAAATTAAAAATATTAGTTAAGAAGTGGAAGTACAAAGGGAACTTTGGGTCTCAACTTTCAATGATAATTAAGAACTTTGGATCCTAATACAAAATAGGAAATTTTTTATTCCAAATTTTAGTTATATCATAACTTATAAACAAACATAGGAGCCATAAAAGAAGTTCCCAAAATTAATCAGTCGAACTATAAACATGCAAAATTTTAATATTAAAATGGATCAATATGAAAATAATCAAAGTTTAATAAATGAACTCTTAGCACCCAAAAAAATATGGTCAATATATAACTACTTAATCACAACTAAAGATATATTATAACTAATAAAATAATTATCATTCATATTTAGTTAAATTGCCCATACTTACCTAACATGTATGTAGAAGAACAAAAAAAGTTATCACCTTGTGAGGATAAAACTTGAAAATGTTCTTACTATGCTTTACATCTCACAAAGCACCAAATGGACACGTCTTCAAATTTTTATCGCTGGCAATTTTGAAATACTAAAATTCAGAGTTGACAAAGTTCCACTAAATATATGAAATCATTCGTGATGATACCATCTATATAATATAAATTGAGAGTGAAAGAGAATAAGCGATACTAGAATTAAATGGTAGATTTTTTACTCAATAATATGTAAATAATGGGAGGATGTGGTGTTTATTTATACACATGGGTCACCTCCCCCCTTGTTTCATAAAATCAACGTGGGACAAGTCACACTCTCTTTTACAAGTAGACTTGCACTAATAATATTAGGTCTCTTTTGGTACACATTAAATTTGGGTGGAATGTCATTCGTTCTGAACAATTTTAGGAAGTGCAAGATTATTGCGTTTAGTATGAGCTTAAGTTGTATGAGAATATGGTCCGCAATGGAATCAAATTACCACCTCGATTGGTGGAATAAAAATCTATTCAATATATGTGGGATTCTTACTTTCTCAAGAGAATCCATATATATAAATTTTTGTGAAGATAAAAATACCTATAAAAATATTATATTATAAAAACAACCCTTAAAATCTAAATATTATTTTGTGATTACAAACTGATTATATTGGTTTTTATTTAATTTAAACTTGAACAAATTTTATTTATGCATTTTTTTCTATCCATATGAAACAATTTATTTACTTATTCTTCCATAAACACATGTGATTCTATATTTGTTAAATGTTTGATTTTTTTTTATTACAAAAAAATCATATGGTGGTTAAAACATTTATAATTAGTGAATCGTTTAATTGTGTTTTATAAAATTTCCAAAATAGATCAATTTAATATGTATATATAGTAATAAAGTTTCTAAAGGTTATTATCAGTATATATTGTACATTCTCATGTCACTTTTCATGCATGCACCATACACTAAGTTTTTATTGCTAATAGGAATTTCTTAGCTAACCAAAAATGATAGAAAAAATTCAAAATTATGGTAAAAGGTTTACTATTAATCACTTTCTCGGCAATTACAATTCATTCAAAATATTACGGCGTAGCAAACGGTACCTTATTTACAACATTATTCAATCCTCGGATTATTGATGCTTTACCAAACTAAATTATTAGTCCTAAAACTAAAATTAATTAACACCCAAAATAAATGAATGTTATATGACTAAACAACCTTACCTTTTGCACTTATCCATTCCTAGAGACACAATACACTACTACAAATCGTAACTAAGTCACCCATATGGAGAAAAATGAAAATTATTAACTCCATAAATACTGGAGGCTGATCAGGCAAGGCAGGTTAGCTCATGACTAAGGCTCATAAACCGAGAGATGGGATTTTCTTAAGGGTGCTTATCCCTCTTTGCAAAAATGATTATAATCGATCAATAAAGACCATGATTTCGTTATGCACAAAATAAACAACCATTTATCTCTCTTTAGTCTCTTGAGAGTGATATATATGTATGTGTATGCATGTATCTTGTGTGTAAACGGTGTTGAACCCTATGCATATCCTTCTTTTTTATTTCTTTAGCTACTACTGCTATTTTTGCCAATGATGATGCATAATTGGACATATCTATAAGAGGCAGTGATGATTATGGATAGATTTTTGAGAAAATTTAGCCCGTTTCATGGTGGGACAACTGAGTGGTTTTGTGGGAGATTTTGAATTCATTATTTCATTAATCGCTTATAGGCAACTATTGTTCCAACCATGGTGGTATCACATTCTTTTGTCTGATCAAATACAGATATGAGCGTCATCCTTCTTTAAATATTACTTTAGGGATTTTTTGCAAAACAAAAAGATTAATTTTATGTTTGTATATGTTTTTAATTTCGAGGTAATTAAATTATGGTGTCAAAAAATCTGGGATATGGGGGGTGCCCATGTACCACGATAAATGCACAGTAATAAATAAAAGATAGACAAGGATTTACATGGTTCGACCATGAATGGCCTACGTCCATGGGGCTACTGCTGTGTTCCATTAGAATGATGAGAGAGTTTACATGAATGTGTTTCTCTAGTTTCTAAGCCCCCTTTCACAATGGGGGGTGTCCCCTTTATATAGAGTTAGGGGTTACATTAGGGTTACAAATATGGATGAGTCCTATCTTCATGGAGTTTGATTTGACTCAGATACTGCTCCTCGGTCTTCTGGTTTATCAAGGACTCTAGTCGCCCCTATCTTGTTGGAGCGTCTGTTGCTCGCCATCTTGATCGGGGTGCTCACCACGTGTCATCCTATTATGTAGGCATATTTTTTGCCCCTATAATAGCCCCACAGGTTGCAGTTCAACTAAGTTGATTCCGAGATGAGCTGGGAGCTGGTCCATACTCTCTTTAAGCGTGTGTAGTTGTCGATGTGAACTAGACTGGCGTTCTTTGAGTTGTCATTCAACTTTTAAGCCTTCTTTGGTTGACCTTCTTACTTTTATAAGTTTTTAGATGAATGCTTGGCTTGAGTTGAGAGACGTTCAATTTGGTATGGGAACCAGACTCGAGAGTGTCGAGTTGCCTATGTACCCTCATGGGATCAGGTTGAACGTAGTTCGTTTTTCTATTTTATTGCGTGTCCCAATTCGTGAGGCTGACCACAAGCCTGTTAATAATTCGTTTACTGAGGATTTCATGAGCGTGCATAAAGTTTAGGGCATCTCCCTGTATTTTGATCTTATATGGTCCATTTGGTGAGGCCTACCATAGGCCTATGTGTCGAGCCTTGCTCGAGCATGTACCTAGTCGGGGTAAGACCCTGCATTAGGTTTTTCATATGGTCCAATTGGAGAGGCCGACCAAAAGCCTATATTACGAGCCTTGCTTGGGCATGTACCTAGTCGGGGTAAGACCCTATATTAGGTTTTTCATATGGTCTAATTGGAGAGGTTGACCAAAAGCCTGTGCCGAGCCTTGCTCGAGCATGTACCTAGTCGGAGTAAGACCCTGCATTATGTTTTTCATGTGGTCCAATTGGAGAGGCCGACCAAAAGCCTATGTGTCGAGCCTTGCTCGGGCATGTACCTAGTTGGGGTAAGACCCTGTATTAGGTTTTTCATATGGTCCAATTAGAGAGGCCGACCAAAAGCCTATGTTCCGAGCCTAGCTCGGGCATGTACCTAGTTGGGGTAAGACCCTGCATTAGGTTTATAACATTATATATGCACTCGGTATGCTTATTGTACTTAGGCCTTTTTTGCAAGTCAATGTAATATCAATTTTGTTCACATTTTTCCATTTTCTAATGCCTCGTATGTAAATATCCGTCCATTTTACCTTTTAGGTTGTGCCATCACACTTCCTTAGGCCTAAAAGACGATGGAAAAAATGCACCCAGTTTAAGGGCCATCCACCTGTTCAGGATTTTAACTGACTAACATAGATGGCGACCAACCTGAGTTGGCTTTTTGTCTAGGGATCCCCTATAGGGATTTTATTATTACCGGGGCAACTCGCGAGGCCATTTGTGTTTGTAGATGATAAAGGCCCAAGGACTTCCATAACTTAATTGAAACAAGAAATATAGTTATTGTAATTAAATCAAGCTTAGTCCTGATCATCATTTGGAAAACTTATACGAGTTTTAACCATGTTGGCATCCATCCTCTTCTATTTTGCTTTAAATTTTGCGATGAATCTGTTCAGGTGTCATAGTTTCCATGGAGACCCCAATAGGACTGTGAAGAGAAGATTGACCGACCGTCCATCAAATTATTTGATATGTATAACCGAGATGATAAGTATGCTCGATCGTTCCACAGGGCATTGTTTTGTTGAACAGTATCGCGTTGATCGTTCGTCGAGATGGATGTGTTTAAGGATTATCTTGCTCATATAGCTCCATGTAATGTATTATTCCTCGGGCCACACTTATTCGTCGGCCATGCATGGTGGTTCCTGGATGCTTTGGAAACTCCATATAGCTCGTACATCTTAAGAAATTGATATGAGTTCAAAGCATCTTCGTGCATAAATGCGTTCAGTTGATATGGCATTCAAGAAATGACGTTCCTCTGGAGTGGATTTCTTAGTGCTGATGACGCCCTTTCGACTTCAATAAGCAAAATTTCATCGCCCAGTGATCGCCGATCACCAGGGGTTGTCCGACGATGTTCCTGATACATTCAGGCTGGTCTAGTGTTGCTACCAACACATTCTGTTTGTCCCATATGTTAACCAGTAGGAAGACTGGACATAGGATTAGAAGGAATGTGTGGGCGTTTGGTTATGATAACCCTAGTTCGCAGGTTAGTGGGCCAAAAATTCTTAAAGCTGTAGACCACGAAGTATGTTGGTGGAGATGAGAAGCGAGTCATTGTTGAACCATGAGATCATTGGTCGGAGTAGACAAAGAGGAGTCTGGTGATGCTCGACTTCAATCTTTAGCATCCACGGTTGATTATAATCTTGCTAGATATGTGACTTCCTACACGTTGGATTCGTTCTTGTTGATAAATATAGTTGATCGATGCACTCCATACTGCTTCATGTGTTATTGGATATTTGTTATACAGATTGCCCAACTTCCTATTCGTCGAGGTTGAATCAAATAAGAATTGCATTGCCCAACTGTACATTGGAGCTCGCGACATGATCACATAATGTCGACTATCCATTGAAGCTGAGGATCCGTCGAAGTAAAATTGTAAAGGATCTAGTAAATGTTGTGAACGATCCATGCTCGAGCATCTGTCGGAGCATTGATAAGATAAGTGACGCCTGAGCATCCGTCGAGGCAAAAAGGACCGAGCAGATATTACAAACGATCCTGCATTGTTAGTGAAAACTAACTTTCCAATAAATGTAATGTCGATCATTAATCGACTGTGCTAACTATCTGTCGGGGCTGAATATAAGAATTGTCCTAACCAACCGTTGGTTGAGGATGAAATGCATCGTGTGTGGCAAATATCTTCAGGACTAAATATATAGAAATATTTTTCCGATCATTTGTCGAGATGAACCTTGAATATGCCTGATCATCCTTCAGGTCAAGAATCATATAGCGAGATAATCAATACTGAAATTGAAGAAATATCAATTCTCGAGCATCTGTCGATTATCACAAATAATATTGCCCTAGCATTTGTTGGGTCCAAAGTGGTGTATCATGCTTGACCATCCGTCGAAGCATTAATAAAATAAGTGGTGCCTAGCTCGTCTTTCGGGGCAAAATTTCACAGGTCCGAGTGGATATAGAGAGCGATCCGTGCTCGAGCATATATCGGTGCATTAATAATATTTCCAAGAGCTTAAGATTGTGGCCGAGCATTCGTCGGGACTGAATCTTGCACCTGTGGAAGTTAATAAGTTGCTCGACCATTTGTCGAGGCTAAATCAAATAGAATTTATCATTCATCAAAATCTCATGGGGATGGACGTGCCCAAGCATCCGTCGGGGATCCGCTAATTACTAGTAAAAATATTATACCGACCATCCATTTGTATAACCAATAATAGTTAGATGACAATATTGAAAATTAAATAATCGAATAAATGACGTGAGGGCTATATAAATGCGCCCCACTATTTATGTGAGCAAAATAATTGTAATAAAGTCGAATAAAAGTTGCAAAATTTATCAAATATATCCAGATGTACGACATGGGGGTTAATTCGGAATTTTTGCAAACAGATCTAAGCAAATACTCAATTGTGAGTTGGTTTCAAAAAATTATTTTTATAGAAAATTTGTGTAGTGACAATTGGGAAGTATGCAGTATAAATAGCCCCCTGCTGACAAATTTATGATGATAAGTATCGTGAGCATAATTTGTGAGCAAATAAAATATTATGAGACAGAAACGAACATTGCACAAATAAATGTGCGTATCCATCAACTGGGGCTTCTCTCTATATAAGAGTTATCCTGACCAACTGGATATGCCTGATCGTCCTTCAGGTTGAGAATCATAGAACCTGAGCATCAGTCGGGGTAATAATAATTTTGCCCGAGCATTTGTTGGGTCTAAAGTGCTGTAGTTTGCTCGACTATCCGTCGGAGCATTAATAAAATAAATGGTGCCTGGATAGTCCGTCGGGACAAAGTTGTACATTATCGAGTAGATATAGTGAGCAATTCGTGCTCGAGCATCTGTCGAAATATCGATGAGATTTCCAAGAGCTTAAGATTGTTGTCGAGCATCCGTCGAGACTGAATCTTGTACCCGTGGAAGTTAATAAATTGCCCGACCATCTGTTGAGGCTAAATCAAAAAAAGTTATTATCACGAGACTGATTTATTTAGTCAAATAAAATATGGTATGCGGTTGCTCGACCACGTGCTGAGGAAAAAATTCACTGTACCGTATGAATGTAATGATCGATCCAATGATTTTTATGATAAAAATCCCACTGAGATAACCATGCCTAAGCATCCGTCGGGGATGAGCTAAATAACCAATAATTTCCTCTTGTCGAGATTGAATAGTTGTAGCCGAATGACAATATTGAAAATTAAATGATCGAATAAATGACATGAGTGTTATATAAGTGCGCCCCACTTATTTATGTGAGCAAAATAATTTGTAATAAGGTTGCATAAAAAAGTGCCAACTAAAATCGTTGTAACAATTGTAATTTAGTCACATGGTTCCTCAAAAATTTTTCAAAGAGAATTGAGCAATGCAAAAAATAGTCAATTATATCTCAAATGTAAGACGTAGGTTTAATTTAGAATTTTTGCAAAAATATTTGGACTCCAAGCAAATATCCAATTAAGTTGGTTTCAAAAAATATGTTTCCACCGTAAAGTTCTACAAAAAAAGTCAAATGTTGGTTTTGGTGACGTAAGAATGGTTGGAAACTCGTTCACTGTTCCATCTGTACGCGAGAAACCAACTTCTCAGCACTTCTGCTGTTTTCTAAGATTTTGCCTCCAAAAACAAATCACCAGATGGTGGCGATCTTTCCTCTGACATCTTGATCATCGCACAGTAGTTACCGACCACCAGGGGTGGTTTGGTGAAGTCGTGGTCGCCGACCAGCTGATGTTGTTGCCGAAGAAAACTAGCCCCAAACTGTGTTATAACATTTGCATGGGGCGAGCTCGTCACTGCTCATCCTCACCACCGACCAGCTGATGTGGTCGTCCTTGCTCATTCCTGTCGCCGACCAGATGATGGTAGTCACAAGTTGGTCGCCGACTACCAGGGGCTCCAGTAAATCCCTCGCTGGTGCTCGATCGAAGAGATATTATTGGGCGGTGATTTGTGGCTTCACCGACGAGGATTTGGGACACGGACTGGTTGTTATTTTTGCTGCCGATGTGTGATAATGGTTGTCATAAAGTGGTCGCCGACCACCAGAGGCTTTCTTCTTTGCAAGGTGTGAGTCGACCAGCAAGGACGGAGTTGCCGAGGAAATCTCAGAAAGAGGTCGCCGCCCACTAATACTGAAGTCTGCCGAAGATTGTTACCTGGAATAAAACTTGGGTTCTTTCTTTTGTAGCCGACCAGCAAAATTGGTTGCCCAGTGATCTTCGATCACGATGGGCTGTCCGATGAGGTTGCTGATTCATTCCGGGTGCCGTATTATTGTTGCTGACCCGTTGTTTGGTCTAGTGGTGATCTCCCTCGAGGTCGTCACTGCTCGTCCCTGCCTTCAACCAGCTGATGGTGGTCAGAGGGGAGTCCCAGGTCACAGTGGCCAAAAGGGAGATCGGAAGAGGGATAAAAATTATTCCGTGCCTGTACTTTCTCTGGTCGTCGGGTTGGAGTTTGGTCACTGTTGATGTAAAAAATTAGATTGCTTCTAATTATTTGATCACAGATAAATATAATGAGACAAAATTATTTTAAAGTGGTTTATCCTTGTGAGAATGGCCTACGTCCACTGTTTCTGTTATTACCGAATGTTAGGAATTCTCGATATATGATTCTATCAAAAAAATTTCCCTCCCCTTGAATGAGGATGATACAATGTATTTATAGCCCTTCGGCTGTACATGTGAAAGGGTAAACAATTAATGCCCTTTAAGAGTATACTTTTGTATGATGAGCATTCAATGAATAGTTGAACTGTTGATTATCTGGCAATTAATGCTTATGACCGAGATGCAGCTCGGACCGCCTTAGTTTCTCGTCGTCCAGGAGTTTCTCGGAGCAGTGGAGTTCTTCGGAGTGATGGAGTTCCTCGGAGTACACCTGTTGCTCGGAACGTCTGACTTGATCGGTGAGTAAAGTTCCTCGTTGCTGTAGAAATGTGCCACATGTCTTCTTGTGATTCATCCACGTCAGCATATTAATTTCGGTATCAACAGAAGCCCCCAATGTTTCATAGTTCGAGATTTGAGGAGTATGGAACATTCTTTCTCTAAATATAGCAATATTAAATGACCTTCCTGATTTTTAGGAACGCTTCCTTTGTATTTATTTTTCCTTCCAAATTCGCAGAATCCGCCTTTTTGAATTTTTATAAACGCTTCGATCTTTGTGCACTTTTTGTCTTTTTAGCCGCCGGTAGCGTAATAGTTTCTTTTTGTGTAATCATTTCTTTCACCGTTTCCCGAGGCAAAATATTTAAGTTTCATAGACAATCCCATCGTCTTCTACTTTTTCCAATTTCTGCTTTCGAGTTTTCCATTGTCTCTCTCTTTCTTGTGCGTTCATCTTATCCTCCGTTCGTTGTCAACAGATCTCCGTTTTTTTGTAAGATCTTCTTCCTTCTTCTTCATTTCTTTTATTCACCATGGTTTATGTTATCGAATCTCTTGAGAAATTCCGTTCTGATTTTTCTATCCCTTATTGGGTAACTCTGGAGGATCTTTCTGAGCCTTCAGATTATTTTTGCTTGGCTGAGGGACATTGGTACCCTAGCCTATTTATTGCTGAGTGTGGATTTTCTTTTCCACCAAACCCCTTGTGCTTAGAATTTTGTCAGTATTTCGATGTTGTTCCTGCAAAAATAGCCACCAACATATGGAGAATAGTTAATGGGGTGTATAGGTTAAATCAAACTCATGGAACTCGTATAGGAATTCCTGAGATTATGTATTGTTACAGATGGGTTGTTCTAGATAATGTTTTTTATTTAAAAACTAGATTTTTGAATAGGGCTTTAGTAGTCAACCTCCCTGATGCCAATAGGGATTATTTTGAACATGGGGTAGTTATTAAAAACAGGCAACACGCCCCTTTGGTTGGAGACGAAGTATTCCAAGGTACCAAATGCCCTCCCTATGGCAATGGGATAGGTTATTTTTATCATATTTTATTTCTGAAATTGTGCTTTCATTATGTCTGATAAAATGTGTGATTGATATTTCAATATGTATTTGTTTGCAGTTGATAGCAAGAGAAAAACTCCAAAAGAAGCTGAAGTTAATATCAAGCATTTGAAACTTATCTGGGGTTTGCATCGGAAAGTTACAAACGAACACATTAGGTCTGCTTCATACTTGTTACAGTACAAGAGCTATACATCATCCTTCACTGCTCGTCTTGTGGTCAGCACTAGTGAACCAGTATCAATTCCTGATGACTCTTCTCCAGAATCTCACACTCCCTTGAGTAAGAAGATGGGTAAAAGAAGAGTTCCTGCTATCTTCGAGGAGGCTGCGTCTGCTGGAGAGGGAAAAAGAAACAAGACTGATGTCCCAAAGGGGACAAAGAAAGTAGACGTGGCTCCTTCTGATGCACCTCAAAAGGCTGCCGAGAAGCCCCTAGTGGCTCCGAGCAAGAAGGATGCTCCGAAGGAAGTGATCACCATCTCCCCAACCAAGAGTTCTTCCTTGGTTGAATCTGCTGTAGTGCCACCGACGAGACTGAAGAAATCCTCCTCGGTCAATTTGGCTGAAACCATCCCCCAGCTCCCAGTTAGTGGTGCTGGTGTTCCAACTATTATTCCGCCGAGCTCTGCTATGATCTCGGTGAAGACGTGGATCATTCCCGAGGTCCAAGGAATTGAGGAGAATATTTCTCGGGATATGCTTACATCCCTGGCTACTCATCACATTGCTTCAGTAAGTTTCTCTTATTCTGAACTTTCTTTCTTTTCATTATTACATATATCTCTGTGCTGAATTGTCGTTATTTCCTTTTTTCAGCTGGTGAGTTGCTTTAACACCATTGTGAGGAAAGATGAAGCGATTAAGGCTTCCAGCTCCTCGTCTGGAGTAGAAGATGCTTTACTGGGGTTGACCCAGTCTTTAAAGGATTCCCATCAAAAGTATGATGAGGATAGGGCTGATTGGGAGAAGAAATTTGCTTCGGTTGAGGCAGAGAAGGTGCACTTTGCTGAGATCTCCAAAGGGTTAGAGAATAAGGTGAAAGATTTGGAGGGGGAAAAAAGTATGCTGAGAAGCTCAAGAATTTTGGGGAGCTTGAAAACAAGTTGAGAATGGCAGAGGAAGAATTGACCCTTCTGCGGGACGTAAATCGCCAGAAGGAGGAGGTGGAAGTTAAGTTGAAGGCCACCGAGGATCTTCTATTTGAGAAGATCTCCTCAGAGAAAATGAAAAGAAAAATGGCAGTGAAGAAGTCCTTCAACATTGGCTGGGACAAAGGATGGAACAAGGGGGTAGCAGCCATGATGTCCCAAGTGCAGTATGGGAGTCTAAAGTACTTCCGAGATGGTTGGGCTGCTGCCTTGCAAGAGTTGAAGGTGGATGAGGGCTCTGAGCTGTTTCAACAGCATCTTCCTGGTCCTCCTCCAAATATTGAAGATGAAGAAGAGGACGAAGTTGCCTCTGAGGAGTCTTCAATGGTAGTGGGTGATCAAATCCTTGCCCCACAACCCATTCAGCCTGTCAACGAGGATCATTCATCTCTGCCTTCTCCCTCTGAACAACTTCCTGCTGCTGCAGTCCAAATTATTGTTCCCACCGAGCAACCGAGCTCCTCGTCCCAGCCTCCCGAGAAAGTCTTGGGAGACAAGGAAAAGGTGTGAAGTTGTTCGGTATTTGTTTTATTTTCTTTTGTCATCTATACTTCGAACATTGTACTTTTATCTATGATGTAATAAAAATGACCTTTCTCTGTTCCTCTATATTGTTGATCTTATGTTTGCTTTCTTATTAACTCTTGGCTTCTCTTCTTTACTAGTTTATAGCTAGAATGGAATTGCCGTATGCTCATGATAAAACTCTACTCAGATAATGTAATGAATATTTTAAAGCTGATCACACTGACTTGGACAAGTCCCAGGTTGTAGACATCCTTGGTCGAGATGTTTCAGATCAAGCAGTTGAGGCCTATCAGTACTTGAAATGTTTCTTGATCGTGTTGTAGCCAATAATGTGGCTTATTATGAAATGATTGAAGATTTACAAGGTACTCTCGATGAACTTCAACAGCAGTATAAAGAGTCTTCAGCTCTTTTGCACAAAGGGTATGAGAAGAAAATTAAACAACTCAGTGCCGAAAAAGGCTATGATAAGATGCTTGCTGGCTATGAAGTGAGAGAGAGAACGCTGAAGACAGAGGTTGAAGAGCACAGGCAAATCGCTGAGCTACTGGAGCAAGAGAATAATAATCTGCAAAAGGAATTAGTTCAGTTGAGGTCTGCTGCTTCATCTTCAACTGCCTTGGTACCTGTTACCGATGAAGGATTCTCCTTTTTAGAAGTTGAGAATGCTAAGTTACGAGAAGAATTAGAAACTTTGAGAAGAGCTGGCCCCTTAACTGCTATTCGGGGATAAGGTAGAGGTTCTCGGGGATGACCAAGAGTTCTTCGTCCTACCATTGAAGAAGCTCGTACTCAAGCAGCCTTGGAAAACCAAGCATTCCAATTGGTTGCAAAAAACCAAGCCTTGTCTGAACTGTCCAAGAAAGTCCAAAGTCTGGAGGGGGAACTTGCTGCTCAGAAGTCTGCCTTGGAGCATAAGGATATTTTTGCTAGAAACCTTCATGAGCAGTTAGAGAGACTAACTTTCCAATTCCATAAACAACCTCGTGAATTTTGGATGGCAGGCTACAATGAGGCCATCTGTCATTTGGATGCTCGCATTGAAAATGCTAACAATGAAGGCTACAAACAGGGATGGTTGAATGCCCTAGGTGTACTGAATCTAGAGCAAGGTCATTATTTATGGGATTATCATGCCCCTGGGCTGATCGACCTACCTATTCCTCCTTTCAAACTTGACATGAGTTGGATCCCTGCTCGGGCCATTTCTCGTTGCTTGATCTCAAAATACCTTGGTGACTATAACCTTCATTCACAGGCAGAATTATCTCGTCCTGAGCATTTACTATATACACCTTCCATAATGAACGTCAGAATGCTTCAAGATCCTAACTTCATTAATTCTCCCCTTTGCTTGGAAGATCCTCCCGCTGGAGAGGAGCCTGTTTCAAAAGCACAAGGAAAGAGACCGATAGAATAGGGTTCTTTGATGTAATATTTGTTTATTCATTTCAAATTGATGTATTCATTTTTGTACTTCATTTTTGGATTCAATGAAATACATATAATTTTGTTTGCAAATGTTGATTGCTATTATCCTTACAAAATGTTTTTCATTTGTGTATCTCTGTTAAAAAGATAACAACGTTTTGTGTTTTGTCGACCAACTGATTATCGACTAGCTTGACTGTTAAAAAGATAACAATATTATGTAATTTGCCGACCAACTGTAGTTGATTAAAACTTGTTGTCAACTATCTTGCATTTGTAATAATCATTTGGTTGACCCAAAATAATGATGTTTTGTTTCTCGACTGATTAAAGGTTACAAGTGACAAAATTTTTAACTTTAAAATATACCCGACCAACAAGGGTTGGCATCTTTTGCTTTTCTACCAATATAACTTGGTGAATTTTTTTTCTTGACCAACTTTGGATTGTAAAATATATTTTTCTTCCAGAGTTGGCATTTTTTTCTTGTTCTTCGTCGACATCCTTTCTTGCCCTTTTACCAACCTAAGTTGGTCTGAGCTCGAATTTGATGATTCTGTTATGTCCACTTGCCCTTTTTCCAAACTAAATTGGTCTGAGCTAGTGTATGCCTCCTAACCAAAGGAGTATGGTTTCCTAACCAACCGGAGCTGGCATTTTTAGGAATGTCATTCTCGCCCTTTTACCAACTTAAGTTGGTCTGAGCTCGAATTTGATGTCCACTTGCCCTTTTACCAAAATAAATTGGTCTGAGCTAGTGTCTGCCTCCTAACCAAAGGAGTATTTACTGCTGAACGACGTAGTGTGTAACACTAGTATTCTACGAAAAACTTTCAACAAAAGGAGAGAAGATGGCAAAATATCATCGTTTTATTCATATTGATGGAAATGCTTTACATTTTACATCACTGATAGTATTTGCGTAGGTGTTCAACATTCCATGCATTCTTAAACTCTTCTCCTTCTAGAGTTGCTATTCGGTAAGTTCCTGGTCGAACAACTTCTGTAACTCGGTATGGTCCATGCCAGTTTGCTTCCAACTTATTGTGCTTCTGAATGACCTTCTTTAGCACATAATCTCCTTATTTTAGGTCGCATTTCTTCACCCTCTTATTGTGGAATAGAGCTGTTTTGTAAAGGACAATCCCCGGGGGATTTCAATAATTATCACAATTAAAAAAGTTTAATTTCCTTTTTAAACAAATAGATGCGGAAGCGTTGAATACAAGTGATGGTTCAACAAAATAACAAGGCCGGGTTTTAATATCTTAAGAAACAAATTAAAACAACATAATTCAAGTCCTAGAATTTGCCTAAGTCATAATTAACAATTATATCCAAAGTTAGGCGAAACCAAATTAATGCAAGTGACTTGAATAAACCAATTAAATTAAAGTCCCAATTTAATTTAGTGTGATTGTAAAACCAAATTTTATCTTGAAATTAATCTAGCATGCGTTCTAAGTGATATAAAGAAAGATAAAATAAACAAGGTCACACAACACCGTGATGTACGAGGAAAAACCCACTAACGGAAAAAAACCTCGGGACGGCCCTAGCCTCAAATCCACTAAAAACGGTATTACAAAATACAAGACAAAAGACTTACTTCCTAAACTCGAACCCTCTCAAGCCGTGATGCTCCTTCTTGTATCAACCTCCAATTAGCGGATAACCAACGGACCTCCACCGTGGTCTCGGAATACACCGATAGGACTTTAAACGGTCACCGTCACCCGAATATGGAGCCTTTCTCCAAACGGGTAGAATCTCAACAAAGGCCTTCTTTGTGATGGGGTGTAGAAGCAAACCCGAAACGTCTCTTGAATTCGGTAGAGAAAACCGGTGCCAAAAACTCCAAGTAAGGATATGTATATATAGAACTTGGAATAAACAACAATGGGTGTAAACTAGAGTGTGTATGAATTTTCCATTAAAAATTAACACTCAAAACTTGAACATTTTCCCTAAATAAATTTGCTCTCAAACTCTCTCTAAGAGATGGATATGGAATGGAAAAGTTAGAAGGAAAAATGTGTTTCCCTTCCCTCATAAGGCTGGAAAAAGTTGGTTAAAAAACAAGTGGGGATCATGGGAGAAAACTGCCAAAAAACTGCTCAAAACTGTTCCCGCCTGGCATTCTTGTTCGAACGACTTTGACTGTCGTTCGAACGAGGTTTCTAACGAGCGACCAGCCTGGGCTCGTTAGAACCTCGTTAGATACCTCGTTAGAACGAGAAAGTCGTTCGAACGACTTATCTAACGACTGACCAGTTAGGTTAGAAAGCAGTCTCGTTCGAACGAAGTTTGGTTCGAACGAAAAATCTCGTTCGAACGAAATTTCGAACGAGTTTCAGAAATTTTTTGTTAAATTCTATTTTGGCCCAGAAACATTTATATATATTAATATAAAGTTCTTTTTAAATTATTTCTGAAATAAACATGGCTTTTATTAAACCTAACACCCAAATAAATATTGTTCCAAGCTCCTATATACATATAAATACATTCATACCTTGGGAGCATGGAATCTAAGTTGATGACGTACAAACGAGGCACATAAACTACGACATGTTGATGATGCTTTATACTCTTTGCCGCTACGTCTTCAACAAACACTTCATAGGTCTAAGAATATTACAATAAATACTATCCTATGAATAAATGTTTTTGTCCGGAATTGAGCCAAAACTATATATGGACTCAATTGGAAATTTGTGTCCTTAAAAATCTCCCCCTTTGGCTATTCCGGGACAAAAACCAAACAAAAATCCTAAAGGGCCATCAAGCTCTACTAGACTCAAAACATAACCCGCCCAATCTTGACTCAACCCAAGGATCAAACGCTTTGCCATAGAAAGATGCCGCTTTAGAATAATTCCTGCACACTTAAGCAAACTCATCAAATGCATAGGGAATATCAAAAGTATTAAATGCAATGAATTAAATACTCCCCCTAAATTAATTCTCCCTTAAACACATGACCTACTTAGAAAGACGTCTCCCCCTAAGATAAATCTCCCCCAAACGAAGATACGATAATAATAGGATTAGATACCATTTCTCCCCCTATCATCATTCTCCCCCTTTTTGTGCGGGAATAGGCAAAGGATAAAGAACTAATAAACAACATGTGAAAGCTTGAAGTGATAAGACATGAAAGCATATGGGCAATTGAAAGCAAGGCAAAGACAAACAAATATCATATATATATATATATATACTAGAAATATATCAATGAAGCACTTGCATATATATATATAGATATAAACACACACATGACACAAAATACAATAAGTTTGCACACTCGTATGGCAAAAATGTGTCATATGGAAACGGAAGTGTAGGGGTGTGAACTAGCAACAATTAAATTTAGACCCAAACACTTAAGAAACGTTCACGGAGTTCTCATTTGATTGCAAACTTCATCACAGTTAAATATAACCTCATGTGACAATATAAAGATTGAACTCAATGAACAAACGTACACAATGCATACAAGCCTAGCATGATGATGATTCTACCAACCAAATAGAGTCATGACATTAAAGACAACTAGGATAAACGGACATTGTGCAAACCGTTGATATACCATCCAATTCTCCCTCAATGAGCTTATATATTCTTTTGTTTTTGAATGAATATATCAAACAAACATAGGCCTTGGCAATTGCTTTTTGTTTAATGCCAAATATTCTGTTTTTAGGCCTTTGGATCATGTATTTCTTTTAGATCCAATCAACGGTGGCTTACTATCGCAAAGGATTTAATTCATCCTTTCGGAGCCCTTCCCCGTGCATATATTAATTTATCATGTTTTCATTTTTCGCACAAATCTCACATGCAACGGATTTTGACATGCACTAGTCCTCCTAGGTCATAGATATGTAGATGACTAGATTGATAGGAGAACACCTCAAAAAGCTCAAATATAACATGTGATATTAAGATTTCAAAAGAGCTCGTGCATGTGTGAATAGAGGCATATAGAAATAGAATCCATTTAAACAATACAAAATCCAACTACTCCATATAAAACATGGTAAAGAACATTTTAAGGATTGAAAATCTAAACCAAAAGTTCTAGCCACATGGAAGCGTAAATGATAGGATTCAAACACAAATATATGCCACATAAAGTGTGTCAAACAAAAATACCCACAAAAACAAAATCTTTTTGAGTTTTTAACATTTTTAATCAAAAATAAAGATATATACTCAAAAGACTAAACAAAAACCATTTGTATTTTTCATTAAGCTTAAATGAAATAAATAAAGCACAAATGATAAACAAAAATCTTTTTATATTTTTCAGTTAAATCAAACACAAAATATAATACAAAAAGATAAACAAGTCATGATTTCTAGCATGAGATATGAAAATAGGCAATGACTAGAAAATGACTAAACAAGCATACATTTAGCATATGAATATAGCATGAATTACAAACGCTAAAGTATGCAAACACTAACACAATTATCCTTTAGATTTAGCAAGGGAGGAGGCATGTGTAAGTAAATGAGAATCAAAATCCCTATTTTGTAAGGCAACCAAGTCGGATTTCCTAACCCAAATAAATGAAGAATTACTATCTTGGGGTGTAGGAACGTTAGCTATCGTGGTTACTTTACTATGGGATTTTCTAGGAATTCGTTTAAGATCTAAACAAAATTGCCTAAGATGACCTTTTCGACCACAATGAGTACAAGTAAGAACATGTCGAAAAGATTTATCTAAGGAGTGATCATTAAATGCATTCCTAGAAGATTCTCCTAAAACATTGGTTTTGACTTTAGGGTTAAAATCATTACAAGAATTGAAGCCTAAACCAAAAGTGTCATTTTTAATTTGGACCGTTCCTAACATTTTATCTAGTTTTTCTGAACGACATTCCAAATCAAATTTGACATTACTAGAATCTTGTAATTTATTTTCCAATTCAACAATGTTAGATTCTAGTAAAGAATTACGCTCTTCAAAAGCAAGAAGCTCCTTTTTCAAGGATTCCATTAAACCCCTAAGGCTATCTCTCTCGCCTTCTACATATTTAAGCTTCTCTTGAAGAGTCCTCACATGTGTCCTAAGGTCTTCTATTAAGGTACTTTCATCAATGACCTTGACACTCTCTCTTAAACTTGCTTCTAACTTCAAATTAGCTCTTTTCAATTTAATAGATTCTTTATATAATTCATGAAAAGCATTTTGAAGTTCACTCATATCAACCTCATCTTCATTTTCACTCTCTTCTTCTTTTTCACTCTCACTATCATAAAAAATAAGAGAATCATGTACAATGACCTTGGAAGTGGCATGTGCTATAATTTCATCATCCGATGAGTTCTCATTATCACTCACATGTGCCATAAAAGCCACAAAATTTTTCTTAGTGGGGGATTCGGGCTTCTCTTCCTTATCACTATCACTAAGGGTCGCGTTATATGAAATGGGTCGTTTACCCTCTTTCCTTAGTTTAGTGGGGCACTCAAAATCCCTATGGCCATAACCTTCACAACCAAAACATTTATTAGACTCGTCCCTATCAATATTTTCATTACTAGGTTTAGGGATCTTATCGGCTTTAGAAATCTTCTCATTTTTATCATGTTTAGAAGATTCAAATTTCTTAAAATCATTTTTAACTTTATCTTTGTTAAATTTAAGAAATTTTCTAAATTTATGAGCAAACAAAGCCATATCTTCCGAGTCACTATCACTATCGCTCTCTACTACTTGTTTAACCTCTTTGCGAGCTTTTAAAGCAACGCCCTTTTCAATTTTCTTTTCAGTTTTAGAGGGAAACATATCTAGTTCATAGGTTTGTAAATCACCTACAAGCTCTTCTAATTTCGTAGAGGCTAAAGTGGGTAAAGAATTTAAAACGGTCACCTTTGGAATAAATCTATCGGATAGTGACCTCAAAATTTTCTTTACAACACGGTCGTCAGGTATTTTCTCTCCCAAGTTAAAGGATGAATTGACAATATCAGAAAGTATAGCATAAAATTTATCAAAAGTTTCTTTTTCATCCATTTTGATAGTTTCAAATTGAGTGGTGAGGTTTTGAAGTTTTGAAGCTTTAACGACACTCGTTCCTTCGTGAGTTAATTGTAAAATATCCCAAGCTTCTTTAGCGGTTTCACACGTCATAATACGTCGGAATTCATCCGGTGTGACAGCGCTAAATAAGGCGTTTAAACCACGGGAATTAAAATTTGCTAGCTTAAACTCATTTTCAGTCCATCTATCAACGAGTTTGGGAACATGTTCATTTTCAATTAAATGTGTTGGTGGAGTCCAACCGTTAACAACAGACATCCAAACACGTTCATCGATAGATTTAAGTGCCGATTTCATTCGCGCTTTCCAATACGTGTAGTTTGAACCATAAAAAATAGGAAATTTTGAAAATGGGGAAAAATCCATATTTAGCCAAAAAGTAAAGGATCTTTAACGAAATAATTTATCGTTTTTGGCTCTGATACCAATTTGTAAAGGACAATCCCCGGGGGATTTCAATAATTATCACAATTAAAAAAGTTTAATTTCCTTTTTAAACAAATAGATACGGAAGCGTTGAATACAAGTGTTGGTTCAACAAAATAACAAGGCCGGGTTTTAATATCTTAAGAAACAAATTAAAACAACATAATTCAAGTCCTAGAATTTGCCTAAGTCATAATTAACAATTATATCCAAAGTTAGGCGAAACCAAATTAATGTAAGTGACTTGAATAAACCAATTAAATTAAAGTCCCAATTTAATTTAGTGTGATTGTAAAACCAAATTTTATCTTGAAATTAATCTAGCATGCGTTCTAAGTGATATAAAGAAAGATAAAATAAACAAGGTCACACAACACCGCGATGTACGAGGAAAAACCCACTAACAGAAAAAAACCTCGGGACGGCCCTAGCCTCAAATCCACTAAAAACAGTATTACAAAATACAAGACAAAAGACTTACTTCCTAAACTCGAACCCTCTCAAGCCATGATGCTCCTTCTTGTATCAACCTCCAATTAGCGGATAACCAACGGACCTCCACCGTGGTCTCGGAATACACCGATAGGACTTTAAACGGTCACCGTCACCCGAATATGGAGCCTTTCTCCAAACGGGTAGAATCTCAACAAAGGCCTTCTTTGTGATGGGGTGTAGAAGCAAACCCGAAACGTCTCTTGAATTCGGTAGAGAAAACCGGTGCCAAAAACTCCAAGTAAGGATATGTATATATAGAACTTGGAATAAACAACAATGGGTGTAAACTAGAGTGTGTATGAATTTTCCATTAAAAATTAACACTCAAAACTTGAACATTTTCCCTAAATAAATTTGCTCTCAAACTCTCTCTAAGAGATGGATATGGAATGGAAAAGTTAGAAGGAAAAATGTGTTTCCCGTCCCTCATAAGGCTGGAAAAAGTTGGTTAAAAAACAAGTGGGGATCATGGGAGAAAACTGCCAAAAAACTGCTCAAAACTGTTGCCGCCTGGCATTCTTGTTCGAACGACTTTGACTGTCGTTCGAACGAGGTTTCTAACGAGCGACCAGCCTGGGCTCGTTAGAACCTCGTTAGATACCTCGTTAGAACGAGAAAGTCGTTCGAACGACTTATCTAACGACTGACCAGTTAGGTTAGAAAGCAGTCTCGTTCGAACGAAGTTTGGTTCGAACGAAAAATCTCGTTCGAACGAAATTTCGAACGAGTTTCAGAAATTTTTTGTTAAATTCTATTTTGGCCCAGAAACATTTATATATATTAATATAAAGTTCTTTTTAAATTATTTCTGAAATAAACATGGCTTTTATTAAACCTAACACCCAAATAAATATTGTTCCAAGCTCCTATATACATATAAATACATTCATACCTTGGGAGCATGGAATCTAAGTTGATGACGTACAAACGAGGCACATAAACTACGACATGTTGATGATGCTTTATACTCTTTGCCGCTACGTCTTCAACAAACACTTCATAGGTCTGAGAATATTACAATAAATACTATCCTATGAATAAATGTTTTTGTCCGGAATTGAGCCAAAACTATATATGGACTCAATTGGAAATTTGTGTCCTTACATGTTCGTTATTGGTAAGCAGCATTCCTAATGGCTGCCTCTTCTCTAACCTCCTCGAGCATGTCCAAATCCAATCTTCTCATTAAGTCGCTGATTAGGGAATTGAAATTCAGGACTCTGTGTGTTGGAAGACCCAACTCGACAGGTATTACAGCCTCACTTCCAAATGCCAACATATATGGTGATTCTCCAGTTGCTGCTCGGGGAATAGTACGATAATCCCACAGTATTGACTGTAGCTCGTTAATACAATTTGCTTTAGCCTCACTTAGCTTTTTCTTCAATCCGTTTAGCAATGTCCTGTTCGTCACTTTAGTTTGTCCATTACTTTGGGGATGACCTGGTTCCAAATGGAACTTTAAAATGTTGGATTGATGGTAGTAATCAGCAAATTCTTCATTATCAAATTGAGTTCCATGGTCGGTGATAAATGCATGAGGAAGACCATATCTGCAAATGATGTTTTTCCAGACAAATTGATATACCTTCTCGTAAGTCATATCGATCAGAGGCTCAGCTTCTACCCACTTAGTAAAATAATCCACTGCGACGACGAGGTATTTAAATCTTCCCCTAGTCATTGGCAATGGTCCAACCAAATCTATCCCCCACATGGAAAATGGCCAAGGGGAAGTTATAGGTGTCAACAATGCTTGTGGAGTTCGTCGTATGGAGGAAAAATGCTGGCACTTGTCACATTTCTTAGCATAGGCTATACAATCAGCCCTCATCGTTGGCCAGTAGTATCCCTGTGTCATTACCCTTTGTAAAAGAGTACGACGTGCCATATGAGCTACACATAACCCCTCATGGATCTCTTCAATCAATTCTTTCACCTCGGAGGGATGTACACATCTCTGCAATCCTGCCATGATTCCTCGTCTGTACAAAACACCATTAGTTAATACATACCGAGCAGCTTTGAATTTCAATTTCTTGGTAGCGAGCTTATCCCCGACAATTCTCCCTCCTCAATATATTCCCTGATGGGATCCATCCAAGATGGTCCCAAGTCAAGGGTGATATAATTCATCATCAGATCTTCATCTATGCTCCGACTTTCTAACACTTCAATTGGTATCGTTCTTCGCAGCTTGGTACGAGTAACTGGTGCTAGTCGGGCCAGTGCATCTACTCGTGCATTATCCATCCTCGTTATTATGATCAATTGAATGGTAATAAATTCTGTCACCAACTTCATCACCTTTGCATGACACTTGACCATTAATTCTCCTTTAGCAGCATATGTTCCCACATTGATTCACAATTAATTGAGAATCACGGAATACCATCACCTGCTGCGCTTCCATAGTCTTTGCTAAATTAAGACCTGCTATCATGGCCTCATAATCAGCCTCATTATTGGAAGCTTTGAAATGAAATTTCAATGCATATTCCATATCGACTTTGTCTGGGCTGCTTAAAATGATACCTGCTCCACAGCCTGTAGTACAAGATGAGCCATCTACTTACAATTTCCATATAGGCAACTCGTCTTCTAATTTCTCATCTGACAGAGTTCCTCGATGAAATATTTGTTGCTTCTTTTCAGCATCCCCTGAGTTTTCTTTTTCTTTTTTGATCATCTTTTCTTGCCCTTTTTCCAACCTAAGTTGGTCTGAGCTCGAATTTGATGATCCTGTCACATCCACTCGCCTTTTTACTAACTTAAGTTGGTCCGAGACAGCGTCTGTTATTCCTGTAACATCCACTTACCCTTTTACCAACTATAGTTGGTCTGAGCCATTATCTATTGATCCTGTATCATCCACAGGTTGATCGGCGAGATGCTTTTTCTCCTCGGGGGTATCAGGATAGGTGAATTCTGCTATAAAATCCGCTACTGCTTGCCCTTTAAGCGATGACCTGGGTTCATATATTATATGATATTCACTGAGCTCTATTGCCTAGTACATCAATCTCCCTGATTTTTCTGGCTTATGAAGGGCTTGTCTCAATGGCATGTCGGTGTATACAACTATGGTATGGGCCTGGAAATATGGCCTCATTCTTCTACTTGCCTCAATTAATGCCAATGCCAATTTTTCCAGCTTTGGATACCTGATTTCTGCACCTCGGAAAGCCTTACTTGTGTAATAATTTGGCTTCTGGATTCCATTCTCCATTCTAATCAATGCCGAGCTAACTGCATTCTCTGATACTGCCAAGTACAAGTATAATTTTTCTCCCATTATTGGCCTGGATAACAGTGGAGGTGCTTCCAAATACTTCTTCAAGTCTTGAAAGGCCTTCTCACATTCATCATTCCACTCGAAAGTTTTTTGAAGTGTTTTGAAGAGTGGGAGGCATCTATCAGTTTCTCGGGATACAAATCTGTTGAGCGCTGTAACTCGTCCTGTGAGACTCTGTATTTCTTTCTTCGTTGTTGGAGATCGCAGCCCTAAAAGAGCTTTGATCTTTTCTGGATTTGCTTCAATGCCTCGCTGATTGACGATGTACCCGAGGAACATTCCTTCTCGTACTCCAAATATGCATTTCGTCGGGTTTAGTTTCATTTGGTATTTATCCAGTTGATCAAAGGTTTGACCTAATTCAACTAGATGATCGACACCTTTCTTGCTTTTTGTCAGCATGTCATCGACATAGACTTCCATGTTGTAACTGATTTGTTCAGCAAAGACCTTGTTCATCAGCCGCTGGTATGTTGCACCTGCATTTTTCAAACCAAAAGGCATAACATTATAACAATAAGTTCCCCTAGGGGTAATGAAAGACGTACTTTCCCTGTATTCAGGTTTCATTTTGATCTGGTTGTAGCCAGAGTAAGCATCCATGAAGCTGAGTAGCTCATGCCCCGAGGTATCTTCCACCAGTTGGTCAATTATGGGCAATGGAAAGTGATCCTTTAGGCATGCCTTATTTAAATCGGTGAAATAAACACACATTCTCCATTTATTATTTTTCTTCTTTACCATCACCACATTTGCTAACCAATCTAGATATTTAACATCTTCAATGAATTGCACTTTCTGGAGCTTCTCGACCTCCTCTTGTATAGCTTGATTCTTCTCGGGACTAAATACTCTTCTTCTCTTCTTTACAGGCTTGATCTCCTTATTCACATTGAGCTCATGACATAAGAAATTTGGATCTATTCCTGGCATATCTTCATGACTCCATGCAAAAGTTTTCTTTCTACTCTTCAAGAAAATTATCAACTCCTGCTTTATTGAAGCATCCAACGATGAACCTATTTGAGTTGTTCGTTCAGGATGCTCGTCGTCCAGAATGACATTCTCTGTAGCTTCCACCACCTGTCCTTTTACAAGTTGAGATTCATCTCTAGGATCTAGTGTTTCAATTTCTGTACCTTCATGCCCTTGATAGGTAGTAGTCTTTTTCCTTGATTCCTCAAGCTCCTCTTGCTCGGCAGATGAATAATAACATTCCCGAGCTACTTTTTGATCACCTTTCACAACTCCTACTCCAAAGTTTGTTGGGAATTTTAAGCACTGATGTACTGTAGATGGGACTGCTTCGAATTTCTTCAAACCAACTCTTCCCATGATGATGTTGTAAGCTGACTGAACATTCTTATCCATCACAAAGAAGCATATTCTTTCTATTCGACAAGCAGGCCATGTACCAATGAATATATCCAACTTGATCGTGCCAAGTGGAAAAACTTTTTCGCCAGCAAAACCCAGGAGAGGTCTCTGATAAGGTTACAATTGAGATAATTTTAAGTTTAAACTGTCAAAGCACGAATAGAACATGATGTCTACCGAGCTACCATCGTCTACCGGAACTCTGGAAATCATCACTTCTTTCATCCTCATTTTGATCACCAGAGGATCATCGTGAGGGTATAGGACACCTGCGAGGTCGTTTTTTGAAAAACCAATGACCCGCTTTTCTTTGTTTACCTTCCTCGGACGATCCTCCTCGACCAAATTTATCCGTTGAATATATGAGCAAGCTTGAGCCTCACAGAGGTAAGCTTTTCTTTATGTAGTAAGGTCTCCCCCACCTGCATCTCCACCTGTAATAACATTACAATCAAATGACCCAAAACGTATTGAAAATACCTCACGTTCTAGTTGCCTTGGCTTTTTGGGAAGATCGGGGTCATCTTCGGTATCATCTTCATGATCTCTTTTCTTGTTCTCTTCTACCCGACGAGGAGATCTGGATCTCTCTCTTGCTTGGTCATTGTTTCCTCTTTCGTTTCTTCGATCAACATACTTTGACAATTTTTTCGTCTAATGAGTGTTTCAATCTCATTCTGGAGGGCTATTCAATTTTTAGTCATATGGCCATGATCTTTGTGAAACTCGCAATATTTATCTCTATTCCTTTTGTCAGGTTCTGACTTCATTTTCTTTGGCCATTTTATCTCCTCGTTGTTCTTGATTTCTTCTAATACATGGTTGATACCCATTTTAAAAGGAGTATAATTATCAAATTTTTTCAAGACTTCCCATGACGACCTGTTATTTTTGGGTTGCTTGTCACCACCATTGCCCTTATGCTCTTTCTTTTTAGCTTTGTGGACTTCCACCTTGGTTTCTTTATCCATATTCTTCTTCGTAGCCATAGCCTCCTCGGCATTCATAATTTTGGCAGATTTTTCCATCAACTCCGACATAGTTGTAGGTGGATCTTTAGCTAAAGTGTAATATAACTTATTGGGCAATAACCCACTCATCAAGGCGGTGATTGTTGTCTTCTATTCGTAATCTATAACTTCTAGCTTCTCGTTATTGAAACGAGTTATGTAGTCTCTAGTACTCTCTCCAGCTTTTTGCCTAACGCTTAACAAATGCGCTACTTGTTTTACTGGCTTTGCCCCAAAACAAAAATTCCCAATGAATAACTCGGCCAATTGAAAAAAATTTGAAATCTTATCCCGAGGAAGATTGTTGTACCATATCTGGGCAGATCCAGTAAGAGTTCCCGAGAATGCTCTACATCTCATCTCGTCGGGGACAACATAGATGTCGGCAGCAGCTTGATATTGCTCTATGTGAAGAACAGGATCTGTCTTTCCATCATATTTGGGGGTCACCACAGGTGCTTTAAACTTTGCCGGTGTAGGAATATCCACAATGGCCTAGACAAAAGGTGTCCCTTGAACAAAGGTTCGTTGTAGGGAATTCTTCGCCTTAGCCATTTCTCCCAATCTATCCTCCAATATTTGAATGGAGCCTTTCCATGCGTCGTTTCCCTCCTCGGGCCTATTGGTTCGAGCACTTGATCGAGCTGATGTGGCCTCCTGAGACCTATCCTGACGAGCAGCTGGCCGTGATTGTGCTGATCCTTCTCTCAGATCTGATGGTTGTCGAAAACTCCTCGACATAGCCTTAGGTGGACTTCTATTGTTCCTGGGGCCTAATCGATTGAAAGGAGACACCCTGCTCAATCTTTCCAGGGCGCTAGTCCTCTCTGGAGAGAGAGTAATACGTTGCTCAGTATCTGTGGCCCGTATTGATGAAGTTTGCCCAGGTTGATAAGAGAAATCATCAGATTCCTCATTACGATATGAATCTGTACGCCTGGATCGCGAAGAAAGTAAATGAGTTTGTCTCTGACCACTTCGTTGTCCCGAATGGGCAGGTGCACCACCATGAGGAGTTTGGATGAGTTGCCGCATGGTTTCTTGCATGGCGATCTGACCTTGGGCCAGATTGGTCATTATTCCATCCAGATCCGGAATAGCTGATGGTGCAGATGGATTTGGAAGATTTCCAGCATTTCCAGCATTTCGATTGCTGGATTCCGGATTATCAGCCATTGATATGGATGATTTTTGGTGATTAACGATAACAACAGACGTTTCCCACAGACGAAGCCAATCTGTTGATGTAAAAAATTAGATTGCTTGTAATTATTTGATCACAGATAAATATAATGAGACAAAGAATTTTTAAAGTGGTTCAGCCTTATGAGAATGGCCTACGTCCACTGTTTCTGTTATTGTCGAATGTTAGGAATTCTCGATATATGATTCTATCAAGAAATTTCCCTCCCCTTGAATGAGGATGATACAATGTATTTATAGCCCTTAGGTTGTACATGTGAAAGGGTAAACAATTAATGCCCTTTAAGAGTATACGTCTGTATGATGAGCATTCAATGAATAGTTGAACTGTTGATTATCTGGCAATTAATGCTTATGGCCAAGATGCAGCTCGGACTGCCTTAGTTGCTCGTCGTTCAGGAGTTTCTCGGAGCAGTGGAGTTCTTCGGAGTGATGGAGTTCCTCGGAGTACACCTGTTGCTCGGAACGTCTGACTTGATAGGTGAGTAAAGTTCCTCGTTGCTGTAGAAATGTGCCATGTGTCTTCTTGTGATTCATCCACGTCAGCATATTTAAAGTGATGCCCCTTCCCGGCTCGTCGCAGTGGTACAGTGGCCGCTGATGTACTCTGTTCGCTGTGTGGTTACCGACTAGAAAGGTATTCTCGTGACCTTATTCTGTGATTTATATGCTTGCTGATAGTGTGAGACTTGCTTTATTGTTGTGCTCAACTGGGTGGCGGCCCCAAATCACAGATCAGAGGTGATATTAGGTCGCAGCTCAGAGATGACCGGAAGAGATGACCTAAATATTGTTGGTTCCTTCTTGATTTTACTTTGGCCGTGCTAATATTTGGAGAAATCTCTATGACCCATAGGTTGGTGGAAGGGTTCCAGCTAGGTCTGCCATTGATTTTTCTCTTTGTCTTTCAAAAAATTTCACCACATGAGGAAATCTTGTGTATTAGAACAAATTGTGTAAATGGGGATCAAAATTGACAAATTGTTGGGGGTGCCCAGAACCTGTACATCTCTCTGAAAACATGTCTTCTGGAAAAAATATCCTTCTATTTTGTAAAGATGTGTTCAAGATCTCTTGTGAGAGAGAAACTCTTTAGAGGTTATATCGTGCGAGAAAATTTAGGATATGGGAATCAAGATATGATGTAGCCCACAGACGACACCAAATATGGTGTTAAAAAATTTGAGATATGAGGGTGTTCATGTACCATGATAAATGAACAATAATAAATGAAAGAGAGATAATGATTTACATGGTTCGACCATGAATGACCTACGTCCACGATGCTACTGATGTGTTCCATTAGAATGATGAGAGAGTTTACATGAATGTGTTTCTCTAGTTTCTAAGTCCCCTTTCACAATGGGGGTGCCCCCTTTATATAGAGTTAGGGATTACATTAGGGTTACAAATATGGATGAGTTCTATCTTCGTGGAGTTTGATTTGACTCAGATACTACTCCTCGGTCTTCTAGTTTATCAAGGACTCTAGTCGTCCCTATCTTATTGGAGTGTCTATTGCTCGCCATCTTGACCGGAGTTCTCGCCACCTGTCATGGTATTATGTAGGAATATTTTTTCCCCCACATAAATGTATATCGAAAAACTCGATTATAGGTTTCTTGAATTTTTTTGATGTTTTGCATATGATTCATGTAATTTGTTTATAATTTGTTAGTTTTAGTTGGAGGCGAACATATATTAATACATCTCTTATACCAAATACACCAGTACGCTTACTTTATCAAACGGTTATTCTTTGTTTTCAAAATGGAGTAGAGACCTCTCTATCTCCTTGAAATAAGATTGTGATCCCTTATTCTCTCATTGAAATTGCTGATGAACTCTCTATCTCCGTAAACCAGCGAATGACGACCCCCTCTCTCAATTTGAAACCAATATCTCTTGAAGTAACTTTTAGGGTTTAATTGGTTGTTGTTTACTTTATGGTTTATTTTTTTATGCTGAGTTTATTTGGTTGTTGTTGTTTATCTTAGGGTTTAATTTTATTTTGTTTTGTTTTTCCTTTCCTAAGGTTTGATTTGTTCTGGTTATTGTTTGTGGTTTGATTTGATTTTTTTTTTAATTTAAAGTTATTGGATTGCTAATTTAAGGTTATTGAATTTCTATTGAGTCATTTTTTGTAAATTTCATAGGTTGGTTTAATTTCAAATTGAATGTATAGTTGCCTAAATTTGATAATATGTCTACCTTTAACTAAAAAATTAAATACTTATGAAAAATATAAAATTAAAACTAAAAAAATTCGCCTCGAGCATCCCGCCCCTGAACCTCCACACCTGAAATTTCTTCGAGTGCCCCACCCAAACATAGTTCCTTGCTCCCCCACTGATTTCAACTATAAGTTGTAAAAAGTTACAAAATTTTGCAGTAGCATTCTAATAAATTAGTGACAAATTTAGATCATAAAACTGTTGAGGTTCACATATCATATATGACGTTCTTAATATTTATTTAACTAGTGCCTGTGGTATTTTTTTAAGTAGTACATGTGACTTGTGTGTCCCTTATTCAATATGACTGATTTTGCAATTTTATGAGTAGTGTAAATAAATTTTCCTTATATGTGTATTTTTAAAACGTGATATATTTGTAATACGGGTTGTTTTTGTCGTGAAATATGTTGCATATTATTGGTTGCCATTTCTTTGAAATATGAAAGGCACTAAATCTCTATCCTCACTACAATCAATCTCATCATCTATAATATCCTTGCTTGGGTATATATCATTTTGTGGTTGAGCCTATGTACACATATTTTTGCCATCAGATTACAATAAATTTTCTAATTTGTTTGTTTAATGAAAAAATTTATAATTTTAACCACATGTTACAAACTCCAGCAACATAGGTTGTTTTGGCCTTTGATCATGCACATTATTGCAATGGACCAACACATTGAAAGTTGAGACTATTTACTTGCAAGGTCCCCTTACTGATTGGAATGAACATCATAAAGGCCCCTAATACTTACAGGACCAGGACAAGCATCACACATACTCAAGTACAAAATGAGTGACCTTTTTTGACATTAAAAACTAAAGATGGATATCACTTAAATGATTGTGTACTCGTCTACGTGTGTTCAGGTTAACTGAAGCGACTCAAAAAGCGTGTGTAATGCGTGTATCTACAACTCAAGTGTAAATCGGTCGTTCAAGTAATACCCCAATAAGTCAAGTGTCAAACTCAGGAAATAGGATGGGGATCATGACAACAACTATGGAAAGGTGTCTAAAACTTAACTATCGACAGATTAAGGAAATAAGAAAAGGTGATGAATTTTTCTATGCAAAGTCCTACGAACAAATGAAACTAACTAATGAATGCACTTTAACTAATGAGTTCGAGACTAACTTTTTTGACTTTTAGAAATAAACTATATGAGAACATGGGGACGGAATGCACTCCCTCGAACCGTCGGTAATTATGTTGGATACAAAACTTTCAAGAATAAAATATATAATCAAGAGAAAACCTTAAATTTATCTATGTACTAAACATATGAGGATTTTATTCCACACAATACCTAGTCAAAAATAAATTTAACGCGGATGACAAAATTATCGACACGCGTATTATATCCTTAAATACTCCGGATATCTACGACAAACGAAGTTAAAAGGCCTATAATACTTGTTTCGATAAAGTATCAAACCTCCCAATTTTTTATTTAATTTTATCCAATTTTATATTCATCCATAATACTTAGGCTGGGTCAATATACTCCAACCCTTTAAAAACCTACCTGGACATGGATAGATTAACTACACATATGATTTCTATGTTTAATGAAGACATGATGAAGTAGTTATTGCAAGCGTACTTATAAACAATCACAATACAAAAATAAGGAAGAAAGATTATATAGAGAATCAAGCTTGAAAGAAATAAAGATGAAATAAATAGTTATATTCAAATTTCATGCAAGATAATTGAGTTATTGGTTTTCTCTTTTCTTCTCCCTCTTCTCCTCTTAAAACTATGTTAAAACTTATGAAAAACTGAAGTTAAAGTACCCTAATCCGATGTTACAATGACTTTAGGTCATTTGGAAGTAATTAAAAACTATACAATTCTTGGCTAAAAAAAGGACAAAAATTTAAAATCCGCGAACAGGTCAATCGAACTAGTTTGACCTGACCACGAAACGATTCGCCCAAGAGGAACTTCTGATTTTACTCTTTTGCCCCTGAATTTTCTTCTCATCTTTAAACGTAAGTAGCTTCTTCACCGTAGCTTGGATTTGGGTGCCGTTTTTTTTCCAGTATGCTTGAGGCTTCAAGTTCTTCACCTTTTCTTTTGGCTATGCATTCGGGTTTATACTGGAAAATTATGTAATTGCCCTTGATTCTCCTTGCTTTCATTTCTTTTATTTCTTTCGTTGTTTCGATTTGCCTCTCCTATCCACTTCCACTAAATACCTGTACAACAAGAGAGGAATACACAAATAAGAAATACTTTTCAAATAGTATTAGTAGCATAAATATGAGATAAATCCAGTCTTACGGGACCGTATAAGTGTTAAAATTAAGGGGTTACATATGAAATATTTACGCCGAATCAAATTCCCCTAACTTAGAACGTTGCTCGTCCCGAGCAATGTAATATAAACGAGTAAGAGTTAAAATAAACTTTCAAACAATTTATTGGGATATAATACCTCTTCAGTGGGCAGGAGATTGCATTTAGCGTATGCAATAAGACTTCAAACCCCTAGGTTACCCTAGTAGAACAAGTGGTGTCTCGTGAGGGTTTGCAATGAATTTATCCATATAATTCATTTTTTCAACCAAATAAAGTATCAAAATAATTAACAACTGTAAAATTTTAATTCTAGATAAATAGTCACGTTAAATTTTTATTCAATAGTATTAATTCATAGCATGTGTGTGCGAATCCAAAAATTAAACCGCTAACTTTCACCGATTGATCATTATCTTACTTCCTGAAAATTCGTTTTGATTCAATTTCTCACGGGATGCACACACAAACGAATCACTCAAAATGTGGCTATTTTCTTTCGGTGTACATAGTATAAAAAGTAAATAAAATGGAACACGAGTTCATGCACACAAATTGAAAGATGAAAATATTTTGATAAAAAAATGATCTCATGAACAGTTGGTCATTGGAAAACGGAAAACATAATATTTTATTCGCATCGCTTTGTCTCTTTATTATATTTTTGTGTTTTAGCTCTCCACGCAGTAATTGATTTTATTATTCAGACTGGGTTAGGAATTTTTTTGGTTTATGGTGCATTGGGTAAAAAATGGGATAGTTGGGAAATTCGGAGTTGGAAATTTTTTTCTCGCAATGTTCGAAGGCTCTTTTTTGGGCTTTTGCTCATCCTTTTTTTTCCTTATAAATTTTGTATTTTTCTCATTTTTTTGCTTTTTTTGTTGAGCATTATTTTCATTGCCCCCTTTTATGCACCATTTGGACTTAATTTATGAATTTTCATTTTTTACAACCCTAAGCCAATTGGATTTTTCGAGTTAACAAATGAAAAGGGTAAAAAAAAATTAGGCTCAAATTGGCTTGTAAAAGGATATTATTTTTTGCAACTTTTTATTGTTTAATATTTTCGAATAAACAAACGATGGCCTAACTTCATTATCCGAATTACTCATTACGTTACCAAATGCGTCTCGAGATTAATTTTAATTATGAAACATTTTTAGCACGTCTTCAAAACAACATCTTACTCTTTTTTCATAATCGATCAAAAAAGGATTTAAAGATCATCAATGACTTTTTATCAATGAATTGAACTTTGAGTTAACTTTTGATTCAGAGTGATTTAATTACTCGAAAAAAGTTATTGGCTAAAAATCTCACCGGGTTAAAAATCTCCACACTTATTCATTAGGTCATCAATTTTTGCTCAATTTCCATTTTTGATCAATTTCGGCTTTATGCATTAAGTTTTTACAAATTGAGAATTTTAAAAAAATTTAGTGATATTTTTGAAGAATTTAAATTCTAATTTTTATTTATTTGGGAAAAGATATTTTTGGGTGTTTTTTATACTTTTTCTAATTTTTATGAATTTTTTTAGGCATTTTAAAAACTTGTTAAGTTTTAAAAGACACACTTTTCACCCCCAACTTAGATCATTATTAACCCATTCAAATACAATGCAATAAAAAGGGATAGAGATTACATTGTTCTTAGAAAAGAAAATACATCAATAAAGCAAAAGAACTACATAATAAGAGAACAAAAAAGAGACCATGGATTTAATGCGAAGGCCTGGGAGCATTGCGATCACGGGTAGGGGTCATAGGAGTATCTTGGAAATTGTGAATTGGGACCCATTTGCAAGCGGTACTTGTCGCTTGGAGGCGCATCATTAAGATCATATTGCGTCGATAGTCACTCCTATCAACCTCCAACTCCGTCCTATACTCGGTGATGAACCCGTCAATATGATTTCGCAAATCATCAATTCGGCGATTGATAACCGCCGTTTGACTTGTGCTTTCATGAAAATTGGGCTCGTAATTCGAGTCGCCCGCTTCTTCTTCATCACCTCTAACTTTGACATCATCACCGCCCCTATCATCGCCATCACCTTCCTCCATCTCCACATCTTCGAAAATAGGAGGAGGGGATGGACATGGCGCATTGGCCTCGAGCTATGCTCAATGGAGGAAGCAATGATTGGCTTTGGGACGTGGGTGTAAGTACCTCCTCCGGGGACATGTGCATCATAGAAAAGGGAATAAATGAACCTTGGATATGAAAGAGACATTTTCCCTTCTTTTAATAGGCGGCAACATTGTCTCTTGATGGTAGATATGGTCGAGGCTTATTTGGATATTCTCATTGAGGAGGTGGTAAAGAAAGGTCCCATGGCGGAGGTGGATTATGAAATTATTGGTGGTAGGAAGAGTTGTACCTCAAGTGATTAGGTATAACCAATGCGTTTGGGTAGTTGTCGTACTTAAAAAGTGTCCTTAGCCCATTCCTCCCCAAGTTCCCACCTCTCAATGCACTCTTGTTTGGAGACTGGGGGTCGTTATTTGAATAGGTGTGATGTTGAGGGATAATCACTCCCGCCGACCTCTTCTTTCTTTGAATAATAGCAAGGGATAGGGGCAACCTCTTCCCATGGACATAGGCCTCATATAGGCCCTGGGATTTGCGCACGAGCGTGGCATAAAAGAGGTGCACTACTTGATCATAGACCGAATTGGTGGGAGGATTTAACCATTATCTCCAACCATGACGTCGAAAAAGTGCAGTGATGTCCTCGGGAAGGTCGTCCCATTGGACCTTCCGTTCGATAAATACCACTCGGATGGGCCCGAAATGAACCTCTACCCAATTCCTCTATTGGAAAGAGTGAAAGCCTTCATTCTCGCCTTCATCGAATATTTCAACGGGGTCATATTTTGTGTAGCTAGACATGGTGAAGATTTTGGGGGATGGGACTTTTGAGGAGAGTTTTAGAGTAGAAGAATATGGAAATGGTGTGAGGGAAATGGTGGGATGGGGTAGGTATTTATAGGCGGGGGAAGGGTGGGAAATGGAGGGAAGTTGAAAAGGTTAGGTGGTAGGATATGGAGGGGATGAATTGGTTGTATTTTTTGGGGTGGGAGGGAGTTCAAATGTTGGGAATTTCGAATAAGAGGTGAAGGTAAATGGTGGTGGTGGTGGTGAATTAATGTGGTGAAAAAAGAAGAGGAATGTGACAACCCACCTATTTTAATCGCGGGTGATCAATCCTTTATTAAAATAATCAGAAATCTTATTTGGTTCATTCTTAGCATCACTGTCAATTTTTTTTTAAATTACTGACCACCTATGTTAAATTAAGATGGTGTTAAATTTTATCTTTCATCAACATAACAACATGCGAAAAATAAAATTTAATAACTCATACACAACAAATATAGAAGTCTGAATCATCACACGATAAATATATAAATAATGAATACCGAATAAGCCATTGGTTTAAAATAATAAGTCAAGAGTAATAAACTAAATACTGGTATATCGTCCGATAAATAAAACTAAAATAATGTATCAACTGAAAGGGGGCAACATGCCCAATTGAAACTACTGAATCTATAACATAGTCTAGGAATGAATAACTGAGGTGCCTACTCAAAGTCCCGCAAACCTGCACAATGCTGCAGCTATGCATCCCAGTAATAAGTTCTCAAGCTTAGCGTCTCTGTGGATGGATACTTAAAATGTTTTTGGAAAAATATTTTGGCACGGGTCAGAGCCCAAAACCATTTGAAAAATATTTAGCAAGTAATTAAGATGCAACAGTTAAGTATACATTAACACTTTTCATATTTAAGAGGGTGTCTCACTCTTTTGAGATATTACTCACCCCTCATCTATTGTGAAAATCTAACACTTACGTTCTAACCCAACTAGTTATACTACCGCATCTAACTAGTCATGTTACAACCTTTCTACAACCCTACTCTATCCCGAGTACTTCATTATTTTGGTTCCTAAGTTATTTACCTAAACTTAGTTAATCATTTCCACTTTAATTGATTTCACACTAGTTATATAAATAATACATTCACACTTTGCATTTTTAACCCGCATATAACTGTCTACTCTATTATATACGTATGAATATACAACAACAATCACAATAATGTCCTGTATAATAACCATCCTCCTGAGTAATAACTCACTGGATTCTAGTCTATGTAATACTATCATATCTCAGGTATGCTCACACTTCCCCGATTACCACAAGTCGGACTAGCTCACATCGAACTCGGGTAAAAATATCGCAGACGTAGTTTAGGCGGTCATATTTCCCTAAGAGAGAGACCGAATCATACCCAAAACGCCTCACCTAAATAATAAATCATACAATAAAATATCGAATGATATGATATGGGGACTATACTTTCCCTGCGTTCACTAGCCAGGGGATTCACCCACATCGAACAAACTCCGATAATGTCACTAGAGGGTTATGTATTCACATAAATATCTAACACCATTATTTATAAGGCACACACACACACACACACACACACACACACACACACACACACATATATATATATATATATATAAAATTAAATTAAATTCGGCTATCCCGTGCCTAACACCCGTAGCACTAGCCCATAATCCCCGAGTCCATTTCTCGACTCTTTCTTTATTTAATTTCTCATCCATTAAATAATTAACATAACTTCACTTGCTAATATGCTTGGACGCACCCAATTGGCTCGTATTTTAAATATTCATGAATTTAATTCACTTAATTCGTCTCTAATTAAGATTTCACACCTTTCCATTCTTTAGTCCCTTATGCACATACCCATAACACCCTAGGTATTAGTTTTCATTTAATTTGCACTAATTATATCCACCTTAACATCTCCCAAATTAACTATGGCCCAAAAATTTAAAATAAGCGAACCTATCTGAAAACTAATATCATCGATCGATCGATACCTGCTCGCAGCAGGTTCATTTCCGACCTTGTTTTCCACCATTTTAACCATTAAAGCTTCATAATTTCTTTTTAAAACTCAGCCCAATCATAGGCAACATGTAATGCACATCTAAAACAGGTATGGACTATAGATAAAACCTCTAATCGTCAACGATTTATAGGCCAACAATTGTATTCATGAATTGGGTAAAAAGAAATTATTCAATCTCCTTCCTAAATTCAATTTTTATAATCCCCAATCAACGAAATTACTTCTGGTTTCTGAACATCAATTTAGTTATAACAATAATACATGAGATCTTATTATCAATTGAGTATCTAATCTACACATAGTACTCAAATCAATAAAACCCATTTCATATGACAAACCACCCCAAAATGTATTTACTACACCTACTATGATATGAACATGAGTTTTTGCAATCTAAAACAGATGCAAGTTAATTACTTGCCTTTCTTGGTTCGTAGGGTCTGATTACTCATTGTAGGAGATGAATCGTACCCGAATCCGCCCCGAATTTGGCTCCTTAAGCTCTATTCCTTCTTCATTTCTCTCTTCTCTCAATTTTTAGGATTTAGAGTTTGATTAATGGCTACCTATAACTCTAAAACTTAGGTTAAATATCCCTAATCCCTAAATTAGGCTAACGAGCCAAGCCCAAATGACTCGAATACCCTCATGTGGGTTCGGTTATGACTAAAAAGGCCCCATGACCCAATTACTACCCCCGAGTATACTATTTTGACTATCTCAACCCTTTCGAAACTAACCATGACCTCGAAATTGCCATTCGAGTCACCCTACAATAATTTTCTATCTCGATCTCATATAGTCTACACGTAACTCCGGGTTGAGACATAATACTGTCATGTCACTATCACTCGTTATGATGTAAAATAATCATTTACTAGTTACTTAGTATTTATATTGCATAAATATTAGTCATTATCTATCCCGATTAATATTTTAGTAGCCAAATAATAATTAATTCAAATAAATTACATCATACGTGTAATTTAAAATAACTGAATTAATTGAATATTTATTACTTGGACTACACCAAAACTGTCGACTTGCCACGGTCGTTGACCGTGACAAGTCCGACTTGTCAAGATCAATGATCGTGACAAGTATGCGGGTGACAACTTCTGTTGTCACGGACTTGTTACGGTCAAAGATCGTGACAAGTTCATTAGACTTGTCACGGTCCTGTCACGGTCTTTGACCTTGACAAGTTTTTGTCATGGTTAAATACCATGACAAGCCCATGACAAGTCAAAAAAATTGTCACGATCAAATATCGTGACAAGTTTCTTTGTCACGGACTTGTCAAGATTTTTGACCGTGACAATTCTGGGCGAGATTTAAAAAAAACTGCTAGGTAGTATGGCCACTGCCACTGCCTAGCAGTATATTTGTACCTGTTATAACAAAATTGTACATGTTCAAACAACATATATATCCAAATAAAATACAAATCATATACCAAATCAAGGCATTTGTAATCCATATCCAAATAAAATAGAAATGAAAATATTCATCATATCCAAACTAAATTGTACCAAAATCAAAAGAATATAAATACAATCCAATTTTCAAAATCAAAAGAGATAGAAATAATGTCAATCTTCAGTAGGTCGAAGGAGGAAGGAAGGCCACACAACATATGAATTCACCCCCCAATATGCAGAATGCCACATTGTTCGCGCAACCACACAGGTGAGTTCTCCTTTCCCTCCACCACATGCGTGACACGCACTCTTGACTCAATTTCTTGGAGGGAGTGTCCATGAAATGGCATACCTGGGTGGAAGTTCAGATCCCTAAAACCTCTCATTATTGTCAAGCCATAATATATGTCTAGTAGATGCACGCTCGACCAACCGAGTGTTGACATAGGCTGCTCGACGGGGGTCATGATGGGAAATGGATCATCATATGACACCGATTTCGTGCGTATCGACTATGAAGCAATGTCGTCAACGTCCTCGTCCTCTACCACCTTCTATTTCCCCTTGCCCTTGCCCAACTGACACTTCATGAACGCATACATATCTAGGACAGTCGCCTCTAACCTTGATAGCTTATCGTCATGGTAGTCCACCTTATGGGACAACCCGCTGTTGCTCGTCTCCATGCCGATGATCCTGGACTTCCCCACCCACGAGCTCACCCCTAGTCCCCCCCTTGGGATTCGGGCTGAGCACTTGGCTGAGTGCGTACGTAGTCAAAGATGCTTTGTCGACATTAAATTGCGACCCATGCTCTTCCCTAAGCTTTGCCTGAAAAACAAAAAGTACACGATTATTCAATTAAGTAAATAAAAAATTAGAACACAATTGAAAAAATTAAACATCTATAACTTACAATGGTGGTTGCGACGCTCGTGTCCACCTCCTTGTTCTTCCCTTTTTTTGTCCGAATTGCCACATAGGCATCGAGCCTATGTGGCCTACCCCCAGGGCCACTCCTCGTCTCCTAAAATAAAATAATACAAAATTAGTAAGTAATGAAAATTAATGTTAAATTATAACAACTAAAATTAAAGAAAATTAAAAACTTACCATTATGTGCTCCACCTCGGCGTAAGACGTCCGCCCGAAGAAGTTCACATCGAACTTTTTCGCCCGTGTCTCCCTTCCCGATTGGAGAGATGACAATTTCCGCTCATTGGTCTCATTATCGATAAATTTTTTCCACTGTGCCAATGATATTGGCTCCTTGGGGGGACGGTGTCACGGAGCCTCAGAATGGACTCTCGGGTCTTCCCAAAGTACCGTGACCGTAAATTTTTCTTCCATGTCTTATATTGATCCCTCAATTGCTCCAACATGAGGTCGTGGAGATGTACGGGCAGTCCGAATTGTTGCTGTCAAATAAATACAAACCATCCTGTAAGTAATTATTACGGTTATAAATATAAATATAAATATTAAATATTCAACCTGTAGCGCCCCCCAGATGTTCATCTTGAGGTGAATAGGCACGACCCTCCAATCAGTGTACCCCGGGCCGAGAATCGCCTTCAATAACTCTAGCGCTCTATATAATAGTGCCATCTTATTCTTGATGACAACCCATAATTTGCCTCATTTTGGGGGCCTACTGGTCGAGGAGTCCTCATCGCCTCTGCTACAGCGTCCTGATGAAGTCATTTTCTACAAAAATTGTTATTATTAGTACAAAGATGTATATAAAATTTGAATTAATGCTCAAATTCGATAATAACAATACATAAAAATACCAATATTAACTTACACCAATTTCAATTTATACCCATACTAATACCAATATCAATTTATACCAATACCGATACCAATAACAATATCAATTTATACCAATATCAATACCAATAACAATATCAATTTATACCAATATCAATACCAATATCAATTTATACCAATTTCAATTTATACCAATACCAATACCAACATCAATTTATACCAATTTCAATTTAGACTAATACCAATACCAATTTATACCAATTTCAATTTATACCAATACCCGCTTAGCATTAAAATGATATTTGTGCTTAAATTGATGAAAATTCTAATTAGCACATTCAATTTGTTATTACAAGCATTAAAATGATCAAGTACAAATTAATAAAAAACATTAAATTATCGTCCGATAATAATAGATAAATAGAACAATACATCCACTAGTCATTACAAATAATTTGAATACTTATTACTAATCAAAAAATTATTTTAGATTCGGGTTATCATAAAAAATGGATTGATATTCGGTAGGTGCAGCCAAGTCATCGGCACTATTATTTAGACGCTTTGGCGCATGTAGGACGATTGACCACGGCTCATTGCTCATATACTCTGAGTAAAACATTTGCTTGACCTTTTGAAAAGAACCAACAAACGGCTCATCGGTCACGTGTTCGTTGCTCTTCAACTTGGACAAGTCAACCATGATGAAATTTGTGCCAGGATCAACTTTACAAGCATTTAATCCTCAACTCTTACCCAATCACACTAAAATACAACCTTTTTGAAGTTTACATAGTCCAATTCAAATATATTACAAATTACACCATAGTAAGTCATTTCAGCTTCAACGAGGTTTTGATCTTTCGCGCTCGCTCGAAAAAAAGCAAGAGCCTTGTATGAAATCCCCTAGTTCTGTACATTTGCATTTTTCTCGTACACCCTAATTAATTTATCTATATTATAATTAATATAGATTGTTACTTTCCCCCATAATCAGATAGCGAATTTAGGTTGTGGTTGCAACATCACATGGCCACCCTCATCGAAGAACTCATCATTATCATCCACGCTGGTCGAGTCAGACATATATTCTCGAGTGTAGATTGATGAATCCATGGTGATGTATTCCTATACAATTGATCCTTCAATGTATCGTGTATTCTTAACGTAATATTTGAAAACCTTCATCAATCTATTAAACGGATACATCCACCGATATCTTATTGGGTCGCAAAGTAGTGCCTCGTCGCATAGGTGTACCAATAAATGTACACTTATGTTAAAGAAATATGGGGGAAAGTATTTCCCCAAGACACAAACTTCTTCGTTTATTGCCAATTTTGCGTCCACTATGTGATCTCAATTGACTACCTTCTCACATAAAAGTGAGAAGCAGATACTAATTTGTATAATATCCCTCCCCAAATCCTAGTGCTTGGAGAAACAATGCTTAAATAATAAAGTAACTAATTGCATGATCACATGCCAATTGTGGGACATACATTTATGTAAATCATGAGTAGCATAATTCACAATCCTTTGTAAGCTGGACGAAAAATTAGATGGGACTTTCAAATTATATATTGTGTCTAAAATCACCTTCCTTTCCTCACTCGTCAAAGTAAACGCACCAGGGGGAATTATTGTCCTTCCCCTGCTATCTTCTTTCAACCATAGTAGTGTCTTAAGTTTCAATGCTTTAAGGTCTTTTCGTGCATTTTCTCCATCTATCGAATGATTGCCCCCAAGGCATGTGCCCACAATATGTTCAACGATGTTCTTCTCTGCGTGCATCACATTCAATACATGGCGCACATGGTTATTCTTCCAATAAGGCAAGTCAAATAAAATTGACCTCCTAGACCATGCCTTTCTTGTCTCAGTTTCATTCCCAGTTGGGGTCCTCTTATGCTTGATATTCTTAAATTTGGCATTCTTATGCAGCATATTAGGGCCACAATCAAAATATTTATTTTCAATTTCTGAGACTAAAAGTATTCTCGTCCGTATCCTATACTCAACCTCACCCGGTAAAAAAATATACCCTTTTCTCAAATCTAAAACTAGGGGGGGGGGGGGGTAAAAACCTTCTATGGAAATAGTATACATTTTTGAGCTAGCGGGGAGATGAAGAGATTCAGTCTCTTATGCACAAATAGGACACCCCAAATAGCCATGTACTACACAACCGAATAATGTCCCATAAGCTGGAAAATCATTACATTGCCCACATCAACATAGCTTTCAGCGTAAACTCTTCTTTTATAAAAGAGTCAAATGCTTGCACACCCTCTTCCAACAACACATTTAATTCTAATATCAAAGGATCCAAGTAGACATCAATGTCCTAACTTGGTGCCTTAGGCCCAGGGATCTTCAAAGACAACATCAAAAATTCAAGTCTCATAAACTGTGAAGGAAGGAGGTTTAGTGGGGCTAGGATCACTGGCCATACACTCTTATTGGAGCTTAGATTTCCAAATGGATTGAAACCATCTGTTGATATTACCAAACGAATGTTACGCTATTCTCGAGCAAAATCGGGATACTCAAAATTCATCCTCTTCCAAACTGTAGAATCAATAGGATGGTGCATGATATTTTCTCCTGCTTCTGCCCTAGCATGCCAAGTCATTGCCTCCACTATCCATGGTAATGTGAAAAACAACTTTAATCTAGGCCCAATGGGAAAATATTTCAACGCTTTTTGAGGCACTTTTGAGTTTTCACCTTCTTTTCCAGTAGATTGGACATATCTAGGTTTATCGCATACCGGACACTGATCGATATTTTCATACTCCTTTCGATATAGTATGCATCCATACACACAAGCACGGATTGATTTATACTTCATTCCCAAACCTTTCAAACTATTTTTCATAGTAGGATAGATGTTTGGAAGCACATTTTTCTTGGGTATCAAGTCCTTTACCTAATTCAAAATTCCTGTCACGCTGGTGCCAAACAAACCATATTGAGTCTTCAAATTTTGCAAACCAACCATGGCATGTAAAGTTGTTTGATATTTCTCACAACTAGAGTATAACGGCTGACTCACCTTAAATTTTAAACTTTGGTAGTCATTATCAAGGTTTATCCCGATATCTTCATGAGCACCAGAACCTTGTACATCATCAGTGACCTCATTCTCTTCCACTTCATGTACTCCATACGCATCATCAACTAAAACCTCTAGCATATTATGATCTACATTGTCATCCTTTCCTTGTACATCTATCCTACTTGATGTAGGTTATTATGAAGGTTGCTCGGGGACCTTTCGATTCCCCATGAAAAACCCAACTTCGATAACTATCTTGCATACCCGATATTAACAAATGTAGTTCAACTATTTTCCACTCAAATACCTTACCATTCTTGCACCTAACACATGGACACGAAAACTCTTCATTGTCATGGCATCTCTTTTTGTATTTCACAAATTCATTAGCATTTCTGCGAAACACATCCCCTATTCTATTTATCTCACCCATCAACTCTTTGTATTTAGGATATCCCATCACAACTACTACAAACAATCACCTATTATGGGTAAAATAGCATGAACAAAGGTGTGAATATTTAGTTCCCATTAGTATAAACACCTATTAAATGCTTACGCATAACAATTAGAAGGCTAGGTTCGATGGGTAAATTTATTCGTGCATTCAAATTCAAATTTAATTTTAATTTGAAATTGAAATTAAAATTCAATTTATAATATTAATTCCTATTTCAAAATTTTAAATTCTATATGTCTTATTTATATTCAATTTTTAAATTTCGAATTCAAAATCAAATTCAATTTATAATATTAATTACTATTTCCTCAATCTCCTCTAAAGGGTGAGTGGTCCTATCCCATTCAAGACCACATATTTCTATAATGTACTTAACAACTCATGCACATTGTTCCAATTTGAGAAAAATTTGGCAGCATTTCCCCATAGTTTTCCAACTACACGACGTAGATTCGCAAGTGTGAGTGTTATTTTAATTTATCAATTTAAATAACACTTAACATCGCATCATCTAGTATGTACCCAGAGAACATTAAGATACGACTGCAGAACTTCCTCCAAAAGTAACAAGTTTAAGCCACTAAGAATATTATTATGCATAAACTATGCAGTCCCAAACTGTCCAAATGGGACAATTCGATAGATCTCATTACAGGGGTAATGACTCTCGAACAGGTCAAAGGGATATTGAATGCGTACGCATAAGAACTAGAAGGCTAGTATCTATTCGCACTATATATAATTTCAAATATCATAAGTCCGTGATCGTGCAACTGTCGAACGGGTTGTGACACAAAGTAATTTTAGAAAAAAGTTGAAAACTCTCCCCCATTTGGACAATAATCCAGTGGTCATGCCACTTCCAAAATTAATCAAGCCAACAAATTAAGAATTTATAATTATTTTGAGGATTTATTAGTGTGAATTAAATTAAGTATTTTAAAAAAATTAAACAACCAACTTCCATGTCCAACCACATCCGTCCAATATAATTCAAAAGTAACAACAAACCGACAAATGTGTATCTCGTACTCCTTCTAATTCATTAACTCAATTAATTTATTTCGAACAACATAAGAAATTAAATACATATGACTAATTAGATTCAAGCCTAAATAATAACGCCCAATCAACATTAACAAATTCTAACCATTTTCAAACGTAAATAAGAATACACAAATAATATTTATAATGTCAATTAATATTAACAAGAGATTTTAGGGGTCCGAGGAGAACTCGTCCCCCCCAACCCCCCTTCCCCCTCCCCCACATATGCCAGCACACACACACACATGCGCACACACTTATCACCCCTCCCCCCACTGCCCCTCCACCACACCCACCCACCTACACACATACACATACCAGCACACACATAAAAATAAGGGTTCTACACACACATATACATATATACACACACATATACACATATACACATATACACACATATAATGGAAAGAAAGAGGGAGACAAAAACGTACCTTAGAGAGAGAGAGCAGTCGTCGGAGAGAGGGAATAAAAGGAGGGAACGAAAACGGTGGGAAAATAAGGAGGTAGGATTTTTTACTGGCAAAGTTGTCACGAACCCGTCAAGGTCTTTGACCGTGACAAAAATGCGTGTTTTTTGTCACGGTCAATGATTGTGACAAGGCTGGCCGGCTCAAAGGTGAAAATTTGGCCTTTTTGGTGTAGTGTTGGATTTATGGGGTGTTACAAGGAAAGCCAAATTTTTATGCAGGTTTGGCGAACCGGTTCGGTCACAGAGTGAACTGATTTGGCCAAAGCTTCTGCCCAACCATGATTTGTTACTCCTAATTTTCTGGGCTAAGTGTTGGGAATGGATTTTTCACCTCTAAACTTTCTCCTAAGGCCCTCCTTTCAACTTTGGTCTCCATACTACCTCAAATTCTCACCATTTCATGATGTACGCTCTCCCAAAAATGGTGATTTCCACTTGTGTTCCTAACCCATTCTAATGTGGACTCAAATGACACTTAAATACCCTAAAAACTTATATGACTCTCACCATACAATAGCTTCACCCCATATGATCTAGGACTGCGGCGACCTTTTTCAAAAGTTTATTCATCCCCGTATACGGGGTTTGATAACCAAGTCGTGCAGGCTTCCTCTACACACACCTCGATATATGTCTTTAGGCGTTGTCCATTAACTTTAAATGTGTCCTTAATTTTTTGGTTCTCCAATTCTATATCACCGTGGGGAAACACTTCTCTCATAATGAACGGGCTGGTCCACCCCGAACATAATTTTTTGAGAAACAAGTGTAGCCGCGAGTTATATAAAAGAACTTTTGACCTGGATGAAACTCTTTTCTATTGATTGTTTGTTTGTGTGCGAGTTTAATCTTTTCCTTGGATATGCGGGTGCTTTCATACGCATCGTTTCGTATTTCTTCCAATTCATGAAATTGCAATTCTCGCACTCCACTGACTTTGTCAATGTTATAGTTCAAGATCTTAATGACCCAATATTCTTTGTGGTTGAGCTGAATGGGGAGATGGAAAGGCTTGCCATGCACAAAGCAGAATGGGGACATTTCGAGGGGGTTCTCGTACATGGTCCTATAAGCCCATATTGCATCGATCAATCGAGTAGACCAATCCTTTCGATTAGGATCAACGGTATTTTTAATTTATTTGATTTATCGATTTGCTAACTCTGCTTTCCCATTCTTTTGAGGGTTGTATGTAGCTCCAAATTTGTGGATGACACCATACTTTCTCATTAATTTTTTAAACGGCCTATTACAAAAATGCGTGCCATTATCACTACTGATAGCCTTCGAAGCACCGAATCATGATAGTATGTGTTTATGCATGAACTTTACCAACACCTTACTATCATTTATCCTAGTAGATATGGCCTCTGCCCACTTTGACACACAGTCTATCGCGATAAAGATGTATAGGAAGCCAAAGGAGAGAGGGCAAGGTCCCATGAGGTAGATGCACCAACTATCGAATATCTCAATGAAGAGAATAGGGATCAACGTCATCATGTCTCATTGAGTAATAGATCCTATTTTTTAGCACCTACCATATGATTTGCAATGCGTGTTCATATCTCAAAAGATTGTGGGCCAATAGAGACCTCTTTGGAGAATCTTAGCTTACGACTTTTTTATGGAAAACTGGCCTCCATAATATTCCGAATGAGAAAACCAGATGACACTAGGGATCTCATCATTCTACACACATGTCCGGATAATTTGGTCAGCACAATACTTAAACAAGTAGGGATCATCATAGAAAAACATATGCAACCAAGTGAAGAACTTCCTATTTTCTTGCGGTGTCCAATCGAAGGGGACGACCCTCGTGCTAGGTAATTAATAATGTTCTTAAACTAGGGAAGAGAGGAAGTGGAAAATAATTTCTCATCCAAAAAATACACGCCTATGGGTATAGGATCTTTAGGTACGTCAGACGAGAGCCTCGATAAATGATTGGCTATGACATTCACTAATCTTTTATTGTCTTTAAGGGAAATGTCAAATTCTTGGAGTACTGAGATCCACCTAATGAGGCGTGGTTTCACATCCTTCCTGGAAAGGATATATTTGAGAGATGTGTGGTCCATAAAGTATGTTATGGGTGAACTGGTGAGGTAGTTACGGGTTCAACTTCAAATCCGGTCGATCGAGATTGCCAGTTTTATTCCCAAATCTAGACCAAGCATCCCTTTCTAATGAGGGAGAACACTACCGCTAGCAACTCTTTCTCCGTGGTGGATTAATTCAATTGAGGCCCGATTAAAGTCCGACTAGCATAGTATATGACATAGGATTTCTTATCTCTCTATTGCCCTAAAAAAGCCCTATCGCATAATCACTCGCATCACAAATAAGCTTGAATGGAAGGGTTCAATCTAGATCTTGCATGATGGGAGAGGATATTAATAAGCTTTTTAATTTTTCAAAAGCTTCTTGGCATGCTTCACCCCACTCAAAAGGGTCATCCTTCACGAGTGGGTTAATTAAGGTCCTAGCGATGGCACAAAAGTTCTTAATAAACCTATGATAGAACCCCGCGTGGTCCAAAAAACAACGCATGTCTTTTTGTGACTTAGGTGGTGGAAGTTTCGCCAGTAATGTCAACTTTAGCCCTATTGATCTCTATACCCTTGGATGACAAGGTCTGGATAAGAACTACGCCTTCGGTAACCATAAAATGACACTTCTCATAATTTAGTACCAAGTTATTTTCCACACATCGGGCTAACACCTTCTCGAGATTAATGAGGCAATGGTAAAAAAAGAGTAGTCGAAGACACTGAAATCATCCATGAACACCTAAAGGCCCCTTTTGACCATGTCGCTAAATAAACTAAGCATGCGCCGTTGAAAGGTCGCTAATGTATTACACAATCCAAATGGCATACGTTTAGAGTAAAATGTTCCAAAAGGAAATGTGAACATAGTCTTCTCTTGATCTAGAACATCCACCTCAATTTGGTTATACCCCGAATAACCATCTAAAAATAGTAAAATGGGTGGCCCGTGACTCTCTCAAACATTTGGTTCCTAAACGACAAAGGGAAATGGTATTTTCTAGTGTCGACATTGAGCTTACGATAGTCAATGCAAATTCATCATCCGGTGGTGGTAAGTTTTGGGATAAGTTTACCCTTTGCTTTTTTGACCACATTTATTCGCGAATTCTTCGGGACGACTTGAATAGGACTCACCCATTTACTATCTGAGATGGGATAGATGATGTCTGTATCCAATAACTTATAATTTTTTCTCTTATGACATCTTTCAACCTTAGGTTCAAAAGCCTTTGCATATCCTTAGAGGGTACCATGTCCTCCTCCAAGTGGATTTTATGGGTAGAAATTAAAGTACTTAAACTCTTCAAATCCACGATGCTCCAACCAAAATCACTTTGATGCTTCCTCAGAATGGCCATAAGCTTTCCCTCTTTCTCTATATTTAGGCTCGAGGAGGTAACAAAAGGATATATCTCATTTTCTCCTAAATAAGCATATTTAACGTTAGAAGGAAACTTTTTCAACTCGAGGGTAAGAAATTTATCATCGAAGGGAATCGTGCGCGATTCCTTCGGTGGTAGTTCCTCAAATAGAGAGACCTAAATAGTATCTCTCACGTCCTCATTTCTCTCACTCACATCCGAATAATCTCTCATCTACCTCACCCCTCGTTCAAAATCGGTGTACGCATATCACTCTTACTCACCTTAACAATACACGCCTCTAATAAATCCCCAGTGTGACTACCCTCTAAGTGTTCATGTACTAATTCATCTATAAGATTTGACTCCTGTAACTTGTCCTCATCAACCTCCTTTATAAGATCTGACTCGTGTAACTCGTCATCATCAGCTATTTGCTTGGTGATGTTGAAGATATTAGTCTCGAGTGTCATGTTCCTGAATGTGAGTTGCATTTGCCCATTTTGTGTGTTAATCAAAGAACTAACCATACTAAAGAATGGAAAACAAAGAATCAAGGGAACATGATGGATCGAGGGAGAGGAGGGCTCCCTGTACCGAATGACAAAATCTATTAGGTAGTAGAAAGTGTTGACTTGGATTACCATGTCCTCACTAATCCCCCTTGGTATCTTCACGAAATGATCCACGAGTTGAAGAATAATTTTTGTGGGCTTAAGGTTCCCCAAATCAAGATGTCTATAGATGGAGTAAGGGTGAATATTGACACTCGCCCCTTAATCTAATAACACTATCTCAATTTTACTCTCTCCAATGGTGCATAAAATGGTAGGTGCACTCGGATCTTTATACTTCGGTAAGAGATCGCTCAAAAGTACCGAACTTACGTTTTGTGCTAAGAACACCTTCTTATTTACCTTTAAATTTCATTTCACCGTCAGTAAGTCCTTAAGAAACTTTACATATGTAGGAATTTGCTTGATTGCCTCGAGAAAAGGTAAATTAAGGTTTACTTGCTTAAGCACTTCTAAGATATCATCACGGGAATCCCCTTTAGGAGGAGGGACCAATCGTTGAGGGTAAGGAGTGGCATTAGGGGGTTTCACTACCACCTCAGTCCTAACTGTGTCATATTTATCACTCTTTTCTAAGGGGTCATCTTTGACCTCTTTCGTATCGGGTCAAACCTTCTTGTCATTTTGCTCATCATGTGGGGAGGTGACAAGTCAATAACTCTGCCACTACGTTGAATGGTAATCGCTTGACATTACTGTTTGTTCTCGTTGGTATTAGAGCTAACACAATTTTGACCTTGGGTAGGTCTTTTCCCTTGGACGGAAGACTTAGACAATGACTACTTAAAGTTGGCAAAATTTTGGGCATTTTAAGCATATATCGCTAACTGAGTTTTCATGAATTGGGCTAAAGTTTCCTCGAGACTCTTCCACTGTGGGATTATTAAAGGCGTGGGAGGGGGAGCTTGCATATGTGGTTCTTATTCGTAAGGTGGGAGTGGTGGCGTTTGTTGGGAAACATGTGGATTTGGGTTCATCGTTGCGTTCGGTTGCCCGTAACTAAAATTGGGATGGTTTTTCCATGAGGGATTATATGAATTTCCGCGAGGGACATTAAAATTACCCTTATAGGCTCCTACTGCCTTAACTTGTTTTTGAAGCATAAGTTTGTAGGAGGGTATCGTTGGACATTCCTTTGTTAAATGTCCCTCCTCACAAATTGCGCACATCTCCTCCTTAATTGCTCGAGTGGAGCCGGATACATCTCTCCCCCTAGATTTGACTACGTACTCTAATCTCTTGGATAGTTGATTAATTTGAAGCTTCAACTAGGCTTCCTTATCCAATTGATGAAATTCGAACGAGGAAGAGATGTGGACGTGTGTCTAGATTTGGATTGGGTGTTCGGATCTGATGTGTCCCATGCTTGAGTAGTCTCAGGGACATACTTAAAGTGGACCTTTGCATTGTCTACTTTTAACCCTAAGAACTTTCCTGGGTACATAGTCTCAATGAGTTGTCAGGAATATAAGCTTAGCTCATGATGGAAGTAGGAGATGAGTTTCCACTTCTCAAAACCGTGGTGTAGGCATATATTATTTAACTTGTTGAACCTATCCCAACTTCTATCGAAAGGCTAATTATCGTTTTACCTAAAGGTTTCAATTTGAACCCTAATAGAGTTAGTCCTATGTGCGGGAAAGAACTTTTGGAGCCTGCATATCCCTCCATGTGCCTATTGAGTTTAGTGCTAGTGACCAAAGCCAAGTCTTATCCTTGTTCTTAAGTGATAAGGGAAAAATATTGAGGGACACTATATCTTGGGTGCATGTTTGATCATTAATCGTCTCACACGCTGCCTTGAACTCTCTAATGTGGAGGTTGGGCTTTTTCGACTCCATACCATGAAATGTTTGGATAATCTGAATCATCCCATTCCTAAAATGAAATCGCCCCTCAATATAAAAAATATAATACATCCCGGAGTGATGGTTCATTCGGGGTATAAGAGGTCTCTTATGGGGAGATATAACATCACTCCCTCACCTGTCTCGAAACTAGGGTGATGAGACATCACACTCACACTTATAGAATCATTTTCCTCACCGTAGTTTCTAGTGTATGACTCGTGGTGTGACTACTCAGTGTAAGAGGTGTGACCCATAAATTTGGAGTTTTTGGAGTGTTATTGCAAGAAGGAGGGAGTTCGACTATAGGCACATGATTTGGATTGGGCTGAGTATTTTTCATTTAAAGATCGAGAGAATATTTTAATATTTATTTTTATTTTTCAATTTTTTTTGGATGTTTCATTTTCTGATTTTTTTTGAATTTTTGGGTTTTATGATTTTTTTAGCTTTTTAGGAATTAGAGTCAAAATTTTAGATTAAATCAACCCAACCTAGAGTATCTACCTAGTCTCTAGTAACGGTTTTACAAAAAACTTGGTGCGACTCAAAAAGTGTGTGCAATACGTGTACTTATAGCTCAAGTGTAAGTCGGTCGCTCAAGTAAAACCTCGATAAGTTAGGTGTCGAACTCAGGGAATAGGACGGTGATCGTGACAAAAACTATGGAAAGGCATTAAAAACCTAACTATCGCTTGACTAAGGAGATAGGAAAAGGTGATGATATTGTCTATGCAAAAGTCCTACGTACAAATGAAAACTAACTATTGAACGCAATTTGACTAATGAATGCGAGTCTTACTTTTTTAACTTTTAAAAACAATCTATATGAGAAAATGGGCATGGAATACACTCCCTTAAACCGTCGATAATTATGTTGGATACAAAACTTTCAAGAATTAAGTACATAATTAAGGGAAAACCTTAAATTTATCTAAGTACTAAACATTTGAGGATTTTACTCCGCACAATATCTAGTGAAAAATAAATTTAATGTGATTGAAAAAATTGTCGTCCCGCGTATTGTATCCTTAAATACTCTGGTTACCCGCAAAAAATGAAGTTAAAAGGTCTACAATACTTGTTGTGACAAAGTATCAAACCTCCTAATTATTTATTTAGTTTTATCCAATTTTATATTCATCCATAATACCAAAATTGGGTTCATGTACCCCAACCATTTAAAAACCTAGCCGGACATGGAGAAATTAACTACACATGTGATTTCTACGTTGCATGAAGACATGATGAAATATTTATTGCAAGTAAACATGTAAACAATCACAAGACATAAATAAGGAATACATATTATATAGAGAATCAAGCCTGAAAAAAATAAGGAAGAAAGTAATACTTATATTGAAATTTCATGGAAGGTAATTGAGTTCTTGGTCTTCTCTTTTCTTAGCCCTCTTATCCTCTCCAAACTTTGTTAAAACTTATGAAAAACTGAAGTTAAAGTACCCTAATCTAATGATACATTGACTTTAGGTCGTTTTGAAAGTAGTTCAAAACAATAAAACTCTTGGCTAAAAAAATGGGATAAAAATTAAAAATTCGTGAACAGTTCAATCGAACCGGTTCGTCCTGACCATGAACCGATTCGCCCAAGAAGAACTTCTAATTTTACTTTTTTGCCCCTAGATTTTCTTCTCATCTTCAAATGTGTGTAACTTCATCACCATAGCTCAGATTTGGGTTTCATTTCTTTTAATATGCTCGTAGCTTCAAGTTCTTCACTTTCCTTTTTTAACTCCGCATCCGGGTTCAGATTGGAAAATTATGTAATTTCTCTCGATTATCATTTCCTTCATTTATTTCATTGTGTAGGTATTCCTATGGCATCCACTTGGACTAACTACCTATAAAATAAGAGAGAAATACACAAAACAAGAAATACTTGCCGAATAAGATTAGTAGCATAAATATGAGAAAAATTAGTCTAATTAAAAGTGCCAAAATTAAGGGGATAAATATAAAATATTGTAGGGTGGGGTTAAATGAATTAACCACCAACACTCTAATACATTAACCCGCCGATTTAATCAAATATTGATTTATTATTTATCAAGTTTTACTACAAACAAGACCCTACATGTGCTGAAATATTATTATGCGTAATTTAATATATTGAGTATACTCCGCATTTGATGAAATTAACTAGACAATACTCTAGTAGTGATTTAAATTAATTATTTGATATGCCACCATATATATTGTGACAAGTGGCATCATAAATATTGGACACTTGGTTCCATAGAGAACATGAAATGTGTCAAGCCCACATGAGGCACTTTTTGTTATAAAAAGAGGGTTCCTCCTCATTTAATGGACGATGGTATTAGGGGCAAAGTAAGGGGAGGAAGTATCCCCCACGCACATTTGGAGATCCTTCACAAGTTTGATAGTGACGAGCCAATTTTTATACTTTCATTATACAACATATGGATGTTTGAGAGGCGGATAGCCGAATTTGGAATCCCCTGGCACCAAAACTACCAAGTTTGGGCGTTCGAGAACTCCTCACGCACCAAAACCACCAAAAAATGAGCTCTCTCCTGTGTATCATACGAACCCACGAACTACAAAGACTTTGATTCCGCAAAGATGGATATGTATGTGCAACCACGTTGCTCAAGTCTAAAACGCGCTCGACGCGGTGCCTCTTCAAATCTGCACTCACATCTTACAAATATTTATGCTGAATCATCAACCAATAATCGATCGATTCATTATGAGCAATAAGTTACAATTAACTTAAACATTGGTGGTCACGATGAACGATATGTCTCTGAAACTTGCACGTTTTGTAGAATTAGTAAAACTATTAACTACTACTTTCATAAGGTGTTGTCCACGTGCGTGGAGCAAGATATAAAACTAGTTATCTGGGCTAACATATCCATTTTATTAAAAAATACATTTCCCCTTTTAAAAGGTTATCAGAGCTATTGATAGCACACATGTAGTAGTGAGCATCTCTATTTCAGTCCAAACTAGTTATTGTAATATGAAATAATCGATATATCAAAACATGCTCATCATATGTACTTTTGATATGAGGTTGGCATACGTTATATGTGATTGGAAGTGATCCGCCCTTGATGATTGGTTGATAAGGTTTGAAATCCGATGATAGGGCCCTAAGTTAACGACTCATATTAGTATGTATATAATCCTCTAAATTTGCAATTAGTACCTATTTAAAAGTAATCAAAATATTAATAACTTCATACCTATTTTTAGATAAATAATATTCATTGAACATTAAGCTCGAATGAGGTACTAAATTCCTTTCACTTTTTTGTAAGGCACGATACCATCGTTGAGATATCGACGGCCAACACCCAAATATTAGTAAAAAGATTTTCAATTTTCAACATCCCCCATTCACCAATGTGGTAGAGAGGCCGATTAGATTATTGAAGACGAGGTTTGCATATCTAAGGAATCAATTTTTTTATGATATTGATACTTAAAGGAAGATAGTTCTCAGTTAGTGTGCACTCGATTTTTTTTACACGAGGTAGTTCTCGCTTATTATGCACTCGATAATTTTTAACACACTGACATAATCAACAATGCAAACAAAGTGTAAAATTGGGACGCAACCCCAATTTTTTGTTTATAATGAGGGATAGGTAAAATGGAGTTCATTGATGTCAAAGATGTTTATGATAGGTACTATGATAGTGATGTTAAAGTTACACACAAACCACTTAACATACCATATGTTTTTGCACTTAGAAATAACTCGTAGGTCGCGAGGATTGGAAAAGAAATAGAAACTTGGTTTGCATATCTCTCCAAGATAACACAGAATTCGGGGGTAGTGACCATAACCAAGTTTTGGCTTTATCCTTTAAGGAAAAAGGGAAAAGCTTTAACCGGATAACATCTTGTGGCAATCTTGGTCACCAAACGTCTCACATGATTCCTCGAACTCTCTAATATGGAGATATGGTTTTTCCGAATCCATCCCGTGAAATGTGGGAAGAATTCTGATCATACCATTTCGAAAATGGAACTGACCGGCATTATACGGGAGTAAAATGTAACCAGGGGTAACAGTTTGCTCCGGAAATAAAAGATCTTTCATGGGAAGATAAGGTATTTCCTCTTCTCCTGCACCAACACCAACACTACCGTGCACCGACATATTGCTCCCAAAAGATTTAGAATTCACACTTGGTGTTTCACTCAATGAGCGACTTGTGATTGAATTATTAGGCGAAGCAGGTGGAACCCAAAATTGTGGAGAATCGGTGGTGTGCGAATTTTCAGAACTAGCTTCGGCAATAGAATTTTCGTGAACTTGGGTGGAAGATGAATTTTTCATGTAAGAACGTAAGAGATGAGATGATTTTTTTTTATGGAAATCACCTTAGGATTAAAATCACTTTCCTAAATTATACCAATTGAGAATCCCCGGCAACGGTGCCAAAAACATGACGCGACTTAGAATTTGTCTCAAAAGTGCGTTTTCTCTAGGCTCAAGTGCAAGCCTGTCGCGTTAGTAATAATCCGACAAGTCGGGATCGTATCCACAGGGATTAAAAATTGACACGTTTATAGGAATAGTTATTCAATCTTAAAATGATTTCTTCAAAGAAATAAAAAGATGAATGATGATTTCCAATTGTTGATGAAATAAAGTGTGCACAAAAACACTAAGAATGGTAAAGAAATTAGTTTTGAAAATGAGAGAGAATAGGGTGGGGTACAATCCCTCAAACCTCATTAAATTACCATATAGAATAATAGAACTATAAATTGAAATTCTTGACTAAATCCAATCTTTATAAATCCTAAGCATTACATATATGAAGGATCTAACCCTCATCATATGAAATCAAAGGTACCTACAAAGCGGTGCATGGGCAATTTCACTTACATAGCGTTCTTAAACATCCCAAGTACCTAGGGCAAGAGAGATTAAAAGATCGGCTATGTTCATATAATTTCCATACACGATTTAGTCAATATTTAATTTACCCTCTATTTTCTACATAGGTAATTCACCTCGGAATGAATTCATGTACCCCATCCCTTGAGAATTTAGCTGGACATGTTTTTTCTAGAAAACAAATTCATACCCATACATAAAATTAGGGGTCCAACAAACATTGGGAATAATTTGGAAAACAATTGAGATTAGAATTGTAAATAAAGTAAAGAATAAATAATAGAATGGAACTTTTATACTTGTATTCAGTAACAGGAAAAGCAACAGAGCTTGAATCCAGAAAACTTCTTCTTGATTAACCTTACAAACTAGGGTTTATGAAAATTTCTACCAAAGAAAATTAAAGATTTCCTAACTTCTGAATTTCTCTCTCTAATTCGACTCCCCTCCGGAAAGAGGTAGGGCTTTGTCTTTTATAGCACCAAGTAGCACGAATTTTACAGCTAGAATTGCTTGTTGCGCAAGATTTTACCAGTTATGCACCTCTTGATCTTCATAATTAATGCTAGGATTTCGCACACCCGGATCGGTCTGGATCCCATCGGATCGGTTCGTTTTTCAGCCACCGAATCGGTTCGTTTCTAATTCTACCGGATCGGTTCGGATACCACCGAATCAGTTATGCTATCATCGGTTCGGCATCCATCCAAGGTCTACTGGAATTGAGACATTTCGGATCGATCCGAATTCTACCGTATCGGTCCGATTGTATTCAATGTTAATTTTTTCCTTTCATCTTTGACTGGCCATAACTTTTGATCTCGAGCTCCGATTTGAGTGTCATTTCTTCCGATGCTCTTGCGAAATCAAGACCTTAAACTTCCCTTTAGGCATCGAATTCGAACTCTCGGTATAAATTTAGGCTTTTGCCCCTTGACTTTTCTTCCTTTGTTCTTTTCCTTTCTTCCGGTTTCTTTCTCTCTTTTCTTGCACTACCTTCCTGTAAAATCCATTAAAAATACACGAAACTTGGGGAAATTGTTAGAAAAAGTCACTGGCAATGATATGGAATAAAAATGATTCAATTACTTTGTTCGAAATATCAAAATCACTAACTTAAGGGGCTAAATTCAGAAGAATTGATGCTTGGTCAAATATTAAAAACAAATTTTCAGATGAATATTAAGTTAATATCTCAATTTAAATTTAATAAATCACTAAATTTAAAAGCCATAAAAATACGGGGTATTACATACTTCCCCCCTAAGAACGGAATTCGTCCCTAAATTTGGAAAATAAGGCATACCTGGTAAAAATAAAAATCTGAATATTTTTCGCGCACATCTTCCTTGCGCTCCCAAGTGGACTCCTCCACATTATGATGCTTTGACTGGACCCGTACAAGTGGAAATACCTTCGACCTCAATTTCCTCTCGCTATGGTCTAGGATAGCCACTGGTCTCTCCTTATAAGAACTGTCAGGCTGTAAGTCGATCTCCTCTATCGCGATGTGAGTATGGGCCATACCATCCCAAAGATATCATCTCAATGACGAGATGTGGAACATATCGTGAATGCGGTGTAAATGCTCTGGTAATCCCAATTTGTATGCCACCGGCCCAATCCTCTCGATAATGGGAAATGGTCCCACGTACCTCAGAGCCAATTTTACCTTCTTCCCAAGCATCATTACTCCACTCATAGGAGATACACGTAGTAATACTTGTTCCCCGATGCTAAACTCTCAAAATAACCACTTCGCATCAGCGTAGCTCTTCTGTCGGTCCTGGGCTACCCGAATGCGACTCCTGATGAGCTCAATCCTAACTGAAGTCTCCTGAATTACCTCTGGTTCGAGAAATTTGTTGTCCCCCACCTCTAGCCAACAAGCAGGAGAATTCCAAGGCCTGCCATACAATGCCTCAAATGAGGCCATACCGATCGTGAACTGATAGGAGTTATTATAAGAAAACTCCACCAGTGGAAGATACGGTTCCCACCCTCCTCCAAAATCAAGGACACACATGCATAACATATCCTCCAGTATCTGATTGGTACACTCTATCTGTTCATCTGTCTGTGGGTGGTAAGTTGAACTCAATATCAACTCTGTACACATAGCTTCTTGAAAGATCTCCCAAAAGCGGGACACAAAAATCTTATAGCTATCGAACACAATATCCAAGGGCACCCCATGTAGCCTAACAATCTCGACAATGAATATCTGTGCATACTGGCCCGTGGTGTAGTCCGTCCGTACCGGTAGAAAATGAGCCACCTTGGTTAATCGATCCACAATTACCCATATGGAATCATGACCCCACTGTGATGTAGGCAGTATAATAATAAAATCCATGGAAATGCTTTCCCATTTCCATGTAGGTATTTTTAACGGCTGAAGTAACCCTGGTGGTCTCTGGTGGTCCACCTTTACCATCTGATAAGTAGAACATTTAGACACGAATTCAACAATGTCCATCTTCATTCCAGTCCACCAGTACTGCCGCCTCATATCTTGGTACATCTTATCCCCTCCGAGATGTACCACAAATCTGGATCCGTGCGATTGTGTCATAACTGCATGATGTAAGTCCTCTCCTTTTGGGACTACCAACCTCCCATTAAACCTCAAACCCCCATAAGAACTTACTAAATAGGACTCAGCGCCCTCAGCTAAGAGCCGTACAATATGCTCCTGACAAAATGTATCTCCTGCTTGTGCTTGTATCACCTTCGTAACAATCTCGGGTGTGACTGACATGACAGATATAAAGGAACATGCTACTACATCCTGGTGACCCAGTTCTTTCCACTTTTCCCTCCACACTTCCGCTACATCACCTACCGACTGATGGCTCAACGCATTAGCAACTACGTTAGCCTTCCCCGAATGGTACTGTATCTCGAACTGATAGTCCTTCACAAACTCCAGCCACCTGCGCTGTCGCATATTCAACTCTCGTTCAGTGAAAAAGTACTGCACTGACTTGTGGTTTGTGAATAAGCGAAACTTCTCCCCCAACAACTAATGTCTCCAAATTCACAATGCGAATACGACTGCTTCTTGCTATAGGTCGTGGGTGGGGTAATTCCTTTCGTGAGGCTTAAGCTTGCGGGAGGCAAAAGCTATAGCCTTCTCCTCTTGCTGAAGTATGCCCCCGAGTCCCCATAAGAGGTGTCAGTGTACACCAAGTACTCCACTCCCGGCTTGGGCAAAGCAAGAATTGGCACCGAAGTCAACTTATCTTTTAGCTCATCAAAAGCCAATTGACAAGCATCATCCCAAACATACAGTACTCCCTTGCGAGTCAGCTTCGTTAACGAACCCGCTATCTTCGAAAAGCCTCGAATGAACCTCCTTTAGTACTCGACTAACCCCAAGAAACTACGCACTTCATTCGGTGTCGTGGGTTGTCCCCACTCCCTCACTGCTGACACTTTACTCAGGTCAACCGATATCCCCAATTCCGACACAACATGCCCCAACAACTGTACTTCCCGTAGCTAAAATCCTCACTTCACATACTTAGCATACAACTGATGCTCTCGTAGAGTCTGAAGAACCTTTCTCAAGTTCTCGACATGCTCCTCCTCAGTGTGAGAATAAATCAGGATGTCATCTATGAAGACGATGACAAACTGATCCAAGAACTCTCTAAACACTCGGTTCATCAAGTCCATGAATACGGCTAGAGAATTTTTCAGCCTAAACGGCATGACTCTGAACTCATAGGACCTGTATCTTGTTAAGAAAGCAGTCTTTCATACATCCTGCTCCCTAATCCGTAGCTGATGGTATCCCGATCTCAAATCTATCTTTGAAAAGAAGATTGCTCATCTCAGCTGGTGGAATAGGTCATCAATTCAGGGCAACGGATATTTATTCCGTATCGTGACCTTGTTCAACTCCCGATAATCCACGTATAACCTCAGTGAACCATCTATCTTCTTTACAAACAACACCAGAGCGCCCCAATGCGAGGTGCTCCTACGAATGAAGCCCTGGCCTAATAGCTGCTCTATTTGATCCCATATATCCCTCATCTCTGTAGGAGCCATACGATACGGTGCACATGCTATTGGCCGAGTGCCCGACATCAAGTCTATGATGAAATCTATCTCTCGACTGGGGGTTAGGCCCGATATCTTCTGAAACACATCTGAAAACTCACAAACCATTGGAATTGAATCTAGGGGAATCACAATCTCCTTAGAGGTATCCTCCTCTATGTAATATAAATGGGTGGAAGATCCTCCCTCTGGGTTAGGCATCGCCACCAAAAAAATCTCCTGCCCTGGAATGGAAATGATAATACTCCCACCGAAACAATCCATCATGGCTTTGTACGCAACGAGCCAATCCATACCAATAATGACGTCGTGCTCATGCATATCTAAAACTAGCATGTCTGCAGGTAAAATCAAACTTCCAATCTCTATACCTACACCCCGGCATATAAAGAAAATTAAAAACCCATTCCCCAGTGGTGAGTCTACGCATGTCACAGTGCTCTCTACAGTGTCTAATAACCCTAAGGCCCATGCAAAATGAGTAGCTATAAAATTATACGACGCCCCAGTATCAAATAAAATCTTACTTATAGTGCCATGGATAGGAAACGTACCCTCAATCGCGGGTGGTGCCTCAGGTGCTTCTTCTTGATGAAATTTATAGACAAGTCCATACTGTAATTTACCCTGATGAACTGGAGCTACTGGGAAGGCTGGTAGAGCTGGTATCTGAGCTGACACTAGGAGGGCGACGGGAAAAAGTGTCCTTTGTGGCTCATTGCGGGCACCCTACTGCTGTGGGGCCCTATCCCCCTCTGGGCAATCCTGACGCCTATGGCCATTCTTGCCACAACCAAAACACTTTCCCCTGAAGTTTCCTCCCCTCTGTCCCTGCTGACCACTACCCTATTGGTCGTTACCACCCCGCGACTGACCCTGTTGAAAATGCTATTGGCCCTGCTGCTGACGGTGTTGACCCTTATGGCCATGCTGACTGGGCTGGCCCTGCTTAAATCCCCCAAATCCCTGCCTAGAATCACCTGTACGGAAACCCCTGGCAGGGTCCCCCTGATGGGAACTCTGCTCATCGTGATGAGTCTGTCCTTAGGTTACTGGTGCCCCACTAGTATTACTACCCCCTCTCCTGCCCTACTGGCTGTACTCCACTTCTCGTTTGCTCCCCTGCTGATGGAAGAAGTGATCCTGACAGTACAGCAAAGCAGCGTTGAGTACGTCAGTGTAAGTACCCAACGATAGATTGCTTATGAGGTGCTGACGAATCCTCCAGGCCAATCCATCTGAAAATAATAGTATCTTCTTCTCCTCGGTGGGTGCCTCATTTGGAACTATAGTGAGAAGTTTGGTGAATTCCTCCTCGTATTCAGTAATGGTCATACCCTTCTACCTAAGATTCAGTAACCTCCACCTCATCTTAGTCTACATGGAAGATGGGAAATACTTGCGGTGAAACCGTGGCCAAAATGACTGAATCGAGATGCTATTCCACTCCTCCATGGTGGTGGTGGTCTCCCACCACTTCAAAGCATCCCTCACTAGCTTGAAGTAAGCCAGTAACTGTCTCTGCACGTCACTGCACTCATACATGCGCAGATGCCTCTGGATATCCTTCTTTCATTGGTTGGCGATCACGATGTCCGAGAAACCCGAGAACTCTGATGGATGCGCCTTTTGAAAGGAATCCCTGGCTCGCTCCCATGCAGTGGGAAACTGTGCTGGTACCGACACTATCGCCTGAACCTGGGGTGGATCCTGCTGCACCACCGCTATTACGGCATTCACCGCCTGAGAAACAATAGCGGCTACCTCAGTTGCATTCATCATTCCCTCGGCCAGAGCTACAGACTGCTCGGGCTGGGTATTCCTGGCTCAGGGTGCTCGTCTCGGAGGCATCAGAAATGAGAAGGAAGTTTATTAGTATACAGTTATTAGAAAATCACAAATAACTGAAGACGTAAGTGTAAACACAAGAATATAACAGTCCTAAAAATAGGGCTCTATATCAAAGATGCTAAGCTGGAAGTGAAATAAGCCGTACAGATCCTAAAGGATACTAGAACTTGATGCTCTGATACCACCGGTGACACCCCTCCTAATGAAATATCGGGTGATCAGTCCTTTATAAAATTAAAAATCAAGGTGAACGGTTGGTTCATTCTCAGCATCACTGTCGCAAAATATAATTTCCCATTTAAACACCCTAAATAATTAAGCTAAGTGTCAAAACAATTTAAAGCCCTATTTTCAATTTATTAAAATCCAATATGAAAACCTTTTCAAATAAACAATAGTTTAAGAATCGCATAAGTAATAAGGACGGCCATAAACACACAAGAATTAAACCATCTAGATAAACCAAACCAAGTTCTGAACTATAAATGAAATCATCATGACAAGAGTTAACTCTAAAGAGTACCAAATACTGGAAATAAAATAAACATAAATCTCTGACAAATCCAAATGGAATGGATCGGGCGACACATGCCCTAACTAAGCAGAACTAAAATAGGAACAAAATCAATGATGATGTCGTCTAAAGCAAAGGCATGCAACTCCCACATCAGCTGCAGCGCGTTCAATCCAAAGAACCTATGCATGACACCCCTATGGATGAGCACCTGTAATACATACATATATATATACAAGAGAGAGAAATGACAGAAAATGGGTCAAAGCCCGAGTGTAAAACAATTTTAAAAATAGTTTAGCAAGTGTTTAAAATGCTTACCGGCTAATGTAACAACCATATTAGTATGCGACACTCTCTTGAGAATTCTCACCTCTCATCTAGTATGCACGCCTATTGCACTAATAAACTCATTAGTCCATCTAGATCGTTTTTCCATAAGGTTTTATCCTGATAAGTGGGAAGGTCGTGATATTTAGTTTTAAAAAAACCAATCTCTTTAGGATTTATTACGTTACTTAGAACAACCTCGTATCATTCCAAAGTTCCCGAACAATTATTATAAAGTTGGAGATTTTATTAATTACTTAACTACTTATACGCACAGTAGAAAGTTTCCCTAAGTATAAGTATATATATATATTTGTCACTCCTATAATATATATACTATCAACACCCCACATAAAATCTATGGTGGTGGCATACTCTGCTATCAAGTCCCCATATCACTCGTACTAAGGGAAATACTAGTTCGGAATCACTCTCGAACTGTATTAACACAATACACACAAAAATGGAGGCGAAGCATAGTTCCAAGTCACTAAGAGGTCACCACATACCCTCACCTCTCTTAGGACCATCTGACTATCATTCTCAGATAGCCTATATCAAGGATACAATCTTCTAGGGTACGAGTCAATATCTCCTATAAAGGTCCAATCGAGATAAGACTATACCGAAGCGAAAACCCCCGTGATAGCAAGTATCTCGGGTATGATTATACACAGATAAAGTATTTAATATATGTACACAGTCACATGGCCATATATAGATACATATCTTCCACTTAGGTTCGCCCATAACCCATAATTATAATTAACCATACTCAGTATAATATTACCCATTTATCTCGCATAAGGGATTCATCTCTTTTATTCTAAATTATACAAATTTCACATTTACTTCTCATCTCTCGAAGCACTCTCCATTATTAAATATAATTTCAGTAGGTACACATTCTCTAACCTTTTAGTGTAAGTCTTTTACGAGTCTCTCAATTCTCTAGTGAACATACGCACAATTTCCAATATATGAATAAATCCCCATTATCTCACAATTTCATCCCATATTAAATTTCAATCAACGGAGTCTACCTAGACCCTACTGGTCCTCTTCATAGCCCATTATACTCTATCAACAACAATCAAGGGTTCCTACGTATGTAAACCGAATTAAACAGAAATAGGAAAGATATATAGTTTTCTCGGAAGGATCGATCGATCGAGGAATGGGGTCGATCGATCGATCAATGGTCTTAGTCGATTGATCGATCAAGTAGTTCTTGTCCAGAATATGAAAATTCAACCTACGGGTTTCATCCAACAATTTTCTCCAAAATGCCATTTATGATCCCCAAACTACCAAACAAGATTTCTAACAGTCATATATACCTATATACATGATTTCCTACGTGAAATATGTTCAAATTACATTAAAGGGATTCAATTAATGGGGTAAATCAACACAACTATTAAGAACCCAAATTTTTCATAAAACTTCCATTCATCAAATTCTTTTCCCGATTTCTTGCTTCTAAATCCACACAATTTCATGGGTAATCCTCTACATATGATTGAGATGTCCAGAATATATCTAATTCCTCTAAAACTGTAAGCGTTGAGCAATTTCCTTTTATATGAATTCAATAAATGATGCGGAAGCGTTGAATGATGGTTCAAAAATAAACAAAGCCAAATTTTAATTTCTTCAAAACAAATTAAAATAAGTTAATCCAAGTCCTCCTAGAATTTGCCTAAGTCATATTTATCAATATTTCAACAAAGTTAGGCGAAACCAAATTTTAGCAAATGACTTGAATTAAACAAACTTTACCCAATATTAATTTAGTCCTAAATTAAATGTGTGTGATAAATTAAACCGAATTTTATCTTGAATTATGCTACGCATGCTTTCTAAATAAATTATGCAAGATAAAATAAACCAATCACACTACGCCGCGATGTACGAGGAAAAACAAAGACGGGAAACAACCTCGGATGGCCCTAGCCACAAATCCACTAGATACGGAATTATACTTACAAGACAGATAGACTTACAACGACTGACTCGATCCCTCTCAAGCCTCGATGCTTCTTCTCGTAGACACCTCTTCCTAGCGGATAACCTCGGAACACCACTGCGATCTCGGAATCCACCGATGGGGCTTTCTATGGTCACCGTCACCCTAGCAAGGAGCCTTTCTCCAAGTGGGTAGAATCACAACAAAATGTCTTCTTCTTTGATGGATGTAGAAGCAAACCAAAACTTCTCTTCTTGAATTCGGTAGAGATAAACCGGTGCCAAACTCCAAGCAATTTGATACGTACATATGAACTTGGATAAACTCAATTGGGTGTAAACACTAGAGTGATGAAAGTATTTTTCTCTAAAAATCTCACTCAAAACATGAACATTTTCCTAAAACATTTTTGTTCTCAAACTCTCTCTAAGAGATAAACTAAGTTGGAAAAGTTATGGAAATGTTAGTTTGGAAAATATGATTCTCGCACTTCATAAAGTCTGAAAAAAGTTGGTTAAAAACCAAGTGGGGAAGTGGGTGAAAAACTGCCAAAAACTGTTCCCGCCTGACAGCTCGTTCGAACGACATTTCGTTCGAACGAACTCTCGTTCGAACGAGCTTCTAACGACGCACCAGTATGGGCTTCATTAGAATCTCGTTAGAAACCTCGTTAGAACGAACCATCTCGTTCGAACGACATTTCGAATGACAGACCAGTTTAGACTCGTTGGCAAACTCGTTCGAACGAAACCTGGTTCGAACGAAAAACTCGTTCGAACGACATTTCGAACGACTTCCAGAATTTTTTATAAAATTTGATTTTGGCCCAGAAACTTTATATACTTTAATTTGAAGTTCTAATTAAATTTTTCTGAAAGTAAAACCCAGTTTTATTAAACCTAACACCTAATAAACTTTGTTCCAAGCTCCTATATATATATAATTGCATTCATACCTTGGGAGCATGGAACTATAGTTGATGACGTAGAAACAAGGCACGAAAACCGACATATTTGATGAAGCTTTATATTCTTTGCCGCTACGTCTTCAACAAACACTTCATAGGCTTGAGAATATTACATTTACATACTATCCTATGAATAAATGTTTTTGTCCGGAATTGAGCCAATAAATGTTTTTGTCCGGAATTGAGCCAAAACTATATATGGACTCAATTGGAAATTTGTGTCCTTACAAATCTCCCCATTTGGCTATTCCGGGACAAAAACCAAACAAAAATCCTAAAGGGCCGTCAAGCTCACTAGACTCAAAACATAACCCTCCCAAACTTGACTCAACTCAAGGATCAAACGCTTTGCCGTTTAAACAACGCCGCTTTAGAAGAAATCCTGCACACTTAAGCAAACTCATCAAATGCATAGGGAATATCAAAGTATTAAATGCAATTAATTAATTACTCCCCCTAAATTAATTCTCCCCTTTATCAAACACATGACCTACTTAGAAAGACGTCTCCCCCTAAGATAAATCTCCCCCAAACTAAGATACGAGGATAATAGGATTAGATACCAGTTCTCCCCCTATCATCATTCTCCCCCTTTTTGTTCAGGAATAGGCAAAGGATAAAGAACTAATAAACAACATGTTGAAGCTTAAAGTGATAAGACATGAAAGCATATGGGCAATAAAAGTATAGGCAAAGACAAAATAACTATCATATATATATATATAAACGATAAATATACCAATGAAGTACTTGCATATATATATATATAGATATAAACACACATATAACACAAAATATAATAAGTTTGCACACTCGTATGGCAAAAATGTGTCATATGGAAACGTAAGTGTAGGGGTGTGAACGAGCAACAATTAAATTTAGACCCAAACACTTAATAAACATTCACGGAGTTCTCATTTGATTGCAAACTTTATCACATTTAAATATAACCTCATGTGACAATATGAAGATTGAACTCAATGAACAAACATACACAATGCATACAAGCCTAGCATGATGATGATTCTACAAACCAAATAGAGTCATGACATTAAAGACAACTAGGATAAACGGACATTGTGCAAACTGTTGATATACCATCCAATTCTCCCTCAATAAGCATATATATTCTTTTACTTTTGAATGAATATATCAAACAAACATAGGCCTTGGCAATTGTTTTTCTTTTTAATGCCAAATATTCTGTTTTTAGGCCTTTGGATCACGTATTTCTTTTAGATCCAATAAACGGTGGCTTACAATCGCAAAGGATTTAATTCATCCTTTCGGAGCCCTTCCCCGTGCACATTTTTATTTATCATGTTTTCATTTTCACACAAATCTCACATGCAACGGATTTTGACATGCACTAGTCCTCCTAGGTCATAGATATGTAGATGACTAGATTGGTAGGAGAACACCTCAAAGAGCTCAAATATAACATGTGACATTAAGATTTCAAAAGAGCTCGTGCATGTGTGAAAAGAGGCATATAAAAATAGAATCCATTTTAACAACACAAAATCCAACTACTCCATATAAAGCATGGTAAAGAACATTTTAAGGATTGAAAATCTAAACCAAAAGTTCTATCCACGTGGGAGCGTTAAAGAAGGATTCAAACACAAGTATATGCCACATAAAGTGTGTCAAACTAAAATACACACAACATAAAATCTTTTTTGAGTTTTTAACATTTTTAATGAAAAATAAATATTTACTCAAAAGGATAAACAAAAATCATTTGTATTTTTCATTAAGCTTAATTGAAATAAATAAAACACAAATGATAAACAAAACATCTTTTTATATTTTTCTAACACAAAATATAATACAAAAAGATAAACAAGTCATAATTTCTAGCATGGGATATGAAATAAGGCTATGACTAGAAAATGACTAAACAAGCATACATTTAGCATGTGAATATAGCATAAAGTCCAAACGCTAAAGTATGCAAACACTAACACATTCATCCTTTAGATTTAGCAAGGGAGGAAGCATGTGAAAGTAAATGAGAATCAACAACCCTATTTTGCAAGGCAACCAAGTCGGATTTCCTAACCCAAATTAATGGAGAATGACTATCTTGGGGTGTAGGAACTTTCACTACCGTGGTTACATTACTATGGGATTTTCTAGAAATTCGTTTAAGATCCTGACAAAATTTCCTAAGATGACCTTGTCGACCACAATGTGTACAAATGAGAACATGTCGAAAAGATTTACTTAAGGAGTGATCTTTAAATTTATTCCTAGTAGATTCTCCTAAAACATTGGTTTGGGCATTATGAGTAAATACATTACAAGTATTGAAGCCTAAACCACAAGTGTCATTTTTAATTTGGATCGTTCCTAACATTTTATCTAGTTTTTCCGAACGACACTCCAAATCAAATTTGACATTACTAGAATCTTTTAATTTATTTTCCAATTCTGCAATGTTAGATTCTAGTAAAACATTTCGCTCTTCAAAAGCAAGAAGCTCCTTTTTCAAGGATTCCATTAAACCCCTAAGGCTATCTCTTTCGCCTTCTACATATTAAAGCTTCTCTTGAAGAGTCCTCACATGTGTCCTAAGGTCTTATATTAAATCATTTTCATCAACGACCTTGACACTCTCTCTTAAACTAGCTTCTAACTTCAAATTAGCTCTTTTCAATTTAATAGATTCGGTATATAATTCTTGAAAAGCATTTTGAAGTTCACTCATATCAACCTCATCTTCATTTTCACTCTCACTGTCTTCTTCACTCTCACTATCATCAAAAATAAGAGAATCATGTACAATGACCTTGGAAGTGGCATGTGCTATTGTTTCATCAATCGATGAGTTCTCACTGTCACTCACATGACTAGCCATAAAAGCCAAAAAAAATTTCTTAGTGGGGGATTTGGGCTTCTCTTTCTTATCACTATCACTAAGGGTCGCATTATATGAAACGGGTCGCTTACCCTCTTTCCTTAGTTTAGTGGGGCACTCATAAGCCCTATGGCCATAACCTTCACAACCAAAACACTTATCAGACTCGTCCCTATCTAAATTGTCATTGCTAGGTTTAGGGATCTTCTCGGCTTTAGAAATATTCTCGCTTTTATCATGTTTAGAAGTATCAAATTTCTTAAAATCATTTTTAAATTTATCTTTGTTAAATTTAAGAAATTTTCTAAATTTACGAGCAAACAAAGCCATGTCTTCCGAGTCACTATCACTATCGCTCTCTACAACTTGTTTGACCTCTTTTCGGGCTTTTAAAGCAACACCCTTTTCAATTTTCTTTTCAGTTTTAGAGGGAAACATATCTAGTTCATAGGTTTGTAAATCACCTACAAGCTCTTCTAATTTCGTAGAGGCTAAAGTGGGTAAAGAATTTAAAACGGTCACTTTAGGAATAAATCTATCGGGTAGGGACCTTAAAATTTTCTTTACAACACGGTCGTCAGGTATTTTCTCTCCCAAGTTAAAAGATGAATTAACAATATCAGAAAGTCTAGCATAAAATTTATCAAAAGTTTCTTTTTCATCCATTTTGATAGTTTCAAATTGAGTGGTGAGGTTTTGGAGTTTTGAAGCTTTAACGACACTAGTTCCTTCATGAGTTAATTGTAAAATATCCCAAGCTTCTTTAGCGGTTTCACACGTCATAATACGTCGGAATTCATCCTGTGCGACAGCGCTAAATAAGGCATTTAAACCTCGGGAATTAAAGTTAGCAAGTTTAAACTCATTTTCAGTCCATCTATCGGCGGGTTTGATAACACGTTCATTTTCAACTAAGTAAGTTGGTGGGGAGTACCCGGTAACAACAGACATCCAAACTCTCTCGTCGATAGATTTTAGTGTCGATCTCATTCGCGCTTTCCAATACGCGTAGTTTGAACCATCGAAAATAGGAAATTTTGAAAATGGGGAAAAATCCATTTTAGCCAAAAATTAAAGGATCTTAACGAAATAATTTATCGTTTTTGGCTTTGATACCAATCTGTAAGCGTTGAGCAATTTCCTTTTATATGAATTCAATAAATGATGCGGAAGCGTTGAATGATGGTTCACAAATAAACAAAGACAAATTTTAATTTCTTCAAAACAAATTAAAATAAGTTAATCCAAGTCCTCCTAGAATTTGCCTAAGTCATATTTATCAATATTTCAACAAAGTTAGGCGAAACCAAATTTTAGCAAATGACTTGAATTAAACAAACTTTACCCAATATTAATTTAGTCCCAAATTAAATGTGTGTGATAAATTAAATCGAATTTTATCTTGAATTATGCTACGCATGATTTCTACATAAATTATGCACGATAAAATAAACCAATCACACTACGCCGCGATGTACGAGGAAAAACCCAAGACGGGAAACAACCTCGGATGGCCCTAGCCACAAATCCACTAGATACGGAATTATACTTACAAGACAGATAGACTTACAACGACTGACTCCATCCCTCTCAAGCCTCGACGCTTCTTCTCGTAGACACCTCTTCCTAGCGGATAACCTCGGAACACCACCGCGATCTTGGAATCCACCGATGGGGCTTTCTATGGTCACCGTCACCCTAGCAAGGAGCCTTTCTCCAAGTGGGTAGAATCACAACAAAATTTCTTCTTCTTTGATGGATGTAGAAGAAAACCAAAACTTCTCTTCTTGAATTTGATAGAGATAAACCGGTGCCAAACTCCAAGCAATTTGATATGTATATATGAACTTGGATAAACTCAATTGGGTGTAAACACTAGAGTGATGAAAGTATTTTTCTCTAAAAATCTCACTCAAAACATGAACATTTTCCTAAAACATTTTTGCTCTCAAACTCTCTCTAAGAGATAAACTAAGTTGGAAAAGTTATGGAAATGCTAGTTTGGAAAATGTGATTCCCGCACTTCATAAAGTCTGAAAAAATTTGGTTAAAAACCAAGTGGGGAAGTGGGTGAAAAACTGCCAAAAACTGTTCCCGCCTGACAGCTCGTTCGAACGACATTTCGTTTGAACGAACTCTCGTTCGAACGAGCTTCTAACGACGCACCAGTATGGACTTCATTAGAATCTCGTTAGAAACCTCGTTAAAACGAACAATCTCGTTCGAACGACATTTCGAACGACAGACCAGTTTAGACTCGTTGGCAAACTCGTTCGAACGAAACTTGGTTCGAACAAAAAACTCGTTCGAATGACATTTCGAATGACTTCCAGAATTTTTTATAAAATTTGATTTTGGCCCAGAAACTTTATATACTTTAATTTAAAGTTCTAATTAAATTTTTCTGAAAGTAAAACCCATTTTTATTAAACCTAACACCCAATAAACTTTGTTCCAAGCTCCTATATATATATATATAATTGCATTCATGCCTTGGGAACATGGAACTATAGTTGATGACGTAGAAACAAGGCACGCAAACCGGCATATTTGATGAAGCTTTATATTCTTTGCCGCTACGTCTTCAACAAACACTTCATAGGCTTGAGAATATTACATTTACACACTATCCTATGAATAATGTTTTTGTCCGGAATTGAGCCAATAAATGTTTTTGTCCGGAATTGAGCCAAAACTATATATGGACTCAATTGGAAATTTGTGTCCTTACAAAAACATATAATTTAAATTCTCTAAGTTATCAATTCTTCCATGAAACATGCTTTTAATAATCCTAATCAAACATGGGTGAAAAATTAACTAAAAACAAAGAAGATAGATAATTGCAAGGAATTCAAGGGTTTTATTTATTGATGAAAAATTTATGGTCGCGTTCCTCGTCGTGCGATCTACGTTTTGGTGGTGGTGGCGGCGCAAACGAGTGAGTTCTTGGCCTTGGATTGCTTGGAAAGCTCTCCACCATCTTCTCTAATGGCCGTTCTTAGGTTCTGTGTTTGTTAACCCTAAAAGACAACTCCTAATGGCTGATATATCCTAAGGAAATTCGTGGGTTTAATTACCCAAAAATACAAAATGTCCATAATACCCTCTCGTGATGCCAATTAGGCCTAAAAATGCCCCGAGATCCAAACTAAACCCCCGAGTATACTTTTCTGACTATCTTAACCCTTCCGGACACATTGGCGCACTCGAAATTACCGTACGGATGACTTATAATTTATTCACTTTATACAATAATAATTTAGTTCTGACACGACACAAGCGCGTCCCGACCTAACTTCCACAATTGTCAAATTATACACTCGTGACAATTTTTAATAAATTTGATTATACATATTACTTTACTCATTAAGTAATATTCAACAAATTCCCAATAATTACTAACTCTCATCGTGCTAGTAAATATTTAAAATAAATTCCGAATTAATATTTAATTAATATCTCAATTTAAATTTAATAAATCCCCAAATTTAAAAGCCATAAAAATACGGGGTATTACAAAAGGGTAATTTTGATGAAATTAAAGGGTCCTAATAGTGGGACTTCCTCATTTAACCTTATCAGTCGATTTTGTGAAAAACGAATAAATAAATGAAATGGTATGAGAATGGTGAAAGTAAAGGAATAATTTGGGCATTGGTGAAAATATTAAAATACATTAATATGGACTCGGATGAATCTGAAAAATACCAAGGGCTCGGAGCCCTGGGATGAAAGACTCAGGTTCACTGACCAGAGCATAGGTAGTATAGTTGGTAGTGTAGAGCCCAATTAGGTATGCAGATAATTGGAGGATTTCGAGAAAAGATAATGGAAACGAAAATGAACTTGGTTATGCTTAAGGAATGTAAATAAGGCAACCTAATGAAAGGAATACAAATACAAACTGAGGGATAAATACGATTAAATTATCTTTAGACCCAGTAAAGGGTGGCATGAAATGGTTAAGTGTGAGTATGAGCACATCGCTCGGGTGCATTGCATGATAGTTTCATTAACACTAGCTAAATTGTTAAAAAATTTCAGAATTGCTCAAAATACATGTTATATGTATAGTATTTTCATAGAAAATGTAGAGCTTAGTATTTTTCACCCTGTTGAGTGTTCACTCATCCCTGTTTTTATGTTAAAACCTCCACCCCCACCCAAGGTACATCGAGTAGGGACATTGGCAAGGATGTCTATAAGGTCCTTGAGATTAATAATCATCGTTAGAAGCTCTGCCATATTTATTTAAACTATATATTGAAACATTGGATTTGGAATATTTAAATCATTTTATTCAGGCCTTTGGCCATATGATGTAATAATAAAGGGACAAATATGGTTTATTTCTCATTTATTAAGCTTTGATGAATTCAATGAATTTTCATAAATAAACCTTGTTACATAATTTAATTATTTAAAGTGACCACTTGTTTATCAAATTAAAACCCGTAACTTAATCCTTATAAAACATTGCAATTAAAGTGTTTTTCTTAAATAATAGAATTGGACTTTCCCCCTCTCCCTTTAACTCCTTAACTCGGTGCGAGTTGACCTGACGGTGACCTAAATCTGGGTTCGTGCGTTACATTTTTGACCCCACGCTAATCTCTGTTTGACCACACGTTATTGATTGATTGTTTTCTCTGCTGCTCCTTGCAAAAATGTCCAATAAAATCATTTACAATTTTTTTGAACAAATTTATTTTTAATATATTTGTTCCCTATATGTAGACCACGCCTACAGCTATATAGTTGTTTTTATCTTTGCTCTGGAGCACAAATTTGCCTTGAGCACATTATATCATTTTTAGTAGATATCATTTAATTATTCCACGATATATATCTTAGAAAATAATTTTTATAGTATCCTTTCTAAAATCTTGGGCAGATAAATTTTCCTTTGTAGAGCCCTTCTTCTTTTACACTCCAAATGGTCTACATTTTGTTGTGTATCAAATCTCTCTCTCTCTCTCTCTCTCTCTCTCTCTCTCTATCTATCTATCTATCTATCTATCTATCTATCTATCTATCTATCTATCTATCTATCTATCTATCTATCTATCTATCTATCTATCTATCTATCTATCTATCTATCTATCTATCTATTTATCTATCTATCTATCTCTCTCTCCCTCTCTCTCTCTCTCTCTCTCTCTCTCTCTATATATATATATATATATATATATATATATATCTACTGTGCTACTAATTTTCCATTAGAGAAAATTAGTCAAGAGATATGCATGCTATTTCATATCTCATCATATATATTTTTCTTGACAATACAAATAGGATTTCAAGATAAATTTCTAGGCACTTCCTCTCAGCAGAAATCGTATTTATAATTTAATTAATTCGGGTGTTAATTGAGAAAATAGGTCTTTATTTAAATTACGCAAGTGAGTAATTTAGTGTGATTAAATGATAAATGTGATTATTAAATATTAATCGAGAGATAGATACTGATTAATATTATGTTATAATAGTTACTAAGTGTGAATAGTAAATAATAACTAATTATTGTAATACCGCGTAATGTGTGATATGTGCGTATTTTATTTTATCTCAACCGGGAGTTGCGTGTAGACAAATTTGAGTTTGAGAAAGGAAATATATTTTTAGTGACTTAGATGATAATTTAGAGGTCACGAATGAACCCAAATGGGTCGAAATAGTTGAAAAAGTGTACCCGGGGGTGTTGTTTGGGTTTCAGGTCAGTTTTAGACCAAACCGACGCCTATTGAGGGCTTTTTGGTCATTTGGCAAATATAGATTAAGGAACCAACGAAATTCTATGTGTTATATATGATGTTTAATACTTGAGGCTAGGCTTAGAAATAGTTAAACCCAAAGGAAGCCATTTCAGATAAGAGAGAAACCAATTTTCAAGGCTTAAGAGTTGTTCTTGAAGAATTGGACCTTAATCTTGCATCCTAAGCATCTAAGGAGTGAGGATTTGAAGAGAGAACCACAAATTCATCATCAACACCATGAAATCTGACCTATTCTATTAAGGCAAGTTGTTTATTGCAATTATTTTGAAGTTATAATACCCATGTTAGGAGGGTTTCATGAATTGATAAATTAATACATATTCTTGGAAGAAAAAGTTATTTTTGATGCATGTTATGGGTAGGGATTTCATGTAGTGTGATGCATATATGTAGAGGATTGATAATCAGTAGATGAGTAATTATCAATACGAATTAAATTTGGGTTTTATTTTAAAAATTGAAGAAGAACATGGAAACCTAGGGTTTTGAGGATTTTATAATCTAATCCGTTCTTGATTAATTATTGTGATCAATTAGTGTAAAAGTCACGTTGGAATTGATCCTAATGCATGTAGAAATGGTTATGAATTATTACTTTAAAGTTTGGTGAAGTTTCATGTCGTTTAGAGGTATATTAATGGTAAAAATGCATGAAGAAGCCTAAGTGCAAAATTTGTACAAAATCGAATTGATTAGGCCTAGGGTGAATCGATTCAGTTACCTAGAAAATTTAAAATTTCCCCTTTTCCCCTTAAATCCCTAAATCATTGTTGTGAGAATTTTAAGGACTTGGGTAAATTAATATTGAGAGATTAAAATATTATAGTAGGCTCATGATGGGGTTATGGTTTAGTCTTATGGAGAGGATTAAGACGAGAATGAAATTGGGTTGATTTTTTTGTCGTAAATTATTCGAGAGAAATATGAATAATTATGAGGAGTTTGGGAATTAAATTGATGAAGTAGACCATGAAATTTATAAAGGGATAACTAGGACCCTTAGAGTTGTGTGAATATTAATGAATACGATAAGTGGGATAATTCGTAAAGAAATTTAGTACGATTAGTATACGATATAAATATACTAAGTATAGGCGTGGATACCTAGCTTGTGTGAATACCTAACATATATTAGATGTATTGGGGTCGAGGGAAAATTCGGACCAATACATGAAAGTTTAATTTTGGGTCAAGGAATATCTGAACCAATATCGAACATAAATAATATTGGGGTCGATGGGACATCCGGACCAATATATATAACATTTACATTGGGGTCGAGGGCTATCCGGACCAATGTGAATGACATGAGAAATTGGGGTCGAAGTAACATCCGAACCAATGAATCCTTAATGTGTGATATGAGGATATTATAGTGAAATATATATTTTGTATATATGGTGTGGGAAATATATACCTTACAAATTATCTACTTATGTGTGACAATAGACAGTTATATAGTGTGTATCTAATGAGAATAAATTAAGTCAATAAACTTAATTATATGAAGAGGCTAATAATATATGTAAATGTTAGTTATGATTGTGGGCATCGAAATGATAATTCAGTGAGAGAAACTTAATGTAGTGATTTAAAAGATAACATGTGAGGAATGCTACTTATGATGCTAATTAACACATGAGAGATGTTAATAAATTAATGTACTGTATGGGCGGTACGGGAACTTAGATCACTACACAAAAAACATCAATTTGGCACACCCTGATATAAAAAATCTGGCCCAGTTTAAAACTGTGCCAGATTCTGGCACGGTTTAATGATAATCTGGCACACTTTAAAACAGTGCCAAATTTTGGCACTGTTTAAAAGTGTGCCAAAATTAAGTACACTTAGTAAAATATAAACAAAATTAAAAAATTAGTCCTCACATTTTTTTGACTCCCGCCCTCTCTCCTCCTTCACACTCCAGTCTACCTCTCTCTCTCTCTCTCACTAAGCCTTCTTTAGAAACCCTAACTCCCCCCATCTTCTAAAAAAACTTAATCTTGGATAAGAAAGCAGGGGTCATTCTTTTAAGGAGCTATTGTGTGCTTTTGTTGGAGGAGTTGAAGAATGAAATTGGTGAGGAAGTCAGAGATAGAGCTACGAACTTGGCTATAGAGTGGAAACGTCAGATTACTGTTATTCTTAATTCTCATGTCCAATGGTACGTGTTGAGAGATAAATTTTATTTAGGCAAGAATCTCACCCTGGATAAGCACCCATTTAACACCCGGGATTTCATTCATTCAGTTATTTTGTAGTATACATTCTATTTGTTTTGTTTTTGTGGGAAAAATTCTTCCAAATGCTTGAGTTGTATCAATTGCTATTTAATTTTTTCTCAAGGAAAATAAGTAGTATCAAAGTCACTGTCAATTTGTTTGAGTTGGAAGCTATTAAATTAACCTTGATATTAGTTTGTGTTACATATGATGCAACTATTTCTATTACATATGATCCAACTATTCAAACCAGATACTCGGTTGAAATTTCGAATGAATTGAAGAGGCTATTTTTAGTGTGATGTTAAAAGCAATATTCAGACACCTATTTGTATTACATATGATCCTTGAGAAACCACCTGCTATTAATCTTCTAAGGGATAGTGTGACGGAGGGAAATTTTATTTGGGGAATATTTGGATTGGATCAGGGGGTGGATTATAGTAGTGGTAAAGAGTTTTTCTTTCTTATAATAAGATCTTATTGATTAAAATTTTGGTTGTAGTTAAGTTGGTGTGGGTCCATTTGTTCTCTATCAGACTTTGTATATTGGTGTGCAAGTGATAATGATACCAAACCATGTGAATATGAAACTATAATGTGGAAGAAATCCAAGCCAAGCCAAGCCAAATGTTGACAGCCATTATTGGACCATATCAGTTAATATGTTTTCAACATATTAGCTATTCTTTGTTAAACCATGTGAACTTGTACAAATTGGATAGTTGTTTGCAACATATCAGTTAATTTATATGTTAGACCATATCAGTTAATAAGTTTGCAGCATATTATCTAATCTATGTTAGACCATATCAATTAACTGTTAACATATTAACTATTCTTTGTTATACCATATCAGTTAACTATAAAATTGGCGGTGGACATTTGAATTCAGTTCTGTCATATTGGTGGTGGACGTTGTCACTGCCATTGGTGGCGGATGTTGTTTGGGATATTTGTTTCAAACATTGTCCAATATGGGGGTTAATGTTATACAAAAACGCTCCTGCTGAATAAACCACTGGATCAGTCAAAAGGTGAACCTTCAACCAAGAAAGAATTTGTAGAAGATCAGTTTCAGCATGATATTTCTGATCAGTTGAATGTAAGCAACAACTTGATATCTATAGAAATTTAACTCAGTTGAATGGTTTATTATTTTAGATGTTTTCTTTTAAGTATCTTACTTGAAATTTTATTTTGTTTTGAATTGAGAATATAGTTTGAAGATTCAAAGATTCATCCTTCATAAAAGGGTTAGTCTCCTAATAATGTATTTGTTTGTAATTTATATGCAATTCATGATTCACTACCATTTTACTGTATGAAGACAAGGGCTTTCCTCCTCTATTCCTAACAAAATCCTATTTTATAGATGCATGATCATTATGATGAGGAAATTGATCGTGGTGAGGATCAACCTCTTCTTATAGTTAGCCCCCAAAATAAGATGGAGCTTAGCATCTCTTCAAATGGTAATATTGTAAAATAAAATTTTCAAATTCTTATGAGTATCATATCAACATCTTTCAGAAACTTTGCAGTTTTGAGGGTTCATAAAGCTTTAAGGAGGAAAGTAACATCCTGGATATTCGTGGTTGTATCTCTTTACCCACTAGCGTGATTGATTCTGGGAAGCTTAGTTATTTATCTGCGTATTCTTTGATTTCTAGGTAATTTATTCTTGTTTAAAATTTTATAAATTAACTTATCAGATGCTTGGTTATTTATATAATTTTACCCATAGGCTGCTTCATTAATTTATCCAGATTATTGACTTATGTACCAGTGCCAGTTATGCCTATTATTTCGTTTGTACATTCAATTTGTTGCATGGTTACTGGATATGTGAATCATGGAGTATTATATTATCTTGCTACATAGTTACTTTGATTCAAGCAAAATGCAATGTTTTGTTTCTTATTCATAGGGTTAATTTTATTGTCATCCTTTTGTTTGAAGATTACCTTGTTGCCTTGTGTCTTAGTGCATATCCCATTATTTGTAAGGTTATTTAAACTACCAATTTCCTTGTTTATCGTCATGTGGAGTTCAAAACACAATGTTTCCACTTGACAAAGTTCCCATGATTGTTCCTGCATTTTGAGTCATCTATAAATAGGTGGAAAATTAAGGGTCACTTGATGTTTGTTCCACTCATTCCACCAAAGTTTAGCATCGTCCATGACCTTTGTTCTAACTAACTCGACACACTTCACAACAATGGTTTTTTTATAGACAAAAACCCTTTCAATAAATCATCTCAATCTAGAAAAGTGTCGAGATTCATGTGAACCTTAAACATGGGAAAAATGTCGAGATTCATGTGATCTAAAAAATATTTGATCACCTTTTGTTTGAATCGAGCCAGTATGATAGTGTTACTCATTTGAAGTTTTTGATAGTTGTCTCTGGTGAATACAGAGTATGCTTAAATGAATACATATGTTGATCATTTTGATATGGCTATTTTGGTTTTCCCCCTTACAAAGAATTTAGTTCTAGTAATTGATCAGTCCTAGTAACTGATCAGTTGTAGCTGACAAGCAGTGCCATATTACACAAGTCCTTGATCAGTGAAACCTAAACGTATGTTGTCTAAGAAATGATCATTAGCAGTTGATTGTTAAGAATAAACACAAACCATTGATTGTTAGCAACTTATTGTGTTGGTTGTTAACATCTTAATTAACTGATTAATATGTTAATAATCAACACAATCAGTTTTGATTCACCTCATGAGTCAGGGTGAGTACTCCTAACACCTTTTGGTTCACAAGTTCTTTTTGTCAAAAATAAGTTGTTAAAGGGTGAAAACCCAAACCAGCCCCCAAACGACCCCGTAGGAGGCACGAACACCTCGCACGGGACAATGTAACTTGTAGGAACTAACCGCGTAGTCACGGGTCTCCCAGTTTGAGAATATGACAATAATTTGTGAAAATAACACTTAGACTTAAAAACAGGCCGTTAAAGGGTGAAAACCTAAACCAACCACCAAACGTCCTCGTAGGAGGCACGAATACCTCGCATTGGACCAATGTAAATTGTAGGAACTGACCGCGTAGTCACGGGTCTCCCAGTTTGAGAATATGATGATAATTTGCAAAAATAACACTTAGACTTAAAAACAGGCCGTTAAAGGGTGAAAACGTAAATCAGCCACCAAACGTCCCCGTAGGAGGCACGAACACCTCGCACGGGGACCAATGTAACTTGTAGCAAACGACCGCGTAGTCTTGAGTCTCCCAATTTGAGAATATGACGATAATTTGCAAAAATAACACTTAGACTTAAAAACAGGCCGTTAAAGGGTGAAAACGTAAATCAGCCACCAAACGTCCCCGTTGGAGGCACGAACACCTCGCACGGGGACCAATGTAACTTGTAGGAAACAACCGCGTAGTCCCGGGTCTCCCGATTTGAGAATATGAGAATAATTTGCAAAAATCAACACTTAGACTTAAAAACATGCCGTTAAAGGGTGTAAACCCAAACCATCCCCCAAACGACCCCGTAGGAGGCACGAACACCTCGCACGAGACCAGTGTAACTTGTAGGAACTGACCGCGTAGTCACGGGTCTCTTGGTTTGAGAAGATGATGGTAATTTGCAAAAATAACACTTAAACTTAAAAACAAGCCGTTAAAGGGTGAAAACCCAAACCAGCCACCAAACGACCCCGTAGGAGGCACGAACACCTCGTACAAGACCAGTGTAACTTGTAGGAACTGACCGCGTAGTCCCTGGTCTCCCGGTTTGAGAAGATGACGATAATTTGCAAAAATAACACTTAGACTTAAAAACAAACTGTTAAAGGGTGAAAACCCAAACCAGCCACCAAACGACCCCATAGGAGGCACGAACACCTCGCACGGGACCAATGTAACTTGTAGGAACTAACCGCGTAGTCCCAAGTCTCCCGGTTTGAGAATATGATGACAATTTGCAAAAATCAACACTTAGACTTAAAAACAAGCCGTTAAACGGTGAAAACCCAAACCAGCCCCCAAACGACCCCGTAGGAGGCACAAACACCTCGCACGGGACCAATGTAACTTATAAGAACTGATCGCGTAGTTTCGGGTCTCCCGGTTTGAGAATATTACGATAATTTCCACTCCTATATGTAATTTTTTAGTTTGAGTAAATTTTTTTTGTAAATTATTAGGTTACTAATATCGTATCTTTTTTTTATCCTATTTTTTGCAGGATAACAGTTTATCGTTGGCATTTATTCACGTGGAACACACAGAGAACTCAATGGTTTACAACAAGGGGTTTATTCATGATTTTATTTTTTGTGTTATGGCCGTGCGGGCTTTTGTAGTTTCATTGTTAACTTTTATGGTCGTGCGGGCTTTTATAAGTTAATTGTTATATTTTGTGGCCCTGCGGGCTTTATGTTAGGCAGGTTTTGTATTAGCAGGTTTTGGAATGTCCAGAAAATAGAGGAAACTCTGCCCAATTTTTTTTTGGCCTGTGAACTATTAAAGACTTGTAATATTTTGAAGTTTGTATGTACATTAGTTTATCAACAACATGCAATATTTTTAATTTGTGAATTTTTGTGCTTTCAAATAATTTTTTTTTTTTTATAAAAAATTTGGTGCAGTTCAAAACCGTGGCAAAAGTGTATCATATTTTGGCACGATTTTGAACTGTGCCAATTTTTTTAAACTGTGCTGAATCTGGCACAATTAAAAACTGTGCCAAAAGTGTGCCAGAAATATCAAATTTTGGCGCGGTTTAAAAATGTGCCAGAAGTGTTCATGTTTGGCCAAATCTGGCACACTTTTGAGCCGTGCCAGAAAAAATGGCTATTTTGGAACACATGATTATGGCACAGTTAAAAACCGTGTCAGATTTGATCTGGCACAGTTTTAAACCGTGCCAGATTCCTATTTTTGGTGTAGTGGATGTGTAGATAAGTTTGGTTGAATACTTTAGTCTAGTTAGCTTGGGTAGCATAGCTAGGTGGTCTGAGTATAGAATGTTTGGCGTGCACTATATTTGAGGGGTGAGGAAAACTCAAGAGAGAGTGTATGTGAACATGTGTAATCAATACCCGAATTTTAATGTGATAAATGCTTGCTAAATATTTTCAAAACGTTTTGTGTACTAACACTTGTTATAAAATATTTTTAAAAACCTTTTAGGTGTCCAGCCACAGTTACGCCATGCGTGACTTCATTCTAGGGACTCGGAGCTGTAGCACCGTGGATGCTGAAAAGATTTAATTAGACGATTCTTTCATTCAACTCTAGTGTAAGATCTCATTTCATATTCCATGCATAGACATGTTGTTCGTTGTCAGTTTTCAGGCTTTTAGCTTTTTTTTTTTATTATGGAGCATTTGGTTTTTGGATTTTTAGCCGATGGTTTATTTGGCAAGACTTTATTCATTTATATATGGTGATGTTTGGACTCTAGTGTATGGTGTATGTTTGATTTAGTTTTTCCGCATTTTTTATTTGTTTTAAAGAAAGATAAAATTTGGCACGGGTATAATTTCACTTAGGTGGTTAGTAATTAATAAGTTTTCAACAATGATGTTAAGAATGAACAATATGAGAAACCTATTTTAATTTAATAAAGGCATGATGAAACGATGTTTAATTAGACGGGGTGTCACAATTTAATGCTCTTAAAGGTTGTTTCTAACAACTAGTTTTTAAAAAAATATTTAAGCATTCAAGTGAGCCTCTTGAGTCATCAACCTAGAAGAGCAAAAACATCTTTCATATTTCGCTCAGACACATTCAAGATAGCAACACGAGTTGATATTCAACTTTATAAATTTGAGATAGTAACAAAGTTTATATGTTTTTATTATTGAAAAGAGAACAAAGAGCAAGAAATTATATTCTGCTATTGTTAAAAAGAAGACTAGTGCCAAATTCAGATTTATTCTTAGTATTGTTTTAAGAAGACACTCAGATTCACATTGTATTTTTAAAGAGTTTCATCATCCCAAAAATTTAGTTTTATTCAAAACTTTGCTATAATCTTCTAATTGTACAAATTGTAGCTCGATTTTTTTATTACACAAATTATACTATGTAGCTCAATTTTAACTACTGAGAGAGTACTATTGTTACTCAGATTTTAGCAGCAATAGATTTGTACAAAGTGATTTGATCATACCCGTAAGTGGATCACGGTAGTGAAGTGCAAGCAGAGAGAAGCTCTAGGTACATGAACGTAGGTCGGGTTTTGGCCGAATCACGTTAAATTTCAGTGTCATTTATTTTTCTCACTTTATTTGTTTATTTACTCATGCTTGTTTGATTTTATATTTTTAGCACCTATATTTGCAAATAAATTAATCCAAAATTTGGTAAAATTATTTTAAAATTAAAACAATTAGTTTTAAAGTAAATAATTAATTATATTATATTAATTAATATTAAATAGGAAAATTCATTACATATTTATTGGGAGTTATAATCTGTAAATTAAACTTGTTTAATTGATTGTTATTATTTATATTTAATATTCACTATTTTAATCATTAAAGATTTATTAGTATGAAATTTGGTAGTGTTTTAAATTATATATTTTTTAAAATTTTAATTTAATCGAAAAAGTTTGTAAAGACCCAATTCACCACCCCCTGTTAGGTATTTTTATGGGAAACAATTAGTATCAGAGCAGGGTCTCTAATTTTTTTTTTTTTGAATATTTGGATTTAACTACCCTAGAGTTGATGGTCATGGAGAACTTTTTTATGTTTATCTTAAATGTTGCACTTTATATTTTTATTATATATATGCTTAAATGTTTAATCACTTATAGCCATTCATTATTTTATTTTGTGAGGAGAAAATGGACAAGAAGTCAATCTTGTGTTTAAAGCTTTATTTTAAAGGAAGACATAAATCAAAACTTAAATGTTAATTCATTAAATGGAGATGTGTGCAATCCTTTCTCATTTTCTTATATTGATGAATCAACTAGTAAAGAGACAAATATTCTTTGTTTCATGGCAAATGATAATGAAGAGGTACACTATAACCCTAGCTTTATTGAAAATGAATCATGTTCTACCCATAATATAAATCATTTAGATGATGCTAATATTATTGATGATAATGATGAATTATAAGACGTCTTTCATTAGTTTTATGAAAAATATAAAGATCTTGAAAGTAAGTTTATTACATTTAAAAAGACTCATGCTAAGTGTGATTCTATATCAAAAGATTTTGATAATTTAAAATTAGAAAATCAATCTTTAAAAAATGAAATTAAAACCTTGAAAAATAAAAAATCTATAAATGTTACTAGCCCTCTTGAATGTGAAAATAGTAAATTAGAAAAAGGGATTCGTTATTTAAAGAATTCATTAGATACATTTACTAGAGGAAATGTATATATTTTTAACATTTTAGAAAATCAAAGAGTTCAGTTTGATAAAATGGTCTTAGATATAATGGAGAAAAAGAAAAAATAGTTATTCTAATTTATTTCAAAATGATGATTCATTTAGTCATTCTAAATCGTTTTGCACATATTGTGGTAGACATACACACTATTCTAAATTTTGCTATTTAAGAAAAAGGAGCTATAACAACACTAAATTATCTTGGATTCTAAATGAAATAATTATGCATGCTAACGCTAAACAACCACATTCATTTTGGGTTCCAAAAGATAAAAATTTTAGGTGGAAAATAAGTGTTGATACTTGAAAAAATAATGAGATTAAGAACTAATATTGTATTTTTATTTTTTTTGCATTTATTATTCGATATAACTATTATGAAATGTTATTTTCATGTTTATATGCTTATTTGAGTTGAACACCATTCTTTACTTCTAAAATGTCTTAGTGATTGACAATTTATAATTTGATTTATTTCATATTAATCTCAAATGTGTTAAAAGCTTGAAAATATGAATAAGATTATTTTTGTCTAAGTCAAAACATACAAAGGATGATAAATTAGTTTATGAATATGATAAAATTGACATTTATGATTACATGATAGTATGTCATAAGTTACTTGTTATTGTTGGTCTTGATGATTATCATTTATTATGACTATGCTTGAATTTTTAAAAAGTTGATAAGAAAATGAATTTTAAAATAATGTACATTAATATTATGTCATGTACCTATGACTACTTGGGTACCAAAAGACAAAATCTTCAATGCTGTGTAGGTTTCATATTAAGATGGGTTATGGATTTAAAGGTATATGATTTTGTATTAAAAGAAAAATTGAAATTTCAAGTATTATTACCAAATGTTGAAAATTCCACACCTCGAAAGAATTTCATGAAAATTTCATTAGTATTGATAAGGTGGTAAGTGTGGTGACAATTATGTTCAACACAAGTTCACAAGAAAAGACAATCACCGAAGCAAACAAAGAATGTAAAGAATGCCAATCACACAACACGATATGTACGTGGTTTAGCAAGAATGCCTACATCCACGGTGGTGCTCTCAATATTATTTTTATATACGCCGGGGAGTGTTTTATAGAGAATACAATCCGTGCCTCTTGCCCTAGGCCTAGGGTTTGTTATATACATCTTTGTTTTCAGGAAGTGAGGATGTTGGAATTCCCCACGTCAAACCGCTACTCCTAGAATATCTCTTTACGAGATCTTAGGAATAGACTAAGTCATAACTGATTTTGATTGACATGTAAGGTTCCCAGACTTTGGGCCGCTTCTACTGGGCTACTCGTCTGGACCCGTGGTGATAAATCGAGGTATCCACAATTGCCCCTAAAGTTGTTGGGCCACAATTTGGTCTCAATAAATTTAAATGATTTGTCATAATGGCTTCATTGTAAATTGTGCAACTCTTCACAAGATTGAAAACTGATTTAGGCGGCAGCTTACTTCGTGTCCTGTGCGCGATGATTGGAAGCATTAAAAAGTCCTTTGGAACAGCAGTTCGTAGTTGTTGTTTCAAACTTCTTCAAATTTTCCCATCTTCTTTAAGCTCCTATTGTTGCGCCTTCATTCCCAGGTCATCATCTTTCAATCTCAATATCCTCCATTGTCTTCACTTGTGACTTCACGTCGTCCCAAGCCAAGTTTTTATTTCGTAAGTTCTTCTTGTTCTCTTACTTTGCTTTTTTCTATTGCAATCTCCTCGCATTTGTATTTAGGGTTTTGCAAATGGAGAAAATAGGCAATATGTCGGTAACTAAATTTAGGAAATATTATAATCTCCCAGATTGGGTAGACATTAAGTGTGCCCCTATCCCTAAAAATGTTATAGAAATAGAGGGTGCTCACTGGGTTCACGTTCTTTTACTGTCCCAAGGGGGGCTCACTTCCCCCCAAGTAATTTATTTTTGCACTTCTTTGGTTACTTCAATATTGTCCCCGCACATTGTTCGCCAAATATTTGGAAGATAGTTAATGGTGTCCATAGAATAAATCCTCTCTATGGCACCAATCTAGGGCTTGCTGAGATATGCTTCTGTAACTCTTTCTCGCGAATAAGTTTTGGTCTTCTTTACCTCAAGTCCAGGAGTCCTGACAGGGTATTGGTAGTAAATCTACCTGATTCCCATAAGGATTACTGGCAAGAGGGGTTTCTTTATAAAAAATGGCAATTTCTTCCCCATATCGAGGGGTCGAGTTCTGATAGGTTCACGTTCCCCTTTTATGGGGAGGAGTACATAAGTAGGCTTAATTTTTATTCTGCTCTTCGATCTTCTTGTTAATATATGATTTCTCTGATATTCTTCTCTTTTCTTTTCAGCGAGGACAAAGAATTTGGAACTTGCTCTCAGTGAGGTTTGAGCTGTCGAGATGATTAAAGCTTGGAACTTCAGAGAACCTTTGGCTGACGACGAACATCCTCGGTTAGCTGCTTTTCTTCTGGAGTATAAGAATATTGGGTCTAGTTTCATCGCATAACCTGTAGACAGCATCCCTGAGTTGGACATTACTGAGGAAGTTATTACAGACCCCATCCAGTTGGACGAGGAAGAGATCAGCTCTTGTGAGGACAGTGAAGGTGATACTAGGGGCGCTGCTGAAGGTGGTTCCAGTGAGATGAGCTCTAGTGGTGAAGGGTCTTCCTACTCGAAAGAGGTTCAGAAGCTCGAGAGTCCTCCAGTGAGTCAAGTACTTCTAGCGAGGAAGATATGTCTCCTCCCAGGAGGAACCTAATCAGGGATGATGATGATAAGGATGATGTGATTATTTTTAAGCGGTCGAATAAGCAAATGTTTGGTAGTGGAGAAGCTTCCCCTGGTCCATAGCCTGCTGCCATCGAGCAGGAAAAGAAGAGGAGGGAGGAAGAACAGTTGAGAGAGAGAGAGAGAGAAAGAAAGAAGAGGAGAGGAAGAAGGTTGAAGAGAGAAAGAAGGTGGAAAAGAGGAGGAGATATGAGAGGGAGAAGGAGAGGGAAGAGGAGAGAAGGAGGGTAGAAGAGAGGATGAAGGTCGGGCAAGCTTTGGTGCTCATGTTCACGTTGCCCGAGGGGGCCTCGGTCGCCACCTCTCTCTAGTTGGCTCCTGCACTACTCGAGAGAGAAGTTTTTCCTGCTGATCGACAGAGGGCAATGGGGACGAACCAATTAGCTCTGCAAGCGAGTCAGAGGTTAGCCTTGGTAAGTCTGTTTCCATTTTTTAATACTAGTAATTTTTTGTTCAATACTTTCTTCTAATGCCCCCTTTTTACTTGCAGTTCGTGACCGAATTCACTGTTCTCTACCGTACTTGCGATGAGCTGGTGAGTAGGAATATGGTTTTGGAGAAGCAGAACATTGAACTGAAGGGAAAAATCATCGAGCTGGAGACCAGTCTGAAGGCTTCCAGTGACGCCCATAATTCCTCTAATCTCTCCCTTGCTGAAGCTAATTAAGCGAAGGAAGCGACGATTAAGGAGATGAATGAGTTAAAGCAGTCTTATGATCTGGTCTGCATGAGCAAACTGGTCGTGGTTGAGGAAAATAAGGTGCTGTCAGATAAGGTGAAGAAAGTGGAGTGTGAGGCTGCTACTATTAAGAAGAGTTCATATAACTCTGGGTGGGCTGCCGCATATGAGGACGCTGATGCTCAGATAGGCTACATTAGTTGGCTGAACTTCAAGAAGGGCTAGAATAAGTCTCTTCTGGCTGTTGGGGTTGATGTTGATTCACCCTTGTTCAACGATCATGATCCAATCCCTAAGCCTATTGTGGATGAGGCTCCTGCCCTGGCTATTGATAGTGGTGTTCCTGCATCTCTCACCATTCCTACTGACACTTCCTCCGTTCAAAGAACAGTAGCTGCTCCCTTTGAGGGAGGTTCTCCCGCTACTGTTGATAAGGGAAAGCAATCAGTGACCTCTGAACAAACTGAGGTTCCTAGCTAGCCTGCTTTTAGGACTTTATTTGTATTTTTTGCTTTGTTTGCACTGCTTTCCTTTAATTACCGATGTAATTGGACCTCTTTATTTGAATAAAATGAAAAGACATTCCCTTCTGGATACTGATTCTTCTGCTTTTGAATACTTGTATGGCCTGTAGTTGATTGATGTAGATGATTATATACCTTCTACCTCTCAACTGGGAAGGATCTTGGGTCCTAATACTAGCAATCAGGTTTGCCAAGCCTTCTTTAGGATTTTCAAGTCTCTCAGGTCGAGGAATAAGAGCTTTAAAGACCAGTCTAAGTTTGTCGCCAAACTAAAGGATAGACTTCAGGAGATGGAAGAAGTTGGTGCCTCTGAAATCAATCAAGTCAGAGAAGTTATTCAGTAAGAGAACGAGACTCTGAGGAGGGAGGTGTCGCGACTTAGGGAGCATGCACCGAGCGTCGTACCTCAGGTTTTATGAGGTTCCTCTTCATCGGCTGTTCTGCAAGATGGCACAGGACCGAGCGGTGCGCCCTAGTTTTATGAGGTTCTCCCTTATCGGTTGCTCCCCAAGATGGTCCAAATGCACGGGTCCATCTAGGGAGATAGACGAGCTCCGAGAAGATGTCCGTCGAGCCTACGTGATTGATGTTGGGCTTCAAAGAGATGTTACACGTTGAGGCGTCTGTTCAAGAAAGGACCTCGGTGAGTGTGGGCTGATGGTTATGACCAAGGTTGGACAGATTCTCCGACTAGGTTGACAGAGTTTGAAGAGATCGCCTTTATTAGGGGATGGTTGAGCGCCCTCAAGGAGATACAGGTCCCCCTAAACTTAGTACCCTCTTATCGTCATGAGATATCTCCTTTAACTCTGAGGCCTAATACTTTCAGGAGGGACGACCAGTGGGTCCCTATAGATGTTATTCCCAGGAAGCAATTAGAGCAAGATACGAATGAAGTCGAGGAAGAATTAGCCCCTCATCCGGACGATGGACGGAGATCGCAAGTGGCTGATTACCTTACTCAGAGTCCTAATCCCCATTAATATTTTCTTACTTCAATGTAACTCTTTGTAAATGTAACGAAGTAATAAAATATTAATGTTTTGGGCATTTTGCCGACTAAACATGTGTTGTGTATTTCTATTTCATTAATTTTTCATTTGATTATCTTGGGATCTTCGTATCCAACTAGATTTGATGTAGATAAAGTTGCTTTGTTGTGTGAGCATCCTCCCAGTCCAGTATGCTTATGAGATACCATTCTGCCCTACTTTACCTTTTAGGTCATGTCGTCACACTCCCTTAGGCCTAAGTATGGCAATGGAGAGGACACACCTAGTGTTGGATGTTCTATCCGATCAGGCTTTTTGAGCCAAACATTATTTGGCGACCAATTCAATTTGGCCGAGTTGCCTAAGGGTCCCCTATAGGGCTTCATATATTGCCAGGGGCAATGCTAAGAGGTTGTTCGTGTTTCATAACGAAGACCTGAGGAGGGTGATTCCTGCTTTTGCATACTGAGTAATATGCATGTCACTTGGAAAAGGTGTGCAAGTTATAAAGTTCATAATACAAAATTAACACTTCATAGAATGTCACTGCTAAATAATCTTTTATTAATCACAAGCAATAAAAACTGAATTGCTAATTTCAAAAATACGATAAAAGATGAATGAAAAATTTTTAAAGTAGAATTTTTTTAGATTGGCTGCGTTCCAAGCTCGGGGTATCTCTCTGCCCTCCAGTGTTTCTAAGTGATAGGCTCCTTGTAGGTCGTCCCTTGTCACCTTGAATGGTCCCTCCCAGTTTGGATCCATCTTGCCATCAGATGGTTTTACTACGCTGCCAAGAACTTTACTTAGGACATAGTTCCCAACCTGGAATGTCATTGGATTCACCTTTCTATTATAGTGTTTTGCTAGCTACTATTGATAGCTCGCCAATATCACTAGGGCTAGTTCTCTGCGTTCGTCAGCTAAGTCAAGTTCAACGATTAATGCTGCATTATTCTGTCCTTAGTCGACCAAGGTGGATCTCATGGTTGGGAGGCCAGCTTCTAAAGGGATGATTGCTTCCAATCCATATGTTAGTGCAAATGGGGTTTCCCCCATTGCTCATCGTGGGGCAGTGCAGTATGCCCACAGAATATGTGGTAACATACTCACCCATGCGCCTTTGGCTCGCTCAAGTCGTTTTTTCAACCCTTCAATCACTGTTTTGTAGGAAGCTTCAGCTTATCCATTGCTCTAGGGGTAGGCCACCGAGATAAAATAGCGCCTTATCCCATGCTCATTGTAGAAGTTCTAGAAAGGGCCGCTCTCGAACTGCGTTTTGTTTTCAATGATGATGGTTCTAGGGATTCCAAAGTGGGTAATTATGTTTTTCCATATGAATCTCATGATATCTACATCTCTGATGTTCGCTAGTGGCTCTGCCTCGATCCATTTACTGAAGTAGTCTATTGTGACCAACAGATACTTGTGATTGCCAACAGCGGTAGGAAGAGGTCCTACGATGTTCATTCCCAATTGGGCGAAAGGCCAGGGGTTGGTAAGTGATTTTAGATTACTGGCAGGTTGGTGGGCCATAGGAGCATGTAGTTGACATTTCTCGCACTTGCGAGCATATACCCCAGAATCTCTCTGCATGTATGGCCACCAGTAGCCTTCCTTTATTGCTCGGAAAGCTAATGACCTCCCTCTAATATGGCTTCCACAGATTCCATCATGAAGCTCGTGTAGTACTTGCTCGATGTCCTTTGGGTGAACACATTGAAGGTAAGGGACGATGAATGATCTCTTATATAGTTTGCCCTCAGGGGATAAGTGAAAGCGAGAAACTTAGACTCTTATCTGATGAGCGTCCTTCTTATCATCTAGAATTGCACCATCTTTCAAATAGTCCCTCAAAGGGTCCATCCAACTGGGTGCTGACTCAATTTGGAGCATATGTTCCATGTTTGGCAGCTCGTCGATCTGGTTGATGCTGGGATGGGCAAGGAAATCAATGGGGATCATTCTCTTTAAGTCGAAATCGATTGCTGAACTCAGGGCTACTAGGGCGTCGACATGGCTGTTATGTCCTCTAGGAAACTGTTGGACACTGACTTCCTCAAAGCTGGACATTAACTTCTTTGCCAAGGCAAGGTAGGCTGCCATTCTTTTGTCTCTTGGGTTTGAAGTCCCCACTTATCTGATTGGAGACTAATTACGAGTCGTCGAACACCTTTAACTGCTTTGCCTCCAATGCCTGTGCCTTCTACAGGCCGGCTATCAAAGCCTCATATTCTGCCTCATTGTTGTACGCTTCAAATCCAAGTTTGATTCTCTGCTTGAGGATTGTATCTTCTGGAGTAAGGAGTACAATGCCCAATCCCGCCCCCTTTGAGTGGGAGGCTCCATCAACAAATAGTCGCCAAACTCCTTCTGATGAGTGATCTTCCCTTTACTTAATGGTTGAAGTTGGTCGCACGGCTGCTCGCCTGCGAACTCCGCGATGAAATCAGCGAGGACCTTCCCTTTGATTGCATTTTTGGGTTAAAATTGGATGTCAAATCGTTCGATCTCGACTGACCACTTGGATAGTATGCCATACAAATTATCTTTCGGCAGGATTGCTTTATGGGGGTGTGATGTAAGGATGATAATAGTATGAGCCTCGAAGTAGTGCTTCAGCTTCCTCGAAGCTATCACTAGTGCAAAGGCGAACTTTTCCAGTGGTAGCTATCGATGCTCGGCGTCCAATGAGGTCTTGCTCGCGTAGTAGACTGGGTGTTGGATTCCTACTTTTTCACACACCAGTGCGGAACTGACGGTGTGGCTGGAGACGGCGAGGTATAAGTACAGAGGATCATTTTCTTCAGGTATGATGAGCAAGAGTGGGGTGCCGAGATAAGACTTGAGCTCTTCCAATGCTTTCGAGCAATCTTGATTCCACTAAACTGTCTTGTTTCCTCTCAAGATCTGGAAAAATGGGTTGCACTTCTCAGAGGACTTCGAGATGAAACGATTCAAAGCAGCGAGCATGCCCGTGAGTTTCTGTATGCCTCGTATCGTGCGCGGGGGGGGGGGGGGGGGGGGCTATACCCTGTTGATCACGTCGATCTGGTCCGGGTTGGCCTTAATGCCTCTTTCGCTAACCAGGCACCCGAGGAATTTTCCTGACTGGACACCGAAAGAACATTTGCTCGCATTTAGTTTCATTCGGTATTTCATGGGGATTTCGAAGGTCCTTGATAGGTCTGAGAGATGGTCCTCGTTGCGCTTGCTCTTGACGAGCATATCATCAATGTAGACTTCCATGGTATCTCCCATTTGGTCTTTAAACATCTTGGTGACTAGCTACTGGTAAGTTGCTCCTGCATTCTTGAGCCCGAAGGTCATAACTTTATAAATCGACGGTGGTGATGAACGCTGTCTTGTCTTGGTCTAGCGCATACAGAGGAATATGGTGATACCCGGAGTATGCGTCCAGGAAGCTCATCCTCTCATGAGCTGTTGTGGCATCCACCAATTGGTCGATTTTTGGGAAGGGGAAACTGTCCTTAGGGCATGCCCTGTTAAGGTCAGTGAAATCTATACAAACTCTCCATTTTCCATTGCTCTTTGGAACTTCTACTAGTTTGGAAAGCCATTTAGGGAATTGAACTTCCCGTATGGATCCTGCATCCAGTATCTTATCTACTTCCTTTTCTAAAGCTTTGGCCTTCTCGGGAGCAGTTCACCGTGCCTTCTGCGCGATAGGCCTGAAGGTGGGGTCGACGTGAAACCGATGACAAACCACACTGGAGTCAATTCTAGGCAGCTCGTATAGTTCCCATGCGAAAACGTCTAGATTGCTTCTCAATAATATCGTCAATTCCTTCTTTTCTTGATCTGTGAGAGAAGATCTAATCAATAACATCCTGTCTTTCTTGCTCCCACCAGCTGTGATCTCTTCCAGGTTTTCAACGACCCGTTCAGAGGGGAGGAGCCTGGTATCCTCCACCCCGGGTCTTCCATACTTTAGTTGCTATTTCTAGGGTATAAAGCCTTCTTGCTCCTCGATTTTCTCCTTGTCCTTCTCGACCTTCTTCTCTGGTTTCGGGCGGATGGACGCTATGAAGCACCTTCTTTCCATTGCTTGATCTCCGTGGATCTTCATTACTCCCCGCTCAGTCACATACTTGAGTTTCTGATGGTAAGTCGATGGGACTGCCTTCATGGCATGGAGCCACCCTTTGTAGAGGATAGCTTGGTATGGCGAGTCAATGTTGACTACCATAAACTCGATCATCTTGGAGACACTTCCTGCCCTTACTGGTAACACGATCGTTCCCAATGGGAAAATTACTTTTCCAGCAAAGCGAACTAGAGGGACAGTGACTTCCTTCAGGTCGGTAACGCTTAACTTTAACTTTCTGAACAGGTCGAGATACATTACCTCGGACGAGCTTCCCTAGTCGACGAGCAACTTGTCGACATCATAGTTGGCTATCCTGAGGGTAATGATCTTACTCCCACTAGGTCTTCATCTATGAACACGATATGTTTGCTGTAATCAGCGTCGTCTGCTCGCCGATGCTTCCTTGACTGTGTCTTTGCTGGATCGATCTGAGAAGCTTGCATTACTGCTGTAAGCTTTCTCGCTTCCATCCGAGCTGAATTCCTTTGAATTTGCTTCATATCTAATGCCCCATGAATCACTGTAAATTCATGGGCAGCATCATCCTCGAGCATGTTGTCAGGCCTCGTGTCTTCATTGTCAGCAACCTTCTCTGCCTTCTTCTCCATAAACTCGTTCAGATGCCCGATCTGGGCCAATTCTTCAAGGTGAGACTTAAGAGCCTTGTAGTGCTCAGTCTTATGTCCTTTTTTGTGAAAAGCGCATCTCGGCACGTTGTTTCTCTTTGAAGGATCTCCCCCATCTTTCTTGACCACTTAACAAATGGCTCGTCTTTGATCTTAGCTAGAATCTTGTAGATAGGTTCTTTAAAGACAGTGTTTACTGCCTAAAATGATTTTGAAACATCATTATTTCCTCCATTGTTGGAGCCACCCTTGCCCCCATTCTTGCCTCCTTTCTTCTGGTTTTTGTCCTTATCGTTACCCTTGGAAGCAAGCTTAGTCCAAAAACTATCCCCTGTACTGAGGCGGGTGACATCTTCCACTTTGGCGTACTTCTCGATGCGAGCTATCAGGTCATCGATGGTCGTGGCCTCCTTCTTTGTCAGGGATTCGTGTAGAAAGTAAGAGCTGGGTAAGCAATCTTGAAGAAGGCCACTACTACCTATTCCGCGTAGTCCTCGACCTTGTTGAACAACTCCCAGTACCTCTTTGCATAGTCCCAGCGGCTCTCTTGAGGCGTCTTCTTTATTATTAGTAAAGCATCCATCCTTTTTGGATGGGAGATACTGGTAATGAAGCGAGCCGTAAAGAGCTCGACCAGGGACTCAAAACTCCTGATGGACCTATGAGGGAGTCTCTCGAACCACTTCTGGGCCACATCATGTAGAATCAAAGGGAAAATTCGGCACATTAGTGCATCCCTGTGGTTCCAGAGAGTGATGGCTTGCCTGTACTGCCTAACGTGATCAATAGGGTCAGTCTTTCCGTCATAGATCTTGAATCTTGGAATTGCTAACTTCTTGGGGTCTTCTTCTTCTTCTTCTTCTTCTTCTTCTTCTTCTTCTTCTTCTTCTTCTTCTTCTTCTTCTATCTACCTTGAGAAATGGGATTTCATTTGTGTCCTGAGAGCTCTTCGAGTAAGCTCTCTGGTTGATCTGGCACCCTGATGTGCTGGGTGCTGGTCCATTTCTCTTTGGACAACATTTTGTATATCCTCATCACCTCAAGCTACGCTCCTATCACGGCAAGCTAGTCGCTATTACTCGAGAAAGTCATCATCCGACTCGTGCTTCTCACTTCTTAGGGATCCGCATCTAGGGCTCCTTCCTCGGCTGCGAGACTTGCTTGCCTGAGGGCTAGGAGTGAGATACGGACGTCGCCTAGTGCTACGATGGAATTCTTTCTCCATCCTCTCTAATCTTCTCTTGAGGCGAGCATTCTTAGCCTCTTGCTTACGAGCGACCTCTCCTTGCTCTTGGAGCCTTGCCTCATAGGCATCAATTAACCTGGAGATTTGTGTGGACTTCACTGGTCCCTGATTTTCTTCTGAGGCTTGCCGCTCTAGGCGAGCCCTCTGATCTGAATGCCGAACTTTAGATCTGATCCTGCGAGGGGTAGGCTGTTCTTGGATATCCCCTGCCTGAGGGGAATTGCTACTATGACCAGACATTCTAGATTCTTTGTCGGTGAGGGATTTCTTAAGGAAGACAAACGTTTCCCATAGACGACACCAATTTTGGTGACAATTATGTTCAATCACCGAAGCAAACAAAGAATGTAAAGAATGCCAATCACACAACACAGTATGCACGTGGTTTAACAAGAATGCCTACGTCCACGGTGGTGCTCTCAGTATTATTTCTATATACTCCGGGGAGTGTTTTACAGAGAATACAATCCGTGCCTCTTGCCCCAGGCCTAGGGTTTGTTATATACATCTTTGTTTTCGGGGAGTGGGGATGTTGGACTTCCCCACGTCAAACCACTACTCCTAGAATATTCCTTTACGATATCTTAGGAATAGACTAAGTCGTAACTGATTTTGGTTGACACGCAAGGTTCCCAGACTTTGGGCCACTTCTATTGGGCTACTCATCTGGGCCCGTGGTGATAAATCGAGGTACCCACAGTAAGGAACACCTTTCTTGAATTTCAATTATCTTAAAATTATTGATGAATTGAAATATGATATTAATTGATATTATTACATTATATCTTAAACCCCTTCAAATCATACTCATTTTTTTAAAAGTATATTAAGGATGATAATTTGTTATTGATGATTAAGTCTTCACATGTTAATTTGTATATTTATTAATTTGATGATTTTATATTGTAAGACATTGGCTTAACTTTGTTGTTCAAGTCTCGAGATGAAAATTCATATTTTGTTTTGTTATGTTGCATCAAGACATATATTTATTTTTAATATTATTGAAATGCTTCTTGACTTTGTTGTATATTGACTCGAAATGAAAATGTCATTTATAAATATGCTAGTATGTAATCTATAAATTATATGAGCTATATATTGATATTGAGATATGCATTTATTAATTTTGATAATACGAACATATTGGTTTTATGATTTAGCTATATAGCATGTTATATGATTCGCCCGATTATTTGGAAATTAATGACTTTCATGAAGAATACTATTTGAAAGAAAATGACATTTGTGATGCTTGTGCTCCAATGATAAAAAGTCTTATGATTATTGAAATAAAAATGATTTGTGAATATATTGAAATGTGTTAAAAATGATTTTAGGAAAGCAAACATTGAAAGTATTTTATCTCGTAAAAAATGCGCTTTATTAGTCATAGGCATATATATCTTCATTGGTATCCATTAGGGGCAGAAAATTATTTTTTAAAAATTATTTATTAGAAAAATGCTTGATATTGAATTTTGATATATTTATATGTATTATTGTAATATGATTGACAATCCCGAGAATTTTAAGCTCGTACCTCAAAATTAGCAAAGCAGGAACAAAATGACAAATTCTTTAACTCATGTTGTTTGCTTCAGTAAAATTATTTGAAAGCATAGAGTTGTGAAATATTTACCATAATGTTCTTTAAATTATTGATTTGATCATCTTAGTGACGTGTGCATTATTTGATTATTCTAACGTCTATCTAAAGAATCAAATATATGCTTTGAAATTTTTTATGACGAATATGTGCTCATTGAAAATTCATATGAATTACTTGCTCCTTGAGATATTTATGCGGATGGTATACGCTTTTTATGATTTATGGTTACATCATATGCATAAATATTTTTCATAGGGGGATCTTTGCTTATAACCCCTTGACATTTGGACTATATGAAATATCTTTTTTGATAATGTCAAAGAGGGAGAAATATTTATGGTTCACTAATTGGACTTAATTGTATTAATGCTATGGATCATTGTGAATCATTGTTTGTCATCATAAACATGGGGAGAATGTTAAACGAAAATGTTATTATCTCCCAATTAATTATTATCTTATTATAATATTACTAATGAACATTTTAGTTTAATATTATTTATTGATTTTGTTGATTACAAATAAATATTCCTTAATGTGTTATGTAAATATTTCTTAATTTATAATATATATAATTTTTGTTTTATTTATAAACTATCATTTATTTTGTAATTTTTTTTATAGTTATCCCTTTATACATGTGTATAATTATATGTCATTATCTTTATTTAGTTGTAATATATATACATATATATATATATATATATATATATATATATATATATATATATATATAATATCTTTTTATTGTATATATTTATCACAAAAGTTTTTTTAACCCCTTTTCGCTGATTGTCAATGAGATGAAAATCTCATTTACAGTTGGGCCTCACGCTACGTCAGTTGCATCACGCCAAGACCATATCATGTTAGCTTTTTTTATATACTGTTTTTAATATCTCCTTAGGCAGCACATTATTAGTGTTTGTCAGATCTTTTCCTTGGGCAGTTGAGCAACTGTACCCTATAAGAGCATGTACAATGGTGAGGCTAAAATACAACAAAACCTGTAAGTTTACAAATCTTTACAAATCGCATGCACTCCAGTGGTGAGGTTTAAGCAAGAGAATCTGTAAGGGAATTTGCATAGGTTTTGCAAGTATACAAACCGTGGAGAGAATTTGTAAATGGTTCCTACGAACTTCTGAAGTTCGTAGGAATTGGTACGAACTTATGTTGTTCGTAGAAAATCCTACGAACTTCAGAAGTTCATAGGAACCATTTTTTACCACAAAAAATTATATATTTGGGTTCTTACGAACAACATTTGTCCGTAACATTTCCTACGAACAAATGTTGTTCGTAAGAAAAGTTGTTTTAATTCCTGCGAACAACATAAGTTCGTAGGAACTGATTATCTTTTTCTCCATACTCCCCCACTGTATACTGTTATCTTGAACGAAAGGTAAAGCTTCTTTTGGTTCTCTAACTTTGCAAATCAAGAGCATCCACCACTGTGGATGCTCTAAGTGCATATCTGATAAAGCTTCGGCCTCAAGCCACGAATTATATTTAGAGAAAATAAGGTCACGCCTCTTTTTGTGTAGAAACCTACTATATATATATATATATATATATATATATATATATATATATATATATATATAGAGAGAGAGAGAGAGAGAGGCAGGCTCCTGTGTACACAAAGTTTGCACATCATTTTTTTAAAATAGTAAAAAAAATATTTTTGAGTTGATTTTTTTATGTGATATCTAAACATTTCAACGAACCCATGTAAAAAAAATCAGCCCAAAAAAACTTTTTTTGCTATTTTTTAAAAATCGGTCAAACTTTCGCATCTTTTAAGCACTTTAAAAGCTGCAAAGTTTGACCGATTTTTTAAAAATAGCAAAAAAAGTTTTTTTGGGCTGATTTTTTTTACATGGGTTCGTTGAAATGTTTAGATATCACATAAAAAAAATCAACTCATAAATACTTTTTTTAATCCTTTAAAAAAATTGGTGTGCGCCAGCACTGTGCAAACTTAGTGTGCACAGGAGCCTGCCTCTATATATATATATTCAGTGTATGTATATAATTTTTTTTTCTTTGACCAGTCTTCTTAATCTTGAGCCACGAAATTGCATTCGTGAGTAGAGATTGGATATAAAATTTTCTTAGGCCTCGCACTGTTGGTTTTTTACAGTTGTTCTGTTTGAAAGTTTTAGAAAACGTTTTTGTATATATATATATACTCTGTTTATGTATTTAGACTACATATATACATATAACTTTATAGGAGAAGGCTCATCTACATCATGCTCTATATATCATCCATACTTCACACCTAGTTGTAAGCCCTAAAAAACTTTTTTTTTCCATTTTTTTTATTTTCCCTTGAAATTAACCTTCCAATAAACCTTTGTTCAAAAAATTAGGCCAAAGTACATTTTGTAGCTAATTTTAAAAAATCTACAAAAAACTTCTCAAAATACCTTATTTATAAGGGTCTGTGCCAGCAGTTTTTTATTTTTTTTAAAAATAGATACAAAACATATTTTGACCTAATTTTTTGAATATGGGTTGATTAGAATGTTAATTTCAAAATAAAAATAAAAAATTTGGAGAAAAGGTTTTTTAGGACCTAGAACTAGGTGTGATATATTGTGTGATGTATACATCATGATGTAGGCAAGCCTTCCTCTAACGTTATATTACTTACATATATTTATATTTTGTTTTCTATCACGTTCTTTTTATAACACTTCGTGTCTCGCACCATCATATATGTGAGATTTTATTTTTGTCTCCTTGGGCAATGTGAGTCATTCAATGTCATTTTTTTATGATTGGATATTAGGGACTTTTGTCTTATATTTTGACCTCATGCTAATAGATGTCTGATCACACGTTATTGATTGATTGTTTTCTCTGCAACCCTTTGCTAAATTGTCCAATTAGACCATTTACAATCTTTTTTAACAAATTTCTTTTTAATATATTCTTTCCCTGTATTTGGACCACGCCTAATGTTGTTGAGTTTCTTTTATCTTTGCTCTAGAACACAATATTTTCTTTGGGCAGATTATATCCATTTTTAGTAGACATCATTTAATCAGTCCACAATATATATATATATTGGGAAATAATTTTCATAGTATCCTCTCTAAAATCTTGGGTAGATAAATTTTCGTTTGCAGACCCCGTATTCTTTTACACTTTAAATGGTTTACATTTTGTTGTCTATCAGATTATCTCTGTCTCTTTCTCTTTTATGTGCTACTAATTTTTTATTGCAAAAACAAAAACACTCTTTTTGGGATGTATCTCCACCAAAAATGAGTCAAAAGATAAGCATGCCATTTTCATGTCTCAACATATATATTTTTCTTGAGAAAACAAATAGTATTTCAAGATCAGTTTTCAATCACTTCCTCTCAGTAAAAATCAGGAGCATTTAAGGCTCTTAAGGGTTGTTTCTAACATCTAGTTTTTGAAGATACATTTAAACATAAAGTGAGCATCTTCAATCATTAACCAAGAATAGCAAAAACATATTTCATATTCTGCTTATACACATTCCAGAGAGAAACACAAGTTGATATTCAACTCTCTAAATTTGAGATAGCAACAAAGTTTATATTTTCCTATGATTAAAGAGAGAACAAAGGCAAGCAATTATATTATGCTATTGTTCAAAAGAAGGCTAGTGCCAAAATCAGATTTATTCCAAGTCTTGTTATAAGAAGAGACTCAAATTCACATAGTATTTTTAAAGAGTTTCATCATTCCAAACATTGTATTAAAAATTCATATTTATTTGAAGCTGTGTTAGAAGCTTCCAATTGTACAAATTGTTGCTCATTTTTTGGTTACACGGAGTGTCCTAAGTAGCTCGGTTTTAGCTACTCAAAGAGTACCATTGTAACTCAAATTTTAGCTGCAAAGAACTTGTAGAAGGCGATTTGATCTTAATAGTAAATGGATCATGGTAGTAAATCGTAATAAGATGGAAGCTGCGCATGAACGAAGGTCAAGTTTTGGCCAAACAAAGTTAAATTTCGAAGTCATTGATATTTCACACTTTATTTGCTTATTTACTCATGCTTGTTTGATTTCATATTTTTATCATTTATATTTGCGAATATTAATTCCAAAATTTGGTAAAATTATTCTAAAATCAAAATAATTATTTTTAAATAAATAATTAATTCCATAATATTAATTAATATTTAATGCAAAAACTAATTATATATTTATTGGGAGTTATAATTTGTAAATTAAACTTGTTTAATTGATTGGTATTATTTATATTTGATATTTACTTTTTTAGTCATTAAAGATTTAGTAGTCTAAAATTTGGTTTAGTATTTTAAATTATATATTTTGTAAAATTTTAATTTAACCGAAAAAGTTTGCAAAATCCTAATTCACCCGCCTCTTGGGTATTTTTCTAAACAACAACAATCATATTAAGAGTGTGTGTGTGTGTTCGCGTGGGTGTATTACTTGGAGGGTTGTGATTGGGCACACACGATATTGACCGCGCATGGTATTCGCTATGACAGATATGTACTGATGTGCCAGTCTCCCTAGTGGGACAATATAAGGATCCTCTCGTATAGCCTTGGGTATATGGTTGTATGTTTAGTGTGATCTCATAGTGATTTTCCTTCATTAATACTTTGAGGTTATTGTCTTGGGATGCCATATAACATACCTCGTATGGATGATCAATCCCCAAATGCATTAGGAATAGATCTTCGTACTTTGATTTTCGGGATTAAGTATAACCCAAGTGATTTATGGTAAGAGAATAATGTTTAGTAAGTGATATACTGTTAATGTAAGAGATTATCGTAGAGATATTCTTAATACAATAGACGAACTTAATATATTAAAGTAAAGATTATTTAACTAAAATATGAAATTATTTCACATGGGCCTCACATGGGTTTGGAATTAGAACTGCATGCTTATTTAGGTTGTTTAGGTTTGAATAACTTAAATAACTTAAAATCAACATAATATGGGCGGAAGATTTCTTATTATTATTGTGGCCTAAGTGTAGTTATGTTCTTAAGCACTAGATTTGCTAGGTTTAATCCTCCTTGTTGGACTTTTGTTAGAGGTCTTAGGACGTAGCCGCTACCGCAGACTAAGTTATTCATTGGAGGAGTTTCTCTAGTACTAGTTATATTTATCATTCCTAGGATTTTGATGTCGTCCATTATAGCTCCTTTACATCCCTATATTCATTTGTATTTCACTTTTCAGTCAGTTGTATTATTTTAGATTTTTCTGAGTCGAAGATTTATACGAGATGGATTTATTATTCAGAGTTGAACATTAAAACATTGAGACATATTATATTCCAAAATCGGAGTTTGATTCTATTGTTATTCAAATGGTATCAGATATATTTTATTTTACTCAACATTTTTTTGATCTCCTATTGTATTCACTTATATCGTTATAATTTATGTTGTTATGCTAAGAATGTTACTTACTATTTTTGACTGTCTTAATTTTTATATTAGAACTGATCAATCTATTTATGGATTATAGGAGGTGTCACAGTTATTCCCTATTAATATAGATTACACACATGTATGCGTATGTACATACATAAATGCATACACACACATATGCATACGCATATACACAAACATATTTACATACACATAAATATATACAAACATATAGATTCATACACATAATTACTAAAATACACGCAATGAACACACATGAACATATATAGACATAAACATGAACATTTACACTCGTATACATACCCATACGAACATACATACACACATGATTTGTGTAAATAGACACATGTCTATGTGTATATGAACCAAATCGGTTTATATACCAATTTGGTTAATACATACACATATTTATGCAAATATACAATAACTTGTTGAATATATACACTAAAGTGTATATAGAGAGAAGGGGAGAGGAAGAGAGAGAAGAATATAACAAAATGGGGAGGCAGTTCGACCGTCTATCATGGTTGTTGGCCCGAAAATTATCCCGAGAGGGGGGGTTTGAATTGAAATAATTATATTTGGTTGAATTTTTGCAATTTAACATTTCTTTTCATTGTCATTTTATAAACTTAGAAAAAATGATTTATTTGTTTTTCGATAAACTCACTTCTCTATTGTTATCTTTCATCCACACACATTCATATTCACATTCAAGAAATATAAGTATTAAGCATCAAAGTAAATCATGAATGTAAATATATTAAGGGAGAATAGAGGGTTTAAAGAACTTTCAAAGTGAGATTTTAACATGGTTTAACCCTCTCCACGTCCACGCTCAAGACGGTACCCAAGAACTTCACTATCTCCAATTCACTTATGGTGAAACCAAAAACTCAAAAGGAACAATACTTTGCAAAATCCCAACCAACAAGACAATACCCTCGTCCTTGCCCAAACGATATCCACACAATAGCCTAAGGACTTTAAATGCCTTGATTACTCGTAATTACAGCACTACCGGCCAAGAAGATACAATAAAGTTCCATCGTAATCAATAGTATAATTTTTTTATCCGAAGCATAAATTAAAGTTGATTTATTAAAATAACGATGAAATGGGTTTACTTTCTCTTTTTAGAAAAGTAAACAAACAAGTGGTCCCATGTAATTTTCTCTAGTGGGTTTGGGTATGGATTAATATCTTGGAATATTTGGGTTTTAATCTCTAAGCACAGATGTTGTTTTGTGGTATCTTGGTTCAATAGAGATTTTGGGTATAAATCACTTTGAATTACAAGTGGTGCTTGGGGTATGGATATGTAGCTTAGGAGATTTGTGTTTTAATCTCTAAGAAGAAATGATGGTTTGGGTATGATGATTTAAGGGTGATTTTTTGTTTAAATTACTTTGAAACACAAGTGGATTTTAGGTATGGAACTTGCCTTGGGAGAGTTTGGATCTTAGGAATTTGGTCCAGATGATTTTGTTGTTTAAAAGAAATCTTGTAACATGGGTGGGACTTTCTCTCTCTAGAAATACAATATTTTTAGGAATATTTAGAACTTGGTTTAAATGGATTTGGGGCGTGTAACATGTTTGATAATAGGTTTTAATTCTTGAGACTCAACGGGTTTGGTTTGGAACATGGGTTTTGATTCTTAGAACTCATTTATTATGGAACTTGGATAGGTCTAAGGTTTAAATCTTTACTTTAATGGAGCTTTGAATAAAATGGAAATTTGGGTTTGAATCTCGCATTAATGTAAAGGGGTTTAAATAACTTGGAAAACTAGTAGGATGACACAAGCTTGGGTTATGTTTTGGGTAATTTTAAAATAAAAGATGGAGGTATTATTTATAGTGCTAGTAGGCTGTCATAAGTTGGTAATATGTTTGGTATTCATGTTAGAAGATATAGGGTAAGAGGATGAAAGTTTACAGGATGTTACCTAAAAACGTGTTTCAAAACCTAACATTTTTAGTCAACTAAAAGACCAGGTTTAGTAGACTAAAACTTTTCTGCTTGAATTTTAGTTGTCTCTCAAGGGGTTTAGTTCGGTGAAAAAGGTTTAGCCGATTAAAACTAGTTTTAGTCGTTTAAAGGAAAAGTTTAGTCGATTAAACCTTGAAGATTTTGGGTAAAATAAAGTTGGGTTTAGGGGTATGCTTTTGTGAAGGTTTAGGGTACATTAAGGTGGGTTTAGGTGCGTACGTTTTGAGCATATGCAAGGTAAAACATTTTTCTTTAGTTTTATACAACGGTTTCCAAATGACAATAAAATAAAGTAGTAATCAATTGGCCTTCTCAACTTTCTTTGACTTGCTTGAATCATCAATTATGGGCTTGTGATGTGATGCTTATTTGAGTTTGATCTCTGAGGGTTGTGGAATTGGGTGGAACTTTCCTATTTGACTGGTGAATGACTGAATAATGTTAAATGCCCGAGAGCTAGAATTTGATGCAAGCTTTGAAGTCAACTTCAGATAAATTGTGATCTTCACTATTTTCACAACACCATATATCTCCAGTGGTCACCATTTTGACCTGTGACCACTAACGTGGGTTATGGTCTTCACTCGTGACAATATTAAGAGTGAAAAAATTATGGACCATTGTAGCTATCCATGACCCATATGAGAGAATGTGGGTCACGATCAACACACGTGATTAGGACACCACGACGGGTCACAATCCAGGCCTGCGACCCTTAGGGGAGAAACTGGATCATGATCATGACTTCTAACTAGGGCACCATACTGGGCCACAGTTTAGGCTCGTGACCCATAGGGGAGATTTATGGTCATGCTTATTGATTAGGCATAAATTCTTCACATTTATCCCCTTAATTTCGATATTTTTATTATTCACTGCGGTGTAAATAGCTTGAATTTTTCTCATGTTTATGCTACTAACCCTTTTTGATAAGTATTTCGTATTTTGTAAATCTCTTGTGTGTTTTACATGTATTTCATGCAAGAAAGTGCGAGAGAGAACTCTAAATAGTGAATAAAATCAAGAAATGGGAAGTTCAAGGGCATTTTTGTAATTTTCAGCCATATTCCGAAGGTGGGGAAAACTATAAATTTTAAGAGGTCTAAATTACAAGAACATTGGAAGAAATGACACCCCAATCTGAGCTACAGTGAAGAAGTTATGTAAGTTTGAAGATTGAGAAAGAAATCCCAAAATCTCTCAATAAAAAACAAGGGCGATCCTGACCTATTAAAAATAAAAGGTCCAGGCCAGACCTATTAAAAAATTAGTCACACTTTCTAAGTGTAACAAATTTTCAGAAGCGGGATTTTTATTTTGTCCTTATCTTTTAGCCAAAAGAGTTTTATATTTTGGGGACTCTTCTAAACGACCTCTAGCCTATATATTTAGTCATTAGGACTCTTTTTATTCAGATTTCATTCATGTAAAATCTCCAAAACAAAGAGGAACATCTAGAAGAAGAATTTACATATTTTGCACCTTTAATTCAAGAGTTTTTCAGGTTTTTCTTCAATATTTGATTTCTTCTTGTATGGTTGTGTTCTTCAAACTTGGTAACCTTAAATTCCAACACTTTTATCATTCTTGCCCTATTTTCACATACTTGTTAATGGATTCTTGTGTAGTTAATCATAGTTACACCATGCTAGGCTAGATTTTTTAGAGGTTGGGGTGCATGAACCCAACCTGATGTGGTTTTCATGTGTGTAAAATTAGTTCCCTGGATTAAATAAATGATCGAATCATGTTGTGTAGTGATCACAACCTTCATAGGACTTTTGATCTCATTTGCCCTAGGTAACCGAAATGCTTAAGAGTGCGACGCGAGTGTAGCTATAACGACACCCTTTATTCTTAATTTTGATTATGTATGGTGTGGGTTGGTACCCTCATATATATAATGCTTGAGATTAATAAAGACTGGATTTAATCAATTATCTAATTCATAACTAGTCTAATACCCGGTAAACATACTAGGAGTTGGGGGATTGTGTCCCTATCTTAATTTTCCAATTAGTTTTAGTTAACCTATTTATTTTTTCCCTTTTTCCTTTCTCACCACATCATCATCGTTTACACTTTATTTTTGAAGTAATAAATCAATTAAAATCTATCAAGCATTCCCTGTGGATTCGATACCCAGACTCACCGCTATACTCCATAAGAGTGTAGTTAAAGTTTAGTTTTTTTTGTATTGTGGTCGGAAGATGATAACAACGATTAGCGAATTACAAGTGTTGATACCAAAATTAGTATGCTGATATAGACGAATAATAAGAACACACGTGTCGGTCTACGTGGCACAATAGCAATGAGGAAAGTTATTTCTCCGACCAAGTCATACTCACTCCGAGCAGCAAGTGTACTCCGAGGAACTCTAATACTCCGAGGAACTCTAATACTCCGAGGAACTCCAACACTCCGAGGAACTCCTGAACGACAAGCAACTAAGGCAGTTGAGATGCATCTCGGCCACATCATTGATTGCCAGATAATCAACAGTTCAACTGTTCATTGAATGCTTATCATATAGACGTATACTCTTAAAGGGCATTAATTGTTTACCCTTTCACATGTACAACCTAAGGGTTATAAATACATTGTATCACCCTCATTCTAAGGGACCGGATTTTCTTGATAGAATTACATATCGAGAATTCCAAAACACTTGGCAATAACAAAAACAGTGGACGTAGGCTATTCTTATAAGGCTGAACCACTTTAAAATTCTGTCTCATTTATATTTATCTGTGATTAAATAATTAGAAGAAATCTAATTTTTTACATCAACAGATTGGCGCCGTCTGTGGGAAACGACTGTTGTTATCGTTTTTCACCAAAAATCATTCATCATCAATGGCAGATAATCCGAAATCCAGCAATCGAAATGCTGGAAATGCTGGAAATCTTCCAAATCCCTCTGCACCTCCAGATCTGGCCGAAATTATGACGAATCTGGCTCAAGGACAAACCGCCATGCAAGAAATAATGCGGTAACTTATACAAACCCTTCATGGCGGTGCACCTGCACATTCGGGACATTGAAGTGGTCAGAGGCAAACCTATTTACTTTCTTCACGATTCAGGCGTACAGATGCGTATCGTAATGAAGAATCTAATGATTCCTCTTTTCAACCTGGGCAAACTTTGTCAATACGGGCTACAGATACTGATCAACGTATTACTCTTTCTCCAGAGAGAACCAGTGCCTTGGAAAGACTGAGCAGGGTGTCTCCTTTCAGTCGATTAGGCCCCAGGAGGAATAGGAGTCCACCTAAAACAATATCAAGGAGTTTTCGACAACCATCAGATCTAAGAGAGGGATCAGCACAATCACGACCAGTTGCTCATCAAGATAGATCTCAGGAGGCCACGTCAGAACAATCAATTGCTCAAACTAATAAGCTCGAGGAAGGAAATGATGCGTGGAAAGGTTCCATTCAGCGGTTGGAGGATAGATTGGGAGAAATGGCTAAGGCGAAGAATCCCCTACAACGAACTTTTGTTCAAGGGACACCTTTTGTCCTGGCCATTTTGGATTTTCCTACCCCGTCAAAATTTAAAGCACCTGTGGTGACCCCCAAGTATGATGGAAAGATGGATCCTGTTCTTCACATAGAGCAATATCAAGCTGCTGCCGACATCTATGCTGTCCCTGACGAGATGAGATGCAGAGCATTCTCAGGAACTCTTACTGGATCTGCTCAGATATGGTATAATAATCTTCCTCGGGGTAAGATTTCAACTTTCTTTCAGTTGGCCGAGTTATTCATTGGCAATTTTTGTTTTGGAGCAAAGCCAGTAAAACGAGTAGCACACTTGTTAAGTGTTAGACAAAAATCTAGTGAGAGTACTAGAGATTACATAACTCGTTTTAATAACGAGAAGCTGGAAGTCATAGATTATGAAGAAAAGACAGCAATCACCGCCTTGATGAGTGGGTTGTTGCCTAACAAATTGTATTACACTTTGGCGAAAGATCCACCTACAACTATGTCAGAGTTGATGGCAAAAGCGGCCAAAATCATGAATGCCGAGGAGGCTATGGTTGCAAAGAAGAATATGGATAAAGAAACCAAGGTGGAAGTCGACAAATCTAAGAAGAAAGAGCATAAGGGCAATGACAGTGACAAGCATTCCAAAAATAATAAGTCGTCATGGGAAGTCTTGAAGAAATTCGACAATTATACTCCTTTGAAAATGGGTATTAATCATGTCTTGGAAGAAATCAAGAATAACGAGGAAGTAAGGTGGCCAAAGAAGCTGAGGTCGGACCCTGACAAAAGAAATAGAGATAAATATTACGAGTTTCATAAGGATCATGGTCATATGACTAAAAATTGCATAGCCCTCCAGAACGAGATTGAAACGCTCATTAGACGAGGAAAGTTGTCAAAGTATGTTGATCGTAGAAATGAAAGAGGAAATGAAGACCGAGCTAGAGAGAGATCCAGATCTACTCATCGGGGAGAAGAAAACAGGAAAAGAGATCATGAAGATGATACAGAGGATGACCCCGATCTTCCCAAAAGGCCAAGGTAACCAGAATGCGAGGTATTTTCAATACGTTTTAGAACATTTGATTGTAATGTTATTACAGGAGGAGATGCAGGAGGAGGAGATCTTACTGCAGAAAGAAAATCTTACCTCGGTGAGGCTCAGGCTTACTCATACATTCAACGGATAAATTTGGCTGAGGAGGATCGCCCGAGGAAGATAAACAAAGAGAAGCTGGTTATTGGTTTTTCAAAAAATGACCTTGCAGGTGTTCTTTACCCTCACGACGACCCTTTGGTGATCAAAATGAGGATGAAAGAAGTAATGATTTCAAGGGTTCTGGTAGATAATGGTAGTTCGGCAGACATCATGTTCTACTCATGCTTTGACAGTTTAAATTTCAAATTATCTCAATTGGAGCCTTATCACAGACCTCTCCTGGGTTTTGCTGGCGAGAAGGTTTTTCCACTTGGGACGATCAAGTTGGATATATTCATTGGAACTTGGCCTGCTTGTCGAACAGAAAGAATACGCTTCTTTGTGATGGATAAGAATGTGCAATCAGCTTACAATATCATCATGGGAAGAGTTGGTTTGAAGAAGTTCGAAGCAGTTCCATCTACAGTACATCAGTGCTTAAAATTCCCAACAAATTTTAGAGTAGGAGTTGTGAAAGGAGATCAAAAAGTAGCTCCGGAATGCTATTATTCATCTGCCGAGCAAGAGGAGCTTGAAGAGTCAAGGAAAAAGACAACTACCTACCAGGTGGATGAAGGTACAAAAATTGAAACACTGGATCCTAGAGATGAATCCTAACTTGTAAAAGGACAGGTGGTGGAATCTACAAAAAATGTTATTCTGGACGATGAACACCCTGAACGAACAACTCAGATAGGTTCGTCGTTGGATGCTTCAATAAAACAGGAGTTGATAACTTTCTTGAGAAATATAAAGAAAACTTTTGCATGGAGTCATGAAGACATGCCAGGAATAGATCCAAACTTCTTATGTCATGAGCTCAATGTGAATAAGGAGATCAAGCCTGTAAAGCAGAGAAGAAGAGTATTTAGTCCTGAGAAGAATAAAGCTATACAAGAGGAGGTCGAGAAGCTCCAGAAGGCCCAATTCATTGAAGATGTGAAATATCCAGATTGGTTAGCAAATGTGGTGATGGTAAAGAAGAAAAACAGAATGTGTGTTGATTTCACCGATCTCAACAAGGCATGCCCAAAAAATCACTTTCCATTGCCCAGAATTAATCAACTAGTGGATGCTACCTCGGGACACGAGCTGCTCAGCTTCATGGATGCTTACTCTGGCTACAATCAGATCAAAATGAAACCTGAATACAGGGAAAGTACTTCTTTTATTACCCCTAGGGGAACTTATTGTTATAATGTTATGCCTTTCGGTTTGAAAAATGCAGGAGCGATATGCCAGCGGATGATGAACAAGGTTTTTGCCGAACAAATTAGTTGCAATATGGAAGTCTATGTCGATGATATGCTGACAAAGAGCAAGAAAGCTGCTGATCATCTAGTTGACTTAGGTCAAACCTTTGATCAACTGGATAAATACCAAATGAAGCTCAACCCGACGAAGTGCACATTTGGAGTACGAGAAGGAATGTTCCTCGGATACATCGTAAACCAGCAAGGTATTGAGGCAAATCCAGAAAAGATCAAAGCTCTTTTAGGGTTGCGATCTCCAACGACGAAGAAAGAGGTGCAGAGTCTTACAGGACGAGTTGCAGCGATCAACAGATTTGTATCCCGAGCAACTGATAGATGCCTCCCATTCTTCAAAACACTTCGGAAAACTTTCGAATGGAATGATGAATGTGAAAAAGCCTTTCAAGACTTGAAGAAATATTTGGGAGCACCTCCACTGTTGTCCAGGCCAGTAATGGGAGAAAAGTTATACTTGTACCTGGCAGTATCAGAGAATGCAGTCAGCTCGGCATTGATCAGAATGGAGAATGGAATCTAGAAGCCAATTTATTACACAACTAAGGCTTTCCGAGGTGCAGAGATCAGGTACCCAAAGCTGGAAAAGTTGGCATTGGCATTAATTGAGGCAACTAGAAGAATGAGGCCATATTTCCAGGCCCATACCATCATCGTGTATACCGACATTCCATTGAGACAAGCCCTTCATAAGCCAAAAAAATCAGGGAGACTGATGTACTGGGCAATAGAGCTCGGTGAATATGATATTGTGTATGAACCCATATCATCACTAAAAGGGCAGGTTGTAGCAGATTTTATACCAGAATTTACTTATCCTGATACCCCCGAGGAGCAAAAGTTGCTCGCTGATCAACCTATGGATGTTACAGGATCAACAAACACAAGCTCAGACCAACTCCGGTTGGTAAAAGGGCGAGTGGATGTTAAAGAATCAACAAACATAAGCTCAGACCAACCCCGGTTGGTAAAAGGGCTTGTGGATGTAGAAGGATCATCAAATTCGAACTCAGACCAACTCCGGTTGGTAAAAGGGCGAGAAGAGATGGTCGACGAAGAGCGAGAAGTACCAGGGAAGGATGAAAGGAAACAATAAATATTTCACCGAGGAACTCTGTCAGATAAGAAATTTGAAGACGGGTTACCCATATGGAGATTATATGTAGATGGGTCATCTTGCACAACAGGTTGTGGAGCAGGGATTGTTTTGAACACCCCAGACGAGATTGACATGGAATATGCCCTGCGATTTCAATTCAAAGCCTCCAATAATGAGGCTGAGTATGAGGCCATGATAGCAGGTCTTAATTTAGCAAAGATTATGGAAGCACAACAAGTGATGGTATTCAGTGATTCTCAATTAATTATGAATCAGATGATGGGAACATATGCAGTTAAAGGAGAATTAATGGTCAAGTATCATGCAAAGGTGATGGAGTTGTTGGCATAATTTGATGCCATTCAGTTGATCAGAATACCAAGAATGGAGAATGCACGAGCAGACGCATTGGCCCGACCAGCATCAGCTACTCGTACCGAGCTGCGAAAAACGATACCAATTGAAGTATTAGAAAGTCGGAGCATAGATGAAGACCTGACGATGAATATTATTACCCTTGATTTAGGACCATCTTGGATGGATCCCATCAGGGCATATATTGAGAAGGGAGAATTACCGGAGGATAAGCTCGCTGCCAAGAAATTGAAGTTTAAAGATGCTCGGTATGTACTAACTAATTGTGTTTTGTATAGATGAGGAATTATGGCAGGTTTGCAAAGATGTGTACATCCCTCCGAGGTGAAAGAATTGATTGAAGAGGTCCATGAAGGGTCCTGTGGAGCCCATGTAGCAGGTCGGACACTTTTGCAAAGGGTGATGATGCAGGGATACTACTGGCCAATGATGAGGGCTGATTGTATAGCCTATGCTAAGAGATGTGATAAATGCCAACGTTTTTCCTCCATCCGACGAACTCCACAAGCATTGTTGACACCCATAACTTCCCCTTGTCCATTTGCCATGTGGGGAATTGATTTGGTTGGAGCATTGCCAATGACCCAAGGAAGATTCAAGTACCTCGTCGTCGCAGTGGATTATTTTACTAAGTGGGTAGAAGCTGAGCCCCTTATTGATATGACATACGAGAAGGTGTACCAGTTCGTTTGGAAGAACATCATCTGTCGATATGGTCTCCCTCATGCCTTCATCACAGACCATGGAACATAATTTGATAACGAGGAGTTTGTCGCCTATTGTCATCAGTCAAACATTTTGAAGGTTCATTCAGCACCAAGCCATCCTCAAAGCAATGGATAGACTGAAGTGATGAACATAACATTACTAAATGGTTTGAAGAAGAGGCTAAGTGAGGCTAAAGCTAATTGGATTAATGAGCTACATTCAGTATTGTGGGCTTACCGAACAACCCCCCGAGCAGCAACTGGAGAATCACCATATATGCTGGCATTTGGAAGTGAGGCCGTAATACCTGCCGAGTTGGGCCTTCCAACACACAGAGTGCTGAATTTCAATTCCCCAGTCAGCGACTTAATGAGAAGATTAGATTTGGACATGCTCGAGGAGGTTAGAGAAGAGGCAGCCATTAGGAATGCTGCTTACTAACAACGAAAAGCTCTGTTCTACAACAAGAGGGTGAAGAAATGCGACTTAAAAGAAGGATATTACGTGCTAAAGAAGGTCATTCAGAAGCAAAATAAGCTGGAAGCAAACTGGCATAGACCTTACCGAGTTACAGAAGTTGTTCGACCAGGAACTTACCGAATAGCGACTCTAGAAGGAGAGGAATTTAAGAATGCATGGAATGCTGAACACCTACGCAAGTATTATCAGTAATGTAAAATGTAAAACAGTTCCATCAATATGAATAAAACGATGATATTTCGCCATCTTCTCTCCTTTTATTGAAAGTTTTTTGGGGAATACTAGTGTGTGACACTACGCTGCCCGACAGTAAAAAGAACACGATAGTTCAAGCTCAGACCAACTCCGGTTGGTAAAAGGGCGAGAACAAACCATAGTCCTTTGGTTAGGAGGCGTACACTAGCTCAGACCAACTCCGGTTGGTAAAAGGGCGAGTGGACATGATAGTTTGAACTCAGACCAACTCCGGTTTGTAAAAGGGCGAGAACAAACCCTACTCCTTTGGTTAGGAGGCGTACACTAGCTCAGACCAACTCCGGTTGGTAAAAGGGCAAGTGGACATGATAGTTCGAACTCAGACCAACTCCGGTTGGTAAAAGGGTGAGAAAAAACCATACTCCTTTGGTTAGGAGGCTGACGCTGGCACAAACCAATTTTGGTAAAAGGGCAAGTGGACATGATAGTTTGAACTCAGACCAACTCCGGTTGGTAAAAGGGCGAGAAAAATACTCCTAAAAATGCCAATCTCGGTTGGTTAGGAAACAAGATATGCTCTCAAATGCCAACTTATGTTGGTCGGGAGGTAAGATTATTACAGAAAATACAAAAGTTCCTCGAAGAACAAAATATTCCAAACTGAACCAAATATGGTTGGTCGGGGATAAAAATCCACTAACTGTAGTTGGTCGACGAGGAGAAAATATTCCAAATAGTACCAAGTATAGCTGGTCGGGGATAAAAACCCACTAACTGTAGTTGGTCGACAAGCACAATTTAACAACCTTGGTTGGTTGGAAAATTTTTAAACATTTTTATACTCATTACTTTATTATTAAGTGATCGAGCAACATTACTAATACTTGTAATTTTTTTTTTACTAAGTTGGTCGATGAACCACACAATATTGTTATGCAAGCACAAATATAAAGTGTTTGACAAATACAAGAGAATAGCAATACAGATTTGCAAACAAAAATGAAAGTCTTTCATAAAATTCAAAATAAATTACAAGTTACATTGATAATTACATGGATATGTATACTAACTTTTACATCAGAATTTCCTATTCTACTGGTCTTTTCCCTTCTGATTTTGAAATAGGCTCCTCGCCAGCAGAAGGATCTTCCAGGCAAAGGGGAGAATTAATGAAGTTAATATATCGAAGCATTCTGACGTTCATTATTGAAGGTTTGTCCAGCAGATGCTCGGGACGAGATACCTCGATCTGAGAATGAAGATTGTAATCACCAAGGTATTTTGCAATTAAGCTCCGAGGAATGGCACGAGCTGGGATCCATTCCATGTCCAAATTATACGGTGGCACAGGCAAGTCAAGTACCCTAGGATCATAATAGTCCCACGGGTAGTGTCCTTGTTCGAGCTTCAGCACACCCAAGGCATTCAGCCAACCTTGCTTATAGCCCTCATTATTGGCATTCTGGATACGATCATCCAAATAGAATAGTGCTTCGTTGTATCCAGCCATCCAGAACTCCCTGGGCTGTTTGTGAAATCGAAATGTCAACCTTTCAAGCTTCTCGTGAAGAATCTGGATGAAAAGTTCATTAGTCTCCAACACTGATTTCTTTGAAGAGAGTTGTTTTTCCAGTTCTCTAATTTTCTTTGACATGTCAGACAAAGCTTGATTCTTAGCCATTAATTGGAATGCTTGGTTTTCCAATGCTGATTGAGTACGAGCTTCTTCAACAGTACGATAAAGAACTCTTGATTGTCCCCAAGCAGGTTGAGTATTTTGTTCCTCGACAACATTCTGAGCAACTCTTCCTCGTCCACGAGAACCTCTTCCTCGTCCCCGAATAGCGGCAGAAGGCCCAGCTCTTCTCAAAGCCTCTAACTCTTCTCGCAACTTGGCATTTTCCACTTCTAAAAATGAGAATCCTTCATCGGTGACCGGTACCAAGGCAGTGGAAGATAAAGCAGCAGACCTCAGCTGAGCTAGTTCTTTTTGCAGATTGTTGTTTTCTTGTTCTAATAGCTCAGCGATTTGCTTATGCCCTTTGACATATGCTTTCAATGTTCTCTCTCTCACTTCATAGCCAGCAAGCATCCTGTCATAGCCTTTTTCAGCACTAAGTTGTTTGATTTTCTTCTCATATCCTTCGTGCAAAAGAGCTGAAGACTCTTTATACTACTGATAAAGTTCATCGAGAGTACCTTGCAAGTCTTCAATCATTTCATAATAAGCCACATTATTGGCCACAGCTCGGTCAAGTAAGCCTTTCACGTACTGATAAGCTTCGATTGCCTGCTCTGAAGCATTATGACCAAGGATGTCGGCAACTTCTGATGCACTCAGGTCTGTGTGACCAGCCTTATAATATTCATGACATTGCTGCATCAGCTTTGTATCATTAGCAGATAGCAGATCCATCCTGGCCAGAAACTAGAAGAGAAAGAAAAAGTAATCATAAAAAAAAGATCAAGACAGAGTACAGATAGAAAAGAGACAATCATATGGAAGAAAAGAACTCAAATTTTATTAGATCATAGTGTAAAGTTACAAAGATCTTGGTTACACTTGAAAAAGAAGAAAAATAGAAAGAGAATAACGAACAACTTCACACCTTTTCCTTGTCTCCCAAGACTTTCTCGGGAGGCTGGGACGAGGAGCTCGGTTGCTCGGTTGGAACAATGAGTTGGTCGGCTAAAGCTGGAACTTGTTCAGGAGGAGCAGGCAGAGATGAAAGCTCCTCGTCGGTAGGCTGAGTAAGGATTGGATCACCCACTGCCATTGAAGATTCTTTAGAGGCAGCTTCGTCCTCCTCTTCGTCTTCAATATTTAGGGGAGGACCAGGGAGATGCTGTTGAAACAACTCTGAGTCCTCATTAACCTTCAATTCTTGCAGGGCAGCCACCCAACCATCTCGGAAGTATTTCAAACTCCCATACTGTACCTGAGTCATCATTGCTGCTACCCCTCTGTCCCATCCTTTGTCCCATCCAGTGCGGAAAGATTTTTTCACCACCACTTTTCTTTTCATTTTCTCTGAGGAGAGCTTCTCGGATAGAAGATCCTCGGTGGACTTCAACTTAGCTTCCACCTCTTCCTTCTGGAGGTTCACTTCTCGCAGAAGGGACAATTCTTATTCTGCCATTTTCATCTTGTCTTCAAGCTCCCCAAAGCTCTTGAGCTTCTCATCATACTTCTTTTTCTCTCCCTCCAAATCTTTCACTTTATTCTCCAACTGCACCTTCTCTGCCTCAACTGCAGCCAACTTCTTCTCCCATTCAGCCTTATCCTCATCATACTTTTAACGGGACTCCTTCAAAGATTTGGTCAAACCCAGTAAAGCATCCTCCACTCCGGACGAGGAGCTAGAAGCCTTGATTGCTTCATCCTTCTTCACAATGGTGTTAAAATAACTCACCAGCTGAAAAAAGGAGATAACGATAAGTCATCAAAGAAATACATGTATTGAAGGAAAGAAATAAAATTCAGAAAATGAGAAACTTACTGAGGCAATGTGACGAGTAGCCAGGGATGTAAGCACATCCCTAGACATATTCTCCTTAATTCCTTGGACTTCAGGAATGGTCCAAGTCTTTACCGAGCTCATTGCAGAGCTCGGGGGAATGATAGTTGGAACACCAGCTCCACTAACTTGGAGTTGTGGAATGTTTTCAGCCAAATTGACTGAGGAGGATTTCTTCAGTCTCCTCAGTGGCATTTCAACAGTTTCAACCAAAGAAGAGCTTTTGGTTGGGGAGATGGTGACCACTTCCACAGGTGCACTTTTCTTGCTCGGAGCCACCGGGGGCTTCTCGGCAGCCTTCTGAGGAGCAACAGAAGTAGAAACATCTACCTTCTTTGTCCCCTTTTGGACATCAGTTTTGTTTCTTTTCCCATCTCCAGCAGAGGTAGTCTCCTCAAAGAGAGCAGGAACTCTTCTTTTGCCCATTTTCTGACTTAGAGGAATGTGAGATTCTGGAGAAGAGTCTTCAGGAACTGACACTGGATCACTAGTACTGACCACAGGACGAGCGGTAAAGGATGATGTATATCTCCTGTACTGCAACAAATATGAAGCAGACCTGATGTGCTCGTCTGCAACTTTCTGATGCAAACTCCAGATAAGTTTCAAATGCTTAATATTTACTTCTGATTCTTTTGGAGTCTTTCTTTTGCTATTAACTGCAAACAAATACATAGTGAAATGTCAATCACACATTTTATCAAACATAATGAAATCATAATTTCAGAAATAAAATAAAATGAAAATAACCTATCCCATTGCCATATGGAGGGCATCTGGGACCTTGATATACTTCATCTCCAATCAAAGGGGCATGTTGCCAGTTTTTAATAACTACCCCATGTTCAAAATAATCCCTATTGGCATCAGGGAGGTTGACTATTAAAGCCCTATTAAAAAATCTAGTTTTTAAATAAAAAATATTATCTAAAACAGCCCATCTATAACAATACATAATCTCAGGAATTCCTATACGGGTTCCGTGAGTTTGATTTAACCTATAAACCCCATTAACTATTCTCCATGTGTTGGGGGGCTATTTTTGCAGGAACAACATCGAAATAATGACAGAACTCTAAGCACAAAGGATTTGGTGGAAAATAAAATCCACATTCAGCAATAAATAGGCTGGGGAACCAGTGTCCCTCAGCCAAACGAAAATAATCTAAAGGCTCAGAAAGATCCTCCAGAGTTACCCAAGATGGAATAGAAAAATCAGAACGGAATTTCTCAAGAGATTCAATAACATAAACCATGGTGAATAAAAGAAATGAAGAAGAAGGAAGAAGATCTTACAGGAAAAAGGAGATCTGTTGATAACAAACGAAGAAAGGGACGAACGCACAAGAGAGAGAAAGACTATGGAAAACTCGAAAGCAGAAATTGGAAAAGGTAGAAGACGATGGGATTGCCTATGAAGCTTAAATACTTTGCCTTGGGAAACGGAAAAAGAAATGATTACAAAAAGAAACTATTACGCTACTGGTGGCTAAAAGGACAAAAAGTGCACGAAGATCGAGGCGCTTATAAAAATTTAAAAAGGCGGATTCTGCGAATTTGGAAGGACATCCGAATACAGAGAAAATGCTCCTAAAAACCAGGAAAGTCATTTAATATTTCCATATACCGAGAAAGAATGTTCCATACTCCTCAAATTTTGAAATATGAAACATTGGGGGCTTCTATTGATACCAAAATTAGTATGCTGATATAGACGAATAATAAGAAGACACGTGCCGGTCTACGTGGCACAATAGCAACGAGGAAAGTTATTTCCCCGACTAAGTCATACTCACTCCGAGCAGCAAGTGTACTCCGAGGAACTCTAATACTCCGAGGAACTCCAACACTCCGTGGAACTCCTGAACGACGAGCAACTAAGGTGGTCCGAGCTGTATCTCGACCACATCATTGATTGCCAGATAATCAACAGTTCAATTATTCATTGAATGCTTATCATATAGACGTATACTCTTAAAGGGCATTAATTGTTTACCCTTTCACATGTACAGCCTAAGGGGTATAAATACATTGTATCACCCTCATTCTAAGGGACCGGATTTTCTTGATAGAATTACATATCGAGAATTCCAAAACACTTGGCAATAACAGAAACAGTGGACGTAGGCCATTCTTATAAGGCTGAACCACTTTAAAATTCTTTGTCTCATTTATATTTATCTGTGATTAAATAATTAGAAGCAATCTAATTTTTTACATCAACAACAAGGACAATCGATTTTTCAACTAGACCAAAATGGCGCCATTGCCGAGGATTCTAGGTAGATTGTAGGATAGATTGAACTAATCCATAACCTTGACAAAAAAAATTCAAACAAAAAAAAATAAAAAAATAAATAACTATCCAAAAAGAAATCATCTCTCAAAATCCTGTTCATGCAAAATCCTGAACAAACTCCTCAAAATACTCCAACCAGAATTAACGAAAGTCCAATCGTTGAGTATAATCCTGACAGCCCTCACACCCCTCGCGTTCCACAATTCTAGGTTCCACCTCTTACACCCTTACAATCCATTGCCAGTCACACTTTAAGTCACTCCTTGAGTCACACTTCTAGGACACTGAGTGAGGATTCTGAGTCAATTGACGAGAGAACAATGTCAGACGTCGCTTGTTTCGGTACTGGGGAGAGAAACCCACCATATCGTCCCTTGAAAGAACTCCTTTTTCCCAAGCGAACTGTCACCCCTGGTTGCATTTTATTCCCGTATAATGTCGGTCAGTTCCACTTTCATAATGGGATGATACATATTCTCTCGACTTTCCACGACATGGATTCGGAGAAACCATACCTTCACTTATAAGAGTTCGAAGAGGCGTGCGAGACATTTAGTGATCAAGATTGCACGCAAGATGTCGTTTGCCTGAAGATTTTCCCTTTTTCCTTAAAGGATAAAGCTAAGACCTGGTTGTGGTCTCTACCCCAAACTCCATTATCTATTGGAAGGATATGCAATCGAAATTTCTCTCAAAATTCTATCCACTAAACAAAACCAACTTTGTCAAGACTCAAATTCAAGCTTTTCGACAACAAGATAATGAGTCTTTCAATAAGTGTTGGGAACGCTTTCAAGAATTGGTTAACGCTTGCCCCAATCATGGATTAAAAAAACATCATCTAATTTCTTTCTTCCATCATGGGCTAACAGTTGCATCTAAACAACTTGTGTAAGCCATGTGCGAAAGACCATTCTGGGAATTCGATGCTAGTGATGCTGAGGCCCATATTAGGTATGTCGTCGAGACTACTCAAGCATGGGACATATATGATCCTAATACCCAAAATCGGCATACACACGTATTTACCACCCCTACTACATCCGGTCTATACCAGCTAGATAGTAATACTTTACTAGACCGTCGATTTGATCAGTTTGATAAAGCAGTGAGAGATCTACTTGAAGTTCGATTGAGAGATATTTTCGAATCCAACCATTCAGTAAAAGAAAAGGTGTGCGCTATCTGTGAGGCGGTCCATTCCATAAAGGCATGCCCGATGATTTTCGCCTACAATACTATGTATACCAAGCAGGTGGAGGCTATAAGAGGGTTTAAGGGAAACTTTAACACCTCGCATGGGAACACGTACAACCTTTCATGGAGAAACCATCCTATTTTAGCTATGAGAAATCGTAGGCTGCATTGAATCCTAATTCACAGGTTGGCCTACCTCCACCCCTCCTCAATTTCAGCAAGCACCACCTCCTTCGGCTCCATATATAGCTCCACCGCAGAGGGGTCTCGAACATACAATAAACCAATTCATCAACTCCCAGAGTGCAACCAATGCTAGATATGATCGCATGTTCGCCGACATCATTGCGAACATCTCAAAGTTGTAATCTTCGTTGAGTATCCAAGAGAAGGGAAAGTTTCCTGCCCAGGGCCAAAGACCTCCAAAAGGTCAAACTAGTGTTAGCTCCACCTCCACAGAACATCAGGAGCAATTTCAAGCTGCGTAGATTATTACAAGGTAGTGTATGCGTACTACATGTGGTTACTACTATGGGTACATAGTTAGAGTTACATTATAATGTTGTAGCCTTATGGCGAGGATGGGTAAAGGCATTTCATCTCTTGATTTCTCAACCATTATAAATACATTACCTCCCTTAGCTCAGAAAAAAAACTAGTGAGTAATATTACTCTGAGCTTATGTAACCATCCTTCAACTGTAATACTATAACCGTGGATGTAGGCCTTTTCCTTAGTCGAACCACGTTAAAAACTTTGGCTATCTTAATTACTTCATTTACTCTTTATTTATATATATATATATATATATATATCTATGGTTATAAAATTGTCTACACTCGGTGTTGTTCAAATTCAATTTTTATTGATTAGTTTTGAAGACTCTTTATTATTATATTAGTTTTATTCGATCATTTATATTACTATTATGGATGGTTTACTTTACTAATTTATTTATTGTTGATGTTGAGAATGATATAAATTTTTTAGCGTCCCCCATTTTCGGCGTTGAGGCTTTACCACTCGATGCGTACAAAAATAGATATTGTTATAAATTAATAGTAGTGTTTTTGAAAATAATATATAGAACTACATGAGAATACAAAGTTGTCCATCCCAAAAATACTCATAAGAAAATAATGATCTAAGTTCATGCCTTGGAATAAGAGGTTTTATCTTTTTTGAAGGATTAATTTGGAAAGTAATTTTTTTTTTCAAATGTTTCACTTTCAAACTACAACTATTAGTTTCAGACGGAGCATGATTGTTGAGAGTATCAGATGTTTAAGTCCTTATAGTGGTTTATCAATAATACCCATTTGGTTGTGAAACATTAATCAAATTTAATTTTGGAAGCATTGTTGAGCAATTTTTTTAATCTAGTTAGGATTTGAAAACTCACATGACCCTAAATAAAATTTTATTTCCTTCCAAATCTAAAAATAAAGGAGGTTAATTCACTAAATCCCTTGATTTATTTTGAATTTACATGTAATATCCTAATCTTAAAAATTCCATCAAAAAAATCTTTAAATCTATAACCCATGATAGCTAACCCAATATTTCATGTTTTCAATATTTTGGGGTCGCAACATAACCTTAACCTCTTTTTAACACTTATAACAAACCAAAATTCCCCACTATTAAAAAATTAACCAATAAAAATCAATCAATATAAAAGAGATTGTTCATGGAGTCATTGAAAAAAAATCAGATTATTTGGCCAAACCCAATTAAAATGCCTAAATAAATTTATGTCTTTATGTCCATGCATGTAAGTGTGTGTGTGTGTGTGTGTGTGTGTGTGTGTGTGTGAGTGTATGGGGGATAATAGACCACACATGAGGGGATGATACATGTTCGCTGATCCTATTCGAGACCTCACATGAAAAGATAAAGATTGTCAATGTCGATTTGTGAAAATTTTAGAATTAGATAATCCCGGTCAGTCTAGATAGTTATCTAGAGTCATGGAATTCTGCACGACTCAACCTTATTTTCTTTTCTACAAATTTAACCCTCACCCTATGAAAAAGGGGCATGTAAACATCATTATTAGAATGAGATCAATAAAGAGATAGAAACACCCAATGAACACAGGCACATTGTTGAGCTATGTAAATACTGTTCTTGTGTGTGATTATGCATATTTTATGTTATGCACGACTTTATTTGTATTGAATATAAAAAATAGGATTTTCTCACCTATAATTGGCATCGTATGTGGGAAGAAATTTTACTTTGTCTAACAAACAAGCCAACAAGAAGTAATGTCTCAGCCGCATAAGCACACTCCATCGCACGACAGTCACCAAAATGATGATAACGACCGTGAGGCCCCTATGATCGAGTTGTGATCTAACCCAATAAGAGTCGCCATACTTCCAGTTCTCATTATCATCCACGTGAGGATTAAATAGTGGAAAGTAATGAACCACCATGATCCACCCAGATATCTTTGTTGGTGGATGCCTATGAGAAATGACTTTGACTGCAAGAGGCAGCCACATGCCACCAACAAATGGAGAAAGCTTGCCTCCAACATCGCTTGGAAAATATGGAGCAGGAGCTCCATGGAGACAAACATAAATGTCACGCCCGTACTCCCAGCCCTTAGGAAGGAGTTCATAATTCGATCAGGATCATTCCTACCAGAGCGGTTCACGAGATAGGAGAAATCGCCACATCAGTTATTGTGACAAGAATGATCTTTTCCACCTCATGCAAAGGGATATAGACGACCATCCATCCCACTTAGGGGATATAACCACTAAGTAGCTGGCTAGAAGGCCCATCATTAGCCATATGAAATCTCCCTTTACAAGGTCGATCGAGGAGTTTGAGCCTCCCAAAAAATATGCCACTCCCAAATTTAATATCAACGATGGGAAAACAGATCCCACTAACCATGTTTGTCAATATCGACATGATATTTGGATCAATAAGGAGGCTCTAATGTGCTATATCTTTCCTTCCAATCAGGGGATGTCGTACATAAGTTATTTGAGAAATTACCACATATGTTGATCACCAACTTTAAACAACTCGTAGAGGCATTCTCCATAAGGTTCATTACCAGTATCACCCATCCAAAGAGGATGGATTCCCTTCTCATAATGAAAAATAAATCCCAAGAAACCTTACATAAATATGCTTGGTGCTATTGGTAAGCCTAAAATTAGGTGTAAGACTACTCTGAATAAGTATCTATGGCCTCATTTAAAATTAGCCAACCGAACATCTCCATGATGCACTAGTCCCTTACCAAGAAAGAAGATACTACTATTGATGACCTGATGTCTCGAATTGAGAAAAATGCTAAGATGTAAGATGTAGTAGCAGGAAAATAATAGGATAATGGTAGGCCCAAGGCAAGCATGAATAGAGATAATGAGAATGTCTCCAATAAAGGCGGTAAGAAATAGAACGACGGATGCAAGGGAGACGTAAGTCAGATCCCAACAAGAACCATTAACAACGTTTTTAAAGATTCGAACTACAAGATCCTGAAATAAATTAAGGATTAGAATTACTTCAAGTGTCCAAAGAAGATGGAAGGGGATCCATCAAAGAGAAACACATCCCTGAGATGTTCCTACCTTAGCGCTATAATCCGTCCTATTATACCAACGTACTCGCCCTCAAATCGTGGATTGATCAATCCGTGGCCAATTTGAGGTGAATGCACGACTTCATGAAGTCAAAAGCTCAATTTGAGATGGTCAAACACGGACTGAACAAAATTTGAACTAATTTTGTTTTTGCACCCCTTTTAAAAAAGCAGGCCAAAAAGCTAGGGAGTCTAGAAGTTGATCTAGACTACTGCATTTGTCGGGAAGAGTTAGCCCTTATTTATATACTCAAGTCATGAGCACTCACTTCCCATCTATCGATGTGGGATTTAATTTTTAGCCTCAGCATTTACGACATGTTTTAAGTCTGGTAGTTGTATGGATTTGTCTTCCTACTGATTTGGGATTTGATCATAAAACATCTTAGTTTTATTTGTCTTTTTTATTTATAAATTTTATTAAAAATATTATTAATAGAAATGAGGATATTTTGGATATATCATATTTACAGTTGTAAAAAAAATATGTAATTAGTAATAAAAAACTATCAAACTGATTTAAAAACGAACACTTGTTTGTACATTAGATATTTTTACGCTTAAATTAAAAATACATTATACTCCTGTATAATTTTTTTATAAATGCAAATTTAAAATATTACTCTCATAAATGTATACTCAAATACACATTGACTTTATATATTATTATCGACTCGACAAATTCCTTCTAAATATTTGGTATTGTTTTATTAATAATATTTATCTATCATTATTTATTATGTTTACACACACACACAGATATATATATATATATATATATATATATATATAAGGTTCCTACCACAAGGATCATGGCCACGATAAATATAATTACAAGGCACTCAAGTCGCATCTTAAAGAACTGGACCAAGAAGGCCATTTAGATGACTACCTGGAGAAGAATGATAATAGAAGTTTCCACTAAGCACGATCCAAAACCAAACAACATCCTAGATGGCGAATAGATGGGACATAAGTGATGAGGCGTAAACTTCATATTTAAAACATGTCGTTGGGTGTTTACGCCCTATACAAAACAAATACCACAGCTTGGCACGCTATATATGAAAGTGTAGTGGCAAGTAGGGATCGAATCCACAGATATTTAGGATTAATTGGTTTAGTACTTAGAAATTGGGAAAATGTAAAAGATGATATAGTTTTACAAAGAGGAAAAAGAAGAAGTTAATTACGCAATCAAAACTACACAAAGATTAAGAAAACGAGATTAGGATCACATCCACAACACGTGCTTAACAACGCGTATTAAGAATTTTGGTTCGAAAACATTTAACTGATCATACTCAATTGATTATAAACATCAAACATGGAGAAATTTAATTCAACAATGAAAAATTAAACTTTCACTCGAATATGGTCACAAATGGATTAAAGTCGCAATATCTCTATAAACACTACCGTTGCGTAACACATGAAGTTAAACGCCTAATATTCCAAATTTAATACACAAGGTTTCAATTAATGGTAGAAATATGACCCCAACCTTTAAACTAGCTACTACACATGCTAAGAACAATAAATACAACTACTTAACAAATCAAAGCGACTAATAAACCAACAAAAACAAATTAACAAAGGAAGAAAGTAACTAATCAAATCTTGAAAGCAAGAAGAACAACTTATATAAATGAAGACTATAAAATAAGTAGACTTACAAACGAGAGAGAGATGGAACCCAAATATGGCAAAGGGAAGAGCTCCCAAGAACAAAAACCCAATCTAAACTACCCAAAAATGATATAAAATGAAAAACCCAACTTACAGGAATTTTTTTCCAAATATAAGCAAGAAATCCCACCTAAAATAGATATTTGCAGACTTTAAGAGTGTGACACCCCGCCTAATTAAATACTAGGTGATCAATCCTATACCAAATTAAAACAGGAGTCTCATATGGTTCATTCTCAGCATCACTGTCGAAAACCAATTTAATTACTAATAACCTATTAGGCTGGTGTCAAAATTTTATTTAACTAATCTTTTTAAACAAACCATTCAAATAAAACATTCACACAATTTATATATGAAACTTAAATGAAATAAAAATAACCGAACACTCGGTTGAACATAATACAACCAAATCAAAATGCCGCACCAAAAGGAGGTAAAAGAATAAATAAATACAGTTGGGCTATTAGCCCGAATGTTTTTACAGTACCTCCTATCTAGATCTCAAGGATGGAAGCGTCTATAAGAAACCTGCATTCATCCACAGCTGCTGGAGTAGACGTCTGAATCGAGGGTATCATCATCCAGGGGTCCTTGTGTCTGGACACCTACGTAAATACATATATATATCAAGAGAGGAAAATAGATAAATGGGCCAGAGCCCGAGTTGTGAAAATATTTTGCAAGTGAATAAATGATATATTTTTAAAATATGATTTATCTCATATTTAAATTGGTATCGCACTCCAATGAGATACCCATCACCCCTCTTCTAGTAGTGCACACCAAGCGCATACTTAAACAACCTAGTTAAGCTACCCTACCTCACTAATCCATTACACCAAATCTCTGAAAAATCCTAATTAACCCGAGTACTAAGGGCTAAACTTCTCCCCATTCCCAACATTGCACTACGTTCGTGCGTGGGGTGTCTCTCGAAGCGAAATCCAAACAAGGAACCCCCCCAATACACTACTACCTGACAATGTTGATTGTCGGGATTCATTAGGCCCTCGTCACATAACGTATATATATAATGCATATATATAAATTTATAAATATATAGTTCTCAATAGAATCTATGATTCATATTCATATAAATTCGGCTACCAAACTTTCGAAAGGGGAATACACTTATCTTTATTTCCATTCTTATATACGTTTACTTTATATGGTTATTCACCTTTATATACACAACAAGTATAATTATACCTATCACAATCAAGTATAATAACCATCCTACCAAGATATAACTCGAGGATGCAGTCTCATAGTGCCTATCCAAAATTCGGGTTTACTCACTATACCACGGTACCAAGCCAGACTCTCTCATGGTCATGGTAAAAATACACAACGGTGGAGGCGGTCATATTCCCCCTGCAAGTGGAGTACGCACATCGCACTTTAACATGGGACGATATGACCTAGGGATATACTCTACCTGCTCCTCAAGCCAGGGGATTCACCCACATCGCGCAACCTCCCTGGATTGCACTAGACTGTTCCAACCCTGCACCTAAAGAAAACTCGTGGAATCAGCCTCTAAGATACAAACATACCAATCACACATAGATATATATGTATTCCCATATCATAATATATATACTATAATCCCATCGTATATATAATCTATATCACTTCTTAATACATATGGCTATAATTGCCAAACTCTCATAGCGATAACAAATAACACGAATGTTCCCATTCGTAATAGTATCTAAGTATTTACCCACTTAAAATACTAGACCTATAAGCACTCTCTTACTTAGTATATAACTCGCACCTTAATCACTTTATAATGATTTATTTATAAAATCCCGAATATACCAATTCATAATAATTCCATCCTTCTCACATCCTAGGATTTACTCAAATACAATTGGCCCATGTATTTTCTAACTAGATAAATATATCTATACTCGCTTGTCGAAGACTTCCCGCGAACGTTACTCATCTTAAACCTTTATTAAATCCATACCCCGGATTGTACACTAAAATTAACCTGAGGTTCCCTTTTTCGTTCCAAGGTTTACTCACCCTCAATACTATTGTATAGGAGTCCTAATATCAAATCTAGAATCCCCTAAAATGAATCTCCAAATTTATAATTTACATTCCCTTAACCTTAATGAAGAGATCTCAAAATTCTGTCAAGACCGAATCGATTGGGCTTGTCCGAATCGATTCGCTTGCCCCTGAATCAATTCGGCCTGTCCGAATCGATTTGAAAATGTTCAACTTTCTTACTGTTTCATACCGAATCGATTCGACTTGTCCGAATCGATTCTGTTGGTCCAAATCCAAAAATCTGCTAAGGTTTCTAACTTCTCTAAAACCCAAATATCATCCCAATCTCCATTTAAAATTTTAACTCGAATTTATTTCTACGAACACAAAGTTTTATATCTCCTTAAGTCCTTTAGAGGTCCTAAGCCTCTATTTGGGAACCTCTAATATTATCTCCACATAATTCTAGCCTTAATTTCTGACTAATGATTTTGATCTCGGGCACCCTTGCATAGAAAAATCATTATAAATCCAAAAAAAATTAGAAAAATATGCGGTCGGTGCCCACGCAACCGTATCAAAAATATATACAAATTTCATTTTTTGACCAAGAGACGAATCGATTCGTCCTAGCCGAATCGATTCGAAAAGTACGCTGGTCACTATTCACATTCTTCTCCAAAGTCGTAAACCTCCATTAATACACCTCCAAGCTCTTTATCTTATCTCCCATCATCATCCAACCTCAAAAAACTATATATACACACATAAAAAGGGTTCTAAACATCCTAGAACCCATAACCAACAATCGATTTCAATAAATTTCTAAGTTCCCGAAATTGTATATTACCCGGGATTTATCCGTTAAACTTTCGAAAAACACGATTTGATTCACGAAAACCCATCCCGAAAATATTTATAGTTATTCACTACCAACTGTAATATGAAATTTATGCTTTAAAAGAAATAATCAAGTAAACACTTTCCTCGTGGATAAAATCCGACGACCTCAAGTCGAATCCCGCGGAGTTTAGCCGGAATCTCCCTTTTCCTCTTCCTTCCTTTCTTCTCCTTTTTCTTTTCTCTCTTTTCTTTCTCTTATTTCCCTCTCTCGTGCCTTATATAGAGAGAAATAGGGGTTTATCCCTTCAAAACCCAAAAATGACTCGTTTACTCAATTACGAGTCCCTATTAGCCCAAAAATTTCTGAAATCTTAATTCTACCCCCGGATACTCTATTCTGACTATCTCGACCATTCCGAAACCAACCGCGCACTCGAAATCTCCATCCAAGTCACTTAACTACAATTCACTAATTAAACCCAACACATCTCAATACGTGTTTTCCAATTAAAATATTATCATTTGTCGCTTTACCCGACTGCGACATGTATTTAAAATAATCCAACTCATTTACTTAGTCTTAAAAGTAAATGAAACACACACCGGTCATAATCAAATGTTCATAAATCCCAAAATTCCTATTCACATAATTTCCCTTAATCTCCAAATTACGCCCACTTATGAAATTTAATTATCCCTAAAAAAGCAGGGTGTTACATACTCCCCCACCCCTCACAACGGAATTTCATCCTTGAAATTCGGATATAACCTACACCACTAACCTAGGATCGCTAATTACACAACGTCCTAGTTCGCCGAAGTCGAATGGTACTACCCAATGGTCCCCTACCATGTACCTATTAATGGTACCCACCTATCTCGCTGCCCTAACGTACTGATCCCATCAGAGATCCGCTATTCTAGGCATCCACTCATCTACATCAGGACATCTAATTTCCCTAAGAAAGGAAACTACACTAGAGCTCGACTACTCCCGTCAATTTTCTCGCTTATCTTAGGTGTTCTAACTCTTATTGCACAAATATAACTGGATCATTGCGTACCTCCTACGACGTTCCATCCAACCCATACCAAATCCATTTATACTTCCTCGCAGTATAATCTTCAATTTTATATACTACATCCCTTGTATTTCGAGCGGTATATAAAATCAACTTAGCAAGGTGCCCATACACCTTTTAACCCGTGCCTATCTTCACAACCATTATAAACGTTCGACACATAACACTCTCTCTAAATAATGTGCGTCAAATCCTCGGCCTGGTACTAACACCTGGGTATTTCTAACCCGAATAATTCAATATTCAATTCTTCTTATAACTAGAAATCCAATCCTTCTCAAGGTTAACCCACCAATCTTCTTGTGGTTAAATCCTAACAATCTTCCTATATCGACGCCACTAGTCCTACTGGGCTTACTTCCTAATAACCCTACGATCAAAGTGTTTCCAACATATGTAAAATGAGTACTATCCTAACTATATCCCTAGTGCCCAAGACCTCTCTCAACTACCGACATTTTCTCAGTTTCATGCGTGGGACGTCTCGCAAAGCGAAATCCAGACAAGGAACCCTCCCGTTACACTACTTCCTTGCATCGTTGGTCATCGAGATATAATGGCCTAAGGCACAAAACTGGGACGTTCTAAAATTCCACCTCGCTAACCTACTAACGGACTTCTACCAATATCTCTTTCCAACCTGGAGAAATGAAAATTCTAACTAATCGGGGCGCTTACTCTCTGCGAAAGTGTTACGAACGTCATACCCTAAACATATTTCCTCAAAATTTCTCAGTCTATAGTGTTTTCTCCACACTAGGTGACTTATCATCAAAAACAATATCCTTGAATCCCATAACATCTCTCCACTCCCGACGTCGTTAAGGTTCATGCGTGGAGTGTCTCGCAAGAAAAATCCAAACAAGGAACCCCTGCGATACACTACTACTTAACTTTATCAGTCGTGGAGCTTCTTTAGCTTTAATGGTTCAACCGGGATAATCCCATCCCACCTATTAACAAAATGTGGTCAGAACTCCTATTTCTTCCCAGGAGCCATACCACAAGGCGCTTGTACTAACACTAAGTCCTTTGTGCAAACAACAATGAGCTTAAACTCACAGCTTAACAAGAAATCTTGTATACCTTAAATCATACCTATAAGGTCGCCACATACTATAATCGAGAAAACGAAGCGTTTACTCATCGAGGTTCCATCTAAACATATATTAAAGGCGAGCTCAACCTGTACCCAGGTGAGATATAGCAACAACAACCTGTTCCACCCTAGAACCGCGAATACGATAGTCCTGCAATCATTGGCATGCTATTGCTCCGATAATCGACAAATACATTACTCTTACAACAGTACTATACTCGTATAACACACACAAAATGAGGAGTACAAACCTGATATAAATTCAAAATGGAACCCCTCTATCGCGAAAAAACATATAGACATACACTATATAATGTTTTCAATACTACAAGTAAACTCGAATCACACACACGAAATACTGTGACTCCATCTCGTCGCACAAAATATACCTCTTTTGTCCGAGGTGAAACTCATAATAATAACTTTGCTAGTCTCCCTGACTGCTCCAAATGGTTCTCAGACATAGTACACTTGTCCTAACTGAACCTAAAAACTACTTTAAATAATGCCCCAACTCGGCACTCCATTCTTGTCCTTCAACTCATACCGGGCAAGGACTACCCGTGTGGTTCTACACCCCACATCGCAACATTCCCTGTAAACATTAGCTACACTTACTAGTGAGCCTATCATTCCACTGAAGGACTCTCTCTTAGTTGTACCTACCTTAATTTGGTACAAAGCTCACAAATCCATGTAACTCTTTATTCACTGTCGGCCTCTGACCGATACTTATGTGAATAATTCAGGAGTTGCATTCTCTTCATTTGCGATAAGCTAAAGGAACTTGTGGTTAAAACCGCGTGTAATATTCCTCTATGAGAAGAACATCCTGCTCTCTTAAACATGGTGACTATTGTTCCCACCATTTCAATATTTCTCCCACGAGTGAAAACAAAATTTCCTCAAATTTTCACATCTGGGTATTTCCATGCATTGCTTTAAGCCAAAGCTTCTGAGCCTTCTACTTTCGCTAAATCACATTACATTGACTCCGTATAACTTAACTTCAACGAATGGTACTTATCAAAGACCCTTTTAAACTTTTTCCCCAACTTAACTTCACGGGGTAATTCAACTTTAACACCATTCTCTACTATAGCGGTACTTGGATAATTATAACTACTATACTTTAGTAGTCGTTGTAACAATCCTCGACAATTGCATAAAGGGAGTAACCTCTACTGCGGCCCCCGTCCTCGACTTCAACTTACAGTTCTAACTAAGCCCCGCCTCCTGCTGCCCTCATCACGGCCTTCCTTGGTCGCCCTTCCTCGATCAGCACACGAATCTCGAATGAGCGCATAACATATTTACTATAATCTTATATAATGGTAGGAGAATGAAATCTCATAAGAGGAATCAACAATCCTAATTATAAGGATCTATATCAAATCGAGAGCAACGATAAAACCGTGATACGTCCGCACAGATTCCTAATGACACAAGAACATGATGCTCTTATAGCATCTATGACACCTCGCCAAATTAAATACCGGGTGATCAAAACTATACCCAATTAAAACAGGATTATCATATGGTTCATTCTCAGCATCACTTTCGAAAACAAATTTAATTACTAATAACCTATTAGGCTGGCGTCAAAATTTTATTTAAGTAATCTTTTTAAACAAACCATTCAAATAAAACATTGACACAATTTATATATGAAACTTAAATCAAACACTTGGTTGAACATAATACAACAAAATTAAAAAGTCGTACTAAAAGGCGGTAAAAGGATAAATAAATACAGTTGGGCTATTAGCCCGAATGTTTTTGCAGTACCTTCTATCTAGATCTCAAGGATGGAAGCGTCTATATGAAACCTGCATCCATCCACAGCTGCTGCAGCGGACGTCTGACTCGAGGGAATCATCATCCAGGCGTCCCTATGTCTGGACACCTATATATATACATATGTACAGCAAGAGAGGAAAATAGATAAACGGGTCAGAGCCCGAGATGTGAAAATATTTTGCAAGTGCATAAATGCTATATTTTTAAAATATGATTTATCTTATATTTAAATTGGTATCGTACTCCAATGAGATACCCGTCACCCCTTTTCTAGTAGTGCACACCTAGCGTATACTTAAACAACCTAGTTAAGCTACCCTGCCTAACTAATTCATTACACCAAATCTCTGAAAAATCCTAATTAATCCGAGTACTAAGGGCTAAACTTCTCCCGATTCCCAACAATGCGCTACGTTTGTGCGTGGGGTGTCTCACGAAGCGAAATCCAAACAAAGAACCCCCCGATACACTACTACTTGGCAATGTCGATCTTCGGGATTCATTAGGCCCTCAGCACATAACGTATATATATAACGCATATATATAAATATATAAATATATAGTTCTCAACAGAATCTATGATTCATATTCATATAAATTCGGCTACCAAACTTTCGAAAGGGTAATACACTTATCATTCTTTCCATTCTTATATACGTTTCCTTTATATGGCTATTCACCTTTGTATACACACAATATACTATAAACAACAAGTATAATTATACCTATCACAATCAAGTATAATAACCATCCTACCGAGCTATAACTCGAGGATGCAGTCTCATAGTGCCTATCTAAAATTCGGGTTTACTCACTATACCATGTTACCAAGCCAGACTCTCTCATGGTCATGGTAAAAATACACAACGATGGAGGCGGTCATGTTCCCCCTGCAAGTGGAGGACGCACATCGCACTTGAACGCGAGACGATATGACCTGGGGATATACTCTCCATGCTCCTCAAGCCAGGGGATTCACCCACATCGCACAACCTCTCTAGATCGCACTAGAGAAAAAAATATATAATCTGACTGTTCCAACCCTACGCCAAAGGAAAGCTTGTGGAATCAACCTCTAAGATACAAACATACTAATCACACATAGATATATATGTATTCCCATATCATAATATATATACTGTAATCCGATCGGATATATAATCTATATCACTTCTTAATACATATAGCTATAATTACCAAACTCTCTTAGCGATAGCGAATAACCCTGAATGTTCCCATTCGTAATAGCATCTAAGTATTTACCAGCTTAAAATACTAGACCTATAAGCACTCTCTTACTTAGTATATAAGTCACACCTTAATCACTTTATAAGGACTTATTTATAAAATCCCGAATATACCAATTCGTAATAATTCCATCCTACTCACATCCTAGGATTTATTCAAATACATTCGGCCCATATATGTTCTAACTAGATAAATATATCTATACTCGCTTGTCGAAGACTTCCTGTGAACATTACTCATCTTAAACCTTCATTAAATCCATACCCCGGATTGTACACTAAAATTAACCCGAGGTTCCCTTTTTCGATCCAAGGTTTACTCACCCTCAATACCATTGTATAGGAGTCCTAATATCAAATCTCGAATCCCTCAAAAATGAATCTCCAAATTTACAATTTCACTTCCCTTAACCTTAAGGAAGAAAATCTCAAAATGCTTCCAGGATCGGATCGATTCGGCTTGTCCGAATCGATTCGCTTGCCCCCAAATCGATTCAACCTGTCCGAATCGATTCGGCTGGTCCAAATCCGAAAATTTGCTAAGGTTTCTAACTTCTCCAAAACCCAAATGTCATCCCAATCTCCATTTAAATTTTAACTCTAATTTATTTCTACAAACTTAAAGTTTTTATATCTCCTGAAGTCCCTTAGAGGTCCTAAGCCTGTATTTGGTAACCTCTAATATTATCTCCACATAATTCTAGCCTTAATTTCTGACTAACGATTTTGATCTCGGACACCCTTCCATTGAAAAATCATTATAAATCCAAAAAAATTAGAAAAATACGCGGTTGGTGCCCATGCGACCATATCAAAAATCTATATAAATTTTATTTTTTGACCAAGAGACGAATCAATTCGAAGAGTATGCTGGTCACTATTCACCTTCTTCTACAAAAACCCAAACCTCCATTAATACACCTACAAGCCTTTTATCTTCGCTCCCATCATCATCCAACCTCAAACAACCATATATACACACATAAAAAGGGTTCTAAACATCCTAGAACCCATAACCAACAATTAATTTCAATAAATTCCTATGTTTCCCAAATTTTATACTACCCGGGGTTTATCCGTTAAACTTTCAAAAAACCCGATTTGATTCACGAAAACCCATCCTAAAAATATTTATATTTATTGACTACCAACTATAATATGAGATTTATGCTTTAAAAGAAATAAGCAAGTAAACACTTGCCTCATGGATAAATTCCGACGACCTCGAGTCGAATCCCGCAGAGTTTGGCCGGAATCTCCCTTTTCTTCTTCCTTTCTTCTCCTCTTTCTTTTCTCTATTTTCTTTCTCTTATTTCCCTCTCTCGTGCCTTATATAGAGAGAAATAAGGGTTTATCCCTTCAAAACCCAAAAATGACTCGTTTACTCAATTACGAGTCCCTATTAGCCCAAAAATTTCCGAAATCTTAATTCTACCCCCGGATACTCTATTCTGACTATCTCGGCCATTTCGAAACCAACCGCGAACTCAAAATCTCCATCCAAGTCACTTAACTACAATTCACTAATTAAACCCAACACATCTCAATACGTGTTTTCCAATTAAAATATTATCATTTGTCGCTTTACCCGACTGCGACATGTATTTAAAATAATCCAACTCATTTACTTAGTCTTAAAAGTAAATGAAACGCACACCGGTAATAATCAAATGTTCATAAATCCCAAAATTCCTATTCATAGAATTTTCCTTAATCTCCAAATTACGCCCACTAATGAAATTTAATTATCCCTAAAAGTGCGGATTGTTACAAACAGGGCCCGAATTGATTCCCTAAAATGGCCGAATCGATTCACCTCTTACAGGTCTGAATCTACATTTTGGATTAGCATACGAAAAATGCCTTAACTTCTTCATTATAGATCGAAATTAGGCATGATCAGAAGCGATGTGAAGCTAACTCATAGGGATACAAATTCCATAGAGATATTGGGCCGTAAAATAAAATTATGAAATGACTAAAATTCCCTTGAATGTGCCCTTTATGACGAAACGTTCCCGACATGCGATCAAACTTAATGTTAAGCACTTAATACCTACAAAAGCTCACCTATACCTCGCAAATCATATAAACATACATAAAAGAGGTTGTATGGTTAATGTGCTTAAAAATAGGAATTAAGATACTCGAGGGGGATAAAATGCATAACTATAAAGGGTAAATAAATGTAATATTCGAGACAAATCACAACTCCTAACTTACACATTAGTAGTCCCTAGCAATGAAGTGCAAAAAACAAGACTACAAGTAGTACCATAAGATAGGAAGTATGCACAAAAGAGATAAAAGCCACTTTCGCGGGAGAATGATTGCATTTAGGATATACAATAAACCGTTAAATCCCTAGGTTATCCTAGTGGACGAGTGTTGTCTCATGAGGGTTTTTAAGGATGAAACTAACAAACATCCAAGTTTTCTCAGAATATGAGCTATCAATCAAAAAGACATGATCAACAAAGGGGAAAGAGTTTTCAATCACATTATTAGCAAAGTGAGTGAATTCACACAAAAGTGTGAAGTTATTAACACTATAGAACAACTTCAATCATAACTGAAACCTTAAGAGTGGGAGGAAAAGAGAGCACATAGAAAATATGATTTAACAAAACTTTTATAAATCGGATAAATGTTAAAGTGTGCATCAATAACAATCCTCTTTGGGTATTACACTCAACAAATGAAATCACTAAGAATGGGAGGTAATACATGAGACATGTGGGCATAAAGAGTAAATATAAATGGAAACTAGGCTGCGCACATGTCATCAATGAATAACACTATAAATAAAATTAAAAATATGTAATCTCAATGAAAGGATATCCTCATTAAATGAGGTGAAATACATTTTCACAAATTATTGCAATTATTATGACTTTCGAATCACACGTACTTTAGGATCACATAGGACTTTTATAGGGTTGTAATGTAGGTTTGGGGTTGAGGCTATGAAAGGATGAGATATGTACGGATTCAAAGATGTTTGGGTATGAAACACTTGGGATAATGCGAAATTATGGGCAATTTCAAAATTGGAATATTATTTCAATAACAAGCATTGGATATAACATTGGAAAGTAACAAAGATTATTGAGCACTATGTACAATATGAAAATATTTTTTCTTTCTCTTTCTTTTCTTCTTTTTCTTTCCTTTTTCTTTTCCTTTTCTTTTATTTTTTACTTCTTTCTTTTCTTTTTCACTTCTTTCTACTCTTTTTCACTCTCACATTCTCAATTGCAACCACATAATAAGAAGATCATTCAATCTCAAGTATTATTCTAAACAAAGGTATGGAATGTAATATGTATGCTTTATAACTCCAATTTTGAGTTGGTTATGGGATTTTGGGTTATGAAACAAAAGGCTATATTTAGGCTCAAAGGGGTTGATGAGGAAAAACATTTAAGGTGAGGTCAAGGTCAATATGGGTGATATAACAAAGAGAGTCTATGATCCTTTCCTGAAGTTTATGCAATTCTTGAGTCAAAACAACTTTGAAAATCATGATTAAGTAACATATTTCATATATGAACTCAAATAATGAATGCTCAAATGAAAGAATAGTGAGATTGCTAATGAATTTATTGTTTTCAAGGAGGAAAAAGTAATGTATAAAACTCACAACTAAAAGTTGAAAGCTCACTTGGTAAGTGTTGATGTAAAAAACTAGATTTGATCTAATTAATTAATCACCGATAAATATGAATAAAGAAATAAGACAAAGGATTTTTAAATTGGTTCAGTCGTAATGATAATGGCCTACATCCACTATTTTGTATTGCTGGGTATCTTGCCTTAACCTTGATTAAGTTCACTAATGATCATCCCCCGCTTATGGGGGTGTATACAAAGTATTTATAGCCCTTAGGTTGCCAGTATGAATATACAATATGTCGTTATTTAATAGACATATACATCTGTACATGGTAAGTACGTTCAATGAATCTGAGATCGTTGTTTTATCTTCCTAACTAGATGCTCGGTACCCAGAGTAGCTCGGTACGCTGAGTTGCTTGGCAAATATATTTTACGCCACGTAGGATGACACATGTCTTCAAAGAATTGGTCCAGGTCAGCTGACTAATTTTTGTATCAACAAAAGCCCCCAATGTTTCACAGTTGAGGTTGGATATGAGCGTGTGGAACATTATGCCCAGAAGTTGCTCGGGCATGTTTACCCAGTCTTGTTAGATTACAGATCTCCAACACTTGTGGCTTTTAATGATTTTGAGCGCGAAATGTTAAACTCGTGAATATTTTGAATCTTCAACAGATGCTTGGGTATTTGCATCTTTTTCATCATTTAGCCGCCAAAAATGTAATCGTCGTCTCTAGTGATCATTAATTTTCTCGTTTCCCAAAGCAATGTATTTAAAGGCGATAAAATAAAGTCGTCTTTTACCTTTTGCCTTTTAGATTTACAAACTCTTTGTCTTCTCACTTTTTCTTCTTACGATTGTTCCTTCTGTCATCCACCTTATCTAAATTCTTAATCTTCTCTAAGAATTTCTTTTCTTTCTTCTTTCTTTGCTTTAGCAACCATGGTTTACCTTGTCAAATCGTTGGATAAATTTAGGGCTGATTTTGCGATTCCTTCTTGGGTTATTCTAGAAGATCCTCCTTGCCCCTCTGATTTATTTTCTCTAGCTAAGGGACACTGATTTCCCTTTATTTTTGTAGCGGAATGTGGTTTTTCTTTCTCGCCTAATCCCTTGTGTTTGGAATTTTGTCAATATTTTGATATTGTTCCTGCAAGAGTAGTTCCAAAGACATGGAGGGTAGTTAATGGCGTACATAGGTTGAATCAAATTCATGGAACTCGTTTAGGAATTCCTAAAATTATGCACTGTTATAAATGGGATACCAGTGACACCACGTTTTATTTAAAAACTAGGTTTTCAAATAGAGCTTTAGTGGTCAATATTCCTGATTCTAATAGGCATTATTTTGAGCATGGGGTTGTGATGAAAAATTGGCTACACCCCCCTCAAAAAGGGAAAGACGTGTACCAAGGTCCCAGATGTCCACTTTATGGCAATGGGATAGGTTATTTTTATTTTTTAAATTAGCTCCATTCTGTTTGATAAAATGCATCACTGACATGTGTGTTTTTATTTTTCAGTTGATATCAAAAGAAAATCTCCGAAAGAGAGTGATATTTATATAAAATACTTGAAACTCATATGGGGTTTGCATCAATCAGTCGCTGAGGAGTACGTGAGAGTTGCCTCCTACTCGCTGAGATACAAGAACACCACTTCTTCTTTTATTGCTCGTCCTATTGTTCATCCTTTGGTGATTGACCTTGACCAAACACCTGCATCTTCAGCAACTGTTAAAGAATTTTCTTCTGACTTGGGTACTTCTATTGCTGACATGATAACGAAGAAGAGGAAAGTGCCCGACCTTTTTTTCCAGGGCTTCTCCTGGCACTAAAGGGGCAGGGAAGAGCAAAAAGGATGCCCCGGCTAAAGGGACCACCCAACAAGTTGTTGCTCCATTTGGGGGAGCAATTTTAACTATTAAGGAGGTCAGCAAGAATCCCCCTGTTGCTCCAAAAGTGGCAACACCTCTGATTCAAGATTCTATTATAAAAGAGGCAACACCTTTGATTGAGGCTGATATTCAAGGAGAGGCAGAACCTTTAGTTGAAAGTGCCCCTTTGAAGAGGTTGAGGAGAGGTCTTACTAAAAAGCCTACAGATGCTGCTGCTTAACCTACTAGGGTTGAGCTTCCTTATTTAAAGGCTAGTTCTCCGACCATCATTACTCCTGGCTTGGCCAATAAATTGATCAAGTTAAGGACTCTTCCTGATTATCGAGCTACTAAAAATTTAACTCCTCGGGACAAAGTTACCGATTTGGCAGCCCATCACCTTGCATCAGTAAGTGTCATTGTACTTGTTCGTCTGATCCTTCATTGCCATGTTCATGCTCTGATTTATGACATTCTTCTATTTATAATTTTTAGTTTACTTTGATAATATCGTGGAGAAGGATGAAACTATCAAATCCTTAACCTCGTCCGGTGTAGTGGAGGAAGCCCTTGTCGGGTTATCAAAATCTTTGATGGAGTCCCGACAGAAGTATCAGGAGGATAAGGCTGCCTGGGAAAATAAAATTTGATCTGCTAAGATAGCTCGACAATAAGCCGTTGAAGTGGCCAAAGATGCTGACACAGCTCGGTAAGAGGTGATTACAGCTTGACAGAAAGATGATATAACTCTACAACAAGATATAAATGCTTCCAAAGAGGTGGAGGAGAAATTGAAAGTCGTCGTTTCCAGCAAAGTGGAAGATGATGGCAAGCTTGAAGAGGCTGAACATCGTAAGAAAGACCTTGACGGCAAGCTTGAAGAAGCTAAACGGCGTAAGAAAGACCTTGAGGAGAAAGTGAGGTCTGTTGAGGAGCTTTTAAGGGAGAAAACCTCTTCAGAGAGGGTGAAGAGAGAAGCTTCTATGATGAAGTCCTTTAGCTCTGGCTTGGACAAAGGATGGAATAAGGCTTTAGCTGTTGTCTCTTCCCATATGGATTATGCAAGCTTGAAGTACTTTAGGGATGGTTGGGTTGCAGCGTTGAAGAGTTGAATGTTGCTGATGATTCTGAATTGTTTCAAAAACCCACTCATGGCCCTCCTACTACTATTGAAGAAGAGGAAGAAGATGAAGTTGGATCTGATGAATCTTTTATGTTGATAGTAGAACAAACACCTGTTGCTTCTATCGTTCAATCCTCTGAGAAAGTTCATCAGAAAACCTGTATCGAACAATGTTAATTGCCTTCCGAGCAACCAATTCCTTCTTCCAAATCTGCTGATGATGTTGTAGGGTATAAGGAGAAGGTGTAAAGTTATTCGATTCTTTTCTTGTCTTGTTTTTATATTTTTTCTTTTCATCTTTTACCTTTTGGCTGTACACTCTTATGATCAATAAAATGGACTTTGTTAGTTACTTTGAGCTTTCTCCTTTAGCTGTTCAATATAATTATACATTTGTTGATTTATTTCTATCTTTCCTTGCTAGTTTATTGCTAGGATGGAGCTCTTGTCAGCTCATGATATAAAGTTTATGAAGAAATGTAATGATTACTTCAAAACTGGTCGTATAGACTTTACTGAAGCACATATAGTTGATATTCTCGAGCCTGATGATTCAGAATGAGAAATTTATGCTTATCAATATTTAAAATGTCTGATTGATTGATTTGTGGCTAACAATGTGTCTTATTATGAAATAATGGAAGACCTCTAAGTAGTAATTGAAGAACTTCAACTTCAGCACAAAGAAACCATTACTCTTATGCATGAAGGTTATGAGAAAAAATACCAACAGTTAAGTGCTGATCGGGGCTGTGACAAATTTCTCTTAGCCCATAAGAAGAGAGAAAGTGTGCTGAAACTTGAGTCTGAGGAGCATAGAAACATTTCCAAGTTGCTGGAGGAGGAAAATATTGCTTTGAGAGAAGAACTGAGACAACTAAAATCTGCTTCTTCCTCTAGAGCTCTGGTCCCAATTAGTGATGAAGGATTTTTATTTTTGGAAACTGAAAATGCTACATTGGGAGAAGAATTGGAGGCTTTGAAAAGAACCAGACCTACATCTTCCTCTTGCGGCAGAGAAAGAGCTAGATGGAGAAGCATGGAAAATAGTAGGACTCAATAAGAGTTAGCAAATCAAGTTGTTCAACTAAAGGCAAAAAATCAAGCCTTGCCTGAAATGTCCCAGAAAATTGAAAGTCTTACTGAGCAGTTTTCCAAGCAAAGTTCTTCTTTGGAGAGTAAAGAAAACTTTGTGAAGAGACTTCATCAAGATGTTGAGAGATTGAAGTATTAATTTCATAAGCATCCACGAGAATTTTGGATGGGGGGATATAATGAAGCTTTATGCCATCTTGATCCTCGGTTGAAACAATCAAAGAATGAGGGATACAAACAGGGGTGGTTGAATGCTCTAGGTGCGATGCGTCTTGAGAAAGGAAATTCCTTGTGGGATTGGTATGAACTTGGATTTCTTGATTTACCCGTTCCTCCTTTCAACTTGGATGTTAGTTGGATTCTAGCTCGTTCTTTTCCTCAGTGTTTGATATCCAAGTACCTCGATGATTACAATCTTTATGAAGATTTTGAGATATTCCGACCTCCTCATCTGCTTGAGCGGCCAAGTTCCAGCAATACCAGGATGCTACAAGATCTGAATTTTTTCAACTGTTCCTTTGCTCTAGATGATCCTCCAGCTGGGATGGATCCTGTACCTAAATTTGAAGGTATGAAGCCAATAGAATAGGACATTTGTATTTTGTTATTGATCATGTAATGAAGAAAAGTTAATTTGTTTTTTAATTTTAGTTCCTTGGAAACAAATTGTAAGATGTTTTACTTATTATGCTATATGTATGCATCTATAAAGGGACAATTTGTCCTGTATTGATTTGATTTGATTACCTGGATAATGGAGCTTTGCCCCATTTATTTTCTTAGTTGTAGTGACTTATCACCCATGAGTGCCTAAGCAATGGAATGATTTTCATCACATGTTCATGCTTAGTTATAACAATCTTATTTAAATTGCCTTGGTGCCTAGGCAGTGGATATTTTATCCATCTTCTTGCCTAGTTTTGGATGCCCCTTAAGGTCACTCATAATCAAACAGGTCTTACCTTGTATGATTGTTGTGCCAACAGTGTTGGATAGCTACAAACCATAATTGGTGGTTGCTGATATACCGACCAACCGTAGTTGGTGGTTGTTGATGTGCCGGCCAACCGTAGTTGATGGTTGCTGATATACCGACTAACCATAGTTGGTGGTTGTTGATATACCGACCAACCGTAGTTGGTAGTGTTTTTGCGTAGTGTGTAGCACTAGTACTCTGAAAAAAATGAACCAAAAAGAATATGGGGGAAATTATCATATTTATTCAAATTAAAGAAATAGAATACATGTGTATGTGTGGTTACATTAATGATAGTACTTTGGAAAGTGCTCTGCATTCCAAGCATTTTTTAATTCTTCCCCCTCCAAAGTTTCTATTCAGTAGGTGTTAGGTCGAACAACAGCAGTTACACGATATGGACCATGCCAATTAGTTTCCAACTTATTGTGCTTTTAAATTACTTTATTGAGCACATAATCTCCCTCCTTGAGATCACTCTTCTTAACCCTTTTATTATAGAAGATCGTGGTTCTTTACTGGTAAGCTGCATTTCAGATTGCTGTGTTTTCTCTAACTTCTTCGAGCATGTCCAGGTCCAAGCATCTCATGAGGTCACTTACTAGGGAATTGAAATTGAGAACCCTATGAGTAGGTAACCCTAACTCAATAGGTATGACTGCTTCACTTCCAAAAGCCAATATGTAGGTAGATTTCCCATTTTTTGTTCGGGGAGTTGTTTGGTAAGCCCACAACACATAATTCAACTAATTGATCCAATTTCCTTTGGCATCGTCCAAACTTTTCTTCAACCCATTTAACAGAGTTCTGTTCATCACCTATGTTTGCCCGTTACTCGTGGAAGTCCTGGAGTAGAATGAATTTTTTGAAAGGTAGACTGTTGACAGTATGCAGCGAACTCCTCATTATCAAATTGAGTTCCATGATCAGTGATAAAAGCATGTGGCAGACCCTATCTGCAAATGATATTCTTCCAGATGAACTGATAGACCTTTTCATAGGCCATATCAATTAGAGGTTTAGCTTCCACCCATTTTGTGAAATAATCCACTGCGACTACCAAGTATTTCAATCTTCCTCTGGTAGTTGGCAAAGGCCCAACTAAGTCGATTCCCCACATAGAAAATGGCCAAGGGGAAGTTATTGGTGTCAATAACGCCTGGGGAGTTCTTCGTATGGTGGAAAATCATTGACACTTATCACATTTCTTCGCATAAACTGTACAGTTAGCGCGCATTATTGGCCAGCAGTACCCTTGTGTAGTTATTCTCTGTAAAAGAGTCTGACCTTCCATATGAGCTCCACAAGAACCTTCGTGAACTTCTTCTACCAGATCTTTAACTTCTGATGGATGAACACATCTTTGCAATCCTTCTATGATACCTCTTCTGTACATATGACCATTTTTAAGACATATCTGGCAGCTTTAAACTTCAGCCTCTTCGTTGTGAGTTGATCGGCCAGTAAAATGCCTTCTTCGATATACGCCCTAATGGGATCCATCCAGGAAGGTCCCATGTTAAGAGTGATAAACCTTACTAGCAAATATTCATCAATGCTTCTGTCTGCCAATATCTCAATAGAAATTGTTCGTTGTATCTCAGTACGAGTGGATGAGGCTAACCGAGCAAGCGCATCAGCCCGCTTATTCTCCAATCTTGGTATTCTAACTATTTGGACAGCTTTTAAGTTGGCTATAACTTCCATAGCTTTAGTTAAATACCTTGACATGAATTCTTCCTTTGTCGCATATAGCCCGAGCATCTGGTTTACCACTAGTTTTGAATCACTAAACATCGTAATTTGCACTGCATTAAGTGATTTAGCTAAACTGAGTTCCATAATTATAGCTTTATACTCAGCTTCATTATCGAAAGCCTTAAACTGGAAGCGCATAGCGTATTCTATGTATATCCCATCTATACTAGTAAGAATTGTTCTAGCTCCGCAACCTGTTGTACACGAAGAACCGTCGATGTACAAATTCCATATAGGGATACCTTTATCAAGCCCTTATTCTAACAGGGTCTCCTGATGAAATATCTGATGTTTCTTTTCATCTTCCTTCAACTCTGGGCTTTTATCAAAGGATTCTCGTTGTTCGTTCACTGCTCCTTTCGGTAGGTCTACTGTTGGGAGTTGACCGGGGATGATTTCTAATGATCTTCTAACATCCATGAGTTGTTCTGTGTTAGACCCCTATTGGTCGAAGGTATCTGGGTAAGTGAATTCAGAGATGAAATCTGCTACTGTCTGCCCTTTAAGAGAAGACCTTGGCTCATAGATTAGATCATATTCACCTAATTCCACTACCCAATACATTAATCGTTCAAATTTTTTTGGCTTGTGCAAAGCCTGTCTGAGTGGCATGTCAGTATATGCCACTATTGTATGGGCCTGAAATTATGGCTTCATTCTGCTGCTCACTTCAATTAATACCAATGCCAACTTCCCCAATTTTGGATATCTGATCTCTACTCCCCTAAATGCCTTGCTAGTATAATAAATTGGTTTTTGTACTCCTCCATCTATTCTTATCAAAGCTGAACTGACTGCATTTTCTAAGACAGTCAGGTACAAGTATAACTTTTCTCCCAACACTGGCTTGGACATTAGAGGAGGTGTCCCAGGTATTTCTTCAACTTCATGAATGCCTTATCACACTCGTCATTCCACTCAAAGGTCTTTCTGAGCACCTTAAAGAATGGAAGGCATCTATCAGTTAATCGAGAGACAAACCAATTGAGAGCCACTACACGCCCCGTAAGGCTTTGTACTTCCTTCTTGGTGGTTGGAGATCGTAATTCTAGCAAGGCATTTATTTTGTCTAGATTTGCTTCAATACCTTGTTAATTTACAATATAACCAAGGAACATGCCTTCCTATACACCAAAAATGCACTTAGTCAGATTCAGCTTCATGTCGTACTTCTCTAGCTGGTCAAATGTTTGGCTTAAATCAATTATATGGTCAGCAGCTTTCTTTCTTTTGGTCAACATATATAGTCGACGTAGACCTCCATGTTTTTTCCTATCTGCTCTGCAAACACCTTATTCATCATCCCTTGGTACGTAGCACCTGCGTTTTTAAGACCATAAGGCATAACATTGTAACAGTATGTTCCCCGTGGGGTAATGAAAGAGGTACTCTCCCCATTGTCTGGTTTCATCTTAATCTGGTTGTAGCCAGAATAAGAATCCATGAAGCTCAATAATTCACATCCCGAAGTAGCATCTACTAGCTGATCTATGCGAGGCAGAGGAAAGTGATCTTTTGGGCAGGCTTTGTTCAGATCTGTGAAATCCACGCACATCCTCCATTTATTATTCTTCTTTTTTACCATCACCATGTTGGCTAACCATTCAGGGTATTTGACATCCTCAATGAAAGAACCCTTTTGTAGTTTCTCTACTTCCTCTTGAATATCCTGGTTCTTCGCTGCACTAAAGACCATTCTTCATTGCTTCACCGATTTGATCTCCTTATTGACATTGAGCTCATGACATAGGCAGGTTGGATCTATCCCTGGCATATCTTCACGTCTCCACGCAAAAGCTTGCTTTCTATGCCTTAAAAATTCCACTAACTCTTGCTTTATTATTGAATCAAGTTAAGCGCCAATCTGAGTGGTTATTTTTGGTTGCTCGTCGTCCAGGATAATGCTCTTAGTTGCTTCCATGACTTGACCCTTCACGAGAACTAATTCGTCTCTGGGGTCTAGTATTTCAATCTTCGACTCTTTAGACTCATCCACTTGGTAAGTGGTGGTTTCTTTCTGGTATCCTCCAACTCTTCTTATTCAGTAGATGAATAGTAGCATTACCGAGCTACTTTCTGATCACCCTTTATAAGTCCCACGCCAAAGTTGGTTTGGAACTTTAAATATTGGTGTACCGTGGATGGCACTGCTTTAAACTTTTTTAGACCTATTGTTCCCATGATTATATTGTAGGGTGATAGGACATTGTTATCCATCACAAAAAAGCGTACCTTTTCAGATCTGCAGGGAGGCCATGTTCCAATCAGGATATCCAGCTTAATCGTCCCAAGTGAAAAAACTTTTTTACCAAAGAAACCAATGAGTGGCCCATGATATGGTTCCAGTTGGGCAAATTTCAAATTCAAACAATCAAATCAAGGATAGAACGTGATGTCTGCCGAGCTACCATTGTCCACCAATACTCTTGAGATTATTACATCCTTTATCCTCATCTTGATTACCAGAGGGTCATCGTGAGGGTACAGGATGCCTTCTAGATCATTTTTGGAGAAACCAATGACCAGTTTATCTTTGTTAACCTTCCTCGAACGATCCTCTTCTGCCAAATTTATCCGCTGTATATAGGAACAAGCCTGGGCCTCGTTGAGGTAAGCTTTCTTTTCAGGGGTATGATCACCACCTCTTCCATCTCCACCTGTTATCATATTATAATCAATTGAACCAAAACGGATTAAAAATACCTCACGTTCTAGCTGTCTTGGCTTCTTTGGGAGGTCGGGGTCATATTATGAATCATCCTCATGATTCCCTTTCTTGTCATTTCTTGGTCAGTGAGGAGATTTGGACCTTTGCCGTGAAGTGTTATTGGTTTTCCAATCGTTTTGGCAATCAATAAACCTGCTCAATTTCCCTCGTCTGATGAGTGCTTTTATCTCATTTTGGAGGGCTACGCACTGCTTGGTTGTGTGACCATGATACTTATGGAACTCGCAATATTTAGACTTATCCCTTCTTTCTGGAGTTGTTCTCAATTTGTCTGGCCAACCTAATTCCTTGCTATTTTTTTATCTCCTCCAGAATATGGTTTATGTCCACCTTTAAAGGTGTATAATTTGCATATTTCCTCAAGTGCTCCAAAGTTTCTTTACCTTTATGATGTTTGTTCCCTTCATTGTGCTTGTGATCCTTCTTCTCCGACCTGCCTTTAACCCTGGTCTCTACTTTTGTTTCACCATTCTTCTTCGCAGCCATAGCTTCTTCGGCATTCATAATTTTGGCTGCTTTAGCCATCAACTCCGCCATGGATTTTGAGGGATCTTTGGCCAAAGTGTAGTACAACTTGTCTGGTAAAAGACCACTCATGAGGGATTTAATAGCTATTTTTTCTTTATAATTGATGACCTCCAGTTTCTCGTTGTTAAAACGAGTGATGTAGTCTCTAGTGCTTTCCCTTGTCCTTTACCTCACGCTCAACAAATGTGCTACCCTCTTGACTGGCTTCGCACCAAAATAGAAATTTCCTATAAAGAGCTCTTCCAGTTGATGGAAGGTAGCAATCTATCCTCGAGGAAGATTATTATACCATATTTAAGTAGATTCAGTGATAGTTCCCGAGAATGCCCTGCACCTCATCTCATTGGGAACTGCATAGATATTTGCAGCATCTTGGTACTGTTCTATGTGGAGGACAAGATTAGTTTTTCCATCGTAATTTGGTGTAACTTCAGGAGCTTTAAACTTAGACGGTGTGGGAAAATCCAAAATTACTTGTACGAAGGGTGATCTTTTGACAAAGGTTCTTTGGAGAGGGTTTCTGGCCTTAGACATTTCCCCTAACCTGTCTTCTAATTTCTGAATAGATCCTTTCCATGACTCCTTTCCAGCTTCGTATCTATGGGTGCAAGCAATAGATCGCATTGAGTTCTCCTCCTGGGATCTTTCTGGACGAGCTGCAGGCCTGATATTTGGATGTGATTGGCCAGACCCTTCCCTGAACTCATTTGGTCATTGAGAATTTCTCGACACAATTCAAGGAGGATTTTTATTCCTCCTGGGGCCCAAACGGTCAAATGGGGAGACTCTGCTCAACCTTTATAGAGAGCTCGTTCGCTCTGGAGTCAAAGTGACATTTTCTTAAGACTCTACAATTCTTATAGGAGATATTAGGTCGGGCTGATAGGATGGATCACTTGAGGTTTCGGTATAGTGAGGTTCAGGATGTCTGGTTCGTGACGATGGTGGTGGCATGACACTTCATTGACCGAACTGGATGGAAGCTCCATTTTGAAAGGTCTGGATGAACTATCGCATAGTATCTTGCATGGTTGTTTGCCCCCTGTCCAAACCAGCCAAGATTCCTATGATATTATTTACGTTCGGAGGAGCGGAGGTGTTAAGAGGAAACCCGTAATTGTTCCTGTTGCTAGATTCTGGGATTTCACCCAGGGGTGAAAAATGCTACGTATAGTCGTTTCCCACAGACGGCACCAATCTGTTGATGTAAAAAACTAGATTTGATCTAATTAATTAATAACAGATAAATATGAATAAAGAAATAAGACAAAGGATTTTTAAATTGGTACAGCCGTAATGATAATGGCCTACGTCCACTATTTTGTATTGCTGGGTATCTTGCCCTAACCTTGATTATGTTCACTAATGATCATCCCCCTCTTATGGGGGTGTATACAAAGTATTTATAGCCCTTAGGTTGTTAGTATGAATAGACAATATTCCGTTATTTAATAGACATATACATTTCTACATGGTAAGGACGTTCAATGAATCTGAGATCGCTGTTTGATCTTCCTAACTAGATGCTCAGTACCCAGAGTAGCTCGGTACGCTGAGTAGCTCGGTATGCAGAGTTGCTTGGTAAATATATTTTACGCCACGTAGGATGACACATGTCTTCATATAATTGGTCCAGGTCAGCTGATTAATTTTCGTATCAACACTAAGTATATAAAATGCAAAAAAAGAATATTGAATTATAAAAATCTTAAACCAAATCATTTAAACAAGAAAAGTGCACGTGCTCATGGGTTTAAAGATAAATTCATGAAGTTTTTCATAATATCAATGATTTTAGGACTAAAGTCTAATAACTTCTAAAATTGAGTACATTTATTATTGAATTATAATCGAGTGGGTGGTGAACCTTTCATCTTAGCATCCCAAGCTGACAAAATTTGGTATGTGAAAGATCCTTAATAAACAAACTTGAATTTTTGTTTGAAGATACAAAGAGACAAGTTTGATAGGTATTCAACTACCGAAAAAGAATTGGAAGTCCTTCGAGTCTAGACATTTAGCATGCAAGAGTTGGATAAAACTCAGTGCATTTATTGGGTGAGATAAAGTATGGATGGATCAGTAATTGGCATAATTATTCATGATATTGATGACTATGAGGATGAAATGGATGAGGAATGATGGTTTGAATTGCAAATTTAATTCTTTTTTTTCTATTAGGATGGTTATAATGTGTATTGCCGATATTTTTTTTGCCCTAGTTCTTTTAACTAGTATTTTGTGTGAATCTATGTCTTATACTTCATTGATATATGTACCAGACCCTTTCTTTAGTTGCTTTTAGCATTTTTCGTGATATTACGATGTGTCTTGACAAGTTTTATATTTGTGAAGATTCATGTCACTTTATTGTTACATAGGTTGTATTGACAGTTAACACAAGTAGCATAAACGTACTTAGTTGACTTCATTTAAATATTTGTTTAGTTTGTTTCAGATTACATTATATTTTGATCAAACATTACTTCTTGGCACCTATGTATCAGTAATAAATCCATTATGAGTACTTAGGGAGGAGGGGCATAATAGTATAAAGCACAATCTTGAGAGATTCCACAATTGGGGGTTATGGGAAGAGCATTGTTTCACCTTTAGCACCAGAGTTTCTTTAACATGCACACAAAACTATATAAATGGAGAGGCACATGAATCATGCCCGATGTTGAATGTATGTAAATATCAATGTTAATTGTTGTTTCATGATCAAAACTGAAATCTAGGAAAATCAAAACTGTAATATAAACTAAAAACAGAGTAAATGTTTTTAGTGTTTTTTCACTACAAACTGTAATATCTATTATATGCAATATTATCATTCAAGTTTAATTCCTTAAGACCTCTCCTAAAAATTTCCTCCCATGATAGCTTAGGGCGACCCCTTTCTCTTTTACCCTCTCTTTCCAATAATCTTCTTCTTGTTATAGGTACATCTACTGGTCCAGGCAACACATGTTTGTACCATTTAAGTCTATTTTCTCTTAATTTATCACTAATGGAAGAAACTCATAACTTTTTTCTCACGTAATGGTTTTTAATTTTGTCCTTTCTAGTAATTTCTATCATCCATCGAAGCATTCTCATCTCACTAACAGTGAAACTTTCTTCATGTTTTTTCTTTAACGCAAAACACTTCGCTTCATATAGGGTCGCTGGCCTAACAACTGTTCTATAAAATTTTCTTTTTAATTTATTATTTATCCTCTTGTCGCATAACACCCTACTTGCTTGTCTCCATTTCATCCAACCAGTTGATATTCTACACGTAACATCCTCATCAATATCCCCATTACTCTATAACACCCTAAATAATGAAATTTATTAGTTTGGTTTACCATTTTTTCATCAATCTTCAACATTATGCTATCAGATTCCTCATTATTAAATTTACATTCCATAAATTATGTTCTATTTATACTGATTTTTAGTCCCTTAGACTCTAAGGGCTTTCTCCACGTATCTACTCTCATCACTAATCCCTCCTTCAAAGTTTCTACTAAAACTATATCATCAGCAAATAACATACACCATGGGATATCTTCTTATATGTCCTTAGTAATCTCATCCTAAATTACGACAAATAAGTAAGGACTTAAGGCCGATCCTTGATAATTGATTGCAAAGAGAAAAAGATAATTGATTGGAATGAAAAATGTCAACCAATTAGTGATGATGCATCAAAGTTGGCAACTCAGTTGGGTTATTTTGCACTGCAAGTGAACTTATTTATGTTAGATTTTCCATCTTGGCATAAAATGGAGTCACACTACCTCCTAACAAATTCGGTACTTGGGCAGGTAATTTTTTTTGATATTTTTTTATTTGTGTTGATATTATAGAATTGAGGATTATATAATAAATTTATTATAACACATGTTCTTAGAAACGTACAGATGCTCCCGATGGTTATATGGATATGTTAAAACTCCTAAAATCCACAATAGGTTCATCAATTCTAATACAAATAATATAGGTGTCTAAAATAATTGAATATCATTCTAAGCATGACTAAAGTAAAACTAAAGTGCATAAAATAAATCACTATAACATAATAAGAGTGAGACATACAATCTCTAATACTAATATAACCAACAATAATATACCCAAATCAAGAAATATGATTGTCTCAAATAAATCCAACACTAATAGGAAATTGAAAATACAATATATGACATGATAGAAATATAATTAGATAAAAAGAGAATGAGCACACATACTCGACACTTATATCCCAAAAGATCAGTAATTGGAGAGAATTCAAAAAGGATGGATTGAATTGAGGTTGCAATAGCAGCCTAGGTATTGAAAACATAATCAACAACAACGTAAACAACATGTTTACAAAGAGTACAAATTTAATGGAATTTGAGCTACAATAATAACTATGCATCTTCCTCTAATATTTTAGTTGTTTATAGTTAACCCTATCATGCGTCTAATTCCAAGCCCAAGCGAACCCCATGATTAGTTATCATTATTTTCCATCGAGTATGATTAAATGGTTCTATAATGAGTTCTAGTGTATATAATTAGTAATTGGAGAGAATTCAAAAAGGATGGATTGGGTTGAGGCTGCAATAGTAGCCTAGGTCTTGAAACCATAATCAACAACAACGTAAACAACATGTTTACAAAGAGTACAAATTTAATGGAATTTGAGCTACAATAATAACTGTGCATCTTCCTCTAATATTTTAGTTGTTTATAGTTAACCCTAGCATGTGTCTAATTCCAAGCCCAAGCGAACCCCATGATTAATTATCATTATTTTCCATTGAGTATAATTAAATGGTTCTATAATGAGTGCTACTGTATACACACACACACACACACACACACACACACACACACACGTTTCTAGTGTAATATCGACAAGAGAAGATAGTCTATATGTCTAATATTCATATAAGTATGGTCCTTGACACGTATAATTAAATGGTTATGCATAAGACGCACATAAATGAAGGCCTATCACTGTCGCCTTTTGGGATCACTCGTGCGTACTAGTTATATTTATAGGTCATCCCACACCTATAACCTCCTAGCATAAATAATGGGATAATCACTACTCCTTCCTACCAATCATATGGCCCCATACCCCGAGCAATATAATAAGATCCCTTAGTTAACCCCAATAACATACAATAGGTACTTTTATCATGTAGGATCGGTGTAAACTGACCAAGGTAAAACTCGTCGCATCACTCGAGTACTCGCACGGTTGGTGCCATAGGCACCCCCATCAAAATCAATCCTAGTACGTTCCCCAAAAGACTCACACCTAGTATGCTTACACATTAGATGGAAGAATATAAATGCTAATAAGATAAAGATTACTAAGCCTTATTGCAAAATTCTTAATTTAATTAACCTCTTTTTAATAATAATTAAACATCCCAACAATCCCAAAGTCGTTTAAACGAAATCCCTATCTCGTTCAAATGAGATTTCACAAGTTGTTCCAAAGACCTATTAAAGTCATTTGAATGAGAAACCCTATCTTTTTCTAATGAGATATAAACTCATTCAACTGAAAGCCCCCAATCTCGTTCGAATGAGATGAACGTTCATCATATCTAAAACTCCAAATCCCCAACTGTTAACACCAAAACTTATGTTCGAAGCCTCTAATCATCACTAAACCCATCCTCCTTTAGATATAAGTTGTCTAATAGCATTATTAACCTATATCTATGAGCTTTAATCACTAATATCACGATTTATTCTTTTTAATTTTGAATTTTAACATTAAGAGCCCTAATTTCAAATTTTCGTAAATAAATTCTCATATTTACATCAATTCATGAAATTAATCAGGAGCATTAGTTTGATTGAATGTATATAAATCAATCCTAACAATTATAATTAAAATCTAACTCAGATTTGGGTGGTTTTCTACTAAAATTGTTGTATGATATTTACATGAACGTTAACCTTTTATTAACTCTTCATTTAATTACGAAATTAAGGATTTGATTAATCAGATTATAACATCAATTAGTTTATAGTCACATGAATAATTACTATTATAACATGAAGACAATTAAATTTATAAACTAAGTAAACTTTCCTTACAGTATTAGGTTTAATCCAAGCTAAAAACCTCCAAATTCTCTTCTCTTTAGAGTTCTTCTTCTCTCTGAGCCTCGTGGTCTCTCTCAAAACATTCTAATGTGAATTAGGTTTTCCCTAATAGTATTACCCATGAAATTAGCCTCGGGACCCATATGGGCCTCAACCTAATGACCCTAAATACACCGCCAAATGGACCAAAAATCTAACCAAGTCATATATTTACTAAATACACTTATACTCCACTATTTTAAATAAAAAATGGACATCATATGCATCCCAACTGACAAGCCAAAATATAACATAAACCAACTAATTACTTATCTTAGTAAATTACTATAGTAACTGGTATGAGTTCTAATATCAATACTTTAGTTATTTATGAGTTAAACACGACATGACATTATAAGAAAATACCTAACGATTGGTGGATCCTGACGCCGAGGGGATAATCCAAACAAAAAAGCACTTGGTACCAAGACCCCGACCCTTCCATAGTCGCCCATAATACTATGTCACTTCTAAATATTTAGTAATAATATTTCCATCTATTAGGTCTGATTTCAGATATGAATAATATAACATATATAAACATATAAACATATAAAATATAAATAATGACATCACATGTCATTGCAGTCAAATATAATAATTTCATAATTTAATTAATTTATGAAAAAATGGGGTATTATAGGATCTTTTTTTGAAAAACATTAGGTTGCAATGAAAGCGCATCAAGAATCACTTAAATGAGCACTATTACAACAAATTTGAGACATATGAGGAGGGAATTGAAAATAAACCCTCCCAAGTTGACCGTGATTTAAGAGCACATTTTCTGTCGTAGCTCAAATAGCCTAGGATTACATAAGTTTTTGGCATATCCCGCTACTGTTTGATTCCATCCGACTCAAAGATCCGAAGATTCGAAGATCCAACATCTTCAAATTTCAAGGATCTCCACTCTATGAAGGTATAATGCTATTAAGTTTAAATTTATTTTAGGATGTTAATTCTTATTAAAACTGAAACATGATTTTTTTCTTTAAAAATCGAGGCATTTGTCTTTATTTAAAAATTTTCAAAATGCACATATCTCATTCAAACGAGATGGGAATCTCATTTTTACGAGATCCTCTTTTTATTTGAAGTCTCGTTTGAAGTTTAATTTGATCGAATATTAAACGAGTGCATACTGGTTTGCATCGTTCGAAGCTTGTTTGAAACTTGTTCAAACGAGATTTATATTTTGTTCTAACGGCCTTGCCGTCATTATAATGAGATGCTTGTCTCGTTTTAACGAGCTTATTATTTCATTTGAACGAATGTCGCCACCTAGAATTTTTTGTCGACTTATAAATACCTATTTCGTGTTTGTTTTCGTTAAAACTTTTGCCAGAACTATTTATGCATACCTTTTTTAGAGTGCACTTGCGATCTTAATGGATAATTTCTATAATTAAGTGTCCAGCACACATAATACCAGATATTATCTAATTACCCTAAACAAGCATCTAGATGATAAAGAAAATAAAATTAAAGCATGCAAATATGACATGACAATATGAGGAAAATCCCCTTGCGAGTAAAACCTTTTAATCCGCACTATAGAGTTTTTACAAGACACAACTTACAAAATCTCTGAAGAATATGTCTTAGTCCAGAGTTGTCCACATGTGGCGATCCACCATTAGTATCCACCGATCATCCTTTGTCTTATTTCAACAATGATCCCCTTAAGAACCACAATGGTCAACAGTGAAGAGAATCTCTCCACAAGAATAACTCAGATATTGAACTATCTAGGGTTTTAAACAGATTCACATATATAAATGGAAGTGATGACTATGAATCAAAAGAGGTTTTCAAAAGTCAAAACTTTTACAGTAGGTTTTCAAAAATCAATTTTGCAAAAGTCTCTAAAAAATTCAATATTAAATACGTATTTATAAGGAGGCACAAAATTCGAGGAGGCAACACTTTTTCGAACAAAATATAAGCCTCGCTTGAACGAGAAAAGTATCTCGTTAGAACGAGAGCAAGGTCATTAGAACAAAACCCTAATCTCATTTGAACAAGATACAAACAAGATTCGAAGGATGTAAAATAATAGGCCCTCGTCAGATGTTTGATCGAAGTAAACTTCAAACGACCACTTCATACGAGAGTGCATACTCTTTTGAATGAGATTTCTATCTTTGACCGAGTGCGCATATTTTGGAAAAAAAAATTAAATCTAGAAAAATCTTAGAAAAATACCTCGATTTTAAATAAAATAACTCCCAAATATAAATGTAAAGATATTCAAAAACCTAAATTATTTTATACCATTGTATTGCGAAGATCTTCTTGAATTTACATATGATGGAAATTCGGTTGTTCATGACGGCTCGATGTATCTTAGATTGTTACCTTGATCTCCCGGGAACGTTTGAGATCTTTGTTAAGTTGGGATATAAGGGCTTCAAGTTTCTTACAAGTCTCTACGAATGCTTGGAGATCTCTCGTAAGACTAGCCACCTTATTGGTCAACTCCCCATTCTCTCTCGACACTACGAAAATTCTCTCTCGCAAAGCTTCTCTCACCAAGGATGCACTCTCTCTTGACTTACCAACTATTTCTCTAGCGCTAAAACTCTCATCTCTAAACATTTTTCATGTTTCTTTGTTTTAAAGGACTCAGCATAAAGTTCGACTTTAGCGCATTGAAGGTCACTCTTGCTCTCACTTAAAGCATTCCTTCCCTCACTCTCCTCGGAATGACTAGACTCACTGTCGAGGTGTTCCTGTTTAGTAGCATCCTTATCATCTTAAAGTGAACTATATGTACTAACATGACTATCCATGAATACGATGAAGTTACATCCATGCGGTGATTCTTCTCCCAAACTCACCGACTCGACCTTACTATCACTAAGCGTGACGTTGGTAATATCCCGCCCAATAAATCAATTAAATTATATTTTGATGATCATTAAAGGGGAGTTAAGTATAAATATGCAATAATTGTGAGTAAAAGTTGGAGAAAAATAAAAATAAAAAAGAATCAGGGTCCCTCAAAAGACATGGGATGTCGTTCAAGCGATAATTGAGGCCGCTAGATATGTCGCGAGATGAAGGGATTATCGTGATGTTATAGACTTAAAGTAGCAAGTCACACTCAGGTTGCATGAAGCCAATGATCGAGCGACGAGAGAAGTCATTTGAGCGACGTGTCCCAGTCGTTCGAATGACGCTGGTCGAGAGTTTTAGATCAGATGACCTTGTGGGCTATCACATTTTGGGCCTTTGATTTGGTGTGTTGTCAGACTCAGATCATTCCAAGAAGGGAAAAATGATTATTTAGCTATTAATGGGTGTTTATGAGGGTTTGTTTGGGGCTATTGGGTTTTTTTTGTTGGGAGAAATGGAAGAAGGAGAGAGAAAGAGTTAGAGAGATGGAAGAGGTGGGTGGTCTTCCACCACCACCACCCCCGACCATAGACAACCACCAAACCACCACCCTCCCACCATTTCCATAGTGTATTCAACACTAAAAGACCCATTTCCACCATTGTTGAAGAGGAGCTACGAATTTGGGGATTTTGTTGGAGGTTTTGGAGAAGGAAAATGGGACGTTTATGGAGTATGAAGTGGAGTGAAGTAGGTCTTGCAATGTAGCTTTTGGAGGAACTTTTGGCAACCCCTTTGAGGCCACATTTGGAGGTGGGGGTTGCTCCTCCTACACCAACACCACCATTAGATCCATTTGAGGTGGGTAACCTTACTCTTAGTGTAACAATGTCATTTTCACATTGTAGTATTGTATTTAGACTAGTTGAGTAGGGTGTAGTTAGTTTAATGGTATATTTGTTGTGTAAGAAAATAATAAATATTTTTATGGAATAAAAATGTTGAGAAAAATGTTATTTTGTGAAATAAATAAATAATGGGTAATTATTTTAAGGTTTTGAAATAATGAAAGTTGATGTTTTATGAAAATGGTGTATTTTCTAGTAATTTTGATGACCAACATTTTATGGAATAAAATGTTGGCAAATAATGTGATTTTGTTAGAAAATATAGAATAAGTAAATATCTTAAAGTTTTGGAATATTGAAAGATGATATATTTCATGAAAATAGGCATTTTAGAAATATTGGTGTTAAACATTTTATGAAATAAAATGTTTGGAAATAAGAGTTTATTTGGCAAATGTTTGGTGAAAAATATGTTTAAACCTTGTAGTAGGATTTTTGGGTTTAAAATCCATCTTATCATTCATATAAACTTGTAGTTTTTTGACGTAGAATGTATAAACATTTTTAAAGAAGATTTCATTGGGTTTAAATAAGAAATAATAAAAGTTGGAATTTTAGTCTTCAAAGTATGTGTAATTGGGACTAAAAGACATAATGCGTATGAAGCTAAAAGACTACACCTAAATAAAAGAAATTGAAATTTTCTTATGAAAGTAGTCTTAAGTGTAGATGTGTTTCTTGAATAAAGAAGTAAATGAATATGAAGGTTGATAAAAAGTATCAATTAAGTTTTAACGGGCAAACATGAAATGGTTAATGAGTGTAACTTACTGATGTTGTGAAATATTAACACTTGTGAATTTAAAAGGAAGCAAATGTATGGAAGATATTTCCAATCAAGTAAAAGATTAATCCTTGTGTAATAATGTGTTAAATGGGTTAAAACACTTAAGAAGTTGGTGTTTATAACTTAATAGTATTTTTGTGGAATTAACACTTGAGAATTGGAGTAAGATGTGATTTTTGAAAGAATTGGGTAAAATGGTAATTTTACTTAAAGTGAAACATTTTTATGAAATAATTGAAAGGGGGTGTTACACAAATTGTTCCTAAATGAATATGATTTTTGGAATAAAAATTGAGGTTAAATTATGAAGGACATGAAATAGTAAATTTTCAAGTGTTACACAAATTGGGGCGGTACAGTCCCAGGTCTTGGCTTCGGCTGGGTGAAAAGGAAAGGAAATAATTTGGAGATTTATAAAATATTAAAACACATTAAAGGTACTCGGTTGACACCGGGATAAAGCAAGAAGGGACCGGTGCCCTTGGGTGAAAAATCCTAAATCACTGGCCAGAGCATATGGTTCAGTGTGGAGCCCGTGTAAGTATGCGGTATTGGAAGATTTCGAGAAAAGATAAAGTAAATATGGAACATATCAAGAAATGGTTTATGTGGTAAAACGTGTTAATACAACCTAACTTGAATGAATGTAATGAATGTGCTGGTAAAGGTGAAATGGATAAGTAAATGCGTAAATCTATAAATGTGGATAAGATAAGGTAAAAGGATAAAGTACGTGGGTAAAATGGGTAACTAAGCAACCAAGTTGTTGAACCCTTAATTTGCATAAGTATGCATGGAAAAAGTTTTTCGACTGACAAATAAGTGTTTTTTTATCAAGGAAAATGCGTGTGTTGAAATGGTGATTTTCAATGAAGATACTGAAGTGTAATGAAATAAATGAAAAGGGTTAAATTCCGGTAAAGGAATGGGTTCCAATCAAATCAAGTGTAATTGTTTCAAGTGTTGAACCGGGTGTGTTAAAGAAGATGAAAATGATAAGTATGAATAAAATAAGTCTTTACTAGATTAAAGTGAATTAATCTGGATAAGTAAGAATTTTTGAAAGTAAAACGGTTAATGCATTGGAATGTGTATTTTTCCAAAGGTATATATATATATATATATATATTCGGATGCATGTGGTTGTAGCATGTGAGTATTACTTTCTGTCGTTCGTTTCTATACTGCTTGTATAAATCCCACTGGGCATAGGCTCACATCCCCACTTTATTACGGCAGGTTGGTAGAGGCTTCGTATCTTGAGAATGTTATACATGTAACTATATTTTATTTATGTTTTACGTTAGTTGCTCTGTTTACTTGGACCCTGGGGTGCTCCCCATGGGTCCCTTACATTGTTCATCTTGAAATTAGAATCACATGCTAACAAGTGTAACGTTAATTAAAATAAAACTGGACTAGCAATATTATTTCTCATTGCACTTCACACCTAATGCTCGAGTTGGATCGGGTTGACTCACGGGTAACCCATAAATCCAGGTCAGGATGTTACAAATGGTATCAGAGCTCTACGCTTAAGGGTCATTTCGGGTGTGACGTGGTGAGGTCGGTATTGGATCTTTTGACGTTGGTGTGGTTCAGGACGATCATGCTAGTTTGATGATGGTTTAGTTCGTGTCCTCGATGGTAGAGTCTGAGAGGTTAGAATGACAAGTTAGATTAATGCCAAGTGTCACACGATTAGATTGATGGTTATTAATCGCTTCTGCGTTTCTGATTAGTATTTTAGTAATTTACGGGTGTCCATGCTAGCCTATAGTGATGACATCGTAGTTGTTAGTGTGAGGTGCTTTCGTTGACAATTTAATGTCTTATAATCATGTGAGATGTTGATAGGATGAAATGACGGCCATTGGGCAAGTGGCACCAAATTATGTGCAATCAATGGTAGAGATTGGTAGCTAGAGTGTCATAATTATGTAATGGGAAATCGTGGTTTAAATTATATGTAACCTTGGGTGTGACTCATATGAAAGGCCAATATCTTTGTGATAATTAGGAAACTTCGATCATCGGGGTAATACAATGATCGATGATAATGTCAATGAGTTTATAAATTGATGTAGGCCAATGCTAGAGGATAAGTCGGTCTTAGTTGATAGAGTGCAATCCTTATAGGGGAACACTTTAGTGGATTGTTGGTCGATGAATGTAATTACAAGTGTTAGTTCTGGGTGAGGAAGTATTAGGTCCATTCGCTGGGGACCTTGGGTTTAGTGCATCTCAATTTATGTACCTTGACTATAATATGGGTTTAGGTAATCCTGGTGATTGAGGTAAACTAGGAGTGATCTTAGGTAATCGTGGTGACTTGGTATTAAGTAATTAAGTTATGATGTTTTAGAATAGAACTTCTTGTGGCGTTGTTAGGGTGGGTCTCCTCTTGGGAAATACCCGATGTGCCTTGTCCTACCAAAATCCTAGATAGTATTAATTTATAGTTTGGTGATTATAGTGCGGTATTGAGGAACATGATCTCGTGTGGCATCTGTGGTGAGGGTCTTGGTGTTTATAAGAAATACCTGACGTCCATATCCTACCAAGATCAGCAAGTTGTGTTAACTCGAGGATTGACACATAGTGTGATATTCACATAGCAAGGAAATTTGATTTCCATAGTTAAACCATAATTGAGTATTCGTGTAAGGCAGGCCTTGAGGTTTATAGGCTGCATGCAACATCTTGTGTCCTTCCATAATTGGTAGTAACAATAATTATGGTTTATACATGACTTATAATCGCAACTGTTTGGGAGAAGGTAAGATTTGTATTTAAGTGTTGAAGCTCGATTTAGCCGCTGAGGTAATGGCTAGGTGCGAGGAAATCCTAGCGTATGGATAGTTCATAGGAAACGTGGAGGTTCCCATAAAAAGAATTTGGGTGTGGCATCTTTGAGTATGTAAGTATCGAATTTTATGATGTCTTGAGTTATTTGAGGATTAAGGTGTGCTATGGTTTGAAGCTCATGAACTAGTGTCCTTGTGAGCACCAAGTAATATCGATGTAGGTATCAAAAGGTTTGAAGGGTGTACGTAAGATGATAAAGATGTGGACGATGAAATCTCATCAAATTTTGGGGCTTTCACATGAAATGTGCTTGGTGTTCTTAGGAGGCCAATTAATTTTGGTAAGAAGAGGCAACATCATTCTAGTAATGATTTCGTTAAGGGTTGGGTGATGATTCCAAATTAATAGTCGTATAGTGTACGTGCCGAGTATGGTTCCCCTATCGGTACGTAAGGGTGGTGTAACCCCTTTGGCCAGATGATAGTTGTATCTTTGATGAATGATGCTCGGATGTCATGGAACGACTAGTATGGGTGTGGTGATATGAAATTTGGAGACACACCCGAAAATGTATTTGAGGTATAGAGTGATGACGCCATGTGGAGACTTGCAAATGGAGACTAAGGTGGGGTAGCATCAAGACATGATTGTTATGTCGGGGTATCGACATAATATTCTAGAACAACCTTAGAAATGTTGACAAGTGGGTATAGACTAAAAATTAGTATGTCTTGCCAAGTGGGTACAAGTTCGAAAATGTATCTCGGTGCGATGTTAGTCACCCTTAAGGTGATAATGACGGCGGTTGTGGTCATCGCGTGAATACTGTCTGGGTGAAAAATCGAAGGTTAATCGGTGGAAATCCCTTGTGGTCAAAAGGACATAGTTAAGTCAGTGCTTCGCTTGAGCTAAGTAATATCTAAGGGATTTGGGATTCAATCACGATATGGCAAAGCAGGCAATAACCTAGGCATAATAGGTTGGTGACGCCGTCACTAGTTTTTGGATGAGGTCGATATAGACAAGGCGAAGGTATCCGCTAAACATAATTGTGCTCTTACACCAAGGGTGTGGAAATTAAGTCCTTTCTCCCAATGAGGGAACTTCGGTGTTGATTTCCTCAAGGAAAACTGATTCATAAATTGCAATCACATTATGAGAATGAATAGCCATGATTCGATTCATCAAGGCTAGTGATCCAGACCAGGGTGTATGGCCAAAAGTAGTAGTCGGTGAGAGTTTTGTGAATGAGTAGTGTAACTTTTAGTATACAGTATAGGTTCACTTCCATGAGTCAGAACCGGATGCCTGTGGATGAAGTTCTTGAGGATGAATGCATATTCCTTTGACTCCAGTGTGCTCCTTTCAGTTTTGGCAATCGAGAATCGGTATTCTCACCTATGTGGTGACTTAGATTGGTGCCATGACATGGTATGATGCGGTTGAGCCCCGGATAGAGCGGGATAGAGAGGTGGATCGGGTTTGGTCAATGAAGCTAGTAATTGGGTGCGCTCATATGTGGTATTCTCTCTATTGCACACAAAATTGTGCGTATGGTGGCTATACTTTCGGCTATCCGATTGGTTCGTAATATAAATCTCACTTAGACTAGTGGACTCTAGACTGGCCAGTTCAGCAGTCAGTCGCTTGGATTGTGATGAGCGGGATAGTGGGTTGAGGACACGGTACAATATTGGAAATAAAGGGAAACTTAGCATACGATATTTCTTTGCCATCGTGAGTGGATTGAAGTTAGACATGAGTGAGTACTCGAGGATGAGTCACTAAACGTAGGTTTAGGTTCATCAGAGTGACGTAAAGGAAGGTGTAAATCGGGCGTATAACAATGATTGATGGATTATTCCTCCATGGAGCGAGATAATGACACGGTGTGACTATCGACAAATTCATACGAGTTGTGTAGTTAGGATAGGGAATTTATGAGATGCAGGATGTACGGTTCTAAGATAGAAATTTATTTTGTGATACATATGACGGATGATTGTACCATGAGTTTCTTTGGGTGAGCGTTGGTCTCTAGAAGATGATCAGCTCGTAAAAGTGCCAGTACGCCATTGGTACTAGCATAGGTAGTGCTCGGTATGATTTTAACTTGATCATAAGATGGATGGAGACCCGGAGTCAAGTAGTTAGTGTCGAGGTTGACAAAATGGTGATCATTAGAGCATGTGGCATGCTAAATATATGGTGACATAAGTGTTGAGGACCCCATGAGTTTGAGGATTGATCGAACGAGAATTTCGAGGATAAAATTCCCCAAGGAGGGAAGTTTGTAATATCCTGCCCCAATAAATTAATTAAATTATATTATGACAATAATTAAAGGGGAGTTAAGAATAAATATGGAAAAATTATGAGTAAAAGAAAAAGAAAAAGAATGAGGGTCGCTCGAACGACTTGGGATGTCGTTCAAGTGACAATTGAGGTCGCTAGATACGTCGCGAGATGCATCGCAAGACGAAGGGCTTCTCACGACGTGCTACTGACTTATAGTAGCAAGTCGCGCGAAGATCGCATGAAGCCAAGGATCGAGCGACAAGAGAACTCATTTGAGCGACGTGGTCCTATCATTCGAATGATGCTAGTCGAGAATTTTAGATCAGATGCCCTTGTGAACTGTCACATTTTGGGCCTTTGATTTGGTGTGTTTCCAGGCTCAGATCGTTCCGGGAAGGGAAACATGAGTATTTGGCTATTGAGGGGTCTTTTATAAGGGTTAGTTTGGGGTTATTGGGTTTATTTTGTTGGGAGAAATGGAAGAAGGAGAGTGAAAGTTAGATAGATGGAAGAGGTGGGTGGTCTTCCACCACCACCACCCCTACCATAGACCACAACCAAACCACCACTCTTCCACCATTTCCAGGGTATATTCAACCCCAAAAGACCGATTTCCACCATGGTTGAAGAGGATATACGAATTTTGGGATTTTATTGGAGGTTTTTGAGAAGGAAGATGGGATGTTTATAATGTAAGAAGTGGAGTTGGAGTGGGTCTTGCAATGGATCTTTTGGAAGAGCTTTTGGCAACCCATTTGAGGCCATATTTGGAGGTGGGGGTTGATCCTCCTAAACAACACCACCATTTGAGCCATTTGAGGTGGCTAACCTTACTCTTAGTGTAAGAATGTCATTTTTACATTATAGTATTGTATTTAGACTACTTGAGTAGCGTGTAGTTAGTTTAATGGTATATTTGTTGTGTAAGAATCTACTAAACATTTTTACGGAATAAAAATTTTGAGAAAAATGTTATTTTGTTAAAGAAATAAATGATGGGTAATCATTTCAAGATTTTGAAATAATGAAAGTTGATATTTTAAGAAAATGGTCTATTTTCTAGTAATTTTTATTACCAACATTTTATGGAATAAAATGTTGGCAAATAATGTGATTTTGTTGAAAAATATGGAATAAGTAAATATCTTAAGGTTTTTGAATATTGAAAGATGATATATTTTGTGAAAATGGGCATTTTAAAAGTATTGGTGTTAAACATTTTATGGAATAAAATGTTTGGAAATAAGAATTTATTTGGCAAATATTTGGTGAAAAATATGTTTAACCCCTGTAGTAGGATTTTTGGGTTTAAAACCCATCATCATATTCATATAAACTTGTAGTATTTTGACGTAGAATGTAGAAGCAAGTTTAAAGAAGATTTGTTTGGGTTTAAATAAAAAATAATGAAAATTGGAATTTTAGTCTTCAAAGTATGTGTAATTGGGACTAAAAGACATAATGTGTATGAAGTTAAAAGACTACATGCTAAATAAAAAAATGGAAATTTTCTTATGAAAGTAGTTGTAAGTGTGAATGTATTTCTTGAATAGAGAAGTAAAGAAATATGAAGGTTGATAAAAAGTATCAATTAAGTGTTAACGGTTAAACGTGAAATGGTTAGTGAGTGTAACTTACTAATGTTGTGAAATATTAACACGTATGAAATTTAAAGGAAGCAAAGGTATAAAAGATGTTTCCAATCAAGTAAAAGATTACTTCAAGTGTAAAAAGGCGTTAAAGGGTTAAAACACTTAAGAAATTGATGTGTATAACTTAATAGGTTTTTTTTGGGTGGAATTAACACTTGAGAATTGGAGTAAGAGGTGATTTTGGAAAGAAATGGGTAAAATGATAATTTGACTTAAAGTGGAATATTTTTATGAAATAAAAATGTTTATAGGGGTGTTACACAAAATGATCTTAAACGAATATGATTTTTGGAATAAAGGTCAAGGTTAAAGTGTAAAGGACATGAAATGGCAAATTTTCAAGTGTAACACAAATTGGAGCAGTACAGTCTTAGGTCTTGGCTTCGGCCAGATAAAAAGGAAAGGAAACAATGTGGACATTTGTAAAATGTTAAAACATATTAAAGATACTCAGATGACACCGTGATAAAGCAAGAAAGGCCTGGAGCCCTTGGGTGAAAAGCCCTAAATCACTGGCCAGAGTATATGGTACACATAGTCATCGGTGTGGAGCCCGTGTAACTATGTGGTATTAGAAGATATCGAGAAAAGATAAAGGAAATATGGAACATATCAAGAAATGGGTCGCGTGATAAAATGTTTTAATACAACCTAACTTGAATGAATGTTCCGGTAAAAGTGAAATGGACAAGTAAACGTGTAAATCTATTAATGTCCATAAGATAAGGTAAAAGGATTAAGTAAGTGGGTAAATGGGTAACTAAGCAACCAAGTTGTTAAACCCATAATTTTCATAAGTATGCATGGAAAAAGCTTTTTGAATGAAAAATAAGTGCTTTCTATGAGGGAAAATGCATGTGTTGAAATGATGATTTTCAATGAAGATACTAAAGTGTAATGAAATAAATTAAAGGGGTTAAATTTCGATAAAGGAATGGGTTCCAATCAAATCAAGTGTAATGGTTTTAAGTGTTGAACCGGGTGTATTAAACAAGATGAAAAGGCTAAGTATAAATAAAAGAAGTCTTTACTTGATTAAGGTGAATTAATCTGGATAAGTAAGAATTTTCGAAAGTAAAATGGTTAATACATTGGCATGTGCATTTTTCCAAAGGTATACATATGTAGATATATACATATTTTCGCATGCATGTGGTTGTAGCGTGTGAATATTCCTTTCTGCCGTTCATTTTCCTACTGCTTGTATAAACCCCACTGGGCATAGGCTCACATCCCCATTTTATTACGTCAGGTTGGGAGATGCTTCGTATCTTGAGAGCGTTATACATGTAAGTATATTTTATTTATGTTTTACATCAGCAGCTCTGTTTACTTAGATTTCGGGGTGCTCCCCACGGGCCCCTCACGTAGTTCATTTTGAAATTGGAATCTCATGCTAACAAGTTAAATGTTAATTAAAATAAAACTGGACTAGCAACATTGTTTTGGTTGTTTCATTGCACTTCACACCTAACGCTCGGGTCAAACCGGGTTGATTCATGGGTAACCCATAAATTCGGGTCGGGGCGTTACAATGTTTAATACATCTTTGCCTTTCCCTTGACGTTTCAACTTAGTCGGACACTCTTGAGCTTTGTGACCCTTTCCCTCACACTCATAACATCTCTACTCATCTTTCTTTGGGAAATATTTCTTTTCTTTCTCAAAATTTTTGTTGCCCGTTTTAAATTTTTTTATCTTTCTCAAAACTCTTCTTATCTTTGGAAGTATTTTTCATTTTAATCGTGAGAAATTTTTCGATTTTTTTTTAACAAAAAGGGCCAAATCATCTAAATTATAATCTAACTCCAAATCGGATGATGCTTCCTCTCTCTTCTTAGATTGGCCTTTAAGTGCTACACCCTTATCCTTTGGCTTAACTATTTTTGAGAACATATTTATCTCGTGTGTTTGAAGATCTCCTACAAGTTCTTCTAACCTAAAAGTATCTAAGATCCTTAGCGAATTAAGAAACGTAACCTTAGGAATAATTCGAGGGGAAGTGATCTCAAGATTTTTTTAACTACATGCGTCTCTAATATTTTCTCACCTAAATTGAAACTCGAGTTAACTATGTCAGAAAGTCGTGCATAAAACTCGTCGAAAGATTCAGATTCAAGAATTGTTATAGTTTCAAATTGTGTGGTGAGGTTCTACATATTAGAAAGTTTCACAGCATTTGTACCCTCATGAGTGAGTTGGAGGGTATCCCAAGCTTCTTTAGACGTGGTGCACGTCATAATGCGGCTGAAATTGTCAGGGGCGAAGGATCCCGAGATGTCAGTCTAAACTCGATAATTGAAATTTCTCCACTTAAATTCATCCTATGTCCCCTGTGAAACAGGTTTAGGGCTGACGACATTATCAACTATGATAGTGGGAGGATTCCACCCTCTTTCACAGACAACACAAATGCATTCATCTATGCCCTATAAAGCAGACATCGTCCTAGCCTTCCACTATGCATAATTTGTACCATCAAAGATGGACACTCGATTATACAAATTCTCCATTAAAATCAAAATTTTCAAAGATCAACAATTTTTAAAAAATTGATATCAAGAGAATAATATTTTTGTGGAAAAGATCACACAGTAATTTTGTGCAACAGTCTATGATACCAATTTGAGAGTGAGCTTGCGATCTTAATGAATAATTTCTATAATTAAATGTCTAGAACAGACAATTTTGAATTTTATCTTATTAACCTAAAGAAGCATCTATCTGATAAAATTAAAGAATGCAAACACGACAAGGAAATATGAGGAAAAACCATTTGCGGGTAAAACCTTTTAATCTGCACTATAGAGTTTTTACAAGATGCAACCTATAAAATATCTACAGAATATGACTCAGTCCAGAGTCGTCCACAAGTAGCGATCAGCCCTCGGTATCCACCGATCATCCTTGATCTTCTTTCAACAGTGAAGAGAATATTTTGGAGTGATGATTATGAATCAAAAGAGGTTTTTAACCTAAAGAAAATGGGAACTTTTACATAAAGTTTTCAGAAATCATTTTTGCAAAATTTTGTACGAAATAGGTATTTATAAGGCGACACAAAATTCTACGCGACGATACTCGTTCGAACAAAATCTATGCCTCGTTTGAACGAGAAAACCATCTCGTTAAAACGAGAGCAAGGTTTCTATAACGAAACCCTAATATCGTTTGAATGAGCTACAAAAAAGCTTCAAACGATGTAAAAAAATATGCCCTTGTGAGATATTTGATCGAAGTAAACTTTGAAAGATCACTACAAATGAGATTTCGTACTCGTTTGAACGAGATGCACATATTTTGAAAAAAAAATTAAATCCAAAAAATGATAGAAAAATGCCTCTATTTTAAATAAAATAACTCCCAAATATAAGCGTAAATAAAATTCAAAAACCTAAATTATTGTATACCTTTGTATTGTGAATATCTTCTTGAATTTAGAGATGATGGAAATTCGGTTGTTCGTGACAGTTCGAATCAAACGGTAGCGGGATATACCAAAAATAATACGAAGCCGAAGCTACAAGAAAATGATAAAAATCATGCTCTTACACTTTTGCAAAATTTTTCAATCTTTTGAGTTTAGAAAACCTTTTTAATTCATAAATCACATTCTGAAAATATATTTTAGTGAATCAAGTTTAAACCCTATAGTTTTAATCCTTGCATACACAACCTTTGTGGAGAAGGCGTCTCCATGGCTGACTTGTGAAACCCGAGGGGATCACTGCTGAAGAAAAATGTTGAGTCTGAAAGAGGATTGTGGTTCTTGTGATTATTATGAGGATCATTACTGAAGGAAGGTTGCGATCTTGTGATTCTTGAGAGGATCATAGTAGATTTATTTATAAAATTTGTAAGTTGCGATTTGTAGATTTTATAAAGTGAATAAATGGTTTTACTTGAAAGTTTTTTTTTGAAACTCTATTTTTATTTCATGCTTTCTTGATTTACATTTTGAATCACATAATTGAATGTTAGAGGGCTAAAAAATCAAAAATTGGTGTGGATTGTCATCTGAGTTTAATAAGTTAAAACCATTAGATCATTAGTCACTCTCAGTGATAAATGAGAGAAGTTGGTGGAACATTAGGGAACATTAAAATCAAAGGTATTAATATATTATTTTTATTTAGTTGTATCTTTCACTCAAAGTTTTCTATGTTGTAATATAACATCTACTCAATGTATAAGTGTCTTTATCTTCATCCCCTTGCAGCTAGTAGAGGATCATAATTCTCAAAATTGAGCAAACTAAGACAGGAAAAAAGTCATTCCCACGAGTAATAGAAGAGGTTAACCATGTCATTTGAATTTGTGTTGCTTTTGTATATGTCTTTAGTTTGAATCAAAATAGTTTGTAATATACCCTTTTTACCAATACAATAGATGAAGCCAAAAGATTTGCAAACCGATAAACTTAGGGTTTATGGAGATAAACAGAAGAAAAATAAATCTTATAGTGATACTAATGGGTTAACCGATAAAAAGTTATATACATTTCAATTATTTTTCTCTCACAATCTGACACAAAAAAGTAGTAAACAGTTCCACATGCATCCAAGCCAGTTGTAGATAATGTTCTTAATGATATTTTCGTATAATAAATTTATATATTATGTTATGTTGATACTATATTTGAATTTTGTTCTCTATTTATAAAAAAATTTAAGAGATTGTTGGAACAATTATCAACGGACAAATAAAATGATGTAGAAGTGATAAATAATATATTCAATGAGTTTATAGGGTCCCATATACATGTTCCTATCTTGTTCATGGGAGTATATCTTCGATCATCACCTAAAAGGTCCATCACAACGTCGTCATTTAAACATTACGAGCAAGAGATAGTCGAATTACGCAAAGAGGTCAAGGAACAGGAAATTCTCCATCAAGAAGAGATTGACCATGTTTGGGTTGAGTTTTGGCCGAGACAAATGGAAAAATTAAAAAAATTAAGGAGTTTTTTCTCAATTTTATGTACTTTCTTGGGTATTTTCTCATAAATTATAATACATTTACTAATATTTTGAGATTAAGCTAGGTCGTGAGTGATGCTAAATCTTTATGTTTATGAAACTAATTTATGAGCTCATTTATGTTATAATTGGTGGAATTGATTTATTAGCGGTTTAGTTATGTCTTTTTCTGTTGCCGTGGAGTAAAATTTTAATGTTAAAATAGTTTGTATTTCATGAATAAATGATGGAAACTCTGTCAACATTTAAAAAAAAATTACAGGTGATTTAAAATTAGCTAATGGGGAGATAAACATATTACCCTAGTGTGATATATTACAAAGTTTGCATGTTATAATAGTGTCTGCACGAAGAAATATTAGATATTTGACTTAATTATGTTTTTTTCCCTTTAGCGAGTTCGGACATCATTTTCAATATGGGTATCATTTAGACAGGTGTTGGCTCGCCATGTGACTTTATTGACGAATGCCACCACTAATATTTTACATATTTATAAGTTTGGTGGTTATTTTTTTGGTTTGTTACATTTTCGAAAAGGTTATTTAATATTTTTGGGGATGAATTTAGTCTGAATCATATCACTTATATTTAAGGGTGATTGTTTTACCTTTTGAAGATATTGTATTGGGAACCTTAATATGTGGAAATGAAAATTTTGGACATTTTAGATATTTTGTTCATGTTGGGAACTTTGTAGATATTTGAATGAAATGTAAAGATATTTATTCGTTATAACTTGTTCATTTGTTGATATTATGGTTGAATTGAATGAAGTATTAAGATTCGTATTTTAAATTTTTTGAACATGTCATGTAATCCAAATAAGGGTCAAGCTCTAAAATACATCCTTACAACAATGTGATGCTTTTAAGGCACTGTCCATTTTTTTGGAACAACTAGCACTATTCCTAAAATATTTCCTTACAACAACACATTCGACGACAATTTTTTGCACCAAACTTTAAGGGGCGGTAATTGTCCTGAATAATGTTTGTTGAGATGGCAAATACTTGGTCCTTAAAAAATTGTTGTGTTAACTGTTCTTATAAGACGACTGTGAAAACTGTCCCATAAGTGTTTTAAGGATGGATAAAATCGTCTCTAATATATTTGGAACCCCAAGTAAATGTACTCATGCACAGTCGTCCCCAAAACTATCCTAAAAGTATTGTTTGGATGGATGAATAAACTTTAGGAATGGTTTTTTCCATCCCTAAAGATGAGTTTTTTTTATAGTGCGTCAATACGTCACAGCACCATATCATACCTCAACTTCCCACTTGAAATTAACTCCATGCATAGGACGTAAAATCTAAATAAGAACCCCCCACCCCCGATATGCTTTTCTCTAAACTAGTAGGTTATCGAAGTCTAATATGTGTCGGAATTATAACCTCAAGGACACTAGTCCTCATACTAAGATAACATTTTAACATGACTACCCCAATAGAGGGTTCACCCATTCCAACGTAATAACTCAACTCCATGGGCCTAACCAATCCAGTAACACTCGAAAATATCGTGCATTCGTAACTTTGGATAGGACATAACCTAACCCATCCTGAATCTTATAGAGCATTTCAACCACTCCTTTACATCCAAGCTTCTAATATATCCAATAAGGGCCTTCTAATATTAGTTTCACTGTCAAAAATAATTACTCGCTATGTTATTAGCACAATGTTTCCATACACAATCTCATAAAAAAATGGAGGTGATGTCACCCTTAACCACCCAGTTTTCAAAATAGCTTGACTGATCATACTATAAACACTTTCTACCACACACATACTCATATACTAGGATAAATCTATTTCTCGCTAACCTGATCACATAGATATCCTACCAAATATGCAAACCCTTGAATATCACCAACTCGAGTACTCCCCACTCATAGTCATATAATTGATAGACATCAAAATCATTATTATCACATCCACCACATGAATCCGTGCTAGCTCACCATCAAGACCCACATATTTGTAACATATCAAAACATATAGGGCACTCACAAGGCCCACCAATCACCAACTCTAGGGGGCTCCTACATCTTAAAAGAAATTAACATAACATATTGGTCACTCACGTGGCCCACCATGCAATTGCATCAATAGCCAATCCATACATAAAAAATAACCCAAGGAAAATCGACCATGCCCCTCTTTCATATAAAACTACATCATTATCTAGTACATGCACAACGTCAAAATATAATGAATCACGCACTTTATTATATCCCGGTGAAATAATTGTGTCATTAGATAATCCATCCTATCAACATGCCATAGGTGCTCACTCGACCCATGCATCCACAAACAATAGCACATATGTAATTCCCTATATTTTATTTGGTATCCATTTATTATTAATTGTTGGAATAAATTAATTAATGGGAATGATTATTACTTATGTGAAATGGTAATAATAAATGCATAATTTATGTGACATTTAAATTTTCATGTTATATTATTTTAGAATTGCATGTTATAATTACATAATCGATAGTATTAATTATATGAGAATTAATTATGTGTTGTTAATCATAAAATAATTAAGTGGTGTATTTTATTTTATGTTGTGAGACATTATCATTGAACCGTACTCCAGGGTGGTAACGATAAAAGGCATTTTAATGTATTAAATTAGGCCCCATGGGTAGGTATAACTTTTCGATAAGTTTTGGGTTAGTCTTGGTAGCATTTTGGGACCATATGGAAGTCCAAAATTAAGCCTTTTATAAACCTACATGATTATGAGTATTTGTGACACCCTGTAAAATCTATAGCTAGATTGATCAGGTCTAAAAATATATAATACAAGAGTCAAAATAGTTCAGTACCGTTCTAATCATGAATAAAATAAAATAAATTAATACAATAAAGAACTGGTAAGAGTAATGACAGGAATAAACCTATAAACTATGATATCAATTATCCAACAGTAAATAAACTCCATCATCGGAAATACAAATTGTCTAACAATAGAATACCAAATACTGAAAATAGAAGATGACTTCAACATGAATTAATGACCAATACAGTAATCAAAAATTGAATGCAACTATAAAGGAAGTTCATAAAATAAACGTGAACACGCAGTCTCGACACCTACATCCTATAAGAGATGAATTGGGAATGAATGAAATGAAATCAGTGGTGTGGTAAAAACTGCGGCCTAGGACCTAAAAACATATTCTACAATAAGATTAAATCTAGCAAGTCTATACAGAGTAAGAATTTAACTACATTTGGAATAGAATAATAACCATGCACCTTCCTCACATATATTAGTTATTTTAAAGTTAACCCAACCCAAACAACCCTATATATAGCATGTAGTTATAATTCCAATCCCAAGTGAACCCAATGATTAATTATAATTCTTATCAATTGAATATAATTAAGTGGTTCCATAACTAATGACATGAATATACATTTCTAGTATAGCTCGGTAAAGTAAAGACAACCAAAAAGTTTAAATATCCAAACAAGTATGATCCCAACACATACAAGTAGATGGGTTATGCACAAGGCCTCACATAACACGCAAAGGCTTATCCCTATTGCCTTCGGGGATCACATGTGCGTAGTATGTATATTTATAGGTCTTCCCATGCCTATAACCTCAAAGAATTCGTAGAGAATAAGTCACTACAAATTCCCATCATTGTCATAAACCTTCATACCCAGGACTATATGTAGAGAACCCCCGATTATTCCCCCTCAGGATGCAGGTACGTCAGTAGTAGGACCCGAGGTAAATGACCAAAGTAACCTCGTATATATCACGGGGGCACCAACATGGTTGACATCGTACAAGACCCATAAAGAATCCCTCCTAGTAAGTCCCCCATGAACACTCAAACATAGTATGCTTGCACATAAAGTATAACACAGGAATCCAGTCTACTCAAGGATTATAAAATATATCACAAGTCTTCGATAAATTATCACTAAATAATTAAGAGTTTTAATTCCAATCTGACCCAAAATCGTTCTAACAAAATCATGCATATCTTTCGAAGGACATACAAAGTTGTTCGAACGAAATCCCAAATATCATTCTAACGGTATCCCAGTTCGTTCGAAAAAAAACTTGTATCTCATTTTAATGAGATTATAATCCCATTCTAATGAGAATGACGCAGAATCATTTTCTCCAAAACAACCATTAACTCCCAAATTCCTAGGTCTGAAGACCCTAATCAGTACTAAACCCATAACCCTTCAGATATAAGTTATAATACAATAATATTAGCCTATATGTACAAGATTAAAATAATTATAACATGGATTTATGCATAAATTTCAGATTAAAAGTTAAGAATCCTAAGTTCAAGTTTCAAACAAATTAAACTTGAATTTGATTCAATTTTTGAATTAAACGAGGGGATTTAATTAGATTCATTACCAAGAATTAGTTTACATCAATTACAATCATCTTACATGACCCGATTCATCAACAAATTATCTGACATCATTAACCTGAGGTTTATCCTTAATTTAACTATTAAATTAATTTTGGAATATGGAATTTGATTCTATAAATCAGATTATAATCTTGTTAGTTCAAATTTGAGTTAATAATCATTATTCTAACAAAAAATCAAATCAAATTCCTAATTTTTGTAAACTTGCATTGGATTCATTGACAAATAAATGTCCTAAACTCCCAAATCCTCTTTAACTTTGTGTGCATCTTCTTTCTAGCTCCTTAAGGTTTCTCTCAAGTGCCTCAAATGTATTTTTGGTTAAGTCTAATGACCTACTCATGTTGCTTCCCACGAAATTAGACTTAGGCCCAATATGGGTCTCAACCCAATGAACCCAAAAAGCACTCCAAATGGCCCCAAACTCTACCCAAGCCATATACTAACCCAATAGACTTAAAACCAACTATTTTAAGTCAAAAGAGGACTTTCTAAGAATTCTAAAGTCACCACAAAATATGATAAAATCTAATAAATTAATTGTCTCATTAAATCAATATATTAGCCGATACAGTCAAATAAGTTAATCATTTAATTATCAATTAGCTATATATGACATGGCATTATAAGAAACTACTTCACGATCGGTGGAACCTAACACCAAAGGAATAATCCAAATAAGAAAACCCCCAACACCTTGTCCCTAACCATTCCATAATCTCCCATAATACTAAGTCACTTCCCAATATTTAATTAATGTATTATCGTGTATTATGTTCGATTTCACAATTGAATAATATAACATATATAAAATATAATGAGTGAATTAGAATACAATTTGAGAAAGCATGTGTCGGCTTATACGGATTTACTTGTATCTTAGGCCAGACATACAAATTTACAATTTACCAAATTCTATCTTGATTTAAACTAATATGAACATGTAAGATAAATAATGAAGAGAAATTCCAAACCAAAATAGAATGGGAAGAAGTAGAGGAAAATCCTTTTCGGGAAAAACCTTTAATTTAGCACTGTATCAGAATTGAAAATCACTTAGAGACTACTTAAAGATCCACTAAGTATAATGCGGAGATATCTTCAAATCTTCAACAGAAAATAATGTAGCCTAGTACCGCCCTCAGGAAGTAGATATTCCCTCGATATCCACTGATCAGCAATAGAAAAAATCTCTACAAATGTTTAGAACCTCTTCTTGATTTGAAAAGGTGATCTTTAAAAGTCCAAAAGGTTTGGATGAAACAATTATAGATTTCGATCACAAAAAGAACTCTAAAATGCTTGTTGAAAAGTCTAATCCTGCATCTCTATTTATAGGGAAAGTTGGTGCAAAGAGAAAGAGATTAAATATTTGGAAAAGATTTAATGAGAAATGAGAAACATGCGTACTCATTCGAACAAACTACCACCTCATTCAAATGATGTCCTGATCTCATTTGAACGACTTCCAACAAAACTTAGAACGACATTATAGGGCTGACCAAAGAGGCGATGTTTCAGATCTTGTTCGAATGTGGGAACCTCGTTTAAATGACCCTCCGCAACTCGTTTGAAGTACATGTCAATATTGTTCAAATGATCCAGCGAGTTTTTTTTTAAATTCTTTAAAAATAAAGGCGGAATGACCTACACACATGACATAAAAGAAATACCGTGACGCGTACAAGTTTAAAGAAAATTAAATTCCTCCTCAATTTGTTCTGCCTCTTTTTATCGGGAATAGATAAAGGGTAAGAAACTAATCATGAAAGCATTAGCATCACTCGAAGAAGTAAAGATATCATCACAAAGATAATCAATAAGGCACTTGCAATGAATATAAAAGAAGCATACCAATTATTTCTTAAAAATTTCAATTTTCTCAAGTATAAAAATGAGTATATGTATAAAAAGTACATATATGTACAAAAATACGTTACACCATGGAATAACACTAAAATATTCTAATCGTGAAAGCGAAATGTGATTATGTGAATATTTTCCATAGGCAAATCAACATTCATAACATAGGTGCATGAAGTCAATGAAATAATTCTAAAGAAAGAATTTAATTTCAACCTTACGTGTAAGAATGTTGAACATAAATGAAATTGACTCGGCTTATGCAACATGCCATGAATTTAAATTCTTCTCAAATCAATAACTACAAACTATTTAATGCTTTTCAAGAGAGTCCGTTGTGAAAACCCGTTGATCTTCTACTTCATAACACCCTCAAAGTCTCACATATTTAAGAATTCATTCTCAAAATTTTAAAGATAACATAATGTTCATATGTAGCGAAGCATCAATGAAATAAAAATGGCCTTCGAACTTGTGTTTTTATATGGCATTAATCTTTAAGACTCTTTTTGCAAATGGTGTATTTTAAAGAAAAGAGAATTTTCTCCTTCGTAGCCCATTTCCATTGCTTAACATAACAAAAATTGAGAAATGAAATTCAGGCAATGGTTCCTACAAGCACAACTTATCTCTTGTACATTTGGTTCGTTATTAAACACTATTGAGATGAGAACACTATATTCGACACATGATAAGCAAGTAAAATGTTCATAAAGTCCGTGAATGTGTGCAATAAAGGTGATAAAAAGTCTAGCATGAAGAAGTAATCATAAATGAACAACGAAATGATATCCACGTATTATTAAGCATACTAAAGAAACGCAGCCATATCTCAAAACAACCTGAAAAAGTCACATGAGTGGATGTAATGTAAAGGAGATTCGAACATCTTAAATGCACATCCATATATCGTGAAAAATAAAATTACAAAACTATTTTTGCGGTTTCAAAAAATTTATCAAAAATAAATCTTTTTGAATTTTCAAACTTTTTCTTTTAAAAAAAAATAATGAATCATTTTGGAATTTTTTAAACAAAAGCATATATAAACATAGAATACAATATAAATACAATCTAGCAATAGAGAGAAATGACATGAACATGATGACCACCCTATACTAGATAAAGTAACCAAAATCAATCAACATAACAAATACCCAAAGACTTCATAAGATTCTCAAATCTAAGTGCATTTAAAGGTTTCATGAAAATATCGATTAATGCCGTTTGGTGCTCACAAAGCTCAAGGACACAACCTTCTCCTTAATAAGATCACGAATGAAGTGCTCACATATCCTAATGTAGTTCGTGTGAGAATGTTATACCGGATTACGGAACATATGAATTTCACTCATATTATCACATGAAATAGGCATTGTGCCTTGGGAAATCTCATAATCTTCCAACATTTACTTCATAAATAAGTGTGGAAGGAAACAACTCCTAACGGATATATACTATGCTTCCACCGTGGACAAAAATATGGATTTTTTATTTTTCTAAATCAAGAGACAAGATCACTCCCAAAGTAAAAACACCCACTCGAGGTGCTCCTAAAACCACCAAGATCCCCAGTCCAATCGGCACCCAAATAGGCAGACAAAAGTTCATTGGTATTGAATGAATATTAAATACTACAAGAAAGATTTACGCTCACGTATTTGATGATATGTTTAAGCATGATCAAGTGAGACTCTTTCGAAGATGCTTGGTAACGTGCACAAACTCCAACGCTAAAGGCAATATCAGGATGACTAGCGGTTAAGTAGAGAAAACTACCCATCATTCTCCTGTAAAGGGTTTACTCTACGTCCTTGCCTAAAGTGTCTTTGTTAAGCTTAGTCAATGTGCTCATGGGGGTGTGTGAGTGCTTAGTGGAGTCTAAACAAAACTTATTCACTAAGTTCGTAGCATATTTTGATTGAGATATGAATAACACATCCTCAAGTTAACACACTTGGAGACCCAAGAAGAATGTAAGCTCATCAATCATGCTCATTTCAAACTCACTCTTCATCTCCTCCTCAAATTTGTGAGCATGTTTAGAGCACATGAGTATAAATACTAGGTCGTCCATGTAGAATTGGTCAACCAAGATTTCACCACTCACGAACAATGTCTTATCCACTTCCTCGCTCTTAAAGTCACAAACTAAGAGATAATAAGTAAGCCTCTCGTACCAAGCACGAGATGCTTACTTCAAACCATACAAGGACTTCTTAAAATAAAATATGTATCCCAAGTGCTTTAGGTATTTAAACCCCTTTAGTTATTCCATGTACACTTCCTCCTGTAGAATGTCATTAAGGAAGGAACTATTAACATACATCTGGTTCAACTTGAACGATAGATGACATGCTGTGGGAAGTAATAAGCGGACGGACTCAAGACTAGCATCAGGAGAGAATGTCTCGTCGAAGTCTATATCCTCAATCCGTGTGGAGACTTGAGCGACCAACCTAGCCTTATTACAAACTATGGTACCATTATGATCCATTTTATTCTTGTAAATCCACTTAGTACAAATCACATTAGCCTTACTAGATCGGGGGATTAACTCCCAAACATCGTTCTTGCAAAACTGAAGCAACTCATCTTACATCGAGGATATCTAATGTTCATGCTTGAGTTGGGATCTACTAAGGAGGTGTAAAAAAAGTAGCTAACCGGATTATGAAGTTGAGTACAAGTCTTGACACCTAATGTGGGATCATTAAGTATAGTTGAAGGGTCATGACTCTTTTAAACCCAAGAGGGTGGATCCTCTAAATCAAGCATGGGGTCCAATGTTCCTCCTTGAGTTGGGCTCTACTATGGAGGTGTAAGAAATGTAGCTAACCAGATTCTTAAGTTGAGCAAAAGTCTTAACACCTAATGTCGGATCATTAAGTATAGTGGAAGGGTCATGACTCTTTCAAACCCAAGAGGGTGGATCCTTTAAATCAAGCATGGGGTCCATCGAGATAGTATGAGGAATGATGGGATCATCATCGAGGGTGCATCATTCTCACACTCTAGGCCATGATCAATAAACATCGATGGTTCGTCATCTCTAATAATTATGTTTATTGACTCCATAACCTTAGAGCATGCAAGATTAAATGCCCTATAAGCCCTACTTGACGATGAATAACCAAAAAATATCCCCTCCTCGCTTCGGGGGTCAAACTTTCCTAAGTGTTCTCCATATTTTAGAATGTAGTAAGGACTCCTAAATATGCAAAAATACAATAGTTTAGGTTTCTTCCCTATCCATAACTCATATGGAACATGCAATGTGTGTGGACAAAGATATATCCTATTCATCCTATGGTGTGTGGTATTAAGTTAACAGCCTCTGCCCAAAAACATGTTGGCACATTTCTTCCAAGAAGCATGGATCTAGCCATCTCTTAAATCGTTTGGTTCTTCCTCTCAAAAATCCAATTTTATCACTTGTCTCTTCTTTAAATTCAGTGTCATTGTCACTACGCATGAGATTAATAGTCACACCTTGTTGGTTTTGTAGGACGCGATACTTGGTTATTAGGAATCCAATCGCATCAGACTTTTCTCTAAGAAACCCCATGATAGAATATCTTAAAAATTCATCAACCATCACGAGAATGCATCTCCTACCACCTATTCTCTCCGTACGAGTAGAACCTATAAGATCCATGTATATCAACTCCAACACATGATAGGTGGTAATGATATTCAACTTTCAATGGGGACTTCAAATGTGTTTTCCTTATTGTCAAGGACCACAAATCGAGGAAGTTTATTTCCCAAGCGATGGTAAGCCATGCATTAGGTCTTTCTTCACTAATCACTCAAGATCTCTACAGTTCATATGACCTAGTCGTTGATGACAAAGGTGTAGACACCTCATTCTGTTACCCCCTAACTCTCCTTAGGTCCCTAGTACCTCCCCTCATCACTACAAACCCGAGGACTGACCTAGAATCCATAGGGCACTCCCAGGATCCATTTGACCAAAAAGTAAAACTCTTCAGCTCTATCGAGGCTAAATGAATCTTTGAAGGGTACTGAAATCCCTTTCCAATGATTCATCCCATGCACAATTCCAACTTACCATGCGGATGAACGATCCGTTTGTGTCCGAAACTTGATCTAGAGGCCACTGGGAGCTCCCGAGCTCTGTTTGACCTAAGTCAACTCTTTAGCTCAACCAAGGCTAAATTAATCTTCTAAGGGTACTGAAACCCCTTTCTAATGGTCCACTCCAAGCGCAATTCTGACTTACCATGCGGACGAACGATCCGTTTGACTCCAAGAGTTCACCGAATGCTTCCAGGGCTCGTTTGACCAAAGTGAACTCCCCAAATCAGGTCAAACTCTTTGGAGTGTCGAAGTACATCTCCTAACCTTTCCAACAGTTTGCTCCGTGCATGATTGGAACTTACCATGCGGATGAACGATCCGTTTGCGTCCGAACGATTCCCTATCCAATGGACCGACAAACGCTTTCGAGCCATATTTGACCTTAAATTAGATCCCGAACCCGGGAGCGATCCGAAGGACTTTCAAAGGTATCTGAATTAACTTTCTAACGGTCTACCTTGTGCACAATTCTAACCAACGGTTTGCCCTCAGCAGCCAATTTTCCAAAAAGACCTAAAACACACTGCCAAATGGCAGGTTCCAAACCCTGCCTATCGGCAGGTGTCGCTAGGCAGGACCAGGTCTATGACGATCGGCAGTGACCTGAGATTATAAAAGGAGTCCTTCACCTTATTTACAAAGAGATCCCAGATCTAAGAAGAATCACCCTCAGCGAATCCCAAAAACCTCTCTCAAAGACAGCGCGATTTCAACATCCAAATCCCTTTCTAACATCCACTTTTCATCATCCTTTTCATCAAATTTGGTGAATTATCCACTCTCCATCATCATCCAAGTTCAAGGTCTACTCTCCAACATTCAAGATCAAGCTCAAGATCTTCAAGAAGGTCCAACTTCCTCAACTTTCTCTTAAATTCTCTTAAATTCGTAATAACTTGTTTTATTACTTAGCACTTTTACTATCTCATGTCACACATCCTAATATACTTTTTATTTAGTATTATTGCACATCTCTTATTTTAATATAAATAAAAAAACCCAAAAAATGAGAAAAAATGGGTTTGCTCATAAATTCCAAATAGGGATTCTCATACTTTTCTCACACTTTTCTCACAACTAAAACACTTTTTTCTACACACACACTCACTCACAAATAAGAGATCCCCAATTTGGATTTATGGTATAAGCCCCACCCCTCATTTTGTATGCGAACTACATGGACTTTGATGCCTTTATAGGCTACGTAGGCGTCTCAGGGTAAAACTCGAGACTCGAGTCCTATTCTCACTTTCTCTATCATTTTCCATCTTCTCTAAATCCAATTTTCTTATATTCTATATACTTCTTCTTAGTGACGTATTACCCCATATGTGTTATCGTTCCGTTATAAAGATCAACGTTAGGGTAATCGCATAAATCTTATTTTTTAATATTATCTTTTGTACCTTCCTACGGATGACTCTCTTAATCTCTTCCATGATACAAGTCAAGGATTCCTATCTCCACTATATATATACACATGCACACATATCACGGGGAAAATAAAGGAAAATAGAAAATATCCATGAGAGATCGAAAGGGCGAAATGGGTGCCTAACACCTTCCCATTTCGTAACTTAGCCTTTGAACCCTTCTCGAATCATTTTGGTTTTATATGCACCAGTATGTATTTGGATGACATCCTTTGGGATGGCATACCCTTTTTTCTTTTATCTGTTTTGAGTAAAATAGATTGGCGACTCTAAATCTCTCTACATTTTTACACCTCATCTCAAACGACGCCGGCTAAAGCGCTCTTGAGAGGGACGCGCGGGACCCGAGGATCCTCCCTTCATGCACTCGCCCACAGGCGAAGATCGAGGATGGACACAAAAGGTCCATAGAGGAGACCGTGGCATTGTTGCACATAAAGGAAGAATTTGGAATTATCCCATAGTAATTATTATTGGTCCTCACTCCTTGTTGTAATAGTTCACTGGATTGATCATACACATTACACTCAGAACGATCAAACTTTATCATAAAGTTTGCATCGCAAAGATGGCTTATGCTAATCAAGTTTCCTTTTAACCCTTCAATATACAACACATTTTTTAGCTTATGAAATTCAAGTATCTCAACATAACCACGTCTTAAAATGATAGACTTACTCCCATCTCCAAAGGTGACTTTTTGTTCCTTACAGTCCACAAGGTCCGTAAAATATGACTTGTCACCGGTCATATGCTAAAGGAACCCTCTATCAAAATACCATTTGGAAATATCTTGAACCTTGAGAGCAACGAGAACATTAAGGGCTTTGTCCTCTTGCTTAGGTACCCAAGTGGAGGTAATATTTTGTTTGCCCTTATCATTATTGGCTCTAGTCGTAGCATTGGAAACATTATTAAAAGGCATAGACATCCTTTAAAATTCTTCCATCAAGCTTTGAGAAGTCACGCTGAGGAACTCAACTTGCTCTCTAAAACTAGCAAAGACGCTATAGCAGTGTGCGAGAGTATGTATACATGGATTTCTTCCTAACTTATAGAAAAATTCCCTAAGGTGACCTCTCCTTTTATAATGGGTGAAAATGTAGACTTTTTTAGGTCTACTTGGGTTATTGTTTAGTTTGAACTCTCTTTGGTGATTTAGGTCGAGGCCCATAAAGATCTACCAAAAATTTAGGAATCGGTTCAGGTGCGGTACGAGAAGTTGATGTACCGTCGTAATCTATTCCTTGCCTTTCCATAAAACCTATAGAGGAACTAGGGAACATCTTTCCTACCTTATTCGATGTATCCTCAATGGTAACCTTGACCTTCTTGGCATGTTTGATATATTTCTCGAGTTAGGATACAAGGGCCTCAAGTTTCTCACGAGTCTTCAATGAATCTTGAAGATATCTCGTAAGACTAGCCACTTTGTTAGTCAAGTCACAATTTTTCCTCTCCAATAAAATGAGTCTCTCTCCTAAAGAAACTCTCACGGAGGACTCACTTCCTCTCGACTCTCTGAACTCCTTCTCCAAAGCTAACACCCTTAGAACCACATTTTTGTTTACTTTTTTATTTTAATTCATTCGGTGTAAAGTTTGACGTAAGCACGTTGAAGGTCACTTTCTCCCTCACTGAAAAAGCCGTCTCTATCACTCTCTCCGAAATGACTAGGCACACTATCAAGGTCATCATGTTTAGCAACTTTCTCATCGACGTGAGGTGTAATAGATGTATTAACATGACTGGCCATGAACATGGTGAAGTTATGTCCACACGATGATTCGTCCCTCGAATCAACTGACTCAATATCACTATTGCAAAGAATGGCATTATATGTGGCTTTTCTTTACCCTATCTCTTTATCCTTGTGGGACACTCATGGGATTTGTGTTATTTACCCTCACATTAAGAACATCTCACTTGATCATTATCAGAAATGTTCTTGCCATTATTAATATTTTTATTTTTCTCAAAACTATTACTTTCTTTGGAAGAATTTTCTTTGTTAAATTTGAGATTTTTTTTTAAATTTTTTGAATTTTTTGAATTTTAAGGAACATATCAATTTCATAAATTTGAAGGTCTCCTATGAGTTCTTATAACCTAAGCGTATCTAAAATTCTCAGTAAATTATGGATCGTGACTTAGGGATAAAACATGACGGTAGACATCTCAAAATCTTTTTCACAACTCTCGTCTCAGGATTTCTCCCACCCAAATTAAAACTGGAATTGACTATATCAGATAAATGTGCATCAAACTCATCAAAAGTCTCAGATTCTATCATGGTAATAGTTTCAAACTATATGGTGAGATTTTGTAGCTTTGAAGCTTTCACAGCATTGGTACCCTTGTCAGTGAGTTAAAAAGTATCCCACACTTCCTTAGACGTGGTACACGTCATAATGCAACGGAACTCGTTAGGAGTTACGACTCCAGAAATTGTACTTAATTCATGGGAGTTAGAATTACTCCACTTCAAATCATCTTGTGTCCAGGCAATGACAAGTTTAAGACTTTTGATATTCTCGTTAGTCGCAGTGGGTGGTGTCCACCCTCTTTTACAGATCATCTAGACTCTCTCATCAATCAACTTTAGGACCGACCTCATTCGAGCTTTTCAGTATGTATAATGTGACCCATTAGAAATAGGATAACCTATTATACAAATTATCCATATGATCCCAAATTTAAAGATCACACAATAATTAGTGTGACCTACTCTGATACCAATTTGAAAAAATTGGCACCCAGAAGAAATTCGAAAAAAAATTAGGATCACACGATAATTTTGTGCAACCCTCTTTGATACTAATTTGAAAAATTGATATCCAAATGAAATCTATAAAAAAATTAAGATCACACGACTATGTATCGTAACTTGCTCTGATATTAATTTGAGAAAGCATGTGCGGGGTTATATGGATTTACTTGGGTCTTAGGCCAAACACACAAATTCACTTTTTACCAAATTTTATCTTGGTTTAAATTAAATTGAACATGCAAGATAAATTATGAAAATAAATCCCAAACCAAAACAGAATGGGAAGAAGTAGAGGAAAAATCCATTTCGGACAAAACTTTTAATTCATCATTATATCAAAATTGACAATAATCTACTAGGAGGAAGTAGTAGATAATTAAATGATGTGAATACATCTAACTATTAACTTAAGCTGAGAAAGCTTAATGTCCAAAACATAATATTAGATAGTGAACATCTAATGGATAAGATTAAGTGGTCAAACTTAACTTTCAAATCAAAAACTAACATATGTGAAATGTTACATGGAAATTTATTAACAGTCTGAGCGGTGTTAATGAAACTTAGTACTTTATAGGCGGTACGAGAACTTAGATGTGTAAATAAGTTCAGACGAGTACTACAGTCTAAATAGCTTGGGTAGTTGTAGCTACAATAGACTAAGTATAAAACATTAGGCGTGCACTATAGATGAGAGGTGAATGGTATCTCATGTGAGTGCGACACCAGTTTAAATATGAGGGATTTTTATATTTTAAAATATGGCATTTTTTCACTTGCTAAAATATTTTCAAACTCGGGCTCTGACATGTTTCTCTATTTTCCTCTCTTGCTATCTATATATATTAGGTGTCCAAACACAGGAACGCCTAGATGATGATTCTTTCGAGTCAGACGTTTGCTGCAGCCGCTGTGGATGAATGCAGGTTCATTTTAGATGCTTCTATTCCTATGATCTGTATAGGAATCATTGTAGTAACATTCGGGCCGATAGCCCAATTGTATTCATTTATTTTTATCGCCTTTTAGTGCAGCATTCGATTTGATTGTATTAAATTGTACCGAGTGTTCGGTTATTTTATTTCATTTCAGTTGTTGCATATAAAAACTGTTGTGATTGATTTATTTGAATGGTTTGGTTAAAAAGATTAGTTAAAAAAATTTGACGCCAGCCTTATATGTTATTAGTAATTAAGTTGGTTTTCGACAATGATTCAGAGAATGAACGATATGAGACTTCTGTTTTAATTTGGTATAGGGTTGGTCACTCAGTATTTTATTAGGCGGGGTGTCACATAAGGAATGTATCAATTCCTATTTTAAAGAAGGTATAAATTTTGAACTAATTTGACTGGTCCTTTCTAGCTTCTCATTATCAAGCACAATAGTTTCTGTCACTTCCATAACCTGTCCCTTCACTAAATCTTCCTCTTCGCGAGGATCCAAAGTGTCAATAGGATAAGTTTGTAGTGAATTTTTGTATTTCCTATTGGTGAGTCAAAGTATAGTATCATTCTCTAACTTCCATTTGGTTTTCATTCACTATGCCGACTCCATAATTGGTAGGAAACTTCATGCACTAATGCACAGTAGATGGTACTGCTTCATTCCGACTATGCTGAGAATTATGTTGTGTAATGAATCTACATTTTTATCCAATACAAATAAATGTATCCTTTCTTTTTTGCTTTCCAGTTAAGTGTTGACCAACACATCCATCTTGATTGTTTCCAAAGGATACACCCTTTCTCCTAAAAGCCCAATGAGAGGCATGTGATAAGGTTCTAGCTTGTTGTCTCATAGCCCCAGGCTGTGGAGACAGTTATAGAACATGATGTTTGAAAAACTCCCATTATCAACCAAAACTCTTGCCACGTTACCATGGTGAACCTTGCAAGTTATGACAAATGGATCATCATGAGGATAGAGTACTCCACTCATATTATTTTTAGAGAAGTTGATCACTAATTTATCCTTGTTAACCTTCCTAGGCCAACCATTTGTGCATTCAGACGTGTCAATCGGTCTTATAGTAGAATAAGCATTGGCTTCATTAAAATAAGCTTTTCTTTTGGCAATCTGATCTCCTCCACCAGCATCTTTTCCTGCAATGAAGTGACAGTCAAAGGAAATCATCCCTACCTCCACTTCAGGTTCATCAGGATTTTTGGTAAGTCAGGATGATCGTCATAGTTATTGTTATGTGGCCTTTTAGCGTCATCCTTTCCTCGTCCAGGTGAATCGGATCTTCTTCTGGTATCTATTATACCATTTTGATTAATAAATTTAGTTAGTTTTCCTCGCCAAATAATATTCTTCACTTCATCCTTTACGGAGATGAAATTGTCAATGGTGTGCCCATGATCTCTAAAAATTACAATACTTGGAATTATCTCTCCTGTTAGGAGGTGACTTCAACTTCCCAGGCCAATATAAGTCTTTGTTGCCTCCGATTTCCTCTAATATGTGATGGATACCCTTGGTGAGTGGAGTATATTTGTCATATTGCTTAATTCTATCACCTTTCTTATCTTTTTTTTTAATCTTTTTTTATCGAATTCTTTGGACTTTTAGCCTTTTTTTCTGGAATTCCTTTAGCATCTATAGCTTCTTCGGCATTCATAATCTTACTAACCTTAGCCATAAGTTTTTTCATAGTTTTTGATGGATTTTTTCTAGAGCATAGTAGAGATCTTTGGCGAGTAAACCAGTTATCACTGCTACAAGGGTTGTCTTCTCTTGATAATCTACCACTTTTAGTTTCTCATTGTTGAAGTGTGTGATGTATTCTCGAGTACTTTTTACAGGTTTTTAATGCACAATCTAGAGATGAGTAACACTCTTAATCGACTTAGCCTCGAAACATAAGTTATTAATAAATAGTTCGACCAACTGATGGAAACTAGAAATTTTACCTATGGGAAGATTATTTTATTATACCTAAGTTAGACCTATAATGGAACTAGAGAAAGCCCTGCACCTCATTTTGTCGAGGATAAAAGAGATATCAATAACAGCCTGATACTGTTCAATATGGAGGACTGGATCAGTCTTCCCATCATACTTAAGAGTAACAACTAGTGGCTTGAACTTGGACGGCGTGAGGTAGTCCACAATAGCTGGATAAAAGGTGATCCCTTAACAAAACATATTTGTAAAGGATTCTTTATTTTGGCCATTTCCCCCAACAGATATTATAGTCGTTGTGTAGATCCTTTCCAAGAATGTTTTTCTAGCTTAGATTTGGTTGAAGCAACTTTTGTGGCTTTACTGTGCCCAAAAGTTGAACTCTCTTCCTGATAAGTTTTCTCGACGCTCACAGAGCCTCACATGCTAGCCCTAGATCTCACGGATCCTTCTCTGCGCCCGCGAGGACAATCTTACTCCTTGTTATAACCTCTGGTTTCTTGGAGACCCGAACGATCGAATGTGGATTCCTAACGTAGTCGTTACAACGCGCTCGGTCACTCATCAAAAAAAGATCGACCGTTATAGTAATCCGTTGATCGAAATGATGATGTTACTCCAAGACGGTATGATCTGTCACGAGAATACCTGGAGTGATAACTTCTCTCATTCTTAGCTGGTGGAGGCAGCATGTCTCTCCTAGAAGGATCATTGAAGGATTTGTCTTACAATGCACGGGCTAATTTCCTAATTAACTCTTTCATGGCTTCCTGTCCTCTATCCAAGTTGAAAAAAATACCCTAGATATCTGGATCTAGGTGGTTACTTACAGCTGTCGGGTCGCTTTCAGGAACATTGGTCATTCTTCATATTAGACAATGAATAAAAAGAAATCAAGGGATAGATAACGATGACAAACAATCATTCCACAAACGGCACCAATCTGTTGATGTCTTAAAATAAAGGGGGTCCAAATTTATAATCACAAATAAATAAATATAAGCAAGATAGACAAACAAACAAGAAAAAAGGTTTTTAAAGTGGTTTAACTATAAGAAAAGCCTACGTCCACTGTTCCTGTTATTTCATGTGATTACAATATCTCAGTATGGTGTGCTTACGCTTGATTGAATCGTCCCCTTGAGCTAAGGGAGAATGTGCATTTATATTGATTCAGAACCCAAGAGATGGAATGCCTTTATATCTCGTGGCATTTACATCTGCATATAATAAATGAGACTTTTTGACATTTAGTGCTAGTCGTTATTCCATTCGAATAATCTTTGCTATTTCGGATTGTTCATATCCTTAGTGTTGGTCGGCATGCCAGACAACAAAGTGAGCCGACCAAGATCGTTGAGTGACCACATAGTAGGACATGTGTTTACTTTTCATTGGTCCATGTGGGAGAGTGATTTTTACATACAACAGTAAACCTTATGATTAACCCTAATACTATAAATAGGAACTATGGTCTCACTCTTTAGTTTTATTAGTATTCTATATAGCTTTTAGAAAGATAAAGTGTGAGGAAGAGTCCGAGAATTGCTATTGTCATATGGTGACCATGATCAATGAGAGATAGATTCATATGAGAGCATGGTTGACACGGTTTCTTTAGTATATGTCAAGGTAAGGGTTTACTGGTCTTTTTTGTTTTCCCATCATTTTAACCCTAGTTTTCATTACTTCTTTGAACAATATGAGACATAATTGATATATAGTTATACTAATAAATTGCATTTGACAACCTAGGATTTATTAGTTTAATATCATCATCCATTAATCGCAAATAGAGATGGGTTTTATTGGATTAGATTCAGGTTATTAGCATGATCTTGAAGTTTCTAGGTTAGGTTTGGGGGTTTTATCTTTAAAGTATAAAAATATAACTTATTTGTTGTAAAACTATCCATTTTATCTAAATACTATCTTTTTATAACAATTGGAATTTTTAACTTTTTTCTTTATGGCTATGGACATGAGGCAAACATGGTCTTGTGCCTCATTTTATTTTTGTACCTCTTGCGAATCTTGCCCCTCATTAAATTTTCTACGTCGGTGCATAATTTTTTTGTTTTCTATGCCATGACATCTTGGGATTGACTTCACACTTTTTTCCTTTAATCTAGGGAATTCATGTGAGGACATAACTCGACTCATTACTTCGTTTGTGACACTCTTAAAGTCCATAAATAAATTGATCGGTTCTAATATAAAAGTCATAGGAGTAAAAAACAATTAGTAACATTCTAAACATGAACGAGGTGAATAAAAACAGTATAAGTAAATACACATTGAGATAATAAAATGCTGAATGAATTAAAACACCTCAGATACCATCCAAATAACAATAGAATCAAACTCCAAATCTAGAATATAATATAGCTCATTGTCTGAGAAAGCAAAGTGCTATAGGCCGTAGGGTTCTCAAATTTGTTTTAGAGCGGGAACACTAATTGATCATATATATCTATCTTTTTGTGTTATTTAAGGGTTAAGTGGGTGATGCGTGTAGCGATGAAAAAGATTTTAATATTCGAGATAGGTTTAATGAGCCTCACAATTGTGCTAAAAATGAACTCTTTTGAATTCGAAGTTTTCAAAAATAACTAAATTTCTTGAAAAATAAATTTTTGTTTTAAAGATGAAGTTCATTTTTTTGCAAAATGTTCAAACTCAAAGAGATATCCTTCGTGAAAAGCTCAAGGATATGAATTGCGATTTTAAAATTTTAGAAGTGTCCAAGAAATAGAGTGAGGATAGAGTGAGGATTTTAGAGAATGAATTAGAGGACTCTAAAATTTCTAGGGTTAAGGAACGTTCCGTTAGGATAATGATAAATCGATAAAAAAAAAAATTGAAGGCACATGAGAATAGTTTTAGGGATAAGTTCTCTTTCATTTAGAGGGAGCGAGATATCCTTCTAGGTGTTATTAAAAATTTGAAAAGGAGTCCCTATCATTTCACGAATCTAAAATTTTTCTTGAGCCCAGGGTTTTGAAGTTAAAAGATGATCTAAGAGACTCAAGTAGTGTTGGTAATGGCTTCTATATTTTGAATTATTTCGAGCCTAAAACCAAGACTAATGTTTGTCTTAGAGTGACAACCATTTACCAGAACATTAGAGAAGGCCAACCCATAGGTAACATTCCTCATGTTTTCACATGTTCACATTGTGGTAGGAAATGCCACCTTAAGATATTTTGTAATGATCTTAGAAGAGGCCCTATGGAGTCTAGATACCGTATCACTATGGTTTGCATCACTATGGTTTGCATAACTCGAGATGTTAGGTATTCATCTATTTCGATTAAAAAATCAGTTTTGGAGGCATTAAATATTAGACTTCTTAATTCTCACATGCTTGTACATAATTCTTCCCATACTGTATCTTAAGGTTGATTGTGTTTGCATGTGTCATACACTAGCTTTTATGCTGCATGTATGATTTTGCAAGTTATATGACGTTTATCTTTTGTATTTTGATTTTTAAATTTTTGGATCTTAATGAGAAAAATACAAAAAAAAAATTGTATTTTGAGTCATTTTGAAAATATTTAAAAACTCAAAAGGATTTTTGGTTTATGTGTAGTTTAGTTTTACACATTTTGTGTGGCATATTGATGTGTTTGAATCCACCCAGTTACATATTTTCATATGTCTAGGACATTTGCTTATGATTTTCAATGCTTAGATTGTTCTTAATCATGGTTACATGGAATAGTTTGAAAATAACTGACATAATGGATTTACTTCGCATATCACACACAAGCACGATCTCTTTTGGATTTTAACTTCATATATTATCGTATCAATCTTGTCATATACATATAAATTTGATTAGGGGATTTGTGCATATAAAAACTATTGTCAGTGATTTTGTGCTTTTCTTAAAAATATAAGTGTGCATGGAAAAGGGCTACATAGGAAGAAATTTCCCTTGTGTGAAAGGCCACCATTAGTGAGAGCCTAAAAAATTTAAAGGAAAAAGAAAAGAAAATATTATTAAGGCCAAATTTTGTTTCATTGGTTCTTCAATTAAATTGGTATCTTCAAAATATGAGAGTGAAAAAAATGATTTATCTATAATTTTGAGGGTATTATAAGTTGAAGATCAATGGGTTTGCACAGTGAGTTGTAGTTATTTCATGTTTAACTCTATTGATTTGAGAATCATCAAAATTTTGTAGACTAGTGTGCATTTTATTTGTTTGTCCATTATGAGTTCACTTTATATGTCACTATGAGACTAAATATTTGTTTGACAAAGTAAATGCATTCATATAGAACTCCTTAGATATTTTTGAGTGATTGGATCATAATTCATTTGTTTATATTTCACGTCCCTTCACTCCATCTCACATGTTTAAACACATCAATATTATGCTAGTGTGTAATTATTGTGTGTTATATGTCATTTTGTGGTCATTTATACTTATGTATGTGCATGTGTATCATTGGATTATTTTGCATAATTATTTATATAGTATCGTTTGTTTTTAGTCTTTATGTTTGCATTTTATTCAGGTTTTCCATAATCTTCGTTATTTGAATCAAATTGGTACTTTATATAATCATATTGATATCTCTTGCTTCTTGTTTACATTGGTGGCTTATGATTCATTGTGTATTCAAGTTGGTATCATTTATTGCATTAATATTGGTATTGATTGATTACTGATTAAATTATTTGTGCTTGTGTTTCCATATTGTGTTTTTTTCACTTTACACCATTTCACAATATTATTCTTTCCTTTATATTTCCAATTGATATGACATGTTATCACATTTTGGGGAAGATATGGGTTATGGAAAAAATGGTTTATTATGCATTCTTTCTTTATCTATTCCTGAACAAAAATGGGGAGAAATGGAATCTTTCACTTTAATTTTACGAGGATATCTTTATCTTAGGGGAGACGTCTTACCTAGATGGAGATCTTTAGACATAGTGGGAGTTTTTATTCTTACTCAGATTTATATTGGTATACTGTGTTTGCCTTTGAAGGTGTGTTTAAGTATCGAGGTTTGTAACATGCGAAAAAGTTTTCAAGGGAGCAAAGCTTCTCAAGGTTTATGAGTCCGTAGAGTTTTACTTTTTCCTTTGGGGTTTGGGGATTGAATCTTAGATGAGCTTTATGGTCCATATGAGTTTTTGGTTTTGCTTTTGTCTTGGAATAGCCAAAGGGAAGGATTTGTAAGGACAAATTTATAATAGAGTCAATTTGTATGTATTTTGGCTTTATTCTGTGTTTGGACACAACTTTCTGAATCATAGGTTTATATTTGAGTGTTTTGACCTTTCAAGCCTATAATGTGGTAATTTGAAGACATAGCGGCCAAGTTAGAAGATCTACATCAATGTGTTAGAAGATCTACATCAATGTGCCATATTTCATGCTCATTTCCTTATTCATGTTCTTAGGATCTCTCAGGTAAGGATGCATATATATTTTTATCCTTGGATATTTTATATTTAGGTGCTGGGATTTTATTAAATTATTTTTAAAATATTTTAAAATGATTTTATCCCTTCTAATATTTTTTAGAAGAAAAATATTTTTTTCGAAAGGTCATTAGAATGACACTGGGTATTTTTTTAACAACTCGAGATTTTTTAAACCGCATTTCATCTTTATCTCGTTTTTGGAAAACCTCCTATAAATAGGATTACGGAGCGACATTTTATTTTGATAGTTTTTCACTGCTTTTAAGTTTTCAAACTATTCCAAAAAGCTCTCCGATTTTACCCAAATCCTAAGTTTACACCCAAATAGTTTTAGATCCGAGATTCATCTTATTATGGTTTGAGATCTAGTTTGTGGGCACCTTTGCTTTATTCTCCACATCTTTGTGAGAATTGTTTCATACAGTGGAATCCATGTCTGATCTATTTACATACGGTGAATTTCATAGTGGGTGATTATTGTTGAGTTGTTTAATGAATACCGAGAACTGTGTGGACTCATATGTTGTGGAAGTTACGTGGGTGGACTCATGTGTTGTCCTGTGGAGGAGAGGTTGGAAATTGAAGATGTATCAAGGCATGTGATGGAATTTAATCGTTGTGTAAGTCTCTAGTTAGTCTTTTGTAATTCCGTATTGTAGTGAAATTATGTGGCTGGGTCGTCCGAGGTTTATTCCATTTAGGTTTTCCACAAACGTCGGGTGTTGTTATTGATTTTCTTTATTTTATCCTCCACTCACCTAGATGCATGTTTAAGTTGAGATAAAATAGGATAATCGGTTTAATCATAACTTGTTTAAAACTCATGATAAGTTTAAATTAGCTAGCTTACGTAATTGAACTTAAACTTGAAAATTCTAAAAATAGTTGGGTTATCTGTTTTGCAGCCTTTGACACTTTAGACCCCTTCAAGCCTATAACACTTTCTAATTGTCTCAAGGTTTAACTCTAAATAAATAAATAAATACATCCAAGGTTATAAAAGGCGCGAGGCATGGTCGAAGCGTAGAGGTCAAGACTCAAGCCTTAGGAGCCTAAGCGCGCCTAGGCTCAAAAAGGCATTTTCCCTTTTTTTATTATTTTGATTATTCTGAGGCTAATAATATAATAAAATAATACATACTTTGAATTTTGAAAATATATTCGTATGTTTGGTATCCATCTTTCCCATATTCATGCTCCATAATCAATATATAAAATGTATATTGATAGTTTTGGACGAGATATTGGTCCGATTTGTAAAAAAAAGTGTTTAAATGGAAATATAATTTCACTAAGGCATATTTGTTTTTAAAAAAAGTGCGCCTTAAGCCTTTTACCAAGTAAAAGGTGTAATAAGGCATAGGCTATGCGTTTCTCTCAAGCCTCAAGCCTAAGTGCGCCTAGGCAGAGCCTAAGTGCACCTTTTAGAACACAGAATACATCTCATACATATATCTGACTCCGAAAATCTGAAATAATATAACTAACTGAAAACTGAAATATAAATGAATACAGGATTGTAAAGGGGCTACAATGCTAGACACCTAGATCCTAGTAATGATAGATAGAACTTGTGTGGATATACTCATCCAATGAGTATCTCAAGTCAGTAGAAGCAATTGCGGCCTAAGACCTATAAAAATAGGAAGAAGTCTGTTAAACATCATGATGGTAAACGAATACATTTGCTATATGTTCCTCCATATTTGTACGATAAGAGAGTTGGGAGGAGAGCTCACAAAGCTAGAAAGAATGTGAAAAGAAGATTTGATATTACTTTTTTCCAGGTAGAAGGTCACACCAATCAATCTTGTAAATTTACTAGTCAAATTTGTGACTTGATAAAGATAGTGGATTTCCTAGTAAAAGGTAGAGGTGGGGATATAATGGCGATACCAAGACCTAGACTTGGACCATTTTCTCAAATTCTAAGGAGTAGGTATAATAATTCTATGAGGAATGTAAGGTGGATGCCATGGAATGTGAAAAAGTATTGATGTTAAAATTCCTCAAAAGAAGTTTGTGAAGAGAGAAGTTGTTTTTGTTCCTCCCATTGGTTCGGGATATGTCACACACGTCGTAATCTAGGAGATAATTTGCTAGGATGACAAGGATCTTTTTTGTGTGTAGGTCCCCTCCTAGGTATTCTCGAATTGTTTGGGAACAAATCATTTTGGGTATGCGCTTGTAATACCCTGCATTTTTTATTGGATTAAACTTGAAAAAAAAAACTATGCAGGTATATATATTCGAAATGTTTGGAAATGAAAAGTTAAAATGAATTCATTGATATACGAATGTGCGACTTAAATATTAGAAGCGAATTAACACGTAAAAGGATCGAGGGGGTTAAATTTGGGGCAATGGCATTTTTGTAAATAAACTAAACCTCGATATAAATATAAAAGAAGAGAAGAAGTCTTCATTTTATCATTTCACAAAAGGGGGTTAGGGTTTGGTAGAGAGATAGAGAGAGAGAGAAGTAGTAAGAAGAGAAAAAAGCTAAGAGGATTTCAAGAGGATTCAACTTCTCCATACAATCCAAGGCAAGTTAATAACCAATATGTGAATAATATGTATCCATAATGAAGTTTCACATGAACATGTATTTGGATCCCTAAATTAATATGAAATTGATGTTAAAAATGATATGCAATGTATTAGTATTACCCTCCATGGAGATTCAAATGCAATAACATCATTATAGGGATTGAGTTGTAGAATAACCTCTTGAATTTGAGAAATCTATGAAATTGAGTATATCGTCATATTAAAAACTATTTTGAGATGTTTTGGTTCCGAAAATGGATGTTTTGTCAGTGGTGACCTGTAGAAAATCATATTCTGAACAACTTTGTCATTTTAAGTTTCTTCAAAAATGGATCGAAAAATCCTCAAATATGCGTTTTACACTTCTGCGCAGAAAGTTGTCGAAAACAGGGGCGAATATTATAAGTTGATTTTGGCTCTGTTTTAAGTCGTAAATGGAAGTGTGCATGCGAGTTCCTGTAGAAAATCATATTCTGAACAACTTTGTAGTTTTAAGTTTCTTTAAAAACGGATCGAAAAAGCCTCATATCGGCGTTGTACAATTCTGGGCAGAATTTTATTGAAATAAGAGTGCTAATGTTTTTCATGTTGTTAGTAAGATAATTGTAGTGTTGTGCCTAATATCCTAACTTGATCTCATACTTATGGTTATAAGGGATATATAACCTTGAAATTATTTGATGTTGAATTAGTAAATTAATGATGTAAATAATATTATATTGTAAATAATGACTATTGTATAACTCGAGTAAGAGACTTGACACGTTTATATATATACATATGCATGAAATTGTTTTACATGTATATTGCTGAGTATACACTAGACTTTTCCTCCGGTCGATGTAGGCACATGTTGAATGCGATTTTTTATGATTGATCCAGTTAGGTTCTGATCGAGTGTCGTGTCGGAGATAAACAACCAAAACCGAACACATGGTTGTAATGCGGGTCGAATAGAAAGACCTTGGAACGCCATGTGATTTAGGACTTAGTATGATTGCCTTTAACACGTAATATTGGGGCATATTCGTGTGTAGGCCTAGTGTTACTACTTGTTCTCCCAGGTAATGATAGTGACCCGATATGACTTGTTATGTGAGATATTATGCTTGTGTCTTAAACTAATATCCCAAATCGATGCATTTGATATTATACTTGAAGGAAATATTTTGATACGTTAAATACTGAAATGAGATTAATAATGATTAATCATGATACGATATGAGACTACACGTTACTCGAGTTTGGGTTGGGTAGTCACGACATATGAGCATTGGTTGGGTAATTGAACAACTTAATTACTAGAGATGAGTAATGACTAGTGTGCTTTCACTATAAGTGCATCTTATAATCTTATAGCTTGTTTTCTTGCTTTGACATTCGTCTATCTTTCTTCTTGCTCCTCTCCTATATATATAATATATGACAGGTCCTCGTCCTACTGGACAATAGACTATGGAGCTTGATGAGATCATATCAATCTTAGGATTCCTATAGCCGTGGAGTCATTCTATTTTAATTTATGTCATTTGTTTCCCTCTTCTTAAAGGTGGTATCAGAGATTAATATCAGTTTGTTTATACTTGGGATTTGAGAGAATTTTCGTATTACTCATTCCCTTTTTGTGTTGGGACGCATCTATTGGCATTTTATATTTTCAGTTTGAGATTACTGATGGATTATTACAGTTAATAGTTATGAGTTGGTTTCACTTGTTATAGCTGTTATGATGTGATGTGGTTACACGTATGAGAGTGTACATGTTTACTTTACTGCATTTATTTAAATTTATTTCTAATGCCAACATACTGACGCTCCGCTTTAATTTAATTGGGCATATCTAATCGAATTAGATATAAAAAGAAGGGTTGTCACAGTTAGTATCAGAGCACGGTTTTAGAGCATTTGGGTATCTGAGCGCGTCCGTTATATTTTTCGCGCATCGTTTGCTTGATACGTAGAGCCTTACGATTAGGTATTGTATTCAATGACTTGGAAGATCTTCATGCTACGATTTTGACGGGTGATTCGGAGCTAGCCTCGTGTATGGGGAGGGTTCCTTATTTGGATTTCATTGGTGAGATGTCCCACACATGAGGTGAATCTCCGATCGACCACAGGATAGTATGTGTGAGGTCCGTGTATGAGTACTTGTTGTAATTATGACTATTTCTCCACTTAAATAAAAAAATTTAGGGTACGTATTCACTCACTATCTTTTAACACGGTGATTTGATGAGACGTGGACTCTGGGAGGGCATAGGGTCCAAGAATTTTAGGAGATCGCGATTCACGTGCAACTATCGTAGGGTTATCGCCCACCAATAGGTGAGAGCACCGATGTTGAACTCAATGATTGAGTTGACTTTTAGTGCTTTAGGGGGATAAAACACCCATATATTTATTGTTCATTATCAACTTTGAATATCGTCGCTCTTATGGATGTAAAGAAGTTGGTATACGTTATAGCCCACCCTCTATTACCACTGAGTTGTTGGTACCACTTGTGTGTGTAGTTGTCTGAAGTTGTTTCCAATGTGGAAGGGTAGAGCTTTAGATATGGCATACCTAAAAATGATGTGGTCCAGTTGTTGTTGTGACATTTTCCTGAGAAGGAATTATCGCTCTCCACCCATGATAGAAAGACTGTTGAGGCATTCGATGATGTATTAATCAGTGAATGGTTAAAGAAGTAAGTCTTATGGTAATAAGAGTATATTATTACTCATGAACAAGTAAAGGAAGGGTTTTGATTTGAGAGAGTACTACTCCAAATCGGTGTATGTCCCACCCCGTCAAAGGATGACCTGAGGGGTCCAAGTTTGGTGTACGCAAGAGTGTTATTGTACTTGTGAAAATCACGACTAGATTCATCCGTTTGATGATGTTCAATGGGAAATTCATGAGCCTAAATCTGGAATGGATAATGATTATTCTTGAAATATTGTGTTGGTATCAGGGAAGTTTGGTAGGTGTGTAAACTACATGTTGTCCACACAAGCGATAGATGTCGTATTGGGGTGGCATATTGGTATCATAGTGTTATGATCGGATAAAATTCGTAATAGAATAAACTTAAGGCCGATTAGGTGTGTGTTCAGTCATGTACAAGATATTTTAGTGGGTTGGGTAGTCACATGTTCAGAGTGGAATGTTTCGGTGAGTTATCCTGAACAAGTTCGTGAGAATGTATCAGTAATGTTGCGATGTCTTGGCCATGGACACTAGGGATGAGAAAGTCCGTATCGCAAGGTCATACGAGGATTGACATTGGAGAAGTCCAGAATTTTTGAGGGAGTTTTCTTTCCTTATTTGGTAACAATTGGAGTTTAATGTTCTCCGTAAATCCCTAGATTAGAATGGGTGTTCGATAAGATGTGGTTATCTTACTTTGTAGCACCGGTATATTTGTTAAAATCTGCCAAGAGCGGGACATGACTATAGGTGTGCTAAGGGATGGAATTGAGTTGGAGTTACTAGTTGTGAACCCTACGGTGAGTACCGAATCTCAAGGAACGAGTTGTCGAGTGAGAACAGAACGAGGGAGTGTTCAATATGCATTTAATTTTATGAGAGTGTGATCGCTTGAGTTGATGATATATCCATGAGTTTGGTTTTATGTTATCACCCGGTGATTGGGGGTACTAATTTATTACACCGTAATAATGGTGGTGCTTGATTTTTAATCCATTAGATATGGGAATGTGGCTATGTTGTGGCCCTCATTATGTGTTAATGTGAATTAGAGCACGAGTGAGTAGTTAGTGACATGATATTTACTTAGACCGTGTGTGATAAAAGATGCATTCCGAAACCAAGTGTAAGATGTTCGATTTTGGTGTTGTCTAGACTAGTGAATAGTCATAGAATGGTCTTGATGGTATTTTGATAATGGTAGAGTCTCGATCAGTTTTTACGTGATTGATGATAGTGTTGCCAAGTGAGTGTCGTCGTTAATGGAAAGGATTGAGACATTTTGGGGTTCCAAATATTGGACACATTCGTTGAAATGGTTTTGATAACCTCCATTGTAGGGGGATAATAAGAGAGTGCTTCGATCGTTGTTGAGAATTTTTATAATGAGGGTGTGTACTCTTGGGCAAACATCCGCGAATGGGTTCATAAGATATTTAATTTTTACTTCAATTATGTGTGGAGTACTGAGTGTTAATTTGGGTCACGGTACGTTAAGGTACCCACTACCTTGTATTTATGACCTTTGACCTGTTGGATAGCACATCCTTCTTCATAAAGATCAGGTAGCGTTGGGGTGCTGGATGGTGAGAGTGTCAAATTCGGTATTCTGATTTGGTATGATAAGTGGGAATTTAGGGTCTTACCTCGTTGCTTGGAAAATGTACAAGCCTTATTCGTGGTTTGAAGAACAAAGTTCATCTCATGTTCAGTGAGAAATTCTAATATACTCACAGTCTAAGGAAAATCCCGTCGAATAGGTTGAATTCCTATACGCGTTTTTAACAAAAGAGCGGTAAGTTGAATCTAGCGAGGGTCTGTCGCCTTAGGTTAGAGTGACCAAATCGTGAGAAGTGGGGGTGTGCAAGGGGCATATTACATCTCAGGTTAGTTCGAAACATTTAGGTTAGGGATCGTTGACCGCGCAGAATGCAACTTTGTCGGTGTTGTCTTGTTCGAGAGAGTATGAACCTTGCTGATATTACTTACCTAAGTCCAGACTTGGAAATATGGAATAATATTTGTAAGTGAATAGAAGTTGTATGCTTATGCACATGTGCAACCTTAGTGGATAATAAGGGTTGCCATATCGGTTGACTCACCATCAATTTAAGTGCAAGGAAAGTGTTGTTGACACTCGGAGTAGAGTTATCTTTTGATCTTTTAGTACCATCTATTCAATGTGGTATCTGATGTCTGGGATTGCGACTCACAGTGTAGCTGGGGCAACATTGTTAGTCGATTCTGAGCTGAGTATCGAGGCATGATTGATGAATAGTGACATCTGCATTGAATAGGTGAAGTTGGATTTTTATTGTATGATGAACCGTTGAGTTTAGAGATAAGTGGTTTTTGGAGTTAGATGATTCTTGTATCACTAGGGGTCTTGAGTTGACAGATTCCTTATCTCGACAAGCTGACAGTAGTGTATCAGAGGGGTTCCTTGTTTGGATTATGCTGCGAGACACTCCACGCACGAAACTCAGCAAGTTGGCACTTAGGGGTATTGATTTCTGGATCAACTTAGTAGTTTAGTTATGTTAGGCTTCGTGGTGAGAGTTTGGTTATACAGTTAGAAATGGGAAAGTATCTCCATGGATTTCATTGTTGGGTTGCCAAGATCACAGTGCGGTATCATGATTCGATTTGGGTCATTGTCGATAGACTGACAAAGGTAGCTCATTTCCTTCCAGTGAGGATGGATTATACGGCAACATAATACTCCATGGTGTTTATTAATGATATTGTAAAGTTGCATGGGGTACCGTGTGATATTATGTCCGACTGTGGCAGTGTCTTCATCTCGCACTTTTGGGACGGTCTTCAGGAGGCAATGGGAGCTCAGTTGAGTTTGAGTACTGCATTCCACCCTCAATTTGATGGTCAAATGGAGCGGGTAAGCCAAATTTTGGAGGACATTTTACGAGTTTATTTATTGGACTTCAAAGGTGGTTGGGATATGCATTTTCCACTGGTGGAGTTCGCATACAATAATAGTTATCAGCAGACTATTGGGATGGAACCATACGAGGCTTTATACGGCATGCCTTGTTAATCCCCTACATGTTTGTTAGAGTTTGGAGAGCACCGGATGCTGGGTCCGGATATTATTAGGGAGATCTCGGACAAGGTCGACTTGATTCGTGCACGGATGAAGACCGTGCAAGATCTTAGAAGATTTTTGCTGACATAAGGCAAAGGAAGTTAGAGTTCGCTGTTGGGGACCAAGTGTTGTTGAGGGTCTCACCCATGAGAGGCGTTGTCCACTTTGGTGCAAAAGGTAAGATTTCACCGAGATATGTGGGTCCGTTTACCGTGTCGGACAGGGTGGGGTCCGTTCATGTATCCATATTGAGGAAGTTCTTACGTCCTGAGGACTCACACCTACACATAGATTTAGATGGGGTTAAGCTGCAATCCGATGGGAGATACGAGGAGAGGCCGGTCAGGATCCTAGATCGTCGTGAGCAGCAGTTGAGGTCAAAATTCATTCCTCTTGTTCTTGTTATGTGGAGTAATTATGATGAGTCTGAGGCCACTTGGGAGAGAGATGATGACTTGTGGATTTGTCACCCATATCTCTTCATGGAAGGCACGTGTGAAACTACCTTACTCGACTTGAATTGATTTGTGTTATTTTGGATTTCGAGGACGAAATCCCGTTCGTAGAGGGGGATAATGTAATACCCCGCATTTTTTATTGAATTGAAATTGAAATAAAAAAAACTATGTCGGTATATATATTCAAAATGTTTGGAAATGAAACTATGCCAGTATATATATTCGAAATGTTTGGAAATGAAAAGTTAAAATGAATTCAGTGAGATACGAATGTGCAACTTAAATATTAGAAGCGAATTAACGCGTAAAAGGATCGAGAGGGTTAAATTTGGGGAATTGGCATTTTTGTAAATAAACTTACCCGATGTATAAATAGAAAAGAAGAGAAGAAGTCTTCATTTTCTCATTTCACAAAAGGGGGATATGGTTTGGTAGAGAGAGAGAGAGAGAGTAAGAAGATAAGAAAGCTAAGAGGATTTCAAGAGGATTCAACTTCTCTATACAATCCAAGGCAAGTTAATAACCTACATGTGAATAATATGTATCTATAATGAAATTTCACATGAACATGTATTTGGATCCCTAAGTTAATATGAAATTGATGTTAAAAATGATATGCAATGTATTAGGATCCCCCTCCATGTAGATTCAAATGCAATAACATCATTATAGGGATTGAGTTGTAGAACAACCTTTTGAATTTGATAAATCTATGAAAATGAGTAAATCGTCATGTTAAAAACTGTTTTGAGCTATTTTGTTTCCGAAAAATGTTCGTCTGTGCTGCCCTGTAAAAAATCATATTCTAAACAACTTTATCGTTTTAAGTTTCTTCAAAAACGGATCGAAAAATCCTCACATATGCGTTTTACACTTCTGCACAGAAAGTTGTCGAAAACAGGGGCGAATATTATAAGTTGATTTTGGCTCTGTTTTAAGCCGTAAATGGAAGTGTGCGTGCGAGTTCCTGTAGAACATCATATTCTGAACAACTTTGTAGTTTTAAGTTTCTTCAAAAACGGATCGAAAAAGCCTCAAATCGGCATTGTACAATTCTGGGCAAAATGTTGTTGAAATAAGAGTGCTAATGTTTTTCATGTTGTTAGTAAGATAATTGTGGTGTTGTGCCTAATATCCTAACTTGATCACATACTTATGCTTATTAGGGATATATAACTTTGAAATGATTTGATGTTGAATTAGTAAATTAATGTTGTAAATAATGACTATTGTAAAACTCGAGTAAGAGACTTGACACTATTGTATATATACATAAGCGTGAAATTGTTTTACATGTATATTGTCGAGTATACACTAGACTAGTCCTACGGTCGACGTAGGCACATGTTGAATGCGATTTTTTGTGATTGATCCGATTAGGTTCCGCTCGAGTGTTGTGTCGGAGATAAACCACTGAAACCGAACACATGGTTGTAATGCGGGTCGGATAGAAAGACCTTGGAACTCCATGTGATTTAGGACTTAGTATGATTGCCCTTGACACGTAATATTGGGGAATATTCGTGTGTAGGCCTAGTGTTACGACTTTTTCCCCCGGGTAACGATAGTGACCCGATATGACTTGTTGTGTGAGATATTATGCTTGTGTCTTAAAGTAATATCCCGAATCGATGCATTTGATATTATACTTGAAGAAAATATTTTGATACGTTAAATACTGAAATGAGATTAATAATGATTAATCATGATATGATATGAGACTACACGTTAGTCGAGTTTGGGTTGGGTAGTCACGACATAGGAGCATTGGTTGGGTAATTGAACAACTTAATTACTGGAGACGAGTAATGACTAGTGTGCTTTCATTATAAGTACATTTTATAATCTTATAGCTTGTTTTCTTTCTTTGAAGTTCGTCTATCTTTCTTCTTGCTCCTCTCCTATATATAAAATATATGATAGGTCCTCGTCCTGCTGGACAATAGACCATGGAGCTTGATGAGATCATATCAATCTTAGGATTCCTGTAGCCGTGGAGTTATTCTATTTTAATTTATGTCGCTTGTTTCCCTTTTTTTAAGGGTGGAATCAGAGATTAATATCAGTTTGTTTATACTTGGGATTTGGGAGAATTGTTGTATTACTCATTCTCGTTGTTGGGCTGCATGTATTGGCATTTTATATTTTCAGTTTGAGATTACTAATGGATTATTACAGTTAATAGTTATGAGTTGGTTTCACTTGTTATAGCTATTATGATGTGATGTGGTTACACGTATGAGAGTGTACATGTTTACTTTACTGCGTCTATTTAAATTTTATTTCTAATGCCAACATATTGACGCTCTGCTTTAATTTAATTGGACGTAGCTAACCGAATTAGATATAAAAAGCAGGGTTGTCACAGCGCTTGAATGTCAAACCTATATCATATTTCATATTTTGGTGAGTATTTCATACATTTGTGTATTTACATGCTTTTTTCGATATGCTTTGTTCCTTTCTTAACATGTTGTAAATTCGTGCATCATTCTTTTATAAAATTCCATTTTTTTTACTTTTTTCTTTTCGTGATTATGTGATTAAGTCATTTGATTCATGCGGTTTGATGAATATTCTTAACTTTAATTATGATTGAAATATGGATTTTTAGCCATTTTGATATAAAATGTTGATAATGTCAATGTTTAGGATAGAATTCATCTGAAAAATCATGATTGTCATATTTGTTGAAATCTTTGGTGTTGAGTTCACACTACTTAAGTACTTGAATATCACTTGATGCATTGACTATAGTTATGTGATTATTACTTTTAGTGTTTGACTTAATCATGATTGAATCCCGGGATCTCTTATTGGTTTTTAAAGTTTCTATGGACCATGTGTGATGTGTGTGTGTTTCATACTTGTTGGAGTTTAAAAAGTACCATTTTACATGCGTTGATAAGGGCTACCATTAGAATGATTACACTGATTTTGAATTTAAGTATCATTGGATAAGCATTATCTAGTTGTGTGAAAAGTCAATCAATGGCAAAAAATAAATATGCTATAAAGAGGCGCCACAAGAAAAATGCTTAAGCGGGCATTCAAAACAAGATATGGACATAGCTTTTCAAATGAAAATTGCTATTTTAGTTTTTCATTGAAAATATTTCTTAACAGCATATGCTAGACGGAGAAAATGGTTAAAAACTACCATTTCATGAGATTTTGAAAAGATACTGATGTAATGATAAAATTAAGCATCATTTGTCATTTCTTATGACTTGGTTATGTGTGATAGAAATGACTTTTGCGTGTATTTGTCGTTGTTGAACAAGCCTTTCTAATCAAAACCTTATGTACCTACAAATAATAACAAACTCAAGTATAGAGGTAAGTAAGGGTATCAATCCACTTTCAAGGAAGTAAGCTAGAGACAAATTCAATTGTAATTCACTTTTTATTTTTTGTGCTTTTTCACTTTTCTAATTTTTTTAGCTTTTTCAATATTAAAACAATAGGGTGAGGTGAGGTGAGATTTTAAACTAAACTAAACTAAAATAAAGATCTAAACAACTAACTAAAAAGTGACTAAAATGAAAATTAAAGTCTAAACTAAAATAAAAGATAAAGTGAGGTAAATAATTGTGAGAACAATCAAGGAGTGGGATTATACCACAAATTTTAGTTATTATAATTAATTAATTTAATTATTTGAATTCTCCCAAATTAATATCAAAATTACAAACCAACTCTCGTTGCAAGTGTAATTACAATAGTAATCTTTTAGAAAGTTAATTTTAACACCCCACAACTCTAGAAAAATAGATCCACACTCCTTTTAATTAATCACCCGCTAGGATCGATCAATTAGAATTTATGTCAATCTTAGAAATTAAATTTAGAGTTGAAATTCAAATGATAATACCCCACTTAAGAAACCCCTATCTCTAGTTTGAATCTAAAATGGGTATTATCACTAGAATTTCGATTTTCTCTCGAAAATCATTTACCCTCTCTCGAGGCGTAAATTTAAGGGTAAGGGATCAAATTTAACATTCAAAGGTAAATTTCAAGTAATCAAACTAATTAAACTAAAATAATATCAAATAAGGGTTTCACCCCACCTCTTGAAAGGGGTTTTAGCCTAACATGATATGAAACATGACAAATTAATAATCAAGGCTTCTAAAATAAAAGAGAAGAGAATAGAACAAGCAAACCAAATCTCTTTGAGAAAGTTGAACTCTACTCTTCCAAATTGAAGCATACACCACTTAATTGAGCATCCAAATGATTTGAAATTGAAATATTCACTCAATTAACTCTCTTACAATATTTAATCTCACAAATATCTAAAAATAAAAAAAAGGAAAAACTATTTACAAAGGATAATTTACTCTACAATTCTCTCTCTAAAATTCCTATCTCTAAGCTCTTTCTTATCTAAACTAAAAATTACAAAATAAAAATAAAAAAGGATAGTGGATGAATTCATAATGGACAATTAAATAATAAAAGAGATTTGCTAAAAATACAAATCCTAAAATTATAAAATTATACATTATAACTCATCCAAAGAAATAAATTCAAGATCATTACTTTATATTGAGATAATTGCTAAAAATGCAAAATCTCAACATAAAGGAATGTGTTAGAATTTACCTCCCATAAGGGATGAATTTCACTACATCAATCTATTATGAATAATTGCTAAAAATGCAAAAATTCATAATAAAGGGGTGGGGTGAAATTCATCCTAGAGATAATTTTCACTACACACCTCTATATTGAGGTATTTGCTAAAAATGCAAATACTCAACATAGAGGGGTGAAGAGAATTTTATCACACTAAGCTTAAAACTAATTTTGAGATCCCTTGCAAATGGGTCTTCCTCTTCAATTTATATAAGGCATGGAGCATGAGGATTAATTTGGGTAATTGATTTAAGTGTGCATGGAGTTCGAGGTGATAAAATATTATTTGTTATTGAGGGTAATGTGGGTTGTGCATGTGGGAGATGTGTTGGGGGTATTATGGGGAAAATGGGTTTTAAATTGATTTTTGACATGTGGGGACATTTGTTGACTTGGTGTTATTTGGCAAATGGCAGGTGGTACAAATCGTTTTTGGTTTTGGAATGGAAGATGGGTTTTGGTTTTCAAAGTGGGTGAAATCGGGTTCGGAGATGTCGGGTCGCATCCAGACGGAGTAAGCCTGGCCTGGAGCTGGGCGAGGGAGGTGGCGCCGCCGGTGGCCGTTGGTTTTGGCCGGGGGTTTGGGCGGGGTAGGGGTAGTCGCGACCGGAGTAGGGGATTGGAGCTGGGGGTTTGCCGAAACAGACCCGCTTGGGTCGCGGGTCTCCGACGACGGCAGGGGTCGGAAGAAGTGAGATGGCGTCGCTGAAGCAGATCGCCGGGTTTAGTCTCGGCCGGAGGGAGGAGTCAGTTGGGTTTGAGATGAGAGAGAAGATGTGGGGAAAATGGTGGGTATAGGTTTTGATAGCTATGGTGGTTGTGTAAATGGAGGTAGAAAGGAGAGAGAAGATTGATTGTTGGGAAGAAGAAGGGGGTGAGGGTGATAGAGTGTGTGTGGGTATATGGGATAAGGGTGAGGGTGAGGGGCTGTTTTGGTGTGGTGAGGGTGTATGATAGGTTAGTGTGGGTGTAGGGTGTAGGGTGTATGGGAATGTGTGTGTGTGAGGTGTAGGATAGGGTGTAGGTGATTGGGTTAGGTAGCATGTTTTTGTGTGTGTGTTTAATTTGTCCCTAACTAAAATAATGAAAAGACTCAACTAACAAAATAAAAATAAAAAATAAAATCTACAAAAACAAAAAGAACTAAATAAATAAATTCTTAACTCTAAAAATAAAAAGATATAAAATTAAAAAATTAAAAACCTATTAAACTTAAAAACAAAAATCCTAAAAAAAAGTAAAATCTAATAACATTAAATTCCTAAAAACTAATCCTAATAAAATAAAATAAAACTAAAAGTTAATAAAAATCAAAATAAAATTATTCTAATAAAAATAAAATAGAAAAATAAACCTAGAAAATATTAAATAAATCTAAAATAAATCTTAAAAATAAAAAAGACTCAAACTAAAAATTTTAAAAATAATAAAAAGACACAAACTAAACACACACGAGTTTCGGGGTAGGTTTAGGCTAGGTTTGGGATAGGCTAAGACACGGGATAAGGGTATATAGCTCCATAAAATGCGCAATTGTCTTGATTTAAGCGTTTGAACTCTGCAATGCACATTAAGCCTGCATATAAACATTTAAGCACATAAGACTCATATTGTCGAGAATTAACTACTAAAGTACATCTATTTGTGGTATAAATTGTACAGTTTTGGGTGCTTATCAATGTGTAATCATTTGATTTTGTAAATCATGCCTTGATTAAAATACGAAGTTGCTTGAAATAATTTGATAAGAATTTTGATCTTTATATGTTGAATTGAATATGTTATTGATTAAAGGAAATTTGTTTGTCAGATCAAATTTATCATTTATGCCTAATAACTATCACATATTTTCATTTTAGAGTTTGCATATGTATATATGTGTGTGAATTTTGATTTTTATGCATTTGTCTCAAAATTGTGCTTTTAAAGTTAAAAAAAATGAATGATTTTACCTTTACATGCATTCATTCATACCATATTATTTTGGGAGTTTAGGTTTTAGTTTCATACTTAGTCTGTCTTGGATTTATGTCCCTGACTCTGCATACTGGTTAAAACCATATGTAGGGCTAAAATACAGCCATACGCAAGGCACGTATGCACAAAAGACTGCCCCACATGCACGGTTGCTGGCACTAGATAATAGGGCCATTTGTTTTTATGCTCATTTCAATTCAAAAATATCCCAGAGCCGAAACCCTAGGCAATTTCGCCCCGAGACTAGATTTTTATTAGTGATTGATCATTTAGAGTGGGATTTAGCATTAAATTTGGTGGTTATTCGTGTTCAAACCCTAGTTTTTAGATTTGATTGAGTCCAATAGTTTCTCTTATATAAGTCTTTGTTTGTTCTTGTTTATTAGTTTACACTTATTAGATTATATTTACATCTAAGTCATAGCTTTAGGTGTTTAATTTGAGATTTTGATTGATTTTTAGGGATTTTAGGATTCGTACACCTTTGATCTCTCATACACTCCTAAGATTCCTTCCTATTCTAGTTGTGCATTGTTGTCTAGATTATTTATATTATTGTAATTAGAGAAAAGACACATGTAAGAAATAGAGTTGTGTTACCTCGACATGCGAGTGGTATAGGTGAGAGTTCCTGTAGTAGAGGGTCGCCACCATGTTCATCTTATCGTAGGTAAGTCTTGAGAGCCTCTATACTTGTATTAGACCTCACTACGGATGTGTCTAGGATTAGGTTCACATGATATGGTTCCCCTATCCATGCGAGTTTTATTTCTTGTTATGTTAGATCTGAGATATATATTGACTTTTAACACCATGATCATTGCGAGGAGGGTTAGTTATTATTTTCGTGGATAGAGGGTTTTTGCAATTCATATATACTACAACCACATCAGTCTTCTAAAACCACTATAGTATGTAAGTTTTACGTGAATATTATGCGACACCCCGACTAATTAAATACCGGGTAGCTACTCCTTTATTAAACTAAATCAAAATGCCAAGTTGGCTCAGTTAATAACATCACTGTCGAAAACATTTTAAAAATTACTAACCACCTAGTATTTAAAAAGTATGTGCCAAATTTTAAGTTAAGTCTGATTAACATGCAAAAAGAATAATGAAGAGTAATAACACCATTCACCATAACGAAGTAAATAGAATAACCATCACATAATGTAAATAAAGTCTGGAGGAAAACTCCTCACTACAATACCACAAACTGAAATAACTAAACTGAATACTGAATCAATACATGCCAAAGTCTGAAAAACTGAAATGGGAAGATGTCTCTAATAGAAATGGGCAACATGCCCTACAACTGATAGATACTGAATCTGGAATCCAAATGATAGAAGCGTCTAAAAGCAAATCCCTGTAGCTTCCCCAAACAGCTACAGCTCGTCACCTGAATGAGTATCCTATGCATGGTGTCCTTGAGGCTGGGCACCTAAAATGGTTTTACAAAAAAAATATATTTGAAAGCAAATGGGTCAGAGCCCGAATGTGGAGATATTTTAAAAACCTGCAAGTGCTTTAAAAACATTTAAAACATAAAATGCAAAGTACATGTTAGGACGTGCACTCACATGAAATTCTCACCTCTCGTCTAACTGTGCACTCCTAACGTAAGTACCCATCTAAAACGACACTAACCACTAGCTACGTAACATCATATCTAGCTAGACTGTCATAGGTTCTACCCTTACTACTCGGTTCCCATTAACATTATAACGCTCGCAATTTAATAGGGGTTTAACGTAAACTCAGATGCTCAATATGCAATAAATTTCACTATCAACTAACTCGTTATGTTTTTCTCGAAACAATACCGTAATTATATTCACAACATTAACATGAAGGTTCCCATTTAATTAAGTGTATATTATTCACATCATAAATATACAATACAAGCACACCGAGAACTAAGCTGCGGTGCACACATACTCTGCTATCCATTCCGGTACATCACGTACATAAGGATCACATATTCCGAATCTCTCAGGAATAGTTCACAGATAACAACATCATAAATAATGGAGGCGAACACAGTCACATCACATGGGTCACGTACATACCTACGCTCTCACGATTAGCGAACTTATCAACATCCCAATAAGTCTTTCTATGACCTATGTTCATCAAGGTAACCAGTCTAAATCCAAGCAACACAAGGATTAGAGGGCCCTAAGCGAACGCAAAGCTCCCGTGATAGCAAGTATGGTAGGTATGTCATACACACAAATCATATACCAATACTAAGTAAACACGCATCTTAGTAATCACCGTAATTTAATTGTAGTACATATCGCATTCTCGTACCAACTTAATATATATATAACTTATCTAATCCCGGTTCACATTTATACGCGCCATAATTTATTCTTACGTCGTAGTAGGCACTCACGTCTCAGCTCATATTTTCCTTTAGGTTCAAACTACACTTCTAGGTTTGACTCCTCATTATATCCCAAACATCCCAAATATGCCAATTACTCATCAAGGGAAGGCTATCACTACCTATACACAAGGTTACGGGGCACTCGGGATCAAAACAGGCTAAAAAGCCTAAACTGACAACTCGTTCGAAGTCTCGTTCGAACGAGGCTGTTCGAACGAGAGTTCGTTCGAACGAACTGGGTCTTCTAACGAGATCTCATTCGAACGAAAACTTCGAACGAACATCACTCTCGTTAGAACCCAGACTGTCAACTCGTTAGAAGCTCGTTTGAACGAGCTCGTTCGAACGACCTGGGTAGGTCTTCTAACGAGTGGCCAGTTTCAAGCCCATAAATTCCTATCTCGTTTTTCACCATTTTTTACCCTCAAATCTCAACCAAAATTCGTCCAATTAATGTTTTAAGGTTTCCAATCATCCTAAAACATACTAAGGTCATACACTAACATCTTTTTAAGGAATTAACACATCCTAAACATCATCAAATCACAAGTCTCTACACTTTTCCCCAATTTTCAAGGATATGAACCCTAAAATTTTTAGATCCTTAATTTATCCCATTAAATCCATTTTTGTGTCTTACAAGATATATCAACATCAGATTAGTCCTCTAAATATGATTCTACATGCCATCCTTTCATCAAAATTTAGTATTCTACTTCCAAACTCATGGGTTTTTTTTTCAATATCTTCCAAGAATAAACATAAATTTGAATTATCTAACATGGAAGGAACATTCTCTGAAATTAAATGGAATTAAGTCACTTGCCTCGAGTGTCTCTGAATTTGGTGTTGATTTGGTAAAGCTTTTCTGCAGAATTCCCTTCTATCTCTCTCTCTCTCCAAGCTTATCTCCAATGGTGGCTAGGGTTTTCTTTGGGAAGTTTTGGAAACCTAATTTGATAACTCCCCTAGCTTATTGGGTCATTAAGGGTTGGTTAGTGGGTTTAGTGGGTCTATTCCCAATCAGATAAAGACTCCTAATTTTCGTCATTATTAATTCCCAAAAATACAATATTACCAAACTACCCTTATAAGGTGCCGGTATGGCCTAAAAATACCTCGGGACCCAAACTAAACCCCCGGCTAGTGTTTTCTGACTATCTCGACCCTTTCGAACGCGTTGGCGCACTCAAAACGACCATATGGTTAATAGAATTTAAATTCAGTTTTATAACTAAAATAATTATATCTTGACGCGACTGTCACACGCGTCCCAATAAAATGACCAAATTGCCGTATATCGATCTCACGACAAATTTCATAATTCAATATTCATATACAATCATATATGCACATATAATCAAATACCAACTCGCATCTCGCTAGTATTTTAATCCGGATTAATTCCCAATTAATTCTCATTTAATTAATTAATCCCAAAAATAAATATAGCCAAAAATACGGGGTATTACATATTCTTGTCACTGAGAATTCAAATGATTCAATCGACTGGTTTGTATAATAAATTACCACACATACAAATCAAATTTTTTTATCAAATTTATCTGCAAATTAAATTAGTTGTGCACACAAGATTTTTCAATTTCTAATTTTCAAACTAAGCATGCAATGAACACAAGTGATGAGAAAAGTTCTCCTGAAAAGGGAAAAACCATATATTCAACACTATGAAATGTTTTGAATGACAATCAACTTATAAAAACATAGAAAATCTAACTGAGGCACGTAGAGCCTTCAAAACCTTCAATAGAATACAACTTGATCTAGAGCCGTCCACGAGTAGTGGTCTACCCTCGGTATCCACCGATCAACCTTGACTTCTTTAGCAGTGAAAACCCGGGTTCACAATTCAGCAGTAGAGATTTCTCTCCACAAAGTTTATAAAATATAAACCTTCTTCGTGACTTGGTAAAGTGATATAAATTATGCCAAGGTGTTTGTAATGTTTATAAAGGTGTTTGATCACAAAAAATACTCAAAATAGATGTTTTTTTTTATGAAAAGAGTTGTTAAGAAGTTTAATCATGTTCATCCTATTTATAAAAAGGTTGGTTAAAATAGGATAAGCATGAAAGATTTGGATTAGATTTTAATAAAAAGCAAATTCTCGCCCGATCGTTCGAATGAACATGTACCTCATTCGAGCTAAACCCGTGACCTCATTATAATGGGCTCGAATGACTTCTTTGAACGACGTTCTAGAGAACGGATAAAAAAGCTTCATTCGAAGTTAAACTGGTCTCATTCGAACGATGGTCAATCTCATTCGAATGACTGCAAATATGGTTTGAATGCGGCATCGAATTTAAAAAAATCTATAAAAATTTAAACGCCTTTTAAAAAAAATCTAACCTCTTACAAAATTCTTAAACCCCATAAATAATAAAAAACCACTTGACCAATTAAAACCATAACTTCTTCCAAGGATGTTGAGACAAACAGTTCTTACAACTTTTAAATGTCTTCAAATTTGTCCTCGAGTCCCGAAAATTCATGTAGGGGAAGTGTTTGTGTAACTGGATACGCCAAAAATAAAAATAAAATATGAGAAATTATAAAAATTTCTCTTATAAATATCCTTCTTTTGTTATTCCATTACAAAACAAAAATTTTATCCTACTTAAAACACTAACTACCCTCCCAAATCAAGAAACGAAAAGTAATATTTTCATGGAATGGATCTTCCTTTGGCTAGATTTTTCTTATTCTTGTGTGGGTCCAAATGATCATCATATAGACAGAACATCCTACACACATGAGACAAACAAAATACCATAAAACTCCCCCTCAATTTGCTTTCCCCCTTTTGTCCGTAATAAACAAAGGAGTAGAAACTAAACAGGAATAATAAGCATCATATGAAGAAAGCAAGATATCACCACAAGAATAATCAAGAACGTACAACTAATGATAATCTCAAAAGGCAATTATTTCAACCAACTATTTTAAAAAAAAATTATATTTTCAAGTATAAAGTATAAAGTGTACAAATACAAAACACAATGGAATAAGACTAAAATATCCGAACCGTGTATGCGGAATGAACTTATATGAACCTTTTTCATAGGTAAATAAGCATAAACATTCATAACAAGTGTGCACGAAGTCATGAGGTACTCCTAACGAAAGAACTCAAAATCTACCTTAGGTGTAAAGATTTGGAACTCATATGAAATTGACTCAACTTAATCATCATGTCAAGAACATCAATAATTTCCACACCAATAACGCAAAACTATAATGTTTTTCAATAAGTCCATTGTGTAAACCCATTGATTTTCGACTTCAACTCCATCAAAATTTCTCATAAATAAGAATTCACTCTCAATTATTTTGAAGAGATCATAGTGCCCATAGATAGTGAAACATTAATGAATCTAAAAAAAATTGGCCTGACACTTCTATTTTATGATCCTTTAATATTTTTACGCTTTTTTATGCAAATGGCGGCTTTTAACGCAAAGAATATTTTAATCCTTCGTAGCCCATTTCCATTGATTAACATATAACAACATTTTTTGAAAAAACAAAGGAAATCTGGACAATAGTTCTTACATGCACAACTTATCTCTTTTTACATTTGGCTCTTTGCTAAGAAAAATTGAGATGATAACAACGTAGTCAATAAATAACAAGTAAGTACAATGTTCATAAAGCTCGTGCAGATGGGAAACAAAAGGAGACAGGGAGTCTAACATGTAGATAATAGTCATCAAAGATCAACGTAATGATATCCACACATTATTAAGCACACTATCGAAAAAAAGTCATGTCTTAAAACGCTATGAAAAAGTCACGTGAAGGGATGGAATGACGGGATGATCCGCAAATCTTAAGCATTTATCCATATACGGTGAAAATCGAAAATACAAAAATCATTTTTTCTTTTTCAAAAATTATATCAAAATAAAATCTTTTCACTTTTTCTTCTTTTTCTTAAAAATCGAAAATCTTTTTGTATTTTTCAAAAAAATTCCAGAAAAACAAAACTCTTGTTGGATTTTTCGAAATAAATATATCAAAAAGAAAACATATCAATATACAATGATAATACGATGATAAAACAATCTAGCAATAGAAATATAAGGTATGATCATGAGAATCACCCTATTCTAGAAATAAGTCTCAACCTCAATCATTAGGTCTAGAGGAGTTCCCAAAAAGAGAAGCCATCTTATGAAATTCCTCCATCCGGTTAAGGTACTTCAAATCATTTCTAAACTCCTCATACCTGGGGATGTTAAGGTTCTAATCATTTCTAAGTGGTATAAGGAGTTTTGGAATAGGGTGAGAGTTTGTACTTATCCAGTTAAGATCCAATTAATTATGAGGGAGTCGATGAGGATCCCATGTTCGCTCTATCATTCCTGGATCAGGTCAACTTTGAAGAATACCATGGGCTAATCAATGAACCTTGGTCTCTTACTGGATCATCTGCCACTGAAGACCTTATGCTCGTCATGTGAGAAAAACTGAGTGATCTTCTTCCCTCTTCTACTCAATCCCTATAAACATTTTCCTTTTTATCTTATCTAAACACTTTATTCATTCGATTTTTTAATATTTTTGGGAAAACTTTTGTATCACTTATTTTGATTTGAATGAATGAATGAATGATTATTTTTTCTATTATGCTTATATAAATGAATTTTCTTTTCATGAATGCGATTAACCATTTAAATGATCAATATAATAAGTAACCCTATATTAGTGATTAGGATGAGGTGTTCGGTTAATCGTCCATCACCATGTCATAACTAGGCAAATTTTTAAAGGGTGGCTAGACTAAGATGTTCAAAATTAACTGACCATCAGCAGGCCATAACCAAATAAGTGATTAGGCTGAGGTGTTATGTGTTAACTGGTCGTCAGTAAGCCATAACCCAATAAGTGACTAGGCTGAGGTGTTTAGTGATAGTCGATCCTCAGTAATCCATAACTCAATAAGTGAATAGGCTGGGGTGTTCGATGATAACCGACCATTAGTAAGTCATAACTTAATAAATTCATAAAGGATGGATAAACTGAGGTGTTCGTTTCTAACCGTACGTTAGTAAGCCAAAATTGATCTTCAGTTGATTGACTTTATGACCAGAGACCTAATGAAAGACTATGTTCATATATGCCCTGTAAATAAAATCAACTGAGTGATCGAGTATTTCCTTATTGACTCAAAGTGTTTGCATGTTCACTCCTTGTGCGTCAGATCGCACCGATCATATGTATTAGACCTGACAGGGTCAACTAATTAGCTCGATGATCAATTAAACTTTTTCCAAGACTTATGAATCCAAAAAATGTGTTTAAGATCTTATCCTATGTTTATATTTTTAGGAATTATGAGTCTGAAGTGAAGCGTCTAGGATAAGATCTGGTGTTTAGCCTTCATCCAACCATTTTTTTGGTGTTTACTATTTAACTAAATATTTATTGAATAATTTAGGTGGGAAAATATAGTAACATAATCTTAAAAGGAAACATGCATCTTATTAAATTGGTAGTTTCAATGTTGTGCATTGATGAACACTGCTAAAATAATAGGAACACATGCAATTACATAGTTGAACAAAGAGATACACAAAGTGTTGAATAGTATTTCTACTTCCTGGCCATTCACTAATAGAGGATCTTCATATTCTCTACATTCTATGGGTGTGAGACTGTTTGGACTTCATAGTCTTTCTGTTGTTATGTCCATGTTTCGACGATAAGAGTAATGACATAGGGGCCTTTCCAGTTGTCTATTAACTTCTTGTGTCTGAGGTCTTTTATTAATTTCATTGCCTTCTAGAGCACGAGATTACTCACAATAAATGTTCAATTCTTACCTCATCGATTGTAATACTGGGCGATCTTATGTTGTCAGACGACCATTCATATCTCTACTTTCTCCCTCTTCTCTTCTATGATGTCCAAACTAGCCTTCATGAGTTTATCATTTTCTTCTCGTTTCAAGTAGTTTACTTAAGACTGAGCATCTTAAGCTCAACTAGTACAATTGCTTCTAACCATAAGCTTAGAATGAATGGAATTACTTCAGTGGGCCCCAAGTTATTGTTATGTATTCCCATATCATTTAAATTGACCATTCGACCCACGATCACTTTGAATCCTTTAGTCTGTGCAGTATCGTGTGGTAGGTGACTTCTATCTATTTGTTACACCTAAGGAGTCTAAAAGAAAAATGAAGTTCTTAATTCCAAACTATAGACACCCCAATCCTTAATAGCGCATCATTTTCATAACCCACCGATGTAGACACCCCAATCCTTAATGGCGCATCATTTTCATAACCCACTAGCCTCTTAAAATCACAGAAGGCAATTTCTTAAAAATCCTGACTTTAGTGAAATGAATACCTTAAACCTTTGGTGATCGTAAGAGAACTACAATAAATATGAAAAATTTGGCCCACCATGGACTTAACCAACTTTACAATGTACCCTATATATCCAAACACTTTTATCAATTCCACTAATGCCTATATGTGCCTCACATCAAATGAAGAAGCTAAGGGTAGTCCCGATTGAGACGATTTACACTAAATATCATTCCATAGACATTTGGATCTACAAAACTTCATAAGTTTGTACAGTGTTACATAAAAGGTTTAGATATTTGAAATATCTTTCCAACAGTGAAATCCACATGTCAATCGAAGCTTTCATTAAAGCCCTAGGGTACCTTGACTCAATAAATTCACACTACATACTATTGTATGGATTTTTCGACATATCGAGTTTCATAATTTGGGTAAATTGAGAACCATAGATAGGTAGATCTTTGAATTACCTTTACAACGATAATATCCATGCGTCAATTGGAATTACGAGTCAAAAGTTGTAGCAAAATAAAAAATTATGACAAAGCGCGAACTGAAGCTGGTTTTTTAACCTCATGATTAATGGACTTTTTGACCGTGTGGTTAATCTATCAATTATACGGATAATCTAATTTTTCCACTTTTCTCATACAAATCACTCAAAATAGAAAAATAACCACACGGTTAACCAATTGACCGTACGATTATTCAAATATAATCGTACAATTGATTAATTTTTATAGTTGTCCTTAAAAATCTTATCCAAAAGACAGATGTACCTAAAATAACAACCACGCCGATGATCCATTTATCAAACAGTTAATCAAAATGGGTATTTATCACTACCAGATTGGTTCATCCCTACGCGTGTTCCTACTAAAGTTGATCCACCCTACATGTGTACTTTTGATTAATCATATAGTTAATCATCCCATTAATTTCATCAGTCCCTATAAAAAGGTCCTCCATAAACATAGAAAATAAGCCCAAACCCAACATTGATTTGGTTTTATAATTTTCTTCAACCCTAAGCATCTCTGAATCTCGACATCCGTCAAAAATCTCGAGTGAAATATCAACGTTTCAAAAAAAATTGCTTCATCCCAAATACAAAGTCAAACCTCTATCTGAACCCCACAAAAGTCGTCCCTTCTAAACGAAGCTGATACTCCCTCGTCAAAAAATTAGCTCACGCTAAAAGGGTAAAGAAAATCTACAAAAATTTAGGGACAATATCATAAATAAAAAGCGTGATATATAAATGTCCATATCTGTCTAGACTATCTAAACCAAGCCCTTATTAAGGGACCGGGTATGCACTTTACAACATTTATATTTTAAATACTGGTTTATACCTTCACCTTTGTCTGTTGATCTAAATAAACATACGCATATGTTAACCAAAAGTAAAACACGAAAACATACTTTTCAAAACCGTTCTCACGAAAGTGTCCATGAATTGAGTCATTCTTAAACTTTGTTAAAACAAAAGCCTAAATCCAAATACTCTTCACCACTTCTCTGAGCAAACATTCCCATCTCAATGGAGGCACCCCTGAATATGTGTTTTCCTCAAATACTTATCAAACTCTTTTCTTTAGTTACGTATTTTTAACATATTAATATGCACTCCAACTCATAACAGAAATGTTATATAAGAAATTAGCTCCATAAATTCAATAATATTGTATATTGTATACCCAGTATCCCGTTTCCTCTACCCATAAATATTCTCGTTAGCTAGAACTACATTGGTTTTTATCCCAATACCCTTTTAATACATAGGTGAAATATCAAGCTATACTTGGGACTGTATCCTTATAATACGTCTCGTGGTTTATTATCTTCAAAGATGCCTCTATCTCTAATACACTCTCAAGCCCTGTATCTTGCGGGTGTTATACAAGATATCTAACGCATCCATTCACCTTTTAAGGCGAGTCATCATACTGGCACATACACCATTTTGGAACACATTCCATGCAATAGAGTACACAACGAACTACTTAGACTTTAATCTCGGGTATCTTTGGGTACGTAAGCGCAATACTAAGGCTTCCCTAGTGAGCACAAAAATCCTTAATATATCTTTAAATATGTTTTGTTCAATTAATGCTTTCATCTCCCATTTTTATGGGACATAAACTTAATATGTAAAATATGTGTCATTGGGTGTTTACGCCCTATACAAAAAAATACCACGACTTGGCACACCATATATGAAAGTGTAACAATAAGTAGGGATCAAATCCACACGGAGTGGTATTTAGGATTAAATTGATCTAGTACTTCGAAAAAGGGGGGAAACATAAAAGATGATGATGGTTGCTAAGAATTAAAACTATAAAATAAGTAAACTATATTAAATGGAAAAAACAATATTAGTATCTTTAGACACCCCATTATGTTACCCCTTAAACTCACCTTAGGTCCCTAACACCTCCCTTCATCACTACAAACCCAGGTCATACCTCGAGTACTGAGCTAGATTCCATCGGGCACTCCCAGGCTCCGTTTGACCAAAAGTCAAAGTCTTCAGCTGGATCAAGACTGGATGAATCTTCGAAGGGCCCTGAATCCCCCTTCCAAAGATCCATCCTGTGCGCGATTCGGACTTACCATGCTAACGAACGACCCATTTTCCACCAAAACCTGATTAGGAGGTCATCGGACGCTCCTAGTCTCCGTTTGACCAAAGTTAACTCTTCATCTCAACCGAGACTAAATGAATCTTCAAAGTTAACTGAAACCCCTTTCCAACGGTCCATCTCGTGTGCGATTCTGACTTACGGTACGGACGAACGATCTGTTTTACTCCGAGAGGTTACCAAATGCTTCCACGTCCCGATTGACCAAAGTCAGCTCCCTGAACCGGGTCAAACTCTTTGTAATGTCAAAATATATCTCCTAAAATTTCCAAGGGTCCGCCCCATGCGCGATTCAGACTTACCATGCGGGCGAACAATCTATTTGCGTCCGATGATTTCCCGTCCAATGGACCGACGAGCGCTTTCAAGCCACATTTGACCCAAAGTCAACTCACGAACTCGGGATCGGTCTAAAGGACTTTCGAAGGTTTCTTAATTATATTTACAATGGTCTACCCCATGCACGATTCAGATCAACGGTTTGCACTCTACAGTCGATTTTCTGAAAAGGCCAAAAAAATACTACCAAACGGCAGGTACCAGACCCTGCCTATCGGTAGTGTCCCTAAACACACCTACCGATTCGCAGGAACAGGGCTATGCCGATTGGAAATTCCCTGGGCCTATAAAAAGGACGCCATGCCCTCATTTCAAGAGGAGCCCAGATCTGAAACATATCACTCTCAGCAAATCCAGAAAACCTCTCTCGAAGTCAGCGTGATTTCCACATCGAAAACCCTTTTTAACCTTCACTTTTCATCATCCTTTTCGTCAAACTTGGTGAATTTACTACCCTCCATCATCATCCAAGTGTAAGGGTAGCTCTCCAACAATTCAAGATCAAGATCTTCAAGAAGGTCCAATTTTCTCAATTCTCTCCTTAAATTCCCGTAAATTCGTATTAACTTGTTTTATTACTTAGCTCTTTTATTCGCTCATCTCACATATCCTAATATACTTTTTATTTAGTATTATTGCACATCTCTTATTTTCATATAAATAAAAAACCCAAAAAAAAGAAAAAGAGGGTTTTTTCATAAATTCCAAACGGGAATTCTCACATTTTTCTTACACTTCTCTCGCAACTAAATCACTTTTTCCACACACACACACACACAAATAAGAGAATCCCCCAATTGGATTTATGGGATAAACCCCACCCCTATTTTTGCATGCGAATTACGTGGACTTTGATGCCTCTATAGGCTACGTATGCATCTCGGCGTAAAACTCGAGACTCGAGTCCTATTCTTACTTTTTCTTTCTCATTTCCTATTTTCTCTAAGTTCAATTCTCTTAGATTTTATATATTTACCTATATATATATATAATAATGCTCCTGTGCGGACTAGTCCGCATTTTAAGAATGCGGACCGGACATGTGTCCCCTAACGGTGCGCTTAGAAATTATCGCCTAAATTATAGTCACACTCTCTCTCTTTTCTGGGCTCACCGCCAGGTGACACATGTTCGGTCCGCATTCTTAAAATGCGGACTAGTCCGCACAAGGGCAGGATTGTATATATATATATTTGTTTTTAGTGGCGTATTGTTCCATATGTGTTATTGTTCCATTATAACGATCAATGCAAGGATAATAGCATAAATCCTATTTTCTAATATTATATTTAGGAACATTCCTATGGATGACTCGCTTTATCTCTTCCATGATACAAGTCGAGGATTCCTATCTCCACTATATATACACATGCACACATATCAGGGGGAAAATAAAGGAAAATATCAAAAATCCATGAGAGACCGTAAGGGCGGAATGGGTGCCTAAAACCTTCCCATTTCGTAACTTAGCCTCCGAACCCTTTTCGGATCATTTTGGTTTCGTATGCATCAATATGTCTTTTGATGCTATCCTTCGGGATAAGTCCCTTTCTTTTGTCTATTTTGAGTAAAATAGACTGGCGACTCCATCTCTTTACATTTTTCACCTCATTAATGACGTCGGCCGAAGCGCTCCTGAGAGGGACGCACGGGACTTAGGATCCTCACGCTCCCGCGCGCCGCGAGGATCGGGGATGACCACAGTGGCGACTCCGCTGGGGATTTTCATTTTGAGGGCTAGACTCTATTTACATGGGTGTTATGTTTGTTTATATTTCCCCCCATTTTTGCATGTTCCCCGTTTCCATGTGTCCCCCATACTTATGCTTCTATTCACACACTTGTAGCAAATTCTCCATGTACACTTCGCACCACGTGCACCTAGGATCACATATATACTCATGTTGCACGCATCACCCATACTTGGTGTACCATTGGTACTCGTACTTTGCTCCCTGTTTGGCATGATAAAAAAAAGGCATTCTCACCATAAGATACTAATAAAAGAATCATGCATGATTCACAAAACATCACCAAAGAGCATTGTTATTGACCAAATTCTACCCAGTAACTGGAGGGTCACTTCGTGATGGGCGCTGGTCCAGCAGGGCATAGTTAGCCTAAGTGATATGACTCTCACCTTCCATTGACCAAGTACCTTAGACGTATATCGAATGGTTCCCCCGCATCGTATCGCTTGACTGAAGTCATTATGGGAGGTATATTGTAGGGAACTCATTGACGTATGCCGAGTATATCGAATTCGCTCTCACACATACCATCCCCATGAGGTATATGGTGAGGCAATTCACGTACACTCAGGTCTATCAAATGGCTTGTCCACGGTACCAATTGCTCACAAGAGCAAGACGTATATCGTAGAAGTCACGCCAAAGGGGTGAACCCTTTTCGATTCACCCAACCAACTGCATACCTAGATATAGGTGTCAAGCCTAGGACACACATATAAGATTGCCGGTTTCAACCCAAAACTCTGTCGAAATTCCGAGTCGGCCTATCACCTGAATTTTTACGCATTTTTAAAATGGGACCCTATTCGTGAGCCTGGTCACAACTCCAGCTATAGCGTTGCATATATTACAAACCCAATTTTTACAGGCTCGGGTCCCGTTCGGCATTTCATTTTGCATTTAGGAGGATTTAATACAAGTGAGAACATAATAATTATTATAATCATGCTGAGACCGTCTCCCAAAAAAGAATATTTCTCCCCTATTTATCAAAAATCCAAAAACATTTCTCCCCTCTTTATCAAAAGCCAAAAATATTTTGTCTTCTAATAAAAAAAATGTCAAAAATGCTTTCACCCCTTTTTCTAAAAAAAAATAAATCCCATTTTGCGCCTTCTCAGGTCTATCGCAAACCCTTGGCATGGCTCCTTATTGGCTTCGGTCTTCAGTCAATTCACCTCGGAGTTCCATCCGTTCCCCTGTTACTTCTTCCGAGTACGGAATCCATCCACCTTCCATGGAGAACACAGATCAAGTACCCGTTGTGCAGCCGGATCTGACGGCAGTCCTAGCTTAGCTTGTGTCCAAGATTGATAACCTCCAGACTGAGGTCTGAGAGATGCAACGAAACCAGGGTTCTGTTCCTCAAGAGCCCGAGGCCCTATTCCCTCATGCTATGGATCCACCCGAGCCTATCTGAGTTTCGGAAGAGTATCATAACGCTCCATGCACCCCTCCTTCTAATGGGCCACCGCCTGCCCAGCTACCGATGCCGAACCTTGCCCAGCATGAGTCCAACTTGCCTATGATCATTGATCCGAAGGAAGAGGAGTTGAATAAGGTCAAAGAGGACCTCAAGATTCTCACCAAGAAGTTTGACCAAGTCAGAATCTTAAGGAATTACATGGACTACACCCACATGTCTCCTTATCCTAAAGCAAGGTTACCCGAGAAGTTCAAGATGCCAAATATCGAGAAATTCGAAGGAAGTGGACCCCTGATTGTTCATCTCCGCAGCTATCACCGTTCCATGAATCTACTAGGGGATTCTGAAGAAGTGATGGCCCAATTATTTTGGCAAATGCTGAAGGATAGCGCCCTACGATGGTTTTTATATCTCAAATAGTCCAGAATTCATAGTTGGAAGGATGTAGCTCAAGAATTCATGTCATAGTACAAATACAATGAAGAGCTTGAGGTCACCCGTCGTGATTTAGAGCCGCTCAAACAGAACTATGTAGAATCAGTTAGCAACTTCATATCCCAATGGAAGGAAAAAGCAGCAACTATGACCAATCGGCTATCCAAGCAAGAACAAGTCAGCATCATGAAGAAGAACTTCTTACCCCATGTCCGAGCTACAATGGGAGGATAATACTATCCCCACTTCCGAGCTCTCAGAGAAGTAGGAATAGAAATCGAGGAAGGTCTTGCTAAAACAGACGTCGAACCAAAGAAGGTGTCCAGACAATTCACCCCCAGGAAATATGATATGCCTGCCAGTGCTACAGTCTGAACCATTAATAACATCTCTCAACCAACCCCATCATAGGCACCAAAAAATCATCTTGTCCCAATTTGAAAAGAATACACCGATCTCCATGCTCCCCTCTCCAAAGTTTATCAAGCCCTATTAAGCCAAAACCTTATCAAACCCTTGGATCCCCATCCATTGCCAAATCCACTCTCAAGAAACTTCAAGGCGGATGCCCATTGCGCCTTTCACCAAATTGCTGACCATACCACTGACCAATGCTTTCACCTTCGAAACGTAATCTAAGGTCTAATTGACCGGGTTACCATTGCCCCACCATCCAATCCTAAGCCAAACACTACTCACAACCCACTACCAAATCATGCCAATGCCATCTTTCTAGAAGAGAACCCAGAATTTGATCCCTCAATTTAAATCACACCCATATAATCTCCTAAACCTCTCCAAATTTGCCCATATTTCCTCCTACACCCTATTAGCCTCATTTATCAGGCACTGTCACTCCTTTCCAGAGTGTGCATCTCTGTCCATATTCGTTCTAAAAATGGAAGCATGGAATTTTCAGAAGTGTTAAACCAACTCCTAGAGTTCGGGCTGAAATTTCCCCCACAGATGGTCATTAATTGCCAAAGATTCAGTACACTATTCTTGGAAGCAAGGAAATGGGCTCAAAAGTCAGACAGTTGGGTAATACCGATCGATGAAGTCATCTTAGATGATGTTGTCTAGGTTATGGCAGAGATATTCAGGAAAACCAACGATATTTACAGTATGATCGAGTTACTTGATGCTTTAAATCTACAAGGGAACCTGTTCCCTTCGCCCTTATATATCCCCACCGATTGGCAAGACCTATATGAAGAAGCCATTGAAGTTGTGGAATGCATTGACTTTACATGGAAATATAGAATTTTTGCCATTAGATGGGGGGAAGAGTTTGAAGATTCAAATAAAGAGAAAGCTTTAGAGAAAACTGGCTCGATAGCTGATATGTATGGGATGATATCATTTGAAGAATTCCTCGGAGAAATAAACAAGGTGGCAGAGCAACTCGAGGTTGACGAGGAAATAGGATTCATGTACTTCCCTTCTTCAGTAAATCATATGACCAGATCATGGAGGCATTACCAGATTCTAAGCTCACTACAAGCAAATGACAAAGGGAGGGGCGCTGAAAACCTTCCTATGTCAGAGATGACCCTCGAGGAGAGCAAGATCCTCGATCAACTAAAGAAAACTCAAGCTAACATCACTCTATGGGGTCTTTTCATGTCTTCCCAGCTACACATAAATGCTTTAATCAAGTTGGTCACCACACTAGAAGAAGCAGTAAATTTGGTCAGATCCTTGACCTCTACCCGAATGCTATCCTTTTCCGAAGAAGAAATCCCCAAGATTGGGCCAAACCACAATCATGCACTCAACATCTCCATTAAAGTTATGGGTAAGGTCGTACCACTCTCTCTTATCGATAATGGATTTGCCTTGAATTTCTGCCCACTGAGAACCTTCAAATATTTACAACGGAAAGAAAGCAACCTCACTTCAACCTCCGCTGCTGTACGTGCCTACAATAATACCCGTTGGGAGGTGATAGGGTTCATAAAGCTTGTAATAGGGGCTGGCCCTATAAACCCTATCGTCGAATTCGAAGTTATTGACATCCGAGCTTATTTTAATCTATTGCTAGGACGACCTTGGCTTCATAGTATCAAGGGTGTGTCTTCCTCGCTCCATCAAAAATTAAAGTTCTTCACCAATGTACGGGTCATCACCATTTTGGGCGACGATGATAATACCGAGGGTACAAGTACCAACAGTCCATGTCTTGATATACAACATAGGTCAAATGATATGCTCCTATCAGGACTCCGAGTTGAACCACTTCTACTCCCGGCAGGGGACGACTTCAAAGAAAGGGTTTGTCTAGAATACGATCCTCATGGCAACATCAATGTGATTAAAATGTTCAGAAACATGCACTTCATGCCCGGACTGGGTCTAAGATAAATACAACAAGGGATACTTGAGCCGATTGAACTAAAGAAAGCTTTCCCTCCTTGTGGTTTGGGGTATCAATCGTCAGAATAAGAGCTCAGAATGATCTGTCAGTCTCGACCAAAGAGAGGACTAGACTACATCCAGACTATCCAGGTGACTACTTGAATGGATGATTCATCAAAGATGGGGAATACTTCCCCTTTTATGGCTTTCCAGAACCATGGTATGACCATACAGACAAGAAGATGAAGCCTAGAATGGAGATCTTTTTCCAAGACATCTACCCATGGGCCGAGAGTTCCCAACACCATATACAACCGCTCATCAAAGATACTGAAGTGACTGAGGAAAGTAACTCTGAAAATTCTTTCAACTTATAGACACTGGGGCTAACACTCTGTATGGTTCACTCAGGCACTACATCACCAGATCAATCCCAACTAATTAAAGATGTTGATACACCTCTCCTCAACTGGCATGCTGCGCCAGTTCTACCTGTTAAAATCTCCCCTAATCCCAATATTTACCCTATTTCTTCTTCCATTGTCTATCCTTGCTCAAATGTAATTGAGTCCTCCTTTGATGAGGTTCTCAGTGTTGTTTTTCGTATTAATGAAATAAACGAAGATTTTGAGTATCTTGTTGTGCCTTACATTAACTGTTTGGATTCTAATCAAACTTTTGATGATGATGATTTTGCAATTGAAAAATTCTTAACTGATCCAAATAAGGTTAATAATAAACAACATAGCCGCATTCAAGTTAATGAAGAAGAGACTGTTATTGTTAACCTCGGTTCTGGTAGCCAACAACGCGAGATTAGGATAGGGGCTACCCTTGATGAGCATGAGCGTGTACAGCTCGAAGAATTGCTAAAGGAATTCATAGATGTCTTCGCATAGTCCTATGACGATATGACTGGCATTGATCCTGAAATAGCTTAGCACGAGATTCCCACTCTCCCAGATTACAAGTCGATCAAACAAAAGTTGAGAAAGCTCTGCATCGAATGGTCTCTCAAAGTTAAAGAAGAGGTGGTCAAACAGTTAACGTGGGCTTCATTCGTGTGATCGAATATCCCACATGGCTAGCCAACATAGTGCCTGTGCCGAAATCAGGAGGGAAGGTTCGGATGTATGTAGGCTACCGGGACTTGAACAAAACCTCTTCAAAGGATGATTATTTGCTATTTAATATTGACTGGATCGTGGACAACACATCCAGTCATGCTCTAAAGTCTTTCGTCGACGGGTTTTCTGGATACAACCAAATCAAGATGCACCCAAACCACCAAGAAAAAACTGCATTCATCACCCCATGGGGAACCTTTTGTTATACTGTCATGCCATTTGGTCTCAAGAAAGCTAGGGATACCTACCAGAGGGTCGCCATAACCATCCTGCATGATCTGATTCGTAAAGAAGTTGAGGTCTATGTGGATGATATGATTATCAAATCCAAGACTAGAGAAGGTCATGTTCCCTCTCTCCGAGAGTTCTTCGAACGACTACAACAGTATCAGATGAGACTCAATCAGCAGAAATGCATCTTCGACGTTACAAAGGGAAAACTCTTAGGATTTATTATCAGTGAGAAAGGGATAGAAGAAGATCCTGCCAAGGTGAAACCCATACATGAGATGCCACCTCCCCAAACAGAGAAAGAAGTCTGAGGTTTCCTTGAGAAATTGCAATACATCAGTCGGTTCATCTGTCAACTAACCTCCATCTGCGAACCTATCTTCAAACTCCTCTGAAAGGATTCAACTAAGGTTTGGAATGAGGCCTTCCAAGAAGCTTTTGACAGAATCAAACAATATCTGACCCAACCCCTGGTACTCATGTCACCACAACCTGGTCTCCCCTTGGTCCTATACCTAACCATAACCAACACTGTAGCTGGGGCTTTACTAGCCCAACACCTTGAAGATTCTCGCAAAAAAGAGCCATCTATTATGCCAGTCGTAAATTGGTCAGATACGAGGTCAACTACACTATTTAGAAAAGGCGTGTGTCGCACTTGTCTGGGTCACCCTAAAGTTGCGGCACTATATACTCGCCTTCCCCATCAAACTTGTATCCCGAATGGACTCCATCAAATACCTGATTGAGAAACCCATCTTGTCCAACTGAATGGACCAATTGTTGATGCTCCTAGACAAGTTTGATATCGTGTACGTCAAGCAGAAATCCATGAAAGGAAGATCCATCTCTGACTACCTCGCTGATTACCCCATGGATGAAGCCGATGTTTGGATCTCCAAATTCCTAGATGAAAACATCCTCTCCACTGCCCAGGACAATCTCCGATGGAAAATGTTCTTTGACGGCGCTGCTAACAAAAAGGGATATGGCATTGGGATACTTCTGATCGCCCCAGATGACTCCCACACTCCCATCTCCATCAAACTGGATTTCTCTTGTACCAACAACATGACTGAATACGAGGCATGCACGATAGGACTCAAAGTTACTCTCAAGAAAGGTATTCAATGCTTAGACGTATACAAGTATTCCGCCCTCATCATCGGTCAAGTGCTCAAAAAATAGAGAGTTAAGGATGAGAAGCTCTAACCCTTCCATGCCCACTTAGAAGAACTAGCCTCCCAATTCCAAGACATCACCTTCCACTACCTACCTCTAGCAAAGAATAACCTAGCCGACGCCCTTGCTACCTTAGCCTTCATGGTCGACATGCCCAAAGGAATCACAATGACCCCCTTCCTTGTTCAAAAGCAAGACAAACCAACCCACTGCTACCACATTGATCTCGTCACCACGGAACATCCCAATCTAGCTAATTATTGGTACTATGATATCTGGCACCTCCTCAATCATGGTAAGTATCCCGAGGGTTCCAACAAGAAAGATCGAGAAACCCTTAGAAGACTAGTTTCCCAGTACATCATCTGTCAGAAAGCACTACTTAAAAGGAACTTCGATGGAACTCATCTTCACTATATCGCAGGGGCTGACATTGAAAAGATAATGCAGAAGATCCATAGTGGCGAATGCGGACCCCACATGAACGGCCACATGCTTGCCAAGAATTTCATCCGACAAGGCTACTACTGGACCACCATGACCCAGGAATGCACCGGTTATGTCCGGAGATGCCTCAAATGCCAATAATTCTTTAATCTTCAGCATCTGCCTCCGCGTGAATTATACAACATGACTTCTCCCTAACCATTCTCCACCTGGGGTATCGACATCATAGAGAAAGTTACAACAAAGGCTTCCAACGGGCATGAGTTCATCCTAGTTTCCATTGATTACTTAACCAAATGGGTCGAAGCTGAGTCATACGCAGTGCTGAACGCCAAGAAAGTGGCCAAATTCATCAAGAAAAACATCATCTGCTGATATGGGGTCCTGCACGAGCTAGTATCAGATAACGGCTTGTAGTTCAAGGCAGAAGTCACAGAAGTGGTCAACAAGTATGGGATTTAGAGACACAAATATTCTCCCTACTGACCTCAAACCAACGGTGCAGCTGAAGCGGCCAACAAGAACCTCAAAGCCATCATCAGCAGGATGACCAAAAGCTGTCGAGATTGGGACGACTGTATCCCGTATGCCCTTTGGGGATACCTAACCTAAATTCAAACCTCCACTGGGGCTACCCCTTACTCTTCACTTTACGACATGGAAGTAGTCCTACCCGTGGAGCTGGAAATACCCTCGTTGCACGTCACGCATGAAAGCAAGGCCAGTGAAGAAGACTGGTGCCAAAGTCGTCTTGACGAGCTGACCCTCCTAGACGAAAGGAGATTAAAATTTTTGTACCACATACAAGGGTACCATCGCCGAATAGTGTAATCATTCAATAAAAGAGTCAAGAACCGCGGTGTCCGAGAAGGGGACCTAGCCCTCAAGGAAATAGTAGAACCCATCTGGGACCCTAAAGGGAAATTCACGCCCAATTGGAGTGGCCCATACCTTGTAAAGAAGATCATGTTCGATGTTTTCGCCATGCTCATTGACTTAGATGGGGAGGAGATGGTTTGCCCAGTCAATCTGGACCGTCTCAATAAATTTTAACCCTAGTCCGAAATCTCGACGCGCTACGACTTTTCTCATCTCCCTTCTATTTAAAAAAAAAATCTTCATCTCCCTCTACCCAGAAATACGTAAATATTTTTCAAAAACCCCAGAGGTACTGAGGCAACTCATACACTTTACATGAGCACGACCCTTTCTTTTTCATAAAATACTATTATTTTCTTATTTTCGTGAACAACAGTCCATTCTAACATATACTTGTAAAAAATGATTATGTAGGCCTTAGCGATCGGTATAGATAATTCAAAAACACAAAACTCATCAAAAGGCACAGCTGGATGATAAAAAACTTGTTTATTTCACTAATTATAAATTTCGGTACAGATTACATGAGAAAAAGAACGGATAAATCTCTTCCCCCTCACTTTCCTAAAAAGCCAAATTAAATCCCCACATTTATTCCCCATTATATATTCTCCAAGAGTCCTATCCACAGATACCAGAGGATCTCGCTCTGTCATCATCATCTGCATCCTGGGGTCTTCAAGCTCCCCATGCCTGAATAGAGTGTTGTAGACGCTCCATGGATCGATAGGCTCGAACCAGCTTCGAAAAAACCACAACACCTCCATTTATGGTATTAAATAAGACAAGCCAACTTTATCGAGTCTCCACTTCCAACATCTTGCTGACCACTCTCCTCCACAACCACTTCATATAATCCCCTGGGATATGCTAAACTCTCTCAACAGACTGAGAGGGACGGGTCTACGGACGCCGATTCTCCCATATATAGCCAAGAGGTATGTGCATACGCTCAGTCAAATCTTCTACCGGAAAGAAGTCTAGTTTCCGAGGTAGCACGACCTGCTGCCAGCCAAATTGACACAGAAGTCGCCAAGGTAAATAGAAATAGGTATTTCTGAGACCAACCAGCCGGACATACGAGTATTCTCCCAGCTCCAAAATAGGCAGCAACTGTCCCCACCAAGGCACTGACCAACACAGATTTAGAGCCCCGTGCTCCACAAACCAGTTCTCCCAACTCTTGGTGTCCAAGACAACGCTGATGAAATAGCGCAAAAAGAAGTTGGGTACAACCGGCAAAGGGTATTCTGAAGGATTCACCAGGCAGAGTCTCACAAACAACCACATGAACAATATCATGGGGCTACCGTTCAGGAAGTCAGAACGACCTTCTCGCTAGGCATCCAGTCCATTCAAAGTCTCTGTCAGTATCACTGCCACCGGATTGCGACGGTATGACATCCAGGAAATAATAGCTGCAAGTTGTGAGTCCACCAGCAGTTCCCCAGTCACTAATTGTAATTTTGATACAAAGCCCAGAACAATGACTCTAGCATACCCATCATCGCCAACCTCCTGCAAATGCGCGAACTGTAATACTGCCGAAAGGGAAATCATTCCCCCAGCAACTAATGGTCTGGCAGCCGAAGGCGAAATGCAAAAAAACCCGGCCAACAAATCCCTGGGAGAATGGGAAAACTCAGGAAGAGCTGCAGCAACATTGGGATTTATCCCCAGCATGGCAGAAAATTCCTCGTAGGTAGGACAAACTTTATCCAACCTAAAGTGGAATACATTGTCTTTGGGGTACCAAAATTGTATCGCCGCCATCAACATGTTCCACTCAATGGGACGGTTACGTCACAAAGAAACTCGACGCATACTGAAAGCATCGTAGTCGACGTTATAAGTGCACATCGCCTCCAAAGTCTCGAGGTAGTTAGAAAACTCAACACTATAAGGGAGAGCCATCTCACAAAATAAGCAAGTAAGAATGTGAAGGTGAGATGAAAACACTCCACCCTTACCCCTTTTTATACTTGAAAACCCTCACAAAAGACTCCTACCCCACAAAGTACAAGAGGCTAAAGAAGGCACTAATTAAAACTTTGAATTGATGGGACTTGACTTGACTGCCGATAGGCAGGACAAGGGCCTTGGCGATTGGCAACCCCCTAATTTTGGAAATTTTCCTTTTTCCTCTTTTGTCAAAATCAGAAGCCCAATAAAAAATAATTTGATATTCTCAACATAATTTCAAAAATCCTCTTCCACCCCTATATAATTTCTCATTTTTAAAACTTTCCTCCAAAATCCCAAAGATATCTATTTTTTACAGTCTCAGTATCAAAGTAAAAGCGTATGTGCATACATTCACAATTAACAAAGGATAATAAAAAAATCATTGCATTGCATATACATATTCTTCTGTGTTACATCAAATTTTACAGGAAATAAAGAAAAGAAAAAAATAATGGGACTCATCCCGAACCCACATTCTCTCTCTCACCTACCCTTCACCCCCTATCTAAGAGCTTCCACCCCTGCGACGCGCTTTCTTTCCCCTATGGCGAGACGACGCACCACCACTACCCGAGCCAGAGTCCTCCCCGAACGAAGCAGACGACACCAAGCAAGAAGAAACCAGAACCGCATCCCGAATATGGGCAGTCGCCGAAGATATCCAGTCTCTGATGTCCCTCAACCTAGTGGTCGACACCCGAACTTGCTGCAAGTAAAAGGCAAAATCAGTATCAAAGCAAAAAAGATCAAAACAGAAAAGAAATCAAAAAGAAAGAAAGAGAGGAACAGGAAAAAATATACCTTAGGTCGAAGAACCTCCTCTGTCAAACCCAGCTTCTCCGGATCCACCGCAAGAGGATGGTGAAGCATAGGCACCATCCCTCCATCAGCTCGTCGGATGTTGTATGAAGGGGTATGCAATCGAATAAAGGAAATCTCTGAAGTCATCACCGCCGCAAATGCCAACGGACCACCACCGCTCTGGGAAGACCCCACTGCCCGACACTAACCCGCAGGAGGGAAAGGCAAGGCATCATATATGTTGGGCTCCATCAACCAGATCATCACAAAGTCCATATAGTCATACGGTGCAGCCATATTAGTGTACAACATGTAGGACTCGGTGATCATCACCGCATACCTCACATCCTCCGGCAGCAGCCACTCCCGCCTCATTGACTTAAGAGGCTGTGCAGGTGGCACCATCACCTCCTCCTCAGTAATCTACCGAACCACCCTATCCCCGAGATACCAAGAATGGCCAAACTCATGCGCCAGCAAATGCCTCATCTGTACGTTCACCCTAATCGCCCCCGTATCCTGAATGGCTGTCCCCCAAGGGTAAAAAGTCACCTGAAAATCCCCAGCAGGCATAAGTCAATATAAAATCAGAACATGTAAAAACCAAGACTGAAGAGGAAAGAGTCTTACCCTACCATTGGTCAGGTCATTCAAGACCTGATGCACCACCTCTAGAGAAAGAGATCCCTTCGACTGCCGATTGGTCTTATGCCATCGATACAATCGACAGAAGTCCCCAATAGTCTCGTCCTTCAGGGCAATCAACTGAGTATTACACCCAATCACCTCATAGAAGTACATCTGCCAAAGACAAGAATTCACAATAAAAAAGAGACGCATAAGGAAAATGCAAATGCATGAAAATGCGCAAACTAAAGAATACCTCAAGAAGATACGTGGCTCGAATAAAAGTTTGCCGACAGCACCGGCTGAATGCATCCAAAGAAAAATAGAGGGTCGCCAAAGTCAGGCTCCCCCAATCATAAAGAGGGATGTTCAAAAACATCTTCAAGTACGGCAAGAACCACTAATGAATGACATCGCCACTTGATGCCACCATGAAACCTCCCAGCACCAACAATATGAACAACCGGGCCATCTGCCTCACCTGTAACCCATCCTCCACATCAACCACGCTACTCAGCAAAAAATCCTTTAGTGAGGACAGCCAGATGGAATTCCCAGAAACTATCCTCCCTATGTCACTGAGCGCCGCCCGCACTGCCTCCCGCTTGACCCGCAGGGAGCCATCCACCTCTATCTGCTTTCCATCGCAATCCAGCCCTAGTAGCTGCTGCACATCAATGGGAGTCACGACCATGTCCCCAAAGCCTAAATAGAAGGTGTGGGTAGTATCCCACCATCTCTCCCCCAAAGCGCATAAGACCGCTGTCAAACGAGGTGTCTCATCTAGTGAAGATGCCAACCTCCCAAAACTCCCTGATGATACCACCTAACGTACCACAGGTGGAAGATGCTTCCAGACGTCCTTAAGCCCCGTCGTCCCACAGGCACGCATGTTTTTCAAAGAGATATCAGACTATTAAAAGGAAAAACATTGTCAAAAATTCAATAAGGAAGGAAAAATCACCAAAAAAGAGAAGAATACCAAAAGATAGGTTACTTACATAACCGTCGGGGCTCACCACCCTAGGAGAGCGATGACGCGATGGCTCCCGCAATAAGGTTCGCTCATTCACAATCGGCTCGAATGCATCAAAAGAATTTTCATTCCCCAAAGCAAGAGGCGCCCTGGCCCTCCACTTCACGTTCGTCCAGTCATCAACAGTCACCATTCCCTAGGTGCTGCAGTGCTCATAAAAGCGACCATCTTTTAGAGATCATAATGCTAGAACGATTTACAGAGGAAAATCACAGAATGAGAGAAAGCAAGAAGCATTGAAAAATAAAGGGAATTCTGCCCCTTTATATAGGATGCCAAAGGTCATGCCGATCGGCATTGACCCCCCAACTATCGATCGGCACTGCCCCTTTACCTTCCCGAGGAAGTCCAAAAGTCTGTTCCACTGCCGAATGACACCCTCTGCACCATGCCGACCGGCTCCTCCCTTAAAATTTCGTATAAAAATTACCAGAAAATACCAAAAAATCCTCAAAAAATTCCTAAAAATCCCCAGAAAGTTTTTAAACATTTTTACCAAGAAAATTTTGCATTCCGTCAAGCGAAACACCTAGTTCCCTAGTGGAACTCTCAAAAGCTAAGTGAATCTCCTCCCGACGAAGACCCGAAGGATCTCTAAGGATCACCTCCTATGACCCAAAGGTCTCAAACCTCCCCAAGAAATACGTCCAAAACTCGAACCACTCAATCCCTTCCCTAATTGAATTTTGACTATCCCTCTGCAAATCTCCAAAATCACAAGGATTTCCCCAGCCATCGGCTCCCCAGCTAAAATCAAGATCACAGCTAAAATCAAGATCACAAGGTAATTTTCCCCGATAAAATTCCAAGGAATCATTCTCCCCAGGTAAAGTCTCCAAAAGACACAAGGATTGCCTGAGAAATCAGCTCCCCAACTCACTCGTTATTCCCCAGCAGAACCCAAAATCCAATCTTTATCCTCTCTTAGGTCAGAATTGACCTCGATCTTAGATTGTAACCTTAGTTAGGTCAGAATTGACCTCAGTCCTCGGTCGTCACCTCTCTTAGGCCTGAATTGACCTCGGTCTTGTATTGTCACCTTAGTTAGGTTAGAATTGACCTCGATCTTGGATCGTCACCTAAAGCCTATAGAATCGGCTTTGACCTGCAGAATTGGTCATCATAACTTAAGCCCACAGAATTGGCTTTGACCCGCTGAAATTGTCATCACAACTTAAGCTCGCAGAATTAGCTTTGACCCATAGAATTGGCTTTGACCCGAAGAATTGGTCATCGCAACTTAAGCCCACGGAATTGGCTTCAACACGCAGAATTGGTCATCATAACTTAAGCCCGCAGAATCGTCTTTGACCCACAGAATTGGTCATCTCGCCTTAAGCCCTCAGAATTGGCTTTGACCCACAGAATTGGTCACCTCACCTTAAGCCCGTAGAATGGGCTTCAACCCCAAAAATTGGTCATCTCAACTTAAGCCCGCAGAATTGTCTTTGAGCCGCAGAATTGGTCATCTCAACTTAAGCCCGTAGAATTAGCATCGACTCGTAGAATCGATCACCCTCGTCTTTAAGCCCTCAGAATTGGCTTTGACCTGCAAAATCGGCCACCTCATCTTCAAGCCCTCAAAATTGGCTTCGACTCGCAGAATTGATCACCTCATCTTCAAGCCCTTAGAATTGACTTCGACCCACATAATCGATCACCCTCATCTTCAAGCCCTCATAATTGGCTTCGACCCGTAGAATCGGTCATCCCCAGCACCTCCTTAGGAATTAACCTAAACCTTTCCTCCAAACCATCCTTAGTATTCCACCCTTAGGTCCTCAGAATCGGCCTTGACCCTCTCAATTTTGTCATCCTTACCCCCCCAGGTCTTCAGAATCGACCTCGACCCCTGAATTGGTCATCCTATTTTCAAAAGCATCATGAAGTGTCTATTCGACGGCTATCGTTTGTTCCAAACTCACCCGTCGAGGGGTTTTGTAGACATCCCATTCTGTTACCCCTTAAACTCTCCTTAGGTCCCTAGCACCTCCTTTTATCACTAAAAACCCAGGTCATACCCCGAGTACTAACCTAGAAGCCATCAGGACTGAATGAATCTTCAAAGGGCCCTGAATCCCCTTTCCAAGGGTCCGTTCCATGCGCGATTCCAACTTACCATGCAGACGAACGACCCATTTTCCTTCGAAACCTGATCAGGAGGTCACCGGACACTCCCAGGATCCATTTGACCAAATTCAACTCTTCATCTCAATCGAGACTGAATGAATATTCAAAGGGCACTGAAACCCCTTTCCAACGGTCTGTCCCGTGCACGATTCTGACTTACGGTAGGGAGGAACGATCTGTTTTACTCCGGGAGGTCACCAAATGCTTCCAGGGCCTGGTTACCCAAAGTCAACTCCATGAATGGAGTTAAACTCTTTGGAATGTTAAAATACATCTCCTAACCTTTCTAAGTTCCACCCCTTGCATAATTTGGACTCACCATGCAGACGAACGATCCATTTGGGTCCGATGATTCCCCGTCCAATGGACCGACGAGCACTTCTGAGCCATATTTGACCCAAAGTCAACTCCCAAACCCGAGAGCAGTTTAAAGGACTTTCAAACGTTTCTAAATTACCTTTCCAATGGTCCACCCCGTGCACAATTTGGATCAACGGTTTGCACTATGCGACCAATTTTTCGAAAAGGCCAGAAAGACACTACCAAACGGCAGGTCCCAGACCCTGCCTATCGGTAGTGTGCCTAAACACACCTACCGATTGGCAGGACCAGGGTGATGAAGATCGGAAATTACCTAGGGCTATAAAAAGGAGGCCATGTCCTCATTGCAAGAGGATCCCATATCTGAAACATATCACTCTCAGTAAATCCAGAAAACCTCTCTCGAAGTCAACGTGATTTTCACATCCAAAACCCTTTTTAACCTTCACTTTTCATCATCCTTTTCATCAAACTTGGTGAATTCACTACCCTCCATCATCATCTAAGTGTAAGGGCTGCTCTCCAATAATTCAGGATCAAGCTCAAGATCTTCAAGTAGGTCCAATTTTCTCAATTCTCTCCTTCAATTCTTGTAAATTCGTATTAACTTGTTTTATTACATTGATCTTTTATTCTCTCATGTCACATATCCTAATACACTTTTTATTTAGTATTATTGCACATCTCTTATTTTCATATAAATAAAAAACCCAAAAAATAAGAAAAAGAGGGTTTGTTCATAAATTTCAAACGGGAATTCTCACATTTTTCTCACACTTCTCTCACAACTAAAGCACTTTTTCCACACACACACAAACACAAATAAGAGAATCCCCCAATTGGATTTATGGGATAAACCCCACCCCTCATTTTGCATGTGAACTACGTGGACTTTGATGGCTCAATAGGCTACGTAGGCATCTCGGGGTAAAACTCGAGACTCGAGTCCTATTCTTACTTTTTCTTTCTCATTTCCTATTTTCTCTAAGTTCAATTCTCTTAGATTTTATATATTTACCTATATATATATATATATATATATATGTTCTTAGTGGCGTATTGTTCCATTATAACGATCAACGCAAGGATAATTGCATAATTCCTATTTTCTAATATTATATTTAGGAACATTCCTACTGATGACTCGCTTTATCTCTTCCATGATAGAAGTCAAGGATTCCTATCTCCACTATATATACACATGCACATATTTCATGGGGAAAATAAAGGAAAATAGCAAAAACCCATGAGAGACCGTAAGGGTGGAATGGGTGCCTAACACCTTCCCATTTTGTAACTTAGCCTCCGAACCCTTTTCGAATCATTTTGGTTTCGTATGCATCGGTATGTATTTGGACGCTGTCCTTCGGGATGGCTCCCTTTCTTTTGTCTGTTTTGAGTAAAATATACTGGCGACTCCATCTCTCTACTTTTTTTCACCTCATCAACGACACCGGCCGAAGCGCTCCCTAGAAGGATGCGCGGGACTTAGGATCCTCATGCTCCCACTCCCCGCGAGGATCGGGGATGGCCACAGTATCATTTCCCCTCTAAGGTCTAATCAACACGTATGGATCGAACCGCACTAAACCAAGAATATTCAGTTTATTATAAACATTAAACATGAAGAAATTAAACTTTTACTCGAATATGGTCACGAATGGATTAAAGTCGCAATATCGCTATAAATATTGTTGTTGCATGACAAAGGAAATTAAACACATAATATTTCGACCTTAATACATAAGGTTTCAATTAAAAGTGTTTAGACCCAGAACCAAGATTTTAAAGTTAAATACCCATCAATGGTGGAAATATGATCTCAACCTTTAAACTAGTTACCACACATGGTTAAAATAATAAATATAATTAATTAATAAATGAAAATAGGAAATTAACTAACAAAAACTAATTATGAAAGAAAGAAAACTACTTAAAAAAACTAAAAAGAAGGAAATACAACTTATATATATGGAGAAGATGATGAATAGTAACATTACACATATACCCTTTGAGAGATAATGGGGAAAAGTTCCCAACACAAACCAAACCCTAACCTAATCTAATACAAAATGAAAGATCTCTAAAATAAATGAGGGGAAAAATTGTTTATACAAAAATCTTAATGACATCTTTTAAAATAAAGAGCCAAATCTACAGGACTAGAATAGATTCGGTCCAAATCTGAATCGATTAGGTAAATGGGAAATTTGATACTGGTAGGGGTCGGATGTTTGCCAGCGGTTCGGATCTGTGCTGACCAATAGATACTTTCGATTTTTGAATGCGGTAGGCAGTGGTCCTACAATATCCAAACCCCACCAGGTGAAAGGCCATGGTCTAGTTAATGACTTGAGGTTGCTGGCGGGTTGGTGGACCGTGGGGGAGTGTTTCTGGAACTTCTCTCATCTGCAAAAGTAAACTCCAGCATCCTTCCTTCATTGCTCAAAAAACTAATGATCTTCTTATTGCATGACTCCCAAAAATGCCTTCATGAAGGTCGTAAAGAACTTGCTCAATGTCCAATGGGTGAACGCACTCGAGGTAGGGGTTAGTAAAAACCTTCTTGTAGAGTTTTCCCTCAGAAGATAAGTGAAATCAGTTGTCATTTGGCAGTGTGTCGCTTGGTAAATAAGTTATGATGGGATCCATACAACTTGGTGCCTTTTTGACGTGGAGGACTTGTTGGACTGCGACAGACTGGTCGATGCTCGACTCCGTGAGGAAATCTATCTGAATGGTTCTTTTCAAATCGGAGTCAATGGCAGAACTCAGAGATGCTAAGGCATTGACGTGACTGTTCTCCCCCCGGGGGAACTGCTGGACGTCAACTCTATCGAACTTTTCCATAAGTTCCCTTACAATAGTGACGTAAACTACCATCCTCTCATCCTTTGCGTTGAAATATCTGCTTATCTAATTGGACCCCAGCTTTGAGTCACCAAATACCTGAAAGCATTTTCCCCCAGCAGTTGAGCTTTACGCATGCTAGCAATCAGTGCTTTGTATTCAGCTTCATTGTTGGAGGCTCCAAATCCTAGACCGATCCCCTGCTCGAGCACAGTATTCTTTGGGTGACCAATACAATACCTATCCCTACCCCCTGAAGTTGGAGGCTTCATCGATGTAGAGGGTCCAATCGTAAGTTTCCTGTTTGTCTTTTATTGGTTGATTAGTTTCTAACTGGTCAGTAGAATGGTTCCCTATGAACTCAGTGATGAAATCAGTTAGAATCTACCCCTTGATTGCTGTTATTGGTTGAAAGTGGATATCAAATCTTCCAAGCTCGACCAACCACTTTAACAGTCGGCCAGAGAGGTCAACTTTCCTTAGAACGACTTTGAGGGAATATGAAGTGATCACAAAGATAAAATGAGCCTCAAAGTAGTTTTTCAGCTTCTTCGAGGTTGTAACGCATGCATATGCGAGCTTTTCTAAGGGCAGGTACCGTTGTTCGACATTCAATAGTGTCTTTCTTACATAGTAAACCAGATGTTGTCCTCCCTCCTTTTCACATACTAAGGCGAAGCTCCCAGTATAATCTGACATAGTAAGGTAGAGATATAAGGGATAACCTTCACTTGGAATCACCAGCAAGGGTGCCTTGCTTAGATAGGCCTTGACTTCTTCTAGGGCTTTAAAGCAATCCTCTCTCCATGCTAAGCCCTTGTTTTTCTTTAATAGTTGGAAGAATGGTCTATATCGCTCCAAAGACTTGGAAATAAAGTGATTGTGTGGCGAGCATTCCGATGAGCTTTTAGACATATTTTATCATCTAAGGGGGCTTAACCTTTTTTATGGCATTAATCTGATCATGGTTCGCCTCGATTTTTCTCTCACTGACCAAGTATCTAAGGAACTTTCCGAACTGGACACCGAATGAGCACTTACTAGCGTTAAGTTTTATCTTATACATCTTGAGGATCTCAAATGTTCCTACAAGGTCTGAGAGATGGTTGCCCTTGAGTTTACTCTTGATGAGCATGTAGTCGATGAACACATCCATAGTTTCTCTTATTTACTTCTTGAATATCCTAGTGACCAGCTGCTATTAAGTCGCTCTATCATTCTTGAGGCCGAACGACATAACTTTGTAAAAATATAACCCTGTAGGGGTTATGTAGAAGGTATTATCTTGATCTAGTTCGTAGAGTGGGATCTGGTGGTATCCTGAGTAAGCATCCATAAATCTCATTCTTTCATGTGTCGCAGTCGCGTCGAGCAGCTGATCTATCTTTGGAAGGGGAAAACTGTCTTTTGGATAGGCCCTGTTGAGGTCAGTAAAGTCAATACATACTCTCTAGCTCCAGTTGCTTTTGGGCACTACCACTGGGTTGGATAACCATTTAGGGAACTAAAATTCATGTATGTAACCTGCATCCAGTAGCTTCCCGACCTCTTTCTTCACTGCCCTTGCTTTCTCTGGTGCTGTTCAGTGAGCCTTTATACGATTGGTTTGAAAGATGGGTCAACTTACAATTGATGACATACGATGGTGGGATCTATCCCAATCAGTTCATATGGTTCCCAAGCGAAGACATCTAAGTTGCTTTGAAGTAACGTAGTTAAATTTTTCTTCTCGCGGTCAGTGAGAGATTCACCAATAAAAAACTTCCTTTCGATTGAGCTATTTTCAGTTGTAACTTCTTCCAGGTCTTTAATAACCCTTTGTGCGAGGTGGATCCTGGTTTCCTCCACCCTCGATCGGTCGTACCGTAACTGTTATTTTGAGGGCATCACCCCCTAATGTGCTTCCTCCCGGACTTTCTTCTCATCTTTCTTTTTCTATTATTTGGGGTGGATGGTTGCAACGAAGCATTTCTTTGCCAAATCCTGGTCACTATGAATCTCGACCACTCCCTGATCTGTAATGCACTTGAGTTTCTGATGGTATGAGGATGGGATGGCCTTCATGGCATGGATCCAGCCTCTCCTTTGGACGGCGTGATAGGGGGACTCAATATCTACCACAAGAAACTCGATCATCTATGAAATATTTCCTTCCCTAACTGGCAGGACTATCTTTTCCATTGGTATGGTTATCTTTCCTGTGAAGCCAACCAATGGGACGGTGACCTCTTTGAGGTCGATAATATTCAACATAAATTTGTGGAACAATTTCAGGTACATCACTTTGGAAGAGCTACCTTAGTCGACGAGCAACCTGTCAATGTCCTAGTTAGCTATCCTGAGTGTGATGACCAATGCATCATGATGTGGGGTTCTTACCCCAACTGGATCATCTTTGGTAAACACAATGTGTTTGCTTTAGTTGACGTCTTCTAGTTACTGGCGCTTCCCAGTTCAAGTTTTGGCGGGATCTATGTGAAAAGCTTATATAATAGTAGTAAGCTTCTTGACTTCCATCTGAACAATGTTTCCTTGTACTTGCTTGAGGTCTGATGCGCCATGAATTATGAAAAACTCTTGCCTCACATCTTCTTTGAGGACATTATCAGGCATCGGGTCTCCATTTGCCGTGATCTTGTCCGTCTTCTTATCTATGAACTCGTTGAGATGGACACCTTGGACCAAATCCTCTAGATGAGACTTGAGTGTTTTGTAGTTTTCAATCCTGTGATTGCCATTTTTGTGGAATGCACACTTCAGTGCGTTATACGGTTTTATTATGTCTCCTCCTATCTTCTCAGGTGACTTGATTAATGTCTCATATTTAAATTTGGCGAGGATTTTATATATCCATTCCTTGAAGACTGTTTTAACAGCCTGGAACGCTTTTGAGGGGTTATTCTTATTTTCGTTCTTGGAGCCATTCTTGCCCCCATTCTTGTTTCCTTTCATCTAAGAGTTATTCTTCTTTGTTCCTTTATTCACCTTCGAGCGAATATTATCCCCTGCATTAAGATAAGTTACATCTTCGACCTTGGCGTATTTCTCAATATGAGCCATCAGATCGTTGATGGAATTGGCCTCTTTTTTAGTTAAGGATTAGTGTAATATGGAAGTGCTCGACAGATCGATCTTAAAGGACGTTATGGCAACCTGCTCCGAGCAATCTTCGATTTCATTAAAAACCTCCCAGGATCTCTTGGCATACTCCTTGAGGTTATCCTGTGGCTTCTTCTTCATTGTTTGCAGTGCATCCACCCACTTGGGGTGGGTGCTGCTGGTTATGAATCGAGCCGTGAATAATTTAGTTAAGCTTTAAAGCTCCTTATAGACCTGTGTGGAAGCCTTTCTAACCGTTTTTACGCCACATCGTGTATACTGTATGGAAAGATGTGACACATCAATGCATTGTTATGGCTCCACAAAGTTATGGCATGTCTATATTGTTGGACGTGGTCGATGGGATCAATTTTTCCATCATAGATCTTGAATCTAGTAATTGAGAATTTCTTGGGGGTGGTGTTCTTCTTCTATTGCCCTTGGGAAAGGGGACTTAATTTGGGTATTAAAATCTCCTTTGGCTAGCTCTCGTGTGGATATGTCTCCACGGTGGACTGGATGATGGTCCATCTCCCTTCGGACCAAACTCCTGATCTCATCATTCTGTCGACCAGGACTCTCGTGTCGTCGAGCTTATTGTAATTGTTCTGATCGATCATCCTCTAACTTGTTCCTCTCAAATATATTTGGATTGTTCCTAGGGATCCTTCCTCGATTGTGAGACCTGTCCGCCTGAGGGCTAGGGTGTGACACCCTGCCTAATTAACCCCGGGTGATCAGTCCTAAATTAAGTTAGAACAGGTTTCTCAGTCGGAACATCCTTAGCATCACTGTCGTCTTTTTAATTACTAACCACCTAAGTGAGAAAAATTAAAACCGTTGCCAAGTTTTATCTTTCATTAACTTAAATGAATACTCATGCGGAAAATAAAATCACACCATTAATTTCAATTAATTAAAACAACCATACACAATTAAATGACTAACCGAATAAACCATCGGCCCAAAATTCAATAGATATAAAATAAAGACAAGTAATAAATCTCAACAAGTCTGACAGAAACTAAATGAACTGTGAGCGACATGCTCGAAATAACTGATAGAAGTCTCTACACTAGAATGAAACAATGAGACGTCTATCAAAATCCCGCAACATCCACATATGAAGCAGCAACGGATTTCCTGAAACAGAGTCAAGCCTGGCGTCCCTGTGGCAGGACACCTAAAAGGTTTTAATTTTTTATAGCAAGGGTTAGTACCCAAAAACATTTGAAAAACATTTAGCAAATGATTAACTTGCAGTAATAAATAAATATGCATGCTCTCCATATTTTAGTTAGTGCCGCACTTCCTTGAGGACATCCTTACCCCTCCTCTAATATGCACTACTAACGCCTTAAAAAATTCACCTATTTTTTCATCTTATGACTAGATAAATTAAAAAGCCCTTTGTAAACACCCTACTCTAACCGAGTATACCTTAATTATGATTTTTAAGTTATTATCATCATTAACTTAATTAAATCATTTTCCTTTTTAATTTCATATAACTTCCACATCTGTTATACATGTAATACAACTCATGCTTTGTATTAATTAGCCCGTAAATAATTATTTACCTAATTATATACTCAGTCACATTACAGAATTCACAACCATACTAATATAACATTTAATAATAGTATTTTTCCCCGAGTAAAGTCTCACAGGGTAAAATTCCTCTAGAGTGCTATCCCACTAGATATATTCACCTGACCTAGTTACCCCAAGTCAGAATTTCTCCCTAACTTGGTGATTACATAAATATTGGATGCGGTCATATTCCTTCCCTGAAAATGAGATGCCCCTCACCCATATAACGGATGCTATGACCTAGGATTATACTCACCCTACGCCTCAAGCTAGGGGATTCATCCACTACGCGCAACCTCCCCCTATAGCCCTAGAGAATATAATAATAATAATTTCTATCACTGATATTAAAGCACACCCATATATACATACACTATCACACACCGTATATATATATATATATATATATATATATATATATATATATATATATATATATATATATATATATATGTATAAATATAAAAATATCTCGGTTATACCGTGTAATGTCCGTAACACAAGCCTATTCCATTTTATAATGAGTTTGTGGCCCATCTCGAAGTATTAATTAATTTTCACATTAATTTCTTTTGGTATCGCCCTAACCAATATATCCGGACTTACTTTCGAGGTCCGAATTAACATCACCCGAGTCTCAATCCCCGACTCTAAATTATTCAGCCTTCACCTAAAAAAAATTTATATCTCGGTATTTCACAACTGTTATTCCCGAACATGATCACTATATCCATACTTAATCCTTTCGAACAAACTTTCCACAATTCAACCTTAGTGTGTCACACCTAATTCCTCCAAAACCCAATAAATTTTTAAATTATGATGTCATACTAAGCCGCCTTCAAATTCTAATTAATTTTAATCACTATTAATTAGATTTTACATCCATGTATTAATTACTCATCAATTTAAGGCATGAAAAATATTAAATTAAAATTTTCTCCATATAAAGGAAAACTGGGCGAACTGTCAAAATTTTCGGACCATCGATCGATCGATGGTCCCCCTTCAATCGATCGATCGAGCAGGTCCTCGTCTTCCCCAAGTTGGTTGTTTCAGCCATGGATGCCCACCTCCAAACCCTAGTTTCTTCTACAATGAAAACTAAGCGTTCCCAATGACAATAAACATCAAATACCTTATATGAAACCCCTATAAAGTCCATCAACATCATAAATTTCACTTTCTCCACTGTTTTCACATATTTGGGGTAAAATTACATTCTATCTTTAACCCAATTAAACATCAATTTCTTTCCACTAAATTCGTATCTAATTCATCCGGTTTACACATCTTACCATATATAAATACACAACCCATATTATATATGATCTTCAAATCCATTTATAACTCAGATTCATGATTTACAAAACTCCATGTTTATACTCCTTTAAAACCCAAAACGAATTTCTTTAACTACACGCATCACATGAATATGAATCAAAATACATTTTACATGCTACAGCAAGTTAACCACTTGCCTTAAGGTTCGTAGAGTCTGAATTTGGAACCGCGAGTGCTCAAGGTTGAAGATGACTCCTATATGCTCTCTGGTGATCCCCAAATTTGGCTTTGACTGCTGTTAGGGTTTCCTAACCCTATAAGTTCTTTCTCTAATTAATTCAGTCGTTCCCTTATTTGTTTTATTTGTTTAATTAATCTTAATCCCTTTTTTTGCCTAATGGGCCAAGCCCAAGTGACCCAAATGCCCCCGTGTGGGCCCGACTATGCCTAAAAACGTCCCGTGACCCGTTTACTACCCCCGGGTACACTTTTCCGACTATTTCGTCCCATCTGAACTCAACCGTACATTCATAATTGGCATCCGAATTAATTTCCAAAAAGTCATTATTTCACGCCCAAATTAGTCTATACCGACTCCCGACTGAAATAAGTACATATCCCGTCATTAATATCCAAAATGACGTAAATACAGTATTACTATTCACTTAGTAAATAAGTTTTCCTTAAATATTAACCATTTACTTCCCGATTAATATTTAAATAAAATTTCCCTAATTAATTCAATTAAAATTACGACTCACAAGTAATTTTCAAATCCCGAATTAATCAAATATTTAATGCATGAAAATATGGGGTGTTACATAGGGGTTTGATCGTGGCATCACCTTATATTCCTATGGAGATCTCTCTCCATTTTTTCCAATCGCCTTTCCAGGTGAGCATTCTCTTCTTTTTAGCGACGTGTGGCTTCTTCTCATTCTCGAAGCCTGGACTTATAGGCATCTATCAGTCTGGAAATATGTGTGGAACTAGGTGGTCCTTAACTTTCTTCTGAAGGTTGTGATTCCTGGCGAAGCCTTGGATTTGGTTGGAAAATTTCAGACCCAACCCTAGGAGGGTTAGGTTCTTCCTTAATGTCTCCGACTTAAGGGTGTTACTACTATGGTGAGACATTACAGGCTTTCTGTTGATGAGTGCTTTCGTGGGAATAATAGTCTATTCCCACAGACGACGGAAATTGTAGTGACAAAAAATACTACAATGAAGATTATACGAAAGACAATCATAATTGAATCAAGAAAGCATGCAATCACACAGCACAACTATGTACGTGGTTCGATAATTTGCCTACGTCCACAGAGTGGTCTACTGTTTTTATTAAGTATCTCTCAAAATGTTCTATTACATGCCCCTATGTCCTGGTCCAGGGGTTATAATTTATAGATTTAAAATGACAATTGTGAAGATAACTCCATGATGCCGATGATAAACTATGAATCCCTTGAATATCTTTACGAGATTCTCGGGGATAGATTGGTCATATCTCGGATTGGTCATGTATCTTTATTCCACGATTTGGTCGAGCGCCATTTTAGTCTTGTTCGTCTTGGTCGGCTACTCTCGCTGGTTAAAAATGATAATGGGTTCCCACAGAGTTTATCTCTAGATGCACCACTTATCAGATGGTGAAGGTTGATCATCAGAGACCAACTGGAGTTCTATGGTCGTTGGAGATTATGGTCTGGAAATAGGAGAGTATGTTGATGGACTTCATCAAAGGGTTACTGAGATCACAATGGGATCACGATTCTATCTAGGTCATTGTGGATCTATTAACTAAGGTAGCCCATTTCTTGCCAGTTCGGGTGGATTACATGATGGGACAGTATGCACATTTTTTCATAGATGATATTATGAGATTGTACACGGTGCCTCTCAATATTATTTTAGATCGGGATAAGATCTTTATGTCCCACTTCTGGCAGAGTTTTTAGGAGACGATGGGGACAGATTTGCATTTTAGCACAACTTACCAGCTTTAGGCCGATGGGCATATGGAGAGGGTAAATCAGATTTTGGAGGATATGCTAAGGATGTGTATTTTGGACTTTAAGGGTAGGTAGGAGTAGTATTTGCCTTCAGTAGAGTTTGCTTATAACAACTCGTATCAGTTCGCTATTGGAATAAAACCTTCTGAGGCTTTGCATGGGAGACCTTATCATTCACCCTCTTGTTGGTTATAGGTGAGTGAAAATAAGCTACTCGGACCGAATTTTATTTAGGAGACATCAGAAAAGATTGAGTTAATCAGGAATCTCATTCAGGTGGCTCAGGACAGGTAGAATACTTACGTCGATGGGAAACGAATATTTATAGAGTTTGATGTGGGTGAATTGGTGTTGCTGTAGGTATCTCCCATGAAGAGAGTGATGCAGTTCAGGAAGAAGGGGAACTTGGCACCGAGGTATGTGGGGCCTTTTTCCATTATCGACAGGGTTGGGCCGGTTGCAAATAGGCTCACCTTGCCAGGGCATTTGCAACGGATTCACGAAGTGTTTCATGGCGTCGTCATTAAGGAAGTATCTTAGGGGAAATATAGCTTACCGTAACATACCGTTAGGAGAGATTGACTCGTAGCCAAATATCTCATATGAGGAGAGACATGTTGCCATTTTGGACCGTAACGAATGTAAGCTTCGATTAAAGGTGGTACTGTAAGGACATATTTTTATAAGTCCGTTATTAATTTATTATGTCATATACCGCTACACCGTCGAAGAACATTTAAGCATAAAAGACAGATTCGAATATCAAGTTCTCTATAAAAAATACTCCACGAAGATCACTTTGGTAAGGCTTTGTTTTAAATGCCTTAACTTTTCACTTAGAGCTTTTGGGATATTTTTACAAATTATTTTCTAAGTGTTGGAGCAGATTTTTTCGTCAAATTTGAGAATGAGTATTGTTTCTAAGTGTTGGAGTGGATTTTTTCTTCAAATTGGAGAATGAGTATTTTTTCTAAGTGTTGGAGCGGATCTCGATTTTGATGCCCAGGTCGTTCGTGCAAGATTGCATCTCGTTCAAGCGAGATTGGTAAGTCGCACGATGTCGTTTGAACGACACGCGTACTTCGTTCGAGCGATAATACTTCTCGTTCGAACAAGGACGTTTTTTGAGGCGGTGCATTTTTCCTATAAAAAATTATTATTTGGTAACGTTTTCATTAAGAAGTTTTAGCGTTTTACATAACAAAAAAACTGCGAAAGCATAATTCTTTTGGCTTCTTCCTTTAGGGTGTTAATCCCTTTTTGGTTTTTAATTCACAAAACTCCCATATGTTTTAGTGAATTATTTTGGTTTTCAAGAACAAAACTTTAGCTTTTGTTCATTCTTATGGACTGCGTCTCTACACCGTATGGTCGCGTGCTATTGAGGATCTTACTGCGTGAAGATTCTTTGCTGAAGATTAGGCTGCGAGTCCTTAGAGGGTGCTGCGTGTATTCTCTTACTGAGTTCAAGACTGCAAGTCTTTATGGGTTGGCTGCACGTTGATCCATTGCAAATTTCTCTATGAAATTATAAGTTGCGATTTATGAATTCATAGTGAAATAAAGGTTTTACCCGAAAGGGGTTTTTTCCTGAAATTTGTGCCTCAGCATATTTATTGTGTCCCATGCTTTATATTTGATGGGTTGATTTATTGATATATAGATGCATGTTTACGGGATGAATTTGTTTTGGTTTAAAAGTAGACTCCAATTAAATAAGGTTTAATTGGAAACTTGCGAATTAATTTAAATCGATATCACACACCGCATTTACATGGTTTTTTAAATTGGTATCAGAGCAGGTTGAGCTAATTTATTGCGTATTCCTCTTTTTCGCAAAATTTGTGTGATATTGATTTTTTTGAAAAATCAGTTTTGTGAAAAATCACAATTTTTCCAATGGAGCACTTATGTAATCGGATGTCCCCCTTTGATGACACGAGTCATAGTTTTGATGATACAAATCATTTGAATTTGACGTTTGCTAAAAGAATTGATTTTTGGAAAAAGAAAATTCTCATTTTAAATCCACAATGGATCTTTTGCATACGGTTCAAAATCAAAGAGATTTTTATTGAGAAAAACTTGTTTCTTTGGACCATGAATTTAATGCTTTAAGATTGTCAAAAAAGGAGAATGATGATAGGGTCCTATTTTTAGAAAAAGAATTAGAGGACCTTAAAAATTCGATGGTTTGTGTTTGTGCCAAAGAGGATAAAAATATCTTAGTCAATGAATTTGTGGCCCGTGAAGAGACTTTTAGGGAAAAGTTTGCATTGATTGAGGGAGAGAGAGATACCCTTTTAGGAATTGTTGAAAATTTGAAAAAGGCGTCCCTTAAATCAGAAGAGTCTAATTCTTTGCTTGAGTAAAAAATTTTGAAGTTAAAAAATGATTTGACAGACTCGAGTAGGTTCGATAGTGATGGTAATGGATCGTTTTGTTCTCATGCTTCAAGTGTAAAAGCCAAAACCATAGTTTTTTTAGAGGGTCAACCCTTCCTAAGGACGTCGGACAAGGTCAATCCATAGGTCTTGTTCCACCCGTTTACACATGTTCATATTGTGGCAGGAAAGGTCACCTTAGGAGATTTTGTTTTGATCTTGGAATAAGTCCTAGGAAGTCAAAGTCTAGTGTTTTGTTGGTTTCCAAAACCCCGTGTCGACGTGTTACATCCGTTTGGGTTAGGAAATCACTTTTAGAGGCACTAGATTTTAGACAAGTTGATTCCCGTTTGCTTGCATATGATTCTTCTCTTGCCATATCATATAGATGATTGTGTTTGCATGCTTGTCATACACTAATTATGGTTTCATGATATATATTTGCTAGTGTAATGACATGTAATTTTTGTATAAATTTTTTGCTTTTGAAAAATACAAAAAGATTTTATTTTGATAAAATTTTTGAAAATCTAAAAAAAAAATTGTATTTTGTTTGCATCTTTTATGGATGGACACTTAGGATGATCGAGTCACAACATCATTCCATTTTTCATGTGACTATTTGATAGTGTTTTGAGACAATAGATTAATTCATCCATGTGCTTTATAATGTTTAGAGTCATTAAGATGTAATTATGTGTTATTTCCTATATGCTTGACTCATGATTTCCTTTATTGCACACGTTCGCGGATTTGTTTGATTATTTTGCTTGTCTTATAACATGTTGGTTGGGTGTTTTCACTTCAATCTTGTCCTTAAAACGGACCAAACGCGATAAAACTTGATAAGAAAGTTGTGCATGTAAGAGCCGTTTGTGAGTTTGTGTGCTTGATTTGACACGGTGAAGGGCTACGAAAGATGATCATTTAACCTTTGTGATTAAGCCTCCGTTTAAATTGGACCTACAAAATGAGGAATTTTATTATCCGAGGTCCAAAGAGGTTTAAAAGAGCCCCAAAAAAATTTAAAGGCAATAGAAAGAAATTCATGTCAATTATGGGCCAATTAGGTTTTTGCATCAATTTTCCAATGTTTGAGAATTTAGTTTAACACTTATAAAATAAAATATATATTAGGGAGTTTGGATGGAGAATTATAACGGGTTTTCACGTCCTTGAAAGTCTTGAAAATGCGCTAAATAGTTTTGGACGTTATTGGTGTGGAAATCACTTTGACTTTGATTTGTTGATTTGCATAAGACGGTGTCATCTAAATTCAACAAACTTTACACCTAAGGATACTTTTGATGTTCATTCGTTAGGAGTACACGTATTCATCATGCACATATGATTGATTGAGTTGATTTTTTTTATCGAATGTGTTCACACCCATACATTCCATTTCCATGACTTGGTTGTTTTAGTTTAAATCCATGGTGTGATTTTTGGTATCTTATTTTTGTATGAAAATTTTGAAAATTAAAAAATAATTTGTGAAAGTTTTTAAGACATACCTTTGCATGCGCATAGTTTGATCCTTGTTTGCTATGCATTTTTATCGTGACACTCTATGTTTTGATTTTTTTCTTCTTATATGTCTATTTGGGAACATCGTAAAAAGGGGGGGGGGGAGAAAGAATTATCATGTTATGGGGAGTTTTTGCATTATGGGGGAGATTTGATTTACAAATGATTTATTTTTATATCATTTCAAACTCGATTCATCACGAAGGTATTTTACTTTACCTTATGTGTGTAGGTACAAAGATTGAAGATCATTATGTTGCACACCCTAATGAGAAAAGCTTTGAGATTTGATGAATACTTTTTATAGAACAGTTTGAGGGCTTGCAAATTTATTCATGGGAGGGTAGATTTGTACAGGCATTTCAGTTTTTGATAATTCAGATATTTTTATATATGTACCGGTATAGACATAGGGGGATATTTGTAAGGACATATTTTATAAGTGTATTATCAATTTATTATATCATATACCGCTACACCGTCGAAGAACATTCAAGCATCAAAGATGGATCCGAATATCACGTTCTCCATCAAAAATACTCTGCGAAGATTACTTTGGTAAGGTTCTGTTTTAAATTCCTTAACTTTTCACTTAGAGCTTTTGGGATATTTTTACCAATTATTTTCTAAGTGTTGGAGCGGATTTTTTGGTCAAATTTGAGAATGAGTATTTTTTCTAAGTGTTGGAGTGGATTTTTTGGTCAAATTTGAGAATGAGTATTTTTTCCAAGTGTTGGAGCGAACCTCAATTTTGATGCCCAGGTCATTCGTACGAGATCGCATCTCGTTCGAGCGAGATTGGTAAATCACGCGATGTCGTTTGAATGTGTAGGAGGGTAGTGCAACTAGGGTCTATGAATAACTGGAAAGGGTGAGACGTGACCCACTCCCATGGACGCTGTCTGCAAGGTTCTCAAGAACCTATGGAGCAGATTCTGATGAGACCTTCTCCTTTTAGTAAAAATGGAGCTCAAGATGGAACTCCCTCCCTGCAAGAAGATGAACTTTCACAGTAAAGATAGTAATTTTCTCAAGAGGAGCTCCTGAGAGTGATGGCTGTCAGTGGGGAGTGAAAGAACAAGGCACTTAGCACTTAGAGAGAGCAGGGAGAGAATACTAGAGAGGTTCTGGTGTGATTTTGACAGAGTGACTTTGCTATTGAGTTTTTCTATTATCTCATGACCTTGACCCGGGGTCCTATTTATACTTGGGCACTAAGGCTGGGTTGGCACTTTTGGCGCCAAAACTTAGAGGGTTGGTGAGGGACAAAGTCAGCAGTGTACTATTTGTCCTTACCTGCAGGCATCTCTGCCTGTCCCCTCTGGCAGATGCCCCCTGGTGCCAACCAAATTTCAAAAGAAAATATGTCTTCTAATGGAGACAAAATATCTGATTTGCTAAATATCTTTTGAAATGGTAACTTTTGGTGCTATTTTGCATATCTTGAGAGAGGAGGCCTTAAGGACCCCTCTCCTCTAAAAATGTTGTTTTTTTCTTGAGAGGGACCTTGAGGACCCCCTCTTCTGGAAAAGTCATTTTCTTATAAAGAGTTTATTTCTTGTGAGTAGCCAGCTCTTTGGCTGTTCACTTCACTTGGTGTGACTAAGTGTGAAGTGTGTGTAGTCTTGAGTGGCTTCTGGGTCTTCCTACTAGTATTCTCTCAATCCTATAGTGCTAAGTGGTTGAGCTTGCTCAACATACCTTGTCCCTCAGCCGCCAAGCCAAAACTCCCAGGGGGTCCCAACTGGCATACTTGAGCCCTGCTTGCTCAACTAGGCAACCTGTACAAGAAAATAAGTGTTAGTATTTATGTTCTTTTAAAGAATGATGTTTCATGATTAGGAGTTGCTCATGGTTGCCACTCCCTCATCCTGGCCTATTTTTCTAGAAGCTAAGGGGGAGGACCTTGACTGCTCCTCGCCCTGACATTTTCTGTCGTTAAGGGACCTTGAGGGTTCCTTCTCGATATGAGTTTCTGTAGGGACCTTGGGTGAGGTTCTTTCTCAATATGATTTTATGTCAGGACCCTGGGGTGGTTCCTTCTCAATGTGAGTTTCTGTCGGGACCCTGGGGGTTCCTGCTCAATATGAGTTTCTGCCGGGTCCCTGGGGGATTCCTTCTCAATATGAGTTTTTATCGGGACCCTGGGGTGGTTCCTTCTCAATATGAGTTTCTGTCGGGACCCTAGGGTGGCCCTTCTCAATCTTGGACTTCTACAGTGGCCTTTGTGGGGCACTTCTTCAAATGTCATCTCTGCAGTGACCCTTGTGGTGGCACTTCTCGAATGTCATTTCTGCAGTGACCCTTGCAGTGGCGTTGACCCTTGCAGTGGCACTTCTCAATCTTGGATTTTTGCGGTGACCCTTGAGAGGCACCTCTCGAATGTCATTGTTGTAGTGACCCTTGCAGTGGTGCTGACCTTTGCAGTGGCACTTCTCAATCTTGGACTTCTGCGGTGACCCTTGCGAGGCACCTCTCGAATGTCATTGCTGCAGTGACCCTTGCAGTGGCGCTGACCCTTGCAGTGGCACTTCTCAATCTTGGACTTCTGTGGTGACTCTTGCGAGGCACGTCTCGAATGTCATTGCTGCAGTGACACTTGTAGTGGCGCTGACCCTTACAGTGGCGCTGGCCCTTGCAGTGGCGCTAGCACTTGCAGTGGCGCTGACCCTTGTAGTGGCGCTGACCCTTGCAGTGGAACTAACCCTTACAGTGGCGCTGACCCTTGCAGCTGCAGTGGCCCTTGCAGTGGCGCTGGCCGTTGCAGTGGCACTTCTCAATCTTGGATTTCTGCGGTGACCCTTGCAAGGCACCTCTCGAATGTCATTAATAAAAAAAAGAATTTTTATTTTATTTACTTTTTTTTTCTATTAGTAGACACCCTTCTACAGAATGACATGCATACTTCGTTCAAGCGATAATACTTCTCGTTCGAACGAGTACATTTTCGAGGCGGTGCATTTTTCCTATAAAAACTCATTATTTGGTAACGTTTTCATTAAGAAGTTCAAGCGTTTTACAGAACAGAAAAGCTGCGAAAGCATAATTCTTTTGGCTTCTTCCTTTAGGGTGTTAATCCCTTTTTGGTTTTCAATTAACAAAACTCGCATATGCTTAGTGAATTGTTTTGGTTTTTAAGAACACAATTTTAGCTTTTGTTCATTCTTGTGGAGTGCATCTCTACACCGTATGGCCGCGTGTCATTGAGGATCTTGTTGCGTGAAGATTCTTTGCTGAAGATTAGGCTACGAGTCCTTGGAGGGTTCTGCGTGTATTCTCTTGCTGAGTTCAAGATTGCGAGTCTTTGTGGGCTGGCTGCGCGTTGATCCATTGCAGATTTCTCTATGTAATTGTAAGTTGCGATTTATGAATTCATAGTGAAATAAAGGTATTATCCGAAAGGGTTTTTTCCTGAAATCTGTGCCTCAGCATATTTATTGTGTCGCATGCTTTATATTTGATGGGTTAATTTATTGACATATAGATGCATGTTTAGGGGTTGAATTTGTTTTGGTTTAAAAGTAGACTCCAATTAAATAAGGTTTAATTGGAAAATTGGGAATTAATTTAAATCGATATCACACACCGCATTTACACAGTTTTTCAGGTACCTTTATTGCGTGAAGTGGGGACACCACAATATTGTCTAGTCGACGTGGGAGGAGCAGGAGGATGACATGCCGAAAAAGTAGCCGGAGCTCTTCATGGCAGGTGCGTTCAAATTTTAGGGACGGAATTCCATTATTAGGGGGGAAGAATGTAATACCCCGTAATTTTATTACTAATTTATTTTTGTGTGCTTTGTACTATTAATTTAATTAGTGAAGTTAAATTAGATTTCTAGTAAACATTAATTAGAGAGATAAATGATTAATATTCATTATAATTATTATTTACTGGCGTGTGATAAGTAAATAGTTATGTGATTTATTATATGTCACGTATGAGTGATAGCAACGACTTATTGTTATATGTTGATAGAACGCTACATCGGAGGATCGATATAAATTATGGGTGATGAGTGTGGTATGCCCGTGTCGGCCCCGATTAATGAGATGTTAGCATATTTGGAGTCGGGTGACTCGAATGACCTTTTTGAGTTCACTGATGATCCGAGAAGGGTAGAAATAGTCCAGAATAGGGAGTCGGGTGTTATGCTTGGGTTCCAGGAGCTTTTTGGACATAAAATGATCCACATAAGGGTAGGAGGGTCATTTTATACTTAGGACTAAGAATAAAAAATGCATTAGGTTAATTGAGAGGATACTTAAAAGGTTGGGAAGGTGGATGGCAACCCACATTTCATATTCTACACAAGAGATTGAGAGAGAGAGCCCTAAAGAAGAGAAGAAAAAAGAGGACTCAATCCGTCATCAAATTCATAGAAGACTTCGAATTTTTAATCCAATGAGGCAAGTAGTTACTTGCTTCATATCGCAATTTTATTGTAGTTAATTATTTTCTTGGTTTAAAATAGAAATTGGAGATTTAGAGCATGAAAGATTGAAACTTGATTAATTGATGAAGAAACTTAAATGTTAAGGGATTAAAGATCATAAACAGATGATTGACTGAGATTGATTACACTTGTAATTAGAAATAAAATTCTGGGATTTAAAGAACGAAGATGTAGAACTTAGATGGAAAGATTGAATCTTTAAAGATTAATTAGATAAAGGATTATGATCTTGAATTTATGGGGATTACTACGTGAGGATTGAATATACAAGGATGAAATTGTGCTTCCATGATTATATTGGGGTTACGGTTCTTGAAATTTTGGTAGGAAAAACCTTAGTGACAAAATTCGATTTTTGGGGATGAATCTCGTATAGGAAAAATGCTTCAGATCTAGGTTTTTGTCATCTCGTTCGAACCTTATTCAAATGAGATATGGTTTTTGTTCGAACGAGATGGGATTTCATTCGAATGATCAGTGGGCGTGGGTCAAGTTTGGATCGTGGAAATATTTTGAGGATTTTTATGAACTCAAGTGAGTACGTGGGAGGTTATCCAAGTGAGAAGATATTTACTTGAAAATAATTTTGTGTCGCTATTCATTATTTGGGAATTTAATAATTAACTAGGGTTTTTAGGTAAGGGACTAGTTAAATAATTAATCAAAAAGTTGGTTCGAACTTCGGGATTAGGTGGACTGTGCGCGGTGGGACATGCGTACTAGTTCGGTACATGTTATATATACATATTAGAGTGACGTGTAACTATATGTATGTGTGTGTGCTACTTATTTTATTTAAATATATCTACTCAAGAGTGCTATCGTAGGATGTTGTGCATAGTGGGAAGTCCACCCTGACGTTGCCAACAAGTGTTGGGTTGATTCCCCAGGTCATAGTACTATTGGATGGCCACTATCGATGCGTGAGGATAGGTGTTGGTTTCGAGTTTGGTTGGGTTTGATGGTGATATGTGGAGTGGTTGCCACCCCTGGATGTATGTCTATGATTACCTTTGTTGTATGTGTATTCGTTTAGGCTCATGGTGAGATTCCAACCTGGTGGCTTGGTGTGAAGCGTGATGACTGGAGCCGGATAGCACATGAGGAATGTATCTGCGAGGTCCAAGCTCTAGGGATACGGTTATATATATATATATATATATATATATATATATATATATATATATATATATGTGTGTGTGTGTGTGTGTGTGTGTGTGTGTGTGTGTAGTGAATATATCTATTTATAGCACAATCGTAGCTATTTTATGTGTATGACATGAATAATTATTTGCGGCAAGTTTGTCGCTACAATATTGTTAATGAACAAGTACCTAGTGAAGTTAGTTATACTTAGCTTATAGAGAGTATTAGCGGGATTGGGCTTAAATAGCGGTTATATGTCCCAGTTAGATAGGGTAGTTTAATTATGATAATTAAAATGAAAACGCTAGGCGCGCACTATATTTGAGAGGTGAGGTTTGTCTCATGTGAGTGCGACTAGTTAATATTGAAAGTCATACACTATTATTTTAATCGATTCAAAATATAATTATCTACTTGCAAAATATTTTCTACTTTTTGGGCTTTGACCCGCAGGCTTTTATTTTTCCTTGTTTGCCTTTTACACCCCAGGTGTGCTATAGTAGTAGCCGGGACTGCAAGGATAGATCCATTCATGTCGTGCAATTGCAGTAGCTATGGATGCTACATCTTTGCTTAGATGCCTCAGTCTATTTTATCTAGATAGGATCATCCATTTCAGTTTTAGTTGTGTGTGTTGCCTGTATATGGATAGGCTTTTATATTACTGTTAGACTTTTATATTCTCATACTCAGTTTACTGATTTAGTTAATGTTGATACGAAAATTAGTCAACAGACGTGAACCAATTATATAAAGACATGTTTCATCCTACATGACAAATACATATGCTCACCAAGCTACTCAGCATGTTGAGCTACATTACGTACTGACCTACTTAGCATGCAGAGCATTTGGCTGGGAAGATCAAGCGATAATTGTCCATTCAATGAACATCAGATTTAATGAACACTCTTATTGTACAGATGTATATGTCTATTAAATAACGACATATCGTCTATTCATAGTGCTAGCCTCACGGCTATGAATACATTGTAACACCCTCCATAATAGGGTAATTGATCATTAGCAATTGTGATCAAGATTAAAGCAAACATCAATCAATGCAAAGTAGTGGACGTAGGACATTTTTATAAGGTTGAACCACTTTAAAAGTCCTTTGTCTTATTTCTTATTTCATATTTATCTGTGATTGATTAATTAGATCAAATCTAGTTTTTTTTACATCAACAGTTACTTAGTGGATGCTTTATTTCGTGATCGATGGTTTATTCGGTTCACTCTTTCTATTTATCTATGCATGAGGATTATTCTATTCATAGTGTTGTATGGTTTGATTCGTACTATTTATATTATATTATTGTTGCGACTGTGATGTTGAGAATGAACCATACTGAGATTCCTACTTTATTTTAGTAGAGGATTGGCCACCCGGTATTAAAATAGGCGGGTTTTCACACCAAGATTAAAGCAAAACTCCCTAAGGTACCCTCTTTGTTTACATTTGGAACAAACATAAATAGGCTTGGGTCTACCTCACTCAAACGTCTAGGACGAGCTCTCCTAGGTGGGCTTGGTCTTTTTGGAGGATTAGAATGAGGACCATAAGGATCAATCATGAACTTAAGAATCGATTCGGGTGCGGCAATGGAATTCGATGCACCGTCGTAACTTATTCCTCACCTCTCATTAAAACCTAATGCAGGACTAAGGAACATCTTTCCAACCTTATTAGATGTGTCCCCTAAAGTTATCTTGACCTCCCGAGCATGTTCGAGGTCTTTCTCGAGTTAGGATACATGAGCTTTAAGTTCCCCACGAGTCTTTAAAGAAACTTGCAAATCTCTCGTAAGACTAACCACACTGTTTGTCAAATCGATCTTTTCCCTACCAATAATAATCAATTGCTCATGCAAAGAGACTTTCAACTTCTCGAATCGACTCATCAATGCCTCACAATCTCTTAATACATTCACCTCCTTCTCTAAATCAAATACCCCAAGAGACAAATCTTTATTATGATTTTTTATTTTTAAAGTCTCGGTGTAAAGTTCACGAAAGGTGCGTTGAAGTCCACCTTCTCCCTCACTCAAATTCTTTTCATCACTCTCACTCTCTCCAGAATGGTTCGAAACATCGCCGAGGCTCTCATGCTTAAACATGTCCTCATCGGCATGGGACAAACTAGAAGTGCTAACGTGATTTTCCATGAACGTACATAAATTAGGTTCATATTGTGATTCATCTCCGAAATCCACCGACTCAACGTCACTATCGCTAAGAGTGGCTTTGTAGGCATCTTTTCCTTTGCTCTGTCTCTTTAGCCTAGTGGAACACTCATAGGATTTGTTACCCTTGCCCTCTCATTCATAATATCTCACCTCATTATCATAAACATTCTTGCCGTCATTGCCCTTTTTCTCAAAACTTTTGTTTTCTATGTTAATTTTTTTAAATTTTTTGCAAAAAAAGCTAATTCGTCAACCTTAAAATCAAACTCAGTCAAAAACCTTTTCTTTCTTCTTTTTGGATTGAGATTTCAAAGCAATCCCTATTTCCTTTTTCTTTTGAGTTTTGGGGAACATATCAATTTCATAAGTTTTGAGATCTCCTATAAGTTATTCTAACCTAAGAGTATCTAAAATTTCTAATGAATTAAGGACCGTGACTTTAGGGATAAAATGGGATGACAGGAATCTGAAAATATTTTTTCACAACTTGTCTCATGAATTCTCTCACCTAACTTAAAATTAGAATTGACAATATCACATAAACGTGCATAAAACTCAACAAAATTTTCAGATTCTATCATGGTAATGGTCTCAAATCGGGTGGTGAGATTTTAAACCTTTGAAGATTTCACGACATTGGTGCCCTCGTGAGTGAGCTAGAGGATAACACATACTTCCTTAGATATTCTGCATGTCATGATGCGACATAACTCATCGGGAGTGATAGCTCCAAAAATAGAACTTAAACTGCGTGAGTTAAAATTACTCCATTTAAATTCATCATCCGTCCAAGTGGTGACAGGTTTAGGATGTATGACATCGTAACTAGTCAAAGTGTGTGGTGTTCACCCTCTTTCACAAACAAGCCAAACCCTCTCATCAATAGATTTTAAATCACGCCTCATTCTGACTTTTCAATATGCATAATTTGACCCATCATAAATTGGTAGCTTATGATATAAATTATCCATAGAATCCCAATTTGAAGATCACACAATAATTAAGTGTAACCAACCCTGATACCAATTTGAGAATGCATGGTTTGTATGGATAGTCCGTATATTAGATTATGCACACAAAGATCCATTTTTTAACTAAATTTCATCTTGATTATAATTAGGTGTGCGTGCAAGATAGAGTCTAAATTAAATTATTCCAAATCAGGCAATCAAACCAAACCAATAAGCAGAAGTAGAAACTAAGGATAAATCCCTTTCGAGAAAACCTAAATTTCAATATTGTATCATAATTAACAGACACAAGATGACTTAAAGACCACTTAGATCTCCACTAAGTATAATGTTATGTTGGCCTTCAAGTTTTCTACAGAATGTGATGTAGCCCAGAACCAACCACAAGAAGAAACCCTTCCCTCAGTATCCACCGACTAGCCTCAGGATATCAGAATCTTTTCTTCTTTAGCTATAGAGTCGCACTCCACAAAAGTGAGCCCTTGATAAACTCTACTAAGGTTTGATGTTTTGTATGGAAAACAGGTTTGACAAAACTCAACAAATCATATTTAGGGATGTATGATTTGGAAAACAAAAACTTTTTATGGAAAACAAAAAGTGAAATTTTTTGGAATAGGTATAGAGTTTTCATTTTCGCCAAAACTGTTAAGAAAAATTGTTCAAAATAGTTCAATTTATAAAAAACACAAATTTCGAGTCAGTGATTTTATTCGAATGAAAATGCAACCTTGTTCGAATGAAGACACATGTTTCTTTCTAACGAGATTCAATCTCGTTCCAATGAAAGGTTTATGTCATTCGATCGTCTTTCCAATGAGCTTCCAAATAGAGTGTGTCTGTTAAATAAAGCCCCTAAAGTTCATTAGAAGTCCGTTCTAATGAAATCAACACTTCGTTCCAACGAAATTGAACTTCGTTCGAATGAGAACAAGATCTCGTTCTAACGAGATGTCAATCTCGTTCCAATGAACAAAAAAAAATATTTTGAAAATAATTTTTATAAAAAATGCCTCGAATAAAAAATCACACCCTATAAAGAATTTAATTGAGTAAATATAAAAAACCTAAAAACCATATACCTCCATAAAGTTACATGATGGTTTCAAGGTCTTAAACTTCGGAACGTTGTTCGATCACCAACATGTCTTTTAAAGATTGTGGAGGCAAATGCGGATGTAGTGTTCAGTTTGAACCTTTAGTTTGTAACGGGATAAGCCAAAGTAACTAAGCTAAGAGCAATTATAAAATCTTGCTCTTATAATAAGGGGAGATGCATTTCTTGCATGCGAGTGTCGACGATTTCACATTTTTATTGTAAATGACTCAGATTATCATTACTGCTTTGATATTGTAAGCTATGTCTTACAACTTTTGGACACTGACCCAAATTATGTAAAATAATATTTTTCAAACATCCATAGACGGGAACAACAGGGATGAGGAGATTTAGACTTATAACTCCATTCGCTTTCTAGACATTTCGTTTTTATTCATAGCTCAGGTTGCTATTTATTTTAGTTATTTAGCTCAGACTTTATTTTAGAGATAGTATGGATCATGTGGTCCTAGCTATTTATTTTGGTTGGATTTATTTATTAAGAGTCGAGACTTTTTTATTTATTATGTTAGATGATTGAGACATTTATTTATTTCAGTTTCATATTTATCGCCTTTGTTATTACATATTGTGGATGTATTTAAATTCACTCAAATTATTATTTCTATTATCGTATTCATGTTGAGAATGGTATAAATTGATTAGCATGCCATATCTTTGGCATATTGTAATAACTACCTAGTATGTGAGAAAACTAGGGGGTTCTTACAAGGCCTTTTTTTCCAAAAAGGGTTGGTGTGTGGCCTTGGTGAAGACCGGAGTTTTTTGGTACTTGAAGTTGTTCACCAAGCACAATCCTACACAGGTAGGTAACGCATTTGAGCTTTTGATGGTAAATAGATGGGATCTCCTCTTCCAAGAATTGTATTGTATAGAGATTTAATGCATATGATTAGAAATTCAATTAACTTTGTTATGCTTACAGTTCATACTGAAAGTATGACATTTCCTAGTGGTATTGGCATTTTCCTACAAATCCGATCAAAGGGATGGTCAATTCCTTTAGGTCTTCCATTCGTAAATTAAGTTGTAGAACAATTTGCGATACAAGACCTCCTAGTATCTCCTATTGTCTACAAGTATCTTATCCACATACCAATTAGTAATTCTGAGTTTGATTACTAGTGCATTATGATGTGGAAGCCTGACTCTGACCAGGTCCTCCTAAATGAAGACCATATGTTTGATGTAGTCTACTTTATTTGTTCGGTGATTTTTTTTATGCTGGCCTTAGTCAGATCAATCTGGAAAGCCTACGTTACCGTATTAATCTTTTTCATCTCCATTCTTATAACATTTCCCTTGATCCTGCTAGGATTTAAGGATATGTGGATCACTGCAAACTCATGCCCCAATTCGTTTTCTTATTGGGCACTATCTATCTTTTGATCACATTCTTCTAGAATTTTTCTAATCTTCTTCTAGACAAAATCATCTAAATGGCATGTTTGGGCCAACTCCACAAGATGTGATTTCAACTATTTGCAGTTCGTTGTCTTGTGTCCATGTTCCTTATGATAGGAACATATTAGGGCGGTGTTCCTTTGGAGAGGTCTCCTGCTATCTTTCTCTGCCATTCCTTGATCTCACTCAAGATATTGTATAATAACTCCTTGAAGACGATGTTGGTAGATGAATGAGTTTTGCCAGGATTTAATTTTTTTACCTTCCTTTGAGCCGTCATTTTTGCTTCTTTCCCCCTTCTCGGAAGCAACATCTTTATCTCCATTCTTTCTAGCCTTTGATCGAATATTATCTTAGTTTTCTCACATAACCACATCTTTGACTTTGTTATACTTCTTGATTCCTAACATTAGATCATTAATAATGGTTGTTTTCTTCTTGGTTAGGGGGTGGTATACCATGAAGTTATTCGTTAGGCCGATCTTGAATGAAACTATTGAAACTTGTTCCGTGTATTTTTACATCTCATTGTAAACCTCCTAATATCGCTTGGTACACTCGTGCATGGTTTCCTTGGGATTCTTTTTTAGCATGAGCAGTGAATCCATCCTTTTTGTGTGAATCCTATTTGTAATGAATCTTGCGATAACGGCCTCTACAAGTTGTTTAAAATCAGAGATTGATTTATGAGTTAGATTTTTGAACCACTTTTGCGCTACATTACCTAAGGTTGAGGGAAATATCTGACACATTAAAGGTTCGTTATCGTTCCAAAGCATCATGGCTTAACAGTACAACAGTACTAACGGATATGATCGGGGGATCTGTCTTCCCATCATATATCTCGAGTTTTGGCACGGTGAAATTATTCTGTGGATTAAAGTTTTTGATTGACCAAGTGAATGATGACTTAATTTCGCTGACAAGGGCTCTATTAGATAGCTCCTTAGTAGTTTTGGATTATCGATGAGTTGGATGGTCATCCATTTCCCTCCATATGAGATTACGAAGGTCTTCCTTAACATGGAGACTATTGGGTCGATCTCCCTCATTTCTTGTGATCTCATTTGGTGGGACAAATCTGAGTCATACTGCAAACTCCTTGCTCAGATGTGAGTCTTACTCACCTGAGGGCTAAGGGTGAAGGTGATCTTCTCGTGATTATGTTTTTCCCTATGGGTTTCACGTTAGATCTTATCTAAACGACATTGAAGATGAGCTTTCTCTTTCTATTGATATGTATCTGCCTCCTGCTCACGAAGATGTTGCATGATTATAAACATCTATACGTCGTGATATCTAACTAGATCATGTTGTCTCATTGATGTCCACTATTTTCTCATCATGTAGATGGTAGAGGGAGATGGGGTACTTTGGTTCTGGTGGGTTATGTTCACATATTTGAGGGATGTGTTCACTACGGTTATATTGGTAATCACCGTGAGATGGTGAGTGCTCATTATGTAAATGAAACATAATCATTGCTAGCTAGTAAGGTTGAGGAAAGAAATTCGTTTCCCATAGACGACGCTAATTGTAGGTAATAAAATCCTACTTATTAAGGTTTAATACAGATTAACTGAACAAAATATAAAAATCATGCACACACACACAAGAACAAGGATGTACATGATTCGACAACATGCCTACGTCCACGAGATGTTATACTTGTTATTGACAAAGTCTTAACACTTGTGGTTACATTCTCCTTTTCCCTAGGGGTTAGGTTATGTTTATAGGAGGAAGTGATTGAGTCCTTGTAACCTTAATAACTATGATAGTTATCCCCAATTGATGGGTCGTATTTTTTCCCCAATCATCGCAGGTCAATTATCTTCAACATTCCTTATCTATGTGATGAGAATGATCGACTAGGTCAGTGGGACACATGCTCCCTTCTCACGCGTGGCAAATTATTTCCCCATAATTAAATTCCACATTTACCACATGCTATTTATTATATGTTGCATAATTTGTATAAGTAGAAAATATTTTAAATGGTCATTTGACCGCTGACCTCCATTAATTATGGGTTTATCACCTTGGGTACCATACTTTAACATGTTATCATTTTGAGTATCATTTGTATGGAAACCATCCAGTCAAGGGTTTGACAATTAACATACATTGTTTATAGTATGAAAACTCCCAAATTCCCTTACATTATTTAAGTCATAAGGACTCAGGTTCCCATTTGAATATCAAACGCATTGAAAATCCAATCTTTAAAATAAAAAAAAATTATATTATACCAAAATCAAAAAATGGATCCATTTTGAAATTTCAATTTTTAATAGTTTATGGATATTACTTACCTCTTTATATGGTCTTCTCAGGGGTTTTATCAATTGGTCTCATTTACTAAGTATGTAATGAAATAGGTCATACTATTTTATTTTTGATCTATCAGGTTCCATGAAAAAAGATTTTTGTTCCAATAGGTCTTATTAGTAAATGAGTAGTGAATATTTACTACATGCATGAATAAGACTTAGTGATAAAAAAATTATTTGTATAGGACCAATGCGGAAATTTCTTATATAAACATGACTTATTTGTTAAGCTCCCATCATTTAAAAACAATTTTAATGTTAAATATTTAGGCAAATCCTACAAATACAAAACATAAATGAATAAAATCATTATTCACTTTGACAACATTTATCACACTTTTATGATTATCATTAAATTAATTCTAGTCTCTCATTAGCTAAAAAGAGAAAAAAAATCGAGTATATAACCCATAGAAATTTAAAATTTTCAGTTTTCATATATATAATAATAAGAGAACTCTTCCACTAATTAAATTACTACTATCAACATTCTTAAGACAAATAACACTAATAAAATTATATATAAAATATTTATTTCACTAATTTAAAGTCCAATCAAATTGGAGTCCATCAAACCGTTTAAATAAAAACAGTTTCTCACTTCACGGAAAAAATATATCATTGGAGGAATTTCAAAGTGTAATAAAATGTTTAAAATTCGAGTGTTACATAAATTATTTTCAATCACTTTTACAAAATCGCGTCAATAACTTTCAAAGTAACGCTTTCAATGAAATTCAAAATTTGCAAAAATATTAAATATAAATTAGCACTAAAGTATATTTTATTTGAAGAATAAGATTCAGCGTGAAATGTCATTTTTACTCCAAATGTTTATTTGAGTAACAACATTGAAGTTAGAATAGACAGAGGAAATGGGGATTTGATGACCTGAAATTTGTAGAATTTCATAAACTGTAAATGAGTAAATCTCGGTTGCTTTTCATTGAGGAACAATAACAGTGCATCACTGTTTAAATATACAAATATGCTAACTAGCTGCTAGAATAAAGGAATGACTAAGTCCAAATATTCTCCAACGATATAGGAGAGAAACCATCAACAGAAATATTGAACATGTGAACTACTCTGTTTGAATAGGTCAAAGCCAACATCTGGGCACTCATGCAGCTACTGTAGACATCAGTGGAATATCCTTAATACACCCCCTAGACTGAAGGTGGGGGGCGTGGCACACACCAAGCTTGGACTAAAAATGCTGAAATTGCCGAGTCAATAAAGGTTTGGTTATGAGTGCCGGGTGAAAAGATCTTCACTATCACCAAAAACCTTTAAAATAAACCGAACCCATATGATTTCTGCCGCGATAGACGCAATGGCGCAATACTCGGCTTCATAAAAAAATAGTCTCTTAGACCGGAATGAGCTTGATCAAAAATTAATTCAGAGGATTAATTTTCGGTTTTGGCTGGACCGTCACCTGTAATGGGCCTCTTGGGCCAAAATGAGCTTAATCACAACGGATTCAGGGGCTCTTCTCTTCATGAGCTTGATCTTAATGGATTTAGAGGCTATTTTTTTCAAATTTTTTTTTGCTTAAACACGATTGATTCAGGCCGATTGAGTTGTTAAAAAAAATGTTTGCAAAGTTACTTCAACTTGCAATTTTTTTTACTCGGGCTTTCTTCATGAGAGTTTAAAGAAACAGATTCAAACTTCTTCTTTTTTTTTGATAAAATATTTTAACTACTGCTACATTAACGACCTTCAGGTTGAGCTCACCAAAATATTACTTGACTTTTGTAGGAACCCATCTTGACAAACAAAGTATCCTTCACAATATTCAGAGGCAACAAAAGGGACGAAAACGAAGCCATTCCAGCAGTGTGTATTTACCCAAAAGTCGGAGTCCTTCATGTTTTGGTCGCACAAAGCTTTCGAATTTCTCAAAACACGGGCTTCACAAAGAAATCTTCATGCAAACTCAATTTGACCAGTGGTCTAGGACCTTGGAAATATTAATAGCTTCCTGAAAACTTCAGTGCTTTCCTTCAAACGAGAATGTCGTACAGTTCAAGTGCACACTCGTTCCTTTTTCTGGTGCAGTTGACTGGTTAGGAGAAGAAGATGCAAAACACAAAGCAATCTCTTTCTTTAATTTTGTACCCGGCGGACGGTAGCAATGAAAGGGGCTACCATCGCCGAAAAAACGGAATACCAGGATCTGGGTTACTCGTGAGAGTTTAATCGCTCTGATACCATGTAGAATTTCATAATCTGATAAATGAGTAAATCTCATTTTCTTTTCATTGAGGAACAATAATAGTGCTTCACTATTTAAATAAACAAATATGCTAACTAACTGCTAGAATAAAGGAATGACTAAGTCCAAATATTCTCCAACTATATAGGAGAGAAACCATCAACAAAAATATTAAACATGTGAACTACTCCATTTGAATAGGTCCAAGCCAACATCTGGGCACTCATGCAGCAACTGGAGACATCAGTGGAATATCCTTACTAAAATTGTCATAATATTCCTTAAATTTTAAATTAATAGTTGTGTTTTCCTTTTTTATTTATTCAAATTAATAATTAATTCTAAAAATAGTATATAACATGATATGAGAGTACAAAGTTATCAATTCAGACAATACTCACGAGGGACTAATAATTAAAGTGCATGTCTTATATTTAAATGTAGTCATCATTTTTAGGAGAACAAATTTGAAAAATACTTTTTTCCTTAAAGTGTTTGACTTCCAAACGGTGAATATTATGTTGGGGTGGAGGGAGTAGAAATAAAAGAAATAATATAAAAAAATTAATAATACTATCGTCCTCATTTAACCCCCTAAACCATTTTTTGCCTTCACTGCAATATCCTCTACTAAATGGCGAACATTCTTTTCTATAAAAAAAAGGGTAAAAAATAACTGAATTTTCCATTTTAGTCATTGATCAATATTTTTGCCTCTAAGGGGACACTAACGTCCTTCACCACTTAATGTATACATTATAAGCTAGGGTATACACAAACTTAACACGCGTATATTACAATTTTTTTTGTATACATTATTAAATTTTACATAAAAAATACAAATTTTTCTATTTTTTTTAATTTCATGTATACATTACAAAATTTATTGTATACATTACTAAAAATCAAGTATACATTAAGAGAGTGTGTCCTTAATGCCAAAAAAACATGTTAGTGAACATGACGAAAAAATACATAGAACAAAAGATAAATGGGGCAATTGCCAAAGGAACCTTACATAATATAAGGGCAAGGGCGGAGCCAGGATTACTCTAAAGGGTGGGCTAACAAGTCAAAGTCCATAAAAAATAAAATTAAATGAAAAAACAAGAAAAAAAATATGACAAAACTTAGTTCAATAAAGAATTTATTCATAATTAAATAAAGAAGTTTTATTGAAATGTTCCCCCTAATCTTTAAAATATTAACATTCATTGATTACAAAACAATCTATCATAATTTTGCTCGATGAGGGGACATGATTTATTACACTACTACTACTACTACTACTACTACTACTACTACTACTACTACTACTACTACTACTACTACTACTAATAATAATAATAATAATAATAATAATAATAATAATAATAATAATAATAATAATAATAATAATAATAATAATAATAATAATAATAATAATAATAATAATAATAATAATAATAATAATAATAATAATAAATATTAGCACATACTTGAAGATAGAATTAATCCACACTCTGCAATTAGAATGTATATGAGAATATTTCCCAATTAGCCTACAAAATTCAACAAAAAATTGAGTTAAGAAATATTAATTAACTTAATCATTGTTAGATTGATACAAATAATTAAATCTAGAAATAAATTCCGAATCATAAATGGGAATCAACCTAAAAAGTTCAAACACGAAATTCTAATATTTTAGAATTGTTTTTTACCTAAATCAAATAATCAATTTAACGCATAAATCTGATGCTTAAAAATATTGAGTAATCTAATCTTGAACATAAAAAAACATTAGCAATGAAAGGGAAAAAGGTCACGAAAGAAAGGTAAAAAAAGGGACGAATTCCGATCATATCGGCGTTGGAATGAGAAGTCGTCGGCAAGCATGTTGTTGTTGTGTGAGGGCATATGCACCTTTTTTGGGGGGTAAAATTTGTACGACTGTACGTTATTTTTTGGGGTTTTCTTTAATATTAATTTGCATCTGTTGGACACGGGTTATTATTGGGTGGGCAAACTTTGAGATATGAGTGGGCTACACTTTACATCTAGTCTGGGCCAATAACAACAGTTAACTAAAGAAAAAAAATTTGGACTGGGCTGCAGCGCTGGTGGGCCTAGCCCCAAATCCGCCCTTGTATGACGGGATTTTGGAACTTTCGTGCTGCAAAAAATACAAGTTAACAGTCAAACCTCTAATTGAATGTTATCTTTCCAAAATGGCAACCAAAATAGTATTACGTTAAATATTAGCACATACTTGAAGATAGAATTAACCCACACTCTGCAATTTGAATGTATATGAGAATATTTCCCAATTGTCACCATACAAAATTAAAAAAAAATGGAGTTAAGAAATATTAATTAACTTAATCATTGTTAGATTTCTACAAATAAATTCCGAATCATAAATGGAAATCAACCTAAAAAGTTCAAACCCGAAATTCTAATATTTTAGAAAAAAAATATTTACCTAAATCAAATAATCAATTTAACGCATAAATTTGATGCTTAAAAAAATTGAGTAATTTAATCTTGAACATAAAAAAATATCAGCAAGGAAAGGGAAAAGTCAAGAAAGAAAGGTAAAAAAAGGGACGAACATTACAGAATGGAAAAAATAAACAAAAGAATTTCGATCATACCGGCATTGGAATGAGAAGTCGTCGGTAAGCATTCTGTTGTTGCTTGCTACCTGGTTGGTCAACTGAGTGGGGTAAGGTGAATAACCAATTTGGGGGGAATTTGGTTTTGAATTGAGTTTAGAGAGAGAGAGAGAGAGAGAGAGAGAGAGAGAAAAGTATACGTTTGTTTTGTGTGAGGTCATACGCACGTTTTTTAGGGGGTGAAATTTATACAAGTGTACATTTTTTTTTTGGGGGGGGGGGAGGTTCTTTAACATTAATTTGCATTTGTTGGACACGGGTTACTATTGGGTGGGCAAACTTTGATATATGAGTGGGGTACACTTTACATCTAGTCTGGGCCAACAACAGCAGTTAACCAAAGAAAAAAAAAAGTGGACTGGGTTGCAGCGCTGGTGGGCCCAGCCTCAGATTCACCCTTGTATATGGGCATTTTGGAACTTTCTTGCTACAAAAAATACAAGTTAACAGTCAAACCGTTAATTGAATGTTTCCTTTCCAAAATGGTAACCAAAATAATATTACGTTAAATTTAGTACCTAAAGTGATATACGACATAACTAACGGGAGCTAAACCTAAATGACTACAAATGTTGAATCAGAGCTATCGAAGAAAAAATAAGTTTTTTGGGGGGCTTTACATACATGTTACATTTAAAGAGATTTTTCATAAATAAGTTCCATTGACTTGTTAACCATAAAATAAGTCATATTCCTAATTTTTGATATTTTTAATTGACAAATTTACCCATTTTAAATCAATCGTCGGTAACTATTGAGGAGAAGTTACTTAAGTGGTTGAAATTTTTATTTTTTTCTATTTTTTAATCTTCAAATGACCATAATTTTTTATTTATAAATATATTTTCGCAAAATTAATATTTCTGAAATTTACTCACTGAGATCTATCAAACAAGATCCATGAACCCTATAAAATTCTAAAGAAATAAAAAAATTACGCATATAGTAAATTTTACTGTGCTCATGAGAAAAAGAAACTGTTTATATCTGTGACATTTTCACAAATACTAAACATTTACCTTACTAATATTACATTGACAGTATATATTTACTATCTGCCTAAACAAACTCGTCATTTTTAATTTCTTAATATTTTATATTGAATATGGATCTTATTTTATAGCGCTCGAATAGTAGCTTACAAAAATATCAATTTCGTAAATTTTGGATTTGTATATTGGAAGTTAGTTTTTAAAATTTAAAAGGGAAAAAATAACCACCACTTTAAATTTAGAGGGAATATACATAGAAAGGTATATTAGTAAAGAAAAAAATTATAAATTATAAATTAAAAAATGAGACTTAATTAATAATTGACTAGTAAAAAAAAGCTCGTACCCAGTGCACAAAGCTCCAACTTCACTGCAGGATCTGAGATAAGTAGATTTCGACTGGTCTTACTAACATAATATTTTATAATAAAATACACTCTTCTAATATGACTTGCATGTAATAATCATTTTTTTAACAAAACCGAATGCACCAAAAAAGATTCTTAAGAGCAATTTGCAGGAATAATTATATATCGACACATTTGGTGTAATACACTGATATGTTTTTCTAATACTGACTCATGTTTGAATCCAATTAAGACTCCTACGTCGACTCATAAACATGTCATATTTAGGTTTTATTTGTTTTCACCTCTTAAGTTTGAATCTGAACCATTCAGACTTAAGAAGTACCATATATTGTTTATTTTTTTAAATGATTAGAAGACTAATAATTATTTTTGTTTCTGAATGATTAAGAGATAAATGAACCTTTAAACTCGGAATGAGACTAAATATATTTATTTAGAAGTCCATTATGTAAAATCAAACATAAATGTCAAATTTGGACTTATGAAAAACATTGGCAACCTCAGTGTGACAGACCGGCATATCTTACCCTATGGTCTCTTGTCCATTACCCAACTTTATCCATTTCACCTGCTGTACAGGTATTTTGAGGAACATTCGTTACTACATTCTAGGGCTGTGTTTTTTTCTGAACTTTTTGATTTTTTTGATTTTCGATCCGGTTTTTTTCGAATTTGGAATGAAATTTTAGTTTGCCGATTTCCGATTTTTCCGAAAAAAATCAGATCGGAAATAATTCTAAATTTTTGATTTTTCGATTTTTTCGAAACTATGCCCATCCAATTTTTTCGAATTATTTTCGATTTTTTCGGAATTATTTTCCGTTTTTCAATTTTTTCGATTTCTTTTCCAATTTTTTGAAAGTTTCCCATATCCCACATCGGTTGGGAGAGGGAGAGGGCTCCAAAATATGCTCTATAAAAGGAGAGTATCCTCCTAACTTCTACACAAATGAAAAAATGGGTCAAATCCTCATGTATTTACATGTTGGGTTAAACCATTTTCTTTGTTTTTTTAAAATTAGAATTTCAAGTAATCAAAAATCCATAATTTATTTTTTTGAAATTTTGGAATTTTCTGAAATTTATGGATTTTTAATATATTTTGTGGAATTCCAATTTTTTTCGATTTTTCGATTTCTCTGAATTCGGAATTTTTTTTAATTTTTCGAAAAAATTGGATCGGAAATTGGAATTGTTATTTAATTTCTGAAAAAATCGAATTTTTTCGAAGAGGCATTTTCCGATCCGATCCGTCTGAAACGCAACCCTACTACATTCACTACAAATCTAAAAAATACATACAAGAGAATATGTTGTTGAACATCAATGGCAAACCCTAGACGTTCTTCCTATTCCACCACCCACCAAATCTCAATCCCCCCACCACCACACCCACACCTACAAACCCATTTCAAGTCCAAACCCGTTTAACCCTTTCAAGCCTCAAACACTTTCTGAAGAAACCCCACGCCATCCCTTTCTTACTCTCCATTTTTCTACTCCTCACTTGGGTTTCTTTAAGACTCCAACACCATCACAATATTTATTCTTCATCATCGTCATCATCAAATGATGGGAAGAAAAAGTTGAGCGGAGGTGGGGATGATGAGGATCATGATGCTAATCTTGTTAGGTTTGGGATTAATGGGTGCCCATCAACTATTATGAAGGATAAAAGAGGGTGGATGGTGGATCCTATTGCAATTGCCCAAAATTTTCACATTTCAGGTAAAGCCTTTTTGCCCCTTTTAAGTATTTAGTCCCATTTGTAAAAATTCACTTGCCCATGTTTTTGTTTTTTAGTTGTTGTTCATATTATAATATCATTCTAAGCCGACTCACAAATTAGACTCATTCTTTTCTACTCACTCACGTGTTGCGCTAGTATTGGTTCATTTTGTGGTCCTATGGTGTGAGTCCCACCCGGGTCCAAAAAAATGGACCAATAAAAATGCGATACATCAGTGAGTCGCAAAAAATGAGTCAGATTTGTAAATCGCTGTAGAAGGACTCCATATTATAACACACATGGAACAAGTGTCATTATCTGCAAAAGGAAAGCGGGTGGTTATAGAGAAATTATGGGCATTTTTTGGTGGTAATGGAACTTGTTATAATTTTAAAAAAAATATAGGGGTGGAGCGTAACAAATCTTTGGTGATGGGACTATAGCCAAAAAAACTATACATAAAAACTGAATTGGGCATTTAACAAAAAAATCCATAATTTGGATTTTTTTTCTCCGTATAATGCAAGTTTATAACCAAAAGTGGGATAACAAAGGGATATATAATGAATCCCATAACACGGCCCCCATGGTCACCAACTACCCCCAAAAATAACAAAACAAATTACCGAAACCTCCCATCACACTGCCTACATGAACCATATACAAACACATTATAGGCACTAGAAAAATTAACAAAACAAACCTAAATCTAATTTTGGCACACAGGGCCCTAACCAATTTTTTAAATTTATTTTTAGTTTAACATATTTTTTCATGTAATCAAGAAATGTTAGCGCAGCAGTGACATGCCATATCATCGCGTGCTGACGTGGCAGCGTCATGCCATTTTTAACTAGTTAATATCATTATGGACTTTTTATTAAATATGAATAATAAGGGTAAATTATAATATTAGATGCCACCGGCCCACAACCTCCACCTCCAACCCATTTCAATCCCGAACCCTTTCAACCCTCTCTTCCCCAAAACTCTTCCTCAAAAAGCGCCACGCCATCCCTTTTCTTCTCTCCATTTTCCTCCTCCTCACTTAGGTTTCGTTAACACTTCAACACCATGACAATATTTCTTCGTCATCAAATGGGAAACAAAAGTTGAGGGGAGATTGTAATACCCCATAATTTTACTGATTTTATTTAATGGGATTAATTAAATTAAATGAGAATTAATTAGAAATTAATTTGAATTTAAATACTAGCGAGACGTGAGTTGGTATTTGATTATGATGATAATATTGAGTATTACTGAGTATCTATGGTAATATATGACTATGGAAATATTAAAATTACCGCGAGTCATAAATACGACAATTGGAAAAATTAAGTTGGGACGCGCGTGTCAGTCGCGTCAAAAATCAATTTAATTAGATTAAAAAGTAAATTATAATTTTATCAACTGTATGGTCATTTTGAGTGTGCCAACGTGTCCAGAGGGGTCGAGATAGTTAGAAAACACTAGCTGGGGGTTTAGTTTGGGTCTCGAGGCATTTTTAGGCCAAACCGACAAACCGGGAGAGTATTTTAGTCACTTTAAAATTTAAGGAAATAAGACCCACGAATTTTAGGGTTTATTTAATTATTATTGGGAAGTCCATTAGAACCATTATCATCCAAAAAGCAAATAGTGGGCTACGTAAGATAAATGAGAAGTTACAGAAGGTCTTCAAACCATTACCACCACCCACCACCAACACTTTGGACGGAATTGTGACCGAAAAGAAGGAAAGAACCAGCCCTTGGACATCATCAATAGATGTGAACATCAACCTTAAGGCAAGTGATTTGATTCCATTAATTTTCAACGAATACTTCTTCCATGTTAGGGTAGGAATTGTTAATAGCCTTGAAAAATGATGAAAACTCATGAACTTTGGTGTAGAACTCTAAATCTTAGATAGGAATTGCATGTAGGTTAGTTCTGGACGAAATTCAATAATCAAAACATAACCCTTGATGAATTAAAAACGGATTAAAGAAGAGAAATATCATGGTTCTTGAAGAAAATAGAAAACTAGGGTTTTTATGAAGATTTGATCTATATAAGGCTCATTATTGATGATTTAATGGTTTTGGAACGTTAAAAATAATGTATTTAGGTTGTATAATGACCATATATACTTAGATTAGAATTTCACATCATATGATGAAGTTTTGGGACAAATCTGGGACTGAAAAACGAAGCATCCTGTAGACTCATCTGCTGTGATCGATCGATCGACATTCATAGGTCGATCGATCGACCACCATCGATCGATCGACACTCCAGGTCGATCGATCGACCTTCCCAGAAAATGTTATATTTTTCCCCTTGATGAATTTTAGAAATTTCGACCTTAGAGAGTTATTTGTGGGGGTCTCGTGAATTCTTTTAGATTTAAGGAAGACCAGTAAGCGTGTATATGAGACCCGGATTATTATTAGAATTAAATTTGGGATTTATGTTAAGACCTAATAAGGTTCGATGAGTGAGGTACTATTAAAGAGTGCGATTAAATGAGTTAAATTTATATAGTTGATAATATAAGGTTAGTGGCAGAAATATGGACCTTAAGAGTATTGGATTAAAGTGTGGGAATAATAGGAGACTTAGTAATCTTTTGGGTTATATTTTAAGTACTTGAAACTACAACGTGAGATGTGTCGGTGGACTATATTATATCTTATCCGGAGGTATTAAAATGTACTAATTAGAATAATGGTATATTGATTGAGAACATACCTTTAATAATATTATAAATTATCTAAGTTGTGTGAATACTTAGTTTATGGATTTATATGTCTATGACATACCTACCATATTTGCTATCACGGGAGGTCGGCTTTCGGAACAGGGCCATCTAATCTTTGTGTGCCTACGGGGGAATTTAGATTGGTACCTTAAGGACATAGGGCTGTGAATGACTTATTTATGAGTTAATAAGTCAGCTGACCATGGGAGCGTAGGTATGTGCGTGACCCATGGGTATGTGAACTATGTTCGCCTCCAATATGTGTGATTTTGCTTATTGAAACGGTTCTTGAGAGATTCGAAATTCGTAGTCCTTATGTACGTGATGTACCGGGATTCGATAGCAGAGTATGTGTGCACCGCAGCTTAGCCTAGGGGTTCCCTAATTGTATATTTATGTTGAGATTAATATACTAGTAATTATAACAGACTCTTTATTAAAGTGGGAATGTGAATACTTGAGATGTTTGGAGTAAGGTTAAAAATGAGAATTTCCTATGACAATTATTATAAATTGATCTGAGTAATCAAAAGGTGAGATACACGCAAGTTATATTAGAATGTCTTGAATGAACCCCAATGTTATAATGTGAGGACAGAAAGTGGTACAGACTAGTTAGTTAACGGCATAATTAGTAAGGGTTAGATTTATACGTTAGACGTGCACATTAGCTGAGTGGTGAGAAACTCATGTGAGAGCATGTAACTAACATGTATTTAATATTCACTGTTTAATGCAATTAAACACTTGCTATATTTTAAACTGTTTTCACATCGGGCTCTGACCCGTTTGCTTTCAAATCTCTTTTCTTGTAAAAACCTTTTAGGTGCCCATCCACAGGGACGCCAAGCTTAGGAGTTTCATTCCTTTGACGTGATGTAGCTGCTGTGGAAGTTACAGGACCTCGAAAGTAGACGCCTGCACATTCTACATTAATTCTATTTCAGATTTATTCATCAGTTCCTTTTCTTTATAGACAACTTTATTGTTCTTTCAATTTTCATTTCAGTTTTGGAGTTAATTAATTAATTTTTCAGACTTTGTATTTGGTCTTATTCAGTATTTGGATTATTCAGAGGAGTGTTACCCCAGACTCATTTATATTCTGTTGTGACTGTGATGTGATTGTGGTATCATTAGTTAATAATTTAATTAATTGCACGTTAATCTCATTTAAATAAATTTTGACATTTCACTTTTTAAATATTAGGTGGCTAGTAATTGTTTAAAATATATTTTCGACAATGATGCTATGAACTGAACCAACTTGACCTTTTGTATTAATTTAATAAAGGAGTAGCTACCTAGTATCTAATTAGTCGAGGTGTCATAGAGATGATGATGATGATCAGGATTATAATGATAATTTGGTTAGGTTTGGTTTTAATGGGTACCCATCACCCATTGTGAAGGATAAGAGAGGGTGGATGTTGGATCCTATTGAAATTGCCCTATATGCTCACATTTTAGGCTACCCTTTTTTCCCCTCTATTTTTGTGTTTCATACATATAAACTAAAATTGGGCATTTAACAAAAAAAACTTCATAATTTAGATTTTTTGGGAGGCATATACCAAATACTCCCTCGAATATTTTTTAATGCACGCTTTGTCTAGGCCTTTTTATTTTGTTCCAAAAAGTCCTGAACCACATAAAACATAAAAACGGTAGCTCCGGTGATGATCACCGGAGCTGCGGTAGTTGGGGGGGTGGGGCGAGTTGGGTGAAGGGGAGGTGGGTCGGGAATGCCGCTAGCGCGGCTCTTTAAAAATAAGAGAATATTGATTAAATAGGTGTTTGAGGGACTTTTTGGAAAAAAAATTAAAAGGCTTGGACTAAGTGTGTATTAAAAAATGTTGAGGGGCTTTTTAGTAATTGATCCTTTTTTTGGTTATAATGCAAGTTTATTACCAAAAGCGGGATAACCATAGGATATACAATGACGCCCATAACACGACCTCCGGGGCACCAACTATGCCAAAAAACAACGAAATAAATTATCGAAACCGCCCATCACACTATCTACACAAACCATATACAAACACATTATAGGCACTAGACAAAACTAACAAAACAAACCTAAATCTAATTTTGGCACGAAGGGCCCAAACCAATTTGTTTATTTGTTTTTAGTGTAACATATGTTTTCATGTAATCAAGAAATGCCGACGTAGTAGTGACGTGCCATATCACCGCGTGCTGAAGTGGCAGTGTTATGTCATCATTAACTAGTTAATATCATTATGAACTTTTTGTTAAATATGAATAGTAAGGGTAAAATTGGAATATTAGATGCCACCACCTCCAACCCGTTTCAATACCAAACCCTTTCAACCCTCACTTCCTTGAAACTCTTCCTTAAAAATCCACACTCCATCCCTTTTCTTTTCTCCATTTTACTCCTCCTCCTCCTCCTCCTCTTCACTTGAGTTTCTTTAAGACTCCAACACCATAAAATTTCTCATCATCAAATGGGAAGCAAAACTTGAGGGGATCTTATATGATGAGGATCATAATGCAAATCTTGTTAGGTTTGGTTCTAATGGACCCATCATCCATTATGAAGGATAAGAGAGGGTGGATGTTGGATCCTATTGCATTTTTCCTAGATGCTCACATTTCAGGTTACCCTTTTTGCCCCTCCATTTTTTGTTCTATATCTTTAAGGCCCCGTTTATTTGCGCAAATTGTTTGATTATCTAACTTGTAAATTAGTGGATTTGAAATGAGTTTAAATCCAATTTTGGGCGATGTTTGGTAATCTAAAATTGATGTTAAGGTCCAATCAGAAAATAAGTCACAAAGAAGTGTGTGTGTGTGTGTGTGTGTGTGTGTGTGAGAGAGAGAGAGTGAGAGGAACAATCGAATGGACTTTTTATGATTCCAATTTCAAATGGATGCATTTCATTTTTTTGTGAAATGCTCAAAATTCAGATTTATATATGAGCTAAAATGGGTCGATTAATGAATCATTTCATTAATGAAACCAAACACAATTAAATGGGCCAATTTTTAAATTAGTTAATTGATAAATGAGTCAATTTATATTTTTGGGACAACCAAGTGGGTTAAGTATTTTATCCCATTTTTAAAATTTCATTTGTAGCCACTTTTGTGAATTTGTTTTTTTAGTTGTTGGTTATGTTGTAACAACAACTATGGCACAAGTTGTTTTCTATTAAAAGGATAGTGAACTTACTACAATTTTAAAAATACATGGGTTGAGAGCGTAACAAAAATTTGGAGTGTCTACTACGACGTGAGAAATTATGGCGCGTATGATTACAAACCAGAATAGTACAAATTGTGATAATTATAGTTAGTACGAGAGTGCAATATGTACTACAATTAAAATACGGTATTACTAAGATGTGTGTTTACTTAGTATTGGTATATGAATTGTGTGTATGACATACCTACCATACTTGCTATCACGGGAGGTTGCGTTCGCTTAGGACCCTCTAATCCTTATGTGCCTACGGGGGGGGATATAGACTGGTACCTCGATGAACATAGGTCAGAGAAAGACTTATTGGGATGTTAATAAGTCCGCTGATCGTGGGAGCGTAGGTATGTGCGTGACCCATGTGATGTGACTGTGTTCGCCTCCACTATTTGTGATTTGTGTTATCTGAACTATTCCTGAGAGATTCGGAATGTGTGATCCTTATGTACGTGATGTACCGGGATGGATAGCAGAGTATGTGTGCACCGCAGCTTAGTTCTCAGGGTGCTTGTATTGTATATTTATGATGTGAATAATATACACTTAATTAATAAGAACATTCATGTTAATGTTGTATAAATAATTACGGTATTGTTCCGAGAAACATAATGAGTTAGCTGATAGAGAAATATATTGCATATTGAGCATCTGAGTTTACATTCAATCCCTATCCAATTACGAGCGTTATATGTTAATAGGACCGGGTAATAAGGGTAGGAACTATTACAGTCTAGCTAGTTATGATGTCACTTAGCTAGTGATTTTTATCATTGTAGATGGGTACTTACGTTAGGAGTGCACAGTTAGATGAGAGGTGAGAATATCATGTGAGTGTATGTCCTAACATGTACTTTGCATTTAATGTTTTAAATGTTTTTAAAGCACTTGCAGGTTTTTAAAAATATAACTCCACATTCGGGCTCTGACCCGTTTGCTTTTCAAATCTTTTTCTTGTAAAACCATTTTAGGTGCCCAGCCACAGGGACACCAAGCATAGGATACTCATTCAGGTGACGAGCTGTAGCTGTTTGTGGAAGCTACAGGGATTTGCATGTAGACGCTTCTATCTTTTGGATTCCAGAGTCACTATCTATCAGTTGTAGGGCATGTTGCCCATATTTATTTAGAGTCATCTTTTACATTTCAGTTCTCAGACTTTAGCATGTATTATTTCAGTATTCGGTTATTCATTTCAGTTATGGGATTGTAGTGAGGAGTTTTCCTCCAGACTTTATTTACTCTATTGTGATGGTTATTCGTTTTACTTCAGTATGGTGAATGGTGTTATTTATTTCTTCATTACACTTGTTGCATGTTAATCAGACTTAAATTAAAATTTGGCAACTTACTTTTTAAATACTAGGTGGTTAGTAATAATAAAAATGTTTTCGACAGTGATGCTATTAACTGAGCCAACTTGGCATTTTGAATTAATTTAATAAAGGAGTAGCTACCCAGTATTTAATTAGTCGGGGTGTCACACAAACTCCACTCCATGATAAGAAAATTACCCCAATAATATTTTTTTATTAAACCAAACTTTTGAAGACTTTGTCCTGTTGAAATGTGGAAGAATGACAACACAAAAAAATGTGATTAATGTCCTTGTTGCTATCTTTGTACGGAATACACATGAGAAACAAGACAAGGGTCTCTTTTGTTGAAAAATATTTTGTTCTCCTTGTGTGAGCAATGCGACAATGAGAACTTTTGGAGGTAATACTTGTCTCCCAAATCATATGATGGGGCTCAAATAAAGGCAAAGATGGAGAATCGGACAAATTTTCAAACAAACATTTGAATATTCCAAAATTTTTAAGACTTCATAACCCTAAGGGTAAGCCTAGTGGCATGGGCTCATACCTCACATCTTCAAGATTGAGAGTTCGAATCCTCTTGGGGCCATCTTAGTGCATGCGGATTGAAGGGTATGTTGGCGACAGTTAGTAGACCCCATTACATCCATCACTTTTTTGTTGTTGAAAACCTTAAATTCTAATAGCAATAAAACACTTATAACATTGCAAGAAGTGAAACAAAATCATTGAATTACCATTCATAAATGTTTCTCCTAGAAGAAATGTTCCAAGAAACCAAATTATTAAGATATCAAGGAATGGATAAATTTACGAGAGTCGAGAAAAATTTATAACGTCAATGAAAAGAAGAGCTCAAAGTCAAATTTTATCCCCCCTAATCCGAGTTTGATTAAGGAAAATATTCGAGTTTAGCAATAACAGGATCATAGAAAACAACTGTTTTCCCCAAAGCAAATTAAGCAAGATAGAAGTAACGATTGCACTTCACGACCTAGCTCATTATCTTTTAGCCAACTTACTTTTTCTTGATATTAATCCTCGTCAAGACACTTTCAAACATATTTATTATATGATGGGGACTGTCTTAAAGAAATTTATCATTTCATGTTATGAAATTTGTTCTCATGTCTCGGCTCGACACAAGAAAAAAATTATATCTGCATATTATTGAAGAACCTTATCTTATCCCTACTTAAATCCAAACCTATTAAAGAACTTCCTATCACGTGCTCTTTTCACAAGTGTATGTAATACATCTGCCACCGAAAAAAATTGTTAATGGGATAGAGGTTTCCCTTGCGTTAAAGTTTTGAACTCCTAGAGGCGTTAAAATCCCCCCTTGGCATTCCCTTAATCACGATCAACAAATTAACCAAAGACAAGCAAACTGCAATCCATATTTCCACCTAGCCCCAAGACCTCTCTTTTCAAAACTAAAGTCAAGAAAATCCCACTGGACATGATCATATGCTTTTTGGAAGTCTAATCATTCTTTTACTTCTATATTCTTCCACTCCCTTGTTAGCAACAAGAACAAGGTCAAATATTTACCTACCCTTAAGGAAAGTCCCTTGAAAACCATCAATAGAGTCTTCCATCACCTACCTAATTCCAAGTGATGAGACTTTGGTCAATAGTTTGTAGAAATGTGCAACAACACTGACATGGCTTAAATGCTTCACCTTTATAGAGTCTTGACTTCTTTGGAATCAAACAAATATATATATAATTTTTTCTACCATCTTTCTCCCTGTCTAACAGCTATTTATGCATGCATGGCGTGATGCATGTTTGAGTGTGTGACAATTGAGTTGTCATTTTTTAATAGAAATTATGGTTTTAATAAAAATAAGAAATCAAAAGTTTCTAATTTGTTAAGATGGTAGTTATTATCATTAGGGACAGAGTAATGTGGTAGTGGGTTGGGTCACGTGCCCCGCCTTAAAACTTAAATTTTAACCCTTACACTTGAATACTTTATGGACATAGCATAATGCCCTAATCAAAATTATAAATTTCGTATACTTAATAAATTCCCTGCTATTGGCACGCTACATATTATATCATTATTATGATTCTTAATTATTCAACATTTTGAAATGATACCATAATCATATTTTGGATATTCGTAAGTATATGTTGAGTATCTTTGTATCTGTTTTTTGGCTTATTATTGTTGTGTGTGATTTGCAAGTTTGTCAGTTAATGGAGAATTTTTCACTTGGTTTGAATCAGATTGCATCTTTTTGGGTAATCTTTGTGTGCTCTTCTAGAGATCCGATGTGGTAAATGAAGTTTTCCGCAATTGTTAATGACAATCTATATCTTTTATAACTTAGAGAATGTCTAGTCATATATACATGATATATATTTCACTGTCTATATATACATGTGCTTGTGTGTTCATATTTGCATATGTGGGTACCCCAGTTGGGAAAAAATTCTGCCCTACCCACACCAAAATTTAGAGAGGAAACAACTATTTGATGAAAATTTGGCACTATTAGTATAAAATTCATTGAGCAAACTAACTATTATGATTGTCTCAATGAAATCCAACATTAAATACACGCGTATAAATAAAGTAATACTTCGAAAATTGAATAGTTAAACAGGTATAATCTTAGTTTTAAAGGAATATAAGAAGTAGAAACCAACCTTGATAAAGTTGTAATAGTACAGTGAATATGGCCTTGCACTTCTTGGAAATTAGTGTTGTTTGTGTAAACGGGAAAATTTAAGATCATAATAAAATTAGAACGACTTATCTGGATGCTGAGGTGTGTGTTAGACACACAGTCCTAATACAGAAATATCGCCCGCACTTAATCGAGTGATGCCTTGAGCCTCAGATATCTGTCCCCAGGATTCAACAGCGTTGTTCGTCCGATTGAAGCACACAATGGAGAACGAATAGAACCACACCAGTATTGCCCATAAATAGGATTTGAGGAAGAACAAATTTTTTAGAGTGAGAAGGAAAAATTCAGAATGATTTATTTTTTCTGATTGCTATATCTCTCAGACTGATTCTGCAAGCCCCTTTAAAGGGATGCAACAATCAACCTATAGCCACCCTATGACTTAAAATAAGTAACCCCTATCAACCTATAACCACCCTATGGTTTAAAATAAGTAGCCACTATCACCCCTCAAAACACTTCCAACGGCTAGGAATAAAAATATTATAATATTAATAAAAAAAATTAATCCGGATTTTAATTTTAAATAAAAATGAAATAAAATAAAAAATGAAATTACAATTGGGTCTTGACTAAGGACCCAACATCCAAGCCCAAGTCCCAAGTCTTGATATATATATATATATATAGTGCACCTAGAGGGACTTGAACCCAAAACCTCTCACAAGAATTGTGAAAACCTACCACTAGGCTATTAGAGGTTATTGTGAGTATTTCATTCACACAAAGAAATATACACAAAAACACAACAATCCCCCACATGAATGAAATATGAGAAGAAGGAACAGAAGGAAATTTGTGGGCAGTAAAATGTCATTAGTAGGCAGAGGTGTCTTTTGGACTTGAACCTTGCTTAGTGCTAGTCCATTAGGTTTACTAACTATTCAGTGAATTACATATCTTGAACTGAGCAGTTATGTTTGGTAAACCTATTCAATATATTACACACATGACATATTAATATACTTGTGGTTCAAAACAATTTTGCTCATTAAGGCCATAAGCTACATCCCACTATCATGAGCGCTCTAGGAGATTCAGCCACAATTTCCATAGGCAGCGGCCCCACAGCCACACTCACTTAGGTGAATCTATCAAGAATGTCTTGTCACATTCCGCTTGAAAATCCAAGTCATAGATTTCATTAAGAGTTTAACTCATCATTTCCCATTACATGTAGCATTAATATTATTAACATCATGGGGATAAGACAATTTAAAGTAATTGTAATGCTTACACACAATCACTCGGAATTTAGTTTTCCCATGGAACCTATATCCTGGGATCTCCATTTATATAGGTTGGGTATCCATCATGGTGATTCTGCTCATTAGGCTTTAAGCCCATCCCCCTCGATGTTTTGTAAATAATATCTCTTGACAACCCTTTGGTTAACAGATCCGCTAAATTATCACTTGGCCTCACAAAGTCTATGTTTGTAATACCATTAGATATGAGTTGTCTCACACCATTATGCCTGCGATGGATATGTCTCGATTTTCCATTATAGGACTTATTGCTTGCCTTTTCTATTACTTCTTGGCAATCACAATGTATAAGTACCGCGGGTACAGGTTTAGGCCGCATCAAAATGTCTCCCAAGAAGATCCTCAGCCACTCGTCTTCTTCACTTGCTTTATTTAAAGCCATGAATTCAGATTCCCTTGTTTATTTTGCAATGCATGTCTTCTTTGAGGATTTCCACGATACGGCAGACCCACCTAATATGAATATATATCCGCTTGTTGACTTAGATTCCTCTGAATCAGAAATCCAATTAGCATCACTATAACCTTCAATCACAGCATGATAAGATACATAATATAAGGCATAATCCAAAGTAAATTTCAGGTATCTCAATGCTCTAATAAGTTCATTCCAGTTATCATTACTAGGATTACAAGTATATCTACTCAATCTCCCTAGTGCATATGTAATGTCAGGTCTAGTGCAATTCATAATATACATTAGGCTACCAATCATTCTTGAATATTCATGTTGTGACACACCTTCTCCTTTATTTTTCTTTAATTTACTATTTGGATCATAAGGAGTTCTAGCAGGAGTAGATTCATATTGATTGAATTTCTTTAACGCACTTTCTATATAATGTGATTGCGACAATTTGATTCCCTCAGAATCTTGTATTATTTTGATTCCCAAAATAAAACTGCAACTCCCAAGTCTTTCATAACAATCTGTTCAGATAACATCTTTTTTGTAGTTTTTATAATACTCATCTGTGATCCAAATATTAACATATCATCAACATATAGACATACAATCACACAAGCATCTCTATGTCATTTAAAATACACACATTGATTAGATTCATTTATTTTAAATCCATCATTAATCATTACATAATCAAATTTCTCATGCCACTGTTTAGGTGGTTGTTTTAGTCTGTATAGGGATTTAACTAGCTTGCAGACTTTACTTTCAAATATTTTAACGACGAAACCTTCTGGTTGATCCATATAAATTTCTTCTTCTAATTCTCCTTTTAAAAAGGCAGTTCTTACATCCATTTGATAGATTTCCATTTTATAGATGGATGCGAGGGAAATTAAAATTCTAATAGAAGTAATTCGCGTAACAGGAGAATAAGTGTCAAAGAAATCAAGTCCCTCCTTTTGTTTATAACCTTTGGCTACTAACCTAGCCTTATATTTTTCTATGGATCCATCCGGTTTCATTTTCCTTTTAAAAATCCATTTAGATCCTATGGTTTTACATCCAGGTGGCAAGCTAACTAAATCCCATGTGTGATTTTGCATAATAGATTCCATTTCACTATTAACAGCCTCTCTCCAAAATGGAGCTTCAGGAGAGATAATAGCATCGTGATAAGATTGTGGATCTTCTTCAGATAAAAATGAAATATAATCATTCCCAAAAGATATTTCTATTCTACATCTTTTACTTCTTCTAAGTCCTTGTATTTCCATTTCATTATCTCTCCTACTATTAGATGGCAAATTAATGTTTATAGGAGCATTCTCAAATCCAATAGTTCGATTATGTGGATAAATATTTTTCAAAGAATTCTGCATCACAAGATTCAATAATAGTATTTGTAGATACACTATCTACATTTGATTTAAGCATAAGAAACCTATAAGCACTACTGTTTTGAGCATTACCTATAAACACACAATAAACACTTTTAGGTCCGAGTTTTGTTCGTTTAGGTGGTGGCAAAACTACCTTAGCTAAACACCCCCACACTTTTAAGTATTTGTATGACGGCTTTCTTCCTTTCCAAAATTCGTAAGGAGATTTATTCAATTTTTTAAGGGGAATTTTATTTAAAATATAACATGCGGAAAGTATCGCTTCACCCCATAAGTTGTGAGGAAGACCCAAACTGTTTAACATAGCATTTACCATATCCTTTAGCGTTTGATTTTTACAGTCAACCACACCATTTTGTTGTGGACAATTTGGTGCAGTAGTTTGATGTATTATTCCATGCAATTTACAGAAGTCATTAAATGGCTCAGAATATTCTCCTCCTCTATCCGATCTAACAAGTTTATTTTTTGAGTTAGTTGATTTTCAACTTCTGTTTTGTAAAGCTTAAATTTCTCAAGTGCTTCATCCTTCGAACGCAAAAGGTACACGTAACAAAATTTCATGTAATCATCTATAACAGTAATAAAGTACTTATTTCCACCCCTTATTCGAATTCTTTTTAAGTCACACAAATCTGTATGAATTAATTCCAAGAATTTAGTAGAGTGTTGTACACTTAGAAAAGATTTTCTTTTGAATTTTGATTCTACACATATTTCACATTTATGTTCGACATTTTCGGATAATTTCGGGATATTTCCTAAATTTATTAATCTTCTAAGTGAAGCAATATTAACATGTCCAAGTCTACTATGCCACAAATATAAAGAATCAGAGAGATACGCAGAAGAATTAACTACATTAAAACTAGAGTCAACGGTTACACTTAGTTTGAACAACCCCTCACACATGTAACCCTTTCCCACAAAAACCCCATTTTTAGTTAAAACAAACTGATTAGATTCAAAGACCATTTTGAAACCCTTTTTACTCAAAATCAAACCTGAGACCAAATTTTTCCTAATGTCGGGCACATGTAGAACTTCGTTCAACGTTAGGACTTTTCCAGAAGTGAATTTTATATCCACCTTCCCTTTTCCAGCAACTACCGCCACTGAAGAATTGCCCATATAGAGCTTTTCATCGCCTCCTACCACCTCGTAGTAGGAAAATACACTTATGTCTCCACAGATGTGTCGGGTGGCCCCAGTGTCCACCCACTAGTCCTTAATGTTGCTAACGAGATGTGCTTCTGAAACGACAGCAGAAAAGTTACCAGTTTCAACAATTGAAGCTTGTTCATTCCCATTAGGTTTTTTAAAGTGGTCATCGTTTTTCCTCTTGTAGCAGTCTTGGGCCCGATGTCCAGGTTTACCACAAACAAAACAATCTCCTCCAAATTTCTTAATCCCACTTTTAGGCTTTTTAAAATTATTTGATGCTTTTCCTTTTCCCTTAAAATTCTTTTGGTACTTATTTGGCTTAAAATGATTTTTGGTCCCCCCACTATTTTCAGCAATGTTTGCTTTGGCTGCCATAGCGATGGCAACATCCCTTTTTTCCTTAACGCAATTATCCTCTTCAATCCTAAGTCTAACAGTGAGATCTTCCATAGTCATATACTTACGTTTATGTTTAAGGCCATTTCTAAACTCTTTCCAGGAAGGGGGGAGTTTTTCAATAACAGATGCAACTTGAAAACCCTCACTAATAGACATACCCTCAGCATGAATTTCGTGAACAATTAGTTATAGCTCTTCTAACTGTGACACTACTAATTTTTCATCAACCGTTTTAAAGTCCAAAAAATGACTGACAACAAATTTCTTACTTCCAGCATCTTCAGTTTTATATTTCTTATCTAACATCAACCATAACTCTCTAACAGTGGGAACAAAAAAGTAAACATTATATAGAGCATCATCTAAATTGTTCAGAATATGGTTTTTGCACATAAAATCAGATTTTTCCCAAAGTTGGTTAACAACAGTCCTAAAAGGTTCGGCCTCTTCTGAATTATCTTCCTTAATTTCTAAGGTGTGATCAACTTCTAACAGGTTCAAATAAAATAACATCTTTTTATGTCAACGTTTAAAATTCAGTCCAACAAATTTTTCAGGCCTAGCAGATACAATCGCCGGAGGATCAAATTTTCCCATTGTACGAATATTAAAAAATATTTATGTCTTAGATTTTTGTTCGTGTAAGTGAGAAAATTTAATATCACAATAAAATTAGAACGACTTATCTGGATTCTGAGGTGTGTGTTAGATACACAGTCCTAAGAAAGAAATATCTCCCGCACTTAATCGAGTGATGCCTCGAGCCTCAGATATCTGTCCTCAGGATTCAATAGCGTTGTTCGTCCGATTGAAGCACATAATGGAGTACGAATAAAACCACACCAGAATAGCCCAAAAATAGGATTTGAGGAAGAACAAATTTTTAAGAGTGAGAAGGAAAAATTCATAATGATTTATTTTTTCTGATTGCTATATCTCTTAGACTGATTCTGCAAGCCCCTTTAAAGGGATGCAGCAATCAACCTATAACCACCCTATGGCTTAAAATAAGTAGTCCCTATCAACCTACAGCCACCCTATGGCTTAAAATAAGTAGCCACTACCACCTCTCAAACCACTTCCAACGGCTAGGAATGAAAATATTATAATATTAATAAAAAAATTTAATTCGGATTTTAATTTTAAATAAAAATGAAATAAAATAAAAAAATGAACTTACAATTGGGTCTAGACTAAGGACCCAAGACCCAAGCCCAAGTCCCAAGTCTGGATATATATATATATATATATATATATATATATATATATATAGTGCACCAAGAGGGACTTGAACCCAAAACCTCTCACAAGAATTGTGAAAACTTACCACTAGGCTATTAGAGGTTATTGTGAGTATTTCATTCACAAAAAGAAATATAAACAAAAACACAACAATCCCCCACATGAATGAAATATGAGAAGAAGGAACAGAAGGAAATTTTTGGGCAGTAAAATGTCATTAGTAGGCAGATATGTCTTTTGGAGTGGAACCTTGCTTAGTGTTGGTCCATTGGGTTTACTAACTATTCAGTGAATTTCATATCTTGAACTGACCATTTATGTTTGGTAAACGTGTTCAATAGACTACACACACGACACTTTAATATACTTGTGGTTCAAAACAGTTTTGCTCATTAAGGCCATAAGTTACATCCCATTATCATGAGCGCTCTAGGAGATTCAGCCACAATTTCCATAGGCAGCGGACCCACTGCCACACTCACTTAGGTGAATCTATCAAGAATGTCCTGTCACATTCCGCTTGAAAATCCAAGCCATAGATTTCATTAAGAGTTTAACTCATCCTTTATCATTACAGGTAGCATTACTATTATTAACATCATAGGGATAAGACAATTTAAAGTAATTGTAATGCTTACACACAATCACTCGGAATTTAGTTTTCCCATGGAACCTATATCCTGGGATCTCCATTTATATAGGTTGGGTATCCATCATGGTGATTCTGCTCATTAGGCTTTAAGACCATATCCCTCGATGTTTTGTAAATAATATCTCTTGACAACCCTTTGGTTAACGAATCCGCTAAATTATCACTTGACCTCACAAAGGCAATGGTTATAATAACATTAGATATGAGTTGTCTCACACCATTATGCCTGCGATGGATATGTCTCAATTTTCCATTATTGGACTTATTGTTTGCTTTTTCTATTACTAATTGGCAATCACAATGTATAAGTATCGTGGGTACATGTTTAGGCCGAATCGGAATGTCGCCCAAGAAGTTCCTCAGCCACTCGGCTTTTTCACTTGCTTTATCTAAAGATATGAATTCAGATTCCATTGTTGATCTCGCAATGCATGTCTGCTTTGAGGATTTCCACGATACGGCAGACCCACCTAATGTGAATATATATCCACTTGTTGACTTTGATTCCTCTCAATCAGAAATTCAATTAGCATCACTATAACCTTCAATCACAGCAGGATAAGATACATAATATAAGGCATAATACAAAGTGAATTTCAGGTATCTCAATACTCTAATAAGTGCATTCCAGTGATCATTACTAGGATTACAAGTATATCTACTCAATCTCCCTACTGCATATGCAATGTCAGGTCTAGTGCAATTCATAATATACATTAGGTTACCAATAATTCTAGAATATTCAAGTCGTGACACACCTTATCCTTTATTTTTCTTTAATTTACTATTTGGATCATAAGGAGTTCTAGCAGGAGTAGAGGTTACCACTAGGTTATTAGAGGTTATTGTGAGTATTTCATTCACACAAAGAAATATACACAAAAACACAATAATTACAAAGAGGATTACCGAACTGTACAGGCATGTAATATGACTCTGATGTAAAGGCGGTATAATACTACTTACACTTAAAAATTAATTAAAGAAATTCTCTCTCAATTGTAAATCTTGTAAATTAATAATAAATTAATTGATTACAGAAGAAATACCTTATTAGTTATCTGTAATACTACTATCTAAGAGTCTTAATTCTAGTATAATAACAAAAAATATAGTAGGAAAGTAAAATATAATTCTTAATCTAATGGTAATTCCTTAATAGTAATCCTAAATAATATCTACTACCTAAAATATCTCCTAAATAAAAGATTTGGCTGCTACTAATAATTATAAAAGATTAAAATATTACAGGATATCTTCTACCCCAAATAATTTCTGAAATCCCAGGGACTCACCTCATGCCTTGCCGTACACCAATCTCTGCCTTCGAAAAAATGTGCCCATGAGCTTTGGAAACATAGAGAAGCTTATCCCCCCAAAATAAATATTTTGAGTATTTTATTGCGTTTTAATTTTGATTCAAATTTAATTTTCTATGATTATTCTAGTCCTAGATAAAATATTTCCCACCAATTATAATTTGGGACAAATTGACAAATTTTCTGGCCTGAAAAAGTTCATCATATGACTCTTTTAAATCCAGCAAATGTCCACTAAACCATATTTTTATGGAACTGTGGTGGCTATAGAGTTAAGGCCCAGCTGCTCAATAATTCCTTTGCTAGGCCTAGTACCATTGTCAGCCCCACTGTGGGATTGGGAAGCACCTCAATCTCTTGTAAGCCGCAAAGCAACGAATTCATTCCAACAAAATCCTTGCTCCAGTCATCTCCAATGATAGGAATGCTTTATTTTTCGTAACCTAATAAATCGCCGCTACCTTTTTTCATCAGCGTTTTGCCTAGCCTAGAGGCCTCATTATCACAGTTGTCCTCCATAATTTTATCTCCATGGATGATGACAATGAATAGCCTGCCTTTCCATGTCGTACCTCGATAGTGTTGGCAATTTAACATGATACCCGTTTATGGTAATAACCTGATATGACCCGAAGATTACACGAACGATCAGCTTGTGTAGAATTAAGAGTATTCAAAACTTGTACTCAAACCAAAATCAACAAAACCTAAAAACGAAGCGACTAACCTGAATTGCCACCCCTCACCAGTATCATCGTCTCTTTCAATCTCTATTGGAGGGTTGACGAAGCCTCCATTGTATCCATCACTACCTGTGACTTCGTTGTTCTCTTTCGTGGTTAAGTTTTTGTCGCTTATCTCTTTGATGCTATTGGTAATAACATGCGTTGCTTTAGACTAGTAAGGGCGATTTGTGATGCCGCTTACTTGAATCGACATCTTCGTGGAGGAAGGAGGAACTTATGATAGGGACTGTACTTTCATAATCGATAAACCGAAAAGGAAAACCATGCTTTCTTGCTTCTTATCGACCTCAAACTCGCTTGCGTCGGGGTGTTTAGAGTGGACTCGTCATCATAGTTTTTGATGGGCCATTGCTTTTTTATCATGGACACACTGAGTTTGAGATAACATTTATCACGTCTTTTGGCATGGAGACTTAGTTACAACACTCATCCACCTTCAAGTAGCCTATATTAGAAAGCATGACCTCACTGCCCAAGAGAAATGTGAATTGTAAAAGAATGGCATTGGTAAGAAGAGCCAAATGGATTTTCACTGGGAAAATCTGTGTAGAATCTCATTGAAAAATTTATGTTTGTGCAAAAGGTTATATGTCTCTAATGCTACAAGCCCCCTATAAAATGTAGCACTTGGATGGAAGTTAGAAATCTAGGGGCAATGGGAAAGATCAAATTATTGAACATTATCTTGATGGTGCTAAGTTAATTTTTATCTTAAAATAATCGCAAAATATAAAGATGTGGGAGAGAGCCTGAATTATATTTTTCTCGTATTTTCCTTCTTAAAATTTCTATAGAGCAAAGTGCTTTATGAATTCTAGGTAGTGGGGTTTGTACCAAAAGAGTGGTCCAATTAAATATATATACGAGTATCTTATAGTGTTTGAGGAGAGGCCAAGATGTTGTATTGTGATTGCTTTTACCTATGTCGAGGGAATGGTAGGATTTCGAGTACAATGAAGATGAATACGAAGGGTTTGAAACGAATCCAGTACCATCTTGTATAATCAGAATTTAGTACTTTTGGGATGTTTTATTTAAATCTACTAGGCTTGTAAAGCTTGATGAGATCATCTAGAATTATGAGCCCTTTTTAACACCTTGTAGCTAAATAATCTAAGGTGCTCCCATGTGTTCGAGAGACGAGTTATAGATCATAAACACGTTCTTATTTGAATTCTCAATTGCTATCTTTTGCTCGTTTGAGTTAGACTGGACCTATGATAGAAAGGTATTCAGCTAGCAAATATAATTTTTTGGTGGAGGAATCACTTAATTTTAATTTTTTTTAAGTTAGGGTTAATTACACTTTTACCCTTTCAACTTTGTACATACTTTCACTTCACATGTACTCTCATTTTCTAGACTTACCCCTTGAACTTATAAAAATGCATCATTTTACCCCCTTAGTGTAATGGTGTTAAGTTTCTAGACGAAAAATTTATCATTTGCACAAGAGATTGGACAAACATATCCTTATGTGTATTGCACATTATCAATTTACCTCGAAAAATGTAACACCGTTAGTGTTTTGGGGTAAAGTGATGCATTTTTTTAAGTTCAGGGGGTTTAATAAAAATAGGGGCGGTGAAGTGAAAACGAGAGAAAATTTGGAAGAGTCGAGGCGTAATTAACCCTTCAAGTTAGAAACCAAAAATCTTGCTAATAGGCTGAATTATGTTCTCCTATTTGTTCTTAATACTTGTTTAGATTTCTCACATGAGAGTTTGTATTGTTATAGGGGGATCGGTGACCTGTGCTTCGATTCATGTTGGTGAGATTCGACCAGGTGGCATGAGAGGAAACCACCGACACCACACTTGTAATGAGACAATCCTCTTTTCGGGTACTAAAACAAAATATAGGGTATGATGCCTCTTCTTATGATGATAAAGATTGTGTACAATTATTCTCTGAGAACCTTTTTTTATGTATTTCGAAGTTTTCTACCCCATAATCTTTGTTATCTAGATCTGCTGATGTAATATCTAATATCTAAATATAATTTTGGTGTCTCCTCTCACAGGATTGCCACGTGTCTTATATAATAAATGCTAAGATATGAAAATAGAGCCTCTAAAGCGTAATTCCCACGTGTACTGCTTAATGTTAAAAGCCATTTTACGTCCTCTAAAGACTCATTCAGTCCCCCCATTCAAAACTTTTCCGATTCTCTATCATTCTCAAAACTTTTTGGTTCTACCGAAAAGTTTCTCTACCATTCTCTCTCCCTGAGAGAGATCAGATTAATTTCCCTTTTCCAAACCATAACCATTTCATCTACTTCTATCTCAGTTGATTCTCATTTCAGGTATAATCTCTATCTCTCTTAGGGATGACAATCTTACCCAAAATTTTGGCTCCCCGCGGATACCCGAAAAAAAAGCCCCGAAAATTCAGGGATCTAGGTGGCTTCGGGGAGCTAAAAAAATCCCCGAAACGTTTTGAGTTAGTTTCGGGTATAGCCTCGAGTCTCCATGTGGATACCCGAATTATTAATATATAATTAAATATATATACTTATATTTTAATAAATATATAACACATAAAGATGTAGCCATAACCTCCTAAGTTCCTAACATATACACATGTCGCCTACCTCATCCCAAATTCTCTCCCACGCCTACTCCTCCATCTTCCTCCCATGCCGGCGGCGACCTCATCTCCCTCCCATGATGACCTTGTTCTTTCTCCCCTGTTCTGTCCAAGGGGGAATGGTGACGAGCTGAGCTGGTAGAAGGTCTGCTCTTTTCAGCTGTTCTTCTCCTCCTCGTAGCTTCAAGTAGAAGGGTAATACAATGTATATGTATGAATTGAATAGAAATAATGTATTTGAGTTTTGGGTTTGCCACTCATAATAGTTATAGATTTGAGTTTTATTCAATGTATAATCTTTTGTCACTTATAATAGTTATAGATTTGGGTTTTCTCCACTGTCTTCTCTTTGAGAAAATTGAGATTTGGCTTTATGTTTAAATAGTGATGATGCCACCTGCTCTAAAACCTATTTATGTAAACATCAATTTGTTTGATGTTTTCTTTGTTTAGCATAACTAGCATCAGATGTTTTCTCTTTGTTTACCATATCTAATACTTAATTTTTTATATTAAAAAAAAAGAAATGAATTTATATATATATATAAAAAAAAAAAGAAACAGGTTCCCCGCGGGGAAATCGATGCCCATTTTAAACGGGGATGGGGATCTCCGAACCCGTTAAAACGGGAAACGGGACGGGGAATGATATTTCTAATCGGGACAGGGATGGGGAGTTAAAACTCGACCCGAACCGAACCGACCCGTTGCCATCCCTAATATCTCTCTCAAACTTCATTTGTACTCCAAGGATACTGCATACCATTTGTATTTTCCAAAGATGACTTGCAGATAATCTTAGTGTGCAATCTTTGGTTTTATTTGGGATGTTATTGGCGGCTAAAAATAAGATATGATTTGGGTCAAAAAATTGGGTTTGGGTATTTTGGGTTAGCTTTCGATTTAAGATACATGGGGGTATGGTTTTGGTGGGTTCGGTTTGTTCCGGTTTGAACCCGGATTTGGTTTATATGGGTCAAGGGGTAGGATGGTTCTGGGTTTGGTCGCGATCGGAGCTGATCGTTGGCGTTATGGTGGTTGGAGGTCAGTATTGGTGTTCGGGTTGAGGAGATTTCATGGAGGTGCTAGCCGGAGGTTATTTTTTGGATGGACTGGTGAGGACATAGGGCAGGTTTTAGGGTTCATTTTTCCGAGTTTGAATGAGTCAAGATATTGGCCAGAGATGTGATTGGGACGCGGTTTCTTTATTTATGTGTATGTAATAAAGTTGTTTGTTAAAATGTATAAAAGGTTTTCACCGTCTTATTGAAGTGCTTTCTTTCCTACCTCTCCGTGGACCTTTACTTCTATGGAGAAGAGGACTCAACTTTAAACAATTGGGTAGAGTTTGATTTTCATGTATGGTTTTTACCATAACTTTATTGGGTTATGTATTTAATACTTTTTAATGGTAATTTTAATTTGTCAAGTTATTGTTTTAATACTCAAATATATACAGAAATTAAGAATGTTTGATTTGGCATTTAACCAAATAATTCCCATTCCTAATTCCTATTTCAATTTTTTAACACAAACCTCAAGTTTATTTGAACAAAACGAGATCATTGATTCTACTTTTAGTAAAACAGTAAAGGATACTCAGCAATGAAAAAATTCTCTTCCCCCTCCCCCAAGGGCAGAGCCAGGATTAATCGTTGGGATGGGTTATGGGCTAAGTTAATGTCCAAGTCCGGGGGCTGGAGCCCTTAAACTGATTTTTTGAGGTTATTTTTTATTTTTTTTAGCAAATGATTACTCCTTGGCCAATTCTTTAGGCTACTTTGAATTCTTTAGCAAATGATTACTCAAATATCTAATAATTAATATTAGTCACCAACATTGACAATAACATATATACCCAAATATTCATCAAACTAATATTTCACTAAAATAAAAAAATATCTAGCTATTGGCTCAAAAAATGTACCAAAATCCTAAGGGAAAAACCATATTTAAATGCTGATAATACAAAATTAAAAATACCAAGCCATAAAGTCTAATTTGATGTCACATTTCATTAATAATATTAAAATTAGTACTACAATCATTAACAAAAGTAGTAAAAATGATTCATTCACAAAATTAGGGTAAAGCACAAATTGTGTAAATAAAAATGTATCTTTTGTTTTTTATAAAATGCAATATTCTAATAACCACAACAAAGATTAAAAAACAAGTAGAAAATGAAAATGTACTGATATTTACCTTTATTAGAAAAAAAAACTATAATGTTTATTAATTGATTAAATAACTATACACCTCTTCTCACATTTCTTTTAAATCTTCATATGGATCAAGTAATTAGGGACAAGAATCACAAGAGTGAGACAGATGAAATGAGAGGTGTGTTGTGTAGTTGTTACACCCCAAAAAGAAATGAGAAAGAACTTTTAATAGGTCTATAGCTGGTAATTTGTTTAATGGGTTTTAGACTCAATTTTAGAGAGTTGGAAAAATGGGGTGGGCCAAGGCAAAATGCATGTTTTATACCTAGGCTTAAGATAGCATTAACAAATTTTTTTTCTTCCTTTTTGACCTGGGCTATAGCCCAGGTCTGCGCCCCCCTTCCCCTCCCCCCCCCCCCTCCTCTATATCTATCTATCTATATATATATTAACACGCATGTGTGTGCTTTTGATTTTCTGTGATTTTTGTTTTCAACCTTTATTTCTTATGGAATGATCTTCTTGTGGGGTTTGGACTTGAAATTTGGGTTTTATATGGAGTTTTTGTTTACAAAGTTCTCAATTTTTTTTACAATTCAATTACTATCATCATCATTGTCCACAAAGTTAGCATGTGTAGCTCATTATCCTATACTTGTCTTGGACTTGACTATGCCAGCCCACCAAGTTAGTATGTCTGGCTCATTATCATGTACTTGTCTTTATGAATTTAGTTTCGTTCATGATGGGAGTTGTCCTACCTATATCTTGGTAGTGTTTGAGTTCATATTTTGGGTTACAATAGTCGGATTTTGAGATGTTAGCACAACCTAAATGCTAGCCTCTGCATAATTTTTAGATTACTATGAAATCAGGTAAGCAATCTATTTTCCATCTATGAACTTACTTTTTTTTTTGTAATTATATTCATAACGACAAGTCTCCAAGAATTTTCTTCTCCTCATTCCATGATGTTTGAATTAAACAGGTTAATTTTCTTTCCTCCATTTTTTAAGCATTGACTATTTGAAGGTTTCACACACATGATTTATTATTGAATTTCAGCAACCTTATCTCTATGAGTAAATTTTCAAATAGCCAACATTTCATGATGTAGCTTTCCCTCCTCTTAATTTGAAGAGTGAGCAATTATAACATTGAGATAAAATGGAATTTGGTGTTAATGTTTATTTTTTTGTTCAATGTTCCATTCATATTATTCATATGTTTTTTTTAATACAATACAAGTGTTCTATATGTTTGTATGTCCGCATTACATTGAATAACAATTGCGCGAGGCTAAAAACTAGTTCATTTTAATTGTAAATGCTTTCCTTTTCAACTATAAACGCTTCTATGCCTCTCAATTATCGAAAAGAGTGAAAAAAACGTTTCTTAAGTTGTTTCGTTTGTAACTCTTCCCAACATCCAGATAGAGGGTTGGTTTGCGAATGATATTTTGTATGACGTTGCATCTACAATAACTGACTTCTTGATGCGCAAGAGTGCAAAATCTCTCTCTCTCTCTCTCTCTCACACACACACACATGTGTGTGTGTGTGTGTGTGTGTGTGTGTGTGTGTGTGTGTGTGTGTTGTGATAACACGCCCTGTGAAGATTCTAAAATGTCCCACCTTGCATCTTGGGTTTGAAGTATATCATTTAAGCATTAGCCTCCCCATCAGTCTAGGAAAATTCATAACCCGAAAGAGAAACTAGGGACTACCATGTATCAAGTGCGGACTTGAGATATTGCGGACTCCCGCACGGACCAATTTTTTTAAATAATAAAAAAACTGATTTTTTTGATGAAATTTTTCGGAGATTATCTTTATAACTAGGAGATCATTTATAAAAATTTAAATCCAAAAGTGGGTGAGATGATCATTCAAAGTTTCGACGGTCACAAATGAATATACTCATCATTTTTGCATATCATATTTTTAAAATATTAAAAACGTGATTTTTTTATGAAACTTTTTATAGATGATCTCCATAGTGGGGACTTCATCTAAAAAAATTCATTTTTTACTATTTAAAAAAATAGTGTGTATGGGATTATGTATGTAAGATGTCCTTATAGGAGACTCTCTCTCTCTCTCTCTCTCTATATATATATATATATGACGCCGCCAAGACCATCTCCGAGCCACTGGGAAAATGGTTTCAGAGCTACTTCAATTCGTCGATCAAAATAGGTTTGGGTGGCTTTTTTTTTTACCGCATCAGCATTTTCCTTTTTTCCTATATATAATTTTTGTAGGTCAGGCGACCTTTGGCCCAAACAAAAATTTTGGTCATTTTTCTCATTAAAATGCCCGATTGTTTGGAGTTAGTGTTAGGGACTATTTGGTACCCGCTGGAATTTTTTTCACCAGGGGGAATAGTATTTTCATTATTTTTTTAGGAGAACAGGGAATCGAACCCTTAACATCCTACCAGAGGACTGAGGGTGGAATAGTATATTCACTGTTTGGATTATTACTTTTGCTTGCACAAGGTTTTAACTCCAAATATGTGAAACACATTTCGTCCCTATACTTTCCACTCACAAACGAAACTAGGATGAGGCCTAAGAAGGCCATGCCCCCCCCCCCCCCCCCCCCAAAAAAAAAAAAATGAGTAAAAACTTTTAAAAAAGGATCAAATACCAAAAAGTCCCTCAAACATTGTTTAATACACATTTAGTCCAAGCTTTTTATTTTGTACCAAAAAGTCCCTTATTCTCTTGACTTTAAAGGTCCGCGCCAACGGTATGGTAAAGCCTTTTTGGTATGGTGAAGGACTTTTTTGGTGCAAAATAAAAAGGCTTGGACTATATATGTATTAAAAGAAGTTCAAGGGACTATTTGGTATATGCCCCTTTAAAAAACCTTGTTGTGTTGAAGTAAACTAAAATTAAAACATAAGTGGTAACCGAACCCAAGTTCGTAAGTCCACAATCTTAAAACGACCGCTCTGAACCCTTATCCATCCCAACTAGGCAATTATAAATCTAATTTTTCCCCTTAAATTCACTCTATTTGATTTTTACGTGCTTTTAACCATTAATAGTTATCGAAATGAAAAATTAATTTTTGACTTTTTAATTAACTCTAATCAAAGAATTTTAGAATTTAAACAAACGCTTGGGCTGGAGCTAGAAATTAATAGCAAAATGCGACTTCTTATTTTTTTTTATTTTTTTGAAAAATTGTGAAAATTTACATTTGATTATTCAGAGGTTCAAGTAATGATGCTATCATATTAATTGACTATTGGCTAACTATTATTGTTATATTTTAGTGGAGAATCAAAAGCACAATAAATCATAAAGTCATTTATCAAAAAATGACAATTTACAATTAAATGATTTTTAATTTGGTAATTATTTATTTAATGCCATAAAATTATGGGTGAAACAAACACAATTGATGATGAATGTATATATTTTGTTGTCAGGAAAATAATTTCGCTAAATTCTCCCTCCCCCCTCCCCCTCCCCCTCCCCATCCCCATCCCCCCCCCCCCCCAACTCACACACACACACCACCACAGAGATTAAATAATAGTTTTGTTTCCTCCCATGAGAAATATTATTGCCTCCCATACCAAACAAACGATATATCTATATTCGTAACTTCACTAATCATCCGCAGTTCGAGAACAATGCAATGGAGAAAGGATATGCTGAGGTAACTGTTGGTGCAGATGAGGTTGCTGTGGTAGCCAGCCCAAGTGGAACAGCTCATGCTATTTTAAACATGGACCCCATACAAACTACCTATTTCTTTGGGTGCCATGACAGTATAATCAACTATAATACCTCTACTTCTGATTTTAATGTTTGGAAAGATCTTTAAGCCTTGTTCATTCGTTCGTCTCGTCTTTGCATGCACGCTATTGCTACCTTCCGTTATACTGTAAGTTGGATTCTTCCATGACATTTTTTTACTCATTTGACAATTACTATGGTCATAAAAGATAAAAGTTTTATGCCATGCCCGAGCCTTAATTTTCTTGCAATTGATTTTTTTTGTGTTTTTTTACTCTGTACCCGGAGATAATTGGATAAATGGACCTGTCTTACTAAAAGTTCAAAAAGTAGACTTACCCCCCTCCCTCCCTCGTGCAACAAATTGTGCGTAAGGCACAAGTGGGTTGATGCACATGTTAGGAGGGGTGTTAAGTCTAAGTTTTGAATTTCTAGGGGGTAAGTCTAATTATGCAATTATCTCAAGAGACTGAGAAAACCCATTTTGGGAGTGACCCATATCTTAATTTTCTTGCAATTGATCCTTTCTTGTGTTTTCTTACTTTATACCCCGAGATAATTGCATAATTTGACTTGTCCTACTAAAAGTTCAAAAATTAGACATACCCCCCTCCCCCCCCTCCCCCCCCCCCCCTCATGCAATAAATTGTTCACAAGGCATAAATGGGTTGATGCACATGTTGGGAGTGGTGTTAAGTCTATGTTTTGAATTTCTTGGGGTTAAGTATAATTATGCAATTATCTTAAAAGACAGTGTAAAAAAATCATTTTGGGAGTGACCCATATCCTTATTTTCTTGTAATTGATCCTTTTTTGTATTTTCGTACTTTTTACCCCCAAGATAATTGCATAATTGGACTTATCCCACTAGAAGTTAAAAAATTAGACTTAGCCCCTCCCTCCCTCATGCAACAAATTGTGCATAAGGTACAAGTGGGTTTATGCACATGTTGGGAGGGATGTTAAGTCTAAGTTTTGAATTCCTAGGGGGTAAGTCTAATTAAGCAATTATCTCAATATGGAAAAGTGAAAAAAACCCTTTTTTCTTCCATAATAGGAATCAGACTATTCGGCGTACCTTGCTTTTACCATGTATAGTTTACAATTGATTAAACGAGGAAACCGAGTTAGATTATGGCTCTTGAGGCATTTTTAATACAATGGAAGTAATGCCACACTCTGTTTTACGTTGCTTATTTCAATTTTTGCGTGTTTACTTGCTCAAACTATATAAATGCAGTTTATATCTTTTTATGCAATTTCTTGTGTTGTAAAAGTTGATTTAGGTCTATTTGCAGGTGTCAATGAAATTGAGATTAGACAGCAAACTTTATTTTAGATTCAAAAGCATATTCTAAAGCCATAAATCAGGTATTTCTGATAAGAAATCCTTGTGTGTGAAATACATTAAAGTTATTTCACAAATTGACTTGTGGGTTGTTTGGTAGAAAGGAAATTAAAGTTGTAAACTTTTTTTTTCCATTTTTTTAAGAAAGAAGTTGTAAACTTTCTATACATGATTGAAAAAAAATCATCTTTAGTTTTGTTTGGTAGAAAGGGAAAGAAACAATCCTTCATTTGACAATCTTTGCTAGAAAGGAATAATAAAATATTCATCTTTTACCAATTACATAATCATTTCCAACACTTGGATGATGTATTTAATATGTTACTACAAGGCTATAAGAATACCAAGTTCTCACTACAGTAACTTAATTTGAATCTGAGCTAATTTTCAAATATAGTTTGCTATTTATAATCTGATAATGAATTCATATTAATTTGGTCTACAAGGCTATAATAATAATAATAATAATACAAAGTGCTCACTGCAGTCATTTAATTTGAATCTGAGCTAATTTTCAAATATAGTTTGCTATTTTTAATCTGATAATGAATTAATACTAAATTTCATAATCTCGAGAGAGAAAATGGAAAACCAGCTATTAAATAATGATGTATAGAGATTGTATATATGCGCATGGAAGTGAGGTCACACACATGTTAGTTGCAAATGACTCCTAATAATATGAGATGAGATCCAATATTGGTACCGCATGGGTGGGTCTTGCCCGTGTATCACACGAGTTTACGCCTAGTTAGTATTAAACTTGGGGATATAGTTTCGGTAGATACTCATCTACTTGATGGAGACCCATTAAAAAATAAGTCGGGCTTATTTTTACCATCCCTGCTATGTTGATTAAATTATAGAACTGTCTTATTAAACATCCTGTCAACTTTGTAGTCCGCCCTCTAATACGAGTCCCTTCCTGTGATAAAAGGCCCCGGAGATGGTTCTTATTCAGGCTCTATATGAAAACAAGGGGAAATTTATCCAATTGTAATTGTCGCAGGTGTGAACACCTTCTTTGTTAAGGTTGCACAACTTCTGGACACCTCAAATCAACTAGGCCATTTTCAAAAGGTGTGGAAAAAATTCATTTTCTTTGTAACAAATCTCTTGTTCATTTTTTATTTAGTTGATTGCCTTGTTTTGGACACATTATTGATTATTGTTGATGGTCATTTATTCTTTTAAGAATGAGAGCCGCACATAGTGGTATCTCATTTCATGGTGTTGAAAAGAACGTTGGTGAAGGTGACTTCGACCCAAGTGCACCTCCACCATTCAGGGTGGTTGATATTCGTGTCGTCATCCCCAAACATTACTGAGTCAAGAATCCATGGTTCTCACTTAGCCCATTGTGGTCTCAGCTTTCATTGCATTGGACGTTTACTTCAACAGGGCACAATGTTTTGGGCATTATTTGTTCTTGTCCATGATTGGTAATAATTACACTCCTTTCTTTGGCATTAAATTCATTTACATGTAAGCAACCATTTGTTTGATTCCACATATCTTGTGGTGTTTGTTTCTATGAAAATTCAACAGCGAATATGGAAGATTTTCTAACAAAGCCAAGCTGAACAATGCTGTGGGCCATTTCTTGTATTCTTTAATTCTTGTGCCCTACCATGGTTGGTAATGTTCTTTGAAATTCCTCGTTTATATTTATTTTTTTGCCAATTGAGTTGATTGAAATCTCAACTTTATCATTTTTACAAGAGAATCAATCACATAACTCACCATCAGAACCGTGGAAATCTTCAAAAGGATGAATCTTGGGTGCCTATAAGAATTCTTATCATTTACAACACCCACATTTTTTTTATCTAACCTTGATTCATATGAGGATCTTGATAATATCTTATTTTTTATTAGATTGATTTGTGTATAAGTATTTACTGTTATTGTTCCAGTTGCCTCAGAATATATACAAAATTTGGATGTTTCTACCGAAATTCTCAGATTCAAAGTCTCATTTCCAATGTTTGCATTATAAAATCATTCTTAAGAACACCCTAATATTAATCATGAACACATTAATATGATTAATGTTTAACATACAATTGTTCTTAATAAAAGGATCTTAGATCTTCATGTTTTCACAAAATACGTCTAAAAGATAGAAAATAAGACAGACCTTGATCAAAGATCAATCTTGATTAATTGCTCCATCAATCTGCCTTCTTGGAAAAAACGCACTCTAATGGAATCTCGGAGTTTCTCTCCCACCTCAGAAATAGTGTGTTATGAGATGACTCTAGATGGTGTAGAGGTCTCTATTTATAAGGGGAAGAGGGCCGGAATCCTAGTCAAGGGGGGACTCTTTCAAGTCTCCCACTAATGCCACTAACCATCATGTGACTAACGGATAAGGTTTACCCAAATCTTTTAATATCTTTATTTATCACATTCTTAATTAATTATCTGACATTTATTAAAACCACATAAATGGGAAATTCGGAATTTAATACAATTGAAATTAAATAATTAATTTCGTCACTTAACATCAATTTCCAACAGTCTCCCACTTGGTCTTAATAATTCGCATAATTAGATTAGGTATCATAAGGTGCACAATCATTGATAAATTTATTTTGCTGAATCAAATGATTCACGGATGCGAGTCATGGCGGTTCCATACTATTCAAGAGCATGGTTCCTTCCATGTACCACAACGCCAATGTTTCATTCAACTAAGCCTTTAATATTGGGTATCATAATGGCCTCATAATGTCCTTTGGAATAAGGACTATTTCTGTCAACAACACTTCATAATTGCATGCATTCACAAAGGACAGAAATAATTGAAATTAGAAACACTTTTATTGAATTCAAGTAATAGTGTCAAACAACTAAGCCAAATAGCAATCATAATTTTACTAATCGAGATCCATCTCTTTGACACGTTCCATAAGGTCTTTTAGAGATAGTCCTTTCGTAATAGGATCTGCTATGTTATCACTCGTACTAATGTGATCAATTGACACTTTTTGTTTCTGAATTTCTTCTTTAACTGATAGGTATTTCATTCAACGTGCTTAGTTACTTTAGGAATACCTAACATTTCTTCATAAAGAAGATTGCAGCGACATTATCATAATATTTCAGCGACTTGATAATAGTGTCGACAACTCCAAGTCCCGAAATGAAGTCACGCTGCCAAAATACATAAGTTGTAGCATCAAGCATACTACAAACTCAGCTTTCACAATACTTAATGGATGGATTGTGTTGCACTCCTTCATTATATTGGTTGATAAACCAAAACAAATATTCTTAAGCAAGAGTGAACTTCATACCATCCGTACAAATAGTAAATCTGAGTCACAATAATTGTTCATATTTAAATGAACACATATATCATAAATGTGAGCATATAGTCCTTTAAGTATCTCATTACTTCATACACAACTTTTAAACCCATAAAATTATTTTGATTCTCTACTTTCTAAATCCGTGCTTGTATATAGAGAAAATATATAAACTTACTCCCACTGATCTTAAGGTGTATACAAATATACAACGATTAAAAAAAATAATGATATTATTTCTTAAAATGCCTCATGTGGGAAACTTATGTTTATAAAATGATCTCCTAAACATATACGCATGGTTTATTAGAATTCAAAAAAATAATTTTCACATCCACTTTATGTAACTCTCAATCATAATGAGCTACTAATGTCATAAGAATTACATGTCCTTACATATAATTGAGAAGGTTCATTTATAACCTTTTCTTCATTAATAGTGAAATATTTTACTACAATTTAGCTTTATCTCGTTTAACTACCGTTAGTGTCGCGTTTGGTCTTGATGACCCCCTTATACCCGACTTTGGTGCATCAATTATGTAATTCAACGAGATTTCAACCTTAGTTGTAGTCCATTAGTTTCACCTCTTATGACTTTTGAAAATAAAATCATGTCATTATTTATTCCTTCACCAAATTCATGTTCATGCAGATACCCCACATAATCATTTAGGATAGTAGACCTTTTAGGATCTTCTTAATACTATTCCTTATGATTTCATCTACATTTCTCTCACGGTGACAATACTATCATTTAGTGGTTGACCATTTATTTGTTCTTTGTTGTTTAGACAATCTAACAACTAAAAGAACAAGGATTCAAGAAGGTTATCGTTAATGGGATAAGTACCCTACCTTCCTTTATAACCTCAAGAAGGTTATCGATAATGGGATAAGTACCCTACCTTCCTTTATAACCATATTTCATGATTTTCTACTACCACTAATTTCACCTTTCATAATGAATTTGACTTTAATGCAATAAATACGTGGCAATGACAATTATATGATCTATGTAGGTCCACTTTAAGGGAAGTTTCTCATAATCTCCCACTTGGGCCACATAGGTCATCCTTATATTAGACATCGTAATACCTTAAGAGCACAACTCGACTATCAAAATTTGTAAGAGACATTACAAAAATCTTGTCCACGAAAATTATGAAAAAGAGTCTAGATTTAATTTGGTACAAGATTTAAAGAGTTTCATAAAAAATGCTACGATTATGATGCAGGATCAAACAAATCTTTAAAGAACTATGTCCAAACTTTATTTTGTGCAAAACATCAAAACTAAAATCATAACCTTTGAAAAAATATACATCAAAAGATTCTTTAGAACATATCCCTCACGATCAAGTTTAGACAAACATTTTCCAAAAGAAATTGAGGGTTTATGAAAACAAATGGCGATTTGATTCCCCAAGAACAAAAGAAAAGAATCTTATTAGCATTTCTAGTTTGTTTTGTAAGAAATCCTTGCATCAAAAGTAAATACTTTCTATAACATAGTAAGTATAACTTGAAAACTCTACTGAGATGAAAAACTCATTTCAAATCATAAAAGATACATATTATCTTTATCATTATTAGTCCGAGTGTGCAATATGTAAACAAACTTAATTTGTTTAACCAAATTAAATATGAAATTTTAGAGAAATAAAATGGGATACAATAATATGTGATAAGATAATGAGATAAATTGCTCACTTCATTAATGCTTTGATTTAACAACACACACATCGATTACATGATAAATTGAGTGCATAACCGTGAGTTTTTGTCAGTAGTAACCGTGAAATATCGATTATATGATGCTTGTAGATTACTTTATTGGGTATAATGTTATTTCATTATATTGTACACGACATTTGTGCACAACTTATTTTCACATACTATAATAATGTATGTGATTTATGATGTTCATTCAATCATTAAAAATTGATTCCCTGTAAGGAATAACCTTGCTTGAAGAAATGAACTCAATATACCCCATTAATATCTTTACAATTATAAGCATCATGAGTTACTACTACCATCATCTTTACATTTAATATTCATTGCAATTCTAGTCGGGTCACTGTAGTGACTACCAAACATTTCATAATATGAATATTACATTACGTAAAGACTTACATACACAAGTCAATAAATTTTCACTTATTTTCATTACATATCGCATGATCAATACACTAAATTATTCATGTTTATGGTTTTCATAACCTTAATTGGTGATATAATAGTGAAAGAAACTATGGCATCTGTGTTTGACGACCATTATTACCTTCCCAAAATATATATCACCACTAACATTTTGTTCAATTATTGTAATCACAATAAATGAATAAACAATAATATGTATGAAGCATCATAAAGTATCATCATCATAGCATTCAATATCATACATGGACCCGTAGGCAACCAGAATATGCATGATATTAATGCATTAGTCCAATATTTATATCTTCTGGAATGGAGCACTTTAATGAACACCAAACCATATATTATATAAATATAAGAGATACGCATACATGTGCAAAATACCCGTAATACATGAATAATTATATTATTGTCTATTCCTTAATTTGAAATTCACGAAAAATTAAACATAATGTGAAAATCAAATAGACAAAGAGTTTACATGAGATTTTACACAAATAATAGTAAATGGAAGACATAAATCATTTACTTTCGCTTCATCACTTATGTATGAGTAACAAATCAGAAATATTGACCTAAATCATTCATGGTCATACTAATGCACAATATGGTTATAATCACAATTATCATGTTTATTTACAAAAATTCCAATGTTTATTTGATTCAAATTTCAGCATGTGTTGCGCTTCAATTTAACCTTATAACAAACATTAGGATAATCTGAAATGACTACAAGTATAGTATCTTCACATGTAATCTTAGCCTGTATTTGGCATTTGATTAAACTGAACGAATACCTACTTATGAGTCTCAAAATTTGCAAGTCATGCATTCAAATATGCATGCATGCAACGAATAAATCTAGTATCCGCACATATGAATTGTAGCCTGTGTTTGGCATTTAATTCAACTTAATGGGAGTACTAGCCTTAAAATAAACAATAATTCTGATTTTCAACCACATGAATCGTTGGCCTGTGTTTGGCACGAGATTCATCAAAATATGAATATTAACAATAACACAAGTCTAATATCCGACCATATGAAATATGTTGGCATGTGTTTCGCACGAATATTCAACTAAAAAGGATCATTAGAGCAAGGTTTTATCACAGTTCTAGATAAAACATACATGAAATATGGGAAAACTTAAATTTTCACACACAACAAAAATTGCAAGGGTCGAATATTGAATTGTTGACTAAAATTTTGGTATATTTCATCTACATTCTGAATATCACGGAATCTGTGTTAATCATCACATAATATTCAGATTGTAAAGATATATTACCCTATAATTCATTTATCATGGTCCCATAATTTTGGCATCTGTGTTTGTTGCCTAATTCATTTAATACCATGATTAATGGACTTAATGTCAACTATTCTGTTTTTACAAAACTGGTTCTAATGTTGTTCAATTCAGATATTAGCATGTGTTGCGCCTCAATCCAATTTTATAACTAACATTAGAATAAGTCTTTAATGAATATAAGTATATTATTCGTACATGCAGTCTCAGCTTGTGTTTGGCCTTTGACTTAACTCAAATGAATAATTGTTTACATGTCTCAACTTAAATATAGTTAATCATGCATTAATATTAACTATAATATGTAATCTATCAGTAATCACAAAGATACCAATAGTAGCTCGAATGCCTCAAAAACATAATTTTTCTGGAAGTCATAAACATTATTTATGTAAAATCAATGCGCCAAAAATATTATACTCAAAACTTAATGTATAATTAATGGTCCAAATATAAATGCATACACAATAATCTAATATTTACAATTATAGATTAAGATACTTTTATGTCTTCTCCATCCAACATCATATAAATATTATTGTCGAAACATCAATTCATAATTACATTAGGACCTTTGGGCAACCAATTATAGATTATGCACAATAACCTAATATATCGAAATGTTATTGTCAAACACATAATCATACATCTAATATTCAAAATTTTATATTGAACCATTTCATCAATACAAAATAATACATAACATGAATATTAGAACAACCATGAACAAAAAGAAAAACATCCCCCGTGGTAAAAAAAAAAAAAATACATAATATTTGGAAAAAATCGTGATTTTTGCCAAAAATAGAAAATTTGAGTTAGCACCACAGAGATGTAGATAATTACTCCAGGATCTCAAAACAATTTGCGGAATTCAAAAATCAATTTTCTGGAGTGAGATATTGACGTCAACATTATTACCAAAAACGGCAAAAACGCAATTTTAAGGGTCTTAACGACGTCAAAACGCAAAAGTAAGATGGTGCCCATTGTATACAATGGTTTTTGTTTATTTCGACGTTTCCAGTCGACCATGTCATTTTCATAAAATTCCGAGCAAGTTTTGACCTTTCATTCTCACCAGTGAGTATTGGCGACAGAAGAAAAACGTCACAGAAAATCTCAGACACACTTTAAGAGCAGATTTAATGACAGAAATAAGACGTCGCAGAAGGTCTCAGGCACAAAAGCAATTTAATGACATAAATAAAAATGTCGCAGAAACTCTCAGGCACATATATCATTATAGACGAACATCAATAAGGAAAATCACGAGATCTTAAACTTTAGCTCTGATACCACATATAAAATCATTCTTAAGAACACCCTAATATTAATCATGAACACATTAATATGATTAATGTTTAACATACAATTGTTCTTAATAAAAGGATCTTAGATCTTCATGTTTTCACAAAATACGTCTAAAAGATAGAAAATAAGACATACCTTGATCAAAGATCAATCTTGATTAATTGCTCCATCAATCTGCCTTCTTGAAAAAAATGCACTCTAATGGAATCTCGGAGTTTCTCTCCCACCTCAGAAATAGTGTGTTATGAGATGACTCTAGATGGTGTAGAGGTCTCTATTTATAAGGGGAAGAGGGCCGGAATCCTAGTCAAGGTGGGACTCTTTCAAGTCTCCCACTAATGCCACTAACCATCATGTGACTAACGGATAAGGTTTACCCAAATCTTTTAATATCTTTATTTATCACATTCCTAATTAATTATCTGACATTTATTAAAACCACATAAATGGAAAATTCGGAATTTAATACAATTGAAATTAAATAATTAATTTCGTCACTTAACATCAATTTCCAACATGCATACCCTATATATTTGGTGAGGAGCATCTACATTGTTAGTTGTTTTTTGTTTTCAGGATTAAACAATTTTACAGTTTGCAAAATTTACAGTAGAGCAGGAGTCCAGGAAATAAAGGTTCTCACATTAACCCGTACAGTAACCTTTTCTACCTCAGTGAGAGGAATTATATAGTCACTTCCACCATCTGTTGGTTGTAAAAGTTGCTCTACTTATCGCTCCATCCACTATAATTGGTCCACTCATGATTTTTGTAATGTGGTTGGTTTTTGTTACTTACTTGCACCACCATGGTCATGAGAAGATTCTTCCTTGGTACCGTGGAAAGGAATGGATTTATCTAAGAGGACGACTTATCACAGTTGATCAGGATTACGGAGTGTTTAATAAGATTTGTCATGATATTGGGACACCTGTTATACATCACTTTTCCCAAAAATCCCACACTATCACTTGGTAGAAGTGACGAGGGAACGTAAGCATATGTTGGGAAATTACTATTGGGAGCCAAAAAAATCTGGGCTTATTCCATTCCACATGATCAATAATCTGGTTAGAAGCATCCATGAAGCTCACTATGTTAGTGATACTAGGGAGATTGTGTACTATTGTATGGATCTTCTCAGAGCATTATAGAGTGACTGTTTGTAAAAGTTATCAAGATAAGGAGAGTAGTAATTATGAGAGCACTGCTCTTTATGAACTTAGTATAAGTTGTTTACTCTTAATGGGTACTTATAGTATGTGTCATGTCGTCTAAAGAAGAAACTGAGGGAAGGAGAAATGAGATAACATTGCCCTATTTTCTTGACCTGGATTAAGAGATTGTAGTAAGGTAAGTCTGTATCGTGGTATGTATTATTAGTGTTTTTATGTACCTACTGAGGATGTCTAGATATCTTCGTAAAATCTGGCATTGGTTTATGTTTCAATGGAAGTGGTAATAAAAATAAATATGTGGAGCAGTTGATATTGTTTAACTAAGATAAAAAAAAGGTTTTAATCTCTCTGACAGATTTGAAGGAAGAAGAAGAAGAAGAAGAAGAAGAAGAAGAAGAAGAAGAAGAAGAAGAAGAAGAAGAAGAAGACAGTTTGTCAGAAGGCCCAACGACGCCAATGATGAGATAAAAAAGATTTGAAAGATCTAATTTGATACCCATTTCAATTATATGATTGAATGAATCATCTTCATTTTTTATTTACTAATTTAAAAGATTTAATTATTTTTTCTTTAATACCATTTTTGCAGATTTCAATTATGTGCACTCTCATTTTATTTTTTATATGGAAGAGAGTTTGTAGCACAAATGTTATATTCAAATGCAGATTGAACTATACAGTGGAGTTCATTTCATTATTTTTGGAGTTCAATCCTTCCTAGCGGTTGATTTAAGATGCTTGCAATGTTACCGTTGGCAAGTAATATTCTCCATCAATGCGTTCATGTGTCAATTTTATTTGCAGTGCTGTTATAGGGACTTAATTTTATTCTCACTAATGTCGCATAGTGCTTAAAAATGATTTCAGACAACGTGTAGAAAAATTAGTATAAGAGAGCCTAATCATATATCTTATTTCTAGTTTGGAATCTTACTATGTTGTTGATGCTTATAAGACTCCAAGTTGTATGCTGATTACTTATTTATTTATTTCATATTGTACTTCGAGAATGCTTAATGATATTACAAACTGAATCTTTATTATATTTTGTTTCGTTGTATACTAAACTTTTCCATGGAAATACGAATTTTGAAGAGAGCATGCGTCCGAGGAAGGTAATGCAGGTGCCTGGATTTCTCTCAGCCCAAGTGGTGTTATTGTCGTAAAGTATCACATGTAATGTTTTTGGACGATGTGGACATGACTTTAATGTGTAGCTTCTACTATTTTTAGTGTATCCCGATGCCATGTGCTATACATTGTATGAATTTTGACCACTTGGAAATTTGCATAACCCCAAGAAATTAGTGTGAGATCGAATGATTGTTTCCATGGAAATTTGCCTAGTACATCTTAATATGAATCTCTCTGTTGTTTTGTTATAAACATTATTTTTATTGTGTTGGCTTTAAATACGAGGGTGGTGTAGCTTGTAGTGGATAACTCTTTTATATATATATATATATATTTTAATTTATGTAACGATTTGTAACACTTACAAAATGATTTTTTTTTCCTTACATATTACTATTTGTAAGTGTTTTGAACCGTTACGAAAAAATAGATATTTTTATTACAGAACAAAAATTCTTACTGAATTTGCAACAGTTTTAATCTCCTGCAAATAAAAATTTTGCAAGTGTCACTTGAATTTTTTTTATTTGCAAGTGTTCGAAACCGTTGCGATATTTTTGTAACGGTTATCCATGACATACATTTATTCGTGATAAATCGTCGCAAATATCATTTTGCAACGGTTTTGAACACTGGCAAAAATTTTGCAACGCTATAATTTTCAAGTGTTTTGAACTGTTAGAAATGCCATTTTCAAGTGTTTATAACACTTGCAAATTGTAGTTTTGGTGTAGTGCCTTTCATAACAATCCTTACCTTGAAGGTTTTTGCCTTCCCATCTACCCCCCTTTTCTTCTTGTACATCCACTTGCATGTGATGGATTTATTCCACTGGAAAGTCTATAGGTTCCTAAATTGATTTGAATACATCGAATCCGTTTTTGTATCACTCACGACCCGAAGGGTCTTAGTTACCCCTTAATTATTTTCAGTAATTAATACATCACTAACCTACTGATATCGATCTTGGGTAGTCATCTATGGTTCTCGTAATTCGTTTTAAATTTCTGATACTTAACACAATCGTTTAAATCGTGGGTAATTGTTTACTTGCTTATGTTTGGAAATATGTTTTTATTGTTGATTATTATGTTGGTAATATGAGGAGTTATCATCCTGATATCATATGGTCGTTATTCTTTTATTCTTTTTTTTATATCTTTAAAATTTATATCTTGTATTTTGTCTTGTGGATGTCCTTCTCTTTGTTTTTTCGTGACAAAAAAAGGGAGAAAATACATGCTTGATGTTAAGAGGAGAATATTTTTGTTATTTAGTTTGATGTTCTTACAAAAGGGGGAGCTGAATATGTTTATGTTTGGAGATGATGGTGATTTTATAATAGGAAGTTGTTTGGTATGAGATGATGTTTGCGTTACTAAATTTATGATTTTTTGTTACTTTTATGTTTGGGTGTGACAAAGATGGTGATTTTATGACAAAGACGGGAAAATGCTATTTTTTATCTTTATCTCATCATTCATATTTTTTTATATCTTTATTTTTGGAAAGATTTCCGAGCAAGGGAAATTATTTCATTAGCATGTCATTCCTAATTATTTCTTATTGTTTGAGATTTTACAAGATTCGTTACATTGTTACATTGCCAAAGAGCTTACCTTGGAGTATTGAGTCGGTCATTTGGATTTGTACATTACGTTCCTACTACTCTCACTATATGGCTAGTGAGGTGTGATTCTTGAGGGGTAATCAAGTTTATTTTTGGGTTTTTGAGGTTTTGCCATGGAATAGACAAAGGAAGAGATTGAAAATGTTGATTTTGTATAGGTTTTTATAGTGGCTATTTTTTGTGTCAAAATGTTGTCTATTAAGTGAAATAGACTTGATTCATTATGAGTGAGGCGCAATCCAATATAGGTTAGATGAACTTTAAAGAATGAAGATTGAAGATCATGCACCACCACTCATTTGAAGACTTTTGCAGCTGTATTTGAAGACTATATCCTTTTAGGGAAGCTTAATTTGATTTTGGCTATTTGCACACACTCACGTGTATTCCAAACTAAGAGGATTTATCATAAAATGCTTTTGAAAAGTAACTTTTTTGAGTGGTGTCTATGTTTTGGTTTTCGGGATCAAGATTGATTTTTAAGAAAATAATTTTTAAAGGGATTTTACTTTGGAGATGTTCACAATGCTACAAAATAAGTCCGTTCGAAAGGCCCATTCGCACGTCTGAAGATTATGTCCATTCACATGTCTTAGCCATGATGACCATATTGAATTAAATCGTATGCATGATCCGATCTTATCATTCGAATGAGGCATCATATTTTTAACTTTTACTATAAATAGCCTTGTTTTTTCACCATTTGGTAGAGAGACTTTTCCCTTATTCAAAAATATTTTATATGAGGTGATTTTTGTGTTTATGAGGCTTTTTATCTCTCTCTCTAAATCAAAATTCAAAATCATTTGAGAGCTTGAAATGTTTTAGATCTAGAATGGGGTCTACACTTTTATGAGTAGTTTTTGAGTGAAGTGAGTTTGCATATCATCCAAAGTTACATCTATTTTTGGTTTTCTATGATCAAGTACTCCGCGATCTAAAATTAGATGTGCTTCAGTTTATTGGAAAATTTGGAGCATGTCGTGACTTCAAGGAAGACAGGAGTTCTTCACTCAATTCATGGTGATTAGATTGGGTTTACATTTTCTATATTGGAGAGTTGAAATTTCATAGGTATATGCACAATTTTAGTTGTGTGAGAACTATCTTTCAAACCTTTATAAAATTTACTTTTTAAGTTAGAAATGGAAATTGAGTGCGTCTGAGGTTTTTCCCCCCTATGTGAAGGGTTTCTCCTTAATTATTTTTTCAAATATCACTCACGACCCGAAAGGTCTTAGTTACCCCTTAATTATTTTCAGTAGTTAATATATCACTAACCTGCTGGTATCAATCTTGGGTAATCATCTACGTTTCCCGTAACCCATTTTAAATTCCTAATACTTAACACAATCGTTTAAATCTCATAGGCCATATTTTCATTTTACCCTCATTATGACTAAGCCTAAGCCGCGACTATAGGTCTATTGAAATTCCCAAAGTCCTCATATAAATCATAAACCATTTTATACCTTGATTTAATTTTCGATTAAACATTTCGATCTCGGACACCCTTTCGTAGAAAATTCATAACAAATTCAAAAAATCAGAAAAATACAAAATTGGCAGCTATGCGTTCGTAACAAAAAAGATATATCTCTATGACCTAAAACCTAGGATTGTTCGAATGAAATACTAATATCGTTCGAACGAGAACATAAACTAGTTCAAATGAGCTTCTGCCTAATTGATTCCCCATCGATTGATCGACATCCTTCCCTCGATCGATCGATACCTGCTCAAAACACCTTCTCCGAAAACATTATATCTCCATTTTTAACCCATTAAAACGTCATGAGATCTTCCCAAACTCTCATATAAAGTAACCAATCATCAAATACATGTATATGGATAGATTCTAACGTAAACTTAACATCAAATCTTTAAATAATCCAACAATAGTAAGGTTAAATCTTCAATCTCTAATATTAACCCTAATACAATTCCTTTTTAGGTTTATTCATTACAAACCTAGATTTATATCATTCTTTTTAAATCCCAAATATCAAATTTTGTTTTAGATTAACAGGAGCTTGATTCTGTAGATTATATCCCAACAAAGCATGAATCAAATCCCAATATTCATCCCCCAAGTGATATTTTTCATGCAATATAAACCCCACACTATCATGGGTGATATAAGTACTCAAAAATTGCAAGTTTAAACAATTGCCTTATGGTTGAGTGGTTTGATCTTTGTTGCTAGATAATGGTTGTGCCTTCTCTTTGCTCCGATCTTAATTCCGGCAACGACGGGGGTGAAAAATGGTGCAGGTTGGCTTAAGAACCTTTCTCCCTTAGTTATAGCCTCTCTTCTCTCCTAAGTAATGTAACCCGAGCCTCCCCACCCAAGTGACTGATATATTTTTCTAATTTTCGGTGTTTTTCCAACCCCAAAATCCTAACTGACCAAAACATTCAGCTTAAAAGCCCCCCTGATTTACAATGAACGAAATGAGTGGTGTTAGGTCAAAGTATAAGGAAATCAAAGTTAATGACGAAAAGAGACGGAAAAAGAAGAGGCGAAAAATTAGAGGGTCTTAATGGAAAGAAAAAATAAACAATATGTTTATTTGTAATTTAGGACAGTTAAATTAGTAATTAGATTTAGTTTAGTATTTATGTGGTAGGTTTATAACTCTAATTAGTTGCCTTTGGCTAACTCTTGTAATGAATAATTATTAATTTGATATCTGAGATTGAATCTTTGGCTAGGTTTTTTTTTTCTATTGCTTTCATGTGTGTATTCCATTGCGTAGTTACATGTTTATGTCAAAGTGGTACCAATTCGATCGTGGTGTAGTGTTACGTATGTTTTGTAGTCATATTCATGAATCAACACATCGAAATAAATGGTCATCATTTAATCCGAATCTGAGGTCATGGAAGCAAGACATCGTGCAAGGGAAACGAGGTGAAAAAAAATAATCCATGATATTACTGGAGCACCAATGCCTTTTAAGGGTCAACCATGTAACCAACCACCACCACCACCACCAATGTCATTATCATCGAGGAGTTACCTCCCCGCCTCCTTAAAGTAAAAAAAAGGTGAATAATCCACCCGTTGACTCTCCATCAATGATTTTATCCCCTATCATGTCCCACCACTTTGATTAATCTGATGTGGAGTTTTGCGAAAAGAACTTAGGGTCCGTTTGGTACATGCCATGGCAAACTTTGTCATGATAATATTTGTCATGGCAAACTTTGCCAAGACAAATGTTGTTTTTCTCACATTAGGCTATTAAACAACCAAAAGGGGTAAAAACAAGTATTTTAAACGAAACATTTTAATAACTAATTTTTAAAACAAATTTTTTATAACATTTTCCTAAAATTGTTTTTAAAACAGTTTAAAATAGTTTTTATAGTATATTCAAAACAGTTTTTAAAGATGTTTAAAATAGTTTTTACAATATTTTTATAATTCAATTTTAAAAATATTTGTAAAACATTTTCTTAACAATTTATTATAATATTAAAAACAGTTTTTAAAACATTACAAAACAGTTTTCCAAACATTGAAAACAGTTTTTCTAAATATTTAAAACGGATTTTAAAATTATTTTTCAAATTTTTAAAACAATTTTTATAATATATTCAAAACAGTTTTTAAAAATGTTAAAATTAGTTTTTACAATATTTTTATAATACGGTTTTTAAAAAAAATTGTAAAACATTTTCTTAACAATTTTTTATAATATTAAAAACAGTTTTAAAACATTTCAAAATTGTTTTTAAATATTCATAACAGTTTTTTTTTAATTATTTGAAACAATTTTTAAAATTATTTTTTTAAACATCAGTTTTTTTAACAATATATTCAAAACAGTTTTTAAAAATGTTATAAATAGTTTTTACAATATTTTTATAATACGCTTTTTAAAAAAATTGTAAAACATTTTCTTTACAATTTTTTATAATATTAAAAACAGTTTTTAAAACATTACAAAACAGTTTTTAAATATTCATAACATTTTTTTAATTATTTAAAACAGCTTTTAAATTATTTTTTAAAATATTAAAGCCGTTTAAGAAGTTAGCAATTTGTGGACAAATATTTCTCACTCCAATAGGTAAGCAAAGTTTTTCAACACCTTATGCATAAAAGGTGTTGTACACTGACAAACAATGCCACGACAAATTGTGTGCTACCAAACAGACAAAAAGTAAACAATTTTTTATATTTGTCAACTTTTTAATATTGACCATGACAAAACGTGGCAACCAAACGGCCCATAGTTATTTATGGTGAAGGGTTGAACTTCCACCTCAAATTAATCAAGTAAAAACAAGGTTTTAAAATTAATCATGTAAAAGCCTATTATTACGTGACCATTCTAATAAAGTAATAAGTAATCAATAAAAGCCAAAACAAGGTTTTAAAATTTATTTGAGTTAATATTTTTTTTCTTTCTCCTTATCTTTTTTTTTTGTGTGTCTTGGACCATCAAAATAAAGGTCCTTTCGCTATGATATTGTTCATATGTGCAGTTACGGGACGCGAGGAAGATACTAAGATTCATATTTTCATTTCTAGTATTTCCCTTTCATACTTAATGTAATACACACCCACATTGACCAAACAGATAACTATTTTTTTTTTTGCTTACAACCTCTAATATTTAAACGCATTCTCCGCCTCAAAATGCGTGATGCACAGATATCTCAGGTTAAGAGTAAAATATTGAAAATCAATATACCACATTATGTGACAATTAAATATGTTTTAATCTTGACTATTAATTACATTAACCAAAAATTACTACTTTTAAACTTTTTTAACTTTTAAATTGACTCTTAATTTTGAGCTTAGGGGCATAAGTTGGGATCCATATCATGGATCAATTACTTAACTATAGCATGTTTCTCAATTATACATTCACGTGTTTCTCAATTATATCATGATATGTAACCTTGATCCTTGTCCTAACCCATGAAAGAGAGCTGGCATTAGAATTAAAATATGAAGAAACTAGTCCTTGTTTGGCATATTAATTTGACAATTTACAGGAATTGAAATATGTGAGAGGCTGTCAACCATGGGAATAGCAGTAAACCAAGCATTAACCAAATATTATCACTTATGATGGATGGTTTTCTTTTATGTTTATTTTAAGGAAGGACATTGCAACTAACTTTTGGATAATAATTTAAAAATGTTGGCAGTGTGATATTTTCCATGTCAACAGGGATTTCACAGATCTACGTTTGACCAAGCATTAATCAAATTGCAGAGATCTACATTTGACATTTCTGGACACAAATAATGGATGTTCTTCCTCAATTGAATTACCTTTTCTAAGACTAAGAAAAACACAACTGCAAGAACTCCCAACATGGCAGAGTCATTTGCTTTTCAAATTACAGGGAAAGTGTTAGGCAAGTTAGCCAAGCTTGCTATAAACGAGATTGGATCAATATGGGGGGTAAGAAGTGAGCTGAAGAGACTTGAATTCAGTGTATCCGCAATTAAAGCGGTGCTGTTGGACGCTGCCGAGCAACAAGTGAATAGCCGACTCGTGAGAGATTGGTTGGAAAAGCTTGAAGATGTTCTTTATGACGTGGATGATGTACTCGATGATTTCATGACTGAAGATTTGCGATGGAAAGTAGAAATAAAAGGAAGCAAGCGAAAAGAGGTAATCAACTTCTTTTCAAGCTCCAACCCCCTTGCATTTCGTGTCGAGATGAATGTTAAACTAAAGAAGATACAACCGAATTTAGATGATATTGCAACTGATATGAGAAATTTTCAGTTTATAGAGCGAGTTATAGACACCCAAAGTACAAATAGATTGAGGGAACAAACCCACTCTTTTGTAGTCTCATCAGATGTTATTGGGAGAGATGATGATAAAAGGAATATTGTAAAGGATTTATTAAGTTCTAGTTGTAGTAAGAATATATCTGTTCTTCCTATTGTTGGACTTGGGGGACTCGGCAAGACCACGCTTGCTAAGTTAGTTTACAATGACGATAGGATTGTTAAAAACTTTGAGACGAGAATTTGGGTATGTGTGTCAGAAGAGTTTGATCTAACAAATCTGATGGAAAAAATCATAAGAGCTGTCGGTGGTGATAATAACGCCAACATGGATTTGGACAAGTTGCAAACTTGTGCGCGTGATCATTTGAGTTCCAAGAAGTTTTTACTTGTCCTTGATGATGTATGGAATGAGGATCCGAAAAAGTGGATGGATATGAGAGATTTGTTAAATTGTGGTGCCCAAGGAAGTTGTATCATTGTTACTACACGGAGTAAAACTACTGGAAGAATAATGGGCACATTTCCTTGGTATGATCTAAAAGGTCTGTCAAATGATGAGTGCCTGTCTATATTTCTAAGATGTGCGTTTAAAGAAGGAGAAGAAAAAGAGCATCCAAAGCTAGTGGAAATAGGGAAAGCAATCGCTCACAAGTGTGGAGGACTTCCCTTAGCTGTGAGAACTCTAGGCAGCTTATTGTACACAAAAACCGATGAGCGTGAATGGCTTTATATAAAGGATAATGAAATATGGAAAATTGCGCAAAAGGACAATGATATCTTGCCTATATTGAAGTTGAGTTTTGATGGAATGCCAATGCATTTGAAACAATGCTTTGCTTATTGTTCCACACTTCCTAAAGACTTTGAACTGCCCAGAGTTCGCTTGATTCATCATTGGATTGCACATGGAATTATACAATCCACAGATGGAACTCGACAAATAGAAGACATTGGGAACCAGTATTTCAACGAGTTGTTGTTGAGATCCTTTTTTCAAGATGTTGAAGTAGGATTTGATTGTGAAGTGCTGACGTGTAAAATGCATGACCTAGTGCATGATCTTGCCCAATCTGTGGCAAGTAAAGAGGTTTCTAGTGTGAACTTTGATACGAAGAAAATTTCTGAAAGGCTTCGACATATGTCGTTTTGCGGAGAAAATTTGCAGGGGAGGGAATTTCCTAGACATGTACTCGAAGTCAAGAAGTTGAGGTCATTTTCTTTATTTTTGAAGGTTGGGGTCATTAGCAAACCATTTCTTGATACGCTTCTACATACTTTTAACAGCTTACGAGTGTTGGACTTGAGCGAATCGATGTTTGAGGAGTTGCCAAATTTTGTGGGAACCTTGAAACATTTGAGGTATTTTAGCCTTGGTGGCAATACTGCCATCAAAGCACTCCCCAACTCTGTTTCTAGCTTACTGAATTTACAAACGTTTGATCTTTCTGATTGCGTGAATCTTAATAATTTGCCTAGAGACATGGGCAATATGTGGAACCTGAGACATTTATATGTAACTGCAAATATAACAAGTTTTCCAGAGAAGGGGATGGAGGGCTTAAGCTCTCTGCAAAGTTTGTGCATCACACACTCCGATAATCTAAAGTCATTGTCCATGGGATTGCAAAACCTCAAATCCCTTCGTGCGTTGACTATCGATTATTGTCCAAGTCTGACCCATCTCCCGGAGAGTATGAGTTACCTCTCTTGCCTTGAGAAACTCACCGTAAGAAATTGTCTTGAGTTGAAGATGAAAAAAGAAGGCTTGGAAGGCCTCACAGCTCTTCAGTCTCTAGAAATTTACCGTCTTCGGCACTTACGTCAGTTGCCTGATGGTCTTCAACACGCTGCCGCTACTCTAAAATACTTGAGTGTTAAACATTGTAGAAATTTTTCTAGGTGGCCAACGTGGTTGATAGATCTAACATCCCTCATAAAACTTGAAGTTGTGAGGTGTTGGTCCTTGTCAACTCTACCGCCTGCGCCTGGGATGGATCGACTTAAAGAATTGCAATTTTTCCATATAGAGTCCCCTTTCAATAGTCCAATCATCTGTCGTTCCAGAAGAGTGTATTTGTCCTGGGTATCATCTCGTATTTCAGCTGAAAATGATGAGATTTCGCCGGGCACTGCATCTACTACCTCCTAATGGGATGACGTGGCAACAAGGCCCCAACCAGGTTTCACCCTCAGGTAATTCAACTTCCATTGATAGTTTAAAATAATAAAGAGTCGTGCTATGCTTCCAAATAAGTCCACAAAGTATCCTCAAAAATGACATGGAATGGAACCCACTAATTCTCTCTCCTCCTACTTTCTCAAACAGCAACGAAATCTCTCTTTGCACTTAACAAAATGGCTCACGAAGCAGCCAAATAGCATATAAAAAAACATGAAATAAAAAAATAAAAGTTCTTCTTCTACATCCCAAGACCTGTAATGAGGCCAACAAATGCCTTTCTGTATAAAACCCTGTTCAACGCAGTAAACAATTTAGCACAATAAATACAAATTAAAACAAAGTCCACCAATTACTAACACTTTACGGTTCAAAAATTCAACACAGTATTAAAACATAAAAAGTAATATCACTTAGTACCACTTGACAGATATAAAATTCAACATAATCCATCACTTGACAGTGCAAAAATTACTAACACCAATTACAAATGCTTGGCAGCAAAAAAATTACTAACACTTGACAGAACAAAAATTCACCACTTGACAGCACAAAAATTACTAACATTTGACAGTACAAAAATTTAACATAATTCATCACTCAGTACCACTTGATAGTAATAAAACACAGAGTAATATCTCAGTCTTGATCATAATTTGGTGAAGTTGACATATTTGGATGCACGAACGATTGTTGGAGATTCAAATGTCCGAAACCTTGTAGCATAGATGGTTCATCGACGCGTTGAGACAGTTGAAAGTCATGACTCCATCCACCAAAATGTTGCATTTGAGAATCCTATCAAATTCATATAATAAAAAAATTAATAATTAAAAATTAGTATAAATTGAACTTTACTTAATAATTAAAATTAATACCTGAGTAGATGTCACCTCCATCTTTTTCTTCCTCTTATTTTTTTTCGTTACAACCTTTTCAACATTAGATTGTCTCCTTTTAACGGGTGGTCTTCCCTTACTTCGAACCACCAATGGATCGAGCACATCCCTACTCTCTTTTCTTCGCAATACATCATCTCCGCGTGGGGGTGAATCATTTATTTTTTCTGTAGAAAGTTGAATACTTTTACCTATTGCCCAATCCTTTTTCAATTCATCAAAAAAATTCATGACCTTCTCACACCTATCTTCACACTCTATTGCGAAATTCGCAACCTCATAAAAAGCATAGGAAAGTTGATCAAAACGACATGCTTCCGGTTTTACAGACCAATCATCATAGCTAATATTAATTTTTGTATGGCTCCTTTTAACAGTTTTACTCCATCTTCTCAAAATGTATTTTTTTGGAATTCGATAAATCCGTTTGTGAATCAACACCGTAATTGCATGCCTACACAATATTCCTCTAAATTGAAACAACCGACAATTGCAATTAATTTCATTACCATCCACATGAAACCACACCTTGAAAACAGCACGCCGTATGCTTTCTCCGAAATGAACATCTTCACCCACTTCATATTCCACAATGTCAAAACATACCTTACATGGCGACAAATCACAATAAATTTTACCCGTTATCTCTTTTTGAAACTCTTTGAACTTCGTTGTCGTGTACGCACTTTGAAACTGTTTTTCCATATCATAATGAGTGATGCATGGAAGCCACGAGTTGCACGAATTATTGTCTTCTTGTTTTTCTTTTTCCACTTTACTTCTTAATGCATTCTCATATTGCTCCACAAATTGTTTTAATGTGGTTTTTGAATTTACATAGCCATCAAAGAAAGCATTCATACTCTCACTTCGTTGTGTCGTTGACATTCCGGCTCAAAAAGTATCCTTTAAAAAGGTTGGCACCCAACGGTGTCTCTCTTCATACAACCCAAGTAACCACTCACTACTTTCAAGATTATACTTCTAAATCAACTTGCACCAATTATGTTCAAATTCCTCAATAGTTAAGGAATCATACACACAATTATGAATGAAAAATTTGATTGAATCATACTCCTTATGCCCTCTCAATTTTTTCGGCAACTTTTTCATAATATGCCACAAGCACCACCGATGTTGTGCATTCGGGAAAACAATTTCTATAGCCTTTTTCATTGCCTTGTCTTGATCTGTGAAGATGGCATTAGGAGGACATCCAAACATGCATACAAACCAAGAATGAAATAACCATGTGAATGTGTCAACGTCTTCATTGGATATTAGTCCACAACCCAGCAACACTAATTGACCATGATGATTCACTCCCACGAAAGGAGAAAATTGCATATCATATTTATTTGTCAAGTAAGTGGTGTCAAAGGTAATTACATCACTAAACTCCTTAGATGCTGCTCTGCTCCTTGCATCTGCCCAAAAAACATTTCGAAGTCGAGCCTCATCATCCAAATCCATCATGTGAAAAAAACCAGAATTATCCGCTTTCATTTTTAAGAAATAATTATGGATTGCGGTGGCATCTCCTTCCCCAAGGCATAAACGACGAACTTTGTCCATATAGTTCCTGCAATCCTTCTCTTGAAATGTCAAATTTTCATGCCCCCTACCTCTACCACAAATGAATTGAAACTTTTATTCATTCGATTAGCGGCTTTGTTGTTCAACTCTAGTATTTTCTTCACATGTGGTGGCATTACCCTATTGCTTTTATAAAATCTGGATTTACTTGGAGTAGTCAACTCATGGTTATGGTCCAGCGCTACTGATTTAATTTTTCACATACCATGAGAGCCTAGAGTTGCACTAATTCTAGCTTTGCAATTTGTTTTTGTCACTCGACGCTTGTGAATTGGGTTGCTTGATCTGTGACGTGTCTTGCCTTCACGAAAACAAGCAATAGTAACATACTTCATTTCTCCATCTCCATCTCCATCTTTATTACAGCTCTGTTTGCAAATAGCAAAACCCATTTTCTTACCGTAATTTTCATATAACTCGAACAACTCATCAATGGAGCCAAACAACATTCCAACCTTTGGCTCCACCAATAGTTCATTCTCCATTGATCCTAAAAAAAAAGTTACAATTTAAATTTAAAATTTGTTACAATACCAATAACATAATTTCATTATTATTTTTACTATTTATTATAGTTTACTACATAATTATAACATATTTAAATTATTATTTTTATTATTTATCATAGTCTATCATATAAATATGAGACATATATTAAATAGTCTCTCAAACATTTTTTTATACACATTTAGTTCACGTCATTTTATTTTGTTCCACACAATCACTCACCACATAAAAATACTCAATGTGTGTCGCTAGCGCGGACCTTTAAAAATAAGAGAATATTGGCTAAATGGGTGTTTGAGGGACTTTTTGGAACAAAATAAAAAAAAATGGAATAAATGTGTATGAAAAATTGTTCGAGAGACTTTTTGTTAATTGATCTTATAAATATAACATAATTTCAGTATTTTTATTACTTATTATACTCTACTATATAAATATTTATGATTAATGTTCCAAATGTTGTTAAAGGAAGAAACAAAATTATTATTTTTATTATTTATCATAGTCTACTATATAAATATGGGGAATATATCAAATACTCTCTCAAACATTTTTTTATACATATTTAGTTCAAGTCATTTTATTTTATTCCATAAAGTCACCACCACATAAAAACACTCAATGTGTGTCGCTAGCGCGGACCTTTAAAAATAAGAGAATATTGGCTAAATGGGTTTGATGGAGTTTTTGGAACAAAATAAAAAAATTGGACTAAATGTGTATTAAAAATTATTTGAGGGACTTTTTGGTAATTGATCCTATAAATATAACATAATTTCAATATTTTTATTATTTATTATACGTTACTGTATAAATATTTATGATAAATGTTCCAAATGTTGTTCAAGGAAGAAACAAAAAATGAAAATAAAACTCACCTGTTTGAGGAAAAGAAGAAGTTGTCATGGCAAGAAAATTTGTTGCAAAGGTTCCTTCCTGTGCGTGGCTTGTAAAGTAAGGAAATGCAAGTGGTGTTCTTATTTGGGTTGGAATAAAAAGTGTTGGGTGAATAGTTATTAAGTGAGAGAATGTATGCTGTCCACATCATTTTGAGGATGTTTTGTGTATCATTTTTTGTACTCGTATCATTTTCCAATAATAAACAAGGAGTACAATGAATTAGTGAATTGATTGATGTTTTGTAATATAATCATAGGATCCTAAATACAAATCAATTCAAATACAACATGTGTGTCTTCGCTCTAAAATCACTCATAAATAAATAGTTACATTGAATTCCACTTTCGTTTCATGGTTAATTTGTATTAGCTATTTTCTTCTAAACCACATTATTCACATGATGCCTTAAATGTTATTAATTTTTATTTTCACTGCATAGTTTGTAAAACTATCTTTTCTTATATTTATTTTTTCAAATGGCAGGAAATGATAATATGAAGTTGAGATGACTATGAAAATATTGAGTTACGATCAACAATTGGTGATCAAGTCGTCACGTTTCCCACTGTTTGGGGAAACAATAATTCTTATCATGTGATTTTTTTCTTTTTTCTTGTGTGATATTATTTCGTAGCCACATTTATTTAATTATTATTTGAAAACCGTGAGAAATAATTTTTTTTGAGTTATTTTGATATATGTTTATGGATCAAGTATGAATTTGTGGTGAAAAAAATCCTAATTTTGAGTTGGTTGGTTCATTTTTTTTGTTTCATTTAGTTGGCACGTTGGTTCATTGTTCACAGATCTCATGGTTTTTTTTTTTAATTCACATATGGTTTATCTGTTGGTTCATTATTCGTTGTTCAATTTTTAATACATCTCTCCATTGTATAACATCACATATTCGCATATTCTTGTTCTGAAATTTGTTTTTTTGATTTTTTTTCCAGATTTGAGTTGATGATGATGAGGAGATTGCAAAATGATGATAGTCGAGTTATTTGAGACTTTTGTGTAACAATTGCTATATTGGGAACTTATTTTGTAATACTTGATGTTGTTTGAGACTTGTGTTGTTTTAAACTTATTTTGTGGTAGTTGATACTGTTTGGGACTTATTTTGTAATAGTTGATGTTGTTTGAGACTTGAAAATTTGACATTTTAAATTGTGTTATTTGAGACATTTTAATTATTTTGAGACTTTTAAGTTGATGTTGAAGTTTTAGACTTAAAAATTGATGTTGAGGCATTGGTATTCATTGATACATTTTATTTGCTTATAAAGTCACTATTTTATTTATTATATAATAAAATAATTTTTTAAGTAATCCAAAATTTTGGATTTTAACCCACGAAGCAGGGCGGGTTCAGACCCGTTTAATTAATGTGGGGCGGGGCAGGGGTTATACTTAAACGGGTTCGGGGCCTAAAATCTTAATCCGTCGCGGGACGGGACGGGTTAATCCTTTTTTTCGCTGGGCGCTGTTGGATTTTGACAAATCTGCCCCATACCCTACCCGTTGTCATCCCTGCTACTTTCATAACAAATTAAGGGAGTTCTTGAGTTTCTCAATTGACTTCCAAATCAACTTTGTGTCAATATTTCAAATTTGTCAATTTTTCGTACATCCCAACGAAAATATTAAAACATCTACCCAGTTGAAATTTGAATTTTATTTTGTTTCCAAATTTCATTTATTTCCAAAATTTGATATGATCACGCGCATACAAATATCCAAATAAAAATTTATTCAGTTACAATTTTCTTTATTTACCCAAAAAACATTGTCAAATAAATATTTGATTAAATAAAATACTTTACTAAACCATTTTTTATTTATTGAAAATAACAAAAACAATTAGGGTTATTTGGGGTCTGCCCCCCTCTAATTTCTTGATATTGATTTTGGCCCCCAATATTTGCACCTTTTGGAACACCCAAAATGACTTTTAGCAACGAAAAATGTGTCGCAAAAAATATTTGGTAAAATAAATTGTGACATTTTTTTCGTCGTTAAAAGTCATTTTGCAGTCCAACCCCGATGAAATGAACATTACAGGGATTAAAATCAATTACTTTAGAAGAAACAAAAAACAATGTTTGTATTCTCTTTTTTGCCTCAAATTTCACAAAAAAAGACTGTTTTTTCTTTCTTTTTTGTCCTAGTTTTTTTTATATAAAAAAAAAACTTGAAGTTTTTATTTACTAAAAAAACAAAAAATAACTTTTCGTCTCTTTATCCTCCCAAAATTTATTTGTTAAAAAACTATTTTTTTTTTTTCCATCCCAGTTTCTATTAACAATATTTTTCTTTTTTTACTCCTATTTTTTATTTATTATAAAAAACAGAAAACATTTTTTTCTCTTTTTTGTCCAATTTTTTTTATATTAAAGAGTATAAAAAACTATATTTTTTTACTATTTTTTCGTCCCTTTTTTTTATTTATTAAAAAAATTAAAATTATTTACTCTCTATTTTTCTTCCTAGTTTTTATCTAATAGAAAAACATTTTTTCTGTATTTCTTTTTATTTTTATCAAAATAATTTAATATGTTTTGTATTACATAGACAAAAGAGCTAGAGAGAAAATTATGGGTTTACATAGGTGAGAAAAATGCTTTTAAAGGGTATTTTGAAAAATATAATGTAGGTTGGATATAGATTGGTGGGGTGAGTTGGCGGAATAAGCGTGTGCGAGCAAAAATTCTGCAAATTAAACTAAAATCGCGAGTCACCAACCTCTTTAACTTTTTTTGTCATTTTTTTTTATATTACTATCATTATTGACATCAAATAATGAATAATGTTAATTTTATAAAACAAAAAAAATTCTTATTCAATCTTAATTGTCCCATGCAAATTTTTTATTGGAGAATACATATGAAATATATTTGATACTGCAACACTTACAATCTATTCCATGTTTATTCATAATTATAACATGTGTGATTTTGGATCTCAAAAAAGGGAATATGTCTCAAACTTAAAGAAGAGGTCAAAATAAAAAGCTAGTGATATCATTGCTTCTAACCAAGACTCCAACATTATAGCGAGCCCCAAAATCCCATTTAAAGAACCCTTAGAAGCTTTCACGAAGTGATGTTAAAGGTAAAACACCCGCACCAAACCTCAGCTGCCAGAATCATGTCATGCAGTGAAGAACAAGGAGCTCGAAATCTCCATGTAACATTTAACCAACCCCCTGATATGTCATTAGGGTATCCTTAACTAACACTAGAGGTTCCATGCCTCAGCGAGGCATCAACAAAAACTCAATTACGACTCATTAAGATAAAACCCACATTTATTTGCGTCCTCATGCCTTAGCGGGGTTGAGGTCCACTTTCCCGAAGTAGAGAATTCCCCATAACTCACTTTTTCCTAGAGCATTTAATGCTCCCCGTAACCATCACTATCGGCATGTAACATCTTTAGCCAACACTCCACCTCTCCACTGTAGAGACAGAGATCAGGACATTATCGCCCATGTCGCAAATGTCTTATCTCACCAATCAAAGGCAAATGGTTATATATTGGACACTTAGGTAAGGCAACATGGATCGAAGCCAAGTGATTCTTGAGAAGATTAGAGAGTGGAGATATAAACTTCCATATAGGTAAAGATATTGGACCATTCCCGTATCTCCCATTTCATTCTAACCATTATACTTATTTTCTTTATATATAGTTGATTTTAGTGAGTCATAAGTGAGTTTCAATCACCTAGAGGAGATAATCAGTTACCCCCTCAAAGTTTTATTCCCATTATAAAGACTTTAAAATACTTCGAATCATGTTAACCAAAGCCTAAGGTTAATCATCCTTAGATTGTTTATTACTATACGAAATATACAAGAGAGAAACAACTTCACAATGGATATAGGTACCTAAACAAAGGCACTGAATATTTGTACATCCTTTGTCATTATGATTATTAATTTAAGAACATCTTATCCTTCCTTATAAGGATCATTTGGTAAGGTTGAGATCCAAACCAATTTTGGCCCCATTAGTTTATCGTCGCCTATGGGAACGTTTGCTCTCTAAATTTAAATCTACCAACATATCCTTTTCTATTTTTTACTTCAAACATCATGACAACAAATATCCAATTGAATAAATTTATGAAGGATAAGGAAGCTCATCAAAAATACCTACAAGAAAAGTATGCTACTATAATACAAAGTCTATTGCCTCTTGCGCCGACACCAACTGTATCCTCATCTGGTGATGAAGGGTACTTGGGACCAGGGATCTAAGGATAAGGGTGAAAAACCCCGTGTTGAGGATAACAAGGAAGTTCTCCCCGATCATAAAGGTCACGGGTAAGCATTCTAATAAAGGAAACACTATTTATTTCAAATGGCCACTCCTATGTAAACTCTATGGTGGTCAAGCCATGGGATGATGTAATAAAAAAGATGCAACTCGAAGAGGTTACCAGAGTAGAAGAGGGACAATCTAAGTACATTTTATTTGACATTCATCATGAAAACAAATACAATTACCGCTTATGCGTAAAATAAGCCATTGAAGAAGTCACCAAACAAGGTTACCTCAAGAAGTTTTTAGCCCAACCTGGTGGAGCTCTGAATTAATGTAACACAAAACTAACTATAATTGATGTTAATAAAATTTTATGAGGATTTGTTGGAAGTGGTACATCCTCTTCAGTACAAAAGTCCCACTTAAGAGAAGTCAACCAAGTCAGCCTCATGAACAATTGTAGTAATGATTTTTCTAGAAGTTGACCTCGCTAGAGTCCCCCTACCTTGTTGATATAGGCAACTCAACAGAGATCATATTTGTGGACAATTGGGTATAACCATGAAAGACCTAATACTTGTTATGACCCCACTTGTATCTTTCAATAAAGAACTAACCTTCTGAATTGGGTACATTACCCTTCCTCTCACACTTGGCTCTAAAGACAGTGGTATCACTATTTGGAACAAGTTCTTAGTGGTAAACCTATCCTCTCCCTATAATGTCGTGATGGGATGAGAAGGATGTTAATGCAATTCCCCACCCCATTTTTGGTAAGACAGGGCTATAAATATGAGAAGAAAACATGAGAATACTACAATTGCCACATGAGTGACATGGAATGGTCTTTAGAAGGTACAACAACTCTTTTCATGCACCAGAAAGCTTAACTATGCTTGTAAGCTACTGAACAAATACATATGAAGTCTGCCCAAATACTCCTTATGCCTTAACATAGGTACAGAAAGTAGAGGCAAAAAATAGAGTTTGACAAAATGCAAGAATGGAAAAATGAGCAATAGGGAATAGATTTTTGTTATCACTCAATGTAATGAACAAAAGGAATATATTTTGTCTAATTTGCAGAGTTTGAGTTATTTGCATAAAAAATTTCAAGGGTTTTCTCCTTAGTTTTAACAGTCACTAGGTCCAAGTACTCTTGACTTAAATTTCTAAAAGGTTTGTAAGGATTTAATCCTTATCTCTACAGTCCTGATCTATATTTACCCTTGACTGAAATTTTATAAAGATTTTGCAAGTCTTTAGTCCTTGTCTTTATAGTCATGAGGTCCAAGTACCGTTGTCTTTTTTTAAGTAGGCTCTGAGGTTCCATGACACTAAGTTTATTAACACATTAGAAATCATAAGGACGCAAACCTTAGTTCTGAAAGCACACTAGGACTGATCACCCTATACCATTGCCTTTTTCTAGTTTTAAGGATCTCATCCTTAGAACAAAAAGTTTTGAGGTCTAATGACCTTGAACTTAAAAAGAATTTGAGCTTTAAGTTTTCTATCTTATAGGGTTCTGAGGTCTGATAACCAAAGATTTGATTTTTCGGAGTTTTAATGCTTTTATCCTGAACTCACAATCATTTGAGGTCTAAGTACCTTGAACCTAGCCTTTTTTTACTAATTATAAAACTCTCATCCTTAGTTGTAAATATGAATATAGTTTTATATCAATTTTGGAAGATAAAATATAAATGCTTTGAAGAAAAGAAATGGGGTTTTAGGAAATAATGTTATACAAACATCAAAACCTACCAACATTCAAAAATAAAAAAAAACTCCAAATTATTTCTTGAAAACACATAAGTATAAAAAACCATTCGAACAAAACATAAGACGAAGACAAATTAAAATAGTTCTTTTTCATATTTTTAGAACAATTACAAAAATGTCAAAAGTAAAACAAACAAAAGGCTCATGCAGCCTTGTTGTCACCATATACAATTTATTAGAGGCCTAAGGGTCTAATGGATATCCTTTAAACGAGAGGGATCAGATTGTTCCAAATCCTCATCACCCTATTTTACTTATCAAAAGAAGAATATATTGTAAGAACTCTCAAAATGTCAAGATTAGGATATAACATTCAGACCTTGGTCTTACAATCTACAAAATCATCTTCATAGTGACCAGATATAAAGTTCTCGTATAACTTAAATCTAAAGTAATAAGACATCCATTGCTTGATGGTATCTGACACTTGGCCTTAGAGTGATATGAGATTCGCATTAAACTCGATAAGTTGTCTTTGGAGGTCAAAATATTGATTATAATATTGTTCTTTCTCCAACTCAACATCAACCATCACAGACTTCAAGTTAACCAAGTCTCCAAAAACCATGGCCAACTTCAAGTTCTTCTTCTCCAATTCCAGGAAGCTCGTGTTCAGATCCTCATAATCACAATTTGACCCCTCATGATTAGGAGAAATATTATATTAGGTTTTCTTTTACCTCTCTATAGGTTCAGAAGCACATTTCTTATAGTCAAGAAGAATATTTTAAGTGTTAATTCTCTGCGACTTACACTCTCGAGCATTAATAACATTGATTTTTATGGTTTTATTAACATTGGTTAATCGGGACCTCAGCCTTTATCAATAATCAACTAAAGCTTCTATATCATCGAGTTATTTCTCCCCCTCCATTTGGTAGATCTCCAATCTACGAGTAAAAGCCATGAACTTGTGTCAAGCATGATCCCACCTCAAGAACAAGCCTCAAATAGATAATGAACTTGTAAAATGATAAGAAGGTGTAAAATATATGGAATATAAAGATAAATAAACAAGTAAGACATATATTGGCCCTATAAGGTGGATTAGTTCTTTTACATTGGCCTCAACACCTCTTCTCTTCCATTGTAGCAAGGCAGTTTACCTCCACCAAGGCCTTCAAAGAATTAGCAGCAAATGTATAAGAATTCAAACCCTGAAGATCTTGTGGTTTGCTTTAGTAAAAGATATACTTTACAAATTCATAGGAATAAGGGTCATCAAAGTCTCCTCTTTCTTATACAACTTTCTATTTCTCTTTTTCCAAGGTAGCATGGTCCTCCTCAAAATTATTAATTATCTTCCCTCATAGGATTGTAATGGGAACATTTTTAGCCCTATGAATCTTTGAAAGGAGTGTACAAAGACTTAGCTTATTTGTTTAAGATCCCCACAAGGGAGTCAAAGAGCGAAATGGGTGGTGTCTCCATCATTTTTTATAAGATTAAGGTTCCAAGTTCTTGTAAAAAGAAGACACTCCTTGTGCTAGCTCAAGGAGATCACCAACACTTACAATGGAGGTGCGTTTTTGCTTAGAGCGTCACTGTTAAGATAAGATAATTAAATGTTATTATAGATTCATATTTCTCCCCTGAAGCTTTACCTCATGTCATTTCACCTCTCCGGCTATAGCCTTAAATGGATGAAAGGTTCAAACCGTTCATACCATAGTTTGTTTTCCCCTTGCCTTACTACAGGGCGCTAAATTATGCTCAAGTAGGTGTTACGTCATCTTCTGTTTTGCCTCCTTATCCACAAGGAAAGGGAAAACAAAGTAACTTAAAATTATAAAATGTTCAAAGAGGATCTATACAATCCTATATAAAATTACCAAGATTTAGCTCATGGCCCCCTGATAAGGCCATAATCTACTCCACTATGTTGTTTATGAGAGAATCATAGTCTAGGGAAATAGTGGGTCTCCTTTGGTAGTCCATTATTCACTTTCTTTGGCCTCACTAACTAAGAATCTTGTGTAACTCATTCAATAATTATAGACCTATAAGGATTGTTCTTAATAGCTAAAGTGTACACTTAAGCCTCTCCACTAATAATAGTATTTTCAAGTAAAATATTTTTTGTGAAAACAATCCAATTAATATATCAAAAGCTTAATTATTTTCTCTATAATGTCATTAAGATAAAAATAAGCACTCAAGACATGATGAGTATCACCATGAAAACCAGCGCTACAAGGATAACCATCGCATATAAGAACATATAAGTCCTTTATCTCTACAAAATACATGATCATGTTTTTCCTTCCAAGCTAATACCTAAGAAATTATCTCACTAAAAAAGAAGTCATTACCATTGCATTCAATAAGAAAGTCATTCTTATCAATAAAGTCATATGACCACAAGCTATGCATGCCAAAAGAAATAAGCCACGAGAAATTTACAAAAATATTATATACCAAAGAAAGGTAAGCCATATTTATGAATTTCTCATACCACAATAACTAAAAAAGTCAAAATCCATCAAACTCATGATGGTCAAAATTAACCAAGAGAATATTAAAAATCTCTATGCAAGCGCAACCAGTGATTAAGTCTTCATAAGTTCATCCAAAAGTAATCAACGATTAGGGAATGATTATAATAATGTAAATAATCTTATTTGGTTAAGTACTTGCTCAAATAAAGCATAAAAAATTCCCTCAAAATAATCACCAAACCCAAAAAACCATAAATAATTTTAAACCCAAGTCGAGCTAAAGTGGAGTTTAAGTTGACTCAAAGTCGAGTTCAAGTCGACTTAAATAGGTTATTTCATACTGCCTTGATTCTGAACAAAAATGAACTTTTTGATTATTTTCAAAAAATAAAGTCCGGGAAATTGAGTCGACTCAGAGTTCCTAAGTGGTTACTTTTCTAATGACTAGTTTTCAAATTTCAAATCCAAAGTTCCACCATATTACCTAACTACCCTCTAACGACTAGTTTTTTCAAGCCTATAAAATGACCTATTTTACTTCTTCTACAAACACGCAAGCTTACTACATCATCATCCAAAGATCAAATTTCCATTTCAAATATTGTTTCCCTAATATATGTTTTTTATATAGAGAGAAACAAATAACCTAAATCCATTACCAAAGTTTTGAGTTTTTAAACCCAAACACGCCATTAAAGCAAAGCTAAATAAAACCATTTCAGCTAAATCTTTTTCCTCAAACCTTCTTTTGAAAGTACCAAACCCAATGCCTAATTGTACTAAAAAAATCCCCAAAAAAACTAATTGAGCATCATACTTGTGATTACTTGAAAGTTGATATTTCTAAAGTGAGGAGGTAAATCCATTTTACCAATGTTACTTATTGAGAATAATCATTTTACAATTTGATTACATATCTTTTGGTAGTTACTACAGTTTAACTTTATTATGTCTTCATGGTCGGTTGTACTATTGTTGGGGGAGTCGAAACGTAATAAGACATTGGGCTTTTTTGTTTTCTGTTTAGGCAATGAACGGTATAGTTTCCTTGTTATTTTTTTAATTGTAATATATAATATAATTCCTCGTGAGGTTTTGGATTCATCTTAATAAATCAGAGATTATGAAGTTTCTAGGCTATGGTCTTGAGATTTAACCTAGGCAAAGTTGAACCATGTTAAAACCTCGATTTGAAATGTTTCATTAAACTCTTTGTCTTACTATTCATAGTTTATTAATTCCTTATGGTTTAATTTACTAACCTTATTGAAATTAATATCAAAGGATAATTGTTAATTAATTTTGTACTTTTATATTATTATATCATATTTTAATTCATTACAAGATTTTTAAAATTTCCATTGAATCCAATTCACCCCCCCCCCCCCTATTGTGTATATTTTTGGATCAGCAAATGGGGAAATATCCTTGTTTCTTAAGGTTTGGTCTCAATCCATCTTTGAAGAGTCTCTTTGGGGTCACTAGGTTTTTAAAAGGGACCTTGTCTAAACCCAAGGCTTTATGAAACCTAAAATTTCAGCGAAGGTAGTAAAAATATCACCAACAGTGGGAGGGTAATTCTAAATAGTGGGAACTCCTATCCTAGTACCACTTCTGGACACGTATATACAAGTAACTAAGAATAATTTCTACTTTAACTACTTGGGAAAAATACCCTTCATAAACCCTACCTCCCTAGTCTGGGAGACAAGTGCATTGTATTTAAATCATTTTTTTTCTTATTCTCTTGGAAGTGATAAAAGTGAAAGAACTAATTATGGGTCATGTCAAACTCTATATTGCTCATCTCTTTGAAGGACAAGACCACAACCATTAGTGGTCTCCATGAGTAGGCCACCAATTAGGAAGATGAAAACCCAAGATTAATGAATATATCACCCATTATATAGGGAAAGGGGAATAGAGCTCCATATTTTAGGAGCTACTCATTGAGGTAGGAAAATTAATAAACCCATTATCAAGCCCTATCGCAAGTCTCAACAGACCTCAGGCGCACATAGTTTGGGACCAAGTATTTCCATCTTATGACCTGAAACTCCTCAGCAGTCATGTTAAAAGATTTTTGGGGTTCCTCCAAGGAATTCAGGTTCCAAAGTACCTCAGTAATGCATAACCTTAGTGACAGTGGGGTTAGTAGATAATGGAATATTCATAAAAATAGGAACCGTGATCTTTTTCCATTTATCCTAAGAACTAACAGTTAGTATGTGTACTTCTCCATAGGAATGAGAAGCCATTACCAAAGGTACTAAGTCTAAGAATTAGGGGTATACTTCTTAGGACACATAAAAATTATGGAAAGCTAATAGAGAAAGAAAGCAATGAGCTGAATAATAGGAAGAACAAAAGAGTTCAAGAGTTTGCGATTGGTAGAAAGTGTGAAGGAAACTAAAATCCATAAGGCAAGTACTTATAGTTTGATAATAATTGTCATGCCTTTTCCCTAAGCAAGCCAACCGTCATATAAACTTGACTCTCCGGTTGCTCTATTTGAATGAAATGATTATCCACTAAGTCCTATTATGACAGAATTTGCAGGTAAATTCGTATGATAAAAGTGTAAGTAGATCACTAAGTATTTCTCCTTCCATGGAATGAAAGAACCATCATAGGCTATTGATAATTCCAAGTATGATCTTAAACGTCCAACACGGGAGTGGCCAACCTCTTTGATTTATTTATTTATTAGTTTTATTTTAAATATTACCATAACTATGGATAGAAAATAGTGAAAAATAAATGTTTGTTTTATAAAATAACAAAAATTATTGTTTAATCTTAACTATACCATGAAGATTTTCTATGGGGGGACATATGTAAAATATAGGGGAATCAAATCTACAATAATGATTTTTACCAAACTAGGCCTAGAGTTATATGAAAGAATATTAAACAACAGATAAAATAAGGGATTCAGTAAGTCGGCCTTAGCTACGTTCACAAGTAATGATGGGTACGTTATCTATTATAAAATAATAAACTTGGACTATTATGATTGCTATTTTAGAATCCAAGCCAAATATACACGGTGTGATTTATGAGTCACTTAAAACATATACGCTCATCATAACATGGGATTTTATTTATATAAATATTAGGTACCATGTAATTATAACTATAAGGGGATTGATTTTAATTGTAGTTGATGTCTTAATGAGTTTATCGCCAAAGATATCATTGATATGGAATATAAGGTCATTTCTCTAGATCTTGGTTTGAACTTATCCAAGTGTTGAAAGAGTCCCAGTGTGATCGGTCATGTCTGAGATTGACTGGTATAACCTATGGGGTTCTAGGTATTGCATGCCATATGTCCTTTTTAGTGGGGAAAATTAATTCCAATTTCCCTCATAATTAGGGAGGATAGTATTTAGTCCAATTTGGCATAGTTAAGTTAATTAATTTGTTAAAACTACATGTGTTTTTGGGTTAATGTTCTTTAATGATTACATGTGTTCCACTTAGGAATAAGTGGGAGTGTAATCATTGCCTTTCTTCACTTAATCCATAGGCTTAGGGTTTCATGCATTGTCCATGATAGTTCCTTAGGCCACGATTGCGCATGGGGCACATGACCTGGGGAAGCTAATGGGCAACGCTCATAACGAGGCTGTAAGTTTGTGTGGCAGGAGAATCTTATAAGGCGATCAAAGTATTTTTCCCTTTTTCTCCTCTTCATTTAACATTAGGTACAAATATTTTTTCTTTATTCTCTTCTTTCCATCATCTCTATAATTTTTTCTAGATTTTTGACAAATTCTCCTATTTCAAAATATTCCATCTTTTTTTCTTGAAATGTTGCCACGATTAAGCATTGGAGAAATATAAGGATTCATCAAAAGATGATTTTAGGGATATTCACACAAAGTACAAGACCTAGTGAAGAAATTTAGCCAGCATAATTGAAGACATAATAAAATTGCAAGAACGAACACTAATTTTCAATAATGAAATAAACTTACAAATGTTGTGTCTCATAAATAATCTTGACAAAATTACCCCCACAAAGATACAATTCTTGACCCTCAAATATAAATAAAATTCTAAAAAAAGAACCAAAAACTATCTCTCAATCTCTCTCTACAATTCTCCTCCGAAATAATGAGCCCAAAGGTCTTATTTTTAGGCTTAGGAATGAGGTTTCGATGGAATTTTTTTGATTGGTCGAAATTTGTTGATACTTATCACTCCACCTCTTCAATATTTAGATCAAGATAAGTGACTGAATTTCCCCCCACTCTAAAAGTCTTAGATTTTCCTGCTGAACATACATGCCAAATTTGGTCCAAATCGGAGAATAAAAATTCACGACTTTTTTTACGATTTCACAAGAATCAGCTTTTTTGCGCCTTTTTCGAGTTGATCATCAATTTACACCAAATTCCATCATTACCTGCAAAAATTTCACTAGGCAACTTTTTTCACAAATTAGCACAAGAATATTACAAAAATTATCAAAGTGCCCATTTTTTACTTAAAACTGCCATTTTCAATCAAAATTCGATCATTCTTGCAATTTTTCCCCTTTCAATAAAACGATCCTAAGAACTTATTAAATAAAATAAAATGGGAGTAACAAAGTATAATATGGGTACAAAATATACAAAATAATGCACTGATCACTCTCCTGTACCGGCCATAAAGTACCCTATAGTTTACACTTAATTATCATTAAGTCCTTAATTAAGTTTCTCTTTAACTCACCCATACTGCCCACACAGTAAGCTATCGTAACACTAATAACTAACATCCTCTCATGCTATTATTAAACCATAATTAACATTTCACATATGTTCACATTAAGCCATTTCATTATGTTGCTCTACTTAAATCATCTTTTGATATACGCTATCTATCTTTACTACCATCACTGTATTATGACCTTGACCCAAGCCATATCACAATTTACACTATTACAATTATTAAAGGAGAGTTCATTTCCCCTTCATCCAATACCAGTGGAGACACTCGATCACTATGGAATAATCTCCCACAGGGAGCGTGGGAGGAAGATTTTTTCGAATCATTATGGGGATTGTCATAATAAACCAAAATTTTTAAACAAATTTAGCTCTTAATGAAATTAGGTATTTCTATGACCTTAAATTCAATGCTGGGTCAAGCACATACCATTTCAAGGCTTTAGATAAATCTTGTTGCCTGGTTGAATGGCTACCCAAGTCAAACAAATATACGGAAAAATACATCTTGGTATTTTTTGGATCTCTCTATGATGAGATAATGAACTAGAAGTGTTGTGTTGTGCCTATCTCAACAGCAAGCCGAGTAGTGCATTTATCCTTAAAAAGATATTTCCTCTCTTTTCCCTCTTTATAATATTGGCAAATGACTATTAATAGACCTTACCGTTTGCAGATCCACATAGTATAAATAAGACCAAAAACTAATAAGTAAATCTTGTGGACTTGAAAAAAGTCTGGAGTAGAATAAGTCATTTGGGCGTTAAGTATTCTTGGAGGGCTACACACGTACTTCTTGTCTTTGAACTGACTATTACATCGGCTAAAAATATTACGATAGTTCTTTTTGCCACAGCGATTAGGGGTGTGCAAAAAAAACCGCTCGAACCGAAAACCGAACCGAACCGGCCCGAACCGAATCGAAACCGGCGGTTTTTTTTAGCCCGGTTCGGTTTGCAGTTTAAGGATTTAAAAAACCGATAATATCAGTTCGGTTGTCGGTTTATACAAAGAAAAAACCGATTCGAAACGAACCGAACCGACATCAATATTATATATTAAAAAACCCTTAAATATCTTTTATTTTTATATCCAAAAACCATTAACCATCCTCCAAAACTGAAAACCAACCTACAAAAAACCGACCAAAACTGAAAATCGGTTAAAATCAAACCGAAACCGAACCGAACCGAAACCGATGTGTGCCGAAACTGGCGATTTTTTTCATCGTTGGTTCGGTTTCGGTCTGATTTTTTCCAAAACCGAACCGATCGGTTCGGTCTGAATTGCGGTCCAAAACCGAACTGAACCGACCCGTGCACACCCCTAACAGCGATTGATTATATGGAATTCGGAGACTCAAACATCGTTACAACAATCTTTATTATAGACGTAAATTCTAAGAGTCAATACATGGGTATGAGTGACTTATTTGCCTTTATAGTTTCAAATGCATGTGAATCTTACCTTTTCAAACATAAATACCCAAAAATCTTAAAGAGGTATATATATATATATATAGCCATTCTCCTAAGCGGACTTCCTTAAATAACGGATTAACGGACTTTTGTCCTTATCCGCCTGTGGTCCCCTCGTGGTGCATAAGACTTTTGTTATTTTCTTCAGATGGTCCCCCTCTTGTCTTATACTAAAACCCTATTTTAAGACTATATAAGTAAAATATTTGTAGTTTAGACCCAAATTGGTATCAAGACCTTAAGAACTTTAGAAACTCACCAAATTCCGACCAAAACCCAAATTCTAGTATCAGAGCCATAAGACGCTCATTTTAGACTAATAGTAAAAAGACTTTAATGCCCTTGGAATTTATACCTCGCATTTACCAAGACATTTTTGAAACCAACCCAAACTACCATCCCATACCCATAACTGATTTAGACTCAGTAGGTTGTTTAACTACACACATAAATGGTTGTTCACACACTGAACACATCCCAGTCAAATACGCAGACAGTAAACAAGTTACTGCTAGTGCTATTAATAGTATAATAGACCAAAATAAGTGTATACTCCTTATATTAAGACACTTAATAAAAGATACTCAAACCCTAGAAACAGAGATAAAAAAATATCTCTAAAAGACTTTTAGAAATAGATAATCAAATCCCAATAGACCTTATACAAGTTCTACAAGAAATAAATATTAAGACTAATCATATATAATTCCTTAACAAAGACATATTAGAAATTAAAACCTTAACTAAAAATCAAGACAGTGAGTTAATTAAACTTACTAACGAATAAGCTAGGTTTATCCCTAGATTAGATAGTTATCTTCCTAATGGAGATAGTTAGATCAGACTGGAATGAGGTACCAAGAGACCTCTCCATTCAGACCTTATCAGACTTTTATAAAAGAATTTTAGAAAAGATAAATGATGATAGATTTTATTATAAGATAAATAAAAATGAGATTGCCAACGCTGCTAAAGCAACTAGACTTATATTAGAAAGATTAAATTTAATTTCTACATCTATAGCAGCTACCCAAGACTATAATAGTAGCTTCGTTAAAGACTTGCATTTAGATTTAAAGGCTAAGACAGAAGGACTAACCACCTTCTATACAGACTTTGTTAAATTCTAACAAAATTTAGCAAATTACCTTAATAATATGGAAAGCCATAACCTTTCCAAAATGGATAGTATTATTAATGAACTTAGACTAGACATGGCCCAAGTAGAAGAAAAATACAAAGAAATTATAAATGGAATTAAGGCTGTATATAATAAGCCTTCCCAAGCAGAAATAGACTCGCCTTTTATTCTAATTCGTTTAGATAAAATGGAAAAAACTGTAGAATCTATAGAAGTTAGAACTATGCAACAACAGGAAAAAGATAATGAAATAAAAGACTATATTACAAATGTTGCAAAATCCCTAGTTAATTCTCTAGCTAGACATAGTGAAGAAACTTCTGAGAAGACTTGAAAAGAGAATAAGAATTTTAAAGAAGAAATCCTTAGTCAGATAAAAAGACAAAAAGATTATTCTGACTTCTTAGAAAGAATTAAAAAAAGACTTGAACAAAAATAGGTAACCACCTGTAAATTTAGAGAATCCCCTCCTATAGAAACTAGAGAAAGGAATACCATAGGTAGAAGAATCATAAATGATGGATTAGACAAGACTAGTAAGATAGTTAGCTCTAACCCAAATATTGGACAGAGTAATCATATACTCCAAAGACTTAAGGATTCATCCTCCAATGTTAGGACATGGTGGAAAGAAATAAATTTCACCAATCCCCTCCAATGGAAGGAATGGGGTGAAGTTGACTGGAAGATTGTTGAAGATTCCATCCATAATGGACAACTTCCAACCGTTAGATACATAGACTTGTTTAAAGAAGGTGCCAATCCTAAGACTCCTAATTATAACATGACTTACCATGGTAAGAATCATGTTTAGACAAATCCTATACTGAGCTCCAAGTATTTGACTGAGAATGGTTTAGATCTAGAGGAACTGATAGGAAGTTCCAATTCTTAACCTTTGGACTCTTTCAAGCAAGGATCCAAGGATTACATAGACCTCAGAACAATATCAACATATTATGTTGTTTAGTAGATAAAAAACGGAAAGATTTTGAGAAAAGCCTTATTGGGATAGCCCAATTAGAAATGTCAGACAACATAGGATACTTTAATGTCATTCCGACATTTATAGTAACTGTAGACACAACCAAACATTTTAAGTTAATCTTATATTCTAGTGGCTATGAAGATTATATAATACCAGACGCTAATATAAATATAGAATTCCAAAGCTATGTGAAGTTCTCCCAATTTCCTTATGAAGGAACGCAATCGGGAATTCCTAGCGGTAGACTTAATGAAGAAATCTTAGTTAGAATAAATGTTTCAGACTATAATCATACTTATATTATTAGGAATACTGGACCTATAAAAGCAAAAGCTAAGACCCTCTGGCAATTGCCAGAATTTAAAGAAACCAAGACTATACAAAATAAACATTTGTTTATTAATCAAGATGATGTCACTGGCAATGTTACCATCCAGTTTGGTCCTCCTAAGATTGTCAATAAGAATATCCATACCGAAGAAACTAGATTTAGGAATATAGGAGAAGCCATAATCAATTATCCTTCAGAAGGAGAATGCAGTAGTAAGACTAGTTCTAGTTTACTAAGACAAGCCCTGGTAATTAGATCAAGAATATCATTTGAACAAAAAGACTTAATTAAAGAAAAAGCTAGAATCCAAAACTTTGGACATGAACCCTCAGAATTGGATATGAAGACATTTAAAGATCACCTTAAGAAAAGTCATTATGTTAGATTTCAAGAAAAAGAAAGATTTAATATGCCAGCTCAAGATCATATTTTAAAATTAAGAGAATCTAAGAATACTAAGGAACTTCTTAGAAACCTAAGAATAATAGAAGAAGGAGAACAAAGATTAATGCCATCTACACAAGTAGAACCTAATAAGCAAGAGATAGGAAATAGTAGTAGGCTAGAAGATGCTCCTAGACTTTTTAGTAAACCAATAGGAATAAACATTCCTATATACTCAAGCACCATAGTAAAGACTAAACCTGATTATATAAAAGACTTTCCAACTAGTGACAAGAGTTTCACTCCTGTTAAGACCATGGCAAGCCAAGACATAAATCCAGTAGGTATATACCTTAACCTAGACAATGTGTAAGATAATAAGAAAGCCTTAGATGAATAGCGTAATCAGATGAACATGTGTTTTGCATCTAATAAACAATGGGATGCAAGTTCATGTAAACAATACGTTGGGCAATCCATTAGAGGTATTGCAAGAGATTATTTAGATAGTCTCAGAAAGGCTACTGATGAAGACTCCTTAGCTAAGGTTGAGAAGATGAAAGAAAACTTAGAAGAAAGATCAATTGAAGAATATATTCAATTGTTCACGTCAGAATTCATTGGAGCTGGACATCTAGCTCAAATCAATGAACAAGACCTAGCAAAAACTAAGTTACCCCTCCTTAGCATTTGCAAATTAGATAAGATAAATGAATATAGCAATAATTATGAGCAGCTATATTACCAAATTAAAGAATTTGGAGAGACCTTAAAAGATGAATACGTTAGGAAGATACTAGCCATAGGACAAATCCTAATTAATGAATATAGGAATTGGCCAGGAGTAGCTGGAGTTAAGAATAACTCCCTTGGTGAAAGAATTAATTTCGCCAAAGACTATACCATATCGAAGAGACGTGATATAACTCAAGGAAAGTTAATAGAAGAAACTTCCAAGTAGATCCCTCCAATCAAAGACGAAAGAGACATCGCTCCAATCCAATGGGGATGTGGTAGTGAACCTAAGAAATTCAAAAAGAAATTAGAATTGAAACATAGGAAGTTTAAGACTAGACCTTTAGGATTTCCAAAGAAATATAAATTTAGACAATCTACTACCTTTAGAGAAAAGAACCCTAAGACTAAGAAAAATAAATTTAATCAAAGAATATATTTTAAGAAGAACACTAGTAAGTATAAGAAGGTTCCTAATTATAGGAAGTACAAAGATGTAGCTCAATCTACTACCTCTATTCAAGAATGTTGGACTTGCGGCAAAGAAGGACACTTTGCTAAAGACTGCACTAATAAGAAAGATAAAGAAGGTATTAAGATTATTAATACAATGTTAGACTATGCAGATCAAGAAGAATTAGATATCCTATATGCTATAGAAATATCAGACATAGAAGATGATGATAATACTAGTATCTATGTCGCATATACAAATAGTGATTCAGAAGACTATAGTGACACTGATGAGTATGAAGACTCTCAGGATACTCTAGACTTGTATATGATGCAAACTAATCAAGACGATTTAGATAATGAATATATAGAATTTAAAGAATCTTGGTATAAGTGTATATTAAGCCCATTTTTAAAGAAAAGATGAACAGTTAGTAATCCTGAGTTACTAAAATATATACCCAGATGTTACTTTCATGAAAGACATTATTGCACCTTTGAAATGTGGTGTTGTAAGAAAAACTTTATATGTTTAGAATGCTTTGAGACCATACAAATAGAATTATTTATGGTTTGTGTTATTTGTCAATTACACTACCATGAAGACTGTTAGAGAACTAGATTTAGAGCAATTTATACTAGCCAGTATGACGCTCAAATAGACTTAGATATTAAAACATATTATCAAGACATTGATATAAATATAGCCAAAAGATTACAAGAAAATGAAGACTTCAAAGGAAAGGGAATTTCCTATGATTTAGAAGAATATCATTCTGATAGTAGTTCAGAAGACCAAATACCCTTAGATTTTATAGATAAACATCATAAAGGAATATCTATTTTAGAAAAGAACAATTTAGGAATTTCTACTAAACCACATGCTTGTTTTGTAGAATTATTTGTTCAACACAAAGACTATCCTAAAAGACTTTCAGCTTTTATAGATACAGGATGCTCTCAGAGCATTTGCAAGGCTAATGCCTTCCCTAAATATTATTTTGTAGAAAGTACTCAAGAAATCTATGTTAAAGTGGCTAATGGAGATCCATTTACCTTATATTTCCAGACTATTCCTATTTATTTTAAATTAGGAAATCAGACCAACAAACCCGTTAATCATTGGTTTTGGATAATGGATCCTCTTCCTAGTTTCGCAGGAAATATTATTTTAGGATAAGACTTTATTAGTAAATATCATCCTTATACTCAGTATAACGATAAGATATTAATTAGTGATAAAGATGAATTTAATATTAAAGCCCCTCTAATAGATCACAAGACTACCTTTGACCTTATGCAGGTCAAACCTAATTATAGACCCATAAAACATCAGAGTTCTTCAGCTGAGCATGGTGGACCTAGACCTACAACCCAACAAGAAGCATTAGAAATAACCAAACCCTTACAAAAAGAGTGTAAGTGTCCATGCCAAAAGTGTTATAAGCAAATTATGCTTATATAACAAGACATTTTAGATCAAGCCCAACATACCTTATTACAGGTTCAAGCTATATCCAAATAGAAGAAAATGGATATAGAAGTAGAAAAGGAAAAGATTAGGCAACTAGCAGAGCTTACTTTAGGAGAAAATCCCATCGCTAAGTGGGATAAAGACCAAAGCTATTGTGAAATCATCCGTATTAACCCAAACGCCACTATTAATGGTGGAACCTATAAGAAAGGATATTCACAAGAAGATAGGGAAGAATTTAAAAAAACATAGATGAAATGCTTACGTTAGGCATTATTAGAGAAAGTAAAAGTAGATATAATAGCCTTGCCTTCTATGTTCAAAATGAATCTGAACGTAAAAGAGGAAAAAGACGTATGGTTATAGATTATAGACAATTAAATAAGAATTGTGAATTTGATTCTCATAAGATACCAGACAAGAATAATTTAATCAATTTGATTGAAGATAGAATTATATTCAGTAAGTTTCATTGCAAATCAGGCTTCTGGCAAATCAAGATGCATCTAGACAGTATTACGTGGATAACCTTTAGTGTGACCTAAGGAAAATACGAATGGCTAGTAATGCCATTTGGATACTTGAATGCTCCTCAAGTATTCCAAAGAAGAATGGATAACATATTTAGATCTTATTCAGAATTTTGTCTTATTACATAAATGAGATTCTTGTAGCCAGTAAGACTGAGACAGAGCATGTAGACCATCTTAAAAAGATTATTTTAGAATTAGACAAACATGGTATTGTTATTTTCGAAAGGAAAATGCAATTATTTCAGACTCAGATAGATTTTTTGGAAATGCATATTAATAAAGGAAAATTATCCTTGGCAGAACACATAACTAAAAATATTCTTGAGTTTCCAGACCAACTTAAGGATAGAAAACAATTACAATAATTTTTAGGATTGCTTAATTGTGCTGCAGATTTTATTAAAGACCTTGCTTTAAAAAGAAAAATCCTAACATCCAAATTAAAAGGAACAGACAAAACTAGTCTTTTTTATTGGACCAAAGATGATTTTGAAGTCATAAGACAAATTAAAGATAAAGTCAAGAATATTCCTTTACTTGAACTGCCTAATGCAGAAGACCAGTTTATAGTAGAAACATATGCCTTTGATAAATAATGGGGAGCAGTATACTTTTCCATTGATCATCAGATAAAAAAGAAAAAACTTTGTAGATATAGTTCTGGTACCTTTACAGACCCAGAAACAAGATACACTGCCCATGAAAAAGAAATTTTAGCCATAGTCAAGGCAATAGAAAAATATATGCTTTTCCTTAGACCTAAACATTTTACTGTTTATACTGACTCTTCCTATGTAGTAAAATTCAGAGACTTAGACTTGTCCAAATCAAGTACTAATAGACTTATTAGATGGAAAAAATTGCTTAATGGTTATGACTTCTCTGTTATACATATTAAGGGAAGTGAAAATACCATTATAGACATCATATCAAGAGAACTAATATTTTCTAACACTAATATAATTTCAAATTTTATGTTTCAAACAGAAGACCTAGACAGCATGAGTTCCTCTGGAACAAGTAGACTGAACAAAGAAGATGTCACAGATTATCCTGGACGCATAAGACCAAATGCTGGTGCAACGCAAAGACAGACTCATATTCAAGATTCTCAAGAAAGACTAATCCTAGAGAATTTTAATGATATCTTGGTTCCTCCAGGTAAATCTAGATAAGAGATTATTGATCAAAATAAACTCATTGGGAAGATTTATTTTCCCCAATATAGACCCGATCAAAGATACCCAGACTTGATCAAATTTAGACGAGAATTTTCAGAAGACGAAAATACTCTTATAGACGCTGTATGGTGGAATGTGAAGAATAGACTATGGATTGAGTTTAAACAAAACTTGGTGGACATTGCCAGATTCATGAGGACTAAAAGACTTGCAGTTACCCAACTCAGTGGTATTGCTGTGCTTAGACCTCAGACTCAGACTTATGCTCAGACTCTTGTAGAATCCTCCAAAACTAGACCTACTTATTTATGTTATCAGAAAAAGACTTTTAAGACTAAGATTATTATACCGTTTGGTCATAATAATCTCCTATTAGCAGAAGACATTCAAAAAGAAACTAATAACATTATTGATTATTTTAATATGTTATTATCATAAATAAGTGGAGATGCCTTAATGATTAAAGGTTTCTTCAAAGACGTTCCAAAAATATACCTTTTTGGAAAATCACACATGGCTTATATAACTCTTGCAGACCATGGGTTCATTGAACTCGTTCAGATAAAAGATATTGACAACTCTGTTGCTCTTGGAAAAATAGTCTATGAGTATGTTAAGAAGGTAGAAGACTTCCTTCCTCTATTTGCTAGAATCTATCAGATTGCTCCAAGTTCCTGTAGAGGAATGAGAGTTGAAGGATTTAGACTTATTAGATTTTCCAATTATATATTTTAAGACGTTGAGATTTTATCAGAAGACGAGAATAAAAATTTAATTATTGATAAGTCCAAGCTCCAGATTGCTCAAGCCATGGAGACAATTGAAATCATGGAGTTATTGACAGGAGAAGACATGTGGTACACTGCCTACCATAAAGAAAACCTTATAATCCAAGCTGATGAGGCATTCAACGAAAGGCTCAAGAAATAATACAAGGAAATGGTAGAGATAACTTTGCCAGCTAGCCTTAGAAATGTGGGCCTCATTGATGAATTTTTCAACAATGCCCTACCAAACCAAGACAAGGAAGAAGAAGACACGGATGGGACAAAGACGGGCCCCTCGTTAGCTGAAGAATTATTAAAGACAGAAGATGTCATGCATTATAACTATGCATTATTACAAGACGACAAGACTCCATTGCATTATAAAGGACAAAGATATCTCATACCTGCACCATATGGGCCCCAGACAACCTCCTTTCACAAAGATAAAGGGGACAACTGAAGACGTTAAGTGCAGAATAATTGGAAGACGACAAGACTTCTTTTGAAAAAGGAAGACTCAAAGGATTCCCTAACTTTAGACTTTTTATTATTGTATTTCTCTTTAATAATTATTTGCTTTCAATCGGATCACTTTTTGTAACCGGTTACCAATCATCTATATGCCTCCTTATGCTATAAAAGGAGAGGTAGGGAGTAGTTAGAGATATCAGTGGTTAGACTTCTAGTATTTGATATTAGAGAGAGGGTATGCTTGTAGTGAGTAATATCTACATGAGTGAGTAAACCTCTCATAGTTAGGGGAGAGGGGAGAGTTGTATTTACCTATGCAATGCAATAAAAGTATTTTCTTTTCCAAAAATCTCTTATGCTAAGTTGTTATTATTTTCCAAATTGTCTCCAACTTTCTATTCATAGAGGACTATTGTGTGGAACCTCTAGTGTAGCACATAAGGTGTTATACTGCTGAACCTCCGTCAGGTGCCGATTTGCCTTGAGTGGTTGGCTAGGTGGGCGTTAGGCGTGAAGGCATACAGGCAGGAAATGGGTTCAATGCCAAAATAGTGGATTGAGATGCGACACATAAAGAGAGAGTTGTAGGAGGCCGAGACCGAAGAAGAATAGTAGTAAGGCTGAAGAGAAGAAGGAAGGAAGATAAAGATATTGTAGACCAGAAGGGAGGTATAACTCGAAACAAACCCTTAACTATTTTACATATTATTATTTTAAAAAGAATCTTATATGAACCTACAAATCACTAAAGACTTTTTAGAATTTGTTAATCAAACAAGTTTAGACTTAACTAGAGAAATTCAAGATTGGACTCTTACAGACCCTAAAGATAAAGAACTTATAGAATATTCTTTAACATACGCAGGTGGTACTTTCAAGTATATAGACCATATTATTGAGTGGTTGGGAAGAGAATTACCTAGAATAGAATTAATTAGAACAGGGATTCGAGATCTCTTTAGACCAAAATTAAGAACTGAAGATTTTGCAGAGGAATTGTCAAGACCTGAAAAATATCAAGAATATACTAGGATACTTGAAGACAGCATAGACGTATTAAAATTTATTAGACGAAAAAGATTAGCTTAAACAAAGGCTATTTTAATTAGAGCCGGAGGAATCCACCCTCTCATTAAAAACATAGAAACAGCTGCCCCTAGAACATACCGTAGATTTTTATCATCCTATGGTGATAATAATTTAGACGAATTTATAGATAACGATATAATTGATATTGTTAATCAAATATATAAAGAAACTAGACTGATAAACCCTAGATACCGTATAAGGTATTTAAGACTAGGATATTTCCTTGCAAAACCGCTTGCAATTTCTAGACTCCCTGAAGAAACTATTTATATAGATAATCCTCGCTATTCAGAACTCCAGTACGATAGTGACGGAAGAAGCTTAAGAAGTAGAAGTATCCCTGAAACTTCTACACTTAGACTTCCAAATTAATTAGGCTTTAAAATAAACTTAAAAGACCATAGAAATTTTTGGGGTAGAAAATTCTATTCTTATAACATTAGAAAAAGACAAAGGAATAAAAATACAATGCGGTCCCTAGCAGGTGGTCCAATAGATAATAGCGATCCTAAAATCGTGTGGACGATATTAAGCTCGTCATTTAAGCCTGTCAAATAAGACCATCGGAGAGACGTCCTGTATATATATATATATATGTGTGTGTGTGTGTAAATAAAAGGGGTAAAACTATAAATATCCAATGTACCAAGCCATAAGCACAAAACTACAAAAGTAAATTTCTTTAACTGCACGATTGATGGTCTTTGACCTCATAGTTGATCCTTCAAATTAAAAGGTTGAAAATCCCAAGACAATCATTACTGTATTAAACCATAAACAGTATGGTTGATGGTATAAACAACATGGTCATTCCCTCATGGACAACTATCCCCTAAGAACTTATCCATCCCTACATGTGCCCCACTAAGCCCCATCCTTAGTAACAAGTGTCCCCGCATTTCAACCGCATGGTTGTCCAAGGCTTCAACAGCACGATTGATGTCCCCAATACGACAACTTTTATATCATATAAAAACATGATTTAGACAAAATTAATCAATTTGGTAAATTATTTTGGAGGCATCAGGCCATAGAGGAGGAAACCTAAGAGCTAGAGGTAAAAATGCAGGAAAGATATACTCATTTATTTCAAGGTGAAAATTAAAATTTCAATATCTTTAATCTTGATGACATGGAAATAATTTTCTAAATTGATAAAGATAACGACCAAGTCCTAGACTATAGAAAATCCAAGTGTTGAATTTTAAATCGTGGAGTGTTGTGTGATCGCGGACCATCCTTGTAGTAAGGTTAAGTTCCACTGCAGTCGGTAGGCCACAAAAAGTGTAGATCTAAACCAAATTTTCTTTAAGACTAAGTACACGTGGACATAATTCATGTTATTCGAAGATAATGGATATTGATATTTAAAGGTTATAGCCTTGACTAAGTCCTTGAAAATTTCGATTATGGGTAAAAGTGGAGGATCAATGACATGGACTAATCAGATTATAACTTTGAGATCAATATTGAGATATTTATAAGGATCCATGATAAGGAAATTTTGGAAAAATTGATTAGACTTTGGTAAACCGTAGGGTTAACCCTAATACTATAAATAGGAACTATGGTCTCGCTCTTTAGTTTTATTAGTATTCTATATAGCTTTCTGAGAGATAAAATGTGAGAAAGAGACAGGGAGTTACTGTTGAAAAAGGGTGATCATGATCGATGAGAGATAGAATCAGATGAGAGCATGGTTGATAGGGTTTTTTTAGTATATGTCAAGGTAAAGGATTCCTAGTCTTTTTTGTTTTCCCCTCATTTTAGCCTTAGTTTTAATTACTTCTTTGAACAATATGGGACATAATTGATATATAGTTTTACTAATAAGTTACATTTGACAACCTAGGATTTATTAATTTAAATCATCATTCATTACTCGCAAGTATAAATGGGTTTTGTTTGATTATATTAAGGTTATTAGCATGATCTTGAAGTTTCTAGGTTAGGTTTGGGGTTTTTATCTTTAAAATATAAAAATATAACTTGTTTGTTGTAAAACTATCCATTTTATCTAAATATTATATTTTTATAACGATCAAAATTTTTAACTTCTTCTTTATGGCCATGGACATCAGGCAAACATGGTCTTGTGCCTCATTTTATTTTTATACCTCTTTTGGACCTTGTCCCACATTATATTTTCTACCTCTACGCATAATTTATTTAGTTTTCCATGCCACGACATCTTGGGATTGATTTGTGACTTTTTTTTCTTTAATCTAGGGGATACATGTGAGGAGATATATCGACTAATTACTTAGTTTTTGACACTCGTAAAATCCATAAATAGATCAATCAGTTATAATATAAAAATCACGAGAGTAAAAAATAATTAATAACATTCTAAGCATGACGGAGGTAAATAACGATATAGGTAAATACACATTAAGATAAAAAAAATTTGAATGAATTAAAACACCCCTGATACCATCCAAATAATTATAGAATCAAACTTCAACCCTAGAATATAATATATCTCAATGTCTCAAAGTTCAACTCTAAATAAATAAATAAATACATCTCATACAAATGTTTGACTCGTGAAATCTAAAAAATACAACCAACTAAAAACTAAAATATAAATGAATACAAGAATGTAAAGGAGTTATGATGCTAGACACCTATATCCTAGGAATGATAGATAGAACTTGTGCTGTAGAAACTCCTCCAACGAGTAGCGTAAGACAGTAGCACCAACTGTGGCCTAAGACTTATAAAAATAAGAATAAGTGTGTTAGACATAATGATGGTAAATGAATACATTTTCTATATGTTCCTCCACATTTGCAAGATAAGAGAGTTAAGAGAAGAGTTCATGAAACTATTAACAATGTGAAAAGGAAGATTCGGTATTATACTTTTTGCAAGGTAGAATGTCACACCAATCAATCCTATAAATTCTTTAGAAAAAAACATAGTGTTGACACCAAAATTAGTATGCTGATGTGGACGAATAATAAGAAGACACGTGGCACAATAGCAATGAGGAAGATTGTTTCCCCGACCAACATACTCCCTCCGAGGAACTCTTATCCTCCGAGGAACTTCAATGCTTCCGAGGAACTTTTGGACGATGAGCAACTAAGGCGGTTCGAGCTGCACCTCGACCACAGCATTAATTGCCAGATAATCAACAGTTCAACTATTCATTGAATGCTTATCATCTTGACGTGCACGTTTGAAGAACATTAAATGAATTACCCTTTCATATGTGTATCATTTAATGTGACACCCTTTCATGTACAGCCTAAGGGCTATAAATACCTTGTATCACCCTCATCCAAGGGGACCCGGAATTTCTTGGTATCACTTGTAATCGAGAATTCTTAAACACTCAACAATAACATAACAGTGGATGTAGGCCATTCTTAGAAGGATGAACCACTTTAAAAATCTTTGTCTCATTTATTTATCTGTGATTGAATAATTAGAGTAATCTAATTTTTTACATCAACAGATTGGGTCCGTCTGTGGGAACGATTTGTTATTATCGTTTTTCATCAAAAATCATTCATCACCAATGGCGGATAACCCAGAATCTAGCAATCGAAACGCTGGAAATGCTGGAAATCCTCCAAATCCCTCTGCACCTCCAGATCTGGCCGGGATTATGACAAATTTGGCTCAAGGACAAACCGCCATGCAAGAGACGATGCGGTAACTCATACAAACTCTTCATGGCGGCGCACCTGCACAGTCAGGGCATCGAAGTGGTCAGAGGCAAACCTATTTACTTTCTTCGCGATCCAGGCGTACTGAATCATATCGTAATGAGGAATCTGATGATTTCTCTTATTAACCTGGGCAAACTTCGTCAATACGGGTTACAGATACTGAACAACGTGTCACCCTTTCCACAGAAAGGGCCAGCGCATTGGAAAGGTTAAGTAGGGCCTCTCTTTTCAGCCGATTAGGCCCTAGGAGGAATAGGAGTCCACCTAAGACCATGTCGAGGAGTTTTCGACAACCATCAGATCTAAGAGAAGGATCAGCACAGTTATGGCCAGCTGCTCGTCAAGATAGATCTCAAGAGGCTACTTCAGAACGATCAATTGCTCGAACCAATAGGCCCGAGGAAGGAGATGAAGCGTGGAAAGGATCTCTTCAGCGGTTGGAAGATAGACTGGGAGAAATGGCTAAGGCGAAGAATCCCCTACAATGAACTTTTGTTCAAGGGACACCTTTTGTCCAGGCCATTGTAAATTTTCCAACACCGTCAAAATTTAAACCCCCTGTGGTGACCCCCAAATACGATGGAAAGACAAATCCTGTTCTTCACATAGAGCAATATCAAGCTGCTGCCGACATCTATGCTGTCCCCGACGAGATGAGATGTAGGGCATTCTCAGGAACTCTTACTGGATCTTCCCAGATATGGTACAACAATCTTCCTCGGGGTAAGATTTCAACTTTCTTTCAATTGGCCGAGTTGTTCATCGGTAATTTCTATTTTGGAGCAAAACCAGTCAAAAGAGTAGCACACTTGTTAAGTGTTAGACAAAAATCTGGTGAGAGCACTAGAGATTACATAACTCGTTTTAATAACGAGAAGCTGGAAGTCATATATTATGAGGAAAAGACAGCAATCATCGCCTTGATGAGTGGGTTGTTACCTAATAAGTTGTATTACACTTTGGCGAAAGATCCACCTAAAGCAATGTCAGAGTTGATGGCAAAAGCAGCCAAAATCATGAATGTCGAAGAAGCTATGGCTGCAAAGAAGAATATGGATAAAGACCCCAAGGTGGACGTCGACAAGTCTAAAAATAAAGAGCATAAGGGCAATGGCGGTGACAAGCGTTCCAGAAATAATAAGTCGTCATGGGAAGTCCTGAAGAAATTCGATAATTATACTCCCTTGAAAATGGGTATTAATCATGTCTTGGAAGAAATCAAGAATAGCGAGGAGGTAAAGTGGCCGAAGAAACTGAGGTCAGACCCTGATGCGAGGAATAGGGATAAATATTGCGAGTTCCACAAGGATCATGGCCATATGACTAAAAATTGCATAGCTCTTCAGAACGAGATTGAAACACTCATCCGAAGAGGAAAGCTAGCAAAGTATGTTGATCAGGGAGGTGAAAGAAGAAACAATGATCGAACTAGAGAGAGATCTAGATCTCCTCATCGAGCAGAGGAGAAAAAGAAGAGAGAACATGAAGATGATGCCGAGGATGACCCCGATCTTCCCAAGAAACCAAGGCAACCAGAACGAGAGGTATTTTCCATAAGTTTTGGGGCATTTGATTGTAATGTTATTACAGGAGGAGATGCAGGAGGAGGAGACCTTACTGCAGAAAGAAAAGCTTACCTCGGAGAGGCACAAGCTTGTTCGTACATTCAGCGAATAAATTTGGCCGAGGAGGATCTTCCGAGGAAGGTAAACAAAGAGAAGCTGGTCATTGGCTTTTCAAAAAACGACGTGGCAGGTGTTCTTTACCCTCACGACGACCCTTTGGTGATCAAAATGAGGATGAAAGAAGTAGTGATTTCAAGGGTGCTGGTAGACAATGGTAGTTCAGCAGACATCATGTACTATTCATGCTTTGACAGCTTGAATTTAAAATTATCTCAATTGGAACCTTATCACAGACCTCTTTTGGGTTTTGCTGGCGAGAAAGTTTTTCCACTTGGGACGATCAAGTTGGACATATTCATTGGAACTTGGCCTGCTTGTCGAACAGAGAGAATACGCTTCTTTGTGATGGATAAGAATGTGCAGTCAGCCTACAACATCATCATGGGAAGAGTTGGTTTGAAGAAGTTCGAAGCAGTTCCATCTACAGTACATCAATGCTTAAAATTCCCAACAAATTTTGGAGTAGGAGTTGTGAAAGGTGATCAGAAAGTAGCTCGGGAATGCTATTATTCATCTGCCGAGCAAGAGGAACTTGAAGATTCAAGAAAAAAGACTACTACCTACCAGGTGGACGAAGGTACAGAAATTGAAACACTGGATCCTCGAGATGAATCCCAAATTGTAAAAGGACAGGTGGTGGAATCTACAGAAAATATTATTCTGGACGACAAGCATCCTGAACGAGTAACCCAGATAGGTTCAACGTTGGATGCTTCAATAAAATAGGAGTTGATAACTTTCTTGAGAAACAGGAAGAAAACTTTTGCATGGAGTCATGAAGACATGCCAGGAATAGATCCAAACTTCTTATGTCATGAGCTCAATGTGAATAAGGAGATCAAGCCTGTAAAGTAGAGAAGAAGGGTATTTAGCCCCGAGAAGAATCAGGCTATACAAGAGGAGGTCGAGAAGCTCCAGAAAGCCCAATTCATTGAAGATGTGAAGTATCCAGACTGGTTGGCAAACGTGGTGATGGTAAAAAAGAAAAACAATAAATGGAGAATGTGTGTTGATTTCACCGATCTTAACAAGGCATGCCCAAAGGATCATTTTCCATTGCCCAGAATTGATCAACTAGTGGATGCTACCTCGGGACACGAGCTGCTCAGCTTCATGGATGCTTACTCTGGCTACAACCAGATCAAAATGAAACCTGAAGACAGGGAAAATACTTCTTTTATTACCCCTAGGGGAACTTATTGCTATAATGTTATGCCTTTTGGTTTGAAAAATGCAGGAGCAACATACCAGCGGCTGATGAACAAGGTTTTCACCGAACAAATCAGTTGCAACATGGAAGTCTATGTCGATGATATGCTGACAAAGAGAAAGAAAGCTGCTGATCATCTAGTTGACTTAGCTCAGACCTTTGATCAACTGGATAAATACCAAATGAAGCTCAACCTGACGAAGTGTACATTTGGAGTACGAGAAGGGATGTTCCTCGGATACATCGTCAACCAGCGAGGCATTGAGGCGAATCTAGAAAAGATCAAAGCTCTTTTAGGGTTACGATCTCCAACGACGAAGAAAGAGGTGCAGAGTGTTACAGGACGAGTTGCAGCGCTCAATAGATTTATATCTCGAGCAACTGATAGGTGCCTTCCATTCTTCAAAACACTCCGAAAAACTTTCGAGTGGAATGATGAATGTGAAAAAGCCTTTCAAGACTTGAAGAAATATCTGGGAACACCTCCATTGCTGTCCAGACCAGTGATGGGCGAAAAGTTGTACTTATATCTGGCAGTATCAGAGAATGCAGTCAGCTCGGCACTGATCAGATTGGAGAATGGAGTCCAGAAGCCAATTTATTACACAAGTAAGGCTTTCCGAGGTGCAGAGATCAGGTACCCGAAGTTGGAAAAATTGGCATTGGCATTAATTGAAGCAAGTAAAAGAATGAGGCCATATTTCCAGGCCCATACCATCATCGTGTATACCGACATGCCGTTACGACAAGCCCTTCATAAACTAGAAAAATCAGGGAGACTGATGTATTGGGTAATAGAGCTCGATGAATATGATATTGTGTATGAACCCAGATCATCACTAAAAGGGCAGGCCGTAGCAGATTTTATAGCAGAATTTTCTTATCCTGATACCCCCAAGGAGAAAAAGTTACTCGCTGATCGACCTGTGGATGTTACAGGATCAACAAACATGAGCCCAGACCAACTCCGGTTGGTAAAAGGATGAATGGATGTTAAAAAATCTATAGACATAAGCTCAGACCAACCCCGGTTGGTAAAAGAACTTGTGGATGTAGAAGGATCATCAACTTCGAACTCAGACCAACTCCGGTTGGTAAAAGAGCGAGACGAGATGGTCGACGAGGAGCGAAAAGTATCAGGGGAGGATGAAAGGAAGCAACAAATATTTCACCGAGGAACTCTATCAGATAAGGAATTTGAAGACGGGTTACCCATATAGAGATTATATGTAGATGGCTCATCTTGCACAGCAGGTTATGGGGCAGGAATTGTCTTGAACACCCCAGACGAGATTCACATGGAATATGCCTTACGATTCCAATTCAAAGCCTCCAATAATGAGGCTGAGTATGAGGCCATGATAGCAGGTCTTAATTTAGCAAATATTATGGAAGCGCAACAAGTGATGGTATTCAGTGATTCTCAATTGATTGTGAATTAGATGATGGGAACATATGCAGTTAAAGGAGAATTAATGGTCAAGTATCACGCCACGGTAATGGAGTTATTGGCAGAATTTGATGCGATTCAGTTAATCAGGATACCAAGAATAGAGAATGCACGAGCAGACGCACTGGCCCGACTAGCATCAGCTACTCGTACCGAGCTGTGAAGAACAATACCAATTGAATTATTAGAAAGTCGGAGCATAAATGAAAACCTGACGATGAATATTATCACCCTTGATTTAGGACCATCTTGGATGGATCCCATCAGGGCATATGTTGAAGAAGGAGAATTACCGGAAGATAAGCTCGCTGCCAAAAAATTGAAGTATAAAGCTGCTCGGTATGTACTAACTAATGGTATTTTGTATAAATGAGGAATTATGGCAGGTTTGCAAAGATGTGTACATCCTTCCGAGGTGAAAGAATTAATTGAAGAAATCCATGAAGGGTCCTGTGGAGCTCATGTAGCAGGTCGAACACTTTTGCAAAGGGTGATGACTCAAGGATACTACTGGCCGACGATGAAGGCTCATTGTATAGCCTATGCTAAGAAATGTGACAAGTTCCAACGTTTTTCCTCCATCCGACGAACTCCACAAGCATTGTTGACACCCATAACTTCCCCTTGGCCATTTTCCACGTGGGGAATTGATTTGGTTGGACCATTGCCAACCACCCGAGGAAGATTCAAGTACCTCGTCGTCGCAATATATTATTTTACTAAGTGGGTAGAAGCTGAACCCCTTATCGATATGACGTACGAGAAGGTATACCAGTTCGTTTGGAAGAACATCAACTGTCGATATGGTCTCCCTCATGCCTTCATCACAGACCACGGAACACAATTCGACAACGAGGAGTTTGCTGCCTATTGTCAACAATCAAACATCCTGAAGACCCATTCAGCACCAGGTCATCCTCAAAGCAATGGGCAGACAGAGGTGACGAACAGAACACTGCTAAATGGTTTGAAGAAGAGGCTAAGTGAAGCTAAATCTAATTGGATTAACGAGCTACAGTCAATCTTGTGGGCTTATCGAACAACTCTCCGAGCAGCAACGGGAGAATCCCCATATATGCTAGCATTTGGAAGTGAGGCAGTAATACCTGCCGAGTTGGGTCTTCCAACACACAGAGTGCTGAATTTCAATTCCCCAGTCAGCAACTTAATGAGAAGACTTGATTTGGATATGCTCGAGGAGGTTAGAGAAGAGGCAGCCATTAGGAATGCTGCTTACCAACAACGCACAACTCTGTTCTACAACAAGAGGGTGAAGAAATACGACTTAAAAGAAGGGGATTATGTGCTAAAGAAGGTCATTCAGAAGCACAATAAGCTGGAAGCAAACTGGCATGGACCTTACCGAGTTACAGAATTTGTTCGACCAGGAACTTACAGAATAGCAACTCTAGAAGGAGAGGAATTTAAGAATGCATGGAATGCTGAACACCTATGCAAGTATTATCAGTAATGTAAAATGTAAAGCAGTTCCTTCATTATGAATAAAACGATGATGTTTCACCATCTTCTTCCTTTTATTACAAGTTTTTCGGGGAATACTAGTGTGATACACTACACTGATATAGTTCGAGCGTGATCAACTTCGGTTGGTAAAATAGCGAGAACAAATTATACTCCTTTGGTTAGGAGGCGTACACTTGCGTGATCAACTTCGGTTGGTAAAAGAGCTTGTGGATAAGATAGTTCGAAAGAACCTAACAGTTTGTACCCACGACCAACTTCGGTTGGTAATAGGGCGAGAACAAAATATACTCCTTTGGTTAGGAGGCAATAGTTCAAACCCACGACCAACTTTGGTTGGTAAAAGGGAAAGAACAACATTCTTAAAATGCCAATTTTGGCTGGTTAAGAAACAAAATATGCCAACTTATGTTGGTCGGAAGGTAAAACCATTCCAGAAAATACAAAAAATTCCAAACTGAACCAAGTATAGTTGGTCTGTGATCAAAACCCACTAACTGTAGTTGGTCGACGAGGATAAATTATCGACCTTGGTTAGTCGGACACATTTTATGAAAAAATTTACCAAGTATGGATGGTCGGGGATAAAAACCCATCAACTGTAGTTGGTCGAAAAACACAATTTAACAACCTTGGTTGGTTGGAAACATTTTAAACATTTTATACTCATTACTTTATTATTAAGTGATTGAGCAACATTGATACTTGTAAACTTTTTTGGATGATGAACAGCACAATATTGTTATTTTTTAACAGATACATATGCACAAATGTAAAAATGTTAGACAAGTACAAAAGAATAGCAATACAGATTTGCAAACAGAAAATGAAAGTCTTTCATTAAAATTCAAAATAAATTACAAGTTACATATATGTGCTAACTATTACATTGAAAATCCTATTCTATTGGTTTTTTCCCTTCAGCCTTCGATACAGGTTCCTCGCCAGCAGGAGGATCATTTAATGTCTGAGGAGAATTGATAAAATTCAAGTCCTTCAACATTTTGACATTCATTACTGAAGGAGTATCCAAGAGATTCTCAGGACGAGATACGTCAATTTGAGAATGAAGGTTATAGTCACCAAGATAATTCGCAATCAAGCTCTGAGGAATGGCGCGAGATGGTATCCATTCCATGTCCAACTTGAAAGGTGGCACATGCAAGTCAAGCACTCCAGGCTCGTAGTAGTACCACAAAAAATGTCCTTGCTCGAGCTTTAATACACATAAGGCATTCAGCCAGCCTTGTTTATAACCCTCATTATTGGCATTCTAGATACGAGCATCTAAATGAACTAGAGCTTCGTTGTATCCAGCCATCCAAAATTCCTTGGGCTGTTTATGGAATTGGAAGGTTAATCTATCCAATTGTTCATGACGGTTTTTAGCAAAAAGGTCCTTGGTATGTAAAGCAGACTTCGTCGCAGTAAGTTGATCTTCCAAAGTCAGGATTTTCTTGGACATTTCAGACAAAGCCCTATCTTTTGCATTCAACTGGTACGCTTGAGTTTCCAATGTTGCTAGAGTACGAGCTTCTTCAATACTATGAGGAGTTCTTGATCGACCCCGAGAAACTGGAGTGCTTCGTTCCTCGTTAACATCCTGATCAGCTCTTCCTCGCCCATGAGAACCTCTTCCTCGTCCCCGAGCAGTAGCAGAAATAACAGACCTTCTTAAAGTATCCAATTCTTGCCTTAATTTGGCGTTCTCAACCTCTAAGAATGAGAATCCTTCATCGGTGACCGGTACCAAGGCAGTGGAGGATAAAGCTGCAGACTCATACTGTGCCAACTTTTTTTGAAAATTGTTGTTCTCTTGTTCCAGCAGCTCGGCGATCTGTCTGGAGGCCTCAACTTCACCTTTTAGGGTTCTCTCCCTGACATCGTATCCAGTAATGATCTTTTTGTAGCCTGTCTCAGAAGAAAGCTGTTGATACCTATTCTCATACTCCTTGTTTAACAAGGAAGTTGATTCATTGTGCTGATTCTGAAGATCTTCTAGGGTACAATGAAGCTCCTCGATCAATTCGTAGTATGCCACGTTATGGGACACAGCTCGATCAAGTAAATCTTTCAGGTACCGATAAGCCTCAACTGCTTGCTCTGAAGCATCATGGCCAAGAATGTCGGCAATTTCTGATACACTCAGGTCTGTATGACCAGCCTTATAATATTCACGGCATTACTGCATCAGCTTTGTATCATGGGCAGATATCAGTTCCATTCTAGCCATAAACTAATAAAGAGGAGAAGGCAAGAGTTAATAAATAAAAACAGACAGAGCATCAACAATGTAGAGGAACAAAAAGATGTGATTTTATTACATCATCAACAAGATTACATCATTTGGAATACAGAAGTACAAGTAAGAAGAAAAATAGAAAGATAGTACCGAACAACTTCACACCTTTTCCTTGTCTCCCAAGACTTTCTCTGGAGGCTGGGACGAGGAGCTTGGTTGCTCGGTGGGAACACTGATTTGATTAGTAGAAGCTGGGACTTGTTCTGGAAGAGTAGGCAAGGAAGAAATCTCCTCGGTGGATGTCTGGTTGGGTGGTGGAACAAGGACTTGATCACCCATTGTCATTGAAGATTCTTCAGATGCAGCTTCGTCCTCATCTTCGTCTTCAATAACGGGAGGAGGACCAGGGAGATGTTGTTGAAATAGCTCGGAATCCTCGCTCACCTTCAGTTCCTCTAAGGCAGCAACCCAAACATCATGGAAGTATTTTAAACTTCCATACTTCACCTGGGTCATCATCGCTGCTACCCCCCTATCCCAACCAGTTCGGAAGGACTTCTTCACAGCTTCTTTTCTCTTCATTTTTTCCGAGGAGAGCTTCTCGGACATAAGATTCTCGGTGGCCTTCAATTTGGTCTCTACCTCCGCCTTCTGACGATTTACTTCTCGCAGGAGGGTCAGCTCTTCTTCAGCTGATTTCAATTTATTCTCAAGCTCCCCAAAGCCTGAAAGTTTCTCGGCATAATCTTTATTCTCTCTCTCCAAGTCCTTCACCTTATTACCCAGTTGTACTTTCTCTGCATCAGACGCAGCCAACTTCTTCTCCCATTCAATTTTATCCTCGTCATACTATTGATGGGATTCACTCACAGATTTGATAGCTTTCTCCAGTGCTCCTTCCACAGTGGACGAGGAGCAAGAAGCTTTGATCGCTTCATCCTTTTTAAGGATTATATTGAAACAACTCGTCAACTGTAATCAGAAAAGGGAAACGACATCAGAAACAAATATGGGAAATAACAAAGGAAAATATGAAAAACTCAGAGTATAGATACTTACTGAAGCAAGATGACGAGCAGCCAGAGAAGTAACCATATCCCGAGTAAGGTCTTCTTCAGTACCTTGCACCTCGGGAATGGGCGAAAACTTTGCCAAGCTCATCGTAGAGCTCGGAGGAACAGTGATTGGAACACCATCTCCACCAGTTGGGAGCTGGGGAATGGCTCCATAAATACTGACCGAGGAGGATTTCCTCAATATCCTCGGTGCCTTTTCAACGACCTCAACCAAAGAAGAACTTTTGGTTGGTGAGATAGTGATTACTTCAACAGGTGCATCCTTCTGCACAGGAGCCACTGGGGGCTTCTCGACAGCCTTTTGAGAAGCAACAGGAGGGGTGGCATCTTTATTCTTTGTCCCTTTTTGGACATCAACCTTATTTTTCTTCCCATCTCCAGCAGAGGAAATCTCCTCGAAGAGAGCGAGAACTCTTCTTTTGCCCATTTTTTGGCTCAAAGGAATATGAGATTCTGGATCAGAGTCTTCAGGAATTTGCACTGGATCACTGATGCTGACCACAGGACGAGTAGTAAAGGACGACGTATAGCTCCTATACTGCAACAAGTATGAAGCAGACCTGATGTGCTCGTCTGCAATTTTCTGATGCAAACTCCAGATATGTTTCAATTGCCTTATATTAACTTCTGATTCTTTGGGAGTTTTTCTCTTGCTGTCAACTGCAAACAAAAATAAATTGAAATGTCAATCATGCATTTATTCAAACATGATGAAATCATAATTTCAAAAATAAAATAAAATGAAAATAACCTATCCCATTGCCATATGGGGGGCATTTGGGACCTTCATACACGTCGTTTCCGACTAAAGGAGCATGTTGCCAATTTTTGAAAACTAATCCATGTTCAAAATAATCCCTGTTAGCATCAGGGAGGTTGACTACTAAAGCCCTATTCAAAAATATGGTTTTTAAATAATAAATATTATCTAAAATAGCCCATCTATAGCAATACATAATCTCAAGAATTCCTATACGAGTTCCATGAGTTTGATTTAACTTATGCACCCCATTAACTATTCTCCATGTATTGGGGGCTACTTTTTCAGGAACAACATAGAAATGTTGACAGAATTCTAAGCATAAAGGGTTAGGTGGAAAAGAAAATCCACACTCAGCGATAAAGAGGCTGGGGAGCCAATGTCCCTCAGCCAAACGAAAATAGTCAAAGGGGTCAGGAAGATTCTCCAAAGTTACCCAAGACGGAATGGAATAATCAGAACAGAATTTTTCAATAGATTCAATAATATAAACCATGGTGAATAAAAGGAGAAAGAAGAAGATCTTACAGGAAGAATGGAGATCTGTTGACAACGAACGAAAACAAGGATGAACGCACAAGAGAAAGAAAAGCTATGGAGAATTCGAAAGAAAGAAAATTGGAAAAGGTAGAGGACGGTATGATTTCTTGGGAAGTTTAAATACTGTGCCTGGGGAAATGGCAAAAGAAATGATTACAAAGAGAAACTATTGAGCTCCCGGCGGCTAAAAGGACAAAAAGAGCACGAAGATCGAAGCGCTCATAAAAATTCGAAAAAAAAGGGCGGATTTCGTGAATTTGGAAGGAAATTTAAAATAAGGCTCCTAAAACCTAGGAAGGTCATTTAATATCGCCATATACCGAGAAAGAATGTTCCATACTCCTCAAAGTTCGAAATATGAAACATTGGGGGCTTCTGTTGACACCAAAATTAGTATGCTGATGTGGACAAATAATAAGAAGACACGTGGCACAATAACAACGAGGAAGATTGTTTCCCCGACCAACATACTCACTCCGAGGAACACCAACCCTCCGAGGAACTCTTATCCTCCGAGGAACTTCAATACTTCCGAGGAACTTTTGGACGATGAGCAACTAAGGCGGTTCGAGCTGCACCTCGACCACATCATTAATTGCCAGATAATCAACAGTTCAACTATTCATTGAATGCTTATCATCTTGATGCGCACGTTTGAAGAACATTAAATGAATTACCCTTTCATATGTGTATCATTTAATGTGACACCCTTTCATGTACAGCCTAAGGGCTATAAATACCTTGTATCACCCTCATCCAAGGGGACCCGAAATTTCTTGGTATCACTTGTAATCGAGAATTCTTAAACACTCAGCAATAACATAACAGTGGATGTAGGCCATTCTTACAAGGCTGAACCACTTTAAAAATCTTTGTCTCATTTATTTATATGTGATTGAATAATTAGAGTAATCTAATTTTTTACATCAACACATAGGTTCATGGGAAATAGGAGGCAAGTATTTCGTAGGGATACTATTAGTAAACTTAGGTGTAAAATTTATGAGTTGATGAAGAGAGTGTATTTCCTAGTGAAAGGTAGAGGTGAGGATATAAGGGATATCCGTATACCTAGACCTAGATCTAGACCATTTACTCAAATTCCAAGGAGTAGTCATAAGAATACTATAAGGAACACGAGGTGGGTGCCAAGTAATGTGAATGAATTACATAGGAATGAACTAAGAAAGAGGATTGAGGTTGAAGTTCCTCATAAGAAGTTTGTGCAGAGAGAGGTTTTTGGTGTTCTTCCCTTTGATTTGGAAGATGTCACACACATCTCAATCTAGGAGATAGTTTTCTAGGATGTTTGGGATCTTGTGTGTGTGTAGGTCCCCTCCCAAGTATTCTTTATTTATTTGGGATTAAATCATTATGGGTGAGCGCTTAAAAGTTATATTTGGATCTTTTTTCATATTTTGGTGAGGATTTCATACATTTGTGCATTTAAATTTATTTTTATATATGCTTTGTTCCTTTCTTAACATGTTGTAAATACATTCATCATTCTTTTATAAAATTCCAAAAGGATTTTTCACTTTATTTATTTTCATGATTATGTGATTAAGTCATTTGTTTCACGCGGTTTGATTAATAAACTTAACCCGAATGATGATTGAAATATGGATTTTTAGCCACTTTGATTGAAAATGTTAATTATGTCAATGTTTAGACTATCATTTATTTGAAAAATCATGATTGTTATATTTTTTGAAATCTTTGGTGTTGATTTCACACTAATTGAGCACTTTCATATCACGTGTTGCATTAACTTTCAGTTATGTGATTATTGATTTTAGTGCTTAACTTAATCAGGATTGAATCTTGAGATCGTGAATTGGTTTTGAAAGTTTCTATAGTCCATGTGTGAGATCTGTATGTTTCATACTTGTTGGAGTTGTAAACGAACCATTTTACATGCATTGATAAGGGCTACCATTAGAATGATTACACCGAATTTTGGATTTAAGTATCACTGGGTAAGTGTCATCTAATTGTGTGAAAAGACAATCAATGAAAAAAGGCAATATGTTGTAAAGAGCCATAAGCCAAGTGCTTAAACGGGCATTCAAAATAAGATAAGGCCATAGCTTTTCAAATGAAAATTGTTATTTTAGTTTGACATTGAAAATATTTCTAACCAATATATGCTAAAGGGAGAAAAATGGTTAAAAACTACCATTTTGTGAGATTTTGAAAGGATTGTGATGTATTGATAAAATTATGCGTTCTTTTTAATTTTCAATGACTTGGTTATGAATAATAATTTGATTTATAAACCCTGTTTGTCATGAATCTTGCCTTGATTGAAATACAAAACTGCATGAAATGATTTGATAAGAATTTTGACCCTTATATGTGGAATTGATTGATATTTGAATTGAATATGTTCTTGATCAAAGAAAATTTATTTTGCCAAATCAAATTTATTATTTATGCCTAATCACTATAACATATTTTTATTTTAGAGTTTACATATGTAGATATGATTTTTGTGCATTTGTCTCAGAATTGTGCTTTTTAAGTAAAAAAATGAATGATTCTACCCTTACATGCATTCATTCATACCAAATTATTTTGAGAGTTTGGGTTTTTATTTCATACTTAGTCGTTCTTGGACTTTATTTCCCTGACTATGCATACTGGATGGAGTCGTATGCAGGGATAAAACACATCCGTACGCAAGGCCTGTATACACGACAAACTGCCCCCGTGCGCTCGGTTATTGGCACTAGATAATAGGGTTTCTCATTTTTATGCTCATTTCAGTTCAAAAATCTCCCAGAACCTAAACCCTATGCGATTTTTTCTCAGTACTGTATTTTTATCAGTGATTGATCATTTTATGTGGAATTTAGCATTAAATTTAGTGGTTATTCGTGTTCAAACCCCAATTTTTAGAACTAATTGAGTTCTCATGGGATCGCTTATGTAAGTCTTCATCAGTTATTGTTTGTTGATTTACACTTCTTAGAGTATATCTACGTCTAATTCATAGCTCTAAGTATTTAATTTTAGATTGTGATTGATTTGGGGGGATTTTAGGTTTTTTACACCTTTGTTCTCTCATACACTCTTAAAATTCATTCCTATTCTAGTTGTGCATTGTTGTCTATCTTATTTATGTTATCGTAGTGAGAGAAAAGGCGCATGCAAAAAATAGAGTTGTATTACCTCGACACCTGAGTGGTCCAAGTGAGAGTTCTCATAGTAAACAGTCACCACCACGTTCATCTTGTCGAGGTAGGCATCAAGAGCCTCTATACCTATTCAAAACTCACTATGGATGCGTTTAGGATTAGGTTCACATGAGATGGTTCCCTTCTTCATGCGAGTTTTATGTCTTGTTCTGTTATAGCCGAGAGAGATATTGACTTAGAGCACCTCATTCGTTGCAAGGAGGGTCAATTATTGTTTCCTTTAATAGAGGGTCTTTGTAGTTCATGTTTACTATGGTCACATCATTCATCTATTGCCACTCTAGTATGTAAGTTTTGCACAAACATTCTTGTGACATATGAGGCTCCTATCATTTTGACTGAGGAGGTTTTTTCTTCACATTTAGGTATTGAGGCTAATATTTAATATCTTGATTATATATCTTTTAAAGAGGGTATGATTCCTCATGATATGTTTGTTTCTTTTCTAGGTATGTATACTACGACTTGGGTTGGAAATCTTTTCCAATGAGTTGTTAGGGATAAGAGGTATTCTCTACTTTTTTTTTGTTATCTGTAACCTCATACCCCATCATCGCTCAAGATTTTCCTTATCCTTTAGGTTGGTTAATGTATGCTCTAGCTCATAGTCAATCTATCATTACCATGTACTTATCTTGGAGGTGATGCATCGAGTTTGTACTGATGTTTCACATGAGTCTTTACCATGTGGTCGGATGATTACCGAATACCTATACCAGTTAGGTGTTTTAAGACTTTATGCATATGATATTCCTACCATTGTTTGTTATTTATACAGAATGAGTTCATCTCATTCCAACGACAAGACTTCTCTTAGACCACCTTGTCAGCCCATTCATCCCGAGAGAGCCCATGTGCCGGCACCAACACCAGAGCCCGCACATGCACTGAGAGCTCATTAGGGTACTAGGGAGTTTATAGAGGCCTAGTTTTCCTACATGTATGGTTATTTTGTTAATATCCAATCACAGATGAGTCACATGAATGATTACTTTGGTCATCATCATCCTATAGTGAATAAAGAACAAGCCAGTTAGCAGACCAATGTTGTTTTTATTTTTAATTATTTAAGTAGGATCGACCTTATCCTAGATGTTCTAGCTTTTACCTATGCACCACCACCAGTTACTACTCCACCTCGTGTACCTCCAGTTGGTGATGACGGTGATGAGAACTATGATGATGAAAATGAGGAGACAACTAATGAATAAATATTTTATGTGTGTGCCTCTATTATATTTATTTTGTTAATAATTTATAGTGTTGTTTGTGGTACTTGGATATTACGCTTGTTGTTTGTATTTAGATCATTTTACCTATTACTTTGTTTCTTGTTGTGGAGTACTTTTGGTTACTTGTTTGTACATTTTCGATGGCTGTTCTGGATTTCTTATTTTTTTATCCATATCTTCATGCTTATATTGCTATATACATGCTTTATATGATATCATTCTAGTTAGAATGCTTTATATCACATATCATGCTTCACATGCTTATTGCTTAATATATTTTATCTACTATGGTTCCTCACTGATTATCTATCTTTTGTTTCACTAGTTTTGTCTATTTATTGTGATTGTTGTTGCATTACCTTGATATACTCATTATCCATGTCTTTAGACTTCTCTTTGACTTTTCATGTCAAAATGGGGGTGAAATGTCTAAGATAGAGGGAGATTCCCATGTTACTTGCTTTAGGGGTATAGACTTTTATGTATGGGTTTACGGGGGAGATATATTATTTTTCATGAGATATTTCATGTAATGGATCACTTGATTTTTGTATTTATTGATATTATATAATCTTGTCATTTTTCACATGCTTTATATAATCTATATCTCATTGATTCTTTCTTAATTCCCAAAGCAAGGACAGTTACTCTTTATGCATGATATTACCTATGTGATCCTATTTTGTTATTTATGTGGTTTTCGGTATAGACATATTGATCCGGCTCATACCCATCATTTCAAACTCGACTTTGATGCATCCTTGGTCTTTTGGACTATAGGTTTATTACTTCCTTCTACTCTCAATATACGAATAGTGTGGAGTGGGTTTGGTAGGAGTAATCAAGAGATTTTTTGGTTTGTGGGGTTTTGCCATGGAAAAGCCAAAGGGGTAGATTGAAAATGTAAACATTTGTATAATACAAAAGTTGGCTAAATTAAGTGTCAAAGCATTAAGTCGTTGAGTCATTCGTGCTACATAGGCTTGAATTGATGTGAAATTATTAACTAGAGTGAGGCTCATTCATTTAGACTATATGGACTTTTTAACTTTGAAGATATATTAAGCCCCTCTATAACTTAAGACTTATGCTGTCGATTTAAAGATGTATCCTTTTAATAGCTTTATTATACTTAGCTCATTATATGATTATATGGTTTTACAAGGCACACCATGGATTATGTAGGATTATTCTTCACTCACTTGCTTTATTGTATACTAACCCATGCTTTATACTTGTTAACTTCCATACATGCTTCACTTGTTCCATGTTTAGTAAACTTTGACTTGTATAGGTGTTTACATGCTCTAGTTAGATTATGCTATTTTTCAATCTCTATTATTTAAATATGGGCTAGATTCCTAGAATTGCATATTTTATCTTTATTTAATTTTGATTGAAATAACTCATTATATGATTGTTCTTAGCACACTTGTTTAATTTAATGTTTCTTTACTTTGTCAATTCCATGACAAACAAATGGAGAAAGGTTAGATTAAGGGGGAGTTCTAATTACGAACATATTATGAATTGTTTCATGAAAAATTAAATGAACATGGATTATATATAGAAGAAATGAGTACATATCTCAATATAGCCTATAACATTAAGATATTATCATTTCTAGAACTTGTATAATGGCCTTGAATGATGAATCGCTTTCATATCTTATTCATCACATGTTTTCTGTTAACTACCCATTATATTGCTATATCTATATCTTGTATTCGATTGAATGACATATTAATAGGTAGAAGACTTTCTAGGAATTATTCTACAAAGGAGGATTAGTAATACAAGGATGTCATTGCCTTTGGTCGGGCTTCTGTCTATATGTCATAGGTTGATAGATTTGTCTATCATATTTGTAATATTCATTTTTATATATTTTTTCATGGAATAGAAAAAGGGGGAGATTATAAGAGTATGAATTTTACTCATTTGCCCCAATAGAACTAGATTGCCTTATTTTGCTGAAAAAACATACTTTAAGTCTTGTCCTTGAGGTCGTTCCGACAAAGAGTCATGAAAATCATTCAACAGACATCATCACCTTCATGTATATCCTTTTTATACCAATATTAAGAAGTTAAACGGACAAGTAGACTCACATAAATTTTAATCACACGTGTTCTCTTTATTAGAAAAACTTTATGTGCGTGTGTTTATGTTAATATGGATCTTTGGAATTATTTATGACATGTAATAAAACTTTATTTGAAAATCTTAGAAATTGCATTTCAGTAAGGTTCTTAAGGTCTGGAACATGAGACCTTTACTTCACTAAGACTTTCTCTCGCTGCAACAATAATGTCTCACTGGTCATGCCCTGTTGCAGAGATGTTGTTCCTCCACTTCCTTGTATCCTCGCGACAGTTTCACCACAATCACGCAAAAGTTTGTTGTGGAAAAACTTCGGCGATATGTGCCCGTTCAAAAAGTTTGAACTATTGCACGACCTGGATCACTTTATTTTTGACAGTGACAAAAGTTTCTTTTTGAGCTAAGATTATGCACATCTTTCTTAAAAGCTTGGGTGATTATATCTAAGTGGTTTATACTTCATTTTGTCCGAGAGTGTAAGTGTGGTTTCATTATTTCTTTGTGGACATAGTATTTTTTCTTAATCTTTCTTGCCACAAGAGTCATCTTTAAGGAGAGAAGAATATTTTGATAAAAACTTATTTTTCAATCCTGTATCATCTAAGTTTCAAGTCTTGTTTTTATCTTCTATATATTCTTAAGATATTTTAAGTTTAAATTCTTTTGAAATCTAGAAATATTTTGAAGTAAACTTGTTTACTTTAAGATATTTTCAAAACCTGGAATAAATCTCTTTCTAATTTATTCTTGTGTTATTTTTACATTTCATATATCTCAAAGATATATTTTGTGAGTTAAGCCATAATTTTTAGAAAACACTCTCACCTTAGGTCATCACACACCTAAAAAGTGGTACTACACTCTAAGGAGGCTTCCCACATTTCTTTTAAGTGGTGGAACACATAGTTCTCTTCAAGCTCAAAATTAAGAAAGTTGGTTCTACTTTAATGAAGATTGTTTTGGCACAAGGACTTGACGGCGTTGGTTGAGGACCAAAATTGGTCGCGGCTGTGTAGCATTTTCCAGCTGTTGGTGCTCTCAGTGGAGGATATGGTGGGAATGAGTGTCTAGTTGGTTATAACATTGTGAGGGTCGTAATTATAGTTCTTTTAGTTGTAAAACTCTACCATAATACATTTGTCATTCTGTTGGCCCAAGGCTTTTTCCCATTATGGGTTTTTCCTCGTACGCCTTGGTGTTGTGTTATATTGTTCACGTTTTCATATTTAGATTAAGTCACCTAAATCTTGAAGATAAAATTTGATGTAATCTATTTGGTAAATAATTTTTCACATAGACCTCAAAGCTTGTATTTTGATATCCCAACTTGAACTTGTAAGGAAAACCTTGTCACAACTTTAAAAGAGATTTTAATTGGATATTTTTCATCCATCTTTGCTTAGAGCACACACACTCTCAAACTAGATATCAAACAATCTTAATTCGTGACTTCTCACGTATATCCACACAACATAGCGGCCAAGTGCGTTCTCAAAACTGAACTACGTAAACTTTCACCCATGGATACACGGGTACATAGGCGCAATACCGATTCCTTCTTGTTACCCCAAGTCTCGACAATATGTTTCATGATATTTTATCCTAAAAAAGATGCACCACACTCCCATAGTATCTCATATCCCTCTCTCACACCTCGAATGAGACATCAAACTATCTCAAACCACGACTTCTCGCGCTTATGCAAGCACATACATACTTTAAACGACCTTATATTACATAAGTTGAGACCTCTCGCACACATATACATACATATGACCACCCATTATTCGAATACATATTCGTAGATAAGCACTCTTATGTATCCACACCGGTTTAGTGACGTTCCTACACCTCTCATTAAACACCAAATTTATTTCTAAGCACCTATCTACATTTTAAGGTATTTTCAAACTAAGGGCTTTATATACGTTCAATATAAACTAAAAAGTATTCACAAATGTAAAGAACGATAATAAACATATAGATAAGTGAGCATAAAGAATAAGTGGGTTGCTTAATACATTCTCCGCTTGTAACCCGGTTCTCTAACCCACATCTAGAACTCTAAATAATTCGTAGACGTAAGCCTACCTTAGGATTATCCCGAAAGGGATAAACCTAACAATTTTTGTTTATTTTTAATAAAATAAACTAGAAACTCTAAACAACTGATAACCCCTTGCGTGAATAAATTAATCTTAGGCCTAAATAGGGGCCTGCAACCCAAAAAAATTGGATATTGTATCAAACAGCTTCTAGGGCAGATCATCCACAAATTTAACTCAACCTTAGGAGGAAACGGCGAGCCGAGAGACAAGCACTCTCTCATCTACGCATGGATCATCATCAAACACACCCACCGACGCCAAATCCCACGCTCCACCTCGAATAATACAAAATATAGCTCAGGGCCCGCAAGACCACATATAAATTATCGATTCGAACACTATCAAATTGTGTACTGTATACCAAACCAACTTATGATGAATTTTTAAATGAATGAGTGGAACTTCTTGTAAGGACATATTTTTATAAGTCCGTTATCAATTTAGTATGTCATATACTGATACACCGTCGAAGAGCTTTCAAGAACATTCAAGCATCAAAGACGGATTCGAATATCAACTTCTTCATCAAAAGGACTCCGCGAAGTTTATTTTGGTAAGGTTTTGTTTTAAATACCTTACCTTTCCACTTAGAGCCTTTAGGATATTTTTATAAAATATTTTCTAAGTGTTGGAGCGGAACTTTTCGTCAAATTTAAGAATGAGTAAGTTTTTCTAAGTGTTGGAGCGTACCTTGATTTTGACGCCCAGGTCATTCAAGCGAGATAGCCATCTCGTTCGAGCGACATTGGATGTCGCGAGATGTCATTTGAACGACATCTGTAAGTCGTTCGCGCGAGACTGCTATCTCGTTCGAACGAGTACATTTTTCGAGGCGACGCGATTTTGTATAAATACTCATTAAATGGTTTTATTTTCTTTAAGAAGTTCCAGTGTTTTACAGAACATAAAAACTGCGATTTGCAGAATTCTTTTCGCTTCTTCCTTTAGGGTTTAATCCCTTTTTGTTTCTTCAATTCACAAAAAATCCCATATTCTTTAGTGAATTATTTTGGTGTTTGAAGAACACACTTTGCTGGTCTTTACTCTTGTGGGGAGGATAACCTACACCGAGAAGACTACATGTCTAGGATTGTGGTCCTTGTGGTATAGCTGCGTGTGAACCATTGCTGATTTATTTCTAGCCATTGCTTTGGAGGTTTGACGAAGACACTGTGCGTTACTCTTGTGGGCGAAAGCAAGATTGTATGTAAGTCAATGGTCTTGTAAACTTGTCAGAGTTCTAGAAATAAGAAGGTTTTGCCCTTTGGGGATTTTTTCTTAAACTTGTGTCGCGTGCTTTATTTATTTATGGTTTGACAAACGCACACACGTAGTTGCATGGTTTGGGGCAGATTTAATTTTGTTTAAAAATAGACTCTAATTAAATAAGTGTGCCAAATTAGAAATTTGTGATTTAATTTAAATCGATATCACACACCACATTTATTTGTTTTTTCACTTCTAAACGGCGATTTGTGACAACGATTCAGTTCCACTAACTTCAACGAGAAAAGGAACTTGCATTGACCTTTTTTAATTGGGAAGGATCCAAGAATGTACATTCTTCATATAGCAAACGGCCATAACCATAACGATATGGAGATTGTTATTCGTTGACACCGATCACACCTTCGTACGTACCTCTTGATGTTTTATATCATGGTCGACCAATAATATCCTTGTCTTCGTTCTCTCTGCACTTGATTTCTCTTTCCCAAGTGCCCCATGCATATTCCTTCATGTCTACCCCTTAGGATTGTGATCACCTATGTTGGATGAACACATCAAAGGATCAATCGTGTATACCCTCACAAATACAAGAATCTATCATGGAGTATGCATTTGGAAGCTTTAGTCTTATCTTCTTGGTGTTTGAACCATCCTCTAGAAGGGTCATATCCTTGAAATATAACACAAATCTATCCATCCATCTCGGCCCTTGATCCGCTACGTTAACTTCCCTAACTTCTTCCAATTGAATGATAGGTTAATCAATAATTTCCATAAGGGGGTTACCCTAATATTACGATGTTAATCTATCCAAATGGTTGTCTTTGGTGTTATCCTCCCTCGGTTTGTGGCAAATTGTGAACGCCTTTAGACAGCGTGATAACTCGTGGAACCATTTAAGATAGGCTAACATTTCCCCCTTTAGCCTTATATTCCCCCATCACCTGGCCAATAATCACCTTTGAGTTGCTAAAAACTCCACTTGATAAGCCTTGAGGGATGATGCAAGTCGTGCTCCGATGATCAATGTCGTGTACCCAACTTCATTTTTAGATTCTTAGAAATTGAACCTAAGGGCTTATTCTATGTTCGAACCATAGGTGTATCAATAATCAGTCCCTCTTCGCTCCTAGTTCCATCAGATGACTCGTCCACATAGATGATCCAAATAAGTTGTTGACTCTTCAGCCTCTATGTGGATTCGATGTCTTCTAGGTAATAAATTTTACAAGGAAATCTACAACCAGTTTCCCCTTCAAATATACCCATTATTATATTAGAATTCAAATTCTCCCAACTTTATAAACCACTTCATTAACCGGATAAAGACCTCAGGTTGGTTAATGACTTGTCTGAGATGGTGCTCGATAAGGACAACTACCGTTTAGGCCTGAAAGTATGGCCTCATCTTTTGAGCAGATATAATGAGTGTGAATGCCAACTTTTCTAACTTTAGGTATCTTGATTGTGTCCCTTTGAATACCCTTCTTACATAGTATAATGAAAGTTGTATTCAGTTATCATCTATGAAGAGGATTGAGATAACAGTTATTGACGAGATGGCCAAACAAAGGTATAAATCTTTGCTTGGAACTAGTTTTTAGAGGAGCGTATCTTCAACCAGACACGTCTTTAGTTCTTAAAAGGCATGTTCGCAACTGTCTAGCTACACGATTCTTTAGTGTTTGAAAGAAAGATAAACACTTATCTATCACTCTCCTGGCGAATCGATTTAGAGTTGCGACTTGGTTGGTCAGCGACTGTACTTCTTTAACTATCTTGGGATTTCTAATGTTTAGAATTATTTGGATATTTTATCCCTCTGCAGATGACCATAAATCCTAGGAATTTACTCGATGATAATCTGAAGGTGCACTTATAAGGGCTCACCTTTATCCCCTATTTATTGAGGGTATTAAAGGTCTCCTCCAAATCCTTTATGTGTTCTTCATGCTTCAGAATTTTGACTAATATAACATGTTGTAACACCCCGCATTTTTAAGCATTATATATTTAATTAATTTGGCAAATTTAAATTACTAGTGTGTCATAATTTAACTCAATTAATTTTTATGAGTTATTTAAATATTAATCAAGAAAGTTAATGGTTAATATTTATGGAAAATAATTACTAAGTGAATAGTAATAATTTATTTACGTCATAGCGAGTGATAGTGACGTGATGTTATTTTATCCCATCCGGGAGTCGGGGATAGACTATATTGAGGTCGAGATAGGGACTTTTAGTAAAGTAATTTGGATGACAATTCAGAGTGCACGGTTGATTCCGGATAGGACGAAATCGTAAAAAAAGAGTACTCAGAGGTAGTAAATGGGTCTCGGGGGATTTTTAGGCATAATCGGACCCACATGAGGGTGCTTGGGCCATTTTAATTTGACCCAGAAGCTTAATTTCTGGGTTAACATTATAAAACCTAAATTAGAGAGTCTGGGGCATACATAACTTAAAAATAAAACCCTAGTTCTACAAAGAAGAAAAGAGGGAGAAAGTAGGGAGGTTTTGGGGAGCCAAATGAAAGGAGATTAAGGTCGTTCTTTGTCAAAGCATCATCTACCCCAAAGGAAAGCAGACCCTACGAACCAGTATAGGAAAGTTGTTAACTTGCATTCTTTTAATTTTCAGTTTACAATTCATATCATAGTGGGTGTAAACCAAATTCGTTTTGGGTGGGTTTCCACATGAAAAAATGGGTGTTTATTGAATTGGGTAAATTATGTATATTAGAGACCCAATTGATGTGATATTATGATTCAAAAGTTTGAGGATATGAGTATATTCATAGTCTGGTAAATCGAGGATGTTAAATCTAAAAATTAAACCAAACCTTGAAGACACTGTATAGAAGAAACCGTAAATACCCAAATCAAACCTTAAAGACACTGCGTAGAAGAAACCGTAAATACCCAAATCAAACCTTGAAGACACTGCGTAGAAGAAACCGTAAATACCCAACACAAATTTTTGGATTTTTAGTTCTACACATCGAGGTCGATTAATGATGTAAATAAAATATTGGGATTTATTGGAACCCATTTAAGTAGTTGGGAATTAGCAACTTGGGATTTGGGGTCGAGGTTAGAAGCTGGAAGGAGCAACAATGGCTGCAGTGGGTATGGTAAGAAGATAGCGGGCGTTTGAATGACCCTAGCTGTCGTTCAAATAATGCTGGGAAAACCGACCCAATTAATTTCTTTATTTTTATTATTATTTCTAGCCTGAGACTTTTGGAGGGTCTAGAGATAAGCTTAAGGAAATTTTGAGTTCTTTCATGTTTAAGGACAAAAAGGGATGAATACGGAAAATGGGAAAGGAAAAATATAAAGGTGAAATTTATTAGTGGAATTTGGAGTAAAAAAATCTAAAAAGGTTTAAATTTTCGGGCCAAGTAAATGTGTTCGGGTATTATATTTGTTTGGCACCACTTTAGTAAATTAATTCATGTGTAATTAATTAAAGTAAGAGTCGGGGATTTGATTCGGATATTTTAGGCTAATTCTATGGGAGATAGGTACGGGTTATAGCCGGGCTTAATTTATTATATATATACGAGACATGTGAAAGTATATATATATATATATATATATATATATATATATATATATATATATATATATATATATATATATATAGAAAGGATCATGTGTGGTCCCAGTTTGAGGTCCCTAAATGAGGTCTATTTTTTTAAAGTAGTAAAAAAAATATTTTGGGGATGATTTTTTTGTTTATGGTTTTTAAACATTTTAGTAGGATCATAAAAAACTAATGAGAACAAAATGAATTTTTTTTGCTATTTTAAAAAAAATGGGTCGAACTGTGTCAGTTTTTAAGGTGTTAAAAACTGATAAAGTTTGACCGATTTTTTTTCAATAGTAAACAAATTCATTTTGAGTTGATTTTTTTTATATGGGCCTACTGAAATGTTTAAAAATCATAAAAAAAAAATCAGTCCCAAAATATTTTTTTTACTATTTTAAAAAAATGGACTTCATTCAGGACCCTCAAATTGGAGGATCTCATGAGATCCTCTCTCTCTCTCTCTCTCTCTCTCTCTCTCTATATATATATATATATATATATATATATATATATATATATATATATATATATATATATATATATATATATTTGTGTGCTTATTAAATATAAGTGTAAGATATTTTTATAATTACATACCGCTCTAGTGCTATCATAGGAGGTTGCACAATGTTGGTGAATCCCCTGGCTAGTGAATGAAGGGCGAGTATAATCCCCAGATCATAGCGTCCAGTATCTTATTCTGTGATCCTTTTAGAGGTGAGACGCTTTGGGTATGATTTGATCTCACAGTCAGGGAACTATGACCGCCTCCACTATTCTTATGATTTATTGCATGATTCGGTGTGAGTGAACCGTCCTGTGGCATTCGAGTTAGATTGAGTATACCTGGGATGATAGAATTTAGAGAAAATATCCGGTGAGTTATTACTCAGGAGGATGGATTATTATATAAAAAATGTGTGTGAATGTGTAGTATATTTATACGTATATAATAGTGCAGATATTTATATGCAGGTGAAATACCTAGAGTGAAATGGTATTATTTATATAACTAGTAAAATTGTCATACAGTTATTTAAAGATGATAAATTACGTTAATGTGAGAAATAACTTAGAAATCTTTAGAAAAATTACTCGGGCTAGAGTAAGGTATTAGAAAGCATTTATAACAAGGCTAGTTAGACGGGGTAGTGTAGCTAGAGGGTTATATGAGAAAGAGGTAGGTGTGCACAATAGTTGAGGGGTAAGTATTATCTTAAGTGAGTACGACGCTAGCTTAAATATGAAAAGAATTCATGCATTTTAATTACTGTAAACTTAATCACTTGTTTATTATTTTCAAAATGGTTTTGGGTTCTAACCCTTGCTGCAAATATTTTAAAAAACCTTTTAGGTGTCCAACCACATGGACACCATACTTGAGATTTTATTCTAGGGATACGCAGCAGCGGCATATGTGGATGCATGTAGGAGTTGGATTAGACACATCATTTCTTCATTCCTAGATTAGGGATCTCATCTCAGTTACAGTTTCATTTAGGACGTGTTGCCCATTTACTTTCAAATTCAGTATTTGGATTAATTATTTTAGTTGTTGGATTATTATGTTGGATTAGATTTATAGCCTATGGTTTATTCGGCAAGTCTTTCAGTTATTTATTCAATATTTCTTTTAAACTCAATGTTTGTGTTCTATTTTGATTCCGCATATATCTATCTGTTTAATGAAAGATAAATTTTTAACACCGATTTAAATAATTAATTAGGTGATTGTTAATTAATTTTATTTTCGATAGTGATGCTAAGAATGAACCAAATGAAAATCCTTTTTTAATTTAATAAAGGGCTGATCAACTGATATTTAATTAAGTGGGGTGTCACACATTTTATTGACGAACCTTTTTTTATAAAGAGGGACGGTACCCCCCACAAGTTTTATTTTTTTAAAATAATAGAGAAAAAGTCTCTCCGTAGCTTGACAAGCCCTTACTTACCTATGACTAGAGGTTGGGAACAATACTGTAGACAACTAAACTAAAAATTTGGGGATTTATATTATCCCCATTACAATTTAATGAAGACTTTACATAAAACCAAAAATTGGGGTTTTATACCATCCCCATTACATTTATTTTTTTATCCTAGTCCTAATTTGAGGAATTTGTTGTCTATCCATTTTGAGTTGTCCTTTGATCATTTGAGGAAGATAGGTTAATGTCCACTATATTGTATTGCAAATTTTTAGTGCTTCCCTTGATGCAAAAAGATCTGCCACTGCATTCTTTTCCTTCTAGATATGTTGAATTTGAAATTGATATGATCTTTTTATAGAGTCTAGTGTGCCATGATGATGCCAAGGGGGATTATATTGCTTCATTACTATATCCACTAGTAATTTGCAGACTGATTATACTAAAATGTTTTGGATATTAAGACTCTGAGCGAACTTTAGGCCTTCTTCAAGAGTTAATGCTTCTAAGTTGAAAGCTGAGTGGAAACCTATAGATTTTTCAAAATCTGTAATACATATATCTTCAGAGTCTCTAATTACTCCACCAATGCCACTTTCTCCTAGGTTACCTTTTAATGCACCATTATTGACGAGCCATTGGAATGTTTTCTTGACGTTCTTCATCCCAAAGGGAATCGCTTTGTAATAGTAGGTCCTTTAGTCAGTTATGAATGACATCTTCTCCTTATCAACTGAGCGCATTCGAATTTAATTGTAATGAAAGTATACATTCATAAATGATAGCATCTTGTATCCTGGTGTCGTGTCCACCCATGCGTCAATCTTAGGAAGTGAGTAATATTCCTTACTACAGGCCTGATTCAGATCCGAATAATCAACGCAGAGTCTCCACTTCTTGTTTGGCTTTCTTACCATCATTATTGTTATCGCTAGAAATTTGTATTGACTATATCTTAACTAAATGATATCATTAAACTAGTGAATAAACCATTTAAGGGATAAAATATTGAATGACTACTACATAAATGAAGCATGGAGTAAAGGGGGAAAGAGAAAGACCCAAATTTACATGGTTTGACACAATTAGGTGCCTACGTACACAAGTGAAATGTTCTTTATTACTTTAGTAGGAAATTGTCATGGAAATACAGTTAGTTATAAGATCTCTCTCTATCTCTCTACAATTTGGCAGCATAACAATATATAAAATATCTCATACCACACTTGAGGTTAATGGGATGATATTTATAGTCTACTAGAAGTGAGAGAAGAGGGTGACGTATGCCTCACCTTTATAATTCAAGTTAGACCATGTTTTACAAATTATATAAGGTAATAATCACAAGTTAGTTATGGAATATGGGGAAGGATATCTGCATACCATCTTACGTTGCACGATGATGACATAACCCGGTCATAGGGTACACACCTTCTAAGATGGTATTAACTAATGAAGTCATCCTCATTCTAGATTTTGGGTCGAGGCCAACCCTAAGACTAATCGACCTCATGCATAGCCTTCGACTTCTCCTATGTGTTAGGTTACCTGACTTAGATAGCTTCTATGATAGGTGTCGTAGTCTAATATGTCCACAGAGTACACTATATTTAGGTCATAATAATATCCACCTAAGACTTTACTCATGACTTTGTCTATTTTGGGGGTCTCTTAACAAGTTATGTCTTCTAGGGGTATGCTTTGTTGTTGGAGCGAGCGAAGTTTTTCCTATGACCTGTCATTGCCTCTATTTTTCAACCTTGCATCATTCCGAGCAAAATGATTTATGTGATTTTGAAATCCTTAGTGTTGAGTATGCCACGTGCCAGTCATTTGCTAGAGCGTCACATCAAAACTAATGCGATCGCGCTTTGGACAGCATGCGCATAATTTCAAACCGTTAGAACGCTTTTCGAGGAAGCTTATGTTATGTTTTTTTCAATAGAAAAATCAGTGTTACAAGCATAATTAAACCTCCCATTCTAATCATTTAAGCCTTTCAACATCGAAAATATTTGACCGTCTAAGAGAGATAAATTTCTACCTTTCATTTTCAATTATTTTCCCTTGTTTTCAGCAGGAGATCCTCTTTTTTCCTAGTTACTCTCGCCTTCAATCATCATTTTCCTTATCTTTTTTCAGTTCCACGCCTTTCAGGTACTTTTTATCCCTTTTCGCTAATTTTTTAGGGGTTTGAGATTTCTTTGGTTATATTTAAAAAAAATTATTTACGGATATATTCATTATGCTTTGATTGTTGATTTGCAGGTGGATTTGGGTTAATAGTTGTTTTAGATAGCCATTGAGTTGGTTGGATTAGGGTATCCCCAATTTACAGGGTTCAAGATTTTCCTTTATTTCCTCCACTTGTAGTAGGTAATTTATTTAGGTTTTCTCTATTTTTTCCTTGCTTTCCACCAATTATGAGTGCTGATGTGTGTGTGTGTGTGGGGGGGGGGGGGGGGGGGGGGGAGGAGAGGATTTTAAGGAAATTACGTAAAGCGAACATAGTTGCCTAATCATCCCTTAGGGTCATGCCCCTATCTATAATTCGACCAATATTGAATAAGACCATTCTAAGTCTATTGGTTCTACCCTTAATCCCCTAGATACCTAATATAATAGATCTGAGTTCATGGAATTAAATAGCTTGGATGATGGGTCTATAAGTGAGGAAGGAGGGAGGAACCAAAAAGACGAGACATCTCTTGAGTTCATCATTGTCCTTGGAGACTTGACCAAGGAATCCCTTTAATCTCATCCTCCCTCAGACTCTCCCAATTCTCTTATTGAGGTTCTAGTTGATGAAAAAAACCCATTCAACCTCAACCCATTCACATAACCCTTCAGAGACTGATGTTTCCGATTTTGTCTATGATATGATTCCATTCAAACTGTTGGAGTTTGAAGACTTGTATAATATTCTATTGAGCATCACCCGTAGGTTGCCTTAAAAAAATGAGCGAGTGTATGATCGATTATATTCTAAGGAGATTGTCATTTCCAAATCTACTTTGGCTTTGGGGATTAATCTTACCTTCCATCCCATCATATGAGGTATTCTTAAAGGTTATGGAGTATCCCCAACCCAACTTGGCTTGAATGCCTTCTGAACAATTTTAGGGTTCATAATATACTAGAGGGAAGTGTCAAGTTTTTACAATAATGAGGTGGTCTTTAGGTACATTAATGGCCTGAAGGATAATGCAAAAGCCCCCGACTATTACCACATCTCCCCCATTAAACCTCAAAATAAATGTCTTAGGTGCTCCCTAACCAGTAACCATTTCTATAAACACAAGTTTTTCTTCGTTAAGGGTAACTGGTAGTTCGTCTCAAATAAGTTCAGGAAGACTACAAGGACTCCTCGCAATTGAAGTGGCCCTAACTCCATTGGTACTTTTCCTCTTTTGATTATTTAAACGACATTTCCTTTTCTTATGTGCTTTGTTTCTTTTCTATTTTTTTTTTATCTACAGAGAAAACTGATCATAATCTCACTACTACTGAAAGGAGGTTGGTGGATAAGTATTGTTGAGCCGACCCCTTAGTGCTCAAAGATATATATTTTTTATAAGCGCATAAAATTTGGTTATTACATAACTAGTATCCAACTTAGGCTGACACTGAAGAAGGTAAGTGGTAATTTTTCCAATTGTTTGCTTGTCCTTTTTCCATCTCGTCCTTACTAATACATCCTCTTATTTTATGTAGTATCAAATCCACCCATCTCATAATTTCATACACAATAAACTTAAGGAAAGGCACCGAAGGCTGCTGACCATATTTCCTTCACCGCCCACCAAAAACAACATGCCAAGGCCAAAAAGGGATTACTAAAACACAAGTTAAGGACAAGAAAAGGGCCGTTGAGACTACTGTTGTCATTCCCTAACCCAAGAGGGACAAGAATGTATTTGGTCCAAAAAAGACCAATAAAAAATGAGATATTATTTGTGGTGGTCTTATATGATGTCTCATGAAGGAGGTTCCCGTAATCGAGGTGTCGCAGGATCCTCCTTACGTTAAATATAGTAGTCTTATTATATCCTATGAGAATTTAAGAAAGGATAAAAATCAATTTGAGGTGACTCTGTAAATGCAACTGATCACATAAATTATTCTCGGTACGATCCTGACTATAGGTACCTCAGTTACTTGAGAAAAGATACTTTGTGGTGCTATTCTCAGCACATGGTGATGTAGATAATGATATAAACTTTTTTATTTCCATACATCACTTATAATTTTATATTGGACGGTCTCATACTTGTCATTTTGCAGCAAGTTATGGTCTCAACCATACTTCAGGAGAGGATATTGGTCTCGAATGAGCATCTTCAAACCTTTGAGAATGAGAAAAAGATTAACAATGAGCTCCAGAATCTGGTGGCTGACCTAGGGTAGAAAGTGACTGTTGTTAAGACCAAGGAAACTAGGGGCAAGGATGATCTGAAGGAAAAGAGGGATAAGATAAAAAAAAGGTTGAAAAGAAGATGAAAAAGGCTTAAGATAAGCAAAATGAGGATGTTATCATCATTTATATTAGGGGAGATATTACCAAGGCCTGTGAAGCTGATGTGGCAGAATATAAATCCTCCCAAGAGTGAACCTGGAAATATGGGGTATTTTGATAAAGGGTACACTAAACTGAAGAAGAAAGCGACTAAGAACTACCCTGACCTTATTGAGGTCATTAGAATCTCGGAGTGTTATGATAAAGAGGCCATGTCCTTGGCTCAGGCTGATGAAATGGATATTGATCCCCCGACCCAAGTGACTAATAAGGTTGAGTCGAACAAAGTTCTGGAGTCTAAAGTAGCTAACCTAACTAATGAACATGCTCCACTTACTGTTGATCCTTCAGCTATTCCTCTTATAACAACTTTAACCCTTTTAGCACTTTTCTGACTTTGTATTCTTCTATTTTGAGAGAAAATTTTCTAATTGTATAACACATTTATCAAGGCCCATGACCTATGCATTTTGTTATTTTTTTTTATAATGAATGAGTTTGTAACAGAAGCTTTTGAATGAATTCTTTACTTCTGCTTTTGTTCGCTTATCCACTGATTAATTATAACCTTCTACATTATTATGTTATAGTTTTTAATTGGTTTGTTAATATTCTAGTATAATAAGTTATATGTTCATATAGGTTTTTAATCCTTTAGACTATGCTTTGGGCTTTTATTTTAAGGTATGTCGGTGACTTAGTCATCTGTTTGACCTTAGGTCGGATTGTGGATGACATGAGTTAGTGACGGAATTATCTACCAATGGACAGACCAATTTCATGCCCTGACTTGTCCAAAGGAGTAGATTTCCCATGAAATGTTATCGTGATGAGGTTGTTTTAAGCAAAAAATATACTTATCATTCTTTCATCAATTTTTTTGTGCATTATCTTTAGTCAAGGTTGAAGTAATGCTATTGTTATATTTTTTTTTTTTTTGGGGGGGGGGGGGGTCTTCCAGTGATTTATTGATGTTGGTACTTAGGTTAAACCATGGCCGACCTAACTTGTTGATTGCACTAGCTACCTGTTGACTAACCAATTTCATGCCCTGACATGACCAAAGGACTAAATCGCTCATGAAAAGTGGTACTGGTATAGTTTTTTTTATATCTCTTCTTTTCATCTTCCTTGAGATTCCTTCGACCAAAGCCTATTATCCACCTCATAGGGATGAGAATCTTAGCAGGTTATAATAGAGAAATTGAGAGTTGAATAATAACAATTGCAGAGAAGAGTGGAAGCCTCTTTATTGATGACGATATATATTCTCATTATAATTTCTCCTTCTATTACACTTTATCAGACTAATGATAATATATGCAGGGATGCTTGACATTCTAGGGATTTTCAAAAGCTTCCCTTTCAATAATTTTATTTGGAAAGTCCTAAGTCAAATAATCGAGTCGACCCTATATAACCCATGCCAACTAGCTTTTAATTTGTTCCCCTTTTGGATAACCTTCTTCAATGCGATATCCCCTTATTTCAGTGTGCTCGGCTTAACAATTCTATTATAATACCAAATTGTTCTTTATTAATAAGGCGCCACTTAAAGTGCAACATGTTCTCTTACTTCCTCAACCAAATCTAGCTCCAACCACCGCATGAAGTCTCTTATGGGAGAGTTAAAGTTTGGGACTCGATGATTGGGAAAATCAACCTTCGTCGAGACTATAGCCTTGGATCCGAACGTCAATATAAATGGAGTCTCTCCGGCAGGGGTTCTAGGGGTCGTCTTATATACCAACATGACACTGTGAAGTTCATTGATTCAATTGGCCTTCACATCCTACAAACGCTTATTAATTCCTTCCAAAAGAGTCTTATTGATGATTTATGTTTGTCTGTTGGATTATAGATGGCCTGGAGAAGAGTACAATTTTTTATGTTAGATATAATGCAGTAGTTTCTAAACCAATTACTATTTAACTATGTGTCATGATCCGTGATAAAGGCATTAAGGATACCTTATCTATATGTTATTTTTTTCAGACGAACTGGAATGTCTTTGGTTGACTGATCTCAATCATCGATTCGACCTCCACCCACTTGGTGAAGGAGTCAACCACCACTATCAGGCACCTAAATCTTCATTTTATCTTGACAACAACCCCACAACGTCTATTCCCCACAACACAAATGGCCAATGGAAATTTATTAGTGTTAAGTCTACTACCAGTCTTTAGCCTATCACAACATATTTTTGGTATTTGTCACAAGTCCTTATGTAATCATCATAGTATTCTTTCATTGTGGGCCAGTAGTAAACCTGTGTGAGCTCTACATGGTCCCTCATTAACTTTTCTCACTAGATCCTGAACCTTTTTAGGATAAAAACAATGAAGGAATAATAGCACATATCCTCGTTTGAATAGTACAGCCCAGTCAATCATGTATCTCGATTCGTTGTAGCGCAACCTATTTATTTATTTTGGGTTGGCAAAAACCTCTCATGTCTACAAGTATGATACTATTAGATCCATCCAATATGGACCCAATTTAAGGTCCATAATCTATATTTCCTCTTCTTCAATATTAGATTGTAATAAAATCTCTACCGCAATAATCCTCTTTAACTCGGCTCTAGTTGCTGAAGTTTGACGAGCCATATCATTGACTCAAGAATTTTCTACCATTGGTATCCTGACCATATTTACGACAACAAACTTTGGTAACAACTTTCTTACTTTTCTCATATATTTTGCCACTTTACTTTCCCTCACCTCATATGAGCTCAAAACTTAGTTTACAACCAACTGTGAATCACTATGGGTCGATACATGTAAGACCCTCAAGAAAAAATCTAAGTTCAATCCTATAATTAAGGCTTCGTATTAGACTTCAAAGTTTGAAGCCTCAAACTTGAACTTGAGTGTGTACTCCACATTTCTCCTTCTAGAGTGGAGACAATAAGACCATCTCTACTATCCTTAATACAAGACGAGTCATCCATTAATAACTTACAGATGGGGGTAGTTTCATCGAAGCGACCTTTAACCAGCATGCCTAATATGAATACATTTTTCATATATTCTTGGTCTCTAATCCATTCGACTGCTCTTGTGTTGGTCTCGACTTCGGTAGGGGTCGTAGCTTGTGACTCTGTATTTTTCTCTAGAATTTCCTCCTCATACTTAAATTTGGCAATGAAATCTGCTACAACCTATCCTTTCATCATTTTCTTGGCTTGTAGACTATATTAAACTCTCTTAGTTTGACAGTCAATGCCATTAATCTATCAAACTTATATGTCTTATGAATATCATGTGTTAGGGGTATGTCAGTGTGTAAGGACACAATTTTATAAATGTTCGGGGTAGAATCTAGGAATTTTTTATTTTTCCTAGATCACAGTTTGTATGTCTGATACCGCTACATTCGGCACGTCAACACGATCATCCACGATGGTCTTGATCCAAATCCATGCATCCACCATCTTCACACGTGCATCATGCTTCATGCGACGTGCTACTCATCTCATTCCCACTACTCCTCTACGCATTAGTTGTTTATATTTGCATAAATATTTGGGAATTTTTCAAATAAATATTTTTTTGAAGTCTTAAATGTTTTTATCAAAAGCATAATTTTTTCTAAGTGTAGAAGCGGAGTGCCTCGGTCGACGAGCTCGTTCAAACGACATATCAATGTCGTTCATGCGATATTGGCATGTTGCGCGATCTCGTTCAGCGACACCTGTTCTTCGTTCGAGCGACATGCTGATCTCGTTCGAACGACGTCGCCACCTCAATTTTCGTATAAATATCTGGTATCATTCTTCACGTTTTCCAAGTCTTTTTCACACACGATTTTTGCGATTAATAGCCCAGAAAACAGACTTCATCTTTTAAGGTTTTATGTCATGCTTATTCACATAAACACTCCCATCTATGTATGTGAATTGTTAAACCATCAAGAGGATCGTTTACTACTCATCTGGAGTAATTTTGTGGAGAAGCCGTCTTCTTCTCTACTGCTGCCCACCTGGAGTTCTTGCGGGAGATTCCAGCCGACAACATCGAAACCGACACCTAAGGGTATTTCGTATGTCACTCTTATTTTCATTGTAATCCGTGTAACCGTTTTTACAAATTATAGTGAAAATAAAAAGGTTTTGCCCCTTTGGGGGATTTTTCCTCATTTGTTTGTTTTGTTTGTGTTTGAATGTTCTTCCATGATCATATTGAATTCAATCACACCTAGATGCATGCTTTAGGATTTAATTGAAAAACTGAATTTAATTAAATAATTTCTTAATTTGAACGCAAGCGCTCTCTTTAAATTGGTATCAGAGCCAATTACACAAATATCCCGTGTAATTTTCCGCAAAATTTTTCTAAGATATCAATTTTTTAAAAATTTGATTTTTGAAAAATGGCGTGTTCATAATGAAGAAATTATATAATAAAATGTCAGTTTTTGATGGGACAAACTATGCTTACTGGAAAGCCATCATGAAATCTTCTTTAAAATCCATTGATGAAAGAGTGTGGATTTTGGTTGAAAGAGGGTGGACACCTCCCTCCATCACTGTTGATAACGTGACTAATTTAAAATCTGTGACTGCATGGACTGAAGAAGAATTTAAATGATCATCTTTTAACTCTAAGGGTTTAAGTGATATTTTCGGATCCGTCACACCTGACAAGTTTCGACGGATAATGACGTGCACCACGTCAAAAGAGGCATGGGATGTATTACAACTTACCCATGAAGGAACTAATGCTATGAAAGAGTCTAAACTGCAAAATTTAACAACTCAATTTGAAACCATCACCATGCTTGAGACTTAATGTTTTGATGAATTTTATGCTAGGTTGTCTGATATTGTAAACACTAGCTTTGATCTTGGTGAACACATTCCTAATGCTAGAGTTGTTAAAAATATTCTTAGATCACTGCCTAAGCGTTTTATCCCTAAATTCACTGTGCTAAATTCTATGGGTAATTTGAACACGCTTAAATTGGAGGAACTTGTAGGAAACTTACAAACGTATGAAATTGATATGTTTCCTAAGTCTGTCAAAACCAAAAGATAAGGGAATTTCACTTAATTTCCAGGAGAGGAAGAGTGAGGGATCGACAAGAAAGAGAGTCGAGTCATCTAGAAAAAGGGAGATAGAAACGTCAAATTATGAGTGTGACTTTGATTTAGATGATTTGGCACTGTTTGCTAAAAATTTCAAGAAAATTCTCAAATTCAAGAAAAATGAAAATTTCAAAGATAAAAAGAATTTTGAGAAAAATTAGTTTGAAAAGAAAAATGAAAAAGATTTTAAAGACCCTCCTAAGAAAGACAGTGAGAGATGTTATGAGTGCGACGATAAGGGTCATAGAGCTTTTGAGTGTGCTACCAGGCTGAAAAAACTTGCCAAAGAAAAGGGCAAAGTTGTCCTTAATTCTACCCTTAGTGAGGACAATGAGGTCAAGTCCGTGGACTCTGGAGACCATTCACCGCATCAATGTAACTTCACCGCATTCATGGATAGTCATGTGAGTCATTATAGTGCTCCTCACGATGATGAGGATGCTTATTCACAAGGACACCTCGACAGTGAGAGCAATGTGAGTGAGGGAGAGGATGATACAAGTGAGAGCAAGAGTAATCTTCAACGCGCCTACAATGAGTTATATAATGAGTCATTTAAAACCAAAAAGTGTAATAAAGCGTTAATTCTTAGGATCGCCTCTTTAGAGTAAGATCTAAGACTATTTGGAGAGAGAGAGAGAAGAAAACCTTGAGAATATAAGATGTTTGAGTGCTATGGGAAGGGGCATAAGAAATTTGAGTGTCCCACAAGATTTAGGAGAGAGGGAAAGAAAGTTGCCATGCCCGCTACCCTAAGCGATAGTGAGGATGATAATGGGATGAAAGTGTGATCCGAAAAGCTTTTAGAAAGTTATTTATCGAAACCATGAAAACAAAAAGGTCAAATAGGATCCTAGCTCTTCGAATTTGTGAGTTGAATGAAGAAAATAATGACCTAAAAAGGGAAAAATGTGACTTGACCAACACGATGTCTAGTCTGATGACACGTGTATCCCATCTCAAGGATGATCTCAAACAAGCACGGGAGGTCCAAGTCTCGTTAGAGAACGCATTTGAGAAGGTTGATAAGATGGTTCCCTATCCCGTTTTGAATGATGTTGGAAAAGGTAATGACAGTGCATTCACTACTTTTAATGCGCCCGAGCCTATATCCACTTTGGTGAGTGAGCCTCATGGGTGCCCGTTTTGGAAAGCTCATCCCAAAATTCTTGATAAATTAATTCCTAGATCGGTTTATGTTTGCTCCCACTGCAATAAGCGAGGACATCTTAGGGAGTTTTGTTCTAAGCTGGGTTTTGTGCCATATCATGCCACTTCACATGTCCCCGAACATGCACCCATTCATAATACTTTGCTTGCACATAATGATAGAGAGTTTGCTCATATTCGCAAGCAAGTGAAGTTTTTGGTCAATACCACACGTGATCTTATGGAGTTGGTTCAAAAGATGTCACCATCTTTGGAAAACTCCACCGCTCTTCCAGGTTGAGGTCTTGACATGTTTGCTAGCATAGGGTGATTTACATGATGTGTCTTTTGCTTATTGCTAGCATGTACCATTAGTTTGTTTTATTTTCTGCTATTCTATTTTTTTTGAAAAATCCAAAAAGATTTTATTTTTATAAAAAATTTAGAAAATCACAAAAAGATTTTTATATTTTGTTTACACCTTTTACGGATGAGCATTTAAGATAGTCGAGTCACAAATTTCATTCCATTTATCCATGTGATTGTTTGATAGTGATTTGAGACACTACATCATTGCATCCACGTGCTTTACATTATTTGGAGTCTTTGAGATGTGATTAGTGATATCTTTCTACATTTTTGGCTCCTTATCTCCTTTATTGCACACATGCACGGTTTTATTTGATTATTGTACTTGTCTATCACATATTGGCTTGAGTGTTTCCATCTCAATTCTATTTATACAATGAACCTTAAGCGATAAATCTTGAGAAGATTGGAATTCATGTAAATCCCAGTTGGTGAGATTGTGTGCTATTTTTTTACGGTGAAGGGCTACGAAAGGTTCATATCTATCCTTTGCGATTAAGCCCCCATTAAATCGGACCTAAAAATTGAGGAATTTTATTATCCGGGGTCTAAGAGGTTAAAAGAGCCCGAAAAATTTTAAGGCAATAAAACGAAATTCATGCCATATATGGGCCATTTAGGTTTCACCATCAATTCTCCAAAGTTTGAGAATTTAGATCACCTCTATTCAATATATAAATTCGAGGGAGTTTGGTTGGAGAATTTAAAATGGGTTTGCACTTCCTTGAAAGTCCTGAAAAAGCATTAAATTATTTTGACGTTATTGGTGTGGAAATCACTTTGAGCTTTGATTTGCCGATTTGATTGAGTCAATGTCTCATAATTCCATCTTTTTACACCTAAGGAAGGTGTTGAGTTTATTCGTTAGGAGCATCCGATATTCATCATGCACATATGTCATATTTTTATGCATTGATTTTCCTATCGAATTTGATCACACCCCTACATTATGCTATCATCGACTCTGTTGTTTTTCTATTTTCATTTATTTTTGGTTATCATATCTATCTATTTGGGGACATCATAAAAAGGGGGAGAAGAATTACGGGGGAGAATTGTTTGGTGTTTGGTTGATTTATCAATGATTTGCTGAAGCTTAATTGATCTTCAATTTTTGCATATCATTATATTTCAAACTGTTCCTTGTCACGGGTATTTGATTTATCTCACGTGTGTAGATACAAAATTGATATTTATTGGATTGCTCACCCTGATGAGAAAAGCTTTGGGAGTTTCTGAAGAGCTGAAGATTTGAAGATGTTGAAGTTTGATTGGCGACATGTCAGCTAGTATTCTCAGTTGGAGGGTTTAATGGGGATATTATCTTGTATGTCATTTGTTTTATTGAGATAGTACAATTCGGATTTTTTATGTATGTACCGGCATAGACATAGGGGGAGATTTGTAAGGACATGATTTTATAAATGTCCGGGGTAGAATCTAGGAATTTTTTATTTTCCCTAGATCACAGTTTCTATGTCTGACACCGCTACATTCGGCACGTCAACACGATCATCCACGATGGTATTGATCTGAATCCATGCATCCACCATCTTCACACGTGAATCATGCTTCATGTGATGTGATGTTCATCTTATTCCCACTACTCCTCTACGCATTATTAGTAAAATGATTTATTGGAGTTGTTTATATTTGCATAAATATTTGGGAATTTTTCAGAAAAATATTTTTTTGAAGTCTGAAATGTTTTTATCAAAAGAAAAAAAATTTCTAAGTGTAGAAGCGAAGTGCCTTGGTTGACGAGCTCGTTCAAACGACATAGCAATGTCATTCGTGCGAGATAGGCATGTCGCGCGATCTCATTCGAAGGACACTTATCCTTCGTTCGAGTGACATGCTGATCTCGTTCGAACGCCGTCGTCGCCTCGATTTTCGTACAAATATCTGGTATCATTCTACACGTTTTCCAAGTCTTTTTCACACACGATTTCTGCAATTATTAGCCCAAAAAATACACTTCATCTTTTATGATTTTATGCCTTGTTTATTCATATAAACACTCCCATCTATGTATGTGAATTGTTAAACCTTCAAGAGGATCGTTTATTACTCATTCTGGAGTAATTTTGTGGAGAAGACGTCTTCTTCTCTACTGCTGCCCACCTGGAGTTCTTGCGGGAGATTCCAGTCGACGACATCGGAACCGACACCTGAGGGTATTTCGTATGTCACTCATATTTTCATTGTAATCCATGTAACCGTTTTTACAAATTATAGTGAAAATAAAAAGGTTTTTCCCCTTTGGGGGATTTTTCCTCATTTGTGTGTTTCGTTTGTGTTTGAATGTTCTTCCATGATCATATTGAATTCAATCACACCTAGATGCATGTTTTAGGATTTAATTGAAAAACTGAATTTAATTAAATAATTTCTTAATTTGAACGCAAGTGCACTCTTCACAGTGTATACCACAATTGTATAATCCTGGAAGTACGATTTCATACTCATTAACGCTTCGATTAGGGCTAAGATTAATTTTTCTAGTCTTGGTATCTTATCTCTGCTCTTCTATAAGCCTTGTTGGTGTAGTACACCATCTTCTGCATGTAATTTTTTTTTTACCAACATTGAGGTAGTGGTTGATTCAGATATGACTAAGTACATTTCAACCTTTGCCCAAGGATTGTCCTGGAGAGCAGGGGAGGGGACCCCAAATACTGCTTCAACTCTTAGAATGCCTCTTCACACTCTGCATTCCACTCAAAGGTTTTTATTAACACTTTGAATAATAGGAGACATATATCAATGGCTCTTGACACAAACATATTTAGAGCCACAACCCGAAGTGTAAGCCTTTGGATCTCTTTCTTATTCTTTAGAGACTGCATATTGATAAGGGCTTATCTAGATTTTCCTCAACCTCCTGTTAGTTAACAATAAACCTCAAAAACTTATCGTCTCTTATTCCAAACACACATGTTATAGGGTTCAACTTCATATGTTACTTCTTTATCACATCAAAAGACTGAGTGAGGTCCTTTACGTGGTCTTTTGCCTTTTTACTATTCGTAATCACGTCGTTCACAAGTACTTCCATGTTTATGTCGATCTACTTTTTAAGAATCTTATTCATAACCCTTTGGTACACTGTTTTTATGTTTTTTATCCTTAAATGTATAACGTTGTAGCAATAAGTACCATTTCTTGTTATAAATGTGGTATTCTCTCTGTCTGCTAGCCTCATCGAAATTTTGTTGTAACCTGAGTAGGCACCCAAAAAACTAAGGAGCTCATGTCTAGTCTTTTGACTATTTACCAAGGAGCTCGACCATCGTGGTTGTCGGTTATTTCGCAAGAGCCTAGTACAGTTTTCCTTGCAGTTAGACACTCATGATGGAAGTAATGACAATTTTCTCATCATAATCAATCACCTCCATCTTTTTATTGTTGAATCTCGTGATGTATTCTTTCGTTGTCCCATCCTCGTTTTGTCTAACACTTAAGAAATGATCCACTTTATTCCCTGGCTTTGTATTGAAGCAGAAGTTACTAATATATAGGTCAGACAACTATCGAAACGTAGAAAATTTCCCCTTGGGATCCCCATGTACCACACATGGGCCGAGCCGATCAAGGTATTAGGAAAAGATCTATAACAGAATGGATCTAATAAATATCATAAGCAACTTGATACTTATCAATATGATGTATGGGATCCTATTTTTCATCATATATGGGTGAAATAACTAGTGACCTAAACTTGACTATAATAGGATAACTCAGTATGGAGACAACAAAAGGCGATCCTTCAGCAAAACCCCTCTACAAATGCTTATTTTTTATAAGATCCTACAGTCGATTCTTGAGCCATTAGATGGAGCCTTTCCATGACCATCCTTCTCAACTTTAATTAACTCATCAACTCGTCTTTGACTCCCTATTGAGCTCTCTTTTTGTCTAATTTGGTGCTTGACCTTGGCCGATACCCTCACCCGCTGCCTTGACTTGGCCGAGTAGGTGTCCTCTTTGGTCATCGACAATAAGGACTCTTATCAATCCCCCTTCTTTGACTGGCCCTCAGAGACCCACGAGTTAGGAACCAGGTAGTCAAACCCTATTCTTATGATCAACCTCTAAAATTCACTCAGGCGTAGTGGCTCGATTTATAACTATATTCTTATGTATTTTTTTATAGTGGAGGTTCTTCATGGCCTATAAGATTCATCCTTTCGATTTGATTCAGCCCGCCGATCAAACCTGTGTTTCCTGTGTACTGAACCTAGTTTCATGCATCTTGGGTTCTCCATGTCTCTCTATCTAAATGAGTACCTCCTGTCCCTGTGTGGGGCAAGTGGTGTCATCTCCTTACACTTTTAAATTTTTTTTGCTACTATTCGAGTGATTGAATCTGTCTCCTAATGGTAATAGATTGGTCGGGCTTGTCCATTAACAAGGCTCTGGGTAAAAATCTTCATGTTTTCTTGCATAGTTGTTCAGCTATTGACCAAACTCTGCAGTATATCCTACAAATCTACCATTCTGATGGGTGGTGATGGGATTACCCATTCCCTTGCATTGCAAGTCTCTAGGTTATCATACATTTCCACAACATAATAAGTTTTTTCCAAATCGGGGTATGCAACAAGCAAAGATATAATAAAAAATAAAGATCTAAAGATAATCTAACAGAATTCTATGAATCGAACTAAAATTCCTTTAAGAAATAACTCTAACCCTTTGCAACCAGGGCGAATCAAATCAAGATTCGTTGGTTTAAGTAAAATAAGTATCCTCGAGCCCTAAAAATGAAATTTGGGGAAAAACAACATGGGTTTACTACATCCCATATATAACACCAAACTAAAATCGCTAAAATTTGGTATTTAGTATATTTTAGCTATATGATATCAATAAACTAGTGAATAAATCAGTTAAGAGATAAAATGCTGACACATAATTGAACTAGAGAGTAAATAGGGAAAGTGGAAGACCCAAATGTACATTATTCATCGCAATTAGGTACCCACGTCCACAGGTGCAGTTGTCATTATTCCTTTAATGGGAAATTGACCTGGAAATACAGTAAGTTACAGTCTCTCTTGCTACAATTTGGTAATATGACAATATATAAAATATCTCATACCTCACATAAGGAAAATGTGCAGCTATTTATAGGCTACTAGAAGTGAGAGAAGATGGGGACACATGTCTTGCCTTTATAAGTCATGTGAGATCATGTTTTATAAGTTGTTTGAGATAATCACTACACCAAAACAATAGACTTGTCAAGGTTTAAAACCGTGACAAGTCAAACTTGTCAGGTGAAAACTGCCTTTGTTACGGACTTATCACGGACTTGTTACAATCTTTAACATTGACGAGTTTTGTCATGGTCAAAGACCATGACAAGTCCGTGACAAGTTTCTTTGTCAAGGACTTGTCACGGATTTTTACCGTTATAATTCTGGGCACTGCCACTGCCCAACAGTATATTTGTACCTATTATAGCAAAATTATACATGTCCAAACTACATATATCCAAATAAAATAGAAATAATGTACCAAATTATGGCATATATAATCCATATCCAAATAAAATAGAAATACAAATATCCATATCCAAACAAACAAATAAAATAGAAAAAAGATAGAAATAATGTCATGGCACATGGTCTTGAGCAGGTTGGAGGAGGAAGGAAGGCCACACAATATATGCATTTAGAACCCCATCAATTCGCTCAACGCTGCATTGTTCGCGCAACCACAGAGGTGAGTTCTCCTTTTCGAACACCACATACGTGATCAGCACCCTTGCCTCAGTTTCTTGGAGGGAACGTCCATGAACCACCATACTCGGGAGGAAGGTGTAACACCCCGTAATTTTGAGGATTTAGTATTTAATTATTTTTGAGAGTAATAAAAATATTTAAATTGGAGAAACTAAAATTTATGATTTGGAGATTTATTTGAGTGGGAAGAATTATTTATAATTTGCGGCTTTAAGTTAAATTGTTCGAATTAATGTGTGTCGCATTTTGAGGTCGAAATTTGGAAATGTTATAAATTATTTCAGATGACAATTCTGAGTGCAGGGTTGAGTCTGGATGGGTCGAGATAGTCAAAAAAGAGTATCCGGTGGTAGTAATCGGGTCTCGAGGCATTTTTGGGCATAGTCGGGCCCATACGGGGTGATTCGGGCCATTTTAATTAGGCCCATATAGCCAAAAACGGAATTAGGGGTTTTAAACCTAATTGGGGAAGTGTTGAATGGCAGTTAATAATTCTAAACTTAGGGCATTGAGAGAGAAACAGAGGAAGCTAATCAAGAGCCAATTGGGGATCTTTTGGAGTCAAATCGAGGGACAAATTGGGTGTTCTTCATCAACACTTTCTCTACACCAAGGGATCATACTCTACGAACAATTAGAGGCAAGTGGTTAATTGTTGTAATTATTCTTGATGATAATCAATTCATATTATGGTAGGTGTAAAAACCTAAATTCGTTTTTGGGTGGGCTATTGCATGAAATGGGTTTTTATGAATTTAATCAGTTGAGTGATTTGACAGTCCAATTGATGTTATAGAAGTATTCAGTATTGATTGACATTAGAACCATAATAGAACATCAGTGTTAGAGAGAAATTTATTGAGATTGTGGGATCAAATTTGTGAATGATAATTGGGATTTTACTATAGGAATTTGTGTTCTTGAGTGGGTGAAGATTTGTAAAAATCATTGATGCCAAAAGGTTTAAACGATGATTAGAGTTCGTAATAGATGTAAAAAGACGATGAATATGATGTATTGGGACTGGAATTTGAGATAAGAAAGCTTGAATTATCGTTAATGGAAGAAACAGAATCGGAGAAGAAGAATACCTGCTCGATCGATCGATTGATGGAAAGGATCGATCGATCGATGGTCCCAGATTTTTGATAGTTCGCCCAGTTTTATATATAAGGGGGATATTAATGTTTAATTCCTATTCTTTATTTAGTGATAAATAAATTGAAGGCACCTACTCGTGACAATTATAGGGGGAAGTAATTGGGATTAGGGAGGATCTACGTGAGGCACTTTATGGATAAATTTGGGGAATTAGATTTCAAATTTATTTATATACGGATTGAGTGAGCGAGTCCGGGTATGTTGGTTGAGTGACGCAAGGTAATAATTAATTAATGTGTAAATTAATTAAATTAGATTCGAATCATAGACTCAGAAAAATATTATATTAATTCATGTGTAAAGTATTTATATTAGAGTCGGACCATAGACTCGGGGGAAATATTATATTAATTGATGTGTGAATTAAATAAATTAGAGTCGGACCATAGACTCGGGAAATTTCAGGCTAGTGTTATGGGTTTTTGAGTACACGGTAAAGCCAGGATTTACATTATATATATATACGGTGTGGTGATAGTATATATATATATATATATATATTGTGTGTGTGCTATTAAATATCAGTGACTAGATATTTATTTAATTTATATACTCTAGTGCTATCAAGGGAGGTTGCGCGATGTGGGTGAATCCCATAGCTTGAGGAGTAGGGTGAGTATATCCCCAGGTCATAGCGTCCGGTATATGGGTGAGGGGCTTATCTCACTTTCAGGGAAGGAATATGACCGCCTCCACTACATTTATATTTTTGGGCCAGGTTGGTGAGAGATTCCAACTTGGGTAACTAGGTTATGTGAGCACACCTAGTGAGATAGCACTTTATGGGGAATCTTACGATGAGGGTATACTCGGAGGGATGGATATACATATGAATTATGTGTGGATGTTTTAGTAAAGGTACGTATATAATGAGATGTAATATTATATCCAGGTCATAATATAGTGTGTAATGTACTTACTTTATATAACTTGTGTCACGGTTATATGATATTATTTAAAAGGAATTAAGTTCATTGGTGAGATAAATTATAACCCATGAATTATTATACTCGGGTTAGAGTAGTATGTCAAGGGGAGATTACACCAGGACTAGTTGGACGGGGTAGTACAACTCGGTGGGGTTAAGGTAACCGTTAGGTGTACAAATTAGTGGAGGGGTGAGTATGTCCTCAAGAGAGTGCGACACTAACTTAAATATAAAGTGCATTCATATATTTTATTTACTACAGTTAATTCACTTTCTAAATATTTTCAAAATGTTTTGGGTTCTAACCCTTGCTATAAAACTATTTTCAAAACCTTTTAGGTGTCCAGCCACAGGGATGCCAGGATTGATATTTTATTCCAAGGACACGAAGTTGCGGCATATGTGGATGCTAGCCGGAGCTTAGATTAGACGCATCATTCATTCTTTCCTAGAGTAGGAATCATCTATCAGTTTCAGTTTACTTAGGGCATGTCGCCTAGAATTTTCAGTTGTAGTTTTCAGATTTATCTATTCAGTTGTTGGACTATTTACCTTGGTGATCGATGGTTTATTCGGCATGTAGTTTGTTATTTATTCAGTTGATTTAATTCAGTTGTGGTGTACGACTCATATTACCTTTCCGCATGTTATTGGTTTTTTAATTAAAAAGATAAAAGTTGGCACCAGCTTTTTGGAATACTAGATGGTTACTAAGTTTTAAAAAGGTTTTCGACAGTGATGCTAAGGATGAACCAACTGGGACTCCTGTTTTAATTTGGTATAGGACTAATCACCCGGTATTTTATTAGGCGGGGTGTCACAGAAGGACGGGTCCCTCAACCCTCTCGTTATCCGCTCCCCACAATATATGTCGAGTAGAAACACGCTCTTCCAAACGATTATTGACATAGGTCGCTCGATGGGAGTCAATATGGAAAATGGATCACATGGCGGCGAGTCCGTGCTTATCGGGGATGAAACAGTGACGTCCTCGTATTACCCCTAACTCCTTCCCCTTCTCCTTCTCCTTCTCCTTCTCCTTCTCCTTCCCCTTCCCCAGCTGACTCTACATTAAGGCATACATATCTAGGACCGTCGCCTCCAACCTTGATAGCTTATCGTCATGGGTGTCCACCTTATGTGCAAACCCGGTGTTGCTCGTCTCCATTCCAATGATCCTAGACTTCCCACCCATGATCTCACTCCTATTATCCCCTTTGCGATCCGTCTCGAGCACTTGGCTAAGTGCGTCCGTAGCCAAATATGCTTTGCCAACATCAGACTGCGACTCATGCACTTCCTTAAGCATTGCTTGAAAGACAAAAAGTACACGATTAGTTAATTAAGTAAATAAAAAAATATAACGTAATTACAAAAATTAAACATTTATAACTTATAATGGCGGTTGCGATGCTCGGGGCCACCTCCTTGTCGTTGCCCTTTTTCGTCAGAATTACAACATAGGCATCGAGCCTATGTGGCCTACCCCTAGGGCCACTCCCCGTCTCCTAAAATAAAATAATGCAGAATCAATGAGTAACACAAAGTAATGCTAAATTAGAATAACATAAACTAAAATTAAAGAAAAATAAAAACATACCATCCTGTGCTCCACCTCGACGTAAGACGTCCGTTCGGAGTAGTGAACGTCCAACTTTTTCCCCCGATTATCCCTCCCTAATTAGCGAGATGACAATTGTCACTCATCGATCACATTGTCGACAAAATTTTGCCACTGTGATAATGAGATTGGCTCTTTCGGGGGGACTGTATCATGTACGCTTAGAATGGACTCCTGGGTCTTCCTAAAGTACCGTACTCGCATACTCATTTTCCACGTCTTATATTGATCCTTCAACTGTTCCAACGTGGAGTCGCGGAGATGTGGGGGTAGACCGAATTGTTCTTGTCAATCAAATACAAACCAAAAAGAAAGTAAGTATTGGTTGCTTATAAATTTAAATTTAAATATAAATATAAATACACTACCTGTAGTACCGTTCAGATGGCTATCTTGAGGTCATTAGGCATGGCCCTCTGGGACAACGACCGCCTTCAGCAACTCTTAGGCATGAGCCTCCAATCAGTGTACCCTAGGCCAACGATCGCCTTCATCAACTCTAGAGATCTCCCCAATAATGTCGTTTGATTCTCGATGACGAACCCCAATTTGTCCCATTTTGGGGGCCTACTGGATGAGGTGCCCTCGTCGCGTACGTTACAGTGCTGGGATGAAGACATTTTATACAAAAATTGTTATTATTAGTAAAATATGTATATGGATTTTGAATTAATACTCAAATTCGATAATAACAATACATACGATATCAATTTCAATTCATACCAATATCAATACCAATTCATATCAATTTCCAAGTATACCAATACCAATACCAATTTATACCAATAAAAATACCAATACCAATACCCAATACCAAATTCCCTTTACACACATGCACACTCCCCCCCCCCCCCCCCCCCGCCACACACACTCCCTGATCATGGACTTTGAATAAATGCTTAAATTGATTAAAATCCTAATTAACATATTCACTAACCATAAAACCAATTTTGTTTCAAATTCGATATTAACAAAGCACTAGAAGAATACACCCACTAGTTATTACAAGCATTAAAATGATCAAGTACAAATGAATAATAAGCATTAAATTGTTATCCAATAATAAGCACTAGAATAATACCACCACTGGTCATTACAAATAATTTGGATACTTATTACAAATCTAAAAATTGTTTCAAAATCGGGTTATCATAAAAAATGGATCGATATTCGGTAGGATCATCCAAGTCATCCACGCTATTGTTTAGATGCTTTGGCACACGTAGGACAATTAACCACAGATCATTTTTTATATACTCCGAGTAAAACACTTTCTTGACCTCTTGAAAAGCACAAACAAACGACTCATCGCTCACGTGTTCATTGCTCTTCAACTTAGACAAGTCAACCATAATCAAATTGGTGCCAGGATCAACTTTAGAAGCATTTTTATCCTCAAGTCTTACCCAATCACAATAAAATACAACCTCTTTGAAGCTTACATCGTCCAATTCAAATACATTTTGAATTACACCACAGAAAGTTATTTCAGCTTCAAAAAGGGTTTTATCTTTTACGCTCACTCAAAACAAAGTAAGAGCCTTATATGAAATGCTCGAGTTTCGTACATTTGTATTTTCCTCGTACACCCTTGCACCGAAAACATAATTGTTAAATCGATATTTTTTGTACTCTTTGTAACACCCCGTATTGATAAATATTTTTTTAAATGTTGGATTAATTAAATTAAATATGAGAAAATAATTGATACTTAATCCGAATTAAAATAAATATTAACTAGGAAGACAAGGGTTAATATTTATTGATGTTAATTATATTAAATATTACTTAGCGAGTAAAGTAATATGTGATTATGAATTTATTAAAATTATCGCGAGTGAAAAATACGACAGTTACGATAATTAAGTCGGAATGCGCGTGTTAGTCGTGTCGGGACTCAATTTAATGAAATAAAATAAAAATTATTTTTAAGTTATCCAAATGGTCATTTCAAGTTAGACAATGTGTCCAGAAGGGTCGAGATAGTCAGAAAAGTATATCTGGGGGTTTAGTTAAGGTCCTGGGGCAATTTTAAGTCAAACCGACACCCCGGAAGTGCATTTTAGCCTTTTGGAATTTTGGAGGAATTAAACCCACGAAATTAGGACCTTATATTTATATCTACGTAAGGTAAGTTAGGTCTAATGTCAGTAGAAATCACATAGGGGTTATAGGAGAAGAAAGAAGGAGGATTTTCAAAGAGGCTTTGAGATTTTCCACCATTCTTGCACCACCACCAGCATCATTGAGTAGATTGGAAGGAGGGGATCGCAACCATACCAATTTTCTATAGAGAATCGAACCTCCAAAACAAGTCAAGTATTTATCATGCTTGATTAATGTAGGATATAACATCCATTAGGATAGGATGTTCACTATATTAAATTCATGAGTTTTGATGATTAAATTGAAGAATTAAATCATGAATTGGGTTGGATTAAGGTTAATATTGAATCCTTTATATATCATGATGAAATTGGATGATATTATGATATTATAACATGAAGAAATCTGGGTTGTTCTAAGTTCTTGAAGAAAAATTGAGAAACTAGGGTTTTTAAGAAATTATCTTGAATTAATCCAAATATGTAATTTGTGGAATTTAATTTTAAAAGTAATGGGGGTTATATTGAAATACCAGTAGTCCTAAGTTGGGCTTTAGGCTTGATACTATGAGGAAGAAATAAGGACTAAATTTAATCAGGCTTAGTAGAGAGAAATACCTAATTGGGTGAATAATTCGATTCACAAGAATTCGAGGAAAATGATGACTTAAACCAGTAGGATGTGAGTGAGTTACCTACTGATATTATGTATAAAATGACGAGCACACTTCGAGTGGTGAGAGATACTCGAGAACAGACAATGAGAAGTAAAAATGGAAACTAATTGATACGTCGAAAATTATGGGGATATAGATATATTACATATGGGACTTGTATGATAGGTAGCGTGTATACCTATACTAATGATAAATAGGTAAATTGTGTGAAACCCTATTGTGAGATTTATTGTGTATGACATACCGACGCTGCTTGCTATCAAGGAGGAGGTTTCACGTCATGGACAGTCTTATTATGATGAGCCCTTTGGGGGGATTTTGACTTGTATCTCAGAATATATAACCTTGGAAACATATTATCTGAGAGTATGATAGTTCGACGGTTTCATGGGAGCGTAGGTACCCATTTAGTTGGGGGTTATGTTCGTTTCCAATATATGTGATTTGTACTTATGGTTCGAGAGATATACTGAACCAACAATCCTTTATACAGTGCGAGATGTACCAAGACATGATAGAAGAGTATGCATGCACCGCATTTGAGCTTGGAGGTGTTGTATTAGTATATATATTTTATATAGAGTGATTAATATATATATATATATACAGTTGTGAAATATTCCACTGTGTTAATTTAGTAGATAAGAAAGATAGTGAAATCTAAAATAACCTAAGTATGTGAATACTTAACCATAGTTGTGAAAACTCTTACTCGGGATAATAAATGCAGAAATATTCAATAATATTTTATGTGGAAAATATGGGCGAATACAATGAGTGATAGTTTAGAAGGCTTACGATTACGAACTAGTTAGGTGTGATAATAGTAACTAGAATGGGTTATAGGTACGTTAGGTGTGCACAATAGTTGAGAGGTGAGAATCTCAAGTGAGAGTCGAAAAGAAAGCATATATATAATATCTGCTTTCAAGAATTTTAGATACTTGCTAAATATTTTCAAACTATTTTCACTCGGCCTTTGACTCGTTTCTTGCAAATCTATTTCTCTTGTGCAAACTATTTTGGGTGTCCAGTCACTGGGACGTCAGGCATAGACGATCAGATGATTTGACATGCTGCAGTTGTTATGTAAGTTATAGTTCCCCGTTATTAGATGTCTCCACTTTTATCTATTCCAATTCTGATTCAAATATATTTTAGTCAGGGCATGTCACCCATATCTAGTTATTCCTTATCTCAGAGATATTGTACTCCTTTATTTCAGTTGGTTGGATTCTGTTTTATTATGGATTATTTGTATTTGAGATATTAAACTGGGACGTTTATTCCTATCTTGTTTAATTCAGTCAGATAACCTCTCATTTATTATTATTTTATTTATGGGAATGGTGAATGCGATTAATGGTTTATATAGTTGCATATTAATTAAAGGATCAAAAGTTTTTTTGACACTAGCTTAATTAACTATTAGGTGATTAATAAATAAATGTTTTTTGACAGTGATTCTAAGAATGATCCAATGATATTCAGTTTTAATTTAATAAAGGACTCATCACCCGGTATTTAATTGAGCGGGGTGTCACAGGTGGTAACAAAGCATCATGTTCTAGAGTCTTTATGATCTGCACAAGTTATTATGTTTCCAGCGTAGCGTTCTTTGATATAGAGTCCTACTATTAGGATTGCTGCAGTATCTTTATGTGTTTGAGATTACGTACTTCTGCTATTATTTTTTACATTAACGATGAAATCATATAAATCAACTTGATTTCAGATGTCACTTAGGAGAGAGGGACATACTAAAATCAATGAATAATTTAATGTTGGGAAAGATCAACAATTACCTCAGGTACCCCAAGGAATCTTAACGGTCACAAAAGTGGCGAGTATAATGGAACAAGCAGTTACTACTACAATATTGCATTTCCGAGATCGTCGTGTCCAACTTATAGGGGCAAAAGAACAAGGGAAACAAGTCAATCTGGCGATGGAAATGGTGGACAAAGCCAAAACCTCGAGGGCCAATAAAGATAAGAACAGAGAGGTTTCACAAAAAGGTGTTTTAAATGTGGAAGAAGTGGCCATAAGCGTCACAATTGCCCACAACGAGCTGAAGAACCCCAGTTAAATCACCAAAGTCAGCAGGGCCATCAGGACCAGCAACATGTTCAGCGGGGCAAGCAGGGCCAATGGAGGGGTGTCTACAGCCAGTAGGGCCAAGGACAATAGGGTCAATAAGGAGGAAACTTTATTAGGAAGTGTTTGATATATGGCAGGCGAAGCCATAAGTGTCAAGATTGCCCTGAGAAGGGTAGGGCCTCGCAGGGTGCCCGCTAGGAGTTACAGAGTACCCATTATGGGAGAGAAGGTATAGTTACCCCCGCAGTGCCAGCTCCACAATAACAAGAGACACTGCCGTATGCAGTCTTGCCACTAGTGCTGCAGGCACTACCAGCGTTTGGTAGTAAGTTAATTTCGTTGATTAATTTATGTTGTCAGGACATTATTTTTCAATGTCTGTTATCATTAGTGTATGTCGTATACCGCTACAACCGTCGAAGAAGTATTCAATTTCATTTATGCATCAAGAAGAATCCGAATATCAAATGTCTTCATCAAAGAAGCCTCCGCGAGATTAATTTTGTTAAGGTTGTATTTAATTACCTTAACGGTTCATACAGAGTGTTGGGATAATTTTTCTAAAATATTTTCTAAGTGTTGGAGTGGAGTTTTTCATCAAAGAATTTTTTTTAAGTGTTGAGGCGGAGTATTTTCTAACGAAACAAATATATTTATTCTTTAATATCTCGTTCAAGCGAGATAGGCAGCTCGTTCGAGAGACATGGTGATGTCGCGTGAAGCTCGCTCGAGTGACACGTGACATCGTTCGAACGACAGCCTGGTTTCGTTTGAGCGATTTGCCGCCTTAAGTTTTTTTATAAATAGGGTGTGATGATGCTGAGATTTAGCACCACCAGATAAGTGTTAGTGAGCTCAAACAGTAGCTGCCATGGCAGTCATAGAGATGTATGAGTGTATAAGTATGTAAGTGTGTAGAAGGGGATGAGTATAAGAAGAAATAAGACAATGATGTATAGTGGTTCAGCCAATTTTGGCCTACATCCACTGTGGGTGTGTGATCCACTAAGTATGGGCACTAATGGCCTTGGATACAATGCACATAACCCTCTCTCTCTCTCTCTACTGTGTGTGTACAAGCGGAGTTTTAGCTAGGGCTACAGTTCATGGATCGATCCCTGTAGGGTTGTAGGTGACAAGTATATATAGGTCTTGGGGGGTGTAGTGTACCCCCCAGGTAAGCATGGTGCATGTGAATAATGATCCAGCCAACCCCCTGTTGACACCTGTAGATGCCAAATGATGACACAATATTCCCTCACGTGAGGGTGTGATTCGGTTATAACGGTCTGCCACGTGTCATATGAGACTCACGCGCACTGTTCCACGCGTCTCCCAAACCACGCGCTGTCAGGATGTCACCCTCAGCCTATGAGCCGAGGCCGAGGGCAAAGTTCCTTCCGGTAGCGAGTCTGGCTTAGTTCTGGCCTCGTACTGTCGTACCCTCGTAGGGTCGTCCGGAGCCTGGGGGTCAGCCCCTCGTACTGTCGTCCGGAGCCTGGTGGAGGGTCGGCCCCTCGTACTATCGTCTGGAGCCTGGTGGAGGGTCGGCCCCTCGTACTGTCGTCTGGAGTCTGGTGGTGGCCAGCTGGGGCCTACTGAAGGGTCGTCCCCTCGTAGGGTCGTCCGTACTAGAGGTAATCCCCATCCAGGCTCAGGTTATAAACGGGCATATCAATCACCCCCCAGCCCTTAGCCATAGGTGTCATTGAGATGGCTGAGGGATAGTGTTTTAAATGAGATGCAGGTATGATCAGTTAGGTGAGTGACACCTGGTTAGGTACTCATTGTTGTTCCAGTTTCCAAGGCATGACGGCTGCACACTGCGCTTGGGTCCTTGCACCCTAATGATGCCTTCCTCGTGGGCTGTGTCCTGCCTTGGTCAATGGGCCCACTCATTGCTAAGGTATTTAAGGTATTTTCAAACCCTTTCTCTTCCTTCTTCTTCTTCGCGCCTAAGTATTCTCTCTCTCTAGAATTTTCAGCCTACATCGCCATTTGCAGCCTTCGATTCTTCCAGGCCTAGCAGCGTTCTTATTCTCTCCTCATCAGGTAACCTCTTTCATCTAGTGCTCTCTTTTTCTTTCATTTTCGTTCGTTTTTTAGGCTCGTAGGCAGCCATTTTCCTTAAGTTGTGCCATAACCTTTTCCGGTGTATTTTCCGGTGTCTTCTCCGGTAACTGGCTCTTGGATGTTCTTGAGTGTTCTTGAGTGAAAACCTTTGAGTTCTTTGTTTAATCCAAAAGTCAAATCTGGTCCACTCCCCACTTGTTTGTAGTTAAATTACCCAAGTCTAGTATAATTTCTTTAAGTGTTGGGTCTTCCCCTTAATGCTTAGGAGGCTTTACAACCTGGTGTCTGAATTCCCGTCCCTGAGAGAGAAACTATTTACCGAGATCAGACGAATAGAGGAAGAGGAAGAGAGGAGACGAGGAGCCGACCCTAATTGGGTACGACCCATTTTTCCCATTCCTCTTGCCACCATTAGACCATCTGAACCCTCTGAGTCTTGTGGGTCGTCGTCTCGTCCGGCCGAGACACCCAACCTAAGTGAGATGGACGAGAGAACCTCCTCTCCAACTGGTGCTGGAACTTCTGGTAGAAGGGACTCTCCTGACCTTAGCCCTCCCCGAGAGGCCGAGGGTACGATCCCCTCTGAGGCTGTCCCTGTGACAACCCTATCCCCCAACGCCTTCCAAGTAGCATTTCCTCAGGGTCCTCCTGCAGGTGATGAGGGGGATGAGGACGATGATACAGTTGATGAGGTTGATACCTCCCATGCCTCGTCTTTTATCTCCTCTGTCAGGGATAGGGATCTTCTGATATGGAGGCATATTTACGGAGTGCCACCTGGGGTGACTATGAGGGTTCCCTCCGAGGACGAGAGGGTCTTTGAGGGTGAAGAGGGAGAAGTTGCAGTCTACGAGAAAATGTTCAAAGTAGGTGTCAGACTTCCCTTTCACCCTGCCATTATAGATATTCTGTCGGCTCTGGGCGTCTCCCCCTCGCAACTTCCACCCAATTCTTGGAGGACGATTCTGGGGTACATCTCTCTGTGGAAAAACGCTTTCACTGACGAGCCCTCGTCCGACGTGTTCTTGGCCTGCTACAATATCACCTCTTCATCTAAACAGCCCGGATACTATCATCTGGGAGCGAGAAGGTCTGAGAAGAAGCTGCTCCACGTGGCTCAAACTTCCAATCATGATTGGAAAAAAAGGTTCTTCTTCATATCTGGGGCATGGGAGAGCTCCACCGAGGCGTCCCCTTCTGCCGATGCTTCGAGGGTTCCTAACAGATGGTCTAACCCTTCCATGAAAGCTAGGTCAGACCCCGGACTTAGCTTGGAGGAGAGGGATATTGTTGAGTATCTGAGGGGACGAGGGAGAGAGGGTGAGATCCCAAAGTTCGAAGATTTGATGACCCCTCGCTTCCTTAAAGAAGCTGGTCTGAGGGTCGGCCCTCTGACAGAACTATGTGAGTTATACTGAACATTTTCCCATCTTTACTTATTTTTGAAGTGTTCTCTCTTTATGTCTGAACTTTTCTGATTCATCGTATCCTTTTCAGGTCGTCCTGCAGGCGTGTCAGATTATCTCTGGGATATGACTGCTCCAAGCCTTCTTGCTGGTCTGTCAAAGAAGAAGGGGAAGGAGCCTCAGCAAGCTCCTAAGAAGACAAGGGCCTCAGGGCCGACAGTTGTTGAGCCGACAGCTGTTAGTCACAAAAGGAAGGAGCCTGAGGCTCCTGTCGAGCCTCGTCCTGACCCTAAGACGAGGGCCAGGGCCGAGGCCTCTGAAGGAGCAACCTCTTCACCAAGCATGGGGGCCTTCTGGTCTCAAAATCTGTCCCATCTGAGGGCCGACCCCTCATCTCTTATCGCCAACCTGAGGGCAGCAAAGGCCTCTATGTTCTCTGCACCGTCGGCCTCCGACTTCGAGTTCTTGGCGCAGATGCCTCCAGCCAAAGTGTATGACTACGGTCTGCACTCCCTTGCTCAGGTATTGGTCCTGACCTTTAATTTCATTGTGTTTCCTCGGCTTCCCTTGACGCATCTTAATTTTTCTTGCAGTCTGTCTGTGCCTTCACCTCTGCCACCAAGTGGATGGCCGAGAATGAACAGAAATTCCATGAAGCTGAGAGGGCCATCCAACAAGAGGCTGACCTACGGACAGAGCTGGGCACTGCGAGGGCCGAGCTGGAGAGCACAAGGGCTGAGCATGCTAGAGTCCTTGATGAGCTGACGAGGCAGCATGATGCCGATATGCAGGCCAAGGACTTGTTGATCAAAGACAAGGACTTGTTGATCAAGGACAAGGATGAGGCTCTGATCAACCTGGAGGCCCGTCATAAGACTGATCTGGAGGCAGCCATCAAGAAAGCTGAGGCTGACGCTGTGGAGGCATACAAGATTTCAGACGAATTTCAGGGCTTCGGCCTTGAATATCTTGAAAGGGGGATTAGGACGGCCTGTCGGTGGGTAGTCCTCATATTTGGCGATGTCGTCTCCTCTGTTCGCCCATCATTGGAGGGTGTTCAACTGGACGACCCGCTAATTGCCGAGGCCCTCAATCAGGTGGAGGCCCAAGTCCAGATCGAGGGGGTCGGCACATCTGAAGATGATCCGGTGCTGGTAACTGAGGAGACCATTCCCATTGATGTTGAGGCCCTGCCCTCTGATGTCGTCCCCTAGGGTGGCTGCCTGTAGCCCATACCCTTGTTTTTGTATTTTTGTTCTGTATATTGTAAAACACTTGATGCTTTATATTAATACCATCGTCTCTTCCTTTCACAACTGTCTCCCATATTTAATTCTGTTATGGTTTGTTCCTTGCAAATTTGCTTCTTCGTTGATGATGATGATACTAACCCTTCCCTCGTCTTTTTGAGGACCAATGTGGGGTCGTCCCCTCATCAGGCCTCATTATAGCCGAGGGTTCAAATGATCAAATTAATGATTTTTAAATTCAGTCTACCCTCGTATTTCTTGAGAACAGTGGTGGGGTCGTCCCCTCCACTGGTCCTCATTATAGCCGAGGGTTCTGATAACCAATTTAATGGTTTTTAAAGTCTTCCCTCGTCTTTCTTGAGGACAGTGGTGGGGTCGTCCCCTCCACTGGTCCCCATTATAGCCGAGGGATCAACTTACCAGTTTAATGGTTTTTAAAGTCTTCCCTCGTCTTTCTTGAGGACAGTGGTGGGGTCGTCCCCTCCACTGGTCCCCATTATAGCCGAGGGATCAACTTTCCAATTTAATGGATTTTAAAGTCTTCCCTCGTCTTTCTTGAGGACAGTGGTGGGGTCGTCCCCTCCACTGGTCCCCATTATAGCCGAGGGATCAACTTTCCAATTTAATGGATTTTGAAGTCTTCCCTCGTCTTTCTTGAGGACTGTGGTGGGGTCGTCCCCTCCACTGGTCCCCATTATAGCCGAGGGATCAACTTTCCAATTTAATGGATTTTGAAGTCTTCCCTCGTCTTTCTTGAGGACTGTGGTGGGGTCGTCCCCTCCACTGGTCCCCATTATAGGCGAGGGATCAACTTTCCAATTTAATGGATTTTGAAGTCTTCCCTCGTCTTTCTTGAGGACTGTGGTGGGGTCGTCCCCTCCACTGATCCTCATTATAGCCGAGGGATCAACTTCTTTGCATGTATACTAGAACTGATAACCACTGGATGAGGGAAACACTGATACTTCTCATTAATCTTCAATGTGTTCTGTCGGAACAATGCTTATTACAACTATGGCTTATCAAGACCTTACAACACTACTGGTAGTATTTTTTCAAATGATCTGCATTCCAGGGGTTTGAGAAAGGTTCCTCCTCCAGGTTCTCTAGCCTGTAGGTCCCCGGGACAACTTCATCGATGACCCTATATGGGCCATGCCAATTAGGATGGAGCTTGTTGGGTTTCTGCCAAGTCTTTTTAAGAACCAAGTCTCCCACTGCGATAGGCCTCTGTTTCACCCTTTGGTTGTAAAACTTTGCGGTCCTCTGCTGGTAGGAAGCTTGCCTTATCTCAGCATCCTCCCTTCTTTCCTCAATCAGGTCTAGGTCAAGTCTTCTCTCTTCCATATTCCCCTGGGGGTCATACATTTGGACCCTATGAGTAGGAAACTCCACTTCGGTGGGGATGACTGCTTCTGATCCATAAGCTAACATGAATGGGGTCTCCCCGGTAGGGGTCCTTACTGTCGTCCTGTATGCCCACAACACTGCATATAACTCCTCGACCCATCTTCCTTTTGCCTCCTCAAGCCTCTTCTTAATCCCATCTAGGATTGTCATGTTCGTAACTTCGGTTTGCCCATTGGCCTGAGGTCGGCCTGGGGTGGAGAAAAATTGTTTGATACTTACCCTCTCACAGTACTTCTGTAAAGAGGCATTCTTGAACTGGGTCCCGTTATCCGAGATGAGGGTGTTGGGCAGACCATATCTGCATATCACATTCTTCCAGATGAACTGGAAGGTCTTCTGCTCCGTGATCATGACCATCGGCTCGGCCTCTACCCACTTTGAAAAGTAGTCAATTGCTACGATGAGGAACCGATAGTTATTGACTGCTCTTGGTAAGGGTCCTACCAGATCAATACCCCATACTGCGAACGGCCATGGGGATGTAATGGAGGTGAGAGGCTGATGAGGTTGGTGAGGGATGGTAGCAAATCTTTGGCATTTATCACACTTTTTAACATATGCGGCAGCATCTTTCCCCAAGGTTGGCCACCAGTAGCCTTGGGTGATCACCCTCTTTGCCAAGGATCTACCCCCAATATGGCTTGAGCACGACCCTTCATGCACGTCTTGCAAAATGGAAGGGACCTCTGAGGGATGCACACACCTAAGTAAGGGGAGCAGAAACCCCTTTTTGTACAGCGTGTCTCCGATGACAGCGAACTTTGCAGCCCTGTACCTCAGCTTCTTCCTCTCTTGGCTCGCTTCTGGCATCTCTCCCCCTTTAATGTATCTGATCAGAGGGTCCATCCATGAAGGTTCTTGAGAAACATTCATGCAAATGCAAAGTGTTCCCTCGTCGTCTTCGATAGTTGGTCGAAGCAAAATTTCTACCGGGACTGTCCTCCTTATGTCTGTCCTAGTAGCTGAGGCCAACCTTGCGAGGGCGTCAGCACGGCCATTGTCGAGCCTAGGTATCCTCTTGAATTTCACTTCTTTGAAGTTTTTCAGCAATGACCTCACCTTATCAAGATACCTAGCCATCCTCTCGTCTTTGGCCTCATAGGCTCCTAGTATCTGATTCACCACCAGCCTTGAATCACTGTGAACCAAAATTTGGCTGACACTAAGGGATTTGGCTAAGGAGAGGCCAGCTATCAAGGCCTCATACTCAGCCTCATTGTTGGAGGCTTTGAAATTGAACCTCAGGGCGTACTCGACGTCTGTGCCATCGGGTGCTGATAGTATCAGTCCAGCACCACTTCCGCTATCACAGGAGGACCCGTCAACGAAGAGGCTCCACGGAGTCTTTCCTTCAGAAAAATTTCCCTCAGAGAGGGACCCCTGTCTAAAGATGTATCTTCTCTCTTCGTTTTCAGTCACTTTCCTTCTAGCGGTGCTCGTCTCAGCCATTTCTGCAGTTGTGTCTGTGGGTCTGTCTTCTGTATCTGCCTTCCCGAGGGTCTCACCCTCGGCCTCATCTTCTTCCCATGTGAACTCAGCCACGAAGTCTGCCAAGGCTTGCCCCTTAATGGCTGTCTTAGGCTGATACACAATGTCAAATTCCCCCAACTCTATAGCCCAGGTCATTAGCCTTCCTGATTTTTCAGGCTTGTGTAGGACCTGCCTAAGAGGAGAGTCAGTAAGGATGACCATAGTATGGGACTGGAAGTATGGTTTCATCTTCCTTGAGGCATGGATCAAGGCATAGGCCAACTTCTCCATCCTCGGGTATCTCTGCTCTGCCCCCTGGAGTGCCTTGCTGTTGAAATATACGGGCTTCTGTATCCCATCTTCGTCTCTTATGATTGCTGCACTGACAGCGGATTCTGAGACAGCAAGGTACACGTACAGTCGTTCACCCTGCACGGGTCGTGACAGCAGCAAGGGAGACCCTAAGTATGATTTCAGCTGCTTGAAAGCCTCATCACACTCTTCGCTCCATTCAAAGGCTTTCCTGAGGATCTTGAAGAATGGTAGACACCTGTCCGTAGCCCTTGACACAAATCTGTTCAAGGCAGCCACTCTCCCTGTGAGCCTCTGAACGTCTTTAATGGACTTGGGGGTCTTCATCTCAATAAGGGCCTTTATCTTTTCAGGATTGGCCTCGATGCCTCTTTGATTGACAATGAACCCCAAGAACTTCCCCGCTCCGACCCCGAAGACACACTTGGCCGGATTGAGCTTCATTTTGTATTTGTCCATTGTATTAAAGGTCCTTTCCAGGTCTGCCACATGATCCTCTGCCTTCAGACTCTTAGTCAGCATGTCATCTACGTAAACCTCCATAGACTTCCCAATTTGGTCTTCGAACATTTTGTTTACGAGGCGCTGGTACGTTGCCCCCGCATTTTTTAGGCCAAAGGGCATGACCCTGTAACAGTATGTCCCCTTGTCAGTGATGAAGGCGGTCCTCTCCGAGTCCTCAGGGTTCATGAAAATCTGGTTATACCCTGAGTAGGCATCCATGAAACTCATGAGCTCATGGCCTGCGGTAGCGTCTACCATCTGGTCGATGCGGGGGAGAGGGAAGCTGTCTTTGGGACAATGCTTGTTGAGGTCTGTGAAGTCCACGCACATTCTCCACTTGCCGTTGGCCTTTGGGACGATGACTGCATTGGACAGCCACTCAGGGTAGATGACCTCTCTGATAAATTCAGCGTCTTCTAATTTTTTAACCTCATCCCTGATGACCTCATACTTTTCTCTAGAGTAAATCCTCCTCTTCTGCTTTACCGGCTTCACTCCCTCTACCACATTGAGTTTGTGGCACATGATTTCAGGGTCGATCCCTGGCATATCTACATGACTCCACGCGAAGACGCTTCGCCTTCTCCTCAACAGTTTGATGAGGTCTTCCTTGATACTGGGATTCAGAGATTTGCCAACTTGGACGGTTTTTCCCGGGTCATTCTCATCGAGGATGATGGGTTCTACCTCCTCAGCGGCCTCTCCTTTTTTGAGCTTCGTCTCATCCCTGGGGTCTAGGGTATCAATGTTGTAAGTGGCTGTAGCCCTCTTGTGTGCCTCCCTTTCTTCAGCGGAGTTGTAGTAGCACTCTCTCGCTGTCGTCTGGTCTCCCTGAACTTCCCCCACCCCATAAGGGGTAGGGAACTTAACCATCTGGTGGACCGTGGACGGCACAGCTTCAAACCCCTTGAGGGCCACACGTCCCAGTATGATGTTGTATGCCGAAAACACATGCTCATCCAGCACAAAGAAACTGACCCTCTTGGTGAGCCATTTCGGCCACTCGTCCCCCATCCTGACATCAGCCTCATATATTCCTAGAGGGTGAACCTTCTCCCCACTGAACCCAATCAGTGGATGATGGTATGGGACAAGTCTGGCACGACTGAGGCCCAGGGCCTTGAAGCATGGCCAAAACATCACATCTGCGGATGAGCCCCCATCCACCAGGATCCTCGGCACTTCGCACCCGTGCACCCTGGTGGTGATGACGAGAGGGTCATCATGCGGGGCCAATAGGCCCTTGAAGTCCATTCTTGAAAATCCCACAATCAAAGTGTCCATATCAACCTTCTTCCTTTTTTCTGACTTGACCTCTACGGAGGTTGAGTGCACCGTCTTCATCACTGCCTTAGCCTCAGCGACATGGGCCTTCCTGTCGGCGACCTCAGACCCTCCTCCTGCAAGTCCCCCGGAGATCATTCCCACCCCGAGCGAGATCATATTGAGCCTCTTGACAGGGCCGTGGTCGTCTCTCGGCGGGAGGTCGGGGTCGTCCTCATCATCAGAGGGGTCGTCCCCTCTTTTTTGAGGACCTTCTCTGCAGGCATCGACTCGCTTCTTTCTGGGGTCGTCCCCTCGGCCCCTCTTGAAGTCGGCTTTGTCGACGTACTTTCTGAGCTTCCCTTCCTTCAGCATCTTCTCAATCTCATCTTTCAGAGCAAAGCATTTGTCTGTTACGTGGCCGTGGTCTTGGTGAAATTCACACCACAGGTTCCTATTTCTCTTGCCGGGGGCTGCCCTCAGCTTCTCAGGCCACTTCAGTGTCCGGTCACTCTTTATCTCATTGAGGATCTGTTCACAGCTGACCGTCAGAGGGGTGTACCCCGCGAACTTATCATCCATGGTCCTCTTCTTCCCCTCTTTGTTCTTCTTGGGGTATTTATTCCCACTTGCACCTCCTTTTTCGTCTTCATGTTTTGCGGCCATCGCCTCTTCGGCGTTCATCACCTTTCCTGCTGTTGACAACAGCTCAGCCATCGTCCTCGGAGGGTCTTCGGCAAGCTTCCATAATAGCTTCCCCTTCTGGAGCCCTCCAATCAGGGCTGTCATAGCTATGCTCTCCTCATAGTCTTCCACCTCCAGCTTCTCTTTATTGAATCTGGCTATGTAGTCTCTCAGAGTCTCGTTCTTTCCCTGCTTAACATAGAGCAGGTGTGTGGTCTTCTTCTGTGGCCTCACCCCAAAGCAGAAATTATGGATGAACAAGTCTGCCAACTGCTTAAAGTTTCCAATAGAATTTTTTGGAAGAGACGTGTACCACACATGCGCAGCCCCTGTCAAGGTACCAGAGAAGGCACGACACCTCATCTCATCTGAGATAGAGTATATGTCTGCCGCCGACTGATACATTTCCACGTGGTGGACAGGGTTGGTTCTCCCATCGTATCTTGGGGTGACCACGGGAGGCTTGAACTTCGATGGCGTGGGGAAGTTGACTATCTTTGCCACAAAGGGTGAGCCCATGGTGTATCCCCTCTGAAGAGGGTCCCGGCTCTTCAGTATGTCGCCAATCTTATCCTCTAACCTCTGGATTGAGTCATTCCAGGGCCTCCCAGGGTCGGCCTGGCCGATGTTATCCCCTGCTGCCTCTCGGAGGTGGATGGAGGGCTCCGCTACGGCAGGCCTGTGTCGGCTATTTACTTCCCTTTGGCCGTCATCCCGTCTTTGGGGTCGGCCTTCTGCTTCTTTCCTAGATCTCGCTGCGCTTCTTGACTTGGACAACTTGTCTCGCAGGTCATTTACTGGGCCCAGCCTCTCGAAGGCCGACCCCCTGCTCAGGCGGTCAAAAGCAGAGCCTCTTGGGCGATCATCAGGGTTTGGTCTCCCGCACTTTCCTCTACTGTCCTGGAGGGGTCGTACTGTATTGTTGGAGACCTCATATGGCTCCCAGCATTCTACTGGAGCCTCTTCTTCCTCCAGATCATCATACCTGTCCTCTGGGCAAGGGTTTCCTTGCCTCCCCAGGCGTAAACGCCGGGGGTCAGCAACATCCCTACGCCGCTGAGGGGGTGGCAGGTCTTTATGTGGTGCCTGGGGTGGTCCCCTGGCTTCATGCTGTCCTGGAGCTGCTAGCGGAGTAATCATCTCAGGTGAGACCCCTGGTGGTCTCAGTATATTCTGACTTAGAGCTGTAAACTGCTCCTGCATCATTCGCTGGCTGGCTGCCAGAGACTTTAGGGCTGCTGCCACATCAGCCATCTCAGACTGAGGTGGTGGCTGACTGGAACTGGGCCTTCCCCCATCATCCGGCGGGGGAAGTGGTGGCGGTAGCATCTCAGGTGCCATGTGCTTAAGCTATGAAGAGCTGAACTGAAGAAAATACTGGTTAGCTTGGGAACCTTAGTGGGTCTCTTTCAATGGTGAAACACCTCCTCTCAGGGGGAGTGTTGGTTCACCACCAGAGTGCCCAGTGAGGTCAAGCTGTACAAAGGAAGAGATGTCTTCTCTTTCCCACAGACGGCGCCAAACTGATGATGCTTGGATTTAGCACCACCAGGTAAGTGATAGTGAGCTCAAACAGTAGTAGTTATGGCAGCCATAGAGATGCAAGTATATAAGTATGTAAGTGTATAGAAGGGGATGAGTATAAGAGGAAATAAGACGATGATGTATAGTGGTTCAGCCAATTTTGGCCTACATCCACTGTGGGTGTGTGATCCACTAAGTATGGGCACTAATGGCCTTGGATACAATGCACATAACCCTCTCTCTCTCTCTCTACTGTGTGTGTACAAGCGGAGTTTTAGCTAGGGCTACAGTTCATGGATCGATCCCTGTAGGGTTGTAGGTGACAAGTATATATAGGTCTTGGGGGGTGTAGTGTACCCCCCAGGTAAGCATGGTGCATGTGAATAATGATCCAGCCAACCCCCTGTTGACACCTGTAGATGCCAAATGATGACACAATATTCCCTCACGTGAGGGTGTGATTCGGTTATAACGGTCTGCCACGTGTCATATGAGACTCACGCGCACTGTTCCACGCGTCTCCCAAACCACGCGCTGTCAGGATGTCACCCTCGGCCTATGAGCTGAGGCCGAGGGCAAAGTTCCTTCCGGTAGCGAGTCTGGCTTAGTTCTGGCCTCGTACTGTCGTACCCTCGTAGGGTCGTCCGGAGCCTGGGGGTCGGCCCCTCGTACTGTCGTCCGGAGCCTGGTGGAGGGTCGGCCCCTCGTACTGTCGTCTGGAGCCTGGTGGAGGGTCGGCCCCTCGTACTGTCGTCTGGAGTCTGGTGGTGGCCAGCTGGGGCCTACTGAAGGGTCGTCCCCTCGTAGGGTCGTCCGTACTAGAGGTAATCCCCATCCAGGCTCAGGGTATAAACGGGCATATCAGGGTGGTAAACCACTCTGTTTTCATTAAGAGACCTGATATTTTACACTGCACGAAAATTGCATAACAGCGGACTTTGGTTTTCTCCTTTTGGGGTTTTTTAATCCTTGTTTTCAATTCACAAATCATCCCATTCTTTATGTGAATTTTTTTGGAACCCAAGATACACCTTTGCTGGAGTTTTCTCTTGAAGGGAGGATAACCTACTGCTGATCTAAGTTCCACTTGAGGAAGGTACTGGGTTGATTGACTCTGTGTCAATATGGAGTGCTCATGGGTGTTCCTAGGTTGATTGAACTGCGGTTCTTATGGAGTTGCCGCGGAATTCTATTGTTGATTCTAGACTGCTTGTCTATGTGATTGTTCTGAGGAGTGATCATTACAGATTTCATTGTGTAATTGTAAGTTGCGATTTATTAACTCATAGTGAAATAAAGGTTTTCCCTTTTGGGTTTTTTCCTGAAATTTGTGAGTTAAATTTTTTATTTTTGATGGTTTGACACACACACACACACACGTAGTTGCATGTTTAGGGGCAGAATTAATTTGGTTTGAAAATAGACTCCAATTAAATAATTTTAAATTGTAAATTTGTGAATTAGTTTAAATCGGTATCACACACCGCATTCTCAAATTGGAATTAGAGTGAGCTACACTAATTTATCGCGTGATGTTGATTTTTTAAGGATTTGTTTTTTTAATATAATTTGACATCTCACGTCATCAAATTGGTATCAGAGAAGCTTTCTTTAAGTTATCGAGTGATTCTTGTTTTCCGCAAAATTTGTGTGATATTGATTTTTTTAAATCAGTTTTTGAAAAAATCGCAATTTTTCCAATGGAGCACTTATGTAATCGGATGCCTCCTCTTGTTGGCACAAGTCAAAATTTTGATGATTTAAATCGTTTGAATTTTATGTGTGCTAAAAGAATTGAAGTATTGGAAAAACAATATTCTAGTTTTAAATCCACTATGAATCTTTTGCAAACTGTTCAAAATGAAAGATATTTTTATCGTGAAAAATTTGTTTCTTTAGACCATGACTTTAATGCTTTAAAATTATCCAAAAAGGAGAGTAATGACAGTCGTATTTTTAGAAAAAGAATTGGAGGACTTGAGAAACTCTAGCGTTTGTGTTTGTACCAAAAGAGGATAAAAATATTTTAATCGATAGATTTGTGGAACGTGAAGAGACTCTTAGGGATAAGTGTGCGTATTTTAAGGGAGAACGTGATAACCTTCTAGGAATAATTAAAAATTTAGAGAAAGAGTACCTAAAATTGGATATTACTTAGCGATTGTTTATTGATGTAAATTATTTTGAATATTACTTAGTGAGTAAAGTGATATGTGATTATGAATTTATTAAAATTGTCGTGAGTGAAAAATATGACAGTTACAATAATTAAGTCGGGACGCGCATGTCAGTCGTGTCAGGACTCAATTTAATGAAATAGAAGATAAATTATTTTTAAGTCATCCAAATGGTCATTTAGAGTGCGCCAATGTGTCCAGAAGGGCCTAGATAGTCAGAAAAACATATTCGGGGGTTTAGTTTACGTCCCGGGGCAATTTTAGTCCAAATCGACACCCCAAAGGGGCATTTTAGTCTTTTGGAATTTTGGAGGAATTAGAACCACGAAAATTAGAACCTTATATTTATATCTATGTAAGGGAAGTTAGGGATAATGTCAGTAGAAATCACAGAGGGGTTATAGGAGAAGGAAGAAGGAGGATTTTCAAAAAGGCTTTGAGGTTTTCCACCATTCTTGCACCACCACCAACATCATTGAGTAGATCGGAAGGAGGGGATCGCAACCATACCAATTTTCTACAGAGAATTGAACCTCCAAAATAAGGCAAGTATTTATCTTGCTTAATTCAAGTAGGATATAACATCCATTAGGATAGGATGTTCACTATATTAAATTCATGAGTTTTGATGATTAAATTGAAGAATTAAATCATGAATTGGGTTGGATTAAGGCTAATATTGAATCCTTTATATATCATGATGAAATTGGATGATATTATGATATTATAACATGAAGAAATCTGGGTTGTTCTAAGTTCTTGAAGAAAAATTGAGAAACTAGGGTTTTTAAGAAATTATCTTGAATTAATCCAAATATGTAATTTGCGGAATTTAATTTTAAAAGTAATGGGGATTATATTGAAATACCAGTAGTCCTAAGTTGGGTTTTAGGCTTGATCCTATGAGGAAGATATAAGTACTAAATTTAATTAGGCTTAATAGAGAGAAATACCTAATTGGGTGAATAATTCGAGTCACGAGAATTCGAGGAAAACGATGACTTACACCAGTAGGATGTGAGTGAGTTACCTACTGATATTATGTATAAAATGACGAGCACACTTCGAGTGGTGAGATATACTCGGGAACGGACAATGAGAAGTAAAAATGGAAATTAATTGATACGTTGAATATTCAGGGGATATAGATATATTACATATGGGACTTTTATGACAGGTTGCATGTATGCTGTGACACCCCGCCTAATTAAACCTTGGGTGATCAAGCCTTAATTTAATTTAAAATAAATTTCTTAAATGGTTCATTCTTAGCATCACTGTCGAAAACTTTTTAATTACTAACCACCTAAGTGAAATTAAGCCAGTGCCAAATTTTATCTTCATTAAACAGATAAAACAACTCATGCGAAACAATATAATTTAAGCACTACTAAACCAATCATCATAAATAACTGAATGAAATACAGTTTTGCCAAAAACCACGGCTGAAATCAAACTAACTCCAAATCCAAGATATCAGAATAACTACAATTGTAAAGATTTGACAATATGTCCCCAAAATGAGAGTACTAAAACTGAGATCCTACACTAGATCTCAAATAAAAGAATCATCTAAGCAAGCCCTGCAACATCCACATGTGCTGCAGCTCCAAAAATCCCTGGAATGAAGTCATTCTGGGTGTCCCTTTGGTTGGGCACCTAAAAGGTTTTAAAAAATATTTTTACATAGCAAGAGTTAGTACTCAAAACATTTAAAAATATTTTGCAAGAAGTTATCACAAATATGAGTTATTGATTATACATGTTAAGATTTCGTACACTCTCTTGAGTTACCTCACCCCGCTCCTATAGTGCACGCTTAACGTTGGTACTTAGTACATCTAGCTATACTACCCAAGCCAACTATATTAGAATACTCCACTGGGCTTATCTACTATCTATGTCACCATAACATACACGCAGTATTTTAATAGTTCATAACTCATATGTTTTACACGCAGACAACTTATTCATTTCTTGTTATCTTTATTCTTCTTTTATAATTAAGTCTCACTACTAAATTATTACCAAAATATTATCAGTCCATCTTATTATCTATTATTCATATCAGTAGATTATACCTACAATATACATTTATCACACGACATATACTAAATATTAGTTATCACTAATATGTCCTTATAACACACATAAAGGATTCTTGGTTCGGAATAACTCATCGACCCCAAGTAAGAGTTGGTTTGGAATAATACATCGATCCCAACTATTTATATATATACACATACTATAATTCGGACTCTTTCATCACGACACCAGTTGTAAGGTTTGGTTCTACATTCTTCATCGACCCCAAACATATAATAACTCTATGTTAGTTCGGAATATCTCATAGACCCTAACATAATAATTTTAGGTATAATTATCTTAACCTAAAAGTTCATACAATTCAGTAGGTACACACCCAACCTATCAATCATGTTCGTACATAATATTTTATTCTCTTATTTTCATCATACTTGTTATTTTACGATTTATTTCACTATCTTATTTAATTGAGAATATGCACTACTCTAAGGGCCCTAGTTACCCCTTTAATTAATTCAGTAGTTCATTCATCTCTAACCTACTTATAATTATTTTGAATTCATGTTAAATCTCTTCGTAACTTAAATTCACCATTTTCGATACTCGCCCCGTTCGTTCTTTGCTTATTTAATTATTTTCTAAGCCTTCCTCTCAATGGCTATGATGGGTCTCTACTCTCTACCTACCGGTCTTTATTAAGTCTTAGGATAGGTATAAAGTCACTCTAAATTTACCAATAAGTGACGACCATCGAAGAAAATTCACCCAATAAGATTTTTTAAGGAAAAACAGCAGGAGTCGATCGATCGACTGATGAACATCGATCGATCGTTCTGGGCAGCTTCTACCAGCTACCTTTTTCTTAAGTTTTAACCACTCAAAACTCCATTAAATCTTCTGAAATTCTCTACTAACATTTACTAATAAAATTGTATGTGTATATAGACTATTCCTAACGTTAATATATCATCAAATCTTCGCAAAAATCATCCAAGAACCACAATTATTCTTAACTTCTCAAAACCCTAGATATACGGTTTCTTTATCTTAAATCATCATATACCCAGATTTATATTTTGTAATAGGAATGATGTTTCTTCTGTAATTTAATCCTCTATAGATGTAAATCTAACTACATGCAAGTCCTATCCCAAACATGTATCAAATCTTCCTTCAAGAATTATTCAAAACCCATTTATTCTATACATCTTATATATGGATATTATAACTCATATTTAGATTTTTGTAAATAACCACATGCCTTGATTCAGAGATGATCTGATTTCGTGGTTGTTGTAGAGTTTGATTGTTTATCTCCTTCAATCTTCACTCTTCAATTGCTTGAGTTTCAAGGATTTCTTTGAATCTGTCACACTTCTCTTTTTATGCTTTGAGAATAACCTCCCTTTTCTCTCTAATGGTCTCTCCATGAGTTATGAGGTTTCCAACCCTAATTCCTTATTTAATCAGATGATAAGAGACTCCAAAATTTGTAGGTCTTCCCACTCCTATCTTTTAAAAGACCAAAATGCCCCCGAATGGTCCCGACTTAGCCCAAAGATGTCCCGGGACCCAACTAGTACCCATGGGTATACTATTTTGACCCTTCCGGAGCTAACCGTGATCTCTAAATTGTCATTTGAGTCACTCATATAATATTTCTTATCTGGACCTCTCGTTAGCCCATGTTTGGCTCTCGGTTAAGATTTAAACATATATGCCCATATCACTCGTTATGACGTAAGGTAAATTCATGAGTTATTCACAAGTCATTTTAAGTAACTCGACTTAAAATATTAAATCATCCCATTTAACATTTATATCATCTTAAATTACTCTACTCACGTAATTTAAATATAAGGTCTAATTAAATTACTCTACTCCCGCAATTTAAATATAAGGTTACATTAAATTACTCTACTCGCGTAATTTAAATATAAGGTTACATTAAATTACTCTACTCATGTAATTTAAATATAAGGTCTCATTAAATTACTCTACTCATGAACCATATTTTATATTTAATCGCTCCAATAATTAAATTCTAAATACATAAAAATACGTGGTATTACATATACCTATACTAATGATAAATAGGTAAATTGTGTGAAAACCTATTGTGTGATTTATTGTGTACGACATACCTAAGGTGCTTGCTATTAGGGAGGAGGTTTCGTGTCATGGACAGTCTTATTCTGATGAGCCGTTTGGGGGGATTTTCACTTGTACATCAGAATATATAACCTTGGAAATGTATTATCTGAGAGTATGATATTTCGACGGTTGAATGGGAGTGTAGGTACCCATTTAGTTGGGGATTTGTTTATCTCCAATATATGTGATTTGTTTTTATGGTTCGAGAGAAATATTGAACCAACAGTCCTTTATACAGTGCGAGATGTACCAGGACATGATAGAAGAGTTTGCATGCATCGCATTTGAGCTTGGAGGTGTTGTATTAGTATATATATGTGATAGAGTCTTTAATATATATATATATATATATATATATATATATATATATATATATATATTTACTCGGGATAATGAATGCAGAAATATTCAATAATATTTTATGTGGGAAATACGGGCGAATACAATGAGTGATAGTTTAGAAGGCTTATGATTACGAACTAGTTAGGTGTGATAATAGTAACTAGAATGGGTTATAGGTACGTTATGTGTGCACAATATTTGAGAGGTGAGAATATCAAGTGAGAGTCGAAAAGCTACCATGTATATAATATCTGCCTTCAAGCATTTTAGATACTTGCTAAATATTTTCAAACTATTTTCACTCGGGCTTTGACCCGTTTCTTGCAAATCAATTTCTCTTATGCAAACTATTTTAGGTGTCCAGTCACTGGGATGTCAGGCATAGACGATCAGATGATTTGACGTGTTGCAGCTGTTATGGAAGTTGCAGTTCCCCGTTATTAGATGCCTCCACTTTTATCTATTATGATTCCGATTCAAATATATTTCAGTTGGGGCATGTCGCCCATATCTAGTTATTCCTTATCTCAGAGATATTGTACTCCTTTATTTTAGTTGGGTTGGATTCAGTTTTATTATGGATTATTTGTATTTAAGACATTAAACTTGGACGTTTATTCCTGTCTTGTTTAATTCAGTCAGATAACCTCTCATTTATTATTATTTTATTTATGGGAATGGTGAATGTGATTAATGGTTTATATAGTTGCATATTAATTAAAGGATCAAAAGTTTTTTTGACACTAGCTTAATTAACTCTTAGGTGATTAATAAATAGATGTTTTTCGATAATGATGCTAAGAATGAACCAACTGGATATTCTGTTTTAATTTAATAAATGACTGATCACCCGGTATTTAATTGAGCGGGGTGTCATAGGTTGTAACAGAGCCCCATGTTCTAGAGTCTTTAGGATCTGCGCAAGTTATTATGTTTCTAGCGTAGCGTTCTTTGATATAGAGTCCTACTATTAGGATTGTTGCAGTATCTTTTTGTGTTTGAGATTACGTACTTCTGCTATTAATTTTTACATTAACGGTGAACTCATATAAATTAACTTGATTTCAGATGTCACTTAGGAGAGAGGGACAGACTGACATCACTGAAGAATTTAATGTTGGACAAGATTAACCAGTACCTCAGGTACCCCAAGGAATGGTGACGGTCACAAAAGTGGCGAGTATAGTGGCACAAGCAGTTACTACTACAATATTGCATTTTCGAGATCGTCATGTCCAACTTATTGGGGAAAAAGAACAAGGGAAGTTAGTCAATCTGGCGATGGAAATGGTGGACAGGGCCAAAAAAACCAGGGCCAACAAAGCCATGAACAAAGAGGTTTCACAAATAGGTGTTTTAAATTTGGATGAAGTGGCCATAGGCGTCAAAATAGCCCACAATGAGCTGAAGAGCCCTAGTTAAATCAACAAAGTCAGCAGGGCCATCAGGACCAGCAGCGTGTTCGGCGGGGCAAGAAGGGACAATGGAGTGGTGGTTATGGCCAGTAGGGCCGAGGACAATTGGGTCAATAAGGAGGAAACTTTATTGGGAAGTGTTTGATCTGTGGCAGGCGAGGCCATAAGTGTCAAGATTGCCCTGAGAAGGGTAGGGCCTCGCAGGGTGCCCGCTAGGAGTTGCAGAGTACCCATCATGGGAGAGCAGGTACAGTTACCCCCGTAGTGCCAGCTCCACAACAGCAAGAGCCACTACCGTATGCAGTCTTGCCATTAGTGGTGCAGGCACTACCAGCATTTGGAAGTAAGTTAATTTCGTTGATTAATGTATGTTGTTAGGATATTATTTTTCAATGTTCATTATCATTAGTATATGTCGTACACCACTACAACCGTCGAAGAAGTATTCAATTTAATTCTTGCATCAAGAAGAATCCGAATATCAAAGTTCTTCATCAAAGAAGCCTTCGCGAGATTAATTTGGTAAGGTTGTATTTAATTACCTTAACGGTTCACTCAGAGTGTTGGGATAATTTTTCTAAAATATTTTCTAAGTGTTGGAGTGGAGTTTTTCGTCAAAGAAATTTTTCTAAGTGTTGAGGCGGAGTTTTTTCTGACGAAACAAAAATATTTATTCTTTAATATGTCGCTCGAGCAGGATAGGCATCTCATTCGAGAGACATGGTGATGTCGCGCGAAGCTCGTTCGAGTGACACGTGACATCGTTCGAGCGACAACCTGGCTTCGTTCGAGCGATGCGCCGCCTTAAGTTTTTTATAAATAGGGTGGTAAACCACTCCGTTTTAATTAAGAGACCTGATATTTTACACTTCATAACAACGGACTTTGGTTTTCTCCTTTTAGAGTTGTTTAATCCTTGTTTTCAATTCACAAATCATCCCAATCTTTATGTGAATTGTTTTGGAACCCAAGATATGCCTTGTATGGAGGGATGGTAGGACATCCTATAGTAGAATGACCAGCAGCACAAATGGCACACACTTTCTCCTTTCCAGCTTGCACGGGTCCAGCTACTTCTCTTAATCGAACGTTAAGCATGTCTATGAAGTTCTTTTCCAATTGGTCAAATTTACGATCTAACAAAGTGTCCTTGTCCAAGTGATAAATACCACACGCAGCAAATGAGTTGGACATTTGTCAATTTTTATTTTGACTATTGGGGTAAGAAACATCCCATGCTTGCGTATTCTCCACTATATATTTCAGATGAGCCTCAGCATCGCTCGAGTCTAGCTCCCAGAATGGACTTTCACACATTGTCTGAACAAGTTGTTTAGATGCTAAATTAATCCCTTGATGAAAAAATGAAATGAGATGATGTTTTTCGAATCCATGATGTGGGCAAGCACTAACTAACCCCTGAAATCTTTCCCAACACTTGTCGAAAGCCTCATTCTCATTTTTGTCGAAAAGCTCGTATTTGAACTTTGACAGAGTTGGTTTTGTGCCGTGGAAAGAACTTGGATAGGAACTTAGTTTGCATATCTCTCCAGGATAAACAGAATTTGGGGGTAGTGATCATAGACAAGTCTTAGCTTTATCCTTTAAGGAAAAAGGAAAAAGCTTTAACCGAATAACATCTTGTGGGCAATTTTGGTCACCAAACGTCTCACATGCTTCTTCGAACTCTCTAATATGGAGATATGGTTTTTCAGAATCCATCCCATGAAATGTAGGAAGAATTTGAATCATCCCATTACGAAAGTGAAACTGGCCGGCATTATACGGGAGTAAAATGCAACCAGGGGTAACAGTTCACTTCGGAAATAAAAGATCTTTCATGGGAAGATATGGTATCTCTTTTCTCTCTAGCACCAACACCAACACTCCCATGCACATACATATTGCTACCAAACGATTCAGAACTTTCACTCGGTGTTTGACTCAAAGTGTGATTTGTGATTGAATTATTAAGTGAAAGAGGTGGAACCCAAAAGTGTGGGGAGTCGGTGCTATGAGAATTTTCAGAATTAGCTTCTACAATAGGATTTTCGTGGACTTGGGTGAGAAATGGATTTTGCATATAATCGTATAAGAGATGAGATGAAATGTAGGGAATTTTTTTTTTGGGGAATTGAGGTTTAAAATCACTTTCCTAAATATTACCAATTTTCTATCCCCGGCAACGACGCCAAAAACTTGACGCGACTAAGAATGTCTCAAAAGTGCATTCTCTCTAGGCTCAAGTGCAAGCCTATCACGTTAGTAATAATCCAACAAGTTGGGATCGTCTCCACAGGGATTAGAAATTGGCAATTGTAGATACGTAGGAAAAGTTATTTAACCTTCAAATGGTTATCCAAAAGAAAGAAAAAATGATTGATGGGTTGAAATTTCTGATTGGTGATGAACTAAAAATTAACTACGTGCACAAAACACCAAGAATTGTAAAGAAATTAGATATGAATATGAGAGAAAATAGGGTGGAGTACAATTCCTCAAACCTTAATAAATTACTGCATTGAATACTAGAATTGTAAATTGAAATTTTGACAAAATCCAATCTTTATAGATCCTAAGCATTACATATATGAGGGAACTAGCCCGCATCATATGAAATTAAAGGTAAATACAAAGCGGTGAATGAACAATTACACTTGCATAGCGTTCTTAAACATTCCAAGTACCTAGGGCAAGAGAGATTAAAAGATCGACTATGTTCGTATAATTTCCATACATGATTAGGTCAATATTTAATTTACTCTCTATTTTCTACATGGGTAATTTACCTCGGAATGAGTTCATGTACCCCAACCCTTGAAAATTTAGCTAGACATAGTTTTATTAGAAAGAAAATTCATAATAATGCATGGAATTATGGATCTAAGAAACATTGTTAACAAATTGCAAAATAATTGAGAATTGAATAAAATAAAATAGAGAATAAATAAGAGAATGGAAATTTGATACTTGGATTGAAAAATGGATACTTGAAATCAGCAGTAGGGAAAAGAGATGAACTTGAATCCAGAATACTTCTTGTTCCTCAAACTTACAAACTAGGATTTTTCTAAGAATATGAAATTTGTCTACCAAAAACTAAAAAGGCTCTCTAGAATCTGCCTTTTTCTCTACAATTCGACTCCCCTTGGAAGGATGTAGGGCTTGGCCTTTTATAACACCAACTAGCACGAATTGACAGCTAATATCAATGAGTTGTGCAAGATATTCCAAGATTTTCACCTCTTCAGCGTTATAATTAATGCCAGAAATTCAAACAGCCGGACCGGTCCGGATCCCATCGGATCGATTCGTTTTTCAGTAATCGGATCGGTTATTTTTTATTTCTATCGGAGCGGTCTAAATGCTATCGGATCGGTTATGTTGTCATCGGTTCGGCATCAATCCTGGATCACTGGAATGGTGACATTTCGGATTGGTCCGAGATAAACCGGGTCGATCCGATTTTCTTCAATTTTGACTTTTTCTTTCCATCTTTGACTGGTCATAACATTTAATATCCAGCTCCGATTTGATTGTCGTTTCTTACGATGCTCTTGTGAAATAAAGATCTTCAACTTTCCTTTAGGCTTCAAATCCGAACTCCAGGTTTAAATTTATGATTTTTCCCTTTGACTTGTCTTCCTTTGTTCTCTTCCTTTCTTCCAGTTTCTTTCTTTCTTTTCTAGCACTAAATACCTGTAAAATCCATAAGAAATACACAAAACTTGGGGTACTCGTTAGAAATAGTCAATGGCAATGATATGGGATAAAAACGATTCAATTACTTTGTTCGAGATATTAAAATTACTAACTTAAGGGGCTAAATTCAGAAGAATTTATGCTTGGTCAAATCCCCCTAACTTAGATCTTTTCTCATCCTGGGCAATGTAAATGAAGCTACCCAAAAGTTCTATTCTTGAGATTTCTTTTATTTAACTGAAATTCCACTTTCGCAGGTATGCGATTGCATTGAGCGTATGCAACAAGCCTTTAAACCCCTAGGTTACCCTAGTAGGACGAGTTTTGTCTCGTGAAGGTTTGCAGTGAATACACCCACAAAATTCTTTATTGACTCAAATAAATATCAAAATACTTAAAAATTGTACAATTTAAATTTTTCGAAAAATAATCACCATAAATTCATATTCAGATGTCTCAAACCATATTGTGTGTGTGCAAAGCCAGAAATTAAACCTCAAATTTCCACCGATTGAGCATTACGTTACTTTTCGAAAATTTGTTTTGATTCAAATTCTTACGGATGCACTCAAAAACGAATCACTCGGATTGTGGTTGTTTTCTCTCAGTATGCATGATATAAAGAGTAAATAAAATGGACACAAATTCACGCATACAAAATTGAAAAGAAGAAAATATATGGTGAAAAGATCTCATCATCGGAATACAATTATTAGGAAACGGGAAACATCATTTCTTAATCACACCATTTTAATCTCTTTTATTATATTTTCATATCTTAGCTCTCCATGCAGTAATTAATTTCGCCACTCGGACTCGATTAGGACTTTTCGGGTTAAAAAGGGTAAACATGGGAATGGACGGAATGTTCAGAATTGGAAAATGTCCTTATGACATTCATTAGTACTTTTTCGGGCATTTCCTCATTTTTCTCTTTCCTTTTCTATTTTATTTTTTTTATTTTTTTTCTTGCTATTGTTATTTTCTTGCCCCTTTTTTTATTACACACTTTGGACTTACTTGATGAATTTCCAATTTTTCACAATTCTTAGCTATTTGGGTTTTTCAGGTTATCAAACGAAAGGGAAATATTTTATTAGGCTCAAAGTGGGTTGCAAAGTAATAATTTTTTCACAACTTTATTATGGCTAATATTTTTGGGTTAAACAAAAGAGGGCCTACTTCATTGTCCAAATTTCTAATCACATTAACATATGCATCTCGAGATTAATTAAGTTTAGACGTATATTTAGCACGAATTTCGAGACAACATTTAACACATTTCCCATAACCAATCAACACAAAGGATTGAGATCATCAACGACTTATTAAAACACTGAAAAGAACTTTGAGTTAATCATAAAATCGGATTGATTTAAAAACTCATAAAAAATTGAAAGGCTCGAAATCTCACCGGGTTTGATCAATCTCCACACTTATTCGTTAAGTCGTCAATTTTCTTTCAATTTCCATCTTCGGTCAATTTTGGCTTAGTGCATTTTGATTGTTAACAATTTGAGACTTTAAATAGAATAAAGGTGATATTTTTGATAAATTTCAATTCCAATTTTTATTTATTTTTTTCAAAAATATTTTTTGTTTTTTTTAAATTTTTCAATTTTTTTTAATATATATATATGCGAAGTTTTATGAATACGCACTTATCATCCCTCCTAACTTAGTCTTTTGCATTGTCCACAATCGAAAGGACGATAAAGCTAAATAAGACGAAATAAGGAGTGCGATAAATAAAACAAGCAAATAACTACAATAATAACGGTTTAGAACAATACAACTGTGGAAACAAAAGATAAAAACCCGATAACAGAACATAACATAACCAGAGGGGGAATGTGAAAGGGTCCAACGGGGTTGTCTACTGTGCGGGTGGGTGGTGGGAGCTACCGGGGGTAGTGGGGTCATAAGGATCATAAAAATAAGCAGGAAGTGGGGCCTCGAGACCCAACTGAAGGCGATAAAGATCAGCCTGCATACGCAGCATCATACTCGTGTCCCGTTGGTATGAGGACATGAACCCGCCAAAACGTGTCTCAAGAGAAGCAACGCGCTCGGTGAGACCCGTACCGAGTGGAACATAATCAGGATCAGCAGTTTCATCACATTCGTCCTCATCACCTTCTTCCATCTCAACATCTTCTTCATGAATAGCCTATTCCTCAGCAGCAGCCTCATCGCCCGAGGTATCACTGTCACCTCGACGCGCACGGATCAGATGGATTTGCTTGTCACTTCGGGTGCTGGATTCTTGCCTAAGTGGCTTGGGTAGTTAATAAGATCTTGTGGGGGAACAATACCGACATCCTTAAGAAAGGATGTAATGAGACGACCATGAGGAAGAGGGGCCCTACCCTTTTTGTCCAGCGCCGCACAAATGATATCATTGTAAAAAGTGCGGGCCAAATTGATAACAATGGCATGGTCAAACAGATGATACACCATAGTAGCTTGACGCGGGTGCATAGCCGAATCATTTGAAGTTTGCAAAAGGTTGGCACAAATGATGTGAAAAGTGATTCGTGCCTTGTCGGGTAACCGACCAACAGGAAAAGTCTCAGTATTCCAAACCGAACCCGGAGCGATTCGAGACATGTAAACATCTTTGGAAACAGCTGGATCATGACTGGGATATGAAAATTGGGCTGGAGAGATCACACCTTTAGACTCGAGTTTCTGGGCCAGAAGTTCAAGCGAGAACGGAATCGGTGTCAATTCGACAAAGGCTTGAGATTCAAAATCTGCGGTACGGACGAGCTAACTGTAAAACTGACGCACTTCATTCTCCCATACTACCGTGTATGGTTCATTGAAAAATTTGCACTAGCCTCGGGACATGAACAGGCCAGTGACAGAATTAGGAAGCTGATCCCAAAGCACCTGACGCTCAATGTGGATTTTTCGCCTAGGACCGAAAAAATGGCGGCACCAATTTCCCTCACGGTGTGAACGATATTCGCCATTGCCATCGGGCAGGACTTCAGTGGAATTATATTTCTGGGGAGCAGCCATGAAAACTGAAGAGCTGGACAGAAAGAGAGAGAAGAAAATGGTGATGGAGGTGTGAAAGAAAGTGAAGAGGGTAAGTGGATATTTATAGGTTGGATGGGGGAGAAGGGGGAAGAATTGGGGGGAAATAAGAGAGGGGACGAATTTTTAAGGAGAGGAAAGGATTGGGGAATGGGGTGGAGTGTGGATTGAAGAGGTTTTATCCTCGGTAAAGGGCACAGACTACAGCCGACCGGATCGATCCGTATTCTGACCGGACCGGACCGGACCGGTCCGGTTTCTTTTTTATTGTATTTCCTTTTGAGATCAGATCGGTTCCTTTTTTTTAGGGATGGACCAATCCGGTCTGTAAAAATGCCAGCTTCTCCTGCTTTAATTCAGTGGCCACTTTTCTCTTGATTTCTCCATGCCAACACTCCCTTCAAAGCAATTGGACCTCAAAACTCTCAAAACTCTCATCGAAACTCGAGACACTCTCGAGGCATGTGTTTTATTCCCTCCTCCGGTAGTGATACACAACTATGACTTCCTAACTAGCCTAACATCCTATGACTACTATACACAACATTCACCCCATGCATGTCGGGGGTGCGACCACCTCACCTTTTGTGCTCAGTCAATCCCCATAAATGGGGTCCGACAACCAGATCGTGTCGGCTTCCATTACAATTGCTTCCAAATACGGCTTGAGACGTTGTCCATTAACCTTGAATGTGTTTCCCCCTTTTTGATCCTCTAGTTCAACAGCTCCATGGGGGAATACTTCCTTCACAATGAATGGACCTGACCACCGTGACCGCAATTTTCCGGGAAACAAGTGTAACCTCGAGTTGTAGAGAAGTACTTTTTATCCCGAATGAAACTCCTTACGTCGGATGATTCTGTCGTGAGCTCGTTTCATTCGTTCTTTTGAGATTTTAGCACTTTCATATGCATAGTTGCGTATTTATTCTAACTCATTCAACTGAAGTTTACGTGTTTCACCGGCTTTTTCCATGTTACAGTTCACCCTTTTGATAGCCCAATACGCTTTGTGTTCAATTTCAACAGGAAGATGACAAGGTTTGCCATATACAAAGCGAAATGGGGACATCCCAAGGGGATTCTTGTACGCAGTTTGATAAGCCGAGAGCGCATCATTCAATCTGAGAGACCAATCTTTCTTGTTAGGTTCGACTGTCTTTTCCAAGATATTCTTGATTTCCTGATTGGCTAGCTCAGCCTGGCCATTCAATTGAGGGTGATAAGTCGTTCCATCCTTATGGACGACCGCATACTTTTGGATTAGCTTTTCCATTGGCCTATTGCAAAAATGAGTGCCATTATCACTTATGATAGCCTTAAGAACTCCGAATCGAGAAAGTATATGTTCTTGAATGAATTTTATCACCACCTTATTGTCATTCGTCCTTGTAGCTATGGCCTCTACCCATTTTGAGACATAGTCTACTGCGACGAGGATGTATAGAAAGCTAAAAGAAGGTGGAAAAGGCCCCATGAAGTCAATACCCCAGCAATCAAACAACTCTAAGACAAATATGGGGGTTAATGGAATCATGTCACGACGAGTAATAGCTCCCATTCTTTGGCATCTATCACATGATTTGCAAAAAGTGTTCACATCCCGGAAGATTGTGGGCCAAAAGAGACCGCTTTGCAGGATTTTCGCAGCAATTTTATTTTTGGAGAAATGACCTCCACATGCTTCCGTATGACAAAATCGAATTACCCTTTGAATTTCTTCATTAGGTAGACATTTTCGGATCATTTGATTAGCGCAATACTTAAACCAATATGGATCATCATAAAAGAACATGCGTGACCAAGTAATGAACTGTCTTCTCTCTTGCGGAGTCCAATTGGAGGGAACGACTCCAGTGACAAGGTAATTTACTATATTCGCAAATCATGGAAGAGAAGAAGTAGCAAATAGATTTTCATCCGAAAATACTCGTCTATGGGGATGGGATCAATAGGTACGTCAGACGAGAGTCATGACAAATGGTCAGCAATGACGTTTTCTACTCCTTTCTTATCTTGAATCGAGAGATTAAACTCTTGTAGGAGTAGGATCCACCTGATTAGGCGCGGTTTGGCATCTTTCTTGGTCAGAAGATATTTGAGGTTAGAGTGATCAGTGAAGCAAATGATGGGCAACCCAATAATGTAAGAGAGGAATTTATCGAGAGCAAAAACGACGGCTAGTAATTCTTTCTCCGTGGTGGAGTAGTTAAGCTGGGGGCCAGATAATGTCCAACTAGCATAGTAAATAACACGAGGTTTCTTGTCTTTTCTTTGTCCAAGAATAGCCCCAATCGCGTAATCACTTGCATCACTCATAAGCTCAAATGGGAGGGACTAATCGGGAGCTTTCATAATAGGAGCAGAAATTAGCACGCTTTTGATTCTAACGAAAGCTTCTTGGCATGCGTTATTCCATTCAAATGGAGTGTCCTTCATGAGAAGATTACTCAAGGGTCTAGCGATGGAGCTAAAGTCTTTGATAAATCTCCTGTAAAATCCAGCATGGCCTAGAAAGGACCTCACATCTTTAAGCAATTTTGGTGGGGGTAACTCAGCTATTACTTCTATTTTTTTCTCGATCAACCTCAATTCCCCTAGATGAGACTATGTGGCCCAGACCTACCCCCTCAATGACCATAAAATGGCATTTTTCCCAATTGAGGACTAAGTCTTTTTCCACACATCGGAATAAAACTTTTTCAAGATTAGTTAAACATTGTTCGAAAGATGGACCAAAAACGCTGAAATCGTTCATGAACACCTCCAAACCTTTTTCTATCATGTCGCTAAAGAGACTCAACATGCACCTTTGAAAAGTTGATGGCGCATTACATAACCCAAAAGGCATACGTTTGTAGGCAAACGTACCAAACGAACATGTAAAAGTCGTCTTTTCTTGATCAAGTACATCCACTTCAATCTGATTATAGCCAGAATACCCAACTAGGAAATAATAGTAAGGATGTCCCACTACACGTTCAATCACATCGTCGATAAAAGGAAAGGGAAAATGGTCTTTTCTTATTCCGGCATTGAGCTTTCGGTAATCAATGCAAACAGGCCATCTGGTGGTGGTGCGTTGAGGTATTAATTCTACCTTAGTGTTTTCAACCACGGTCATCCCCGACTTCTTTGGAACGACCTGAATTGGGCTCACCCATTTACTATCAAAAATGGGATTGATAATCCCAGCATCTAATAATTTGATGATTTTCGCTCGAACTACATCTTTCATGGTTGGGTTCAGTCGCCTTTGCATCTCTCTCGAGGGCTTCACCTCCTCCTCAAGGTGGATTTTATGGGTACAAATCAAAGGGCTTATACCTTTCAAATCTTCTATAATCCCACCAAACGCATTCCTATGCTTCGTCAACACCTTCAACAACATGCCATCTTGCTCTTTTTTTAAACTGGAAGAAACAACAATAGGAAATGTATCATTTTCTCCCAGGAAAGCATATTTTACATGAGTGGGTAGTTTCTTTAACTCAAGACTAGGAAATCTATTTTCAGAAGGGATCATGAGTGACTCCCTCGGGGGTAATTCCTCAAATCTAGAAATACAGTTAACATCTCTCAACTTCTCAAAACTCACTTCTTCTTGCAACCAAGCTCCCAAATCTTCCACTTCACGCTCAAACTCAGTATAAGAACTCTTATTCTCAACTCCTTGCACTAAACAAACTTCCAGGGCATCTCCACCTATGATCTTCTCGATATGCTCATCCACCACCTCTTCAATAAGATCAACCTCATGAATTTCATCCTCATCACCCATTTGGTTAGCAACATTGAAGATATTGGTCTCGAGGGTCATGTTTCCAAAAGTGAGTTGCATTTGGCCATTACGTGTATTGATCAAAGCATTAGCAGTAGCTCAAAATCGACGGCCCAAAATTATGGGAACATGATTACTCGAATGTGGGGAAGGCTTCGTGTCCCAAATGACAAAATCAACCGGGAAGTAGAATGTGTCCACTTGAACTATCACGTCCTCCACAACCCCACGAGGCACTTTCACTGTTCAATCTGCTAACTATAGAGTGATTCGGTTAGGTTTACGATCACCTAAATCAAGCTGCTGATAGATAGAGTATGGAAGGATGTTCACACTCGCACCTAAGTCAAGCAAAGATTTTTCAACTCTACTCTCTCCAATAACACACGAAATTGTAGGTGCATCAGGATCCTTGAATTTTGCTGGAAGATCATTAAGAAGGACCGAGCTCACATTTTGTGCCAAAAAGACATTATTCTTCACCTTAAGCCATCATTTGATAGTCAAAAGATCTTTGATGACCTTGGCATATGCTGGAATTTGTTGGATAGCATCCAGAAATGGCAAGTTTAACTTCACTTGCTTCAAAATATCTAACACTTCAGTATGCGAGGCTCCTTTTTTGGGTGGTGCAAAGCGTTGAGGAAATGGACCAGTAGTGGGTGGTTTTACTTCAACTTCAGGTTCAACTCCTTCATCCTTATCATCTATGTGCAATGGGGTCTCCTCAGATTCTGAAGCTTCTTTAGCTTTAGATTCCTTGGGAGATGGTGGCGCTAGATCAATTACGCAACCACTACGTAGAGTAGTGACAGCTTGACATTGTTCTGGCAAATCTGATGATGTAGAGATAACCGTAGTTTGTCCTTGAGGAAGATGTCTCTGGCCTTGAGCTTGAAATTTACCCTTCTCCTGAGTATTCAATGCAGATTGCAACCTAGAGATGCTAGTATGAATTTCCGTGAACATTCGATCATACTTCGCATTGCTCTCCTTTTGAGATTAGATAAATTGATTCAGATTATCCTCAAGAGATCGCCTAGGTGGAGTGAAATACGGACCAAGATATGGTACCTGCATAGGGGTTTGCATCAGAGGAGGCATTTGATGAACTTGAGGAGGGGGTGGTGGCAAAGCCACATGTGGATTAGGATCCATCCCACCTTGTGATTGTCCATAGTTGAAACCAAGATGATTCCTCCAAGATTGATTGAATGCATTCCCTTGCGGTACATTAAAATTACCTCGAAATCCTCCTATCGCCTCTACTTGCTCAATGTATATTGCCTTGTATGCAGGGATGGTAGGACATCCTTTAGTAGAATGACCACCAACACAAATGGCACACACTTTCTCCTTTCCTGCTTGTACGGGTCCAACTACTTCTCTTAATCGAACTTCAAGCATGTCTCTGAAGTTCTTTTCCAATTGGTCAAATTTACGATCTAACAAAGTGTCCTTGTCCAAGTGATAAATACCGGACACATCAGACGAGTTGTACACTTGTCAATTTTTATTTTGACTATTGGGGTCAGAAACATCCCATGCTTGCGTAGTCTTCGCTACATATTTTAGATGAGCCTCAGCATCGCTCGAGTCTAGATCCCAGAATGGTCTTTCGCACATTGTCTGAACAAGTTGTGTAGATGCTAAAGTAAGCCCTTGATGAAAAAATGAAATGAGATGATGTTTTTCGAATCCATGATGTGGGCAAGCACTAACTAACTCCTGAAATCTTTCCTAACACTCGTCAAAAGCCTCATTCTCATTTTGTCGAAACACTTGTATTTGAGCTTTGACAGAGTTGGTTTTGTACTGTGGAAAGAACTTGGATAGGAACTTAGTTTGCATATCTCTCCAGGATAAAACAGAATTTGGGGGTAGTGATCATAGCCAAGTCTTAGATTTATCCTTTAAGGAAAGGGGGAAAAGATTTAATCGGATAACATCTTGTGGGCAGTTTTGGTCACCAAACGTCTCACATGATTCTTCGAACTCTCTAATATGAAGATATGGTTTTTCAGAATCCATCCCATGAAATGTAGGAAGAATTTGAATCATCCCATTACGAAAGTGAAACTGACAGACATTATACGGGAGTAAAATGCAACCAGGGGTAACAGTTTGCTCCGGAAATAAAAGATCTTTCATGGGAAGATATGGTATCTCTTTTCTCTCTATCACCAATGCCAACACTACCGTGCACAGACATATTGCTACCAAACGATTCAGAACTTTCACTCGGTGTTTGACTCAAAGTGCAACTTGCGATTGAATTATTAGGTGAAGGAGGTGGAACCCAAAAGTGTGGGGAGTCGGTGCTATGAGAATTTTCCGAATTAGCTTCGGCAATAGAATTTTCGTGGACTTGGGTGAGAAATGGATTTTGCATGTAATCGTACAAGAGATGAGATGAAATGTATGAATTTTTTTTTAGAATTGAGGGTTAAAATCACTTTCCTAAATATTACTAATTTTCGATCCCCGGCAACGACGCCAAAAACTTGGCATGACTAAGAATTTGTCTCAAAAATGCGTTCTCTCTAGGCTCAAGTGCAAGCCTGTCGCGTTAGTAATAATCCGACAAGTCAGGATCGTCTCCACAGGGATCAGAAATTGGCAATTGTAGATACGTAGGAAAAGTTATTTCACCTTCAAATGGTTATCTAAAAGAAAGAAAAAATGATTGATGGGTTGAAATTTCTGATTGGTGATGAACTAAAAATTAACTACGTGCACAAAACACCAAGAATTGTAAAGAAACTAGATATGAATATGAGAGAAAATAGGGTGGAGTACAATCCCTTAAACCTTAGTAAATTATCGTATAGAATACTAGAATTGTAAATTAAAATTTTGACTAAATCCAATCTTTATATATACTAAGCATTACATATATGAGGGAACTAGCCCGTATCATATGAAATCAAAGGTAAATACAAAGCGGTGAATGGACAATTACACTTGCATAGCGTTATTAAACATCCCAAGTACCTAGGGAAAGAGAGATTAAAAGATCGGCTATGTTCGTATAATTTCCATACACGATTAGGTCAATATTTAATTTACTCTCTATTTTCTACATAGGTAATTTACCTCGGAATGAGTTCATGTACCCCAACCCTTGAAAATTTAACTAGACATAGTTTTATTAGAAGGCAAATTCATAACAATGCATGGAATTATGGATCTAAGAAACATTGTTAACAAATTGCAAAACAATTGAGAATTGAATAAAATAAAATGGAGAATAAATAAGATAATGGAAATTTGATACTTGGATTGAAAAATGGATACTTGAAATCAGCAGTAGGGAAAAGAGATGAACTTGAATCCAGAATACTTCTTGTTCCTCAAACTTACAAACTAGGTTTTTTCTAAGAATATGAAATTTGTCTACCAAAAACTAAAAAGGTTCTCTAAAATTTGACTTTTTCTCTACAATTAGACTCCCCTTGGAAGGATGTAGGGTTTGGCCTTTTATAAGACCAACTAGCACGAATTGACAGCTAATATCGATGAGTTGTTTAAGATATTCCAAGATTTTCACCTCTTCAGCATCATAATTAATGCCAGAAATTTAAACAACCGGACCGATCCGTATCCCATCGGATCGGTTCATTTTTCAGTAACCAGACCGGTTCTTTTTTATTTCTACCAGACTGGTCCGGATGCTATCGGATCGGTTCTGTTGTCATCGGTTCAGCATCAATCCGGGGTCTACTGGAATGGTGACATTTCGGATCGGTCCGAGATAAACCGGATCGATCCAATTTTCTTCAATTTTGACTTTTTCTTTCCATCTTTGACTGGTCATCACTTTTGATCTCCAGCTCTGATTTGATTGTCGTTTCTTTCGATGCTCTTGTGAAATAAAGATCTTCAACTTTCCTTTAGGCTTCAAATCCAAACTCCAGGTGTAAATTTACGCTTTTGCCCTTTGACTTGTCTTCCTTTGTTCTCTTCCTTTCTTCCAGTTTCTTTCTTTCTTTTCTTGCACTAAATACCTGTAAAATCCATAAGAAATACACAAAACTCGGGGTACTCATTAGAAATAGTCAATGGCAATGATATGGTATAAAAATGATTCAATTACTTTGTTCGAGATATTAAAATTACTAACTTAAGGGGCTAAATTCAGAAGAATTTATGCTTGGTCAGAAACCCGTAACTTCATAATGCAGAAAAATGATACCTCTAGGGGGTGAATCGATTCGGCTGCCCAGTTTTGGACACCTTTTTCCTTTTTGTTTAGAATCTTTGGAAATTGTTTGGGATTCATTTGTGAAATTTAATTTTAAAAGTAATGGGGATTATATTGAAATACCAGTAGGCCTAGGTTGGGTTTTAGACTTGGTCTTATGAGGTGGAAATAAGGACTAAATTTCATTAAGCTTAATAGAGAGAAATACCTAATCGGGTGAATAATTCGAGTCACGAGAATTCGAGGAAAATGATGACTCAGACGAGTAGTATGTGAGTGAGCTACCTACTGACATTATATATAAAATGACGAGCACACTTCGAGTGGTGAGAGATACTCGGGAACAGACAATGAGAAGTAAAAATGGAAATTAATTAATACATAGAATATTTAGGTGTATGATAGGTTGTGTGTATACTTATACTAATGATAAATAGGTAAATTATGTGAAAGCCTATTGTGTGTATGATATACCTACGATGCTTGCTATAAGGGAGGAGATTTTGCGTCACAGACAGTCTTATTCTGATGTGTCCTTTGAAGGGGTATTAACTTGTACCTCAGAATATAGAACCTTGGAAATGTACTATCTGAGAGTATGATAGTTCAAAAGTGGAATGGGAGCGTAGGTATGCGCATGACCCATTTGGCTGGGGGCAATGTTCGGCTCCAATATATGTGATTTGTATTTATGGTTTAAGAGAGATACCGAACCAATAGTCCTTTATACAGTGCGAGATGTACCATGACTAGATAGCAGAGTATGCATGCACCGCAGCTAAGCTTGGAGGTGTCGTAGTATATATATGTAATAGAGTGAATATATATACACTTTTGATATATTATACTGTGTGAATTTAGTAGATAAGAAAGATAGTGAAATCTAAAATAACCTAACCTATGTGAATACTTAACCTTAGTTGTGAAAACTCTTACTCGGGATAATGAATGCAAAAATATTCAATAATGTTTTACGTGGGAAATATGGGGGGCGAATACAATGAGTGATAGTTTAGAAGGCTCATGATTGCGAAATAGTTAGGTGTGATAACAGTAACTAGAATGGGTTAGACGTACGTTAGACATGCACAATAGTTGAGAGGTGAGAATCTAAAGTGAGAGTCGAAAAGCTAACATGTATATAATATCGGCTTTTAATATTTTAAATACTTGCTAAATGTTTTCAAACTATTTTCACTAGGGATCTGACCCGTTTCTTACAAATCTATTTCTCTTGTGCAAACTATTTTAGGTGTCCAGTCACAGGGATGCCAGGCATAGACGATCAGATGATTTGACGTGCTGCAGTTGTTGTGGAAGTTGCAGTTCCTCGTTATTAGACACCTCCACTTTTTTCTATTCTGATTTTGCTGCAGACGTATTTCAGTCAGGGCATGTCGACCATATCTAGTTATTCCTTATCTCAGAGATATTGAACTCATTTATATCAGTTGGGTTGGATTAAGTTTTATTGTGGATTATTTGTATTATAGACATTAAACTGGGACGTTCATTCCAGTCTTGTTTAATTCAGACAGATAACCTTTCATTTATTATTATTTTATTTATGGGAATGGTGAATGCGATTAATGGTTTATATTGTTGCATACTAATTAAAGGATCAATTTTTTTTAACACTAGCTTAATTAACTATTAGGTGAATAATAAATAAATTTTTTTCGACAGTGATTCTATGAATGAACCAACTGAATATTCTGTTTTAATTTAATAAAAGACTTATCACCCGGTATTTAATTAAGCGGGGTGTCACACTCTTGTGCCATGAACAAGGATCCAGTGGCTAGACGAGCAATCCTTAATTTCGCATCACCCTTCTTTAAGAGATGAGAATATAGATAAATTTATTAGGTTAGTTGTAAATCTTTCTTGTAATGTGATATTTAATAACAACCATTTTCATTATAATTACCTCGTGTGACAACCACAACCTAAATTCGTTGTCTGATTGTGGCATTATTTTTCGTCCTTTATTTTTCCTGCAAGCTTCATATTTTCTGCATAGATTGTGACGAACGTATTAAAAAATTAATCATGTATAAAAATTAAAATAATTTAAACTTACTTTTTCCATTCTTCGACATATTCATGTGTTTCGGATAGATAACGAGCTACTTGTTTATGTTGCAAACTCGTTAATTTCACTTGTTTGCCCATCACATGACCACCCTCATCGATGAACTCATCAATGTTGTAAGGACATTTTTCTCATGTCCAACATGTTACATTTATGTATGTCGTACGCCGCTACATTTTTCACGTCACCTCACAATCTCACATGACGGCCTCAATCCGAATTTCGAGAATCAAGCATTCAACATCTCCATTAATGTGTCCCACATCTGCCTCAACGACTTCACATTCCATAATTTTATGGACTACATGCAAGTGGTACGCAAGAGAAGTCAAAACAGTGAAAGAAGGCATGATATGGAAGTTCAAGGGCATTTTAGTAATTTTATAGCCATAGTCCGTAGGACCGGTAAACTGGAAAGTTGAAGAGCTTGCTGCAACAAAGATACTGGAAGAAAAGGCACCTAAATTCGAGCTACGGTGAACAAGTTATGGCCCGTTGAAAATGGAGATAATTCCAAGAAAAATCCTTGGAATTTTGTTAAGTGTTTAAAGCCCCTTGATCATCGATTTTTCCCGAACCGAGGGCCGAACCGATTCGGGGGGCGAACCGGTTCGCAGGGTACCCGAACCGGTTTGAGGTCCCTATACGCTGGCACTGCTTTTATTTCGTGGAACTCTTCATTTGTTTCCCTATAAATAACAACTTCGGGGGAGTTATTTTTTAAGAGTTGCATAGACGAATTTGAGAGTCCTATCACCTCAAGTCTTCATATTTTTGAGTTCCCAAACTCATGTTTTGATTCACATATCATTGTCATATCTTTGCAAATCCTTTTTGAAACCCAAGAACACAATTTTTTTTTCCATCTTTGTGGGTAGATCTCTGCAACCGAGAGCTGCATGTTATTGCAGAGGGAGTGTCTACGAAGTTTTATGGTTATGTGCCATTGAGGAGTGTTGCGGTTATTCCTATGCTGATTGGACTGAGGTTCATGTGGGTTCACTGCGTGTGGATTCATTGTTGACGACACCGACCGACGCCTGCGGATATTCGTGTGTCACTGTATTTCACTGTAATTTGTGTAAGTTGCGATTTACTTATTATAGTGAAATAAAAGGTTTTTCCTTGCGGGGATTTTTCCTGAAATTTGTGTCTCAGCATATTTACTGTGTCGCATTCTTTATATTTGTTAATGGATTGACACACGCACTTTAGATGCTTGTTTAGAGGCTGAATTAAATAAGGTTTAATTGGAAACTTGCGAATCTATTTAATCAATTATCACACACCGAATCTATTCGGTTTTTCAACTTGGTATCAGAGTAGGTTGCGCTAATTTATCGCGTATTTTCCACAAAATTTGTGTGATATTGATTTTTTTTAAAATCAGTTTTGTGAAAATTCACATATTTTTCCTATGGAGCTCTTATATAATCAGATGCCTATTTTTGACGGGTCTAATTATGCCTACTGGAAAGCTCGTATGAAATCAATTTTAAAATCTATTGATGAGCGTGTTTGGTTGCTTTGTGAAAATGGTTGGAATCCTCCCACGGCCACTGTTAATAACATCTCCTCTTTAAAACTCGTGTGAGCCTGGACCGAAGATGATTATAAAATGTCTAATTTTAATTCCCATGGTCTTAGTGCTAATTATGGAGCTGTCACTCTTGATGAGTTTCGCCGAATTATGACGTGCACCGCGTCTAAAGAGGCTTGGGATGTTTTGAAACTGGCACATGAGGGTACGAACGCGGTTAAAGAATCAAAATTACAAAATCTGGCCACCCAATTTGAGACTATTACCATGTCTGAGTCTGAATGCTTTGATGATTTTTATGCACGTTTGTCGGACATTGTTAGCACATGTTTTAATCTGGGTGAGGTGATTGATAACACGCGTGTCATTAAAAAGATTTTGAGATTTCTCCCAAAACGCTTTATTCCTAAAGTCACTGTTTTGAACTCTTTGGGAAATTTGAAATCACTTAAGTTGGAAGACCTTGTAGGAGATCTTCAAACCTATGAGATTGACATGTTTCCCAAAACCATTAAGGCTAAGGATAATGGCATTGCTTTAAAGACTCATTATACGAAAAAGAAAGAAAAAGTTCGTGAGTCTGATTCTGAGGGAGATTTTTATTTTAATGATATGGCCTTGTTTGCGAAATTTTTTAAAAAGTTTCTCAACATGAAGAAAAATAATTTTTCCAATAAAAATAGATTTTTTGAGAAAAATAAAAAGAAAGGAAAGGCCAAAGAAAACGATGGAGGGAAAAAGATAATGACTCCGATGAGGAGTGTGAGGAAGATTTTAAGAATGTGACTTGTTTTGAATGTGGGGGTAAGGGGCATAAGTCATTTGAGTGTCCTACGTGGCTTAGAAAGAAAGGAAAGAAAGTAGCCATGCCCGCCACACTTAGTGATAGTAGTGAAGGTGAGGGTAATGAGACTAGTGGTGAGAAGTTTGTAGCTTTTTCTAGTCGTGTGAGCACACCCACTTTGTCTCACGTTGATAAAGGTCATGAGAGCACCAGTGATGACTCGAGTGTTTCTAGTGGAGATGAGAGCGAGTTTGAGAGTGGAGATGAAAGTGATCTCTAAAAAGCTTTTAGATATTTGTACACCGAGACCTTGAAAACTAAGATATATAATCGTGATTTAGGTCGTCAGGTTTTAGATTTGGAGAGAGAGAATGAGGTTTTGAGAAAGGAGAAGTGTGATTTGACCAACACGTTATCTAGTCTGACGACACGTGTATCCCAACTCGATAGTGATCTCGAATGTGCCCGGTAGGTCAAAGTCAATTTTGAGAACGCACCTAAGAAGGTTGAAAAGGTGGTTCTTAAGGGTAAAGGTGAGAATTTAGGAATAAGTCATGACAATGCTTATACTTCCCAATTAGAACCTGAGATGGTTCCCACTTTAGTGTTAGATTCACGTAAGTCTCACCCTAGCCCACCGAGGCATCCCATTCCTATTAGGAGAGTGCGTCCTAGAGTTTTTGAGAGAGGTGTTCCTAGGCCTATTTATGTTTGTTCACATTGTAAGAGGAGAGGTCACCTTAAGGAATTTTGTTTTAAGTTGGGTTATGTGTCACGTTTTGCTTTTACACGTGTTTCTGGCACACATGCACCCACTCATGAGACTTTACATGCTCCCGGAGACTACATGAGAGAGTTTGCACATCTAGGTGAGCAAGTTAAGTTTTTAGTCAAAACTTCACAAGAATTAATGGAGGTTTTTCATAAGCTGTCACCACCTTTGGAAAACCCCTCCGCACCTAAAAATTGAGGTTTGACTTGTTTACTAGAATAGGATGATTTTCATGATGACATTGTTTGCCTATTGCTAGTATGTATCATTTTTATATGTTTTATTTTTTTTGGGAAAAATTTTGAAAAATACAAAGAGATTTTATTTTGATAAAATTTTGAGAAAATCCAAAAATGATTTTTGTATTTTGTTGCACCGTTTATGGATGGACACTTAGGATGACCAAGTCACAACATCATTCCATTCTTCATGTGACTATTTGATAGTATTTTGAGACAATAGGTCAATTCATCCTTGTGCTTTATAATGTTTGGAGTCATTAAGATGTAATTAACTGTTACTTCCTACATGTTTGACTCATGTTTCCTTTATTGCACACATGCACGGATTTTTTTTATTGTGCTTGTCTTATCGCATGTTGGTTGGCTGTTTTCACTTCAATCCTGTCCTTAAAACGAACCAAGCGTGATAAAATTCTGATAAGGAAATTGTGCATATAAAAACCATTTTGTGAGTTTGTGTGCTTTATTTGAAAACGGGGAAGGACTGCGAAAGGTTCTTTTTGCCTTTGCGAATACTAAGCCACCGTTAAATTGGACCTAAAAAATGGAGAATTTTTATTATCCGGGGTCCAAAGAGGTTTAAAAGAGCCTGAAAAAATTTATAGGCAATAAAAAGAAATTCATGCCAATTATGGGCCATTTAGGTTTTTGCACAAATTCTCCAAAGTTTGAGAATTTAGTTTAACACCTCTAAAAAGAAAATATATATGAGGGAGTTTGGTTGGAGATTTTATAACGGATTTGCACGTCCTTGAAAATCTTGAAAAAGCGCTAAATATTTTTAGACGTTATTGGTGTGGAAATCGCTTTGACTTTGATTTGTTGATTTGATTAAGGCGATGTCATCTAAATTCAACAATTTTTACACCTAAGGATACCTTTGATGTTCATTCGTTAGGAGTACACGTATGCATCGTGCACATATGATTGATTGAGTTGATTTACCTATCGAATGTGTTCACACCCATTCATTCCATTTTCATGACTTGGTTGTTTGAGTTTAATTCCATGGTGTGATTTTTGTATCATACTTATTTTTGTATGAAAAAAATTTGAAAAATAAAAAATAGTTTGTGAAGATTTTTTTAGTCTCTTTGCAAGAGCGCGTTTTCCATCTGATTGATGCTTTGTTTTGAATACAGTGACACCCCAACTTTGCTTGTTTGATTTATTCTTCTCATTTGTCTATTTGGGGACATCATAAAAACGGGAAGAAAGAATTATCATTTTATGGGGGAGTTTGAATTTTGGGGGCGTTTTGAGATTTGACTTATGCTTTCATCATAAATTGGTATCTATGTTTATCTCATTTCAAACTTGATACGTCACTTGGTATTTGTTTTTTCTCATGTGTGTAGGTACTACATTTATGATCATTGAATTGCACACCCTGATGAGAAAATCTTTGAGATTCTTGAAGATTTGAAGATCAAACGATGAAGACTTATTCATTTGTATCTTTCCAGTTTTGGGAGGGTAGATTTGTATAGGCAATTTTTTTATTTGATAATTAGGATTTTGTATGTATGTACCGTCATAGACATAGGGGGAGATTTGTAAGGACATTTTTCTTATGTCCAACATGTTAGATTTATGTATGTTGTACGCCGCTACATTTGGCACGTCACCTCACGATCTCACATGACGGCCTCAATTCGAATTCTGGGAATCAAGAATTCAATATCTCCATTAATGTGTCCCACATCTTCCTCAATGACTTCACATTCCATAATTTTATGGACTACATGCAAGTGGTACGCAAGAGAAGTCAAAACAGTAAAAGAAGGCATGATATGGAAGTTCAAGGGCAATTTAGTAATTTTACAGCAATAGTCTGGAGGACCGGTCAACTGTAAAGTTGAATAGCTTTCCTCAACAAAGATACTGGAAGAAATGACACCTAAATCTGAGCTACAGTGAACAAGTTATGGCCCGTTGAAAATGGAGATAATTCCAAGAAAAATCCTTGGAATTTTGCTAAGTGTTTAAAGCCCCTTGACCAACGATTTTTCTCGAACCGAGGGCCGAACCGATTTGGGGGCCAACCGGTTTGTAGGGTACCCAAACCGGTTCAAGGTCCTTGTACGCTGGCAGTGTTTTTATTTCGTGGAACTCTTTATTTGTTTCGCTATAAAGAACAACTTCGGGGGAGTTATTTTTTAAGACTTGCATAGACGAATTTGAGAGTCCTATCACCTCAAGTCTTCATATTTTTGAGTTCCCAAACTCATGTTTTGATTCACATATCATTTTTATATCTTTGTGAATCCTTTTTGAAACCCAAGAACATAATTTTGTTTTCGTTCATCTTTGTGGGGAGATCTCTGCAACCGAGAGCTGCGTATTATTGCTGAGGGAGTCTCTATGAAGTTTTATGGTTGCGTGCCATTGAGGAGTGCTGCGGTTCTTCCTTTATTGATTGAACTGAGGTTCATGTGGGTTTGCTGCGTGTGGATTCATTGCTGACGACACCGATCGACGCCTACGGGTATTCGTGTGTCACTGTATTTCATTGTAATTTGTGTAAGTTGAGATTTACTTATTATAGTGAAATAAAAGGTTTTGCCCTGCAGGGATTTTTTCCAAAATCCGTGTCTCAGCATATTTACTGTTTCACATTCTTTATATTTATTTATGGATTGACACACGCACTTTAGATGCTTGTTTAGAGGATGAATTAAATAAGGTTTAATTGGAAACTTGCAAATCTATTTAATCAATTATCACACACCGAATCTATTCGGTTTTTCAAATGTCATCCACGCTGATCGAGTCAGGCATATATTCCTGAGTGTAGATTGATGAATCCACGGTGATATATTCCTCTGTAATTTATCCTTCAATGTACCATGTATGCTTGATATAATCTTTGAAAACTTTTATCAATCTTTCAAACGGATACATCCACCGATATCTTACTTGGCCGCAAAGAAGTGCCTCGTCACATAGGTGTACCAACAAGTGAACACTTATGTCAAAGAAAGATGGGGAAAGTACTTCTCCAACACTTATGTCAAAGAATTAAGACAATTCAAATAAAATTGACCTCCTAGAACATGCATTTCTTGTCTCAGTTTCATTCCTAGTTGGGGTATTCTTATGCTTGACATTCTTAAATTTAGGATTCTTACCTGACATATTAGGACCACAATCAAAAGATTTACTTTCAATTTCTGTACCTGAAAGTTTTCTCGGCAGTAGCCTATGTTCAACCCCGCTCGGTAAAAAATTATAACCTTTCTCAAATCTAAAACTATGAGATGGGGTAAAAACCTCCTATGGTAATGGTATACATTTTTTGAGCTAGCGGAGAGACGAAGAGATTCAGTCTCCTCATTATAAATAGGACACCCAAAATAACCATGTACTACACAACCAGATAATGTCCCATAAGATAGAAAATCATGAATTGCCCACATTAACATAGCCTTCAACATAAACTCTTCTTTTTCTAAAAGAGTCAAATGCTTTCACACCCTCTTCCCACAACTCATTTAATTCTTCTACAAAAGGAGCCAATGAGACATCGATGTCTTCACTTAGTGGCTTTGGCCCAGGTATCAACAAATACATCATCAAAAATTCAGGTCTCATACACTGTGAATGAGGGAGGTTGAGTGGGGCTAGGATCACTGGCCATACACTCTGATTGATTCTTAGATTTCCAAATGGATTAAAACCATCGGTTGATATTTCCAAACGAATGTTACATTGTTTTCGAGAAAAATCAGGATACTCAAAACTTAACCTCTTCCAAGTTGTTGATTTAATAAGATGACGCATGAGATTATCCCCTGCTTCTTCCCTAGCATTCCAAGTCATTGCATCTGCTATCCATGGTACTGTGAAAAACCGCTTTAATCTAGGCCCAACGGGAAAATATTTCAACCCTTTTTGAGGTACTTTTGAGTTTGTGCCAATAGATTATACATATCTAGGTTCATCGCATACCGGACACCGATCGATATTTTTATACTCCTTTCGGTATAGTATGCAGTCATACATACAAGCATGAATTGATTTATACTTCATTCCCAAACCTTTCAAACTATTTTTCATAGTAGGATAGCTATTTGGAAGCGTATTCAACTTGGGTAGCAAGCCCTTCACCCAATTCAAAATTTATGTCACGCTATTGCTAGACAAACCATATTGACTCTTAAAACTATGCAAACCAACAATGGCATGTAAAGTTGTTTGATCTTTCTAACAACCAGAGTATAATGGCTAGTGATTCGTATCGAATATTGCATACTTCCGTCCTATATCTTTATACATTCTAGCACTTTTACGGTCCTAAATTCTTATATTTATGATCATTAATCAGACAACCTCGTACTTGGATATATATACATGCTTTGCAGGGGTTAATTGTGATTTTGTAGGTATTAGAACGCTAAAAGTGAGGATCCATTGCATTTCGAAGAAATTCCATCCTCGGATGCTACTTCAAGGGCATTTTAGTCAATTTACACTTCATCTCCAGCACATGAAATTTCCACAGATGCGTAGTTCACGGAGTTAGCATCGCGTGTCCATAAACGGCATGTCGTTTTGAGTTCGAACGAAGAAGATATGGCCATTTCTGTATTCAACCTTTTCCCCTCATGTTGGATCAAACAAGGCTGAAAAACAGAGTACCGATCGACCGCGCTTCTGATGCCGGTCGACCACAGTTTTGGGTTTTTCCTTGGATCGAAGACAGTGTGCTTTAACTTAAAGGCGCGATCGACCGCTCCCATGCTACCAGTCGACCGCGTATACCAGATATTTGTTGTTTCGATTCTTTTCTTTTTTTTTCTTTTGTAACATGCTATATAAACCAATTTTGGCTTCTATTTTCATATATAATTACTTTTAGATAGTTTAGGTTAGGGTTAGGGTTTGGAGAGCTCATTTCTTCTTCCTCATGTGGTGTGACACCCATTTGGGTTTGTAAGTTGTACTTTTCTTCACCCTCTTCATTAATAGAGTTGTTTTAGCTTAATTCTTGCTTTGTTAATTATATTTACATGATTTCTTTAGTTGCTTTCTAGTGTAGTTTTATTGCATTTATTTACCACGTTTTTATCATGCTTTCTAGTTAATTTAGTCTAGGTTGTGTCGGATTGAACTCATTTCGGGTTGATGTGTTGCTTTGCTTTGGTGATGGAGTTTACGGGTTTATTTCGAGTGTGTTGTCCTAGTTATTATGCCTAAGATATTTGACGGGGTATATCATGTATGCTCCGTGCTTACGACCTTGCGTGCATAATTTTTGGGGTATTTTTTACGCCAAAATCTTAATAGACTTTTATAAAAATTTAGGGCGTGACAACTCTTAATTTAATTAACTATCGAAACGAGACATAATCTTAATAACTCGTTGATCCATGTAACCATTGAGGAATATTCGACGCAACCTATAGTTTTTATTCTCTTTATTAATCTAGTTTAAATACACTCGTCTAGGTTAACCTTTCCCTTTTTTTCATCTTTTTCTTTTTGTTATAATTATCTTTTACATTTTTATTCAAAAGTATTAAACCAATTAATATTCTAGCAACTCGTCTCTGTGGATTTTTCGATACCCGGACTTGGCTGCTATACTCACCTGTTGAGTGTAGTCATAAGTTTAGGTTTTTGTATTGAGGCGATGAACAGAAAACAACGATCGACGTCTAAAAACGTGCCACTTTTCACCCTGCATCAAAATGGCATCGTTGCTGGGGATGAGTTTGTTTAAGAATTTATTTGATTTAGTATTTCGTAGTATTTTCTTTCTATTTTTATTTTTTGCCTAACATTTGTGTAGGACTTCTACATTTGAGTGCCAAGAACCGCTTGAATTTTTTGCGTGCGCATCTACTCTGTGGAATTCGCCACTTCGAGCCATTTTTGGGGTAAGCATGCTTATTCCAATTCTTTTGGTAATCATTGTTATAATTCTCAAAATCCCAGTAATCTTATGACTTTTGATCAATACTTGGAGTCCCAAAAAATTACAAATTCAAAAATTACTTTGGGAGAGTATAACGAAAGTCAAAACTTGGGTTATTGGAATTTTGAGGATAATGATAACGATTTTGGGCCTCTAATTCCTTATAATAGGAATTTTGAAACAAATTGCAATAGCTTTCAAAATTCTTATAATAATTTCCAAACTTCTCATTTCCAAGAATCCGCGCCTCAACCTATGACATTCAGTGAGGGCTTGCGCATGCTTGAAAATGAGAAACTTGAAAACCGTTATCGGGAAGAAAATCATTTGTGGGAGCATGAATTGGATTTATTATTTGAATCCGAAGATGATTTCTCTTTCGAGACTTTTGAAGTCAAGGAATGTTTTGAACCAAATGAGGACTTTGTGCCTACTTTGGAACAAATCATTGTTGACTTTGCCCATTGCATAATAGATATTGAAAGTGAGGATGAAATGGACGTAATATCCATTTGCAATGAAATGATTTCTTATTTGGGCCCCAAAGAAGAACATTTCATTGAAAACGATCTTATTTCCTTCGAAACTCAATCTTCAAGCGATGATGACTCATCTATTGAGTTTGAATTTATTTCCTCCCCATTTTCATTCTATGTTATCACACCTTCACAAGTACCCGATGAATCGGTTCTGAACTTTAATGTGTTAAACCTTTTCACCGATGAGGAGTACTTGCTCGAGTCGCCTTCCATGATCGCATCTTTGCCTTCATGTGCGCCCCCTCCCATTCCAATTTCAAAATACTTGGGAGATGATTCATTTTTTCTTGTCCCTCATGTGTATTTGTCACCCGTTTTATCCAAATCCCCCATCGTCCCCCAGAAACTTTTAATTGGCGATGATTCCTTTCTTACACCTTACACATGCCTTCCGTTGTTCAAATGGAATTCTTATTTTTTGAAAGGCATGCTTTCAAGTGAGGGTACACCGGTTATCCTCCAAAGTCAAATCGTGATTTGGGTGGACCCTAAAAAATTTCAACTTCTAGTGTATAGTTAATTAGAAGTAAAAATTGTAGGTTGTAAATAGTTAGTTTTATTTTTCTTATTTTTCTTTATTCTTACTTATTGTCTAGTGTAATTAGTTAAAAATTGTATTCTTTCTTTTTGTTATTCTTTGGTACTAACATGTTTTGTAGAATCATTGGACTTTTACTTTCACGAGATCGCTCCTTTTTGGGTAGTATTGCTCCTTTCCTCTCTTTAACTTGGTTCTTAATTAACATTGAGGACAATGTCATGTTTTAAGTTAGGGGGTGTGGGATATTTTATCCATTCATTGGTAGTTTCTTTGATTTGATTATATGTTCTTCCCATGCATACTTTTCTTGTAAAAATTAAAAATTTCAAAAATATTTTCATTCTTTTTTCTCCTTTGTTGGGCATTTTGCCTTTGTTTTCGATGATAAATTTCAATAATTGCCCAATCTAATAGACAACTCGACGATGCATGTTCTCGGTTTTAGAAGTTATTAGTCTTTAGTCCTAATCATTGATATTGTGAATAACTTCATGAATTAAAGTTTGATCCCATGAGCACATCCGCTTTTCTTGTTTTATTGATTTGGTTTAAGATTTTTATAACTTGGTAATCTTTTGTTTCATTGTGTATACTTACACCGAGTGAGCTTTGGGATTTTCTTCGTTTGTGAGTGCATACACCATTCTTTCCTCTTTGAAAATGTTACAATCGTTGGTAATCTCACTATTCTTTCATTTGATCGTTCATTAATTGAGTTCATTTATGAAATTTATTACTTGAGCATGATCTTCAAAGTTTGTTTTGACTTGGGAGTTGCGTAAACTTTAGGAAATGATCATAGGCAATCTTTGTTATATCACCCATATTAGCCTTGACCTCACCTTATATGTTTACCCTCGTCAACCCCTTTGAGCCTTAATATAGCCTTTCTTTTCATTAACCAAAAATCCCATAACCAACTCCACATTGGAGTTATAAACCGTACATACACCTTCCATACCTTTGTTTGGAATGTTACTTGGGATTGAATAATGTTGTTGTGTTGCGGTTGCAATTTAGGAATATGAGAGTGTGAAAAGTAAAGAAAAGAAAGTGTAGTGAAAAATAAAAAGAAAAAGCAGAAAACAAAAGAAAAAGTGAGAAAAACAAGAAAAGAAAAGAAAAGAAAGAGAAATTTGTGTATGTTGTGTGCAGTGTTCAATAAGCTTTGATTACTCTCCCCATTTGTATATCTAATGCCTTTTATGGAAGTTGTTTGTTAAATTTTTGATATTACCCGCATTCTTCCCATTATTCTAAGTTTTCATTCCGAACACTTTGAATCCGTACATACATATCCTTCGTTTCATACCCTAGCCAAACCTCATTACAACCATATACAAGTCCTATGTGATCTTTTCTTTTTCTTTTATTTCTTTTGTAACTCACTATATAAACCAATTTTGGTTTCTATTTTCATATATAATTACTTTTAGATAGTTTAGGTTAGGGTTAGGGTTTGGAGAGCTCATTTCTTCTTCCGCATGTGGTGTGACACACATTTGGGTTTGTAAGTTGTACTTTTCTTTACCCTCTCCATTAATATAGTTGTTTTAGCTTAATTCTTGCTTTGTTAATTAGATTTACATGCTTTCTTTAGTTGCTTTCTAGTGTAGTTTTATTGCGTTTATAACCTGAAAAGACCCGAAGGCCCCCAATTTTAAAATTCTTATACTTCAAAAAGTAATTTCTTTGTTAAATAGATGCGAACGCGTATTTACTTCGAAAAGTAATAATTTCCTTTTTAGATGTGGAAGCATAGATGATGGTTCAAATAAAACAATTAACAAAATTTTAATTTCTTCTCAAAATTAAAATTAAACCAAAGTGAAATAAAATTAAAACACACACATATGTTAATTTCACTTAAACCATATTAATTAATCCAAGTCCTAAAAAATTTGCCTAAGTCATATTTTACAATTTTATCAAGTTAGGCCAAACCAATTTTATCAATTAAATTAAATGACTTGAATTAAAATAACATACACATTACCCAATATTAATTTAGCACCAAATTAAACTAGTAGTTATTAAACCAAATTTTATCTTTTTACCTAAGCATGCGTTCTAGGTGATATAGCAAGATAAAATTAAACAATGAATCACTGCACCGCGATGTACGTGGAAAAACCCACAACGGGAAAAAACCTCGGACGACCCTAGCCTCAAATCCACTAAGTACGAAATTTACAAATACAAGCAAGATGACTTACAACACTCGACTCGATCCCTCTCAATCCCCGACGCATCTTCTTGTATCAACCTCTGCCTAGCGAATAACCACGGAGCTCCACCGCGGTCTCGGAATCCATCGATCCGACTTTATATGGTCACCGTCACCTGAACTAGGAGCCTTTCTCCAAGTGGGTAAATCAATGCAAACCACTTCTTCTTTGTGAGATTTAGAAGCAAACCCAAACATCTCTTCAAACGGTAGAGATGAAAAACCGGTGCCAAAACTCCAAGAAATGTATATATATATGGAACTTGGATTAAACAAACAATTGGGTATAAACTAGAGTGTCAAATGAATTTTTCTTTGAAAGAGGAACACTCAAAACCATAAACTTTTCTTGGAAGAATTTTCTCTCAAAAATTCTCTCTTGAAGTTAGAATGGAATGAAAACTTAAGTTAGAAAAGTTTATTTCCGCACTTAAGAAGTTCTGTCAAAGGATAGTGGGAAAAACAAGTGGGAAAGTGGGTCAAAACTGCTTAAAATTGCCAAATACATTTTCCCGCCAAATCTCGTTCGATCGACATTTTCGTTCGAACGAAATCTCGTTCGAACGACGCTTCTAACGAGGTTCCAGTGTGAACTCGTTAGAAATCTCGTTCGAACATCATGTTCGTTCGAACGACACTTCGAACGACATTCCAGTGGCCTAATGGGGAACTTCGTTGGTAAGCTCGTTTGAACGACTTTACTGTTCGAACGACAATCTCATTCTAACGAACTTCCAGAAAGTTTGAAAATTTTGATTTTTAGCCTCCAAACTTTATAAACTTGATTTGAAGTTTTAATTAAATCTTTCTGAAAATAAACAACAGTTTTAATTAAACCTACACCCATTATACCGTTCCAAGCTCCTATATATAGATATGTAATGCATTCATACCTTGGGAGCATGGAACCACTGTTGATGACGTAGAACCGAGGCACTTAAACTCGGCATTTTGATGAAGCTTTATACACTTGGCCGCTACGTCTTCAACAAACTCATCATAGGCTTGAAATAGGTACATTGAACACTATCCTATGACACAAACATTTTTGTCCGGAATCGAGCCAAAAACTACAAAGGACTCAATTGGAAATTTGTGTCCTTACAAATCTCCCCCTTTGGCTATTTCGGGAAAAAAACCAACAAGAATCCTAAAGGGCCGTCAAGCTCTACTAGACTAATACAAAGTCCCACCCAAAATAAAAATACAATGCTTGGCTCAAACAACCCAAAGGATGAAAATCTTTGCCGGTGAAAGTTGTCGCTTAGAAAATAATTCCTGTACACTTAAGCAAACACATTAAACGCATAGGGAATATTTTAAATGCAATTAAATAAAGGCTCTCCCTAAATTAATTATCACCTTTATCAAAACAAATGACCTACTTAGAAAGACGTCTCCCCCTAAGATAAATCTCCTTAAACTAGGAAACGATAACAATAGGAAAAGGATTAGATACCATTTCTCCCCCTATCATTTCCATTTCTCCCCCTATCATTCTCCCCCATTTTGTTCAGGAATAGACAAAGGATAAAACTAATTTAAACATGAAAGCATATGGGCAACAAAAACATAACTAATCCATAAAAATTAATACCAACTATGATGCGACAACAAATGATACTAATGTGACAAATAAAATTCTAAGCATGTGATATCAAATAAACTACGCAACAAACAAGATACAAATTATGAATTGAAGTATAAATGGACTAGCTAAACATGGCAAAGACATAAACAAAATATCATATATATGTATACACAAGAGATACAAGCTAAACATAAGTACGCACATATAGATATAAACCCACAAATGACAAAAAATAAGATAAGCTTTTCACACTCGTAAGGCAAAAATGTGTCATATGGAAACGGAAGTGTTGGGGTGTAAACTAGCAACAAATAAATTTAGACCCAATCACTTAAAACATGTTCACGGAGTTCTCAATTGATTTCAAACTTCATCACATTTGAATATAACCTCATGTGACAATATAGATGAACTCAATGAACAAACATACACAATGCATACAAGCCTAGCATATTGATGATTCTACAAACCAATAGAGTCATGACATTGAAAGTATGACTAGGATAAATGGACATTATGCAAACCGTTGATATACCATCCAATCTCCCTCAATAAGCCTTTATATTAATTTTGAATGAATATATCAATCAAACATAGGCCTTGGCAAATATTTTTCTTTTTAATGCCATATTTTCTTTTAGGCCTTTGGACCACGTATTTCTTTTAGGTCCAAACAAACGATGGCTTACTATTCACAAGGGACAATAAATCCTTTCGGAGCCCTTCCCCGTGCACATTTATATTTATCATTTTTTTATTTCTCACAAATCTCACGTGCAATGGATTTTGACATGCACTAGTCCTCCTAGGTCACAAATATGTAGATGACAAGATTGGTAGGAGAACACCTCACAAAACTCAAATATACATATGAATTTAAATTTCAAAAGAGCTCGTGAATGTGTGAATAAAGGCATATAAAAATAGAATCCATTATATCAACACAAAATCCAACTACTCCATGTAAGCATGGTAAAGAACATAATAATGATTGGCAATATAAACCAAAAGTTCTAGCCACATGAGAGTGTACAATATGAGATTCTAACACAAGTGTATGCCACATAAAGTGCGTCAAACTAAAATACACACCATTTTTTTTTTAGTTTTTCAAATTTTTAACCAAAAATAAAAATATAAACTCAAAAGACAAAAAAAAATCATTTGAATTTTTCATTATGCTTAAATTACCAAGAGATAAAAACCCAAATGATAAACAAACATCTTTTTGTATTTTTCATTTAATGCAAACTAAAATGAAAGAATAAAATACAAAAGATAAACAAGTCATGATTTTTAGTATGAGATATGAAATAAAACAATGACTAGAAAATGACTAAACATGCATACACCTAACAAGGAGATATAATATGAAGCACAAAAAGCTAGAGTATGAAAACAAAACTAACACATTTAATCTTTAAATTTAGCAAGGGAGGTTTCATGTGAAAGTAAATGAGAATCAACAAATCTAATATCTAGCGCGTCTAAAATTGATTTCCGAATCCATATAGTTGTTTATTTAAAATGATGGAATTTGGAAACTAATGAATTGTTAGACATAGACTTCCTAGGACTTCTTTTAAGATCAAAATAAAATGACCTAAGGTGACCTTTCCTACCACAATGCAAGCATGTGAAAACACGAGAAATGTTACCTAAGGTGTGACCTTTTCTAAAGTCTTTGGATAAAGTAGATCCTCTAAAACAAACAATGGTTTTAGCTTTAGTAACGGAAGTATTTGAAATAGATGAGCTAGAACCATTATCACAACTACTCGAGTCTTGTAAGTCATTTTTAATTTTTAAAATATTGGACTCGAGTAAAAAATTAGGCTCCTCAATTTTACGGGACTCCTTCTTTAAGTTTTCTATAACACCTAGAAGGTTATCACGCTCCCCCTCAATGTGAGCAAACTTATCCCTAAGAGTCTTTTCATGACTATCACTCTCTTTCTTGGACATTTCTAAAATATTATAATTGTGATTTATGTCCATGAGCTTCCACGGAAAATATCTTTTTGAGATAGCGAGGTTTGCAAAAATTCAACTTTAGCTTTAAAACAAGAATTTTCTTCTTCAAGAAATTTAATTCTTTCTGCAAATCTCAAATTTAATTCTCTTAATTTTTTATTACACTTATTAAGCTCATTAAATTTCTCTCGAATAGCAAAAACATCATAATCATTATAAATGGACAAATTATCATTAAGGCGTCCCATCGAAAGATAAAAAATGAGAGTAAGTAAAAATTGAACCACCTAAAAATGCAAGGAGCACAAAAATAATAAAAGTCGAAAAATGGATCTTTGATGCGATAAATTAGCGGTCCGGCTCTGATACCAATTTTAAAAGACCCGAAGGCCCCCAATTTTAAAATTCTTATACTTCAAAAATTAATTTTCGTGTTAAATAGATGCAGAAGCGTATTTACTTCACAAAGTAATAATTTCCTTTTTAGATGCGGAAGCGTAGATGATGGTTCAAATAAAACAATTAACAAAATTTTAATTTCTTCTCAAAATTAAAATTAAACCAAAGTCAAATAAAATTAAAACACACACTTATGTTAATTTCACTTAAACCATATTAATTCATCCAAGTCCTAGAAAATATGTATAAGTCATATTTTGCAATTTTATCAAGTTAGGCCAAACCAATTTTATCAATTAAATTAAATGACTTGAATCAAAATAACATACACATTACCCAATATTATTTAGCAACAAATTAAACAAGTAGTGATTAAACCAAATTTTATCTTTATACCTAAGCATGCGTTCTAGGTGATATAGAAAGATAAAATTAAATAATGAATCACTACGCCGCGATGTACGAGGAAAAACCCACAACGGAAAAAAACCTCGGATGACCCTAGCCTCAAATCCATTAAGTACGAAATTTACCAATACAAACAAGATGACTTACAACACTCGACTCGATCCCTCTCAAGCCCTGACGCGTCTTCTTGTATCAACCTTTGCCTAGAAAATAACCACGGAGCTCCACCGCGGTCTCAAAATCCACCGATCGGACTTTATATGGTCATCGTAACCCGAACTAGGAGACTTTCTCCAAGTGGATAAATCAACGCAAACCTCTTCTTCTTTGTGAGATTTATAAGCAAACCCAAACGTCTCTTCAAACAGTAGAGATGAAAAATTGGTGCCAAAACTCCAAGCAATGTATATATATATGGAACTTGGATTAAATAAACAATTGGGTGTAAACTAGAGTGTCAAATGAATTTTTCTTTGAAAGACGAACACTCAAAACCACGAACTTTTCTTGGAAGAATTTTCTCTCAAAAATTCTCTCTAGAAGTTAGAATGGAATGAAAAGTTAAGTTAGAAAAGTTTATTTCCGCACTTAAGACGTTATGTCAAAAGATAGTGGGAAAAATAAGTGGGAAAGTGGGTTAAAACTGCTAAATACATGTTCCCGCCAAATCTCGTTTGAACGACATTTTCATTCAAACGAAACCTCGTTCGAACTAGACTTCTAACGAGGTTCCAGTGTGAACTCGTTAGAAATCTCATTCGAACATCATGTTCGTTCGAACGACACTTCGAACGACATTCCAGTGGCCTAATGGGGAACTTCATTGGTAAACTCGTTTGAACAACTTTACTGTTCGAACGACAATCTCATTCGAACGAACTTTCAGAAAGTTTGAAAAATTCGATTTTTAGCCTCCAAACTTTATAAACTTGATTTAAAGTTTTAATTAAATCTTTCTGAAAATAAACAACAGTTTTAATTAAACCTACACCCATTATACCGTTCCAATCTCCTATATATATATGTAATGCATTCATACCTTGGGAGCATGGAACCACTGTTGATGACGTAGAAACGAGGCACTTAAACTCGGTATTTTGATGAAGCTTTATACACTTGGTCGCTACATCTTCAACAAACTCATCATAGGCTTGAAATAGGTACATTGAACACTATCCTATGACACAAACATTTTGGTCCGGAATCGAGCCAAAAACTACAAAGGACTCAATTGGAAATTTGTGTCCTTACATTTACCGTGTTTATTTACTGTGTTTTTATCATGCTTTCTAGCTAATTTAGTCTAGGTTGTGTCGAATTGAACTCATTTCGGGTTGACGTGTTGCTTTGCTTTGGTGATGGAGTTTACGGTTTTATTTCAAGTGTGTTGTCCTAGTTATTACGCCTAAGAGATTTTACGGGGTATATCATGTATGCTTCATGCTTACGACCTTGCGTGCGTAATTTTTGGGGTATTTGTTGACACCAAAATCTTATTAGACTTTTATGCAAATTTAGGGCGTGACAACTCTTAATTTAATTAACTGTCGAAACGAGATGCAATCTTAATAACTCGTCGACCCGTGTAACCATTTTATACTAATTAACTCGGGTGAGGGATATTCGACACAACCTATAGTTTTTATTCTCTTTATTAATCTAGTTTACATACACTCATCTAGGTTAACCTTTCCCTTTGTTTCATCTTTTCCTTTTTGTTATAATTATCTTTTACATTTTTATTTAGAAGTATTAAACCAATTAATATTCTAGCAACTCGTCTCTGTGAATTTTTCGATACCCGGACTTGGCCGCTTTACTCACCTGTTGAGTGAAGTCATAAGTTTAGGTTCTTGTATTGAGGCGATGAACAGACAACAATGATCAGCGTCTTCACACGCGCCACTTTTCACCCCACATCAGCTAGCTTGCCTTAAATTTTAAACTTTGGTAGTCATCGACAAGGTTTATCCCGATATCTTCATGAGCAGCTAAACCTTTTACATCATCAGTGATATCATTCTCTTCCGCTTCATGAACTCCATACGCATCATCAACTAAATCCTCTAGCATATTATGATCTAAATTGCCATCCTCCTCTCGTACATCTATCCTACTTGTTGAAGGTTATTGGTAAGGTTGCTCGGAGACAAAATGAACTTTCGATTCCCCGTGAAAAGCCCAAATTTGATAACTATCTTGCATACCCCATCTTAACAAATGAAGTTTAATTATTTTCCCCTCAAACACCTTACCATTCTTACTCCTAGCACACAGACACGGAAACTCTTCATCATTATGACATCTCTTTGCGTATCTCACAAATTCATTTGCGCCTCTACGAGACACATCCCCTAATATATTTGTCTCACCCATCCACTCTTCATATTTAGGATATCCCATCACAGCTACTACAAGCAATCACCTATCATGGGTAAGAAGTGTATATTCGTGGATTAGTATAAACAAAAGTGTGAACATTTAGTTCCCATTAGTATAAACAGTCCCCGATTAAATGCGTTCGCACCCTCTGAAGCAAGTGTTATAATAGAAGTTTACTTAATGTAAATATATTCGTGCATTCAAATTAAAATTTTCAAATTCCTATTTCCTCCATCCCCTCTAAAGGGTGATTGGTCCTATCCCATTCAAGATCGCATATTTCTATAATATATTTAACAGTTCATGCACATTGTTCCAATTTGAGAAAAATTCGACAGCAAATCCCTATCGTTCTCCAAGTACACAATATAGATTCGTAAGTGTGAGTGTTATTTAAATACCCAGAGAACATTAAGATACGACTGTAGAACTTCCCCAAAAAGTAACAAGTTTAAGCCCCTAAGAATATTATTATACAGAAACTATGCAGTCCCAAATTGTCCAAACGGGACAATTCAAGAGATCTCATTACATGAGTAATGACTCTCGAACGGGTCTCAGGGATATTGAAGGTGTATGCATAAGAAGTACAAGGCTAGTATCTATGTGCACTATATGTAATTTAAAGTATGCTTCATTAAATTATGTCTTATTAAAATTCGAGAGATTTCATTTAATTATGTAATTTAAAGTATGTTTTATTTAATTTAAAGTACGCATAAGAACTAAAACTCATACCAATTTATACTAATTAATACCAATATCAATATGATGTTATTATCTGTCTGATGTTATTATTGGCACAATTCTAACAACAATATGATGTTACACAGACAGGAGGTTTTCCCTTAGGTCGCGTTTAAGTGAAAGGCTACATAACGAAAACGAGATAAAGTGTATATGTCTAACACATTATGCAAGCTCAATTAAACTACCCTATACACATCTATACTAAATATCATCATGAGTTTCGACATCTCATTCTAAACCAATCACAGCCAATTCTCAAACTACAGTCGAAAAAAATCCATAGCATGAGACACCGCGACTAATTAAATACTGGGTAGCAACTCCTTCATTAAATTAATATAGAATATCAAGTTGGTTCAGTATTATCATCACTGTAGAAAAAATTTAATAAATTACTAGCCACCTAATATTTAAAATAGTGAGATGTCAAATTTTATTAATTAAATTAACAATCAACTAAGTAATTGAATAACCATTCATCAATCACATAAACAATCTCATAAGAATAACTAATGCAATAAAATAAACTGAGTCTGGAGTAAACACTCCAATAATAATCCCAGAATGAAAATAAAATCCCAATACAAAAGCCAGAATAGATAAACCAACATCTAAAATAAATGAAAGTTTGAACTACTATCTCTGAACAAGAATGGGCAACATGCCCTAACTGATATGAATGACTCCGAAGGAAGCAAAGATAAATGTAGAGGCGTCTAATACCGAGATCTTGTAGCTTCCATATCAGCAACATCACGTCAACGGAATGGAACTCCTATGCTTGGGGTCTCCGTGGCTGGGCACCTAAAGGTTTTTAAGAAAACAAAATGGATTCTAAAGAAAACGGGTCAGAGCCCGATTTGAAAACAGTTTGAAAGCAGCAAGTGTTTAAATGAAATTTAAACAATATATATATTAAGCATGTTAGTCACGTGCTCTCACTTTAGATTCTCACCCCTCAACTAGTGTGCACGCCTAACTCATATTAACTTCCCATCCTAACTCATACTACCCACCTATCTCATCGGTATTAAATCTGTCTATAGAGTTTACTTTACTAAACCACCCGAATTACCCAAATTTCATGGATTTCCATTACCAATATTTATTAATCACTTTCAAGTAATTAGTACTCATTTGAATTTTCACAAGTTCACATTATTCTATAAGTCTCATCTACCAAGTAACAGAGTAGAGCAATCTAGAGTATATATTTATGTCATTCTCAATACATATATACAAATATGGCACCCCTAGGCTGAACTGCGGTGCATGCATACTCTGCTATCCAATCTTGGTACATCATGTACGTAAGTATTACGAGTTCCGAATCACCCAGGAATCATATCAATACAAATCACACATATTGGAGGCGAACATAGTTCACATACCCATACGTTATGCACATACTTACGCTCCCATGGTTAGCTGACTTATCAACTCACAAATAAGTCTTCACAGTCCTATGTTCTTGAGGAACCAAATCTAAATCCCCTCAAAGGCACACAAGGATAAGATTGTCCTCTTCTTAAAAAAAATCAACCTCCCATGATAGGAGGTATGGTAGGTATGTCATACACATAATAATCCATTTACTAGGTAATCAAACAACCTAAGTAATTTCATTTCAATATAGGTGTACTTCTGACCTATATTACAAATATCATACATATTATAGTTTCATCCCGATTATTCTTCGTAATATATTTAGCATGAAAAATCTTGTCGTATAAATCCGAATACTTAACTATGAAAGCCCACTTAATAAAATATCGAGTGATTAATCCTTTATCAGATTAAAACAGGAATCTCATATGGTTCATTCTCAGCATCACTGTCGAAAACCAATTTAATTGCAAATAACTTATTAGGTTGGCGTCAAAATTTTATTTAACTAATCTTTTTAATCAAACCAACCAAGTAAAACAATCACAACAGTTTATATATAACAACTGAAATAAAATAAAATAACCGAACTCTCGGTACAATATAATACGACCAAATTGAAATGTCGCAAACTAAAATGCAGTAAAAGAATAAATGAATACAGAGTGTTTCTACAATACCTCCAATATAGATCTCAAGGATAGAAGCGTCTACAATAAATCTACTTGCATCAACAGCTCCTACAGCAAACGTCTGACTCAAAAGGATCCTCATCTAGCCGTCCTTGTGTCTGGAGACCAAATATATATACATATATATAGCAAGAGAGGGAGAAAATATAGAAATGGGTCAGAGCCCGAGTTTTGAAAATATTTAAAAAGTGCACAAATGGCAATTTTAAAAATATAAAATATCTCATATCTAAACTGGTATCGCACTCTCATGAGATACACCACACCCTTCTTCTAATAGTGCACACTTATCGCATACATTTTAAACGTACTAGTTAAGTTACCCTGCCTAACCAATCTCTTTTACCCATTCTCTAAATCCTCATAGCTATCACTTATTCAACATGATATAATCTAAGTTACACCATAAGCCATCATCTAAGCTTTAGTTAATATAGTCCTCGATTATATATATATATATATATATATATATATATATATATATATATATATATATACTGTTCAGTTTCCAAAACTCTCACTAGTTTAAAATATCATTTCCACTTTAATACAAAATCCCGTATATATATAGTTCTCACTTTAATATACAAATCACAATATAAATCCGGATATAATCTCCCGGATTGAGAATGAAACCTAATTCATCATACACTTTACACCAATCAAAGGTATATGATATCTTATCTTCATATACAAGCAATATATTGTACGCAACAAGTATAATAACCATCCCACCGAGCCATAACTCGAGGATGCAGTCTCGAAGTGCTATCATCATCTAGCCATGCTCACTTAACCCAGGTACCAAAGTTTGGCTCACTCAAAGATCATGGTAAAATACTAAATGATGGAGGCGGTCATAATCCCTCCTGAAAGTGGAATCATCATTGCACCCATATGCGGGACGATATGACCTGGGGACAATACTCTCCCTGCTCCTCAAGCCAGGGGATTCACCCACATCGCGCAACCTCCATATATATATATATACTAGGGTATGCCCGTGCCTGAAGGCACGCTGATAATCGTAAAACGATAAAAAATTTCGGAGTATGTAATCGCAAAACAACGAAAATTTCCCAAGTACGTAACTACAAAACAAAAAAAATCATTCCCCAACAAAACAAATTATAATTTTAAAAAAAGGTCATAATTAAAGTCGTGTGTGGGCCTGGAGGCACGAAGACAATTCTCCCGAATATGAATCGTGTGGTTAAGTCATAATAATTTTGTATTATAGTATAATATTCTAAAATATCAATCATGGCCAATTCTTTTAAGGACGAATATTTTTTTCAAAATTGTTTAATTAAAGCTATTTGTAAAGATCTTGAGTCTACTTTTGAGAAAATTTTGCTTGCATGCTTAAAAAAAATTGTCCTTGTCAACTTTTACATTGAGCATTGGGCCATAACAATTTTTTACACTAATTTTCAAAAATGTATGTCGTTTATAAGACCATACATCATATTTAATTCGTAACATATAAACAATTTTTTAAATAACATATGGTGAGAACATATTAGTTTTAAAAAAATGGGAAAAATTTTCTTTGTTTATGGGACAACCCCCCTTTTAAGAATAAAAATACCAAGTAAACTATTACTAATTCTAAATCTGGGTCAATGACCAAATCCAGCCCCTCCAACCACAACAATTTACTCATATATGTTATGCCACATGAACTCTTTAACAAAAATATAATTTTTTGCTACGCGGTCCCACTATAAATGAGGTAAAAATTAAAGAAAGCAAAATAAAAAACGTGTACACAATAGAGAGATAAATCCCATGTCTGAGGTATGTAGTCTATGGTTCTATATAGGTACACAATGATCGCTTGAAGATCGGCACGAAATTGAAAATTTTGAAAACTCCATAGATTCACTTGAGCGGTCTTGGCCTCGTATAATTGAGCCCAAAGTTTCTCAACAAATAGAGAATACCATCAGGGTTTAGTGCAAATATGGAGTCTGAATTTCGGTGATGGAGAATTAAGCGCTAATATCTGCATACAAAAATCCAAATAGAGATGCAGAGAAATGGACGAAATGTAAAAAAATATACAATATACCTGATTTTGACTCTGTTGTGAATCCAATAGTATTTTTTTTTTAATTCTGAACGTCAGTGTCACGCAGAAGATACTGATGGTTAGTGTTTTTGTCCTACACCCCATTTTCATAGGGAAACAAACAAATTTCTTTGCCTAGAGTTAATAACACAGAATAAAAAAACATAACAGTAAATGTTCTCTGGCACAAACATTAGCAGAAAGTTACAACTGACAAAACAAATGACTTTTCTGGTGACTCCTTCAAAATAAGCCTCGAAAGCGAAATAAGTTGTGTGAATCGAAGAGTGGGATCTACAAAATAATCAAATATAAGCACAATATTATGGTTTTGAAACACTCATTCCATTTTAACAAAAAAACAAAACAATCAAATAGATTGGAGTGTTCGTCTCCGAAGAGAAATTAGTTTTAAGTTTATGTGGTAGTTTTTTCGCGGAGACAAAGATTACATGAGGCGGTGGCAGCGACAAAGCGATGAGCCTGCTTTACCGAAGAATTTCCTGGCCATCATCCTATAAATATATAAAATTGTAAACAAAACATATTAAAATCAATATTATACTATATTATACTGATTATATATCAATTCATTTCATTGCTTTGACTCTTTAAAATCAATTGAAGTCCAGGAACTAACTGCTTTTTAGGAATAAAACTATCTCTGGATCTAAAATGCATTTTCAAATTAATTGGGATATAGAACTCTACTTACCAAACTACCAAAACAATAACCCAAATTCACTGGAAACCAGGGAACCATCAACCTTAACTACTTATACTACAATGTGGACGGTTCATACAATGACTGTACTGATACTTACATGTAGGTTATTGGTTGGAGTAAACAGTTCTGGTGCTCCCAATGGATATGGTGCCTATGTCTTCTAAATTTGTAGAGGAAACCGAAAGAAGTGCAGTTGCTACTGATATTAAGCTTTAGAGATATTTGTACATTGACAACTGACAACTGAACGATTGAAGTGTAATAAACAGCAGGGACCGAATATGTTTAATATGTGGTATTCGGTGTTGGTCATCCTGTGCATTCCAATAGGATATGTTGACAGAATTAAGACATGCCATTTGTATCATACCTGATATATATATCTAATTCAATATTTGTAAGTAAAGAACCATTACAAATGAAGTAACAGAAGTAAATTAAAAAACATTCCAAAAAAAAAGTAATGAGGGTAATATACATACAATTGTTTAAGTTCTTTCTCACAAAATTTGCATCTACATATAAAACTGAATTGTTATTATATTTCCCTAGATTAACTCAGGTCACCCTTAAAAAATACATACATTAACATGAAAAAATTGGGTAAAATAGTAACTGTTAAGAAAAAAAACACTTGTACACATAATGCAATAATGAGGTAACAAAAAAACTCACATGAATGTGATTTCAATAGGGTGACCCATTTATTTTGGACCATTTTGATTTATGTTCTAAAGTTAGGAATAGAATAACCTTCTCACCCCCAACATTTTCATACTAAATACATAACGCACACATGATCAAATATGTATTGTTATAAAAGTTCATTATTGATTATTGTCCACTATCCTCTAGAATCAAATGTTTATGGCTAACCTCTAGAATAAAAACAAAGAAAATGCAAGCGGGCTCATGTTTGCGCTTGTTGGGGAAGGCTTTCTTGATATGGGTAGCGGTGTAGAATTTGGGGGCTTTGTCGATGGGCTTCTTGGTGGCATATGTTTGCACTTGTCAGGGGAAAAAGCTGTTGTTCTTGGCCTTGATGGCCCAGAAACCCCTCTTATAGTACATCATCGATCGAGAGTACTTGCCCACGCCTCGGATCAGATCCGAGTTTCTGCTAATCGAAAATCAATACTATTTGTCACCTCTCTGACTCATTTCTAGGCTTCCAGGTAAAATGTGAAGAGTTGTTAAATGTTTAAAACCAATTACAGATAAAAAAGGGGAGATTGATATCAGTAGGAGAAAATACCAGTTACGTGTAGGAGAAAATCACACCTTCAAAGAAGATGAAATACCCCAACCACATCAAACACCCTCAAATCATCCCAAAAAAACACGCTTGCAAGAAAAGTGAAAACTCAAACTGAATCCTCTTTTTCCAGCGAGACTCAGGTCTTGATAGTGACTACCGACCAGCGATTACTGTCCAGCGATGATCGACGACGAATGGTGATGTTATTGACGTGTGGGACTGGATGTACTTCTCGCGAATTGCCGATGTGTGGGACTGGATGTTTAATGGTCGCCGACCTCCGACAATGTTAACCTAAGGCCAACCAGCCATGAAAAAATCGGGTGCTTAATATTGTTTGTTGATTTCATATCAAACTATGATCACACAGAGCTGTAATGTCGTTGGTGGAGAGCTGAGATATGAGCGTGTTGCTCAGGTGGGTTTGATTCCACTCGTTGTGAATCCATCGAGGATTGAGTAAATAATCATTTACATATGCTTGTATTTTGATACTTTTTTTCACACCTCGGATTTTTATACGAATCCAAAATTTGTTGTGGTTTCCTCTGATCCGCCTGTGATTGAACAAATAAAATCAGATTGTCTGATTGCGTTAAAAAAAACATAACAATAGAATATATAAATTCACACTGGCTCATTTAATACACATAACATAAACAAAAAAAGTATTTATAGTAAAGACACAATAATAGTGACATGTTTCATATAAGCATAAAAAAAATATAAGTGAAATTATTCACATAAGTAGTAATAGTGAGACGCCACTCGTATGTTAAAATGAGACACCATATGTGCCAAGTTTACGATGTCCATGTTCATGAGAGTCGCGTAATTACCACACCTAAAAAATTAAGCATTCAAATAAGAACTAAAGTATCAAAAATTTGAATCACCGAATGAACAATTAAAAGAAGAATTATACATCAAATATTACATGTACTGAAATAGTGATCAAAATGGATGTACTGAAGCAGATTCCTCCGGTGTTTCGGTACGATATGAATAAAATAATGAAACAAATTAACCCTTGTGGAAACAATTTTAAAATAAAACAAAAAATTAATTGTATTTTAAATAAGAAGCGACTGGCTTCGGGTTGGCCTAAACTCCTCATTTTTGTGGATCGGCGCCACTAGATGGGGAGAAAAGATAGGTGATAGAGACACTTCTATTCATTTCTGTGGCCAACCCATCCAGTGGATTTTTAAATCCCTGGATGCATCTTCTTGTATTTTAAATGTATATGCTTGAATAGAAAGCTGTGGACATACTTATTTGCACAGTGAACTGCTTGAATACCCATATGCCTCCTTAAATCCCTAAAAATACCATCGACTCCGACCTAATATGACAACACACACAAACCCGAGTCTAAAACCCATCTTCCCCACACCATACCTCCCACCTAAGCTACACGACAAACCAAAATACCCAGCCAAATTGGCCCACCTGCTGTGCACTAAACCCACTCGGACTAAACTACAAACCCAGTAAATAAAAAACACATCATCCCTTTCTCCTCGATCTCACATTTATTCTCCCATTCTCCCATTTTCTCATGAAAAATACCCCCCACCAACATCCAATATCGAAAGTCTCCCTAAACATCATCCAACTCCCGCAAGTTGCTAGAACCCGAATTATTGCTTCTCGTAGAACTGATATTTTGAATACACAACTGAGAGGGAGAGAGAACATAATACCTTACATAATGCTTCCAACGAATTTTGTTTAGTGTATATCTAGATTTACCAACAAAAATCTGCAAAACAAAACACAAAGACCAAAATAAATACAATGTTACCCTCTTAGTGAACCTTCAAATTCAGAAGCAATAAGCGTATTTTGCATCCATATTACATTGAAGCATGTGCCTAGGCAGCAATTGTTTATCTGAAAAATCCCACATCATTAGAAGGTTATGTTTTATAGTAGTCTTCCCCCAACATCAATGTATACTATAATAATGAAAAAATAATGAATTTTACGCAAATAATTTTGTTCAATAAAAAAAATGTAGGAATAGGAAGATATGGTTCTAATATGATCACCTTGAGCTCAGCACCCTGGTCTAAGCATGAGTGTTGACTAACTATGGAGTGCTCAACCCTACATTCTCGTAAGAAGCACCCACAGGATGAAGCCCCCGCTGTTGTATAAAAATGTAAAGTTTACTCGGATGAATCCCTGCTGGTTTCTCGAAGGTGGTCTTGAATAAGCGCTCATGTTGCAGCCCTCCCTTTGTACCCAAAAAAAACAAAGAAATGGTTTAATAAATGTTGCATCCACTCATTTGTTCATCAGTATAATTTGAACGGCTGCAATTTCTATTTTGACTTGCAAACTTTTCCCATTCATGACTTTAGTAACGAAGATTGGATCCCACAAACCTTACCTCCACAGAATGGTTCATCAAGCAATTACTCTACATCCACGGAATTCATATTATTGCTTGTGTCAGCAATATATTCATGTTTGGCTCGAACTGATTTCCACTGACGACAGTTATATGCACAATTAAATGATTGTGGCTTCAAACCTGCATCACCAAAGAAGGGTCAGTAACATACACAGACACAAATATATCAACTTTATTTGCATACTTATTCACATATAATAAACAGAGGATTTGAAAATATCAGTAGTCAAATATCAAACATACTAATAATCAAGATTTTTAACATCCGCATTACATAAATCAAGAACACGTTTGGAAAGAAAATAATTGCTAAAATCTAATAGTTCACAGTTACCAACAATTGATAAACATTAAGTAAACTGGACATTCAAAAGAAATAATAGGAGAGTGATCAGAAACCTTGAAATTAAGGGGAAAAAATGTATCTCAGACCAACATATTCATTATCTTATTGTCGGTGTTTTTTTTCTGTTAGGTTTGCCTAAAATCACATATAGCATTAAAACAACTTCCATACTTATCTGAGAAACATTAAGATAATGTATATTAATTTCCAAAACTGATCGAAAATATTTCTCAAACCAACATCAGTAGGTAGTTTTTGGGCATGGTTTTCCAATCAGAAGTTCATGTTTTCAATCAGAATTTTAGGTATATTTCGATCAGAAGTTCGTGTTTCCATACCTAATGCCCCCCACCCCACCCCATTGGACATCCAATCCCTATAAAAAATAGAGTTTCAAAATAGTACTACTTGACAACAGATCTAAATAAACATATATACCAACATACAACTATTAGTAATCAAATATCAAAAATACTAATAATCAATTTATAAATCTAGAAGTAGAGAAAAAGTATGTACCTGGTATAAATATAAAAACACACATAAATGGGTCTTGATCTGAAAAAGAACCATAAACATAACCATAAACATAAATATACACATGAACATAAATAGATCTTAAACAAAATAAAAAAAAATATGTACAGAAAGCCTCAATTAGAAAACCCTAAATTTATCAACAGGTAATAACCTAAATCAAAATCGAATGTGTGTGCACGTGTGTCTAAGAGAGAGATTCATGAAAAACCTGAATATTTTTTAGATCTAAGCGCGAGCGTGTGTGTGTGTGTGTGTGTGCCCGCATGTGTGCGTGTGCATATGAACGTGTGTGTGAAAGAGAGAGATATCACCCGTAGTGGGGGAGGGCGACAACATTGCGGTGAGGGAGGCAGCTTGAGAGGGAGGAATTGTTAGAGAGGAAGAGGGTTTGTGAATCGGTAGAGATGAGAGAGAGTTTTATGAATTGGGCATCTTCGATTTAATTAAAGTTTACTAATTTACCCTTCTATTTGAATTTTGGTGAAGAGTGGGAATTAATTTGAGTGTGAAAAAAGAGGGCGAACTCAAATGGTTGAGGGTAAAATAGGAAGTGTAAATAAAATTTATCTTGTGATGTCATAGTTGAAGCTTATGACATACATACATTTCTTACTTTATTATATAGATATATATATATTATTTGGCTGCCCATCCCGATGCCCGTGGAACCAACCTCTAAAATACAAATATATCAATCACACACAGACATATTTATATTCATATCATATCATATATACTATAACAACTCCCGTTTATAATATATCAATTCCTCAATATATCTTGGCTATATTAGCTAAACTCTTATAGTGATAGCCAAAATCATGAATTTTCACATTCGTACTAGTGTATAAGTATTTACACTTAAATACTAAACTTATAAGTACTCTCCTACTTAAGATTTACTTACCTTAATTCCATAGGTATCGCATCACCTATAATAATAGTCATCAATTGACGTGCCGGATAGCCGTTCGATCCTCTTTAACCAATATCCTAAGTTCCATCCTAATCACATCCTAGGATTTACTCAAATGCAATCGACCCATATTTATTCTCTACACATAAATATATAAACACACTTTCCAAAGACTTCCCACGAATGTTACTCATCCTAAACATTCACTAAATTCGTACCCCGGATTGTACACTAAATTAATCTGAGGTTCTCTATTTCAACCCAAGGTTTACTCACCCTAAATTCCATTATCTAGGAGTCCTAATATCACTTCTAGAATCCCCTAAAATAATATCTAAGTTTATCATTTAACTTCTCCTAAACTTAAGGAAGAAAATCTCAAAAATCAACCAGGACCGAATCGATTCGAAAATTTTCTATGTTCTTACTGTTTCATACCTAATCGATTCAGCTTGTCTGAATCGATTGGCCTGGCTCGAATCCAAATTCTGCTAGGGGTTATATCTCTTCCAAAAATCCAATTATCATCCCGATCTCCATTTTTGTGGTTTCTAATCTCAATTAACAACACTATAATCATCTAATATATGCTTTACAACCAACACATCAATTATTTGGCGATATTAAACCATTTCTCTGAGATTTAAACCCTAAAACCATTAAAACCCTAGTTTATCATTTCTTCGCATTTCTAACCATTTATACGCTTCATTAACATGGTTTTAACACTAGGATTCATGAGGAGTTAACAACACATCAATTAGTGAACTCTAAATCAAATTTTCCCAAATTTATTTTAAGGGTTCTAACTCAAAATTACCTAGTTTACCAACTACAATGTGAGATACACACACTTAATTCAATGAATCAAGTAAAAACTTTCCTCGTGAATAAAATCCGACGACCTCGAGCCGAATCCCGCGGAGTTTGGTCGAAAATCCCCTTTTCTCCCTTCCTTTCTCCTCTTACTTTCTTTCCTTCTTCTTTTCTCTTCTTTCTCTCTCACTCTCGCGCATTATATGAAAGAAATATGATTTTATCTCCTATTAAACCCAAAAATGACTCGTTTACTCAACTGCGAGTCCCTACTAGTCCAAAGTCCCCGGAACCCAAACACTACCCCCGGCTACTCTATTCTGACTATTTTGGTGATTCTAAAACCAACCATGCACTTGAAATCTCCATTCAAGTTACCTAACTAAAATTAACTAATTGGACCTAACACTTGTCAACATACATTTTCTCCAACATGAAATATTACCCGTCGCTTTACCCAACTGCGGCCTAACATAAAAGTATTCCGACTCATTTACTTAGCCCTAAAAGTAAATGCAACGCACATTGGGTAATCTAACACTCATAAATATCGAATTAATATTCCTATTAATTTCTCTAATTACCAAATTATGTCTACTAATGTACGGGGTATTACATAGTCCCTCCCTTACAACGAAATTTCGTCCCCAAAATTTAGATACGACCTGTACCTAGAAGTCAAATGGTATTGACACAATGGTACCCTACCATATATTCAAGGCGTATACTATAATGCACTATCTTAACAACAAGCTTAACTAACTCTCTATGTGCTACAATGCTACCTCGATCTGGTGCTAACACTTGGGTACTCCCAACCCGAACAACTCGAAATTAAATTTTTCCTATACCCGAAAATCTAATCTTTCTTAAGGTTAACCCCCTGTAATCTCCCAATCTTAGCATCACTTGCCCCACTAGCCCTATTGCATGGTATTCCTAATATCAATGTGTTTTCCTGCACACGTAAAAGGATTATTATACTAACTATATCCCTAGTGTCCAAGACGTCTCTCAACTTTCGACACTCACTCGGTTTCATGCGTGGGACGTCTCGCAAAGCGAAATTCAAATAAGGAACCTTCCTGTTACACTATTGTCTTGCATCGTCGATCATCAAGATATAACGACCTAAGGAACACAACCGGAACATTCAAAATCTAACCTCGCGAACCTACTAACCCTTTTCTACTTCTATGTCCTTCCAATTCGACAAAATGGAAAGTCTAACAAATAAGGGCGCTAATACTCTGCACAAGTGTTACGAACATCATACCCAAAACATACTACCTCATAATTTTCCTTCTAATTACGGCATGGCTGTAAGCCTCAAATCGATTTCCTTTACCTTGGCTCACCTGCATACTTGCGGTGAGGGAAACCTTTCAGTGTTTTTCCATAGCACTTCCATATCCATAAGCCTCTAATCATTACATGGCACTCAGTTCATAGAGTTTTCTCCACACTAAGTAATTCATCATCAAAACTAACATCCTTGCATTCAATAACATCTCTCCACTCCCAACATCATTAAGATTCATGCGTTGAGTGTCTGTTAGCTCAAAATATGCACCCAGGATACCACAAAGCGCTTGTACTAACACTAAATCCTTTGCGCAAACAACAACAAGCTTAAACTCATAGCATAACAATAAATCCTGCATACCTTAAATCACATCTATAAGGTCGCCACACATAAAAAAATCAGAATAATGAAACATCTACTCATCGAAGTTCCATTTAAACATATACTAAAGGTAAGCTCAACCCGTATCCAGGTGAGATATCGCAAAAATAACCCGTTCCACCCTAGAACTGCAGATATAATAGACTTGCACTTATTAGCCTGTTGTCACTCTAACCATCCACTAACAAATAATATTCAGAATAGTACTATACTCGTATAACACACACAAAATGAACAGTTCAAACCAAGTATAAACTCAAAATACCAACACCCGCTTCCACAACGAATGAAGAAAACAGAGCCCCACTACTACGGAAAAACATATAGATATACCCTCTATAAGATTACCGATACTACCACTAAACTCAAATCACACACATGAATCTATGGCTAATAACATATTGTGACTCAATCTTGCCACATAAATTATACCTCCTTCCTCTGAGATGAAACTCATAACAATAACTTTGCCAATCACCCTGGTTGCTCCAAATGGGTTCCAGACATAATACACTTGTCTTAATTGAGCCAAAAATTTCTTTAATCAATGCCCCATCTTAGCACCCCACCCTTGCCCTTTAACTCATACCGGGCAAGATCAAAGTGGGTGGTTCTATGTTCCACATCACAATAATTATCCCTCTCTGGCCACCCTGACCGTGTTAAGGTTATCAGTATCTCAGAATCTATATCCTCGATCTTGACAATCACCTTCATAGTTCCCTTAGCTCCTCCTACTAAAGGAAACACATCGTCGGCCTCAACTGCCCTGTTTCAATGAATCCCCGGGTGGATGTCCACCTGTGGGGTTTCACAAACACAAATTCTCTATAAGTGTTAGCAACACTTACTAGTGAGCCTATCATTCCATTGAAGGACCCTCTCTTCATTGTACCTACTCTATTAGGTACAAAGTTCACTTAAACATATAACTCTTTATTCATTGTCGTCCTTTGACCAATCCTCATGTGAAAAATTTAGAAACGGCATTCTCCTTATTTCTGATAAACCAAAGGAACTAGCGGTTAAAGCCACCCGTAATATTCCTTCATGAGCAAAACATTCTACTCCCCCAAATATAGTGACCATCATTCCCACCATTTCATCATTGCTCCAACGAGTGAAAAAATTTCCTTAAAGTTTTACATCTGAGAATTTCTATACCCTGCTCTAAGACAAAGCTTATAAGCCTTCTACTCCAATAGGTTAATGCTACACTTCCTTCGCATAACTTGAACTTCAACGAATGGTCCTTGTCAAAGACCTTTCAAACTTTTTCCTAATTTAACTTCACTGGCTAATTCAAGTTTAGCACCACTCTCTACTATAGTGATACTTGGATAATTATAACTACTATACTTTAGTAGTCGTTGCAGTAATACATACCAATGCCACAAAGGGAGTGACCTCTATTGCGGTCCTCGTCCCCAACTCCAACTTACAGCTCCAACTAAGCCTCACCTCCTGCTGCCCCCGCAACGGCCCTTCCTGGTCTCCCTTCATCAACCAGCACATGAATCTCACACGAGCGTGCAAAAGATTTATTATAATATTACATAATAGCAAGAGAATGAAATCTCACAATAGGAATCAATAATCCTAATCATAAGGCTCTATCTCAAATAGAAAGCAACGCTGAAAGCATAGTACGTCCGCACAGATTCCTAAGGACACTAGAACCTAATTCTCTGATACCATATGTGACACCCAACCTAATAAAATATCGAGTAATCAATCCTTTATCAGATTAAAACAGGAATCTTATATGGTTCATTCTCAGCATCACTGTCGAAAACTAATTTAATTACTAGTAACTTATTAGGCTGGAGTCAAAATTTTATTTAACTAATCTTTTTAATCAAACCAACCAAGTAAAACAATCACAATAGTTTATATACAACAACTAAAGTGAAATAAAATAACCGAACTCTCGGTACAATATAAGACAACTAAATCAAAATGTCGCAAACTAAAATGCGATAAAAGAATAAATGAATACAGTTGGGCTATCAGCCCGAGTGTTTCTACAATACCTCCTATCTAGATCTCAAGGATATAAATGTCTAAAATAAGCCTACTTGCATCCATAGCTGCTGCAGCAAACGTCTATCTCGAAAGGATCATCATCCAAACGTCCCTGTGTTTGGACACCTAATATATATACATATATAGCAAGAGGGGGGTAAATAGAGAAATGGGTGAGAGCCCGAGTTTTGAAAATATTTAGCAAGTGCACAAATGGCATATTTTAAAAATATGAAATCACTCATATTTAAACTGTTATCGCACTCTCATGACATACACCTCACCTCTCTTCTAATAGTGCACACCTATCGCATACATTTTAAATGTACTAGTTAAGCTACCCTGCCTAACTAATCTCTTTTACCCATTCTCTAAATCCTCATCACTATCACTTACTCGATGTGATATAATCTACGTTATACCATAAGCCATCACCTAAGCTTTAGTTAATATAGTCCTCGATTATATATATACATATACCGTTCAGTTTCCAAAACTTTCACTAGTTTAAAATACCATTTCCACTTTAATATACAAAATCCCGTACATATATAGTTCTCACTTTAATATACGAATCATAATATAAATCCGGATATAATCTCCCGGATTGAGAATGAAACCTTATTCATCATACACTTTACACAAATCAAAGGTATATGATGTCTTATCTTCATATATAAGCAATATACTATACGCAACAAGTATAATAACCATCCCACTGATCTATAACTCGAGGATGCATTCTCGAAGTGATATCATCATCTAGGCATGCTCACTTAACCCAGGTACCAAGTTTGACTCACTCAAAGATCAAGGTAAAATACTAAACAGTGGAGGCAGTCACAATCCCTCTTGAAAGTGGAATCGTCATTGCACCCATATGCGGGACGATATGACCTCGGGATTATACTATCTCTGCTCCTCAAGCCAGGGGATTCACCCACATCGCGTAACCTCCCTAGATAACACTAGATATATATATATATAATCTGGTTGTCCATCCCTATGCCCGTGGAACCAGCCTCTAAAATATAAATATACCAATCACACACAAATATATTTATATTCGTATCATATCATATATACTGTAACAACTCCCGTATATAATTTATCAACTCCTCAATATACCTTGGCTATATTTGTCAAAGTCTCATAGCGATAGCCAAAATCCCGAATGCTCACATTCGTAATAGTATATAAGTATTTAACCTTAAACTACTAAACTTATAAGTATTCTCCTACTTAAGATTTACTTACCTTAATTCCATCGGTATCGCATCACCTATAATAATAGTCGTCAATAGACATATCAAATAGCCGCTCAGTCCTCTTTAACCAATATCCTAAGTTCCATCCTAATCACATCCAAGGACGTACTCAAATGCAATCGTCCCATATTTATTATCTATGCATAAATATATAAACACACTTACCAAAGACTTCCCGTGAATGTTACTAGTCCTAAACATTCACTAAATCCATACCCTGGATTGTACACTAAATTAATCTGAGGTTCCCTCTTTCAACCAAAGGTTTACTCATCCTGAATTCCATTATCTAGGAGTCCTAATATCACTTATATAATCCCCTAAAATAATCTCCAAGTTTATAATTTAACTTCCCCTAAACTTAAGGAAGAAAATCTCAAAAATCAGTCAGGATCGAATCGATTCGGCTTGTCCAAATCGATTCGCTTATCCACGAATTTATTCGGCATGTCCGAATCGATTCAAAAATGTTCTACTTTCTTACGTTTTCATACCAAATCGATTCGGCTGGCTCGAATCCGAATTTTGCCAAAGGTTATATCTCTCCCAAAAATCCAAATATCATCCCCATCTCCATTTTGTGGTTTCTAATCTCAACCAACAACACTATAATCATCTAATCTATGTTTTACAACAAACACATCAATTATTTTGCGGTATTAAACCATTTCTCTTAGGTTTAAACCCTAAAACCATTATAACCCTAGTTTATCATTTCTTCCCATTTCTAACCATTTATACACTCCATTAACTTGGTTTTAACACTAGGATTCATGAGGAGTTAACAACACATCAATTTGTTAACTCTAAATCAAATTTTTCCAAATTTATTTTAAGGGTTCTAACACAAAATTACCTAGTTTACCAACTATAATATGAGATACACACACTCAATTCAATAAAGCAAGTAAGCACTTGCCTCGTGAATAAAATCAGACAACCTTGAGTCAAATCCTGCGGAGTTTGGCCTAAAATTCCTTTTTCTCCCTTCCTTTCTCCTCTTCCTTTCTTTCCTTCTTTTTTTCTCTTCTTTCTCTCTCACTCTCGTGCCTTATATGAAATAAAAAGGAGTTTATCTCCTATTAAACCCAAAAATAACTCGTTTACTCAATTGCGAGTCCCAACTAGTCTAAAAGTCCCCGAAACCCAAACACTACCCCCGGGTACTCTATTTTGACTATTTCGGTCATTCTGAAACAAACTGTGCATTGGAAATCTCCATCCGAGTTACCTAACTTAAATTCACTAATCGGACCTAACACTTGTCAACACGCATTTTCTCCAACGTGAAATATTACCCGTCGCTTTACCCAACTGCGAACTAACGTAAAAGTACTTTGAATCATTTACTTAGTCCTCGAAGTAAATGCAACACACATCGGGTAATCTAACACTCATAAATCTTGATTTACTATTCCCAGTAATTCCTCTAATTTCCAAATTATGTCTACTAATGTATGGGGTATTACATTAACCCTATCCCAAAAAGTTACTACATATCCTATTTGTCTCTAAGGTTTTTTGCAGTATTTTAAAGTCCTACTACTACTGTATCTAACCTTGAGTTATTCTTTATCCGAATTAAATTCAAGTTCCCAAAATTTCTAACTATAACTCCCTCGTCGGACACTTGTAAGTTTATCATTTAATCCCAAACTAACTAATATTTTTCGAGCCTCAAATATACCTCTATTGATCTTCCCTGCGTCCCAATATGTTCAAGTAGTTCATAATAATAATTATTAAAAGTCAGGACTAGTTAAATCTTAAAAAAAAAATCATCACGAATACAGGGAGAATCGATTGATCGATGGAAATTGTCGATCGATCGACATTCTTGGGTCGATTGATCGATTCATCAAATATTGGCCTACTGTTTTTCATATCTATGCCTACGTGTTTCATAAATTATAACCCTCAAATCCTCTAATTAAATGTCCCAAACTCCCAAATATTTATACCAAATGTTATACCAACATAAACACATAAATTCTAACGCATTAGAATCATCAAATCATTATGATTAATCATTTTATTGGATCAATTCATGTATTTTTCATAAAAACCCTATTTCTTCAATTTTCTTCAACAACATCATATAACTGAATATAAATTCGTGATCCTCTATATATATACATCATGATTTCATGGCTACTATAATTCCAGAAGTTAATCAACATGCAAAACCTACCCAGATTAAGATTTAAATCTCCAAGGCCATTAATTCACCTTTTTTCAACATTTTCTCCAATTCTAACTATCATAAATAATATATATATATATATATATATATATATATATATATATATATATATATATATATATATGCTAAATTATTGCAAGCTAAATCACTTGCCTTAAATAGAAGTTATGATCCTTTGGAGAAGATGATATGGGAGCAATCCTCTCTTCTCGATTTATCCAATGGTGGTGACGCTAGTGCAAGGTGGTTGTTTGGCCCTAGAAACCTTTAGAAACCCTTCCTTCCTCTATACTTGTTTCTCTTAAGTTTGTAGCGAACAATAACCCTAATGAGCCTAAGGGTTGGTTTATATTTTTAACCTGAATTTCGTGGGTCACTATTCATTAAAATATAAAATGACCAAAATACGCTCCTGACTTACCGGTTTGGCCTAAAAATGTCCCGGGACCGAAACTAAACCCCCAGGTAGTCTTTTTTGACAATCTCGATCCTTCTGGACACATTGGTGCACTCAAAATGACCATAAGGATGACATATAAATAATTTATCTTTTAAATCCATTTAATTTATCTGACATGACTGACACGCGTGTCCCAACTTAATTACCATAACTGTAGTATGTTTACTCGCGATAATTTTAATAAATCTACATTCACATATTATTATTTTCACTAAGTAATATTCAACATAGTTCTCATAAATATATACTAATTATCGCCTCTCCAGTATTTAAATCCAGATTAATTATCAATTAATTCCCCATTTTTAACTCTCGTTTCCCTAGTATTTAAATTCGGACTAATTATCAATTAATTCCCCATTTTTAATTTAATTAATCCATAATTAAATTCGATAAAAATATGGGGTATTACATAATTCCCCCTTAATAACGAAATTTCGTCGTAAAATTCGGAAATAAAGATATACCTGGTAAAAATAACTCTGGATATTTGTCGCGCATCTCATCCTCATGCTCCCAGGTAGACTCCTCGGCATTATGATGCCTCCAGTGAACACGCACTAGCGGTACTACCTTTGACCTCAATTTCCTCTCTCTACGATCTAAGATAGCTACCGGCCCCTCCTCATAGGAACTACGGGCAGCAAATCAATTTCCTCCAAAGCAATGTGAGTATTGTAAGGACATTTTGTCCATTATTTCTGTGTATGTCATAAGTCGTTACATCGTTGAAGAAATACAAGATCACATCGTCATCAACAGATCCGCCAGTTTAGAAAAAGAACCGATCCACCAACGGACTGATCCGCCTCAATCCGGACCGATTCGCTTCTGCTTCAATCCGGTAGACCCCGAACCGATTGCGAATCGAAGAAGCACTATTCAAAAAAGAATCGATCCGACCTCGGACCGGTCCGGATCAAAAGCGAACCGATCCGCCTGGGATAAAATCGTGCAGATCGTGTTCAGATTTTTTAGGGCCAGGTTTTCTTTTATAAACCAACTTCGGGGATTTGTTTAGCAAGACTCTCATAGATGATTTTCAGCGTTCTAAATACTCTAAGTCTTCACCTTTGTGAGTCCCAAGACTCATGTTTTGATTCACACAACTTTTCAAACCCTTGTGAATCCGTTTGCAACCTAAGAACACAACTGTGTGTCTGTTCAAATCATTATGGAGAAGACCGTCCTTCTTCTTCATTGCTGCCCTCCTGGAAAGGGAAAGTTCCAGCCGCCGACTACAGATCTGATGCCTGCGAGTAATTCTGTGTCACTGTATTTTCATTGTAATCCGAGAAATTGTATGTTATAATATTATAGTGAAAATAAATGGTTTTGCCCCTTTGGGGGGTTTTTCCTCACATGTGTGTGTTTGAATGTTCATGCTTGTTTCATCACCTTATTCAATCACACCTAGATGCATGTTTAGGACTTAATTGATAAAACTGTGTTTAATTAAATAATATCTCTATTTGAATGCACGCGCACTCTTTTCAAATTGGTATCAGAGCAGGTTACGCTAATCTATCGCGTATTCCTAATTTTCCGCAAAATTTTTCTAAGATATCAATTTTTCGAAAAAATGATTTTTGAAAATGAGTGTGTTCATAATGGAGAAGTTATATAATAAAATGCCAGTTTTTTATGGGAGAAACTATGCATATTGGAAAGCCCGCATGAGATCTGCATTAAAAGCCATTGATGAACGTGTATGGATTTTGGTTTAAAGAGGGTGGATACCTCCCTCCGTCACTGTTGAAAATGTGACCAATTTAAAACCTGTCTCCTCTTGGACTGAAGAAAAGTTTAGATGGTCATCTTTTAATTCTAAGGGTTTAAGTGCTATTTCTGGGTTTGTCACACCTGATGAGTTCAAACGCATAATGACGTGCACCACGTCAAAAAAGGCATGGGATGTTTTGCAACTTACCCATGAAGGTACTAATGCTGTGACAGAGTCTAAACTGCAAAATTTGACAACTCAATTTGAAACAATCACCATGCTTGAATCGGAATGTTTTGATGAATTTTATGATAGACTATCTGATATTGTTAACACTAGCTTCAATCTTGGTGAACACATTCCTAATGCTAGAGTTATCAAAAAGATTCTCCGTTCTCTCCCTAAGAGTTTTATTCCTAAAGTCACTGTGCTAAATTCTATGGGTAATTTAAATAAGCTAAAATTAGAGGAACTTGTAGGAGATTTGCAAACTTATCAGATTGATATGTTCCCTAAATCTGTTAAGTCTAAAGATAAGGTAATTGCACTTAATGCCCAGGAGAGAAAAGGTGAGGGGTCGGCAAGAAAGAGGGAGTCATCTAGAAAAATAGAGATTGATACGTCAGATTCTGAGTGTGATTTTGATCTAGATAATTTAGCCCTGTTTGCTAAAAATTTCAAAAGAATTCTCAAATTCAAGAAAAATGGTAATTTTAAAGATAAAAATAAGTTTGAGAAAAATAAGTATGAAAAGAAAAATGAAAAAGTTTTTAAAGATCCTCCTAAGAAAGAAAGTGATAGATGCTTTGAGTGTGACGGTAGGGGTCATAGAGCCTTTGAGTGTGCCACACGTCTGAACAGAGAAAAGGGTAAAGTTGTCCTTAATGCTACCCTTAACGACGAGAGTGAGGTCGAGTCGGTGGATTCTGGAGACGAGTCACCGCATGAGTGTAACTTCACTGCATTCATGGCTACTCATGTGAGTACTTCTAGTTCTCCTCACGACGATGAGGATGATGCTTCACAGGGACACCTCGACAGTGAGATCGATGTGAGTGAGGGGGAGGATGAAACAAGTGATAGCGAGAGTGATATCCAACGCGGCTATGCCGAGCTTTATTTTGAGTCATTCAAAACTAAAAAGCATAACAAAGCGTTAGTTCTTAGGATCACCACTTTAGAGGAAGACTTAAGAAAAGCGAGAGAGAGAGAGTCCTCCACCTGCACTACCTTAAGAGAGAGAGAATATGCCTGTGATGAGAAAGAGATTTTGTTTAGAGAGAGAGATGGTTATTTTGAGAAAGGGAGAGGGGACTTGACCAAACAAGTGGCTAGTCTTACGAGTGAGCTCCATTCCTCCATGGAGACTCGGAATAAACTTGAAGCCCTTGTTGCCCAGCTTTCTCATGATCTTGAGAGAGCATGGGAAGTCAAGGTTCAAATCGAGGACAGATCTGGTAAGATGGGAAAGATGCTCCTCGGCCCCGTTTTAGGTTTTAGTGATAGGCAGGGAATAGGTTATGATGGTGCCTCCACGTCCTAAATTGCACCTGGACCAGTTCTTGAGTTTACTACGACTCCTTATGGCCATTGTCAAAAACCTTGAAAGACAGTTCGACCAAGAAAAGCAAACCAAGGTTTGCCTTTGACTGTGTTCTTTTGTACATATTGCAAAAGAAAAGGCCACCTCAGGGAGTTTTGCTATAGTATGGGTCAGACACGACGTACTACTGCTGCACCATAGCATACTGATGATTTTACCAGTCTGAGAGAGAGAGTTGAGTTTTTAGTTTCCACATCCCAAAGTTTGATGGAGGAATTCTGACGGATGTCTTTACCGTCAGTGAATGATTCTCACATTCCGGCTAACACCAACAACAATAAAGGTAAACAAAAGGTCACCACTACTTGGGTACCTAAGAAAGATAAAAAGGCCTTTGTTGTTCATGTCTCTCTCAAAGCACATAATACCTCACAGTGGTATTTTGATAGTGGGTGCTCCAGACATATGACAGGTGATGCCTCATTTTTTACGTCTCTTGAGGATTATCAGGATGGAAGAGTCACCTTTGGAGATGGGAGAAAGTCTAGCATTATAGGATGTGGTACTGTAGAGTTACCAGGATTTCCTAAGCTAGAGAATGTTTTGTACGTCAAAGGTTTGAAATCAAACCTTCTCAGCATTAGCCAGCTGTGCGACACTGACTTTGCCATAAAGTTTGATCGGGACGCATGTAATGTCTATAATCAAGCCGGTAAACTTTTAGTGCGAGGGGTGAGGACTAAGGATAATTGCTATGGGACTGAGCCAACATCCTCACTTATCTGCAACAGCTCCATGATCACTCCTATGGATATGTGGCACCAACGTCTAGGTTATGTGAACATTAGAGACTTATCTCGTTTAGCTAAAAAGGACCTAGTAGTGGCTTACCATCACTTGGAAAGCCAACTTTGATGATTTGTGGACCCTGTCAGTTGGGAAAACAAATTTGTAGCCCCATAGGAAGTTGCATTCCATTACCATCTCTCGTGTACTTGAGCTTATTCACATGGATCTTATGGGTCCTACTCGCACTGAGAGTCTGGGTGGTAAGAGGTATATCCTCATGATGGTAGATGATTTCTCTAGATACTCGATTGTAGGTTTTCTGAGGGAGAAATTCGATACTGTGGAGTTTTTAACGACCAAGTGATGTGTCCTGCAAAATCAACACAGTGTCACTATTAACAGGATATGTAATGACAACGGTACTGAATTTAAGGAAGCAAAGGTAGATCTTTACTGTGATAGCCTTGGGATCAAACATGAGTTTTCTGCTGTGAAGACTCCTTATCAAAATGGGATTGTTGAGAGAAAGAATAGGACGATCCAAGAAATGGCTAGATCTATGCTTCTAGGTCGTAACGTGTCTAGGAGATTTTGGGCAGAGGCAGTGTTTACTGCATGCCACACGATGAATAGGGTTTACCTGCATCCACACACTCTTAAGATGCCTTATGAATTGTGGACTGGCAAGAAACCCAACCTTGCATATTTCCTTATTTTTGGGAGTAAATGCTACATCCTACGGGATAGAGAGAAATTAGGAAAGTTTGACTCCCGAAGCGACGAGGGAATATTGCTAGGGTATTCATCGAATAGTAGAGCGTACCAGGTGTTTAACTTGAAGAGGTCTAAGGTTATGGAGTCAATAAACGTCACCGTGCAAGATGACGAACCTTCGGCGTCTATTGATTCTAGCCTTCCGTGTGAGGATGAGGATGTTTCGGGCAGTAATTTACTTGCACCTCACCCACACTCTGTGGACCCTACTCATGTGTTAGGGGACACACTTGCTTAGGTTCGCAAGAGTCATGACCCTTCTGCCATTGTTGGTGATCCCACACCATGTTTGCTACACGTCCAAAGTTAATCCCAAGAATCACAAAGAACCACTCACGGATGAACACTGGATATCTGCTATGCAGGATGAGTTGCTTCAGTTTAAAAAGAATAATGTCTGGGAACTTGTTCCCCGACCTAGTGAGACAAATGTGATAGGTACCAGATGGATTTTCAAGAATAAAATGGATGAAAATGGAAGCATAATCCGAAACAAGGCTAGGTTGGTCTCTCAAGGCTACACACAGATAGAAGGTGTAGACTTTGGGGAGATATTTGCTCCTGTTGCGAGGCTTGAGTCCGTCTGCTTACTCCTCGCCATCTCATGTCATCTTCGCTTCAAGTTATATCAGATGGATATCAATAGTACCTTTCTAAATGTCATTCTATAAGAGGAGGTTTACGTGGAACAATCAAAAGGGTTTGAAGACCCTAAGCACCCAGAGTACGCCTATTATCTGAGAAAAGCCTTGTATGGTTTGAAGCAAGCACCCCGTGCTTGGTACGAGAGACTTACTTCCTATCTCTTAGCCCGTGGCTTTAAGAGAGGGGGAGTTGATATGACGTTGTTCGTCAGGAGAGATGATGATGCTATTTTGGTTGCCCAGGTCTATGTGGACGACATAGTCTTTGGATCTACGTGATCCCAACATGCTCACCACTTTGAGGAAGAGATGAAAAATGATTTTGAGATGAGCATGGTAGGTGAACTTACTTTCTTCCTTGGTCTCCAGGTTCGTCAGCTATAGGATGGGATGTTCATCTCCCAATCTAAGTATGCAAGAGACCTAGTGAAGAAATTTGGGTTAGACTCCGCTAAGCATGCTCGTACGCCTATAAGTAGGGGTGGCCGTGGGCCGGGCCTGGGCAGGCCCGGTCGGGCTCGGGCCGGGCTTGAAAAATTAAGTGTTATCCCAAGCCCGCTCGGGCCTAGATCGGGCCTTATTATGTAATCCCAATCCCGCCCAGATTTGAAAGCTCTTTACCCAGGCCCGCCCGATCGGGCCCTATTATGTTAATTAAAAGATTTTAAAAAAAAATTAAAATACCTATTTTTTTATTTAAAGACCAATTTTTTTAATTAAAAATCTGTTTTAAACTCCATATATTTCAAAGTCCATATATAAAGTTTCTCACTTTACATGAAAAGACTTGGTATACGTTTTTATATTGATAGAAGTCCCCCCCCCCACATATATATATATATATATATATATATATATATATATATATATATATATATTTCCGGCCTCGGGCCGGGCCGGGCCTCATCGGGCTTAAGAACTCATGCCCAAGCCCGCCCGAAAAAAAATCGGGCCTATAAAATTTTTCCAAGCCCGCTTTGCGGGCCTATTTACCTTACCCAAGCCCTATTTTTTTATTGGGCGGGTTGGGCGGGCTAGGCGGGCCTCGGGCCTATGGCCACCCCTACCTATAAGTACCACTACCAAGCTTAGAAAGGACACTTCAGGCAAGGACGTAGAGCAAACCTTATATCGGAGTATGATAGGTAGTCTTCTCTACTTGACTGCCAGTCGTCCCGACATACCCTTTAGTATTGGAGTCTGTACGCGATATCAGGCGTCCCCAAAAGAGTCACATTTACTTGCTCTGAAACATATTATTAAATACGTGAGTGGGACTCTCTTATATGGTATTTGGTATTCCTTTGATACCGATGACCGTTTGTCCGCCTATTCGGATGTCGATTGGGTCGGAGATGTAGATGGTTTTAGGAGCACTTCTGGTGGGTGTTTCTATTTTGGTTCTGCTCTTGTCTCCTGACTGAGCAAGAAGCAAAATTCCATCTCTTTGTCCATCGCGGAGGCTGAGTACATCGCCGTCGGGAGTTGCCGCACGCAACTCTTGTGGATGAAGCAAACGTTGGAGGATTATGGGATTTCACAGGACACCATGACTATTTCCTGTGACAACACGAGTGCGATACACATATCCCGTAATGCAGTCCAGCATTCACGCACAAAGCACATCAGGATACGCGAGCACTTCATACGTTAGTTAGTTGAGGAGAAGGTCGTATCCCTGAGTTTCGTTCCCACCGACCGTCAGTTAGCCGATATTTTCATGAAACCTTTAGATGCCCTTAGATTTGAGAGTCTTAGGAAGTCTTTAGGGATTTTCATAGTTGACTGAGGGGTTGGTCCGTGTCTAGCATAGGATGCATTGTCTTTTTCATATCATCCGATTCCTATTGCTACTCTGTATTTTACTTTGTTTTTTTATTTCTTTTTGCTTTTTACATTTTTTTAATAAAATTTTAGAAAAGCACAAAAAGATTTTATTTTGATAAAATTTTTGAAAAATCCAAAATGATGTTTTCTTTTGCACCTTTTATGGATGAGCATTTAAGATAGCCTAGTCACAATTTCATTCCATTTATCCATGTCACTGTTTGATAGAGATTTGAGACGCTACATCATTTCATCCATGTGCTTTACATTGTTTGGAGTCTTTGAGATGTGATTAGTGATATCTTTCTACATGTTTGACTCCTATCTCCTTTATTGCACACATGCACGACTATATTTGATTATTGTACTTGTCTATCACATATTGGCTTGAGTGTTTCCATCTCAATTCTGTCTATACAACTAACAATATGCGATAAAACTTGACAAAATTGGAATGCATGTAAAAACCATTTTGGTGAGACTGTGTGTTTATTTGAAAACGGGAAAGGACCGCGAAAGGTTCATTTTGCCTTTGCGATTTTAAGCCACCGTTATAAAGGACCTAAAAAATTAAGGAATTTTATTATCCGAGGTCCAAAGAGGTTAAAAGAGCCCAAAAAAATTTAAAGGCAATAAAAAGCAATACATGCCAATTATGGGCCATTAGGTTTCACCATCAATTCTGCAAAGTTTGAGAATTTAGATCGCCTCTATTCCAAATATAAATCTGAGGGAGTTTGGTTGGAGAATTCAAACGGGTTTGCACTTCCTTGAAAGTCCTGAAAAAGCATTAAATAGTTTTGGTCGTTATTGGTGTGGAAATCATTTTTATCTTTGATTTGTTGATTTGATTGAGCCAATGTCTCATATTACCATCTTTATACACCAAAGGAAGACTTTGAGTTCATTCGTAGGAGTATCCGATATTCATCGTGCACATATGTCATGTTTGTATGCATTGATTTTCCTATCGAATTTGATCACACCTCTTCACTTACGCTATCATCGACTTGGTTGTTTTTGAGTTCGTTCATGGTGTGATTTTTGTTTGTTATGTTTGAACAAATTTGAAATATTTCAAAAATAGTAGTTTATTCCTTGTGACACCCCAACTTTGCTTGTTTTATTTATTCTTCTCTTTTGTCTATTTGGGGACATCATAAAAGGGGGGAGAAAGAATTATCTTTATATGGGGGAGATTTGATAAAGTAGGCTTTCATCATAAATTGGTATCTTTGTTTATCTCATTTCAAACTCGATACGTCACCTAGTATTTGTTTTGTCTCATGTGTGTAGGTACTTCTTTGATGATCTCTTAATTGCACACCCTGATGAGAAAAGCATTAAGATTCCTGAAGAGTTGAAGACTAAACGATGAAGTCTTATTCATTTGTATCTTTCCAGTTTTGGGTTCATTGAAGAGTAGATTTGTATAGGCAATTTGATATTTGATAATTCAGATGTTTTATGTTTATACCGGCATAGACATAGGGGGAGATTTGTAAGGACATTTTGTCCATTATTTCTGTGTATGTCATAAGCCGTTACATCGTTGAAGAAATACAAGATCACATCATCATCAACGGATCCGAATATCAAAGAATTCAAGGAATCATTTTTTTGGTCAGCCGGACCGGTCCACCTGTTTTAAAAAGGAACCGATCCGCACCGGATCGATCCGCCAGTTTGGAAAAAGAATCGATCCTCCAATGGACCGATCCGCCTCAAGACGGAACGATCCGCTTATGCTTCAATCCGGTAGACCCCAAACCGATTGCGAATCAAAGAAGCACTATTCAAAAAAGAACCGATCCGACCTCGGATCGGTCCGGATCAAAAGCGGACCGATCCGCCTAGGATAAAATCGTGCAGATCGTGTTCAAATTTTTTAGGGACAGGTTTTCTTTTATAAACCAACTTCGGGGATTTGTTTAGCAAGACTCTCATAGATGATTTTCAGAGTTCTAAATACTCTAAGTCTTCACCTTTGTGAGTCCCAAGACTCATGTTTTAATTCACACAACTTTTCAAACCCTTGTGAATCCGTTTGCAACCCAAGAACACAACCGTGTGTCTGTTCAAATCATTGTGGAGAAGACCGTCCTTCTTCTTCATTGTTGCCCTCCTGAAAAGGGAAAGTTCCAGCCGCCGACTACAGATTTGACGCCTGTGGGTAATTCTGTGTCACTGTATTTTCATTGTAATTCGAGAAATTATATGTTACAATATTATAATGAAAATAAATGGTTTTGCCCCTTTGGGGGATTTTTCCTCACATGTGTGTGTTTGAAGGTTCTTGCTTGTTTCATCACCTTATTCAATCACACCTAGATGCATGTTTAGGACTTAATTGATAAAAATTGTGTTTAATTAAATAATATCTCTATTTGAACGCACACGCACTCTTTTCAAGTATGGGTCAACTCATCCTAAAGATATTTTCTCAGCGAAGAAATGTGGAACACATCATGAATCCTATGCAAGTACTCCCGTAGTCCAAGTCTATAAGAAACTGGCCCAATCTGCTCAATGATAGGGAATGGACCACGTATCTCGGTGCCAACTTCCCTTTCTTACCAAAGCGCATTATACCCTTCATGGGAGATACTCTAAGCAACACCTGGTCACCCACATTGAACTCCTGGAAGAACCTCTTGGCATCAACATAGCTCTTCTGTCAATCCTAAGCAATTCGAATATGACTCTGAATCATTTCAATCCTGGATGAAGTATCCTAAATCACCTCCGGCCCAAGTAACTTATTATCCCTCACCTCTGAACAACACACTGGAGAACGACAAGGTCTACCATATAACGTCTCGAAAGGAGCCATGCCAATCGTAAACTGGTAAGAGTTATTATAGGCAAACTCCACCAATGGAAGATATTGTTCCCATCCCCCGCCAAAATCTAGGATACACATCCGTAACATATCCTCTAACATCTGATTTGTTCGCTCGGTCTATCCATCGCTCTGCGGGTGATAGGTCGAGCTCAGACGTAGCTCTGTACTCATAGCCTCCTGGAAGCTCTGCCAAAACCAAGACACAAAAATCTTATCCCTGTCGAATACAATATTAAGGGGCACTCCGTGAAGTCTTACTATCTCGACTATAAAGATCTGAGCGTACTGGCCCATAGTGTAGTCAATCCAAACTGGAAGAAAATGAGCTACCTTGGTCAATCGATCCATAGTCACCCATATTGAATCGTGACCTCGCTGAGATGTAAGCAACCCTGTAATAAAATCCATGGAAATGATCTCCCATTTCCATATATGAATCTGTAGCGGCTGTAGAAGGCCTTTCGGCCTCTAATGGACCACCTTCACCAGTTGATAAGTGGCACATTTCGAAACAAACTTGCCAATATCCTTTTTCATTCCACTCCACCAGTATTGTCGCCTCATATCATGGTACATCTTATTCCTATCGGCACGTAGCGCAAATCGCGAATCGTGCGACTCTGTCATCACCTCATGTCGTAATTCCCCCCTCAGGAATAACCAGTCTCCTATTGAAGCGCAAACCTCCATCCAAACCAACAGTGTACGAATCCGCCCCCAGTGCTAGAAGTTGTGCTATCCGCTCCTGGAAAAATGGATCCGTTGCCTGAGCCTGTACCACCCTCGAAATGATCTGGGGTGTAACTATCATAACAAGACATAAATGATCGGGCCATTGACTCTTGGTGTCCCAACTCCTGCCATTTCTCTTTCCACACCGCAGCCACTTCACCAATTGGCCTACGACTCAACGCGTCTGCTACCACGTTATCCTTCCCCGGGTGGTATTGTAACACCCGATAAATTCAAGGACATTAATTATATAATATTTTGGGAGAAAAAAATTATTTGATTGGAGGAATTAAATTCATGATTTGAGAAATTTTCAAATTTGAGGACTTTATTAATTCAGCGAATTGAGGACTAATTATTTTAGATTACTTTGTGTCACACTTTGAGGTCTTAAATTTGGAAGACGTTATAAATTAACTCGGCTGCCAATTTTTAGCACACGGTTGAGTTCAGAAGGGGCGAAATAGTCCGAAATGAGTGGCCATATGTATATATTGGGTTTCGGGACTTATTTAGGCATATTTGAACTCCAAACAAAGAGTTTGGGTTAGGAGGCCCATAGGTCCAAAAACGGGATCTGAGATTTTAACCCTAGTTGTGTAAGGGTAAGGCATCTTAAAGTCATTTTAGAAGACTCAAATTGGGGAGAGCTTAAGAGGAGAGCCCTTACAAGAGAATTTGGGGATTTTTGGAAGATGGCTTCAAGAACAAGAGAGAATATCCTTGATTACAATCCAACATCTTCATCCAAAGGCTTTGATCTACTATTTGAGGCAAGTGGTTTAATTTGAAATTTGTCAATTTATATTTACCCATTTATATTAAAGGAGGTGAAATCAATTAATATGTTAGGGTTTATATTTCATTAGAAATTGTGGATTTCTTGGTTAGGAGTTATAAATCTGTAAGAGATGACAAGATTTAGTTGATTTGATGCTCAAATTGATGTAATTGTTAGGGTTAGATTGAATATAATAAAATGATGGATTTATGATAAATCTTGGGGAGTTTTGATGAAGAAATCTGTACATAATGGAGGTATTTACTGTTCAAATGGCGATTTTGTTCGCATAGCCCTGTAGAAAATCGCATTTTCTAACTGTTGTTCTCTTATACGTTTTCTCCAAAAACGGCTTCAAAAATGCCCTAAAAAGGCATTTTAAAAATCTGGGCAAATTCGTGGGGCAAATTTTTTTTAGAAATATTTTTAGTTGTTATTCTGTTGGAGATTGCCTAGATTGATAGGTGTGACTCATTACCCTTGGATTAATTAAAGGACTAATTAAATTTGAGAGATTAAGGTTTATGATTGAGTGATTGAAACCTTGTTAATTAAGTGGGGGAAACTTAATTGGATGAAATTGAAATTTAAATTGGGAATATTAAATTTCGGGCCGAGAGAGAGAGAGAGTCCGGGCATAATTGGTAGGGTGACACCAAAATAATGATAAATTAATCAGCGCATAATTAATTAAAATAAAGTCGGACCGTAGAGTTGCATGTTTTAGGCTTGTGCTACGTTTGTAGTACACCAGTATCCTGTATATATATATATATATATATATATATATATATATATATATATATATATATATATATATATATATATATATATATATATATATATATATATATATAGAGAGAGAGAGAGAGAGAGAGAGAGGCTCCTGTGCACACTAAGTTTGCACAGTGCTGGCGCATGTGACACCCCGCCTAATTAAACTCCGGGTGATCAGTCCTAAATTAAATTAGAAGAGATTTCTCAGTTAGTTCATTCTTAGCATCACTGTCGACTTTTTAATTACTAACCACCTAAGTGAAAATTAGACTGGTGTCAAATTTTATCTTACATTAATTCAATGAAATACTCATGTAGAAATAAAATAATTTAACCAATCACAATTAACAGAATTCAATCATCACATATAAATAATAATCTGACCGAATAAACCATCGGCTAAAAATCCAACAAAAGTAAAGACAAATAATCACAATCGTAAAGTATCTGAAATGAATGCTAAATAAAACTGTGAGCCACATGCTCGAGTATCTGATGATAAACCCCAATCTAAGAATAAAAGGAATAGAAGCGCCTATCCAAATCCTGCAACATCCACATATGATGCAACAATGAATCCATGAAATGAGTCAAGTCTGGAGTCCCTGTGGCTGGACACCTAAAAGATTTTTAAAAATATTTATAGCAAGGGTTAGAACCCAAAACATTTTGAAAATATTTAGCAAATGATTAACTTGCAGTAATAAATATGAATAAATGCTCTTCATATTTTAGCTAGTGCCGCATTCCCTTGAGGACATCCTCACCCATCCTCTAATGTACACAACTAACGCCTTAATTAAATCCCATAGTCATTCACCCCATAACTAGACAACCTATGAAACCCCTTGCACCACCCTACTCTAACCGAGTATGCAATAATTATGATTTATAAGTTATCATAAGCACTAACCTAATCAATCATTCCCCTTCTTAAATTCATATAATTTTCGCACCCGTTATACACATAATACAATTCACGTCCTGTATTAAATTACCCGTATATAATTATTTATCCCATTATATATGTATAACCATATTACAAAATTTTCACATATATGTTGAATATATAAATAATAACCATCCTCCCGAGTAATAAGTCACCGGATGTATATTCTCTAAAGTAATATCCCACTAGGTGTATTCACATAACCTTGTTACCCTGAGTCAGAATCGCTCACTAACTTGGCTAAAAGCATACATAATGGAGGTGGTCATATTCCTTCCCTGAAAGTGAGATGCCCCTCACCCATATAACGGACGCTATGACTTGGGGATATACTCGCTCTACTCCTCAAGCTAGGGGATTCACCCACTACGCGCAACCTCCCTTGATAGCACTAGAGTATGTATATTAATAATATTTAACCACAAATATTTATGCACACACCATGTATATATACTATCGCACACCGGATTTACCGTGTACTAAGTCCGTAACACTAGCCTATACATCATATCTTGAGTTTATAGTCCAACTCTGATTATTAATTAATTTGTGCATTAATTAATTAAATTACTTTTGGTGTCGCCCAACCAATATACTCGAACTCGCTCTCATGGCCCGAGAATAAAATAATACCCGAGTCCAAATCCCCGACTCCGAATTAATTAGCTTTCATTCCTAATTAATTTAATACCTTGGCATCGCTCAACCAATATACCCGGACTCGCCCCCTCGATCCGTAATTTATTATTTTGGAATATTTTTCCCCAAATTTTACCATAATGTGTCGCACATAAATTCCTCCAAATACCAGTTTGGCATGTATCAATACTCTTTTTATATACTTTGGACTTTGTTGTTTAGCTTGTAGTCGATGTTGTTCGACTACCACTTCTATTAGACTTGTGGTATGAATAGTTTCTCTTTATGTGTTGGTTATTTGATTTCGTATTATGTTGTTAGTTTGGGCTTAAATGAAAGATAAAATTTTGACACCATGTCTTTTGAATACTAGGTGGTTAGTAAAGTTTAAAAAAAAAAGTTTTCGACAGTGATGCTAAGAATGAACCAGATGAGATTCCTGTTTAATTTTGTATAGGACTGATCACCCGAAATTTTATTAGGTGGGTATCACAAATGGTATCAGAGCATTATGCTAGAGTGTCTTTTGGATATGTTCATCTTTTCACATTTTAGTGTAGCGTCCTTTGATATAAAGGCTTATTATATGTGCAAGAGGGTACTTTAGGATGTAGATGGAGGCGTAACCCCTTTTAAGTATGGTAATGATAAGTTAATTAGCCCAAAACTTTGGATTAGTAATAGAACATGCCAACACAAGCCTAATGAAGATGAAACCCGATTTAAACTCACAAATCTCTCGTGTATAACTCAGTAAAGTAGTAATGGAACTTTAGAAGTGACTCAGCCATAGGGAGAGAGAAGTAAGCATCCTAGATACACCTTGGTAGGCAGGTAGAAACACGCCCCCAAAACACCCTTCTTTCTCTCTGCCAAGTATTAAAAGCTTCGTAATTAATAACCATGGTGAGTGGGTGAAAACTCTCTGGTTTGTAATAACTCTCTCTAACAATAACTCCTTTATTCTCAAAAGACCACACCCTCCTCAAAGGTGGTTGGGGTCCTTAAATAGCCCCCCACACCACCCCCGAGGCAACTCAGTCATTTAAGACTATAAAAGACATCCCTCACACTTTATGTCACAACATTAAATGCCTGATGCACTAGTTGTCTCCACATCATAAACAATAAATGCCAAGACATGCCTTTTGCCTAACCACTGTGTGTCGTGGGCTGTTGTTGTAGAGGTGGCTCACCAACTGCCTAACATCCCCAAATACCACGGTGGTTTACTCAAGTGTATGTCTGACATTGTTTAGCTGGCTAGTGACATCACCTGTAGCAGATGTGAAATTAAGTAGAGGGTTGTTTGGTTCATGACTCAACGCCCGATGGAAGTCCAAGTTGCTCCGCCTGAGGTTCCATGGTCAAGGTCCTTCGGTGTTTTACCACGTGTATCTAAGATGATCAGGACAAGCCCCAACGGTGCCTCACTTCTCAATCCTCCAAACCCAGTCCCTCTAACGTTCCCACGGCGAGGTCATTCGATAGAGCATGAAAGCTCTCCCAGGCCCTGCCAAGCCTGGTCCCTCGCGAGTACCGTTTGACCTCACACTAAAACTCATTATTATTCTTGTAACAACATTACAACTGTTATAGCTTTCAGTCAATATAAACAAAGATACAATATGACTAACACAACAAGCTAAAGTATAAGTTGCCACGCCAAGCTGCCTCGCTGAGTTGTCACGCTTGAGCTGCCTCGGTTGCTTAATCTTAAATACTATTGCCAATTAGGGAATTATTCATGATCTTAAAATTACCTTCAAGCCCCCCTACATTTGCCCCTTCGTGGAGAGATTTGTTGGAACAAGAAATGTCTGTACGAAACTTCTCAATCCGATGAACCTTTTCTACGAGAAGTTAAATTCTGGCCTTCTTTCCTTCGTTAGAACCATAGTGATTTAATCTCTTGGAAAAAGTTAATTCTCCCCGATGTGCCTGAGCCGAAGCGTCATTGTCATTGGGGCTTGGGCGAAGGGACATCGCCACTTTTTCCTCATGCTGAGCCTCAATCTTTCTAGCTTTACTATTTGAAATTCTCCCGAAAGGCCTACTACTCTTCTCAAATACTCATTTTGGACTCGTGGTAAGTGAAATTCTCCCCGATGTGACTGAGTCAGTCATCGTAGCTGAACTGTTGGGACATATTTATCGTTAGGGGGTGGTGGATAAGTCTGACACCAATTTGGCACCAAAACACAAACTTGGTTAGGAAGGCAACCCTTAATATTCCCTGGACGTCACTTCGTATTCAACGTAACACTGTCTTTTCAGCTGTTGAGACCCTACCCAATGTGCCACGTGTTCATTTGAAATGACTAGATGCGGCCCTTGCACGTGCGATGGTGGGAAACTCCAACCGTCGAATTTGAAACCCTTCAAACGTATCTTTTATTTTTTTTATTTCAAAACTCTTCCATATCTTCATCTTCTTCATTTTCTTCAACACTCCCCGCCTCCTTTAGAGAGAGAAAGCTTGTTCGACCTCCATTGTTGCCCTCTTCTTTTCTCAGCCTCCTCCTTCTCTCATCTTTTTGCACCACCACCTGCGGTTGTGCTCTTGTCTTCTTGTTCTTAGCCCTGTTCGTCTAGATGCACCACTTATTATCACTTTTCCATGGCTTCTTCAAGTATTTCTAAGGTTGCTACCGCTAGCCAGTCGGGTTCCCCTTCCGCTGCTGCTAGCGATGCCACCGCCCTTAGTGGCGCTGCCTTGGTTGTTGCTCGTCAAGAGCAACTACGATTTTATCGCCGGTCACCCATCTTTAAAGAAGAGGATGATAAATTTTCTGAGGCGTGTAAGACCTTCCATTTCTCATCCAAGTTCGATACGTTGTTGTTGGGTGATGAAGAAGTGGATTCGTCGAAGTGGGGATATCTTCCCCCCGAGGGGACTCTGCGCTTCCGTCTAGACCGTGGTTACTTTCCTTATTCCCAGATCGATTTCCAAGCGCCTGGGGGATCACCAGCCCATTTTACTACGTGGCACACACATATGCAGAGCTCCCACACTGCTGCTCTTACGAAGGTTGGGCTGCATCGAGCCTACTAGTTTGGCGGGTTCACCCTCTTGAAGCACAACACGGCGCTCCAAGTGCTAGTCTCCCGATGGAACATCATAACCCATACCTTCTTCACTGCGTGGGGGGAGTTTACGTTTACGTTGGAGGATGTCTGCGAACTCCTTGGGTTTGAGCCCATGGGCGAGTACACTTATCACGACGAGCCTCTGGACGCTGAAGAGGCTGCTGATCGGGTTGAGTTTGATCGAATCTGTCGCAGTTTCACCGGTCCCTCAAACAAAGCTATATTTTCCCCTCTTATCAATTATTTTTTCGAAGCTCTGATGCCGAAGGATGCTAGTGATGTAACGGGCCGTGGTAGAGGTACCTCCCTGGAACTACCGGCCTATATAGTCATACTACTTTCACGCTTCTTTCTTACTGGAAAGCCTAAAAATCAGCCTAAGAGGGACCTGATAAACATTTCTGTGCATTTGGCCAGAGGATTCAACCTACCTCTGGCCGCCATTGCCTTGGGGTCCCTCTACACTTGGTTGGATCAAACCCATATTGACATGGAGCGATGGCTGGGCCATTACAACTTGGCGAATTTCGCCAACACCATCATATTGACCAGCTTCCTCTATACACGCTTTCCTGCCATCACTGCGAAGTCAGTTTCCCTGCCCGTGAGCGGAGGTATTAAGCCCCCCGCCTCCTGTGTTTTCATAAGAAGCAAAGCCGAAAGGATATAATGGGGTTTTTTGACCACCTAGGTTCCTTCGTAATGAGGTCATATAGCGAGTCCACTTTTTCCCATAGTTGGGACTTCTTTCCTGCTGCAGCCACAACAATCAGATTTAACCCGGTTGTAGAAGATCCGTCACAATCCGTAGTGCTTCTTTTCATCCCGGGGTTCCTCCCTTCTTATACTGAGTGGGGCTATAGTTCTGAGACTTACAACCCTGATAGATGCAGCAGGCAATTTAGGTTCGACCAGGAGGCTCCTCAACCCATGTTCCAGGACAACCATTCCAAGGCCACCTTTACTGAGGCCTGCCCTTCTATACTGCCGCTGTAGTGCTTGGTGTGACATCCACCGTTGATGGGCGTGTAACCCATCCGAGTGCTACTAGGAAGGGAGATGTATCCACATCCTTTGCCACGAAGTTCCATCTGGAGCAGTTGACCATGATTCATGAGTATATCCAGTCCCCTCCTTGTTATCCCCCAGTCCTTTCCTTTTCTTCTTATGAGTTGGGTTTAAAGGGGAACTCCATGCTTGGGGTTGAATTTCCCTTAAGCAAGACTGTTAAGGAGTCTCCTCATGAACTACCTCCTCATTGCCCCATGGTCCCAACTACCACCCTGAAACCCAAGGCCGCTGCGACCCCCAAATCATCTGTCCCCATGGCCGAAGCTGCCACAGGAGAAGGGCCTTCCCATCCACCTGCTAAGAAAGCTAAAAAATCTAAGTCTAAGAAGCCAAAGGCCCGAGGTCAAATGAAAACTCTATTAGAGGCATTCCCAATTGCCTCCGTTCCCCTTCCCATGTCTCCAAAAATGGTTGAAGAGCTGAGAAGGCGGGTGGAGGCCTAAGTTGCCCGAATAAATGCTAAATTCCACCAGCGAGCAGTCCTCGCTCCTCCTCCTGGTACGTTCCCCACAATCGTGGTTGATCCTAACGAGCCCCCAGCAAAAAGGAGAAGAAGGTCGAAGGTACCTGAAGTTGGTGGTGCAAAGAGCTCCAGGAAGAAAACGTTGGGTACTAAGTCCCAGAGGAAATACACATGAGGAGCTCTCCTCCCCAGTTCTTTCGGCTGCTGCCCCCTCGCCAAGTGCACCGGTGATTATACCATCTAGTTCTCCCTCCGGATCTGAGGTATATGTGCATTCTTTATTTCTCATTCTTATTTTCTTGACATAGTTTACTTATTGATTTCTATCTCTAGTGCAGGGAGTTGAAGAAGTGGGGGTCAGTCCTCCCAGTCCTTCGGTGAGTCGTTTCGTGGGGGCGCGTTGAGGTATTCCTTCATCCACTGCCGCCCTTCCACGTTCTCCTTTGATAAACCTCACCTACTCGCGTCGTTTATCCTCCTTCCATGCCAGAAATGCCACTATGGGTGCCACCGAGTTGGCCAGCCAGCCTGAGGCGCCTGTTCCAGATTCCCCTGAGTTGCCCTCGGAGCGGGAGGTTCCTCTGCCCCTGTTTGTGGTTGAAGAGCGTGTCCCACAAGTAAATGTCTTTTTGAGCCTTGCATTTTCATTTCTTTCTTTGGCCTATTTATCATTTCCACTTTGTTGGGCCACTATAGGTGGAAGTGGCGTCGCTGATATCCCATATCCTCCTTCCTCCTTTATTGCCAAGACCCATCGTTACAGTTCCTCTCTTTAGTGCCATAACGGGGTAACCTAAGGTGTTCTTTCTCTTATTCATTAGCGATTACTCATTTCTTCTAACATTTTATTTTCATTTGCAGCTATCTCCAAGTCTTTCTCCGCCTTTTGCATTTAGTGGCCTTATCCCTTCTCAGGCGCAGGTGGGAGTAGCTGCTCTTGTTGGGGCATCTGTCGAAGATCCATCATCTCATTCGGAGCCATAGTACCCTATGCTGGCGAGGAGAGTGTGCCTACCCTTGAAGCTTCTACATCCAAGGGCTCCATTGAGGCTGCCGGGTTAATGAGCCCGCCTCCCACGGTGTCTAACATTGTGCCTCCCGCAGTGACTATTGATCTCTCCCCTACTGTTGCTAAGGTACTTCTCTAAATTTTTTCCTGTATTCTCATCTTCTCAAACTTCATTTATGTAGGTGACTTAATCCATGAAAACAGTAATTAAGATTTTCCATGCACCCCTATCTTGGTGACTTAACAACTAAAAATGCTTGTTAAGTTTTTTCACAAACTCCACCTATGACAGTGACTTAACAACGAAACACTTGTTAAGATCTTTTTTTCACAAACTCCACCTATGACAGTGTCTTAACAACGAAAACACTTGTTAAGATTTTTCACAAACTCCACCTATAACGGTGACTTAACAACGATTCATAAACTTCACCTATAACGGTGACTTAACAACGAAAACACTTGTTAAGATTTTGATAAACTCCACCTACAACGGTGACTTAACGGTGACTTAACAATGAAAACACTTGTTAAGTTTTTTGATAAACTCCACTTATAAGGGTGACTTAACAATGAAAACACTTGTTAAGATTTTTTCATAAATTCCACCTATAACGGTGACTTAACAACGAAAACACTTTTTAAGATTTTTCTGAAACTCCACCTATGACGGTGACTTAACAATGAAAACGCTTGTTAAGATTTTTGATAAACTCCACCTATAACGGTGACTTAACAATGAAAACACTTGCTAAGATTTTTTTCATAAGCTCGTTACTTTTCTTATCTCAGGTTGCACGAGAGACCTCTTCACCCGTTCTTTCGCCTATTGGCCACCTCATAGGGAACCTACCGTCTCAGAAGATTCTGTCCATGCTGACCAAGGTTCCACGACCAGTGCTGCAGCGGAGAGTGAATCCAGGTGCAAGCTTCCTCTGCCGGATTTGGATCCTCATGCATTCTGCTTAATGGTGCTTCAACATTCTCCCCAAATGCCTGCCACTCATCGACTAGTGATCGAGCAACTTGCGAATCACCATCCTGAAACCTTGTCGGTGGATTGCTTACATTCGAACATCTCTGTCATGAGTTATAAGCTGGAAGGCATGGCTACCGTTGTTGCAGAAATTGCTAGTACTCCCACTGCGACCGTTACCAGACCACTCCTTAACCAATTTCTTGGCTATTTGAAGGAGTTAGGTCGTGATGGTTTTCGTTTTAACTGGCTTATATCGTATTTAAAAACTTTGAAGAGCCAACAACTGATTAGGCAGAGGGAATTATTGCAGAAGCATCAGCAGGACTAACGGGCTTAGGAAACCAGGTTGGTCGAAATAGCACCCCTTCTAGAAGCGGTTGATAAGGAGGTAGACGATGCCGAAGAAACTTTGCGCCTGGACAAGCTAAAATGAGAAAGACTCCTCATTGAACGTGCACAAGTGCAAATGAGGTTGGAGGTTTCCATCAATGCCCAACAGTCTTACGCTGCAGCCTCTTCGGGTCTTCCTGGAGATTTTTTCTCGTCCTCAGACCTATGGTTCCTCTTAGGCTAGTCAAGTCTTGTATATATATTTTCCTCTTGCTTCCTTCTATGTAATTCTTGGGTGGTAGTTCCTAATTTTGTAATGCACTCTCATTTACAACTGAATGAAAAATGTATATTTTCCCATTCGTCTTTGTGTTACAATTGCTTTATAAATTTCTATATTTCCGTAGCTCTTTCATTTTGTTCAAGCCATAACTAAAACTTGTATATTCATAACAACATTTATTTACAATCATGGTTCAAACTTAATTGTCTACACATGATAAACCTTTAGCCATTTATTGTTAATTTTAAATGGCTTGTCTTCCTCCATTCTAGAAATTAAGCAATAGCCTGAGTCATGAGCTTCTTTTACAACAAAAGGTCCCTCCTAGTTGGCTGTAAACTTCGGTAGAGGAAGTTCCCTAATGTGCTTTACTGCTACTTTCAAAATGAGGTCTCCCTCCGCGAACTTCCTGGGCCTTACCAGGTTATCATATGCCCTAGAGAGCTGTTTCATGTATATTTGAAAGTGTTGCATCACATTATCTCTGTGTTCTTCTAATGCTTCCAACTGCATGTGTTTATTCTGAGGGAGTATGTTGCTTCGTAATGTGTATCGGGCAGAGGGAAATTCTAGCTCCACTGGAAGGATTGCCTCCGCCCCATAAACAAGCAATAACGGAGTGTACCCCGTGGGTTTCCTCTTGGTTGTTCGATAGGCCCATAACACAGCTGGTATATTGTCATCCCACGATCCCGGGAAGTCCTCCATCACTTTGGCCAGAATATTAACCAACATTTTGTTAGTCGCTTCGGCTTGACCGTTTCCCTTTGGGTATGCCACCGTTGAAGTATGGTGAACGATGGAGTACTTATCTGTGAGCATTATTATTTCTGAATTAATGAAGGGCGTCCCGTTATCTGAGAGAATAACTTTTGGGATCCCAAAACGACAAATGATGTATTCTCTGATAAAGTTGCTCACTACCTCAGTCGTTGCCCTTCTGACTGGTATTGCCTCAGCCCACTTTGTGAAACACTTCGTTGCAACTAGTATCCATATCTTCCCCCTCGAAGGAGGATGTATTACCCCCACCAGGTCCAATGCCCAAGTGTGAAAAGGGTAAGATGTTGCCAGAGAGTGTAAGTCCACCGATGGAGCATGGATTATGTTTCCATGTAGTTGGCAAGACTTGCATTTTCGAACGAACTCAGCAGAGTCTTTCTCCATCATTGGCCAATAATACCCTAACGTCATCAGCTGATCATATAACTTGGCCCCTCCTATATGAGCTGGATCGTGCGCCTATTTGAGAACCTCCGCCGCCTCTTCCTTCGTGATGCAACGTAATGGCTTGTTGAAGTATCCCCTTCGATAGAGCTGCCCCTCCTGGGCATAGAACCTTGGGGATCTTCACTTTAGTCCTATCGCATCAATTTTTTCCGTTGGGACAACTCCATCTTGAATGAAATCGATATAGGGCTGCCTCCAATCCTTTTGAGCTTCAACGAAATAACATTCAATCGCTTCGAACACAGCTGACACTTATCGCACCTCCGTTGTAGCTCTGCTACGTCTTGCTTCATTCTAGGCTAAAAATATCCTTCTCTTTGAATTCTCCTATAAAGAGGTATCTTAGTTATTTCGCAGTGCTCCTCATGTGTTTTCTTTAACCTTCGCTCTGCTTCTTCTGGGCCAATACATCTTGATTACCATCCCCCTGCATTTCTGAAGTAGAGATTCCCCTAGTTTGTAAAATATTGGGCCAACTCTCTTAGCCCCATCGCCCCCTCGCCAGACTCCAGCTGCTTCCTAATCTTTCCCCTTCAGTCCGTGTCCTCCCCCATTGGTAGCATTGATTGCATCACCGAATGAGCTATTCTTCGTTGGATCGTGACGATAGTTATATCGCACCTCATGATCATTTTCTGGGCAATAGTTGCATACGCATCTGGATGGCGATTCATCATTCTGGGATGTCTCTTGATCTTAGTTTGATGGAACTGGCTGAGGAGTCTCTGAATGATCGTTCTGTATGGTGCCAGGTTCATGTGCTTCAACGCATATTCTTCGTTTACTTGTTGGATCACTAAGTTCGAATCACCCTTAATGCAGAGTGAACGAATTCCCCTTCGAAGAGCCTCCAGCAACCCTAGTACCAATGCCTCGTACTCTTCTTTATTATTGGAATAAGGGAAATCTAACTTGTAGGAAAGGAAAATCTCTTCCATTCCTTTTGAAATAATAACCCCTGCCCCTCCCTTCTTTTCTGCCGAAGATTCATCAAACTGCATCGTCCACTCCTCCTCTGTTGCATTCAGATAATTGGCTTATAGATCATCTCCTGGAATGTCTTCTTTAAGTGGTTCGAACGTTCCTGATGGAAATATTTCCAATAGATCGGCATACGCTTTCCTCTTGATTGCGCGAGGAACTACACACTTCAAGTCATATTCCGAGAGGATAAGGAACCACCTAGTTGCCCTACCAATAAATATAGTTTTTGCCAATAAATACTTGATAGGATCGCATTTAGTTACAATATGAATTGTAAAAGACAGCATATAATGCCTAAGTTTTTGTGCTACAAAGACTAAGGCTAAACAATGCCTTTCTAAGCTGCTATATCTAATCTCTGGCCCATGTATGATTCTACTGAGGTAATAGACTGGTCGTTCTTGCCCATCAATTTCCTGTGCCAGCAAAGCTCCGACGGACCTCGTGGTTGATGTGAGATATAACTGCAATGGCGTTCCCGCCCGTGGGGAACCATGGTCTGTGGTGAAACCAACAGTTTCTTCAATCCAGCAAAAGACTCCTGGTGAACCTCTTTCCATCTGAACTTCGTGCTCTTTCGCAATAGCTGCATCAGCGGGTGTGTTACTTCGGCCAATCCAGGCACAAATCTCCTAAGGTAAGAGACTTTATCGAATAAGCTCTTCAACTCTCTCGCCGTTTTAGGACTTGGGATTTACAAGATCGCTCACTGTTTGTCCTGGTCCATTTGCACCCTTTGTCGATCAACCACAAAGCCCAAGAATTTCCCACACGTTACTCCGAAAACACACTTCAACGGGTTCATCCTCAACTTCTACCTTCTACAACGAGAAAACACCTTCCTCAAATCGCTCAAGTGGGACCCCTCCTCCTTCGATTTAATGACCAAGTCATCCACGTAGAATTCTATAAATTTGTGGAAGAATTTATGAAAAATGGCCATCATCGTTCTCTGGTACGTCGCCCCAGTGTTCTTGAGGCTGGTGGCATCAGCCTGTACATGAAATTACCCAACGACATTCTGAATGTCATTTTCTCTGCATTCGAGGGGTCCATCTTGATCTGATTATACCCCACATACCCATCCATGAAGCTATAAATATCATGACCAGCCGTCGCATCTATCAGGATATCAATAGAGGGTAGAGGGAACTCATCTTTAAGACAATCTCTATTCAAATCTCTGAATTCCACACAGATCCTTATCTGGTTTTTATCCTTCTTTCCCATTGGGATAATGCTGGATAGCCAGAGCGGGTGTTGTATCGGTACGATGAACCCTGCTACTAGTAGGCGTTGGACCTCTTCTTTAATCTTCAGATCCATCTCGGGCTTGTACGTTCTCATTACCTATTTCACTAGAATGGCTGAAGGTATTACGTTCAATCTGTGGCAGCTCACTTCCTCGTCCAATCCTTCCATTTCTGTGTATTTCCATGCGAAGACATCTATAAACTCTCGAATCAATTCGACCAAGGCCTCTCATTTTTTATTGCTGAGATCCTTCGAGATAAGACGGGTCTTGGATCCTCTCCTTCTTTTGCCAGGTTCAATTGCTCCAAGTCTTGCGCCTGAGGCTTTAGCTGATTTGTCATGTAATCTGGTTCCTCGGTGACTTCTTCCAAGAATTCCTGTATGCTAGAATTATCTATCACCATGAACTATCCCCGTTGATCTACCAAAAATCATTCATATGTCGGGTCAACCTCATCCTTAGTTTCTTCGGCCACCTGATCACACCGTTACAATCGATACACCACCTTTCCTTCCTCGGTAACGACTTTCTTGCATTGCCTAGTGGTAGTGGTGATCTCCTTCCTCTTCTTCTCTCTAAAAGCTTCGGCCACTCTTTCTCCGGAGAACCGACTCAGCACGCTCTGTCGTTGGACCTCATGCTCTATCGGGTTCACTCTGGGCCTCATTCTGTCTTTAAGCCGCTTCGATATGCCTTAGGACCGAGGGGCCACCTGGTGAGATTCTTCAGCCATTTCCCTTGTACCTCTTGCAACCTGCTTCTTCTGCTCGCCCAAGGGCCCCATCCTTTCTCTGATCGAGGGAACCCGTGCTCCATCTATTCTTATTGTCAAGACCCAGACATCTTCCTCTAACTCTGTGTAAAACGCTGCATCCACCAAGTGAGCTTCTTCAACAGCGAAGGGCCTCTTTATAGCCCTAATGGTCACCTCTGTGCTTTTGATATTTGCTTCAGCACATTGGTGATATGTAGAAAGAAATAGGCCTTGGTTGTACATCCACACCCTTCCTATTAGTAGATGGTAGGAAGTTGCACTCTCTATTACGTGGAACTTGATATGGGAACTCAGATTTCCCATTACAATCCCAACATTAACGTACCCAATGGATTTGGAAGATTGATTATCGTACCTCGAGATCACCAAAGGCATGGGGACGAGCCTTTCTTTTGGAATATTGGTTGTGTGGAAGGCGTTGATTGGCATGATATTGATGGAAACTCCCCCATCCATAAGAGCCCTTGCAAAGTTAACTCCGCTGACCCTGGCGGTCACATACAATAGCCTGTTGTGAGGGAACCTTACAGCCCTATCTGCATCGTTGGAGGTTACCTCCGACAGGAACCTTCTTACCAACCGGGCCATGGGTCCCTTCCATCTCATCTTTTTCGCAATATCAAGTATCGCCTGGGTTATCTCTAACCTACTCTCCTTTGGAATTCCTACTTGTTCGAAGAACCAGGTGAACTTTGGGAATTTTGAAACTGCCCCATATTTTAAGGTCAGGTCTACCTCTTCTCCTTCGACATCATATATATCCTCCATAACCTTGGCGCTTGCTTCATCGTAAGCTAACACGACGTTAGCCATTCCCTTGGTGCACATCTCCAAAACTTCATCGTACTCCTCTCCTTCATCATAGGCCACCACGAGATTGGCCCCATGCGCTGGTAGTGGATTATTATTAACATTTGTGGGGGGATTTGCAATGTTCCCACCTTTATGTACTTGTCAATGATTCTTCTTAGTGTGAAACATCTCTCTATTGGATGCTGGATCTTTCGATGGATCTGATAATATTTAGGATCCGCCTTCGTTGCAGCATCGGGTTCTTCCATCAGAATGCCTTTTGGTTCATAAAATGTTCCCCCTTGGACCATCGTGTTATAACAACTCACATCCTCTTTTATCGTGCAAGGCAACGGTGGTGGGTCTTCTCTGTCTCTTCCAAACTTCCTCTTGTTGTCCCTCTTCGGTACCTTTCCCCTATCTTCCCTCTTTGCGTACCCTACCCTTGAGGGCTGAGGCCTCCCCCCCGCGGGTTGCATCGGCTACCTGAACATCATGGGTGCCATCACCGGATTGGGTTTCACCATCAAAGAGATATTTCTCGTCGCTTTCAAGAATGTCGCAAAAGTCCCCTCACGTGTTTCGTTGATAAGATGGCAGATGTATTCAGGAGGCAGTCCCTCAGCACAAATCTGTAATAACTTGGACTCTTTGGCCTCTTCCCTTACATCGAGGGACCTTTCCCTGAACCTTAGAACATAGGCCACTACCTCTTCCCCAGGTCTTTGTTTCTCCCTACCAAGTTGGGTCAAGGTGAACTCATCTTCTGCCAGAAAGAACTTTTGGACAAACAATACATGCATTTACTCCCACATAGAAACGCTGTTGAGAGTCAAATGGGAGTACCAGGTGTATGACTTATCGATTAGGGATTTGGAAAACTCCCTCAATCTAAGCTTCTTATCATTGCAATGTGCTCCCAAGTGTTCAACAAAACATTTAATGTGCTCCTTCGGGTTCCCACCTTTCCCTGTATATTTTTCAAAGATAGGGGGAACATAGTCCTTCGGGTAGGGTTCATCATTGTATTTCTGAGGATAGGGTATTAGAAAGTCTTCATAAACCAAAGCAACCTCGCCAGCAGATTGCGAGGAAGCTTGCATGAACTTCAACATGTCCTTCTGCATCTCTTTTCTCATTTCCTCCATGGGTGATACCACCGGGGCAACTATCGGTGGGGCCACGGGCTGAGTGCCCACTGGAACTGAAACGAACTTTATCGGTGGTGCCATTGAAACTCTTGAAATTCCCACCGCTGGATTCACAACAGAGGGTACACTTACTGGGATCATTCCAGCAATACCTGCCCCTGGTGGGGCCGTTGGAGCTACCCCAGGTGTCATGAAAGCATTTGCCTCCAATCCTCCTAGCATAGTTGAAGCTACTGGGGTTTGCAAAAACTCATAAAATTTGCTCATGAGGAGCGCCATCTGGGCGGGTCCCAACCCCGCGCTCGTAGAAGGTTGTGTTGCCCCTGGAATGCATAACGTCGTCGGAACCGGAGGTACCTCTACTCGAGGATCCCCATCCCTTAGGGCCTCTTGCTCCCTCGCAACCTGCTCTTCATTATGATGGATATCATCAAAGTTGAGTCTTCGAGTAGCATTATCTTGCGCCATACTCCTTACCTAGGAGAATGCCTCCCCATCAGAGTCGCCAAAATGTAAGAGGGTACTTTAGGATGTAGATGGAGGCGTAACCCCTTTTAAGTATGGTAATGATAAGTTAATTAGCCCAAAACTTTGGATTAGTAATAGAACATGCCAACACAAGCCTAATGAAGATGAAACCCGATTTAAACTCACAAATCTCTCGTGTATAACTCAGAAAAGTAGTAATGGAACTTTAGAAGTGACTCAGCCATAGGGAGAGAGAAGTAAGCATCCTAGATACACCTTGGTAGGCAGGTAGAAACACGCCCCCAAAACACCCTTTTTTCTCTCTGCCAAGTATTAAAAGCTTCGTAATTAATAACCATGGTGAGTGGGTGAAAACTCTCTAGTTTGTAATAACTCTCTCTAACAATAACTCCTTTATTCTCAAAAGAACACACCCTCCTCAAAGGTGGTTGGGGTCCTTAAATAGCCCCCCACACCACCCCCGAGGCAACTCAGTCATTTAAGACTATAAAAGACATCCCTCACACTTTATGTCACAACATTAAATGCCTGATGCACTAGTTGTCTCCACGTCATAAACAATAAATGCCAAGACATGCCTTTTGCCTAACCACTGTGTGTCGTGGGCTGTAGTTGTAGAGGTGGCTCACCAACTGCCTGACATCCCCAAATACCACGGTGGTTTACTCAAGTGTATGTCTGACATTGTTTAGCTGGCTAGTGACATCACCAATAGTAGATGTGACATTAAGTAGAGGGTTATTTGGTTCATGACTCAACGCCCGATGGAACTCCAAGTTGCTCCGCCTGAGGTTCCACGATCAGGATCCTTCGGTGTTTTACCAGGTGTATCTAAGATGATAAGGACAAGCCCCAATGGTGCCTCACTTCTCAATCCTCCAAACCCAGTCCCTCTAACGTTCCCACAGTGAGGTCATTCGATAGAGCATGAAAGCTCTCCCAGGCCCTGCCAAGCCTGGTCCCTCGTGAATACCGTTTGACCTCACACTAAAACTCATTATTATTCTCGTTACAACATTACAACTGTTATAGCTTTCAGTCAATATAAACAAAGATACAATATGACTAACACAACAATCTAAAGTATAAGTTGCCATGCCAAGCTGCCTCGCTGAGTTGTCATGCTTGAGCTGCCTCGGTTGCTTAATCTTAAATACTATTGCCAATTAGGGAATTATTTCTGATCTAAGAATTACCTTCAAGCCCCCCCTACAATATGATTGTTGTATTCCTTCACCAATGCGATTTACATTCTCCTGCTATAGGGCATAGCCATGTGATTCAAAAACTATTTCGGTTGAGCATGGCAGATCGAACATGTTAGGTTAGAAAGCGTGGGATGATGGAAGAATTTAATTAGGGAGGACTCAGCAATAACCATAGAATATTTTGGGAACAGTGACAAGGTCGGAGTCATGTGACACCCCGCCTAATTAAATACCGGGTGATCACTCCTTTATTAAATTAAATCAAGGTAAACAGTTGGTTCATTCTCAGCATCACTGTCGGTAAAAAATAATTTTTCCAATTTAACACCCTAAATAATTAAGCTAAGTGTCAAAACCATTTTCATACATACTTTCCAAAAATTTTTTAAAAGAAAAATCATTTATTTTATTAACAACATTCAATAAGTAAGAATCACACCATATTAAATTCTGCAACATTAACCAAATAATATACTACATTCGTCAATCGAATGTCAACATACGAAAACTAAAGTCACAAATCCAAACTGAATAAATCCCATAGAACAATACTGGAAACAACTGAAATATAAATGTCCCAATAACAAATGAAATAATGGAAAGGGCGACACATGCCCAATAAATGAGAATGCTAGAAGTGAAGTCAATAAAGGAAGCCGTCTACGCAAGTGACCTGCAACTCCCACCTAAGCTGCAGCAAGTTCCTCTCAAGAGATCCTAAGCAAGACGCCCCTGTGGCTGGGCACCTGAAATACATACATATATATACAAGAGAGAGAGAGAGAGAAAAACGGGTCAGATCCCGAAAGTGTTTTTGATTTAAAATACGTTTAGCAAGTATTTATATTGATACAGGCCAATGCAACAACATATTAGAACGACACTCTCTTGAGAAATTCTCACCTCTCTTCTAATGTGCACGCCTATCGTACTAACCTTCCCAACGGGTTATCTTATCATTTTATCATACTAACCTTCCCAATAATTTAGCCTATCTTAACTTACTCATAAGATTTCAAAACCGAACAATATCATTGTTTAAAAAGATACTTCCAATTTGCATCACTACTCTCGTTTTAGCTTTATTAATTTAAAAAGTTTCCCAGTGTCATATTATACTATCACAAAACAAGTATTTACTATTTGAGTCATCAACCATGTCCTACTTATCAAATCACAGTAGGCAGTTTCAAATTTCCAAATCTCATATATATATTAACTACTCGTATAATATATATATATATATAACAGCACCCCACATAAAACTATGGTGCGTGCATACTTCCACTATCCAAACCCCATACCACTCATATCAAGGGGAATACAAGTTCGGAATCACTCTCGAACTGTATTAACACATACACAAACAATATCGAGGCGAAGCATAGATTCCAAGTCTTTAAGAGGATGACACATACTCGCATCTCTTAGGACCGTCTGAACTATCGATTCGATAGCCTGTACCAAGGATATCTATCTTCTAGGGTACAAATCAATATCCCCCATAAAGGTCCCATCGAGATAAGACTGTCCTAGCGCGGTAACCTCAAGGATAGCAAGTAGCGCGATATGTTTTTCGCATGTATATCATATATGTACACACAATCATATAAATATACCACAGTTATCATATTAATATAGGTTCTTCTCGTCACCCATAATTATACCATTTATCCTTAATTTCACATTATTTGTATTACGTATAAGGTTTCATCTCTAACCTTAACTCGAAGGGTTTTCTCACTCAATACGCGACATTCGTTAACTCTATCCTTCCCAGTAGGAAAATTCAGTAGGTATACCTCTATTTACTATCATAGCTATTCACCGCATTCTCTCACTTGAAATACGTAGTTTCATAGTTCATTATATAATTATCCCAAAAACAAGATTCTCGTCTTATAATAAAGTTCCCAACACTTATTCAAATGTCCTACTGGTCTTTCCTATCTCCCAAAACATTTCATTAAGAATACCCAAGAATTATTTCATGATAAATTCAATTTAACTAAGTAAAAAAGTAAATAAGAGTCTGCCAGGAGGGGTCGATCGATCGCGGTCTGGGGCTCGATCGATCGAACCTTCGACCGATCGAAGCTCTAGGCTCGATCGATCGATCAAGCAGGTCTGCGAAAATTCTGCAGAAATGCAGTTACGGGTTCTACCAAATTTCTTCATCCAAAACCATGTTTTTCCATTCTAAACGTCCCAAAAATCCTACTACTATCATTATAACATTATACCAGATGTTTTCAACGTAAAGCATGTGTATATTTAACATTAAACATGGATAATTGACCCAAAATTCCATCTACTCATCAAGAACCCTAGAGTTTTTCTTAATCAAGGTTCTAATCTATTTTTACCAAAATTTCCTTCTAATATATCATCAAAAATTCGTGGGTTATATTCCTCTACATGGCAAGGATTCCAGAATTTCATATAAATCATTTCTACATGCATTTTCCTAACACAATTTTAGGTGTTCTTCCATATTTATCATCTCTAATCAATCCTAAACCAATGTGAAGATTGCACTAACGAAAATACGTAATTTAAACACTTGCCTGGGATTTTTGGTAATCTGATTCACGGCTGATATTGGTATGGCTGCGTTCCTCGTCTCGCGATCTACGCGGTGGTGGTGGCGGCGGTGTAAACCGGTGACTTTTTGGCCTTGAATTGCCTTGGAGCTCTCTCCTCTCTTCTCCAATGGTCGTCACTTGATTTTTGGATATTCTAACCCTAAAAGGCTAACCTAAATGGCTGATATAGGTTGCTGAATTTCGTGGGTTTAATTACCCAATTATGTAAAATGACTAAAATGCCCTCCCGGGGTACTAATTAGGCCTAAAAATGCCCCGAGACCCAAACTACACCCCCGGGTACACTTTTCTGACTATCTCGACCCTATCGGACGCGTTGACGCACTCAAAACGACCATATGGGCAACTTATAAAATATTCACTTTTTATAATACAAAATTAGTCCTGACGTGACACGGGCACGTCCCGACTTAAATTTCCGAAATAGTCATTTAATTCACTCATGACATATAATATAACCAATATAATATATTACCTTGATCATTAGTAATATTCAATAAGTTTCCCATAATTACTAACTCTCGTTACGTTAATAATTATAACATAATTAATTTCCGGATTTTTATTAAATAAATCATTCACGTTAAATTTAATAAATCCCCAAATTAATATAGCATAAAAATACGGGGTATTACATACTTCCACCCTAATAACAGAATTTTGTCCCGAAATTCAGAAAATAAGGCATACCTGGTAAGAACAACTCTGGATATCTTTCGCGCATATCTGCCTCGCGCTCCCAAGTGGATTCCTCCACATTATGATGCTCCCACTGGACCCGAACAAGTGGAACTATCTTCGATCTCAATCTCCTTTCACTATAGTCTAGGATAGCCACCGGTCTCTCCTCGTAAGAGCTATCAGGCTGTAAGTTGATCTCATCTATCGCAATGTGAGTATGGGCCATATCATCCTGAAGATATCGTCTCAACGACGAGATGTGGAATACATCGTGGATGCAATGTAAATGCTCTGGCGGTCCCAACCTGTATGCAACCGGCCCAATCCTCTCGATGATGGAAAATGGTCCCACGTACCTCGGAGCCAACTTCCCTTTCATCCTGAACCTCATCACTCCCTTCATAGGAGATACACGCAATAACACTTGATCTCCCACATTAAACTCCCAGTAGAACCGTTTCGCATCGGCGTAGCTCTTCTGCCTGTCCTGGGCTACCCGAATACGACTCTAGATTATCTCAATTCTCGCGGAGGTCTCCTGAATCACTTCTGGTCCTAGCAACTTGTTATCCCCCACCTCGATCCAACAAGTTGGAGAACGACAAGGCCTGCCATACAAAGCCTCAAATGGAGCCATACCAATAGTAAACTGATAAGAGTTATTATAAGCAAACTCTACCAGTGGAAGATGTGGCTCCCAACCTCCTCCAAAATCGAGAACACACATGCGTAGCATATCCTCTAACATCTGATTAGTACGCTCTGTCTGTCCGTCTGTCTGTGGGTGGTAAGCTGAACTCAACCTCAATTCAGTACCCATAGCCTCCTGAAAGCTTTCCCAAAAACGTGACACGAAAATCTTGTCCCTATCTGACACAATATTGAGGGGCACCCCGTGTAATCTGACAATCTCCGCGATGAACAACTGAGCATACTGACCCGTGGTATAATCTATCCGCATCGGCAGAAAATGAGCCACCTTGTTCAAACGGTCTACAATCACCCAGATAGAATCGTGGACCCGCTGTGATGTAGGCAACCCTGTGATAAAATCCATGGAAATACTCTCCCACTTCCACGCGGGTACTTCCAATGGCTGAAGCAATCCTGACGGTTTCTGATGGTCCACCTTCACCAGTTGGCAGGTAGAACACTTGGACACGAATTCAGCAATGTCCTTCTTCATCCCACTCCACCAGTATTGCCTCCTCATATCCTGGTACATCTTATCTCCTCCAGGTTGTACTGCAAATCGGGACCCATGAGAGTGAGTCATCACTGCATGATGTAATTCTGCTCCTTCTGGAACCACCAATCTCCCATTAAACCGCAAATCTCCATCAGAACTAACAGAATAGGACTCAGCACCCTCCGCTAGAAGTCGCACAATCTGCTCCTGGCAAAACGGGTCTATGGTCTGTGTCTGTATCACCCTCGTAACAATCTCGGGTGTGACTGACATCACGGATACGAAGGAACGTGCCACTGCGTCCTGGTGAACCAACTCCTTCCACTTTGCTTTCCAGACGTCCACTACATCGTCTACCGGTCTACAGGTCAACGCATCAGCAACTACGTTGGCCTTCCCTGGATGATACTGTATATCAAACTGGTAGTCCTTCAAAAACTCTAGCCATCTGCGTTGACGCATATTCGGCTCTCGCTGAGTGAACAAGTACTGCAGTGACTTATGGTATGTGAACAAACGGAATTTCTCCCCCAATAAATAGTGCCTCCATATCCTCAATGCAAAGACGACCGCTGCTAACTCCAGGTCGTGGGTGGGGTAATTCTTCTCATGCGGCTTAAGCTTGCGGGAAGAAAAAGCTATAGCCTTCTCCACCTGCTGGAGTACACCTCCAAGTCCCCGTAAAGACGCATCGGTGTAAACCAGGTACTCCACACCCAGTTTCGGTAAAGCAAGGACTGGCGCTGAAGTAAGCTTGTCTTTCAACTCATCGAAAGCCAATTGACAAGCGTCATCCCAAACATATGGTACCCCTTTGCGAGTCAGATTCGTCAATGGACCCGCTATTTTGGAAAATCCCCGAATGAATATCCTGTAGTATCCGGCTAATCCTAAGAAACTATGCACTTCCGTCGGTGTCGTGGGCTATCCCCACTCCCTCACCGCTGATACTTTACTCGGGTCAACTATTATCCCCTGCTCAGAAACAACATGCCCCAAGAACTGTACCTCTCGCAACCAGAATTCGCACTTCTCGTACTTAGCATACAACTGATACTCTCGTAGAGTCTGAAGAACCTGCCTCAAGTTCTCGGCATGCTCCTCCTCGGAGTTTGAGTAAATCAAAATATAATATATGAAGACGATGACAAACTGATCCAAGAACTCTCTGAATACTCGGTTCATCAAGTCCATGAAAATGGCTGGGGCATTTGTGAGTCCGAACGGCATCACCCTGAACTCATAGGACCCATATCTCGACAAGAAGGCAGTCTTCGAAACATCCTGCTCTCTAATATGTAACTGATGGTACCCCGACCTTAGATCTATCTTCGAAAAGAAAGTTTCTCCCCTCAACTGGTCGAATAGATCATCAATTCTAGGCAACGGATACTTATTACGTATCGTGACCTTGTTCAGCTCCCGATAGTCCACACACAATCTCAGTGAACCATCTCTCTTCTTCACAAACAAAACTGGAGCTCCCCAAGGTGAGGTACTCCTACGAATGAAGCCCTGACCTAACAGCTGCTCTATCTGATCCCGTAGCTCTCGCATCTCTGCCGGAGCCATACGGTACGGTGCGCGTGCTATAGGTCTCGTATCTGGCAGTAAATCTATAACAAAGTCTATCTCTCGACTGGGGGGTAGGCCTGGTATCTCCTGGAACACATCGTAATACTCCCTGACAACTGGGATCGAATCTAAGGGAATCACAACCTCCTTAGAGGTATCCTCCTCTATGTAATACAAATGAGCGGTCGAACCTCCCTCTGGGCGAGGCATCGCCACTACAAACATCTCTTGCCCCGAAATGGCAAAAACAATGCTCCCACCGAAGCAATCAATCATGGCTCTATAAGCTGCGAGCCAATCCATACCAATAATCACATCATGCTCGTGCATGTCTAAGACTAACATGTCTGCAGGTAATACCAAACTACCGATCTATACCCCCACTCCCCGGCATATAAAGAAAATAAGTGACCCACTCCCCAGTGGTGAGTCCACACACGCCACTGTGCTCTCTGCTGTGGCTAATAACCCTAAGGCCTTCGCAAAATGCGTAGATATAAAATAATGTGTTTCCCCCGTATCAAACAAAACCCGACCCATAGTACCATGGATAGGAAACATACCCTCAATCGCGGGTGGTGCCTGTGGAGCTGCTGCCTGGTGGACATTATAGACACGTCCATACTGTAATTGCCCCTGCTGCACGGGAGCTGCTGGTAGGGCTGGCACCTAGGCTGGAGCTGGGAGGGCAGGTGAAAATAGTGGTCTTTGTGTCTCATTACGGGCTCCCTGCTGCTGTGGGGTCCTATCGCCCTCTGGGCAATCCTGACGCCTATGGCCATGTTTATCGCACCCAAAGCATCGGCCTTTGAAGTTACCTCCCCTCTGACCCTGCTGTCCACGACCCTGCTGGCCGTTACCTCCACGCCACTGGCCTTGATGTGCACGTTGTTGGCCTTGCTGGCCCTGCTGCTGTCCCTGTGGTCGGTGTTGGCCCTGCTGGCCCTGCTGATTAGGCTGGCCCTGATGGCCCTGCCTGAAACCCCCGAATCCCTGCCTAGAATCACCTGAACGGAGTCTCTTAGCTGGGTCCCCCTGATGGGAACTCTGCTCGTGCTGATGAGTCTGTCCATGAGATGGTGCCCCACTGGCACTATTACCCCCGGTCCTGCCCTGCTTGATGGACTCCCCTGCTCTCTAGCTTCCCTGCAGATGGAAGCGGTGATCCTGACAATGTAGTAACGCTGCATTGAGTACATCAGTGAAAGTACTCAGGGATAGATTTCCAATAAGGTGCTTACGGATCCTCCAAGCTAACCCGTCGACAAACAGCAAAATCTTCTTGCTCTCAGTAGGTGCCTCATCTGGCACAATTGTGAGAAGTCTCGTGAACTCCTCCTCATACTCAGCTATAGTAAGGTTCTCCTGCTTCAGATTTAGTAATTTCAGCCTCATCTCAGTCTGCACTGCGGGTGGAAAATACTTGCGGTCAAACCGCTCCCAGAAAAACTGAATAGGGATCGTGTCCTTCTCTTCCAAAGTGGTAGTGGATTCCCACCACTGCAATGCGGCTCCCACCAGCTTAAAGGAAGCCAATAACTGCTTTTGCACATCAGTGCACTCATACATACGGAGGTGCCGCTCGATGTCCTTCTTCCATTGGCTAACTGTGACAATATCGGAGCTACCAGAGAACTCAGGGGGATGCGCTTTCTGAAAAGCATACCGAACCCTCTCCCATGCAGATGGAAGCTGTGCTGGTACTGGCGCCACTGCCTGAACCTGGGGTGGAGCCTGCTGAATCACCGCTATCGCGACATTCACCGCCTGAGCAACAATGGCGGCTACTTTGTTTGCATTCATTGTGCCTGGTGCCGGAGCTGCTGGCTGCTCGGCTTGGGCACGCCAATCTTTCGGAGCACGTCTCGGAGGCATCTGAAACGTGAACAAGTTTATTAGTCTACAGTTATCATCAAATCTCAAATAGCTGAAGACTTAAACGTAAAACAAGAGTACAACAATCCTAAAAATAGGGCTCTATAGCAACAACGTTAAGCTGAAAGCGAAATAAGCCGTACAGATCCTATGGACACTAGAACCTGATGCTCTGATACCACCTGTGACACCCCGCCTAATTAAATACCGGGTGATCACTCCTTTATTAAATTAAATCAAGGTAAACAGTTGGTTCATTCTCAGCATCACTATCGGTAAAAAATAATTTTTCCAATTTAACACCCTAAATAATTAAGCTAAGTGTCAAAACCATTTTCATACATACTTTCCAAATTTTTTTTAAAGAAAAATCATTTATTTTATTAACAACATTCAATAAGTAAGAATCACACCATATTAAATTCTGCAACATAAACCAAATAATATACTACATTCGTCAATCGAATGTCAACATACGAAAACTAAAGTCACAAATCCAAACTGAATAAATCCCATAGAACAATACTGGAAACAACTGAAATATAAATGTCCCAATAACAAATGAAATAATGGAAAGGACGACACAGGCCCAATAAATGAGAATGCTAGAAGTGAAGTCAATAAAGGAAGCCGTCTACACAAATGACCTGCAACTCCCACCTAAGCTGCAACAAGTTCCTCTCAAGAGATCCTAAGCAAGACGCCCCTGTGGCTGGGCACCTGAAATACATACATATATATACAAGAGAGAGAGAGAGAAAAACGGGTCAGATCCCGAAAGTGTTTTTGATTTAAAATACGTTTAGCAAGTATTTAAATTGATACAGGCCAATGCAACAACATATTAGAACGACACTCTCTTGAGAAATTCTCACCTCTCTTCTAATGTGCACACCTATCGTACTAACCTTACCAACGGGTTATCTTATCATTTTATCATACTAACCTTCCCAATAATTTAGCCTATCTTAACTTACTCATAAGATTTCAAAACCGAACAATATCATTTTTTAAAAAGATACTTCCAATTTGCATCACAACTCTCGTTTTAGCTTTATTAATTTAAAAAGTTTCCCAGTGTCATATTATATTATCACAAAACAAGTATTTACTATTTGAGTCATCAACCATGTCCTACTTATCAAATCACAGTAGGCAGTTTCAAATTTCCAAATCTCATATATATATTAACTACTCGTATAATATATATATATAACAGCACCCCACATAAAACTATGGTGCGTGCATACTTCCACTATCCAAACCCCATACCACTCATATCAAGGGGAATACAAGTTCGGAATCACTCTCGAACTGTATTAACACATACACAAACAATATCGAGGCGAAGCATAGATTCCAAGTCTTTAAGAGGATGGCACATACTCGCGTCTCTTAGGACCATCTGAACTATCGATTCGATAGCCTGTACCAAGGATATCTATCTTCTAGGGTACAAGTCAATATCCCCCATAAAGGTCCCATCGAGATAAGACTGTCCCAGCGCGGTAACCTCAAGGATAGCAAGTAGCGCGGTATGTTTTTCGCATGTATGTCATATATGTACACACAATCATATAAATATACCACAGTTATCATATTAATATAGGTTCTTCTCGTCACCCATAATTATACCATTTATCCTTAATTTCACATTATTTGTATTACGTATAAGGTTTCATCTCTAACCTTAACTCGAAGGGTTTTCTCACTTAATACGCGATATTCGTTAACTCTATCCTTCCCAGTAGGAAAATTCAGTAGGTATACCTCTATTTACTATCGTAGCTATTCACCGCATTCTCTCACTTGAAATACGTAGTTTCATAGTTCATTATCTAATTATCCCAAAAACAAGATTCTCGTCTTATAATAAAGTTCCCAACACTTATTCAAATGTCCTACTGGTCTTTCCTATCTCCCAAAACATTTCATTAAGAATACCTAAGAATTATTTCATGATAAATTCAATTTAACTAAGTAAAAAAGGAAATAAGAGTCTGCCAGGAGGGGTTGATCGATCGAGGTCTGGGGTTCGATCGATCGAAGTTCTAGGCTCGATCGATCGATCAAGCAGGTCTGCGAAAATTCTGCAGAAATGCAGTTACGGGTTCTACCAAATTTCTTCATCCAAAACCATGTTTTTCCATTCTAAACGTCCCAAAAATCCTACTACTATCATTATAACGTTATACCAGATGTTTTCAACGTAAAGCTTGTGTATATCTAACATTAAACATGGATAATTAACCCAAAATTCCATCTACTCATCAAGAACTCTAGAGTTTTTCTTAATCAAGGTTCTCATCTGTTTTTACCAAAATTTCCTTCTAATAATATCATCAAAATTTCGTGGGTTATATTCCTCTACATGGCAAGGATTCTAGAATTTCATATAAATCATTTCTACATGCATTTTCCTAACACAATTTTGGGTGTTCTTCCATATTTATCATCTCTAATCAATCCTAAACCAATATGAAGATTGCACTAACGAAAATACGCAAGTTAAACACTTGCCTGGGATTTTTGGTAATCTGATTCACGGCTGATATTGGTATGGCTGCATTCCTCATCTCGCGATCTACGCGGTGGTGGTGGCGGCGGTGCAAACCGGTGACTTTTTGGCCTTGAATTGCCTTGGAGCTCTCTCCTCTCTTCTCCAATGGCCGTCACTTGATTTTTGGATATTCTAACCCTAAAAGGCTAACCTAAATGGCTGATATAGGTTGCTGAATTTCGTGGGTTTAATTACCCAATTATGTAAAATGACTAAAATGCCCTCCCGGGGTACTAATTAGGCCTAAAAATGCCCCGAGACCCAAACTACACCACCAGGTAAACTTTTCTGACTGTCTCGACCCTACCGGACGCGTTAGCGCACTCAAAACGACCATATGGGCAACTTATAAAATATTCACTTTTTATAATACAAAATTAGTCCTGACGTGACACGGGCACGTCCCGACTTAAATTTCTGAAATAGTCATTTAATTCACTCATGACATACAATATAACCAATATAATATATTACCTTGATCATTAGTAATAATCAATAAGTTTCCCATAATTACTAACTCTCGTTACGTTAATAATTATAACATAATTAATTTCCGGATTTTTATTAAATAAATCATTCACATTAAATTTAATAAATCCCCAAATTAATATAGCATAAAAATACGGGGTATTACAAGTCACCACAGTGTTCGGACAGTTGAAGTTGGAATAATCACGGGGACGCAGTAGATGCCCCAAGGGTCATCGGGAAGGAAGATGGTGTAAGGTTAAAACCCCAAGTGTAGACGACAAGGGGTAGTGGTCGAAGAAGACTTTATTTTAGAAAGAAAAATCCACGAGAATTCGAGGGAGGTGCGGAAGGATTATTTACCAATGAATGGAGGACATCCCACTGGGATTACATGTGGGGGGAGTGTAGCGATACTCAAGTCAAATTTAGAGTAAAGAATTTTTCTCTTAGAAGTAGTATGGGGTGATGGGAGCCAGTCACCACATTCATGGAAATATACAGTGAATAACAAGGAATTAGGAGTGCGGATTATTATGAATCCTTTACCCAGAGGTTAAATAGAGTGGCAAAGGAAATTTCAGTAATTTTCCAAATGGGATATAGGGGAAGCAATCAGGTCAAAGCTACCTGGTTCATGAAAAGGACAATCCCGACATGGCTGGTGGGGCCAAGGATAAGGGAATGACACAATGAGGTGTCTTTTGTGTAGTAAAGTAAAAATACTTGCGCGAATCCTATCAGGAACGAGTCAGGGGACATGAGTGGGATGTCTAGCAAGGGCATCTATTAGAAAAGTTGTTAGGTTTTGGTTAGGACGAGGGTGTTATGTCTAATAACCATTGAGCTGGAAGTGTTATGGGTAATTAAAACTACGAGTTTATTTTTGAGATGATTGAGGTTTGTTTTGTGTGACGTGAATGGATCACATGAATGTATTAGTACTAGATTCACATGAGAAATGGATTTAGGGGAGGTATCGTTAATATCGTTGGTATGTGTATTTTACCATGGAGTGGCGGGGCACTTTTCAGTTCCACCTGTAAAGGAACGGGTGGGTACGTTGAGATGATATATCTTTCGAAGGATTAGCTCATTTGAGGGGTGATATTCGAGGAATGATTTTATTGTGGGTACAGATGGGTTCGCAATGGTGGACAGTTATAGCAAGGCTACTGTGTTCGTTGTTTTAGGGCAGGAGGTATGTTTGTGTGATATTCTACCTGAAAGAGGTTGAGATTGCGACAATTTTTTACGAAGTAGACTACATAGAGTACAGTTGTCTAGTTATATTGGATCCCGGTGCACAAGGATTTTTATTGATGAGATTGAGGGTAAGTTAGGTTGCCATGGAGCGAAGATATTTAGCTCGTTATTGATATTTAGCGCTAAGGGCATAGTGATAGTGCAAGCACAATAGTATATGACTCCTTTAGAGACGCAGGAGTCCATGATTTGACAGGTGAGTATAGGGACAGAGTTTGAGTGTCCTGGTTGTATAGGTGGATGTGTTGGTCGAAATGGCCATAGTGTATATATATTTAAGTACCATGGGATAACGGGGTTATTTAATGTTAACCGTAAGAGAGTGGGAAGGATACTAAGAAGATGGATGCATCATATGAGAGGTTTCTACTTTCGAGAATTATGGGAGTAAGGTTGATGACTTTTCGAGTTTATACCGATTAGTTATAGTTTGAGTCTATAATGGATAGTTATAGTAAGGATTGGGTGTTCGCGGTACCAGGGTACGAATTTTCGTTGCTAGGTTTCACCTGAGATAGGGTCTAGCGTATATATACGGTTATGTATGTTAAAATGTGTTGCATATTATTGTATTAATAAAGTTAAATTGAAATCTCGAGGAGTTGGGGCATTTGTGATGTGATTCTGGGTGGTTGGACTTATTGTCGAGCGGGGAGATATAGCTCGAGATTTATTTCCGCGCAAGGAAACTAGTGTTAGTAAGGGCGCGGTGGTGTATGTTGTCTTTTGTTGAATAAAATGTGGATGTGTATACATTTATGTTGAGAGACGTGTATTTGGGGGTACGTGCTATAGACTGGGGGCCTAACGGATCTCCGTGACTGGCAATGATAGGTAGTAGTGTATTGGTGGGGTTCCTTGTTTGGATTTCGCATTACGAGACGTCCCACTTACAAAACTTAGTGCAACGTCGGAAGGGGGGAGATGTTTGGTCATTAGTCTATGGGTTGGGTACCTTAGTTATGTTACATGTAAGTGGTTATGACTACGAGATGGAAGTCATATTACGATTTCAGTCCAGAACAAGTTGGGCATTATTTGTGCAGTTGAGCACGGGTAAAGGCTATATGGGTGCCCTGGTTAATTAATTAATTTAATTGTTACAAATAATTCGCAATTAGAAGTGGGAAAGATGGGTGTAGGATCTTAAGGGTAGACGACTTGGGAGTTAGCAGAGAATGGGTGTACTTGGCTTATCCGAATTTCGAGGACGAAATTCCATTCTATGGGGGGGAGTATGTAACACCCCATAAATTCAATGACATTTAATTAAATAATATTTTGGGAGAAAAAGAATTTATTTGATTGGAAGAATTAAATTCATGATTTGAGAAATTTTTAAATTTGAGGAATTTATTAATTTGGCGAATTTAGGACTAATTATTTTAGATTATTTTGTGTCACTAACTCAGATGTCAATTTTGAGCGCACGGTTGAGTCCAGTAGGGGCGATATAGTTCGAAATGAGTGGCCATGTGTATATATTGGGTTTCGGGACTTATTTAGGCATATTTTAGCTTCAAATAAAGAGTTTGTGCCCTTTTTAGGAGGCCCATAGGTCCAAAAATGGGATTTGAGTTTTTAACCCTAGTTGTGAAAGGGTAAGGCATCTTAAAGTCATTTTAGAAGACTCAAATTGGGGAGAGCTTAAGAGGAGAACCCTTAAAAGAGAATTTGGGGATTTTTGGAAGATGGCTTCAAGAACAAGAGAGAAGATCCTTGATTACAATCCAACATCTTCATCCAAAGGCTTTGATCTACTATTTGAGGCAAGTGGTTTAATTTGTAATTTGTAATTTGTCAATTTGTATTTACCTATTCATATTAAAGGAGGTGAAATCAATTAATATGTTATGGTTTATATTTCATTAGAAATTGGTGATTTCATGGTTAGGAGTTATAAATCTGTAAGAGATGACAAGATTTAGTTGATTTGACGCTCAAATTGATGTAATTGTTAGGGTTAGACTGAATATGATAAAAGGATGGATTTAGGATAAATCTTGACGAGTTTTGATGAAGAAATTTGTACAGAATTGAGGTATTTACTGTTAAATGGCGATTCAGTTCTCGGAGCCTTGTAGAAAATTGCGTTTTCTAACTTTTGTTCCCTGATATGTTTTCTCCAAAAACGGCTCCAAAATACTCCAACATAACATTTTAAAAATCAGGGCAGATTCGTGGGGCAACTTTTTTTAAGAAATATTTTTAGTTGTTATTCTGTTGGAGATTGCCTAGATCGATAGGTGTGACTTATTACCCTTGGATTAATTAAATTGGAGAGATTAAGGTTTATGATTGAGTGATTGAAACCTTGATAATTAAGTGGGGGAAACTTAATTGGATGAAATTGAACATTGAATTGGGAATATTAAATTTCGGTCCGAGAGAGAGAATCCGGGCATAATTGGTAGAGTGACACCAAAATAATGATAAATTAATCAGTGCATAATTAATTGAAATAAGGTCGGACCGTAGACTTGCATGTTTTAGGCTTGTGTTACATTTGTAGTACACCAGTACCTTGTATATATATATATATATATATATATATATACGGTAATTTGTAGTATATATATGATTTATAAATATTGGTGTGAATAATATTTATAAGGAAGCATACCCACTCTAAGGCTATCATGGGAGGTTGCGCGATATGGGTGAATCCCCTGACTTGAGGAGCAGGGTGAGTATAGTCCCCAGGTCATAGCATTCTAATGCACGTTTGAGATGATTTGGGTGTGATTCGGTCTCTTTCCAGGGGAAACTATGGTCGCCTCTATTACGTTTGTGAATTGTTGTTTTTCTGACTCGGGTGATGAGCCGTGTTAGGGTTTTCGAGTGGATGAGAATACTCGGTAATGATAGTACTTAGAGATTTTCCAAAGAGTTACTACTCGGGAGGATGATTTTGTATCTACAACAAGTGTGTGAATGTTGTAATATATTGATACGTATATATGGAGCAGATTTATATATGGGTTAATATATGGTGTGAAATGTATAATTATATAACTTTTGAGATTGTTATATGGTATCAAGTGGGAATTGATTTAAATAAGTTAATGTGAATAATAACTTATAACTCATATATGTGATGTTAATTATATAAGTGATACAACTCGTGAGAATGTTAGATGGCATTAAATGAGAAGTGACTTAAGTAAGTTCAATGCAATTAATAACTTATAAAGTACACTAAACCCAGTGGGGATAGAGTAGTGGGAAATCGTGGGATATATGTAATGAGACTAGTTACGGGGTAGTTAGCTAGATGGGTCATGTATGGTTACGTTAGGCGTGCACATTAGTGGAGGGGTGAGGTGTCCTCAAGAGAGTGTGCGGCACTAACTTAAATATGAAGAGCCTTCATGTATTTTTCATTCCTTGCATTTAAATTCACTTACTAAATATTTTCAAATGTTTTGGGTTATAACCCTTGCTATAACATATTTTCAAAACCTTTTAGGTTTCCTGCCACAGGGGCGTCAGGCCTGATCATCTTACAGGGTACGTAGCTGCAGTACATGTGGATGTTGTGGGATATTTGTTTAGACACCTATCTCATTCTCTTTAGATAGGGACATTCCAGTAGTATCGTTGGGCTTGTACATTCATATTCAGTTTTGGCATGTATCAGTACTCTTTTTATATACTTTGGACTTTGTTGTTTTGCTTGTAGTCGATGTTGTTCTCTACCACTTCTATTAGACTTGTAGTATAAATAGTTTCTCTTTATGTGTTGGTTATTTGATTTCATATTATGTTGTTAGTTTGGGCTTAAATAAAAAGATAAAATTTTGACACCATGTCTTTTGAATACTAGGTGGTTAATAAAGTTTAAAAAAAGGTTTTCGACAGTGTTACTAAGAATGAACCAGATGAGATTCCTATTTAATTTTGTATAAGACTGATCACCCGGAATTTTATTAGGCGGGGTGTCACAGGTATTGGATATCGAACTGATAATCCTTCACATATTTGAGCCACCTACGCTGACGCATGTTCAACTCCTTCTCGGTGAAGAGGTACTATAGAGACTTGTGATCTGTGAATAAGCAAAATTTCTGCCACAGGAGATAATGTCTATATAAGCGAAGTGAGAACACGACCGCCACTAACTTCAGATTATGAATGGGGTAATTCCTCTCATGAGGCTTAAGCTTCCAGGAAGCATAAGATATAGCCTTATCTTCCTGATGAAGCACACCCCCAAGTCCCTGTAAGGATGCGTCAATGTAAACTAAATACTCCACCCCGACCTGGGCAGTGCTAGGACTGGTGCTGCAGTCAGTTTGTCCAACAGCACATTGCCCAGTGCTAGGACTGGGCAAGGTACTCCTCCAGTTGAAACCCTGTCCTAAGAAATTATGTATTTATGTCGATGTCGTGGGCTGTCCCGACTCCCTCACCGCTAACACTTTGCCCGAATTGACGGATATACCCTTGGCAGATACTATGTGCCTTAAAATCTGAACCTCCTTCAGCCAAAACCCACACTTCTCATATTTAGCATATAACTGATGTTGGCGCATTATCTGTAACACCTGTTGTAAATGCTCAGGATGCTCCTCCTCAGTCTTAGAATATATCAGAATGTCATCTATGAAAACAATAACAAACTGATCAAGGAACTCTTTGAACACTCGGTTCATCAAGTCCATGAACACAGTTGGTGCGTTGGTTAACCCAAATGGCATAACCCTGAACTCGTAGGATCCATATCTCGTTAATAATGTAGTTTTAGACACGTCCTGCTCCATGATACGCAACTGATGGTATCCTGATCTCAAGTCGATCTTCGAGAAGAATGCAACTCCTTGCAACTGGTTGAATAAGTCATCGATTCAGGGTAACGGATACTTATTCTGCATCGTGACTTTATCCAGCTCTTGGTAATCAACACACAACCGTAAAGATCCATATTTTTTCTTCACAAAAATATGGGATCACCCCAAGGCAAGGTACTCCTCCGGTTGAAACCCTGTCCCAACAGTTGTTCAATCTGATCCCGTAACTCCCTCATCTCTATCGGAGCCATACGATAAGGCATGCGGGCTATCGGCTCAGTTCCCGGTGCCAAATAAATAACAAAACCTATCTCTCTGTTGGGAGGAAACCGCAGTATATCCTAAGATACATTAGCGAACTCCCGAACAACAGAAACAGAATTAAGTGGGATAATCACCTCCTTAGAGGTCTCCTTCTCTAAATACAAATGAGTGGATGATCCTTCCTCTGGACGAGGCATCGCCACCAGGAACATCTCCTGACATGGTATAGCAAATATAATACTCCTACTAAAGCAATCAATTACAACCCTATACATAATGAGCCAATCCGTACTGATAACCACATCATACTCAGTCATATCTAATACTAGCATATCTGCAGGTAAAATAAAGCTCCCAATTTCTATACCTATGCCCCGGCATATAAAGAAAATCAGTGTCCCATTCCCTAATAGTGAGTCAACACATGTAACAACCCCACTGTGCGTGAAAATTTGGTGGCAACAAAAGTGTGTGAATCCCCCGTGCCGAACAAAATACTCCCCAAAGTCCCCTGAATATAAAACATACCATCAATCGTGGGTGGAGCCTGTGGGACTGAGGCTTGATGAATGTTGTAAACTCGTCCATACTGAAGATGCCCCTGCTGAACTGGGACTGCTGGAATAGGTGGCAATGGTGGCATCTGTGGTGGTGCTGGGAGGCCGATGGGAAATATCGGTCTTTAGGGATCCTATCGACCACCATGTTGTTACGGCTGCGGGGCCCTGCCCCTTTCAGGACACTCATGGCATTTGTGGCAAGTCTTTCCACAAATGAAACACTTCCCACTAAAGTTTTCCCCACTCTGTCCCTGCTGCCCTCAGCCCTGCTGACCATTACCAGATCTCCTCTGGTCATGTTGGCCATGTTGATTCTGCTGCTGACCCTGATGGCCCTGTTGTCCCTGTTGGCCCTGATGGCCATACTGACCCTACTGGCCATGTCTATAACCTCCCTAACCATGTCAAAAATCTCCTGATCTAAAATGCATAGAATCTCCCTATTAGAAATTCTGATCACCTTGCCTCTACTGGACATGAGGTGGTTGTGCCCCACTAGCACCACTACCTCTTGTCCTGCCCTGCTGGTTGTACTCCTCTACTCGCTTACTCTCTGTTAGATAGAAGCGATAGTCCTAGCAGTGAAGTAGTGTTGCGTTAAACACATCAAAATAAGTGGCCAATCAAAGATTCCCTAACAGGAGCTGGCGAATCCTCCAAGTCAAACCATCCATAAACTTCTGAATTTTCTTATCCTCCGTGGGTATCTCATCTGGCACTATGTTCAGGAGGTCTGTAAACTCTACCTAATACTCTGCAGCTGTCTTCCCTTCCTATTTGAGATTCATCAGTTTTCGCATCATCTCGGTCTGAACGGCAGAAGGGAAATATTTACGATCGAACCGCACCCAGAACTCCTGAATAGTAAGGGCGCCCCTCTCCTCAGCAGTGGTAATAGACTCCCACACTTGTAGCGCTGCTCCAACTAGATTAAATGTAGCGAGTATCTACCTTTGTACATCTGTTCATTCATACATTCTCAAATGCCTCTGGATATTCTTCTTCCATTGGATCGCCACTACATCGGAGCTCCCTGCAAACTTCGGAGGATGTACCTTTTGAAAGGCATCTCTGAGATGTTCCCAAGCCATCGGGAATGCATGAACCTGAACTGGGGCCACCATCGATGCCTGCGGTGGCGCATGATGCACTACTGCTAAAGCTTCATTGATCGTTTGTGCTACTGTAGCGATAACTTCAACGACATTCATAGTACCCTGAACTGGTGTTGGCTGAGGCTCGGGCTGGGAACTCGTGGTGCACATCTAGGAGGCATCTGAAAAGATAGAGGAGCTTTATAAATCTACAGTTAATATCTCAAAATATCTGAAGACGTAAAATGTGCAATTAAGGAATACAACAGTCCTAAAATTTAGGGGTCTATATCAAAGAACGCTATGCGGAAAGCATTACAAGCCATAAATATCCGAAAGACTCTAGAACATGATGCTCTAATACCACCTGTGACTTCCCGACTAATTAAATACCGGGTAGATACTCATTTATTAAATTAATACATAATATCAAGTTGGTTCAGTCTTAGCATCACTATCAAAAACATTTAATTAATTACTAGTCACCTAATAATTAAAATAGTGAGATGTTAAATTTTATTAGTTAAATTAATAATCAACCACGTAATTGAATAAGCATTCATCAATCACATAAACAATCTCATATGAATAACTAATGTAATGAAATAAACTGAGTCTGGGGTAAACACACCAATTATAATAATCCCATAATTAAAATAAAATCCCAATACAAAAGTCAGAATAGATAAACCAACATCTAAAATAAATGAAAGTCTGAGCTACTATCTCTGAACAAGAATGGGCAACATGCCCTAACTGATATGAATGACTCCGAAGGATGCAAAGATAGATGTGGAGTCATCTAACATCGAGATCATGAAGCTTTCACAACCGCTACAACATGTCAACGGAATGGAACTCCTATGCTTGGCGTTCCTGTAGCTGGGCACCTAAAGGTTTTTAAGAAAACAAAATGGATTTGAAAGAAAATGGGTCAGAGCTCGATTTTAAAACAATTTAAAAGAAGCAAGTGTTTAAATTTAATTTAAACAATATATATATATATATATATATATATATATATATATATATATATATATATATATATATATATATATATATATATATATATATATTTTCTCAAACGGACTTCCGTTTTTGGGCTAAAAACGGACTGATTTTTAAAAAATAGTAAAATGCATTTTTTTGAGTTGATTTTTTTTCTGGTATATATAGACATACATGGGTACCCCCAAAAAAAATCAACTCAAAATGAATTTGTTTGCTATTTTAAAAAAATCTTTCAAAATCTGTCTATATATGTCAATATATGTTTGGGTTTGCGCCAGCAAAATCTGACAGATTTTGAAAGATTTTTTTAAAATAGCAAAAATCATTTTGAGCTGATTTTTTTAGGGGTACCCATGTATGTCTATATATCTCAGAAAAAAATCAACTCAAAATTTTTAAAAAATCGGACCATTTTGGTCCTTTTTTAGTCCCAAAAACGGACTTCCGTTTAAGAGATGGCCTCTCTCTCTCTCTCTCTCTCTCTCTATATATATATATATATATATATATATATATATATATATATTAAGCATGTTAGTCATGTGCTCTCACTTGAGATTCTCACCCCTCGACTAGTGTACACGCATATTAACTTCCCATCCTAACTCATACTACCCACCTATCTTATCGGAATTAAATCTGTCTATAGAGTTTACTTTACTAAACCACCCGTATTACCCAAAATTCATGGATTTCCATTACCAATATTTATTAATCACTTTCAAGTAATTAGTACTCATTTGAATTTTCACAAGTTCACGTTATTCTATAAGTCTCATTTACCAAGTAACAGAGTAGAGCAATCTCAAGTATATATTTATGTCATTCTCAATACATACATACAAATATGGTACCCCTAGGATGAGCGGTGGTGCATGCATACTCTGATATCCAATCCCGGTGCATCACACACGTAAGGATTACGAGTTTCGAATCACCCATGAATCGTATCAATACAAATCACACATATTGGAGGCGAACATAGTTCACATACCCATGGGTCACGCACATACCATCGCTCTTATGGTCGGATGACTTATTAACTCACAAATAAGTCTTCACACTCATATGTTCTTCAGGTACCAAATCTAAATACCCCCGAAGGCACACAAGGATAAGATTGTCCTCTTCTTAAAAAAAATCAACCTCCCGTGATAGCAAGTATGGTAGGTATGTCATACACATAATAATCCATATGCTAGGTAATCACACAACCTAAGTAATTTCATTTCAATGTAGGTGTACTTCTGCCCTATATTACAAATCTCATACGTAGTATAGTTTCATCCCGATTATTCTACATAATATATTTGGCGTGACAACTCCCGTCTTATAAATCTGAATACTTAACCCTATCCCAAAAGGTTACTACATCTCCTATTTGTCTCTAAGGTTATTTCAGTAATTTAAAGTCTTCCTACTACTGTCTCTAACCTTAAGTTATTCTTTATCCAAATTAAATTCATGTTCCCTAAATTTCTAACTGTAACTCACTCATCGGATACTAGTAAGTTTATCATTTAATCCCAAACCAACTAATATTTTCCAGGCCTCAAATATACCTCTACTGATTTTCCATAAGTCCCAATATGTTCAAGTATGTGACACCCCGCCCAATAAAATATCGGGTGATCAGTACTATATCAAATTAAAACAGGAATCTCATCAGGTTCATTCTTAGCATCACTGTCAATTTTTTTTTAAAACTTACTAACCACCTAGTATTCAAAAGCTGATGTCAAAATTTTAATCTTTTTATTTAACAACAACAACCATATAAATATCAATACGAACCATTCACACAAACCATGAATCTAAAGCAATACTGAATAAATCAATAAATGACCGGCCGAATAAACCATCGGCAAAAAACCAACATCCACTAATATAATCCAACAAATAATAGTAACCAGTACAAAATCCGACTGAAATGAAAATAGCTGAGGCAACATGCCCCAGAGAAATACCAAGTTGCATCTTACTCTAGAAATGAAATGACTTAAGCGTCTATGTCCAAATCCTGCAACATCCACACCTGTTGCAGCTACGCATCCCTGGAACAAATCTTCAAGTTTGGCATACATGTGGCTGGATACCTAAAAGGTTTTGAAAATATTTTGCAAGTATGGGCCAGAGCCCAAAGTCCTTTTGAAAATATTTTGCAAGTAAATTAAAATGCAACAATTAAAATGTATGAATGGTCTTCATATTTAAGTTAGTGTGGCACTCCCTTTAGATACATCTCACCCCTCCTCTAAAGTGCACACCTAACGCTTTCTTCCTGACCCTCCTAGTTACACTACCCCGTCTAACTAGACTTGTCATGAAACTCCTTGAACTCTACTCCAACTCGAGTAATTTGTATCTTGACTTCGTAAGTTATTTATCGGATTGACTTAATTAATCATTTTCTTAAAAGTCATATAACATTCACTAGTTATATAAGTAATACAAATTCCCTTAATGTATTTAATTACCCGTATATAATTATCTACTCCATTATATACGTAGAACTATATTACACAATTATAAATATGTTGAATATAAATAAAACCACTATTAAAAGCCATATAACATTCACTAGTTATATAAGTAATACAAATTATCTTCATGTATTTAATTACCCGTATATAATTATATACTCCATTATATACGTAGAACTATAATCCACAATTACACATATGTTGAATATAATTAAAACCATCCTTCCGTGTAATACATCATCGGATGCATTCTCTAAAGTGCTATCATCCCAGGTCTACTCAGTCCCACCTAGATTTCTGAGACAGCTAGCCACCGCCGAATCAAAACATAGAAATATAAACGTATTGGAGGCGATCATATTCCCTCGAGTGTGAAGACAATAATCTCGATGCCCACCTCTATTTGGACGCTATGACATGGGGATATACTCGCCCTACTCCTCGAGCTAGGGGATTTACCCACATTGCGCAACCTCCCCCGATAGAACTAGAGCATATAATTCTAAATAAATATCTATCCACCAGTATTTATGAGCACACAATATATATATATATATATATATATATATATATATATATATATATATATATATATATATCCCAGTTTTACTGTGTACAAAGTCCGTAACACTAGCCAACATATTCCCGAGTCTATGGTCCGACTCTAATTTAATTAATTTATCCATTAATTAATTTAATATCTCCCCGAGTCTATGGCCCGACTCTAATTTAATTAATATGTCCATCAATTAACTTAATATCTCCCTGAGTCTATGGTCCGACTCTATTTTAATTAATATACTCATTAACTAATTTAATATCTCCCTGGTGTCACACAACCAATGTAATCGGACTCGCTCACCTGGCCCGAATTTCCATCTCTTAGAACGTACTCCTCAAAATTCCATTATAAAGAGAACGCTCTTAATTAAATAATATTTAACAATTTATTTTATCATCCTATAATAAATTATTCCAGTTATAAGCTTTAATTAATTAATCCCCCATTAATAATTCTATTATCATGGCGACACTCAACCAAAATATCCGGACACCCCTTTGGTCCATAATACAATATCCCCAATTAATTATTCAAAATTCTCCTCAATAAAGTTTGCACAATTATTATTCTGAGGTTTTCAATTTTCTCAGTCTGCCTAGATTTTTAAAATGCCGTTTTGGGGAAATTTGGGGCCGTTTTGGAAAAAATGTATTAGAGAACTAAAGTTAGAAAACGCCATTTTCTAGAGGGCATCGCGGACAAAATCGCCATTAACAGCTTCATTGAAGCTTTTTACCCAGAATTATCCACTAAAATCCTTACGAATCAAAATCAGTCCCAATATCTTAATTCCCAATTTCTATCTCCAATTGATAATAAAGATATGAATACATACGATTGTTCCCCAACTTGCAATCAATAAATTTCTCTAATTAATTTTTAATTTCTTCACAGCATAGAATTCATAAGCCCTTATCATAACAGTCCCAAAAACTTGATTCGTAACTTCCTCAAATCAAAACCCAATTTGTATTAACCCAATCCAAAAATCATTTGTATAACACCTACTATGATATGAATTGAATATCACCAATTGACATTGAAGCAATTTAACCACGTGCCTTATAAATTCGTAGAGTCTGAATCCTTTGATGAAGATGATAGGTTTAACACAAGCACCCAAATCTTCCTCCAAATTGGCTCTCCCTAAAAGCTCCTCAAATTATCCCCTTTTCTCTCCTCTACATATTTAGGTATTCTAAAATGAGTTATGGCTGCCCCCAACTCTCACTTTTAGGTTATAAAGTGTTAATCCCGTTTTTCCTCTTATGGGCCTAATTAAAATAGCCCAAATACTCCCGTGTGAGCCCTATCATGCATAAAAATACCCCGTTACCCATTTACCACCCCCGGGTACACTTTTCTGACTATCTCGACCTATCCGGACTCAACTGTGCACTTAGAATTGACATCTAAAATACTTTATAACATTCTATAATTTAAACCTCAAAATGCGACACATGCAAAATCCAAAGATGCTCCGAATTAATTAAATGTCAACTCACCAATTTAATAATTCCTCCGACTTAAATAAATGCTCCAATTCATAAATTTGAATTCTCCAAATTAATCAAGTTCTATTTCTCCAGAAAATAATTAAATTCTAAGTCCTCATAATTACGGGGTGTTACAAAGTAGTTCATATAAATAATTCTTAAAAGTCGGGACTGGTTAAATCTTAAAAGAAAATTTCATCACGAATACAGGGAGAGTTGATCGATCGATGGAAATGGTCGATCGATCGATATATCAGATATTGGCCTACTCTTTTTGCATATCTATGCCTATGAGTTTCATAAATTTTAACCCTCAAATCCTCTATTTAAATGTCCAAACTCACAAATATTTATACCAAACTTTATACCAACATAAGCACATAAATTCTAACATCTTAGAATCATCAAATCATTATGATTTATCATTTTATTGGATTAATTCATGTATTTTTCATAAAATCCTATTTCTTCAATTTTCTTCAAGAACATCGTATAACTCAATATAAATCCGTGATCCTCTACATATACATCATGATTTCGGGGCTACTATAATTACAGAAGTTAATCTATGTGCAAAACCTACCCAGATTAAGATTTAAATCTCCTAAGCCATCAATTCACCTTTTTTCAAGGTTTTCTCCAATTCTAACTATCATGGATATATATATATATATATATATATATATATATATATATATATATATATATATATATATGCTGAATTATTGCAAGTTAAATCACTTGCCTTAAATAGAAGTTCTGATCCTTTAGAGAAGATGATATGGGAGCGATCCTCTCTTCTCGATCTATCCAATGGTGGTGACGCTGGTGCAAGGTGGTTGTTTGTTTGGCCCTTGCAACCTTTGGAAACCCTTCCTTCCTTTCTACTTCTTTCTCTCAAGTTTGTAGTAGACAATAACCCTAATGAGCCTAAGGGTTGGTTTATATTTTTAACCTGAATTTTGTGGGTCATTATTCATCAAAATATAAAATGACCAAAATACCCTCCCCGGTTGCCGGTTTGGCCTAAAAATACCTCGGGATCCAAACTAAACCCCCAAGTAGTCTTTTCTGACTATCTCGACCCTTCTGGACACATTGGTGCACTAAAAAGATTATAAGGATGACATATAAATAATTTACCTTTTAAATCCATTTAATTTATCTGACACGACTGACACGCGTGTCTCAACTTAATTATCATAACTGTAGTGTCTTTACTCGCGACAATTTTAATAAATCTACAATCACATATTACTATTTTCACTAAGTAATATTTAACATAGTTCTCATAAATAAATACTAACTCTCGTCTCGCTAGTATTTAAATCCGGATTAATTATCAATTAATTCTCCATTTTTAATTCAATTAATCCATAATTAAAATCGATAAAAACACGGGGTATTACATAGCATAACATACACATGACAGAACAAACCAACCTAAGTCTCTCCTTTATCTCACAATTACATATTCACCACAACCTCATATAATATCACTATTCAAATAGTCCATTTAGGTTGTGTTAGTTTTTTTTATTAGAGATATGGAGTTTGAATTAAAATTTATGTTTGTTTTTTGTCTAAATTGTTTTTACCTATTGAATTTCTCAAACCAAAGAGATATCGATTAGTGTTTGTTTCATAAGAAAAGTTAAGAGGGGAATAGAAAAGAGGTAAAAGTGAACACAAAATTTGAATCTCATAATAAATGTACATTCAGAATTTAATTCAAACATAAAACCAAGATTTCAGACTTCATATTCAAATTTCAGAGTTCAGATCCATATTCATACTCATATTTAAACGTCGGGTAGTAATAAATAATTTTTTTTAAAACGCAGCCTAGTAAAACATCTGAATTGAAATATTTAGTTAATATGACCCATTAACCAATACTAAGCAAAAATAATCATTAATCTCTTGAAATTTAAATAACTGAATTGAAAAAAATGCTTGATACAAATTGTCACATATATGTCCACAAAACCATAACAACTAACCCCCCCCCCCCCCCACCCCACACACACAAATTAAAAACAATCCAATTATAAATTTATACTAATTTATACTAATTTCAATTTCTTTCAATTTCAATTAAATAAATTCAACTTCAATATCTATAGGAATGAAAATGCAATTCATGTTATAAGGTAGGGGCACACTAATTCAAACACATCCCCCCACCCCTACCCCTACCCCCACCCCAACACTCCTACGCACACCTACACACCATACCCCCACCCCCACTGCCCCCCACCCCCCACACACCTATACACATACACGTAGACCCATGCACGCACACACACATACACAAACCTACACACACACATATATATACAAAGGAAAGAGAGAGAACAAAAAATTACCTTAAACGTAGAGAGAGAGAGAGAGAGGGGGAATCGTCGCGTTCAGAAAGAGAGAAAAATGGTGGGAAATGAAAACGGTGGGAAAAAAGAAGGATTAGGGTTTTTAGTCAAAAGCATTGTCACGGACCTGTCAAGGTCTTTGACCATGACAATATTCTAAAGTTTCCACGGTCATTGACCGTGACAAAAAACACGTGTTTGTATCACGGTCAATGACCGTGACAAGGCTGGTCGGCTCAAAGGTGACAATTTATCCTTTTCGATGTAGTGAACAATCACAAGTTAGTTATGACACATAGGGAATATATTCTTTTGTTGCACATATATCTGGCTGATGACATCACCTCGTCACAAGGTACATGCCTCTCGAGATGATGTTAACTAACAAATTTATCCTCATTCTGAATTCTAAGTCGAGGTCAACCCTAGGACGGGCTAACCTCATGCACAACCTTAGACTTCTCTTGTGTTCTTGGGTACCTACCTTGGATAACTTTTATGATAGGTGTTGCCATATAATTGGTCCATGGAGTACATTATATTGAACCTTTATTCATGTTTGTATGACATTGATCTTTATAGGAACTGTTTAGGATCATAAATCCGTACTTTTATATGAGTGATAGTGGAGTTTTGAATAGTGTATATCTTAGGATGTTAACCATGGATGTTGGGTCGTTTTGAAGAATTTTCGTAGGAAGTAGGTGTGAGACTCAAAGATCGATCCAGGTTTAGGTCGGATCGATACGGCCCTAGGAGATTGAGGGAAATAAGATTATTATTCAATTTTTAGACATAGTTGATAGAGGGAATCTTATATGCTCAAATGTATATGGTAGCATGAAAAGTAAACGACTAAGAACACAATAATGGATTAGTTAGGATTTCAAGGATTAATAAGACCTTAATTTAATAGACAATCTGATGTTTGGGTATTTGGGTATTTGGATGATTTGGCTATGCTCGAGAGTTACGAGTTATCCTATGGTTATATATTACATGTTATATATATACAATGTTTGATTATTGTGAACGTACCATTTTAACTTATGGGGAATCTATCAGTCACGTGTGTTTTAAATGGTTTTGATCATGTACCGCACTCCTAGTTGTTGACGCGGGAATTTATGAAGATCGATATATATATATTTATCATACGTTCAGTCACTCTACACTTCACTACGTGAGATGAGGATGCCTTGATCCATCAAAAGAGTTTTGGTATGGGACTTCACGATGGTGTGATTGCATAGTGATCCCCCATTCTTATATTTATATAAGTTTTAAACTCGTTAGGTGAGGGACTCCGACGTGTATGATGATAGAGGCACGAGAAGGTCCCTGAACGTAGTTACCTTCTTGTGATTTTTTTTAGACTTATAAAAGAGACATGTTAGTCTAGTGATGAATATTTAATTAAGTGAACCCTACATCACATTAATGTGTTATATTATGAGATCGTGTGTATCCTCCTTTACGGGTGATATGTGTGGGGTTGGTATTGGGTTGTATTCTTTATGTGTAGTTAATTACATCCCTATTGCATCTTATTACTTGTTACTTATTTATTAGTCTAGTGACAAAGACTTTTAGTAACATTTATGCCTTGGGTTGGGACACTCGTGTAGTAGTTCACTTATGATGATGAGGGGTGAGGTATTTCTTACATATGAGTGTCAACGATTTGGCTTATTTATCGTAAATGAGTCGGATTATTATTACTACATTGATACTATAAGTTATTTCTTGCAACTTTAGGATACTGACCCAAATCATATAAATATATTTTTCAGAAATCCATAAAATGGAACAATAAGGTTGAGGAGATTCAGACTTGCCGCTACATTCGCTTTTTAGACATTTTTTTTTGTTTCATAGCTTAGCTTGCTATTTATTTTAGTTATTTAGTTCGGAATATATTTTAGAGATTATATGGACCATGTGGTCCCAGTTATTTATTTTGGTTCGATCTATTTATTAAGAGTTGAGACTATTTTATTTATTATGTTAGATGATTGAGAGTTAAAGAAAAAACATGAACAAAGTCTCCATGTTAGTGAGATGATGATGCTCCGGTGGGTGATAGAAATTACTAGAAAGGACAAAATTAAAAACCAATACGTGAGAGAAAAGTTAGGAGTAGCTCCCATTAGCGATAAATTAAGAGAAAGTAGACTTAGGTGTTATGGTCATGTGTTGTGTAAACCAGTAGATGCCCTTATAAAAAGAGGAAGATTGTTGGAAATAGAGGGTAAAATAAAAAGTGGTCACCCTAAGCTATAGTGGGAGGAAATTATTAGGAGAGACCTTAAGGAATTAAACTCAAATGATAATAATGCATATAATAGATTAGAATGGAAAAAGAGAATCCATGTGGCCGACCCATATGATGGGATTAAGTCAAGTATGATGATGATGATTGAGACATTTATTTATTTCATTTTTAGATTTATCATCTTCATTATTGCATGTTGTTGATGGATTTAAATTCACTTAAATTATTATTGTTATTATTATGTTAATGTTGAGAACTATATAAATTGATTAACGTTTTATACCTTTGACATATTGGAATGGCCAACTAGCATGTGAGAAAATAGGGGGTTGTTACAAGGCCTTTTTAAAAAAGAGTTGGGATGCCGCCTTGGTGAAGACTAGAGTTGTTAAATAATTGAAGTTGTGCACTGAGAAAAATCTTGCCCTGGTAGGTAATGCATTTGAGATTTTAATGGTAAGTAGATGAGATCGTAAGTAGACGAGACTGCGTTCATCGTGTGCAGTCTTCCTCTTCCAAGGATTGCGTTATATGGAGATTTGATGTCTATGAACAGAAATTCAATCAACTTTTATATGCTTCTAGTTCATACTAAAAGTACAATCTTTCCTAGCGGCATTGTTATTTTTCTTACAAATCCGATCAAAGGGATGGTCTCCTCCTTTAGGTCTTCCATTAGTAAATTTAGTTATTGAACCATTTGAGGTACAGGACCTCCGAGGATCTCCCATGGTCCATAAGTAGCTTATCCACATCCCAATTAGCAATTATGAGTGTGATTACTAGTACGTTGTGATGTGGAGTCCCAACTCTGAGCAAATCCTCCTAAGTGAAGATGATATGTTTGGCGTATTCTACTTCCTTTGGTCGATGATGTTTTTGACAATGGGCTTGTTCAGATCAATATGTAAAGCCTCCACTACCTAAATGATCTTTTCCATCTCTATTCTTATAACATTTCCCTTGATCAGACTAGGATTTGAGGCTTTGTGGATCATTGTGAACTAATGCCCCAATTCTTTGTCTTCTTAGACATTGTCTGGATTTTAATTGAATTTTTTTGGACTTTTTCCATTCTTTTTCTGGACGAAATCATCTATATGGTCTGCCTAGGCCAACTCCACCATATATGATTTTAACTATTTTCAATTCATTATCTTGTGCCCGTGCTCCTTATGATAGGAACATATCAGGGTGGTGTTCCTTTTGGTGAGGTCTCCTAGTATCTTTATTGGCCACTTGAAATATTGCATGTCCTTGATCTCACTCAAGATCTTGTATATTGGCTCCTTGAATACAATGTTGATATCGCGATGAGTTTTGTCAGGATCTAAATTTTTACCTCCCTTTGAGACATCATTTTGTTTTCCCCCTTCTTGGGAGCAACATCTTTATCTTCATTATTTCTCACGTTTCTGATTTAGTGACCACATCTTTGAATTTGTCATACTTATTAATTCGTAACATTAGATCAATGATAATGGTTTCTTTCTTCTTGGTGAGGGAATGGTATACCATGAAGTTATTCGGTAGGTCGATATTGAATAAAACTATTGCAACTTGTTTGGTGTAGTGTTACATCTCATTGTAGACCTCAATATCGCTTGGCATACTCACGTAGGGTTTCCTTAGGTTTTTACTTCAGTATGAGGAGCGAATATATCCTTTTCATATGGACCCTGCTTGTGGTGAATCTTGTGGTAAAGGCTTTTATGAGTTATTTAAAACTGGAGATGGATTTATGAGATATCTTTTTGAACCACTTTTGCACTACATTCCCTAAGCTTTAGGGAAATATCTCGCACATCAAAGGTTCATTATTGTTCCAAAGCATCGTGGCTTGACAATATCGACGTACACAATTGGTGGAATCTATCTTCCCATCGTATATTTTGAATCTTGATGTAGTGAACTTCTTATGTGGATTAAAGTTTTAGATTGATCGAGTAAACTAGAACTTCATTTAGCTGACAAGCATTCTCTTTCTAGCTCCTTGGTAATCTTAGATCCTCGATTAGTTAGATGGTCATCCATTTCCCTCTGTATGAGATCATGAAGGTATTCCTTAACATGATGACTGCTGGGTCGATCCCTTATTTCTTGTGATCTCCTTTGGTGTGAAAAATTTGGGTCATGCTACAAACTCCTTCGCCAAATGCGAGTCTTACTCACCCGACGGCTAAAAGTGTGGGTTATCTCCTGGCGCTTACATTCCCTCTAGATTTATTGCTCCATCTTATCCAAACAATGTTAAAGGTGAGCTTTCTCTTTCTATTGATGTGTAACTACCTACTGCTTATGAAGATACTGGATGATCGTAAGCATCTATTAGCCATGACATCTGACTAGATCGTGGTGGATCATTACTTTCCATTATTTTCTCATTATGTGGATGATAGCGGGATCTAGGGTACTTCGATTCTGGTGGGTTCTATTAACATATTTGAAGGATGTGTTCATCGCGTTCATCTTAGTTATCACTATAAGATAGCGAGTGCTCATTGTGAGATTGATACATAATCACTGATGGCTAGTAAAGTTGAGGAGATACATTCGTTTTCCAAAAGTGACACCAATTGTAGGTGGTAAAACACTAAGCCAAAAACTGCCAACTTGTCATGAAAAAAAACCTTGACAAGTCAAACTTGTCACGATCTTTGACCGTGATAAGTTTGGGGGTGATAAATGAATTTTTCATGACTTATCACTTTTAAAGATTGTGATAAGTTTTTTGGAGTTGTCACGGACTTGTCACGGTAAAAAACTGTGACAAAACCTTAAACTTGTCACGGTCAAAGTCCGTGATAAATAAAAAATTTGTCATGTACTTTGATCGTGACAAGTTTCTTCGTCACGGACTTGTCAAGTTTCTTTGTCATGAACTTGTCACGATTAAAGTCCGTGACAATTCTGGGAAGATTTTAAAAAAACTTATGGGCAGTATGGCCACTACCACTGCCCAGCAGTATATTTGTACATGTTATAGAAAAATTTTACTCTTTCCAAACAACATATATAGAGAGCAACCAAATCAAAATACAAATATACATAACTAACATGTAAATATTAATAACCAAATACAAATATCCATATCCAAACCAACATTTACCAATCAAAAAAATACAAATATAATCCAATATCCAAATAAAATAAATAGAAATAATGTCATGGCATAGGGTCTTGAACAGGTCAAAAGAGGAAGGAACGTCACACGACATATGCATTGGCACACCCATCAATTCGTTGAAATACACATTATTTGTGCAACCACAAATGTGAGTTCTCCTTTTTGGCCAAAACATGCGTGATGAGTACCTTTGCCTCAATGTCTTGCAGGGGACGTCCATGAACCACCATGATCGGGAGGGTACCCGGGTCCTTCAACCCCCTTGCTATCGACTCCCCATCAAATATGTCGAGTAAAAACATACTCGGCCAACCGATTGTTGACATAGGTCATTCGATAGGGGTCAACATGGGAAATGGATCATATGTCGACGAGTCCTTGCATATCTGTGATAAAACACTGGCATCCTCGTCTACCTCCTTCTCCTTCCCCTTCCCCTTGACCTGCTTAGTCAAGGAGTATATATCTAGGACCGTCGCCTCTAACCTTTATAGCTTATCGGCATCGGTGTCCACATTATGAGCCAAATTGGTGTTGTTCATCTCCATTCCAATGATCCTCGACTTCCCCACCCATAAGATCACCCCCTAGACCTCCCCTTACGATATGCCCCGAGCACTTGGCTGAGTGCGTCCCTAGCCAAAGATTCTTTATCGGCATCAGACTGTGACTCATGCACTTCCTTAAGCTTTGCCTGAAACGACAAAAAGTACACGATTAGTTAATTAAGTAAATAAAAAAATTATAACGTAATTAAAAAATTAAACATTTATAACTTACAACCGTGGTTACGACGCTCGAGGACACCTCCTTGTCCTTGCCCATCTTCATTCGAATTGCCACATAAGCATCGAGCCTATGTGGCCTACCCCAAGGGCCACTCCTCGTCTCCTGAAATTAGATAATGCAAAATTAGTTAGTAACGTAAAGTAATGCTAAATTAGAATAACATAAAACTAAAATTAAAGAAAAATAAAAACTTACCATCCTGTGCTCCACCTCGGCATAAGACGTTCACCCGGAGTAGTGCACGTTCGCCTTTTTCGCCTGATTTTCCCTCCCCGATTGACGAGATGACAATTTCCGCTCATCAATCTCATTATCGACAAACTGCTACCAATGTGCCAATGAGATCGGCTCCTTTGAGGGGACGGTGTCATGCACTCTTAGAATTGACCCCGAGTCTTCCCAATGTACCGCGCCCACATGTTTTTCTTCCACGACTTATATTGATCCCTCAACTGCTCCAACGTGGAAACGCAGACATGTAGGGGCAGGAGGATTGATCATGTCAAAAAAATACAAACAAAAAGAAAGTTAGTGTTAGTTTCTTATAAATATAAATATAAATATAAATACACTACCAGTAGTGCCCCTAGATGCCCATCTTGAGCTCATTTGGAACGACCCTCCAATCACTATACCCCGGGCCGCCGACGATCGCCTTCAGCTACTCCAGGTATCTAGCCAAAATGTCATCTTATTCTCGACAACGGACCCTAATTTGCCCCATTTTAAGGGCCTAGTGGCTGAGGAGCCCTCGTCGCCTCCGCTACCATGCTGGGATGAAGACATTTTCTGTAAAAATTGTTATTATTAGTAAAAGCAGGTACATGGACTTAGAATTAATGCTCAAATTTGACAATTACGATGCACTAGAAGAATACAAGTTAACAACATTATAAATCTAAATATTGTTTCAATATCGGGTCATGTCATTGACTTTGAATTGATGTTTAAATTGATTAAAATCCTAATTAACATATTCACTAAACCATAAAACTAATTTTGATTCGAATCCGATAATAACAAAGCACTAGAAGAATACAAGTTAATGACATTATAAATCTAAATATTGTTTCAATATCGGGTCATGGACTTTGAATTAATGCTTAAATTGATTAAAACCCTAATTAACATATTCACTAACCATAAAACTAATTTTGATTCAAATCCGAAAATAACAAAGCACTAGAAGAATACAAATTAATGACATTATAAATTTAAATATTATTTCAATATCGAGTCATGTCATGGACTTTAAATTAATGCTTAAATTGATTAAAAACCAAATTAACATATTAACTAACCATAAAACCAATTTTGATTCAAATTTGATAATAACAAAGCACTAGAAGAATACAACCATTGGTTATTACAAACATTAAAGTGATGAAGTACAAATGAATAAAAAATATTAAATTGTCTTCCGATAATAATAAAGCACTAGAATAATACAACCACTGGTCATTACAAATAATTAGAATGCTTATTTCAAATCTAAAAATTGTTTCAAATTCGGGTTATCATAAAAAGTGAATTGACATTCGGTAGGAGCAACCAAGTCATCCACACCACTGTTTAGACGCTTTGGCCCATGTAGGATGATTAAACACTGTACATTGTTGATATGCTCCGAGTAAAACACTTGCTTAACCTTCAGAAAAGCACAAACAAACGACTCATCGCTCACGTGTTTGTTACTCTTCAACTTGAACAAGTCAACTATGATCAAATTGGTGCCAGAATCAACTTTACAAACATTTTTATCCTCAACTCTTACACAATCACAATAAAATACAACCTCTTTGAATCTTACATAGTCAAATTCAAATATATTTCGAATTAGTAAGTCATGTCAACTTCAATGCGATTTTTATCTTTCACGCTCGCTCGAAAATAAGTAAGAGCCTTGTATGAAATGCCCGAATTATGTATATTTATATTTTACTCGTACGCCCTTGCACCAAATACATAAGCATTCAATCGATACTTTTTGTACTCTTGTGCCACGAATAAGGGTCAAGTGTCTAGACGAGCAAGCCTCGATATTGCATCACCCGTCTTTAAGAACTGTGAATATAGATAAATTAATTAGTTTAGTTGTAAAGCTTTCGTGTAATTTGGCATTTAATAAGAGACATTTTCATTATAATTACCTCATGTGACAACCACAACCTAAATTTGTTGTCTGATTGTGCCATTATTTTTCGTCTTTTATTGTTCTCACAGGCTTCATATTTTCTACATAGATCGTGATGAACGTATTACAAAATTAATCATGTATAAAAATTAAAATAATTTAAGAGTTAAAGTAATTTTAACTTACTTTTTCCATTCTTTGACATCTTCATGCGTGTCAAATAGATAACAACCGACTTGTTCATGTTGCAAACTCGTTAATTTCACTCATTTACCCATCACATGACCACCCTCATTGATGAACTCATCATTGTCATCCACGCTGGTCGGGTCAGGCATATATTCCCGAGTGTAGATTGATGACTCCACGGTGATGTATTCATCTGCAATTGATCCTTCAATGTATCGTGTATTCTTGACATAATCTTTAAAAAAAATCGTCATTCTTTTAAATGGATACATCCACTGATATCTAACTGGGCCGCAAAGAAGTGCCTCATCTCATAGGTGTACCAACAAGTGAACACTTATGTCAAAGAATGATGGGGGAAAGTACATCTCCAACACACAAATCGCTTCGGTCATTGGCAATTTTGCGGCCACTATGTGATCTCGATTGACTACCTTCCCACACAAAAGTAATAAGCAGTACTAATTTTCATAATAGCCCTTCTCAAATCCTTGTGCTTGGAGAAACAATGCTTAAACAATGGAGGGACCAATCGCATGATCACATGTCAATCGTGGGACTTACACTTATCTAAATTATGGGTAACATAATTCACAATCCTTTGCTAGTTGGACGAAAAATTAGATGGAACCTTCAAATTATATATTGTGTCTAAAAGCACCTTCCTTTCCTCACTCATCAAACTAAATGCACTAGGGAGAATTATTGTCCTTCCCTAGTATATTCTTTCAACCATAGTTGTGGCTTAAGTTTATACTATTTAAGGTCTTTTCACGCTTTTTATCCATTACCTCTAAAGGGTGAGTGGTCCTATACCATTCAAGACCGCATATTTATGTAATACACTTAACAACTCATGCACATTGTTCTAATTTGAGGAAAATTCGGCAGCATATCCCTATAGTTCTCTAAGTACACGATTCACAAGTGGAAGTGTTAATTCAATTTATCAATTGAAATAACACTTAACATCGCATCATCTAGTATGTACCCAAAGAACATTAAGATACGGCTTCAGAACTTCCTCCCAAAGTAACAGGTTTAATCCACTAAGAATATTATTATACAAAAACTATGCAGTCCCAAACTGTCCAAGCGGGACAATTCAAGAGATCTCGTTAGAGGAGTAATGACTCTCAAACAGATCTAAGGGTTATTGAATGTGTATGCATAAGAACTATAAGGCTAGTATCTATACGCATTATATGTAATTTAAATTATTTATAAATGTTACAGAACCGTTATGCCATGCATTCAAATAAGAATACATGCAGGCATGCACCCCCAGAGCAAGTGTTATATAAGAAGTTTACTTAATGTAAATTTACACATGGGCTATCTATTGCGGTTCCTGTTATTACCTTTTACCCTCTTTACTTGTTATATAACACTTGCTTTGCGGGCTACATGCATGCATGTATTCTCATGTGAATGCATGATTACTTATTACTTGTTGTAAAAAATTTATAGTATGTTTCATTTAATTATGTCTTATTTATATTCGATTTTTACATAGTTGTGTTTCATTTCACGTCACAACCCATATATTAGAGAATGCCTAGGTCCAATCATCTCAATGGCCATCTAAGTGTTCAAATCCACCAGTCAATAACAATTCAAGAATTCAAAACAACAATGCAAATAATAATATCTTTTATTAGAAATTACTACGGCCAACCAACTTAATGGCCATCTAAATGTCAAATCTACCAGTTAACAATAATTCAAGAATCCTAAACAATTCAACAGTTCAGCAATTCAACAATCTCTATGTGAGCATTATACCCAAGTACACAACATTATACCCAATTACACAACACTATACCCAATTTCCATTTTATAGCCAATTTCATTTTTAATTTCACATTTACACAACAATATGCCCAATTTCATATTTATACCCAGTTTCAATTTCATATTTACACAACAAAAGGGGTTCAATTTCATATTTACACAATATTATACCCAACTTTCATTTTATACCCAATTTTAATTTTAATTTCACATTTACACAACAATATGCCCAATTTCAGATGTCCAACCATTTTCAAATTCATATTTACACAACAAAGGGTTCCAATTCAAATTTATGCCCAATTTTTGTAAACACCAAATTAATCACGCACACACACATGCATATGTGTGTATATACATCACAAAGGAAAGAGAGAGTATATGCATCACAAAGGAGAGAGAGAGAGAGAGAGAGAGAGAGAGAGAGAGAGAGAGAGAGAGAGAGCAGTTGCGCAGAGAGAGAGAAAAAGGAGTGAAGTGAAACGGGCAGGAAAAAGAGGTGGTAGGTTTTTTTAGTTAAGAAAATTATCACGGACCTGTCAAGGTCCCTGACCGTGACAAAAAACTCTTATTTTTTTGTCACGGTCAAAGATCGTGACAAGGCTAGTTGACTCAAAGGTGACAATTTAGCCTTTTTGGTGTAGTGAAATCCTATTGATTAAGGTTCAACACATATTAACAGAACAAAGTATAAAAATCATGCACACACACACACATACACAAGAACAAAGATGTACGTGGTTCTACAATATGCCTATGTCCACGGGAGACCATACTTGTTTTTGACAAAGTTTTAACACTGTGGTTACATTCCTCTTTTCCCTAGGGGATATGTTAACATTCCTCTTTTCACTATGATAATTATCCCAATTGATCGGTCGTATATTTTCCTTGATCCTCGCAGGTCGATTATCTCCAATAGTCCTTATCTACGTTATGAGAATGAGTGAGTGGGTTAGTGGGCCACATGCTCCAATCCCACATGTGGCAGATTATTTCTCCACAATTACATTCGATATTTATCACATGCTATTTACTATATGTTGCACAAGTTATATATGTAGTAAATATTTTAAAGGGTCATTTGACCTTTGACCTCCATTAATTATGGCATTTATCACTTTGGGTACCACACTTTTAACATATTATCATTTTGGATATCATTATACATTATTTATCGTATGAAAACCCCAAAATTCCCTCACATTATTTAAGTCATATGGACTTTGGCCACTATTTAAATATCAAACACATTGAAAATCTAATCTTTAAAATAAACAAATATTATAATATGCCAAAATAAAAAAATGGATCCATTTTGAAATTCCATTTTTTAATAGTTTATGGATATTACTTACCCTTTTATATGATCTTCTAAGTTTTTTTTACCGATAGGTCCCGTTTAATAAGTATATAATCAAATAAGTCCTATGATTTCTGTTCCAATAGGTCTTATTAATAAACAAGTAATGAATATTTAATACATGTATGAATAAGACCTAGTGAGAAAATTTATTTGGATAGGACCAATGAGGAAATTTCTTATATAAATATGACTTATTTGTCAAGCTCTCATTATTTAAAAAAATAATTATAATGTTAAATCTTTAGGCAAAGCCTACAATATAACACATAGATGAATTAAATCATTCTTCACTTTGACAACATTTGTAGCTTATCACACTTTTATGATTATCATTAAATTAATTTTAGTCTCTCGTTAGATAAAAAGAGAAATAAAATCACCCAAGTAAATTTAAAATTATAAGTTTTCATAGCTATAATAATGAGATAACTGTTCCACTAATTAAGTTACTAATGTCAACATTCTCTAACTAACACTAACAAAATTATAAAGAAAATATTTATTTCAATAATTTAAAGTCCATTCAAATCGGAATCCATAATTCTGTTTAAACAAAAACAATTACTCGCTTCACGACAAAAATATATTATTGGAGAAATTTAAAAGTGTAATAAAATATTCAAAATTTGAGTGTTACATAAATTATTTTCAATTACTTTTACAAAATCGTGTCAATAACTTTCAAAGTAATGCTTTCAAAAAATTAAAATTTTGTTAAAAATTTTAAATCTAAATTAGCACTAAAGTATATTTTATTTGAAGAATAAGATTCATTGTGAAATGTCATTTTTATACCAAATGTTTAATTGAGTAACAACATTGAAGTTAGAATAAACAGAGGAAATGAGGATTTGATAACCTGAAATTGACGTAATACTCCTTAGATCTCAAATTAGTAGTTATGCTTTTATTTTTTGTTTATCCAATTAATAATTAATTTTAAAATAGTATATTACATGAGGTTGAGATTACAAAGTCACCAATTCAGACAATACTCATGAGTGACTAATAATTAAATTGCATGTCTTATATTCAAACATAATCATCATTTTTAGGGGAATAAATTTGGAAAGTATTTTTTTCCTCAAAGTGTTTGAGTTCCAAACGATGACTATTATCTTGGGGTGGATGGAGTTGTAATAAATGAAATAATATAGAAAAATTAATAATGCTATCGTCCTCATTTCGTCCCCTAAATTATTTTTCCTTCACCCCAATATCCTCTACTAAATGCCAAACATTCTATTCTATAAAAAAATAAAATAAAAAAACTAAAAAAATCCATTTTAATTTTTGGTCAATAGTTTTTTTACCTCTAATCCACTTACATATTTTTTTGGCATTAAAGTCCTTCACTTCTTAATGTGTACATTATAAGTTAAGGTATACACAAACTTAATGCACGTATATTACAACTATTATTATATACATTATGAAATTTTAAGTACAAATTACAATATTTTACAAAAAAATATAAAAAAAATTCACGTATACAATACAAAATTTATCATATGCATTGCTAAAAATCAAATATAAATATACATTAAGGGAGAGAGATGTTAATTCCCAAAATATGTTAATGAATTAGAATAAAAAAAATATAGAAAAAAAAAAGATAAATGGGGCGATGACCAAAGGAGCCTTACATAATATAAGGGCATTCTGAGGCTTTCACGCCAAAAAATGCAAGCTAACGGTCCCCTAATTGAATGGTTTCCCTTCAACATGGTACCCAAAATAATACTACGTTAAACTTTAGCATTTAAAATGATATACACCATAACTAACAAGCATTAAAACCCAAATGACTTTGTATTTAATGAGCCCTGTTGAAGAAAAAAATATTATTTTTAAACAAAACCTAATGCACCAAAAAATATTCTTATGACCGATTTGCTAGAACAATACACACTTATATGTTTTTTTAGTATTGGCCGACTCGTAAACGCGACACATTTAGTGTGACAGACTGACGTATTGTACCCTTATTGGCTCGTGTCTGATTTAAACATTATTTTTTTTAACAAAACCTAATGCACCAAAAAAGATTCTTATTTACAAGAATAATTCTATATCGACACTTTTGGTATGACACACTGACATATTTTTCTCTTATTTGCGTCGACTCATAAACTCGACACATTTAGTGTGACACACTGACGTGTCGTAAACGTATTGACTCGTGTCCAATTCCAACATTATTTTTTTATCAAAACCTAATGCATCCAAAAAGATTCTTATGACATACTTCCAAGAATAATTCTATATCCAGATACATTTGGTGTGACACACTGACATATTTTTTTCGTATTGAGATTTAGTGTGACACACTGACACGTCGTACTAGTATTGACTCTTGTCCAGTTCCAATATCATTTTTTTTAACAAAAACCTAATGCACCAAAAAAGATTCTTATGACTTATTTCCAAGTATAATTCTATATTTCTATACATTTTGTGTGATACACTGAAATATTTTTTTTTCGTATTGACACTGACTCATAAACATAACACATTTTGTGTGACAGACAGATGTGTCAAGTCGTATTGACTTGTATCTGGTTCCAACATTATTTTTTTTAACATAACCTCATGCACCAAACAATATTTTATAACCTATTTACAAGAAAAATTATACATTCAGATACATTTGGTGTGACACACTAACATGTTTTTTTCATATTGACGTAGATTCATAAACGCGACACATTTAGTGTGACTCATATGCATAAATGCGACACGGAAATGCTGACACGACAAATCTAAAAAAAGTATGACACGACACGACAGAGACACGACGAAAAATAAATATATTAAAAAGTATACATACACACACACGCACACACACACACACACACACACACACATATATATATATATATATATATATATAGAGAGAGAGAGAGAGAGAGAGAGAGAGATGAATTTTTAGCGGATCCTATAAATGACATTGTTTTGCATTAGCATGTTTTTTTCTTCTTCAATTTAATGGAAAACAATGTTGTTGAGGAGTCCATTTTAAATTCCACTATTTGAGTTTTCATTTGATCGATTTTGTGTATATATATAGTTGTTAAACTAATTTATCAAAATTAGCATGGTTAAATATTTCATAATAGCAATTAAACCGTAAACTAAAAGTATCTATTGAAATCGAGTTAGAGACTAACTTCATTCATTTTTAACATTCTTACGATGTATAAATTTAAGAAAGATTTACTTTTTACATGATGACACTAAAATTTATTAAAGTTAATTAATTTTTTGGCGATCAGACGTGTCCACGTAGTGTATTACTTATCCGTGAAGTGTCCGCCTTCTTTAAAATGTCAAATAAGTCTGACACGCCACATGAAGTGTCGGACACGTGTTCGCGAAAAGTTGTACATGTGTCGGAGTGTCCGACACAGGTATGTCACCTCTGGAGAAGTGTCCGTGCTTCATAGATAATTATATATCTCGACATATTTGGTGTGACACACTGACATGTATTTCTCATATTTGTGTCCACTGACAAACACGATCCATTTTATGTAATAGACTCGCGCATCGTATCAGTATGAACCGTGTCTATTTCCAATGTTATCCATCTCACCCGTTTTATAGGTATTTTGCCAAACATTCATTACATCATTCATTCCAAATCTACAAAATACATACAAGAGAATGTTGTTGAACAAGAATGGAAAACCCTAGACGTTCTTCCTATTCCACCACCCACCAAATCTCAATCCCCTCCACCACCACACCTACACCCACAAACCCATTTCAAGTCCAAATCCTTTTATTATTTATCATTTTTTTTATTTTTATTTTATTATTAAGAGAAATAAAGGATTATATTTTGTCTTCTCATTATTATTTTTGGGGCATTCGCATATAAGTTCTATTAGACATTTTTTTTACACATTTTAGTTCCACCATGTTTTCCCCCTACATATAGGTCCTACTCCTTTTTTTAGAACTTTTGTTCACAATTTTACCTTTTAAAACCAACCATTCGTAACTTCCTTGAGGAAGTTACAAAAGTGGTTGGACTTTATTTGTTAATCTTCAAATGATCATTACTTTTTATTGACATATCCGTTTTTCGCAAAATTACTATTTTTGAAATTTTCTCTACGAGATCTATCAAACAAGATCCATGAAGCCTACAAAATTTCAGTGAAAAAAATTACACAGACGGTAAACTTTACTGTATGCACCAAAAAGAGAAAAAAAACTTTATCTATAACATTTTCACAAACAGTAACATTTGTTGTGTTAATATTACACAGTATATATATATATATATATATATATAGGGAGAGGTTCACAAGTGGACCAAAAGAATGGACTTTTTAATGGACTTAACAAAAAAGACTAATAAGTCTCGTTATTGGGTGCCGCTAGCGCGGACCCATTACATCAAGGAATTAAAATTAGTGGGTTATTAATCTTTTTTGTTAAGTCCATTAAAAAGTCCATTCTTTTGGTCCACTTGTGATCCTCTTCCTATATATATATATATATATACACACACAGTGGATCCAATTTTTTTTTTGAAATTATCTTATTTTTAAAGGTCCACGCTATCGGCATCCAATTACCACCATCACCCACTCCCATTATCGGAGCTCTAACAACCTTCATCAGAGCTCCGATTTGGGGTGGGTAGGGGTGACATTGGGTGCCGCTGACGCGGACCCTAGAAAATAAAAAAATATTAGATAAATGGGGTTTAGATCCACCGAAGCTCCGATTTGGGGTAAGTAGGGGTGGCATTGGGTTAGGCTTATATCTGTAAGATTTTCACACACAATAACAATATTGTGTTAACATAACACATTATATATATACACACTCACACAGTGGATCCCAACCCTTTTGTTTCGAAATTATCTTATTTTTCAAGGTCCACACTATCGGCATCCAATCCCCTCCATCACCCACCCCCATTATCTGAGCTCCAACAACCTTCATTAGAACTCCGATTTTGGGTGGCATGGGGTGCCGCTGGCGCGGACCCTAGAAAATAAGAAAATATTATATAAATGGAGTTTGGATCCACTTGAGTTCTGGTTTGGAGTGAGTAGGTGTGACTTTGGGTTAGGTTTATATCTATAACATTTTCACATACAGTAACATTTATTGTGTTAATATAACACAATTTATATATATATATATATATATATATATATATATATATATATATATATATATATATATATATATATATATATATATATATATATATATATATATATATATCCAAACCCTTTTTTTCGATATTACCTTATTTTTAAAGGTCCGCGCTAGCAGCATCCAATTCTCACCACCACCCACCCCCATTATCGGAGCTCCAACAACCTTCTTCAAAGCCCTTATTTGGGGTGGCATGGGGTGCCGCTAGAGCGAACCTTTCAAAATAAGAGAATATTGGATGAATGCGGTTCGGATCCACCGAAACTCTGATTTGGGGTGAGTAGGGGTAGTGATGATGTTGGAAATAGCACCACCAGATAAGATGTTGACAAGCTGAAGCAAGTGATAACAATGGCAGCACAGGAGAATACAAGTGTATATGTAGAAGGAGGTGAGGAGAAGAGGATGAACACCAATATGTAAGTGGTTCAGCCAATTAGGCCTACGTCCACTGTGCAAGTGAGTGAGTAATGTCACTGAAATAAGTCAGTAACGGCCATGGATACAATCTCTCAAGCTTTCTCTCTCTACTGTGTAAATTGACAGAGTTTTAGCTAGGGTTGTAATTATCGCTCCCTCTACAATCTTGAGGATGACCTCAATATATAGTGCTTGGGGGGTGTAATGTACCCCCTAAGCATGTAATGTGCATGTGCATGTGCATGGAGATCCAGCCAGTGCAAGGATGACACCTGGTTGATCTCAACTAAGTAATGATGACCTCAATATTCCATCACGTGGAGGGAATGATTCAATTATAACGGATTTATCCACGTGTTCCAAGTCATACATGTGCGCGTAGATGCTCGGTTGTCTTTGCTTGGTACCAACCTTGGCCTAGATGAGTACGATGTTGGTGAAGTACGACCCTTGCCTTGGTTGAGGATTAAATGATGACCTTGGCTAGGATGCCAACCGAGGTTAGATATCTGGAACGTTGGCCTTGGCCGATGTTGTCTTGGCACTTGATGCTGAGCCTGCAAGGCTTTGTTGTTCTTAGGTGAAACTTGTAACATCGGCTATGGATGATGTTGATGTTGATGCTGATGGATAACCCATTTCCATACTTACCTCGGATGATGCCCTCACCGAGGTGATACTTGTAACGTCGGTTGTGGCCGACCTGATGAATAGCTGCCCCATGAGTCATGCAACGTCAGCTGTGGCCGACCTGGAGAAGGACGACATCACTAATGGGTAATCCTAAGCTATTGTTACCTCGGTCGTCATATAGGCCGAGGTTAATGTCTCTGAGCTGGAAGGTGCACTTTGGGCATATCAATCACCCCTAGCCCTTAGTTACCTATAAAAATAAGCGACTAAGGGGTATGTATGTTCGAGGTTGTATTTCCTTATGTACCAATACTTCCTTGACAGGTGTCCACTTCTGAAGTGGGTAGCGTGCCTCATAAGTGTAATGATGTTAATTGTCTTTTGGACTCCTAAGGCAATGATGGGCCTTAGGATGCATGCGAGCTGATTTGTGGGTTTAAACCCTTCTCCTTCTTCATTTCTCTCATTTCTCTTGCATGTGCCCTCTGCATTTTCTCTCTCTTCAAGAGCTCAATCGCTGCTAGGTTTATGGATTTACTTATTCATGATCTTCCTATCCTTCATTTTGTACTCCCTCGGGTGTCATTTTTATCTTACCTTTCCATTTTCAGCCCTGTATTTCCATTTCTTTCATTTTTCGATGGTAGTTTAGGTTTTTCGGTGGTAACTTAAGACTTGTTCGGTGACTCTTTAAATTTTCTAGTGAACTTGTTCTTGGTTGTTATTGTTTTGGAATCTTTCAGAATCCAAGTTTGATCTTTAGTTAAATTTATGCCCAGTTGTTTATTTGTAGTTTAGAGTCCCAAGTGTAGGGTCGGTTGCCTTATGCTCAGACCTCTATATAGGATTATAGAAGAGTTCCCTTCTCTTAGAGATAAGACCTTTGTAAAAATTAGGCAGATAGAGTTAGCCCAAGAGGAAGCTCGTAGGGCTGAGGCTCAGACCTATCTTTCTTCTACCTCTGAAGGTGATTTACCCTCAGCCCGATGAGCCTACTGAGCCAGAAGAGGACCCAATTTACCCTTATTCTATGTCTAAGTTTGAGTCTTCTACCTCAGACCCAATGTCTATAGACTCATTCCAAGAGGCTATGGATTATTCCATTAGTCAAGATCAGGTCCCTGATCAGGACGAGGTCCAAAGTCGTGCCTCATCCCACAATGGTACAAGCACCTCACAAACTTCTTCTGATGTCGAGATTATGGGTCTGAGTGTGGATATTCCCCCTCCCATTGATGCTATCCCTTTCTCGATCGCCACAGGGGCTGAGTTTGCTCAGAGGTTTCTTGATGGTCCCTTAATATCTGCCCAGGCTGACGTTTCCAGGGATAAATATGATGGCCATGAAAGTGGTATTGACACCTCAAAGGGGGCCGAGATAGATAGCTCTGTCACTGAGTATGACCTCTTAGCCTTTAGTCACCTTTATTCTATAGGTTCTTCCATCAAGCTTAGGAGACCTTTGTGGGGTAAGAGGGCCTTTAATGGCCAAGATGGGGAGATCCGTGTCTATGAGCAGATGTTTAAGTTGAGCTTTCGTTTCCCATCCATTCTTCCATTAGAGCAATACTATCCCATATCAACCTAGCCCCTTCACAATTATCCCCAAATGCCTGGAGGGTGATGATTGGGGCTATCATCGTTTGGAGGGCATTCCATCATTCAGACCTTCCAGTTAGGGTCTTTACAGGATGCCATGTCCCATCCTCTGCCAAAAACCACCCCAGCTACTATCACTTCCTATTTAGGAAGTGAGATAAAAAGATGTTGCTGATTACCCACACCTCCAATCACAACTGGAAACTACGGTATTTCTTTACCTCAGGGGCATGGGAATTTAGTCCTTGTTCCACCTCTTCATTGTTGGAGCCGAGGATACCTTTAAGGTGGGGAAAGGTGTCACTTGCTGCCACGGCCGACCCTGGGCTTAGCCAGGATAACTTACAAAAGGTTAAGGATCTTCAAGATCAGGGGGAGAACGGTTGGCTAGTCAAGTATGAACATCTGATGACCCCCTATTACCTCTCTAAGACTAGCCTGGGGGGAAGTCCTTTAACCGAGCTTCGAAAGTATTATTTTTTATAAGTTGTACCTCTGAGTTTTCATACCTCTTATTTACTGACTCAGATGTTTCTTTTTGCAGAATGCCCATAAGGTATCTTTGACGAGCTCTGGGACATGTCATCCCCAAGCCTTATTAGGCTGATGAAGAAAGCAGAGCATCATGTGGCCCCTCCTCCACCCAAGCAGAATGTAGACACGTCCAAGGCCAACGTTACAAAGAAGAGGAAGATAACCACTGACTCGGAGGATCAGAGGCCGAGTAAAAACCAAAAAGGATACCGTGCCATCCCTATCTCAACGGATGATGATTTGGCTACTCGTCTGTCCCAACTGAAGATCAGCGACAATTTGATAGGCCATGGTCTGAAGGCAATGGATTTTATTGGCTCTGCTATGACTGGCACAGACAAGCATTTCTTACACTCTCTGGATACCCCCCTGTTGGCCGAGTTTAGCCTTCATAGGTCAATTCAGGTACCAACTTTTGCTTTTTGTTCTTCCAAGTGTAACCTCAGCCTAGATGTAAGTTAAAACTTGAATTCATGCATCTGACTTTTCATTACAGGGTATTCTATCCATGCACCAATTCGTCGACTGGACCTTGATGAAGTTTCCCCTTATTGAGAAAGGAAAAGAAGCCTTGAAGGTCCAGGCCTCGTTGAATGCTGAAGTTGAGCGTCTGAAGGAGGAACTCAAAGAGGCTGACAAGCTGACCAAGTAGAGGGATAGGGACATCGTCACCCTCAAGAAGGACCATAAAGTAGCCCTGAAGGCCAAAGATGAGGCCCTTCAGTCCAAAGTTGATGTTTCTGTAAAAGCCTCACTGGAGGATGCCTCAGAGAAGATCCTTGCTGACTACAAGGTCTCTGATGAGTTAATCATTTTTGGTTTTGAATACCTTAAAAGAGGTATTAAAGCAACTGGGAAGTGAGCAGCTTCTAAGGAACAGGAGTCAGAGAGCTTATCTGCCTTAGACTTTATCGGCCTAGGCTTTGGTGATCCTCGCTTTGCTCAGGCCTTGCAAGAGGTTGAGTAGGAAAGCGTTGCTCCTGCAAAGACTTCACAGTTGGAAGCCATAGAGACTGAGGATGTTAACCCTTGATATGATGGAGACGAGGTTACCAACATCGGCCAAGTATACACGTCTGCAACGGCAGACCCTTAAGCCTTAAGTTGTGAAGCCTTTAACTTGTAATTTTTGGTTTTTCGTCTGTAATTTTTTTTAAACTCTGATGACATACTTTGGGGCATATTTGATCTATAACTCTGATTACTTCATGTAATACCATTTCCTATAGAAGATTTTGCTTCTTTCAATAAATGCTCTCTCTTGAATGTTGTTTTAGTCATATAATGATGTTGTCTTAAAGGTCTGAGGTCACCATAATATGGTGCTCACCCTCATAATTTCACCAAATTAATGATGTTTAAAGTCTAAGGTCATCAAATTATGATGTTTCACCTCAGACTTTCACCAAATTAATGATGTTTAAGGTCCGAGGTCACCAAAGTATGATGTTTCACCTCATAATTTCACCAAATTAGTGATGTTTAAGGCCACCAAAGTATGATGTTTCACCAAATTAATGATTTTTAAGGTCTGAGGTCATCAAATTATTATATTTCACCTCAGACCTTGTCACCAAATTAATGATGTTTAAGGTCTGAGGTCACCATAACATAATGATGTTCACCCTCATAAATTTTCACCAAATTGATGATGTTTAAGGTCCGAGGTCATCAAATTATGATGTTTCACCTCAGACCTTGTCACCAAATTAATGATGTTTAAGGTCTGAGGTCACCATAACATGATGATGCTCACCCTCATAACTTTTCACCAAATTAATGATGTTTAAGGTCCGAGGTCACCAAAGTATGATGTTTCACCTCATAATTTCACCAAATTAATGATGTTTAAAGTCCGAGGTCATCAAATTATGATGATTCACCTCATAATTTCAACAAATTAATGATGTTTAAGGTATGAGGTCATCAAATTATGATGTTTCACCTCATAATTTCACCAAATTAATGATGTTTAAGGTCTGAGGTCATTAAATTATGATGTTTCACCTCAGACCTTGTCACCAAATTAATGATGTTTAAGGTATGAGGTCACCTTAACATGATGATGTTCATCCTCATAAATTTTCACCAAATTAATGATGTTTAAGGTCTGAGGTCATCAAATTATGATGTTTCACCTCATAATTTCACCAAATTAGTGATGTTTAAGGTCTGAGGTCATCAAAATATGATGTTTCACCTCAGACCTTGTCACCAAATTAATGATGTTTAAGGTCTGAGGTCACCATAACATGATGATGTTCACCCTCATAATTTCACCAAATTAATGATGTTTAAGCATAATGAAACAATATTGACACATGAACTACTCTTCTCATTAATATCCTCTTCATAAAATGATACATGTATTACAAAGAAACAATTTCAACATCATATGTAATACTTTTTCAGATGATCAGTGTTCCATAGATTGGATAAAGGTTCCCCTTCGAGATTTTCTAGTCGGTAGGTACCGCGTACAACCTCATCGACTACTTTGTAAGGACCATGCCAGTTCGAGTGGAGCTTGTTTGTCTTCTGCAACGTCTTCTTCAGCACTAGGTCTCCTATAGCTATAGGTCTTGATTTCACCCTTTGATTGTATAACTTTGTTGTTCTCTGCTGGTAGGCTACCTATCTGATCTCAACATCTTCCCTTTTCTCCTCAATTAGATCTAAGTCAAGTCTTATTTCTTCCCCATTCATCTGAGGGTCATAGGTCTTAACTCTGTAGGTGGAGAGTCCTACTTCTGTAGGTATGATGACTTCTGAGCCATGGGCCAACATAAATAGGGTTTCCCCTGTTGGCGTTCTTGTCGTTGTCCTATAGGCCCATAGAACTGCATAAACCTCTTTTGTCCATCTTCCTTGGATTCTTCTAACCTCTTTTTAATCCCATCAAGGATTGTTCGATTCGTGACTTCAGTTTTCCCATTTTCCTGGGGTCGGCTAGGAGAGGAGAAGAACTGCTTAATCCCCACTCTTTCATAATATTTTTCTAAGGAAGAATTTTTGAACTGGGTTCCGTTGTCTGAGATGAGGGTGTTAGGAAGGCCATGTCTGCATATGATGCTCTTTCAGATGAACTGGAAGTTCTTCTGCTCTGTAATCGTGATCATCGGCTCAGCCTCTACCCACTTGGAGAAGTAATCAATTGCTACTATCAGAAATCAATAATTGTTAGCAGCTCTTGGAAATGGTCCCACCAAGTTGTAATAACCCTCGATTCTGGGAGGCTCATTTTATACAAATTTTACCGCATAAGGTAATTATATAAAATGTGGGGACTGGAGTAAATATTAATTTAATGAATTGAAAGTTAATATTTACTAGATTAATGCATATTTACTGTATGTGAAAGTAAATAACATCGGGTTGCATGTCTGTAGTGTCATGTATTTTAAATGGACTTTTAGTTTAAATGATTTTGGAACTCGAAGTAATTTATAAAATTTTCGGATGCCAGTTTAGAGGGTGTAGTTAGTCTCGGAAGGGGCGAGACAGTCAAAATAAGTGCCATATTGTATTTTTGTGTTTCGGGCACTTTTACCTGGTTTTAGCTTATATGGGTATTTGCGAGTCATTTTAATGTGGTATTAGCCACTTAAGTTGGGAGAATTATGTTAAGCCACGATTTTAGTCTTCTAAATCCCTTATTTTTTCCCCCATTTTATGTCTTGAACATAGAGAGAGAAAGAAGAAGAAGAGAAATGGAGAAATGAGAGAGAGATTGAAGATGGAGGATTTGGGATTTCTTCTTCTCCAAATAAATCTGAGATATCAACCCTAAGGCAAGTTTTCTACTTGCTAATATGTGATTTAAGATGCATAAATTGTATGATAGTTGTGTATTTACATTTATGGCTTAAATGTAGAATTTGTGGGATTTAAACCCTAGTCTTGATTTATGTTGAAGAAATTATGGGTTTTGATGGTTAATAATCATGTAGATTAGTTTAGGGTAGATTTTTGTTGTTGGATGTGTATGAAAAGGAAGAGATTTGAAGTTTGGAGGATTTAGGGTTCATAACCCTTCGTAGCCATTTTTGGCAAATTTGCAGGTCCGAATCGATTCGGCCCTTTGGGCGAATCGATTCGCTAAGGGGAAATTTATAGGAATGCACAACCCGAATCGATTCGGGTCAAGGCCGAATCGATTCGGCCAATTGCAGAATGTTGGTTTAGTAGTCCGAACCGATTCGCTTTTTGGGCGAATCGATTCGCTAGGGCGAATCGATTCGGTCCTTGGGCGAATCGATTCGTTTTCCTGCTGTTTTTGAGTTAATTTTATAACTCAATTTCAATTCTTTTCTTTAAATATAGGGATTAGGAACCTTCTTGAATGAAGTAAACTTAAAGTCCTAGAGTGTGAGATGAGTTAGTTGTGTGCCCGACATTAGGAATGGGTTATGTGGGGACTTTTCCGAGGTTATGCCTATTGAAGTTAGGGTACTTTTACTTCTAGTTGTTTTGTGTAAAAACTAGGAGATGCAGTATTATGTTTGGAGACTTTAGAAGCTCAATTGAGCTACATTAGTTTTGATGGTTTATATTCCCACCCCAAAAGAATGTTGGGAGATTTAAAAAAAAAAAGTTCGATTGAGCTAGGTTAACCTTGGTGGTTCATAATAGTACCTTAAAGGTGAGTTTGGAGAATAAATTGAAAGTCATTTCATTCCTTCGAAAGAGGATAACCTTGGGGTTCTAAAATAACCTCCTAGAATGCTTGGAGATAATGAAGAGTTTATTTACTCCTCTGAGGTTGTAGTATTGATATAATTTATTGTATGGCTCCGGATAATAAGTTCTATCTGTTACTAGAAGTAAATAATAACGGTTTCGAATAAAATGAAACATATACGTGGAATGGAAATGAAATGGAAATGGTATTGACATTTGTAAATGATAATTTACTTAATCATGAAACCATTAAATAATGATTTACTTGATTTTGTTATGATAAATAAAATGGCTTAAACACACCTCTCTAAATGATATCATAAGGGAAGTCCGCGCGTGAGGTGAATCCCCCTGGCTAATGAATGCAGGGTGGATATAGTCCTAGGCCATGGGAGCGATTATTGTTGTATATTTTTCTGCGATGGGTAGGAGATTCCGGGTGTGGTCTTGACTACCCCGCAGGCTCATGGCTGCTTCCCGACGTCTTGCGATTTAGGTGCCCAGGTTGTCTAATGATAGGCCCTGGAAGATGATGGTCATTTAGGGGCGCGCACAGTGGGGAAACCCGGACGGGCGGTCTTAGAATTCGTTATATGTATATAATATAACAGTTCATAATCAAGTGGGACTTGATGTATTTGATATGCCATATAGAGCATGATGGAGTGCCACAAAGAGCACATATAAATGCCACAAAGAGCATTTGAAAATGATTATTTTCCTAATAAGGAAAGGATTTTTACAAAAGGTAAAATTGAGATAAAATCTCCTTAAAGAGCAAAAGATTGTGTTTATATATATATTTTCCTGCTAAGGAAAAGATATATAAAATAACTGACACATTTGAAGAAGTTTTAGTTTAATGCTTCTTATTGTTATTCCTGCTTAGCTTATGTTTTAAATTGTATAGGTTGCTGCTTATTTCTCTTTCTTCATGATTTATCTTACATAACTGTCATACTCTTTATTCATCTGGTAATCATATAGAACCGGGCCCTGACCTGGTTACATTTCTTGTTGCATATTCATCTTGTCTCTGCTCAGGTACTCCGCCGCAAGGATGCCTGATTTGAATTCCTATCCCGATGTTTTCGACGAGCCGTGATGCATTACGGGATACACTTGGTATAGACGTTTTCATTTTTATTCTAGTTAAGATCAAGTCTTTTATTCGGGCGAGAGGCCCAAGCTTTGGTAAATGTCTAATGAAATGTAATAAGTAACTTATTGTACTTGTGTATTATTGGTGTATCAGTTTAGTGACCGGTTACCTATTCGGTCTTTTTATCGTATTCTTGTTGTAGTATTTATATATGTCTTGGGGTTTCCCTTATCTTTCAGGAATTGGGTTGTTTGTTTTCATTTATTTACTTTCAAATCAAAATTTTTGGCAACCCGTTTTCTGAAATATTGGGTGGTTATCCTGGATACTCTATATTTTGTTATGATGCTGAGAATGATTCCATCCATGATTCCGTTATATTGGAGTATTGGGGTGGCCACCCCTTATTTTGGTGAGCGGGTTGTCACACAAGTCAATCCCCTACACTGCAAATGGAGAAGGAGAACTGATTGACGTCATAGGTTGATGAGGTTGATCAGGGATAGTGGAGAATATCTAGCACTTGTCACACCTCTTCACGTAGGCAACAACGTCTTTGGCCAAGGTCGGCCACCAGTATCCTTGCATAATTTTCCTCTTGGATAAAGATCTTCCTCCTATGTGATTGGAGCAAGAACCCTCGTGTACATCCTGCAGGATGTAGGGGACCTATGTGGGATGGAAACATTTGAGGACAGGTAGTAGGAATCCTTTTTTATACAGGACATCTCCTATTATCGAGAACTTGGCAACTCTGTACCTCAATTTCCTCCTTTCTAACTTCGATTCTAGCAGCTCCCCCTGCCTGATATATCTGATAAGGGGGTCCATCTATGAGTCCCCTAGGTTCAAGTTGAGGCAAGATCTGGAAACCTCTTCTTACTCAATGGTCGGTTTGAGCAAGATCTCGACTGGTACTGTCCTTCTGATGCATGTTCTTGTTGCTGAAGCCAACCTTACTAGTGCATCCGCACAGCTGTTGTCTTGTCGAGGTACCCTTTTTATCTTCACCTATTTGAAGCCTTCTAGCATCGTTCTTACCCTCTTCAGGTATATGGCCATCCTTTCATCCTTGGCTTTATACACTCTAAGTACTTGGTTGATAACTAACCTCGACTCACTGGGTAGTAGGAGTCGACCAACTCTAAGGGGTTTTTCTAAGGGGAGCCCTGCTATCAGCGCCTCATACTCGGACTCGTTGTTTGAAGCCTTGAAATTGAACCTTAGTGCATATTCAATATCGTTACCATCCGGAGCTGACAGTATCAGCCCTGCGCCGCTTCCACTTTCGTAAGAAGACCCATCCATGAAGAGGTTCCAAACATCTTCATTCGAAGAGAAGTTCCCCTCTGACAGGGTCCCTTGCTTGTAGAGGTACCTGTCTTCCTCATTCTCAGCTACTCCTTTTCTGGCTCTGATGGACACATCCTCTTTTTGGTTTTGGAAGACATTACTATCTGATCCCTCTGTAATCTCTGGGCCATTCTCAATCTCAGGATCTTCCCAGGTGAACTCTGCTACAAAATTTGCAAGAGCCTGCCCCTTGATGGCAACCCTTGGTTGATAAATAATGTCATACTCCCCCAACTCAATGGCCCAGGTCATCAATCTACCTGACTTCTCAGGCTTGTAGAGGACCTGTCTTAGTGGTGAATCATTGAGGATGACCATAGAGTGAGCTTAGAAATGTGCCTTCATCTTCCTGGAAGTGTGTATCAGGGAATATGCTAACTTTTCCATTCGAGGATAATTCTATTTCGGCCCTTGAAGGTCCTTACTATTAAAATATACCAGCCTCTACACTCCATTATCTTCTCCTACTATGGTCGCACTGATGGCTGATTATGAGACTGCCAGATAAACATACAGCTTCTCTCCCAGAATGGGCCAAGATAAGAGTAGAGGGGATCCAAGGTAGGATTTGATCTCCTTAAAGGCTTTGTCACACTCCTTGTCCCATTCGAAGGCCTTTCTAAGCACTTTGAAAAAAGGAAGACACTTGTCTGTAGCTCTAGATATAAACCTATTGAGTGCAGAAACTCTTCTAGTTAGCCTCTGAACGTCTTTTATAGTTTTGGGTGTCTTTATTTCAAGGAGACATTTGATCTTCTCGGGGTTGGACTCTATTCCACTTTTATTGACGATGAATCCAAGAAACTTTCCTGCTCTTACTCCGAAGACACACTTGGCAGGATTGAGCTTCATCCTGTATATGTCCATGGTGTCAAAAGTCCTCTCCCGGTCGGCTACGTGAGTGCAGGCCTTTAATATTTTTGTCAACATGTCATCTACATATACCTCCATGGTCTTGCCAATCTTATCTTCAACATCTTATTTACAAGATGTTAATACATGGCCCCTGCATTCTTTAAGCCAAAGGGCATGACCTTATAGCAATAGGCTCCCTTGTCTGTGATGAATGTTGTCTTCTCTGAGTTTTTGGCATCCATGAAGATCTGATTGTAGCCTGAATATGCATTCATGAAGCTCATAAGTTCATTACCTATCGTGGCATCTACCATTTGATCAATTCGAGGTAAGGGATAGTTGTCTTTTGGGCAACACTTGTTCAAGTCAGAGAAGTCTACGCACATCCTCCATTTTTCATTAGCTTTTGGCACGAGGACGGCGTTAGATAACCACTCGGGGTATATGATCTCCCTGATGAATTTTGCCTCTTCCAGCTTTTTGACTTCTTCCCTGATGACATTGTACTTTTCCCTAGAGTAAACTCTTCTTCTTGTCTTGATTGGCTTAGCATCTTTCACTACATTGAGTTTGTGACACATAATCTCCGGGTCAATTCCTGGCATATCTACATGGATCCAGGCGAAGACACTTTGTCTCTTCTTTAGAAGCATTACCAGCTCTTCTTTGATTTTGGGTCTTAGGGCTTTGTCGATTTGGACAGTTTTTTCGGCTTATCCTCATTGAGGATGATGGACTCTACCTCTTTCGCAGCTTCTCCCTTCTTCAGTTTTATTTCATCCCTAGGATCAAGTGTATCAATATTATATGTTGTTGTTGCCCTCTTACGGGCCTCTCACTCTTTCGCCGAGTTGAAGTAGCATTCTCGCGCCGAGGTCTGGTCTCCCTACACTTCCCCTACCCCATAGGGGGTCGAGAATTTTAGCATTTGGTGGACCGTCGATGGCACGGCCTCAAACTCCTTAAGGTATACTCGTCCTATGATGAGATTATAGGACGAGAAGACGTTTTCATCCATAATGAAAAAATTGATCTTCCAAGTCAACCTCTTAGGCCACTCGTCTCCCATTCGTACATCCATCTCATATATGTCCAACGGATGGACCTTTTTTCCGCTGAAGCCCATCAACGGATGATGATAGGGTACCAACCTAGCTCTGCTGAGACCTAGGCTCTTAAAACAGGGCCAAAACATTACATCTGCTAAACTTCCTCCATCTATGAGGATTATCTGTACCTCACATCCATGCACTCTTGTTGTTATTACCAAAGGGTCATCATGCCTATCCAAGATACCTTTGAAGTTGAGTCGGGATAATCCAACTATAAGAGTATCCATATCTACCTTCTTTCTCTTCTTCTTAGCCTCTGAAGACGACGGATTCACAACCTCTACTTTGGTCACTAACTTAGCCTCTGCCACATGAGATTTACGGTCGGCTACTTCGGAGCCACCCCCTGCTAGTCTTCTATATATGGTGCTAACATCGAAGGAGATCATACCAACCCTCTTCACACGTGCATTATCATCTTTCAGTGGGAGGTCTGGATCGTCCTCATCATCCCCATCTGAGTCTTCATCTCTTCTTGCTAAGGGATCTTCTCGACATCTGTCGTTCCTTTTATTTTTTGGGTTATCTCTTTCCTTCTTAGGAGCTTTATCGTCGACATACTTCCTGAGCTTTTCGACTTCAACATCTTCTCGATCTCATCCTTCAAGGCAAAGCACCTGTCGATCACATGGCCATAATCCTGGTAAAACTCGAACCATAGGTTCTTGTTCCTCTTAAGTGGAAAAGCTTTTATCTTCTCTGGCCATCTTAGGGACCTGTCATTATTTATCTCGTTGAGGATGTGTTCGCAGCTCACGATCAGAGGTGTGTAGTGTGCAAACTTGTCGTCTGCAGACCTCTTTTTTTCGTCTTTCTTCTTTTGGAATTTCTCACTACTACTTTCGTTCTCATCCTCATACTTTATAGTCATAGCCTCTTCAGCATTCATGACCTTCCTGCAGTTGCTAACAACTCTGCCATGGACTTGGGAGGGTCTTTATCAAGCTTCCACAGCAACTTGCCCTTTTGGAGTCCTCCGATAAGGGCTATCATAGCTATATTCTCTTTGTAATCTTTAACCTCTAATTTTTCTTTGTTGAATCTAGCAATGTAGTCTCTGAGGCTCTCATTCTTGCCTTACTTGACGTACAACAGATGAGTGGTCTTCCTTCGAGGTCTTACCCCCGAATAGAAATTGTGAATAAACCATTCATCCAAGCCCTTAAAGTTCTCAACGAAGTTCTTTGGAAGGGAGGTAAACCAAACATGTGCATCTCCCGTTAAATTTCCAGAGAAGGCCTGACACCTCATCTCATCTGGGATCGAATAAATGTCTGCTGCGGATTGGTACATCTCAATATGATGCACAGGGTTGGTACTACCATCATACTTGGGAGATACCGTAGGTGGTTTGAACTTGGCAGGGGTTGGTAAGTTCACTATCCTTGCTATGAATGGGGAACCCTCTGAGAACCCTCTTTGTAGTGGGTCTCTGCTTTTGATGAGGTCCCATATCTTCTCTTAAAGACGTTGAATGGAGTCATTCCATGTATTTTCAACATTGGCCTGGTCGAGGTTTCCCCAGCCACCTCCAAGGGATGAACTGAGGGTTCCTCAACAGCTGCACAGCATCAGTTATTTACCTCTTCTTATTTCCTATCTCGGACATATTCAGGTCAGCCATGTTGGGGTCGGCCCTGATGAGGCCGATGTTCCCCATATTCCCTTTGTGAACCTGCTACACTTCTAGACCTGGACAACCTCTGTCTTAGGTCATTAACTGGGCTGAGCCTTTCAAAGGCTGACCCTCTGCTCAAGCGATCAAAAGTTGATCCTCTTTGTTGGGTACCCCCATCTCTTCTGCCCTCACAACCTCTGCTCTGCTGGATAGGACGTACCGTGTTATTCAAAACCTCATACGGCTCCCAGCAGTCTTTTGGAGCATCCTCTACCTCCATATCATCATACCTATCCTCAGGACAGGGGTTTCCTTACCTCCCCGGACATAAATTCCTAGGTTTGGCAACGTCCCTCCTTCGTTGAGGGGAAGGTTAGTCTTTTCGCGGTGCCTGGGGTGGTCCCCTGGCTTCAGGATGGGGTTGAACAGCTGCCGGAGTAATCATCTTCGATGACACCCCAGGTGGCCTTATCATATTTTGACTGAGCTGTGCAAATTTCCCCTTTATTGCTTTCTGTGTTGGAGCTAAAGATCTCAAGGCTGCAGCCACCTTAACCATTTCATACTGGGGTGGTGCATGGCTAGAACTAGGTCCTCCAACACCGGATGGTATAGGAGGTGGTGGTAACTCCGGTACCATATGTTGAAACTAAAGATCTTGCGAAGAAGGTGAGCTTAATACCTTTAAAGGACCTCTTTCAATGGTGAAATAGCTCCACACAAGGGGTGAGGCCTGGTTCACCACTAGAGTCTCCGATGAGGTTAAGCAGCAAAAAAGTGGAAGAGACAGCTTCTCGTTCCCACAAATGGTGCCAAAATGATGATGCTGGAAACATCACCACTAGATAAGGTTCTCAAGCAAGTGATAACAATGGCAGCATAGGAGAATACAAGTGTATATGTAGAAGGAGGTCAGGAGAAGACGATGAACACCAATATGTAAGTGGTTCAGCCAATTAGGCCTACGTCCACTGTGTAAGTGAGTGAGTAATGTCACTGAAATAAGGCACTAACGGCCATAGATACAATCTCTCAAGCTTTCTCTCTGTACTGTGTAAATTGACAGAGTTTTAGCTAGGGTTATAATTATCGATCCCTCTGTAATGTTGAGGATTACATCAATATATAGTGCTTGGGGGGTGTAATGTAACCCCCAAGCATGCAATGTGCATGTACATGGAGATCCAGTCAGTGCAAGGATGACACCTGGTTGATCTCAACTAAGTAATGATGACCTCACTATTCCCTCACGTGGAGGGAATGATTCAGTTATAACGGATTTGTCCACGTGTTCCAAGCCATACATGTGCGTGTAGATGCTCGGTTGTCTTTACTTGGTACCAACCTCGGCCTAGATGAGTATGAGGTTGGTGAAGTACGACCCTTGCCTTGGTTAAGGATTAAATGATGACCTTGGTTGAAATGCCAACCGAGGTTAGATATCTGGAATGTCGGCCAGGGCCGATGTTGTCTTGGCACTTGATGCTGAGCCTGCAAGGCTTTGCTATTCTCAGGTGAAACTTGCAACGTCAGCTATGGCCGATGTTGTTGTTGATGCTGATGGATAGCCCATGTCCATACTTACCTCGGATGATGCCCTCACCGAGGTGATACTTGTAACATCGGTTGTGGTCGACCTGATGAATATCTGCCCCATGAGTCATGTAACATCGGCTGTGGCCGACCTGGAGAAGGACGAGATCATTGATGGGTAATCCTGAACTATTGTTACCTCGGCCGTCATACAGGGCGAGGTTAATGTCTCTGGGCTGGCAGGTGCACTTTGGGCATATCAGGTAGCATTGGGTTAGGTTTATATCTATAACATTTTTACAAATAGTAACATTTATTGTGGTAATGTAACACAATATATATATGCTTTACAAAGGTCCGCGCCAGCGGCCCCCCATGCCACCCCTACTCACCCCAAACCGGAGATCCGGTGGATCCAAATCCCATTTATCTAATATTCTCTTAATTTCAAAGGTCTGCCCCAGCGGCACCCTATGCTACCCCTACCCGCCCCAAATCGTAGCTCTGATGAAGGTAGTTGAAGCTCCGACAACGGGGGTGGGTGGTGGTGGGGATTGAATGCCGTTAGCGCGAACCTTTAAAATATGGTAATTTTGAAAAAAAAGAGGTTTGGATCCACCGGATTATATATATATATATATATATATATATATATATATATATACATACACAGTAAATGTTACTGTTTGTGAAAATGTTAGATATATAAAACTATTTCATAAATATATTAACACAGTAAATATTATTGTTTGTGAAAAGTTCACAGATATAAAACTATTTCATTTTCTGGTGAATACAGTAAAGTTTAATATCTGTGATATTTTCACAAACAATAACATTTACTGTGTTAATATTACACAATATATATATATTAAAAAAAAAGGCACCTATTTTTATTTTAACTCATTTAGTCGTTTAAACCCTTATTTATCCAATATTCTCTTATTTTTAAAGGTATGCGCCACCGACACCTAATTCCACCTTACTCACCCCAAACCGAAGCTCCGGTGGAATAGTATCGTATTTTCAAAGGTCCGCGCAAGCGGCACCCCTACCCACCCCCAATCGGAGCTTTGATGACGGTTGTTGAAGCTCGGACAATGGGGATGAGAGTTGGATGCCGCTAGCGCGAACCTTTAAATTTAAGGTAATTTTGGAAAAAAACGGGGTTTGGATCCTCCATATATATATATATATATATATATATATATATATATACTGTGTAATATTAACGCAGTAAATGGTACTATTTATAAAAATGTCATAGATATAAAACTATTTCATATTCTAGTGCATACAATAAAGTTTACTGTTTGTATAAATTTTTTTCTTTAAAATTTTATAGGCTTCCTAGATCTTGTTTGATAGAGCTCGGCGAGCGGATTTCAAAAATAGTAATTTTGTGAAAAATAGATTTGTCAATCAAAAGTTATGATCATTTTAAGATTAAAAAAAATCCAACCACTTATGTAACTTCCTCAAGGAAGTTACGGATGATTAGTTTTAAAAAGGATAAAATTGTGAAAAAATCCCAAAAAATTCTTAATAGGACCTATTTAGTGGTTGAAAAGTCAATAGGACTTAAATGGGGAACCTTGTTCTAATGGTACCTATATATAAATAACTCATTATTTTTTATTAAGTGAAATATAGTAATTATGATTTATATGAGGAGTTATTTTTGTCTTTTGGGCATTTGTGTCTACTCGCTCTTCCAACTTTATCCATTTCACTTCACCCATTTTAGAGTTATTTTGCCAAACATTCGTTACTTCATTCACTCCAAATCTACAAAATACATACAAGAGGATGTTTGTTGAACACTAATGGCACCCGTTTTACAGGTATTTTGCTAAACATTCATTACTTCATTCACTCCTAATCTACAAAATAGATACAAGAGAATATGTTGTTGAACAACAATGGCAAACCCTAGACGTTCTTCCTATTCCACCATCCACTAAATCTCAATCCCCTCTACCACCACACCTTGACCCACAAACCCATTTCAAATACAAACCTTTTTAACCCTTTCAACCCTCAAACACTTTCTGAAGAAACCCCATGCCATCCCTTTCTTACTCTCCATTTTCCTACTCCTGACTTGGGTTTCTTTAAGACTCCAACACCATCACAATATTTATTCTTCATCATCATCAAATGATGGGAAGAAAAAGTTGAGCGGAGGTGGTGATGATAATGAGGATCATAATGCTAATCTTGTTAGGTTTGGTACTAATGGATACCATCAACTATTGTGAAGGATAAGAGAGGGTGGATGTTGGATCCTATTGCAATTGCTATAAATGCTCACATTTCAGGTTATCCTTTTTCACCTCTATTTGTGTTTTATTTATGGATATTTAAAGCCCCGTTTGGTTGCGCAAATTGTTTGATTATCTAAATTGGTTCATTGTGAATTAGTGGATTCTAAATGAGGAGTCCGGCTCAGGTGCGGATGTGTACACGGTGCGGGATGATTTTAAAAAAATAGCTCCCGACATTTTGAGGGATATTATTAAAATAGTAAAAAAAATATTTTGAGCAAATTTTTTTGTGGGTTCATTCAATTGTTAATAACCCATAAAAATCACTTCAAAAAAATATCGGGAGCTGTTTTTTAAAAATTCGTCAGTACCTTGTCCCCACCAGACACCTCCGTACTTGAGCCTCAGCATTGAAATGAGTTTAAATTCAATTTTAGGCGATGCTTGGTAATCGAAAATTGGTGTTAAGGTTTAATAAAAAAAAAGTTAAAAAGAATTAAGAGAGAGAGAGAGAGAGAGAGAGAGAGAGAGAGAGAGAGAGAGAGAGATGAACGAACTTTTTATGACTCCTATTTCAAATGGATGCATTTCACGTTTTTTGTGAAATGCTCTAATTTTATATTTTATATATGAGATAAAATGGGCCATTTGATGAGTCATTTCATTAAAGAAACTAAAGACTATTAATGGGCCAATTTACAATTTTGGGTTAGCCAAATGGGGCCTAAGTATTTTGTCCCCTTTTGAAAATTTCATTTGTACCGACTCCCGTGTATTTGTTTTTTTAGTTGTTGGTCATGTTGTAACCACTATGGGACAAGTGTTACGCTCTGCGAAAAAGGGATAGTGAAATTACTACCATTATAAAAATATGTGGGATGGGAGCATAATAAAACTTTGGGGATGGCTAAAACCAAAAAAACTATTCTATTTATGCATTTGATACATACAAACTGTAAAAGGGTATTTAAAAGAAAAAACCATAAATTAGATTTTAATATGAGAGCTTTACAAATATGCCATATTTTACACAAGACATTTCTTTATTGGTCGTATAATTTTTTTTTCAATAGGTCCTATTTATACAAGTAGTGAATATTCACTACTTGTTTACAAATAAGACCCGTTGGAGAAAAAATCATTTTTCATGGAACCTTTTGGAGAAAAAAATAGACGTAGGACCTATTTTAATACATAATTGGCATAAAACCCTTTTAATATATAGTTAATATCACTATGGACTTACTATTAAATTTCAATAATAAGGGTAAAATTGGAATATTAAATACTACCAATCCAACCTATTTTATGCCCAAACCCTATCGATCCTCTTTTCCCTCAAACTCTTCCAAAAAAAACCCATGCAATTCCTTTTATTTTCTCCTTTTTCCTCCTCCTCACTTGGGTTTCTTTAAGACTACAACATCATGAATATATTTCTTCATCATCTACAAATGGAAAATAAAAATTGAGTGGAGGTGATGATGAGGATCATAATGCTAATCTTGTTAGATTTGGTTCTAGTGGGTATCCATCACATATCGTAAAAGATAAGAGCTGGTGGTTGTTGGATCCTATTTCAATTGCCCTAGATGCTCACTTTTCAGGGTTTTTTTTTTTGCCCCTCTTATGTATTTGATAGGTACAAATAGTTTTGAAGTGTTTGGGGGCCATTCGTGACTGCTAATATGAAATGTGGTCTAATATGACATTATAAGTGTACATTGTCACGAACCACCAATATGCCATGAATAATATGACAAGAATATTTCTAATATGTCAAATATGGCCGAAACGTTTCTAATATGACATGTTTAGATTGTTATATAACTGTATTATAATGTGACACAAGGGATTACCTACTATTATAAACTTAAAGTCCAAATGTTGTTGGGATGTGCATAAAAGTTGTTATGTGTTTAGGGCTTATGACAATAGGCGCCCAATCTATTCCATGCTTAAACCCTAATAATTATTTCTTCCCTGAAACTCTTCCTCAAAAACCCCCACGCTATCCCTTTTCTTTTCTCTATATTCCTCCTCCTCACATGGGTTTCTCTAAGACTCTAACACCACTCTTCTAATTTCTCTTCTTCAAATGGGAAATAAAAATTGAATGGAAGTGATGATGAGGATCATAATGCAACTATTGTTAGATTTGGTTCTAGTAGGTATCGATCACATATTGTTAAGGATAAGAGGGGTGGTTGTTGGATCCTATTTTTATTTCTCTAGATGCTCACATCACAGGTTATTTTTTTATTACCCTTTTCATATGTTTGATACATACAAAATACTTTTAAGTGTTTGTGTATAATCTGTGACTGGTAATATGACATCTACAAACATTTCTAACATGACCGGGAACTTTCTAATACAACACATTTACTTTGTTATATTAGATACCACCACCTCCAACTTGTTTCAACCCCAAACCCTCTCTTCCCGCAAACTGTTCCTCAAAAAGCCCCACGCCATCCCTTTCCTTTATATTCCCACTCCTCACATGGGTTTCTCTAAGACTCCAACACCACTCTTCCAATTTCTCTTCTTAAAATGGGAAACAAAAATTGAGTGGAGATGATGATGAGGATCATAATGCTACTCTTGTTAGATTTGTCTCTATTGGGTATTCATCACATATTGTGAAAGATAAGAGAGGGTGGTTGTTGGATCCTATTTCTCTTGCCCTAGATGCTCACATTTCAGGTCACTATTTTTTTAGTCTTTATTTATGTGTTTAATAGATACAAAATTTAGGTTAATTATTGTTTAGTCCCTAAAATAATATTTATTCCAACACCAACATATATTTAATACTCTAATATGACAAAAAAATTCTAATATGATTGATATTTTTTTTAATATGACCCATTTATTGACGTATACTACACGTCAAAGGCTAGAAAGAAATAGCAAACCCTAACTTTAGAGAGAGAATCAAGTGATTTCTTATATTGCGAAATGGGGAATGTCCTTAAATAAAGACTACATGGATATTTAAAGGGAGGAGTGGCTGAGGGTCCAAGCTAAGGCACTAATTACAAAAATTCCATCGCTACTCCTAGCCTTTAGATACTAGAACAAAACAAGAGAAAATGCATTAATAAAAATAAAGAAAAATAATAAAAGAAATTAAAATACTAATGTGCCCAAAAATATTCCAAAAATGGCAATTATGCCCTCGATTCACATTGTAGGCACCCCATTATATTACCCCCTAACTCTCCTTAGGTCCCTAGTACCTCTCTTCATAACTGTAAACCCAGGTCACGTCCCGAGTACTGACCTGAAAGCCATCGGGCAATCTCCTGCTCAGTTTGACCCAAAAGTCAAACTCTTCGTCTCGATCGAGACTGAATGAATCTTTGAAGGGAACTAAATACCCTTTCCAATGGTCTTCCCCGTGCACGATTCTGACTTACCATGAGGACGAACGGTCCGTTTGCGTCCGAAACTTGACCTAGAGGCCACTGGGCACTCCCGGGCTATGTTTGACCTACGTCAACTCTTCAGCTTGACCGAGGCTGAATGAATATTCAAAGGGCCCTGAATACCCTTTCAAATGGTCTGCCCCGTGCGCGATTCTGACTTTCCATGCGGACGAACGATCTGTTTGACTCCGGGAGGTCACTGAGCGCTTCCCGAGCCCGGTTGACCAAAGTCAACTCTCCAAACCGGGTCAAACTCTTTGGAATGTCGAAGTACATCTCCTAACATTTCCAAAGGTATGCCCCGTGCGCGATTCGGACTTACCATGCGGACTAACGATCCGTTTGCGTCTGAATGATTCCCATCCAATGGACCGATAAACGCTTCCAATCCATATTTGACCCAAAGTCAACTCCCGAACCTGGGAGCGGTCCAAAGGACTTTCTAAGGTATCTGAATTACCTTTCCAACGGTATGCCCCGTGCATGATTCCGACCAACGATTTGCCCTCGGCGTCTGATTTTCTGAAAAAGCCTGAAGCACACTGCCAAACGGCAGGTTCCAGAACCTGCCTATCGGCACCTGCCTGCCGATAGGCAGGAAGGGCTCTATGATGATCGGCACTCACCTGGGACTATAAAAGGAGGCCTTCACCTCATTTGCAGGGAGGGCCCAGATCTAATAAAAATCCCTCTCAACGAATCCCAGAAATCTCTATCGAAGGCAACGTGATTTCAACTTCCAAATCCCCTTTTTACTTCCACTTTTCATCATCCCTTTCATCAGACTTGGGGAATTAGCCACTCTCCATCATCATCCAAAGTGCAAGGGCTGCTCCCCAACATTCAAGATCAAGCTCAAGATCTTCAAGAAGGTCCAACTTTCTCAAACTCTCTCTTTAAATTCTCTTGAATTCTCAATAACTTGTTTTCTTACTTAGCACTTTTATTATCTCATTTCCCACATCCTAATATACTTTTTAATTAGTATTATTGCACATCTTTTATTTTCATAAAACACAAAAAATAAGAAAAAGAGGGTTTTGCTCATAAATTCAAATAAGGGATTCTCATATTTTCCTCACACTTTTCTCACAGCTAAAACACTTTTTTTCTACACACACACACACACACTCACAAATAAGAGATTGCCCATTTTGGATTTATGGGATAAACCCCACCCCTCGTTTTACATGCGAACTACGTGGACTTTGATGCCTTTATAGGCTACGTAGGCGTCTCGGGGTAAAACCCGAGACTCGAGTCCTTTTTCTCTCATTTTCTATCTTCTCTAAATCCATTTTTCTTATATTATACATATACTTGTTCTTAGTGATGCATTACCCCATATGCATTATCGTTCCCTTATAACGATCAACATAGGGGTAATCGCATAAATCTCATTTTTCTAATATTACTCTTATATCTTCCTACGGATGACTCGCTTTATCTTTTCCATGATACAAGTCTAGGATTCCTACCTCCATTCTATATATATACACATGCACACATATCACGGGGAGAAACATAAAGGAAAATAGAAAATATTCATGAGAGACCGAAAGGGCGGAATGGGTGCCTAACACCTTCGCATTTCGTAATTAAGCCTCCGAACCCTTCTCGAACCATCTTGGTTTCGTATGCACCAGTATGTCTTTGGATGCCACTCTTCGGGGTGGCTTCCCCTTTTTCTTTTGTCTATTTTGAGTAAAATAGACTGGCGACTCTGAATCTCTCTACATTTTTCACACCACAAATGACGCCGGCCGAAGCGCTCCCGAGAGGGACGCGCGGGACCCGAAGGATCCTTTTCTCTATGTGCCCGCCCACAGGGATCAGGATCGGGGATGGCCACACACATCAATCTCCCCTTCTTAAAAAATAGTTCATCCTCAAACTCAAAGGGGAAGATCAACTGAATCATCCTCCAAAACTGTAATCAGGGCATGTTGTGGAAGCTCCTCGGCCGTGTTCAAATAGTCTGGTGGGTGGTCCATCGCCAATAATATGCGGCATCGCGAGAGAGAGCATTCAGAAGCTCGGTGTCCAACATTGCTACAGTTAAAGCACCAGAAGGCAGGGGGTTGTGGGGGGAGGGGCAGCGGGAGTGGTGGAAGTAGGAGCTGTAGCTGTCGGAGGAGCTGAGGTTGAAATCGGAGTAGGCAGAGTCCGAGAGGTTGGGAGAGATCTATGTGGTAAGTCTCGACCTTATCAGCGTATTTAACCGCCTTCAAGAAGGTCGCTATCTCTCTCAGACCCAGCTCGTGCTGAATATGCGCCTGCAAACCCAATATATAGCAGCTGATTCGCTGATCCTCTATCTCGGGTAGGCGCGCCTTGGTGCATAGAAGTTGAAACTGCTCTGTGTACTCTATGACTGATAAGGTGTCCTGCCTGAGAGATTGAATGCGAGAAAATAGGTCATGCTCGTAGGTAGGTGGAATGAAGGACGCCTGAAGAGAAGCTCGCAACTCTGGCCAAGTCTGGATAGGAGGCAATTCGGCTGCCGTGCGGCAATAGTAGAGGCCGTTCCACCAAACCCGGGCAAAACCCTGGAACTTGGTGGCTACAAGGAGGATACAGGAGCGGCCTTGGACCCGCTTTAAAAAATAGTCTCCAATAAATCTAGTCAGTTGACTATGGCATCGAGAGAGAATCGTCCGTTAAACATGGTCACATCAATGCGGACATCCCCGTGGAGGCTTCAGGAGAGCAACTAAAGGGGCATAAATAAGGGGCCCTCATCTTGATAAGCATCGCGTCCCATCACATCGCTTGGTACATGTGGAACAACATCAACCGGGGGGTATCTAGGCAGGTGGTGGACGAAGAGGCTAATCATGCTGAGGCACTGGAGGTGCTGGAGGTACACGGGGATAGTGTGGACAAGCACCTATCAAATGACCAAGCTCGTCGCAATAGAAACAATGTCGATCTCGAAGCGAAATAGGGCGACGGGCATCGAGTGGTGGAGGTGCTATCATATCTAGAATACTAGGGTGGCCATCCCCGAACTCAGAGGAACCAAAGGAAGTAGCGAGAGGGTGTGGTGGGACGGTGTATGGTGTGAAAGTGGGGGTAAGGGGTGATCAGGAGTTCCACCGGGTTGGTTAAAGGCTCCGGGGTAATCGGCTACACCGTGGGAGGTGGGGTATAGACTGGGACGAAGGTTTGGGGTGAAAGCGGGGTGAGTTAATGCCTCGGGTGGGAAAAATAGCATAGGTGGACCTGAATAGGTGATCGAGTGGGAGTATAAGGTAGAAGGGAGGCTCGACAAATGGTGGAGGGTAATATTTGTGTCGGGTGGCTGGTTGAGTGTGGATGGTCCAGAGAATGAGGGTTGGCTAGGGCATGGCTGAGATGAGAGGAACTCCGGGTACAAATTAGAGTTAGGGTATGGTGTATGGAGGTTCGGGTGGGTCGGTGGAGGGTCCAGGGTGGGTCGGCAGAGGGTTGTGGTGAAGCCGAGTGGAATTTTGGCTTTTTTGTAGGGTAGGGAGCAGGGATGGCCATCAGAAGAAGGGCGAAGACCCATGGGAGGGTTTGCAGTGGGTGGATGGGAGTCCGAGGACTCTCCTGGGTCAGAAGCAGGTCGGGATGGGTTTTTTTTTGGGTTTGGGGGTAGCGTAGGTCATGGTTGGAGGGCTAGTGGACTGGGTTTGGTCAACGGGGAGCAGTGGGGCAGGAAGATGAGTCATGTAGGGGTTGTAGGGAAGCGACGACGATAGGGGAAGAAATTAGGGTTGGGCCATTTGATGCCTCAACTCCCCCATCTCGGCTTGTTGTTGTTTTGCCCATTCTTTGAATTGATCTTTCAAATCTTGGTTGTCCTCTTCGTGCCGTTTGAATTTCTTAGGAGACATTGTGAGTAGCGTACATTTTTATTGGTACAAACACCGATACATCAACACCAATGGGGGAGCGACACCTCGCTCTGATACCAATTTGACGCATACTACACATCAAAGGCTAGAAAGAAATACCAAACCCAAACTTTAGAGAGAGAATCAAGTGATTTCTTTTATTTCAAAACGGGAATTGTCCTCAAATGAAGACTACATGGGTATTTAAAGGGAGGAGTAGCTTAGGCTCCAAGATAAGGCACTAGTTACAAAAATGCCATCGTTACTCCTAGCCTTTAGATACTAAAACAAAACAAGAGAAAATGCATTAATAAATATAAAGAAAAATAACAAAAGAAATTAAAATACTAATGTGCCCAAAAATATTTCAAAAATGACAATTATGCCCTCAATTCACATCATTTACATTGTTATACAACGGGGTCGTAATATGACCCAGGGATCCCTGCATTGTATGTTATATTAAATTTTAAGGCCTCAAATTAAAGTCCAAAAGTTGTTGGGACGAACATACAAGTTGTGGGTTAAGGGCTTATGACTATAGGCACCCAGTACATCCCATGGCTAGCCCCTAACAACACTTTCTTCCCTAAAACTCTTCTTACAAAATCCCCATGCAATCCCTTTCTAGCTCTCCATATCCTCCCCCCCCCCCCCCCCCCCTGCCAAAAAAAACTGGGTTTCTCCCAGACTCGAATACTCTACACTCTCTCACAATTTATCTTCATCATCAAATCCTCTGTCAAAGCAGGAGACTTATGCATTGGGTACTACCTTTTATCTTCTTCAGTGAAAAACAAAAATTGAGTGGAGATGATGATGAGGACCATAATTCTAATCTTGTTAAATTTGGTTTTAATGGGTATCCATCACCCATTGTTAAAGATAAAGAGAGGATGGTTGTTGGATCCTATTTCACTTGACCTAAACGCTCACATTGTAGGTTACTTTTTTGTTTCCTCTATATATGTTTTTGATACATAAAAACTATAATAGGTCATGGAACAAAACAACAACAACTATAATTTAATTTTTATATAATTTTTAATCCAACATATTTTCATAATTAATATTTATTCCTTGATTGTGACATTAGAATCATCTAGGATTGTTGACATGGCACCACGTCATCGTCGATGATGTTGACACTGGCAACCGTGACATTGATTTGACATCATTTTGACTTCGAAAAAGTCATTTGAAAATGATGATGTGACAGAGTGACAAAGCCTCATCATCACAGGTGCACGACGTGGCATTACCATGTGACTATTACCTAGTTAATATCATTATGGACTTTTTGATGAATATGATTTTATCTTGGATTAGACAATAAATTTGGTATATGCGCGGCCCAATAATTTTTATTGTTTAGTTTGGGGTCTTTTATGTTGTTATTAGATATACAAACTTCGTCTATATAATTATAGAAAGAGTTATATGTTGTTTGCCCCCATTAATTATTGGATATTGACTTTGCCCCTTCTTTTTATTTATTGTCATTTTACCCCCATATTAACTTTTATCGAAACTTTGTAAAAATATACGTGAAATTGAAATTCATTTTGGGGCCAAACTCTAAGAACTGAAAACTTACGGGCCAAAGTTAGTATCAAAGAATTAATCGGCGATAAACTCTAAATCACCCTTTCAAAAATTAGATGTAGTTTGTATTTTTAGCCTCTAAATGTATGTTGTTCGTTTGAAATTATTTAGGTCTGAACTTTAAATACTTCAAGTTATTCTTACATCATTATTAATTGTTTATTAAACTATATTATATTAGTGGTCATTTATCAAATATAATAAGGGTAAAACTAGAATCTCAGATACCACCACACCTACCAACCCCAATGCATTTCTTTTTGGATCCTATTTTTGTTGCCTTAGAGTCTCACATTTCAGGTCACTCTGTTGTTCTTTTATATATGTTTGATATATACAAACTTTTCGTATAAATTAACCCAATAAATAAATAAACTTATTAATTATTTACATTATTACACTACCAAATAATTATGATTTGGATGTTACTATCTTATATTCATATATATGTGCTACATTATGTTGATAAAACTCGTTAAAGAATGACTAGATTATATATTACAAAAAATTTAAGGGTCCATCAGTTGAAGTCTTTCAAAAATTAGGGGGGGGCATGGTCCCCTTGAAAGTGGTTGGCTTTGTCCTTGGCTCAAATTTGATTCTTTTAATATATATATATATATATATATATATATATATATATATAATAATGCTCTTGTGCAAACCAGTCCGCATTTTAAGAGTACGGACCGGATATCTGTCACCTGATAGTGAGCCTAGAAATTATCGCCTTAATTGTAGGAACACTCCCTCTCTTTTCTGGGTTCACCGCCAGGTGACACATGTCCGGTCCGCACTCTTAAAATGTGGACTGGTCCGCACAAGATCAGTACTGTATATATATATATATATATATATATATACATATATATATATTGACGAATGGACTAGTAAATTTATGTATGCTTGGTTGTTTAAACTTATTTGATTCTGAACGGTGAATAAAAATAATTTTCATAACTTTACCATCATTAATGGCTTACTAATTTTTTTCTTATCACAAATAGTAATGGTAAGACTGGAACAAAATTTCATCAAAGAGCGTCAAAGTTGAATATTAAGCATTCTAACTCTCGTTCAGCACTAAGAGGCAAAGAAACAAACTCAAAAATATCACAGGTCTCAATTAAGCACTAAGAGGCAATAACAAACACCCCTCGTGATGTTGAATGCTGAATTTTAACTCGTTAGCGTGTTAAGAGGTAAACAAACAAACACAAATATTACCTCTTATTGTTGAATGGTGAATGGGGCTCAATTCAGTATTAAGGACGGAAAGGTAAAAATAAACATCAGTTTACGTATCATCACATACCTTCGCCTCGTTTTTATTTTTAACCTGAAGTTGCATACCTACATCACTTACTATCAAACAAATGTTATTATATTTAAGTTTCACATTATTTAAAATAGTTGAATCTCATTATATATCTTTAGTCAACCCACATGCCTTGAGAACTTGCTATGCAGTTATTTATTTTTTTACTGGCTATCTTTGTTGATCAGTAATGAGAGAAGTTTTATTAATTAGAAAATAAAATGAACGACATTACACAGAAACTGTGGCCAGCAGTCCACCACATCATAAGTACAAGGGAAATACATATTGAGTGAATGGTGAAAAGAAGTGAAAAGGATTGTGAACATTATTCCCCAGAACACCCGTAAAAAGCACTTGAATAAAACCCTTTAAGAGCTTTGGTATTAGCAAAAAACAAAAACGTCAGATCATATAAGCAGACATGTACAACCACCTGACCCCCACCACCCACCAAATCTCAATCCCCTCCACCATCACACCCACACCCACAAACCCATTTCAAATCCGAACCCTTTTAACCCTTTCAACCCTCAAACACTTTCTGAAGAAACCCCACGCCATCCCTTTCTTACTCTCCATTTTCCTACTCCTCACTTGGGTTTCTTTAAGACTCCAACACTGTTACAATATTTCTTCTTCATCATCATCAAATGATGGGAAGCAAAAGTTGAGCGGAGGTGGTGATGATGATGAGGATCATAATGCTAATCTTGTTAGGTTTGGTACTAATGGGTACCCATCAACTATAGTGAAGGATAAGAGAGGGTGGAGGTTGGATCCTATTGCAATTGCTCAAAATGCTCACATTTCAGGTTTGCCCCTCTATTTATGTTCTATTTATGGATCTTTAAGACCCCGCTCATATAATATATTTAAACTGACGAATGGACTAGTAAATGTATGTATGTTTGGTTGTTTAAACTTATTTGATTCTAAACTGATTAATTATTTACTAAACTGTTGTTTATCACAAATAGTAATGGTAAGACTAGAATAAAATTTCATTAAAGGGCTTCAGAGTTGAATATTAAGCATTCTAACTCTCGTTAAGCACTAAGAGGCAAAAAACAAACTCAAAAATATCACAGGTTTCAATTAAGCACTAAGAGGAAATAACAAACACCCCTTATAATGTTGAATGCTAAATTATAACTCTTTATCTCTGAATGGTGAATGGGGATCAATTCAGTATTAAGTACGGAAAGGTAAAAATAAGAACCATTTTACATCTTATTACATACCTTTTGCGCTAATTGTATATGTCTCAAATACTTATTCAACCAACATGCCTTGAGAACTTGCTATGCGGTTATTTAATTTTTACTGGCTATCTTTGTTGATCCGTAGTGAGAGAAGTTTTATTAATTGAAAAATAAAATAAAAGACATTACAGAGACACTGTGGCTAGCAGTCCACTACAGCATAAATACAAGGGAAATATATATAGAGTGAACGGTGAAAAAAAAGGTAAAAAAGATTGTGAACATAATTCCCCAGCACACCCGTAAAAAGTACTGGCTTAAAACCCTTTAAGATCATTGGTATTAGCATAAAACAAAAACATTAGATCATATAAGCAGACCCATATAACTACCTGACCCCCACCACCCATATTGTCATCCAACAGCTTGAGCCCAATTGGTATTAATTAACCATGCCTCCATCTGTTCAATACATTTAAAGGATGAGTCTCACGAAGATGCTACAAATTTGGCTTTTCCCCAAAACCGTCCTTTTTGAAAACTTCTTGAAAGCACCTGTCAGTGTTTTTTAGCCATATATTTCGCACTACACACCTCTCTAATACTTTTTGCTTGTCCTTATCTTATCCCAAACTCCACTCCATGACAAGAAAATTGGCCCGAGTAATTCCTATTAAACCAAACGTTTAAAGACTTTGTCCCGTTGAAATGTGAAAGAATGACAACACAACAAAGTGTGATTAATCTCCTTGTTGCTATCTTTGTACGGAATACACGAGAAATAAGAAAAGGTTCTCTTTCGTTCAAAAAGATCACATGTATTTATTGTTCTCATAGTGTGAACAGTGCGAAAATGAGAACTTTTGGAGGTAATAATACTAAGGAATGGATAAATTTACGAAAATCAAACAAAGACTTATAATGTCAATGAAAAGAAGAGCACAAAGTCGAATTTTATCCCCCTTAATCCGAGTTTGATTAAGAAAAATATTCAAGCTTTGCGATAGAAATCTTCATGGACAATGGAAAAAACCAATTACAATCACATTGGAATCCAATCCATTTTCATTAAGACCATTCTTACTTCTTTTGATAGAAATATATAATGAATCTCTTTTATGAGAAATCTCCACCTCCACTCTCTGAGGTTAGCCAAATTAATATTTTAGAAGATTACCAAAACCCAACCCCTCTAGACTTAATTCTGCAACCATCTTCCGCTTAACAAAATGTTTTTTTTCCATTCCTTATGTCTTTCATAAAAAAATTCTTTTTAATTTTCAAGAGGTTTAACCACAGTTACAACATCGCAAGGTTTTTTTAAAATAGACACGGAGTATTTGGGGATAGATATAAGGGCCGATTGCATGGAAAAAAATCTATCGACCCTAGACAAACTACTTTTCTCCTAAACGTTTGACCTTTTTGCCTCATTAGCAATAATAGGATCACAAAAATTAAGGGTTTTCCCCGAAGGCAAATCAAGCAAGCTAGAAGCAAATATTCCACTTCATGACATAGCTCATTAGCTTTTAGATTGTTATATAATTGTTTTGTAATGTGACACAAGGGATTACCTACTATGTTATAAACTTAAAGTCCAAACGTTTATGTATTAAGGGATCTATTCTATTCTTAAACCCTAAAAACTTTTTCGTCCCTAAAACTCTTCCTATAAAAACCCACACTATCCCTTTTCTTTTCTCCATATTCCTCCTCCTCACATGGGTTTCTCTAAGACTCCAACACCACCCTTCCAATTTCTCTTCTTCAAATGGGAAACAAAAATTGAGTGGAGGTGATGATGAGGATCATATTGCTACTATTGTTAGATTTGGTTCTGATGGGTATCCGTCACCAATTGTTAAGGATAAGAGAGGGAGGTTGTTGGATCCTATTTCTATTTCTCTAAATGCCCACATTTAAGGTTAATTTTTTATTACCCTTTTCATACGTTTGATACGTACAAAATACTTTTAAGTGTTTGTGTGTGGTATGTGACTGGTAATATGACATCTACAAATATTTCTAACATGATTGAAAACTTTCTAATATGACACATTTACTTTGTTATATTAGATACCACTGCATAGTTGTCAAATCGCGAATCGTATCGCGAATCGTTTACCCTCCGAATCGCGAATCGTGAATCGAACCGGTCGAATCGGAATCAAATAATAAAAATGAAATAAAACATACCTAAATGGTATTTGACACTATAAAATTCGTAATTAAGCATAATATGACAAAAAACTAATCACAGCACATGATAATATACCAAAATAACTGTTCTAAAAAACCCGTCTAGGCTTAAGGCTTGGGAGAAACACCCCGCCGTAAGTTTTTTATGCCTTATTCTTGGTAAAACTCTTAAGGCACACTTTTTTTTCTAAAAGCAACAATGCTTTAGTGAAACGATATCGCCTTTCAAAAAAAAATTTACTAACCGGACCATTAACTCATCCAAAATAATCAAATAGTATTTTAATTTGCATATATTAAGACATATTTTTATGATATGTGCAATTTTAGTATTTTAATAGCCTTGTTATGGTTAAAAAATATTAAAATATAATAAGAAGGCCTAAATGCCTTTTTACGCCTAAGGCCCGCCTAGGCTTCTAAGGCTTGGCCTCCACGCCTCGATCACGCCCCGCGTTTTTTAGAACCTTGCAAAATATGGCCCAAAAATTAACCGTAGAGCACATGTTCTCAATCGTTTTAAGCTTGAAAATGTAAAAAACAAAATAAAAATAGTAAAATAGCAAAATAAATATCAATTTTCAAAAACCAAACAACCTACAAAATCAATATCAATTTATTTAATAAACAGCAAAATAGCAAAATAAAAACAGCAAAATAGCAAAACATCAAAATAACCTTAAAAAAAAGAAGAAAAATAGGGTTTTATAACCTAAAAAATAGCAAAATAGCTAAAGAGAAAAAAGCAAACGAAAATAATAAATCAAATTATTTGAGAAATAAAAACAAAAAAAATAGCAAAATAACTAAAAAAATCAAACGAAACAGCAAAATAACTAAAGATAACTAAAAAAACAGCAAATACTTACCTTTGAACTTGATTCAACGAAACAACAATGAAATAGGGTTACGAAATAGGTTTTGGCAATGAAATAGGGTTACGAAAGGTTACGAGAAGAGATTTTGGCTTTTTCGTTCTATTTGTTTTTGTTTTGTAAGTTTTAAAGTTAAAAAAAAAATAACACGTGCGCTGCAACAGGTTAAAAAAAAAAAAATTGGAATCATTAAAGCTACCGATTCACGATTCTGAATCGTATCGTTCGATTCTGTCTCGAATCCCCCGATTCTTTAGGCATTTTCGATTCTAAGGAAGATTTGTATCGTTTTGGTATGGAATCGAATCGTTCGATTCGAATCGCGAATCGGACGATTTTGACAACTATGGATACCACCACCTCCAACCCATTTCAATCCCAAACCCTTTCTTCCCTCAAACTCTTCCTCAAAAATCCCCACGCCGTCCCTTTCTTCTCCATATTCCAACTCCTCACATGGGTTTCTTTAAGACTTCAACACCACTCTTCCAATTTCTCTTCTTCAAATGGGAAACAAAAATTGAGGGGAGAAGATGATGAGGATCATAATGCTAATCTTGTTGATTTTTTTCTCTATTGGGTATCCATCACATATTGTGAAAGATAAGAGAGGGTGGTTATTGGATCATATTTCTCTTGCTCACATTCAGGTCACTATTTTTTTACCCTTTATTTACGTGTTTAATAGATAAAAAATTTAGGTTATTTATTGTTTAGTCCCTGAAATAATAATTAGTCCCACGTATATTTAATACTCTAAAAGCAGGGTCTCCGAGAGGCAGATGTCAGCTGGCCTTACCCCCATATATGGAGAACGGAGACCAATCGTAGCTTGGGTGAGGGCACTTTCCATCGCACCCAAAAAATTCTAATATGATTGAATTTTTTTTAATATGACACGATTATATTGTTATATAACAGAGTCATATGACTCGAGGATCCCTGAATTGTATGTTATATTAAATTTTAAGGTCTCAAATTAAAGTCCAAAAGCTGTTGGATGCACATACAAGTTGTGTGTTAAGGGCTTATGATAGGCACCCAATCCATTACATGGCTAAACCCAAACAACACTTCCTTCCCTAAAACTCTTCCTACAAAAGCCCCATGCAATCCCTTTCCTGCTCTCCATATTCCTCCCCCTACTCACATAATTGAGTGGAGATGATGATGAGGACCGTAATTCTAATCTTGTTAAATTTGGTCCTAATGGGAATTCTAATCTTCATCACCCATTGTTAAAGATAAGAGAGGATGGTTGTTGGATCGTATTTCAGTTTCTTAGATGCTCACATTGTAGGTTACTTTTTTGTCCTCTCTATATACGGTTTTGATACATAAAAGCTATATTAGGTCATGGAACAAAAAAACCACAACCATAATTCAATTTTTATTTAATTTGTAATAAAACATATTTTCATAATTAATTTTTAGTTCTTGATAGTGATTTTAACATCATCTAAGATTGCTGACATGGCACCACATCATCGTCGGTGATGTTGACATTGGTAACCTTGACATTGATGTGACATCATTTTGACTTCGAAATAGTCGTTCAAAAATGATGATGTGACAGACTAACAATGCCTCATCATCATCGGCGCACAACGGGCACTACCATGTGACTATTACTTAGTTAGTATCACTATGGACTTTTTGTTAAATATGATTTTATCTTGGATTAGACAATAAATTTGGTATATGCGCGGCCCAATAATTTTTATTGTTTAGTTTGCTTCTTTTATGTTATTAGATATACAAACTTCACCTATATAATTATAAAAAGAGTTATATACTGTTTGCCTTCATTAATTATTGGATATGGACTTTGCCCCCTAAGTTTTTTATTTATTAGCATTTTACCCCCATATTGACTTCAGCGAAACTTTGTAAAAAATATATGTGAAATTAAAATTCATTTTGGGGCCAAACTCTAAGAAATGAAAATTTGCAGGCCAAAGTTAGTATCAAAGAATTAATCGGGGACAGACCCTAAATCACCCTTTCAAAAATTAGGTGTAGTTTGTATTTTTTAGCCTCTAAATGCATGTTGTTTGTTTGAAATTATACAAGTTTGAAGTGTAAATACTTCAGGTTATTTTTACATCATTATTAATTGTTTATGAAACTACTTTATATTAGTGGTCATTTATCAAGTATAATAAGGGTAAAATTTGAATCTCAGATATGACCACCCCTACCAATCCTAGTGCATTTCTTACTGGATCCTATTTCTGTGTGTAAGGACATTTTTGTCCATTATCAATTTATTATGTCGCACGCCGTTACACCGTTGAAGAAATTCAAGATTCATACATTCATCAACGGATCCGAATATCAAAAGAAGAAGAGGAATCTAAGTCTGACAGAACCGGACCGATCCGCCTGGAATAAAAGAACCGATCCGGTCAACCAGACTGGTCCGCCTCAGACCCAGACCGATTCGACCGCTGAAGGCCAGTATACCCCGGACCGCAAGCGAACCGATGAAGCCTGGAAGCGAACCGATCCGATCATCAACGGACCGATCCGGACCAGAATAAAAGAACCGATCCGATCAATCGGACCGATCCGCCTCAGACCCGGATCGGTCCGCCTCGGATAAACTTCAACAGATCGTGTTCAGATCGTGTTCATATTTTTAAGGCCCGAGACTTCTTATTTAATCCCACTACGGGAAGTGGTTTTCTAAGACAAATAACATACGATTTTCAGAGTACAGAAAGCCTTAAGTCTTCACCTATTGAGCATATAAACTCTAGGTATTTGATTCACACAAATTACCAATCCTTGTGAATCACTTTGCAACCCAGGAACGCACTTGTGTTGTTCACACCCTTGTGGAGAAGCCGTTTCTCTTCTCCATTGCAGCCCTCCTGGAAAGGGATATTTCCAGCCGCCGACTACAGAATCCAACACCTGAGGGTAATTCTTAGTCACTTGTATTTTCATTGTAATCCGAAATTGTACAGCCTACAATATTATAATGAAAATAAATGGTTTTGCCCCTTTGGGGGATTTTTCCTCACAAGCATGTGTTTGAATGTTCTTGTTTTGTTCATTATCGTATTCAATCACATATTGTTGCATGTTTAGGGTTTGTTTGGGTTAAAAGGTGTTTAATATATAAGTTTATCATTTGAACGCGAGCACATACGTTCTCAAATTGGTATCAGGGCGGGTTACGCTAATTTATCGCGTGATCCTGTTTTTTAAAGGATTTATTTTTTTTGATACAATTTGACTTCTCACGTCGTCAAATTGGTATCAGAGCAGGTTACGCTAATTTATCGCATATTCCTATTTTCCGCAAAATTTTTCTAAGATATCAATTTTCTGAAAAAATTGATTTTTGAAAAAGTGCGTGTTCAAATGGAGAAGTTATATAATAAAATGCCTGTTTTTGACGGAACAAATTATGCTTATTGGAAAGCCCGAATGAGGTCGGCTTTAAAATCCATTGATGAACGTGTCTGGATCTTAGTTGAAAGAGGGTGGACTCCTCCCTCCGTGACTGTTGATAATGTGATCAACTTGAAACCTGTCACTTCTTGGACTGAAGATGAATTTAGATGGTCTTCTTTTAACTCTAAAGGTTTGAGTGTTATTTCTGGATCCATAACTCCTGATGAGTTTCGCCGAATTATGACGTGCACCACGTCTAAAGAGGCTTGGGATGTTCTGAAATTGACACATGAGGGTACGAACGCGGTTAAAGAATCAAAATTACAAAATTTGGCCACCCAATTTGAGACTATTACCATGTCCGAGTCTGAATGCTTTGATAATTTTTATGCTCGTCTGTCAGACATCGTTAACACAAGTTTTAATTTGGGTGAAGTGGTTGATAACACGCGTGTCGTTAAAAATATTTTGAGATCTCTCCCAAAACGCTTTATTCCTAAAGTCACTGTCTTGAACTCTTTGGGAAATTTGAAATCACTTAAGTTGGAAGAACTTGTAGGAGATCTCCAGGCCTATGAGATTGACATGTTTCCCAAAACCATTAAGGCTAAGGATAATGGCATTGCTTTAAAGACTCATTTCAAGAAAAAGAAAGAAAAAAAATTTGAGTCCGATTCTGAGTGTGATTTGGACTTAGATGACTTGGCCCTATTTGCAAAAAATTTCAAAAGAATTCTCAAATTCAAGAAAAGTGGAAATTTCAATGATAAAAGTAATTTTGAGAAAAATAATGGAAAAGATTTTAAAGATCCTCCTGAGACAGACAGTGAGAGATGCTTTGAATGCGATGATAGGGGTCATAGAGCCTTTGAGTGTGCCACTCGTCTGAATAAAGAGAAAGGGAAAGTTGTCCTAAATGCTACCCTTAGTGACGACAGTGAGGTTGAGTCGGCTGACTGTGGAGATGAGTAACTGCATGAGCATAACATCACCGCACTCATGGCAAGTCATGTGAGTACCTCAAATGCTTCTCACGACGATGAGGATGCTACGTCACAAGGACACCTCGACAGTAAGAGCGATGAGAGTGAGGGGGAGGATGAGGTAAGTGAGAGCGAGTGTGATCTCCCACGCGCTTACGCCGAGTTAGATTCTGAGTCTTTTGAAACCAAGAAGTGGTATAAAGAGTTAGCTCTTAGGATCACCGCTTTAGAGAGAGATTTAAGATTGTTTGGAGAAAGAGAGAGTTGTGATGAGAGTGGAAAAGAAAGAAAAAAAGAACTTGAGAAGATAAGATGTTTTGAGTGTGATGGGATAGGGCACAAGAAATTTAAGTGTCCCACTAAACTTAGGAGAGAGCGTAAGAAAGATGCAATGCCCACCTCTCTAAGTGATAGTGAGGATGAGGTTGGTGATGAAAGTGTGATCCAAAAATCTTTTCGAAAGTTATTTATCGAGACCATGGAAACAAAAAGGTCAAATAGAATTCTAGGTCTTCGGATTTGTGAGTTGAAGGAAGAGAATGCTGAGCTAAAAAAGGGAAAAGGTAATGACAGTACATTCACTACTTTTAATGCACCTGAGCCTATATCCACCTTGGTGAGTGAGTCCCATGGGAGCTCGTCTAGGAATGTTCATCCCAAAATTGTTGACAAATTACTTCCTAGACCGGTTTATGTTTGCTCCCACTGCAAGAAGAGAGGACATCTTAGGGAGTTTTGTTCCAAGTTGGGTTTAGTACCATATCATGCCACTTCACACATTCATGCACATACACCCACTCATGACACTTTGCCTGCACATTATGATGGAGAGTTTGCACACATTCGCGAGCAAGTTAAGTTTTTGATCAAGACAACACATGATTTAGTGGAGTTTGTTCAAAAGATGTCACCATCTTTGGAAAACTCCATCGTTACTCCCGGTTGAGAATCTTGTCTTGGTTGCTAGCATAGGTTGATTTTCATGCTGCGTCTTCATTTGCCTATTGCTAGCATGTACCATTAGTTTGTTTATTTTTGTTTTTTTTTTCGTTAAAACAAAAATACAAAAAGACTTTCCTTTAAGAAAAAATTTTAAGAAAAGCTCAAAAAGATTTTATTTTGATAAAATTTTTGAAAAATCCAAAAAGATTTCTGTTTTTGCTTCTTTTATGGATGAGCATTTAAGATAGCCAAGTCACAACTTCATTCCATATATCCATGTGACTGTTTGATAGAGATTTGAGAGGCTACATCATTTCATCCATGTGCTTTACATTGTCTGGAGTCTTTGAGATGTAATTAGTGATATCTTCCTACATGTTTGACTCCTATATCCTTTATTGCACACATGCACGACTATATTTGATTATTGCACTTGTCTATCTCATATTGGCTTGAGTGTTTCCATCTCAATTTTGTCTATACAATGTACAATATGCGATAAAACTTGACAAGATGGGAATGCATGTAAAAATCGTTTTGGTGAGACTGTGTGTTTTTATATAACAGGGAGGGGCTGTGAAAGGTAATCATATATCCTTTGCGTAAAAGCCACCGTTAAAAAGGACCTAAAAATGGAGGAATTTTAATATCCGAGGTCCAAAGAGGTTAACAGAGCACGAAAAAATTTAAAGGCAATAAAAAGCACTTCATGCCAAATATGGGCCACTTAGGTTTCACCTTCAATTCTCCAAAGTTTGAGAATTTAGAATGCCTCTATTCAAAATTATATCTGAGGGAGTTTGGTTGGAGAATCTTTAAACGGGTTTGCACTTCCTTGAAAGTCCTGAAAAAGCATAAAATCATTTTGGACGTTGATGGTGTGAAAATCACTTTGAACTTTGATTTGTTGATTTGATTGAGTCAATATCTTATATTGTCATTTTTTTACACCAAAGGAAGCATTTGAGTTCATTCGCTAGGAATATCCAATATTCATCGTGCACATATGTCATGTTTGTATGCGTTGATTTTTCTACCGAATTTAATCACACCACCTCATTTACGCTATCATCGTCTTGGTTGCTTTGTGTTCATTCATGGTGTGATTTTATCCTAGTGACACCCCACATTTGCTTATTTGATTTATTTCTCTCATTTGTCTATTTGGGGACATCATAAAAAGAGGGAGAATGAATTATCTTATTATGGGGGATATTTGAAAGTTTGAGTTTGCTCATAAATTGGTATATATGTTTATCTCATTTCAAACTCGATATGTCGCTTGGTATTTTGCTTTTTCTCATGTGTGTAGGTATTACATGGCTTATCATTGGATTGCACACCCTGATGAGAAAAGTGTTAAGATTCCTGAAGAATTGAAGACCAAACGCTGTAGTCTTATTCAATTGTATCTTTCCAGTTTTGGGTTCATGGAAGGGTAGATTTGTATAGGCATTTTTAGTTGTTTTGATAATTCGGATGTTTGTTTTTATATATGTACCGGCATAGACATAGGGGGAGATTTGTAAGGACATTTTTGTCCATTATCAATTTATTATGTCGCACGCCGTTACACCGTTGAAGAAATTCAAGATTCATACATTCATCAACAGATCCGAATATCAAAAGAAGAAGAGGAATCTAAATCTGACAGAAATGGACCGGTCCGCCTGGAATAAAAGAACCGATCCGGTCAACCGGACCGGTCCTCCTCAGACCCGGACCGATCCGACTGCTGAAGGCCAGTATACCCCGGACCGCAAGCGAACCGATGAAGCCTGGAAGCGAACCGATTCGATCATTAACGGACCGATCCGACTCAGAATAAAAGAACCGATCCGGTCAATCGGACCGATCCGCCTCAGACCCGGACCGGTCCGCCTGGGATAAACTTCAACAGATCGTGTTCAGATTTTTAAGGCCCGAGACTTCTTATTTAATCCCACTACGGGAAGTGGTTTTCTAAGACTTATACACACAATTTTCAGAGTACAGAAAGCCCTAAGTCTTCACCTATTGAGCATCTAGACTCTAGGTATTTGATTCATACAAATTGCCAATCCTTGTGAATCACTTTGCAACCCAGGAACCCACTTGTGCTGTTCACACCCTTGTGGAGAAGCCGTTTCTCTTCTCCATTGCAGCCCTCCTGGAAAGGGATATTTCCAGCCGCCGACTACAGAATCCTACACCTGAGAGTAATTCTTAGTCACTTGTATTTTCATTGTAATTCGAAATTGTACATCCTACAATATTATAATGAAAATAAATGGTTTTGCCCCTTTGGGGGATTTTTCCTCACAAGCATGTGTTTGAATGTTCTTGCTTTGTTCATTATCGTATTCAATCACATATTGTTGCATGTTTAGGGTTTGTTTGGGTTAAAAGGTGAAAAGGTGTTTAATATATAAGTTTATCATTTGAACGCGAGCACATACGTTCTCACTGTGGCCTTAGATGCTCACATTTGAAGTCATTCTTTTGTTCTTCTATATATGTTTGATATATACAGACTTTCGTTGTAATTAACCCAATAAATAAATAAAGTTATTATTTACATTATTACAATACAAAATAATTATGATTTGGATGTTATTATATTATATTCCTATATATATGCTACATTATGTTGATACAACTTGTTAAAGAATGACTAAATTATATAGTATACAAAATCTAAGGGTCCATCAGTTGAAGTTTTTCAAAAATTAGGGGGGTCATGGCCCCTTGAAAGTGGTTGGCTTTGTCCCTGGTGCAATGTTGTTTCTTTTATATATATATATATATATATATATATATATATATATATATATATGCTCTTGTGAGGACTAGTCCACATTTTAAGAATGCGGACCGAAAATGTGTCACCTAACAGTGCACCTAGAAATTATCGCCTAAATTATAGGCACACTCTCTCTCTTTTCTGGGCTCACCGCCAGGTGACACATGTCTGGTCCGCATTCTTAAAATGCGGACTAGTCCACAAAAGAGAAGGATTGTATACTGTATATATATATATACGATACAGCTTATCACAAATAGGCAAGACTGGAACAAAATCTCATCAAAGAGCTTCAGAATGTAATATTAAGAATTATAACTCTCGTCCAGCACTAAGAGGAAAAAAATAAACTCAAAAATATCACAGGTCTCAATCAAGCACTAAGAGGCAATAACAAACACCCCTCATAACGTTGAATGCTGAATTTTAACTCTTTAGCGTGTTAAGAGGTAAAAAATAAACATAAATATTTCCTTTTATTGCTGAATGGTAGGGGTGGTAATGGGTCGTGCCATGTCAGTTTCATACCGGGTCTAATCGGGTTCGTGTCAAAATCACTTATACCCAAATCTGACCCGTTAAGCCTTTCGTGTGTACTGCATCGTGTATTATCGGGTTCGTGTCGTGTTTAGATCGTGCTCAAGTCATGCCTTAATGATTCGTGTCGTGTATTTACCCTCACTACACCAAAAGGGGCAAATTGTCACCTTTCAGCCGGCCAGCCTTGTCAAGGTCATTGACCGTGACAAAAAACACGTGTTTTATGTCACGGTCATTGACCTTGACACGACCGTGACAACTAATTGTCACGGTCAATGACCGTGACAAGACCGTTATAAATTTACTTGTCACGGTCAATGACCGTGACAATTATTTGAATACTTGTCTCGGTCAATGACCTTGACACGACCGTGACAATGTTTACAGCAAAAACCCTTTTTCCCTTCTTTTTTCCCTCCCGCGCCGTTCCCTCCTCTCTCTCTCTCTCTCTCTCTCTCTCTACTTTCAGGTCGATTTTCTCTCTCTCTCTCTCTCTCTTCCATTTATATATATGTTTGTGTGTATATTTATGTGTGTATGTGTATATATATGTGTGTATGTGTGTGCGTGTGTGGGGGGTGGGCAAGGTGGGGGGAGGGGGCAGGGTGGGGTGGGGCAGGATGGGGGAGGGGGGCAGGGGGTGGGGTGGGGGAGGGGGTGGTGGAGGGGGGTGGGTGGGGGGCAGGGGGTGGGGTGGGGTGGGGCAGGGTGGGGCAGGGTGGGGGAGGGGTGGTGGAGGGGGCAGGGGGTGGGGTGGGGGAGGGGGTGGGGTGGTGTGGTGTGTGTGTGTGCGCGCGCGCGCGCGTAGGTGCGTAGGTGTGCGTGTGTGTGTGGCGGGGGGTGGGGCACCCATTTAATAAGTTTTAAAATATTTGGAAAAAACATAATATTACAAAATTGAAACGAAATGGTATTGACGGAACTTACACATACGTTATGTACTGTGCTCTTACGTTGAAAATTATTAGATAGAAAAAGAAAAATATAAATTGAGATAACCTTAGAATCTAATTAGGCTAAAAATATAATGGCATAAACTAACATATATACACAACACTAAAAGTAGACATCAATTTTATAAATAATTGATAATAGTTGGATAATAAACATCGGGAGGGGGTGGGGGTGGGGGTGGGTGGGGTTTTGAATATTATTTACATTTATATTTTTGGATAATAATTGGATAATAGTTGATATTTTCATTCAAAATAAATATTTCATTCAAATATATTGGATAATAATTGATATTTTCATTGAAATTGATAATAATTTTATTCATGAAATTAATTCAATTGATAATAATTTATATATATGTTTGTGTGTATATATGTGTGTATGTGTGTATATATGTGCGTGTGTGTGCATGTGTGGTGAGCCCTTTATATTTTAAAAATGTTGTTTTTATTCCTATAGAACAGCTTAGATAGTGTGTGTGTGTGTGTGTGTGTGTGTGTGTATGTGGTCAATACATGAATTTATTTTTGTATTTGAATTAACCCATGAATTTATTTTTGTATTTGAATTAACCCATGAATTTATTTATGTATTTGAATTAACCCATTATATGAAACATACTTGAAATTAAATATAGTGCGCATAGATACTAGCATTCTAGTTCTTATGCGTACGCATTCAATAGCCCTTAGACCCGTTCGAGAGTCATTACCCTTGTAATGAGATCTCTCGAATTGTCCCGTTTGGACAGTTTGAGACTGTATAATTTCTGTATAATATTCTTATTGGCTTAAAGTTGTTACTTTTGGAGGAAGTTCTGCAGTCGTATCTTAATGTTCTCTGGGTACATACTAGATTGACAAGTGTGACTGTTATTTTAATTGACCAATTGAAATAACACTCACACCTGCCAATATACGTCGTGTACTTGGAGAACTAAGGGGATATGCTGTCGAATTTTTTTCAAATCGTAACAATGTGCATGAGCTGTTAAGTATATTACAGAAAAATGCATTCTTGAATGGGATAGGACCACTTACCCTTTAATAGGATAATTAAATGATGGGATAATTAAATAAAACATACTATAAATCTAAGTTTTGCTTACCTTTAATAGGTGTTTAGTTGTGGTAGCTGTGATGGGATATCCGAAATACAAAGAGTGGATGGGTGAGACTAATAGAATGGGGGATGTGTTTCGCAGAGGTGCTAACAAATTTGTGAAATATGCAAAGAGATGTCGTAATGATGAAGAGTTTCTGTGTCCGTGTGCTAGGTGTAAGAATGGTAAGGTGTTTGAGTGGAAAACAGTTGAACTACATTTGTTAAGATCAGGTATGCAAGATAGTTATCGATTTTGGAGTTTTCACGGTGAATTGAAAGTTTCTTTTGTCCCCGACCAACCTTCACAACAACCTTCAACAAGTAGAATAGATGAAGAAGGGGACAACATAGATCATAATATGTTAGAGGATTTAGTTGATGATGCGTACGGAGTTTATGAAGATGAGGAGAATGAGGTTACTGATGATGTAGAAGATTCAAGTGCTCGTGAAGATAACACGATAAAACTTGACGATGACTACCAAAGTTTAAAATTTAAGGCGACCCAACCGTTATACTCTGGCTGTGAGAAAGATCAAACAACTTTACATGCCATGGTTGGTTTGCACAGTTTGAAGACGCAGTACGGTTTGTCTGGCAATAGCGTGACGGGAATTCTGAAATGGGTGAAGGGCTTATTACCCAAGGTGAATACACTTCCAAATAGCTATCCTGTTATGAAGAACAGTTTGAAAGGTTTGGGAATGAAGTATAAATCGATTCATGCTTGTGTGTATGACTGCATACTATACCGAAAGGAGTATGAAAATCTCTATCGTTGTCCGGTATGCGATGAACCTAGATATGTCCAATCTACTAGTAAGGAAGGCACAAGCTCAAAAGTGCCTCAAAAAGTATTGAAATATTTTCCCGTTGGGCCTAGATTAAAGCAATTTTTCACAGTACCATGGATTGCAGAGGCAATGACTTGGCATGCTAGGGCAGAAGTAGGGGGTAATATCATGCGTCATCCTATTGATTCTACTGCCTGGCGGAGGATGAATTATGAGTATCCCGATTTTGCTCGAGAACAACGCAACATTCGTTTGGCTATATCAACATTATCCGGATGTGTAGTACATGGTTATTTGGGGTGTCCTATTTTTGGAGAGGAGACTGAATCTCTTCGTCTATCCTCTAGCTTAAAAAATGTATACCATTACCACAGGAGGTTTTTACCCCCAGCTCATAGTTTCAGATTTGAGAAAGGTTCCAATTTTTTATTGGGCGGAGTTGAACATAGGCTACCGCCGAGACAACTTTCGGGTTCAGAAATTGAAAGTAAATCTTCTGAATGTGGCCCAAATATGCCAGGTAAGAATCCCAAATTTAAGAATGTCAAGCATAAGAAGACCCCAACTGGGAATGAAACTGAGATAAGAAAGGCATGGTCTCGGAGGTCAATTTTATTTGACTTGCCTTATTGGAAGAAAAACTCGGTGCGCCATGTATTGGATGTGATGCATGCAGAGAAGAACTTCGCTGAACATATTGTGGGTACTTGCCTTGGGGGGAGTCATTTGAAGGATGGAGAAAATGCACGAAAAGACCTTAAAACGTTAAAACTTAAACCACAACTATGGTTGAAAGAAGATAGTAGGGGAAGGACAATAATTCCCCCTGGTGCGTTTACTTTGACGAGTGAAGAAAGGAAGGTGCTTCTAGACACAATATATAATTTGAAGGGCCCATCTACTTTTTCGTCCAACTTGCAAAGGATTGTGAATTATGTTACTCATGATTTACATAAGTGTAAGTCCCACGATTGGCATGTGATCATGCAATTGGTTCCTCTATTGTTTAAGCACTGTTTCTCCAAGCACAAGGATTTGCGTAGGGCTATTATGCAAATTAGTATTACCTTCTCCCTCTTGTGTGAGAAGGTAGTGAATCGAGAACACATAGTGGCCGCAAAATTGGTTGTGAACGAAGCGATTTGTGTATTGGAGAAGTACTTTCCCCCAGCATTCTTTGACATAAGTGTTCACTTGTTGGTACACCTATGCGACGAGGCACTTCTTTGTGGTCCAGTTAGACATCGGTGGATGTATTCGTTTGAAAGATTGATGAAAGTTTTTAAAGATTAAGAATACGCGATATATTGCAGGATCAATTGCAGAGGAATACATCACCGTGGGGTCATCAATATATACTCGGGAATATATGCCTGACTCGACCAGCGTTGATGACACTGATGAATTCCTCGATGATGGTGGTAATGTGATGGGAAAACGAGTGAAATTAACGAGTTTGCAACATGAACAAGTAGCTCGTTATCTATTTGACACACATGAAGATGTCGAAGAATGGAAAAAGTAAGTTTCGAATATTATAATGTTTAACATTATTTTAGATTATTTTATACATGATTAATTTTGTAACATGCAGTAAATATGAAGCTTATGAGAACAATAAAAGACGAAAAATAATGGTACAATCAGACAGCGAATTTAGGCTATGGTTGACACAAGAGGTAATTATAATGAAAACAGTCGTTATATAACGTTACATTACACTCAAATTTTACCACTAATATAATTAATTTATCTATATTCTCAGCTCCTAAAGATGGGTGATGCGACATCAAGGCTTTCTCGTCTAGCCACTGGACCCTTGTTCGTGGCACAAGAGTACAAAAAGTATCGATTGAACGGTTACATTTTCGGCGCTAAAGTGTACGAGGAAACTACAAATGTACAGAACTCGGGAATTTCATACAAGGCTCTTACTTTCTTTCGAGCGAGCGCAAAAGATAAAAACCTCGTTGAAGCTGAAATGACTTACTATGGTGTAATCCAAAATATATTTGAATTGGATTATATAATCTTCAAAGAGGATGTATTTTACTGTGAATGGGTAAGATTTGAGGATAAAAATGCTTGTAAAGTTGATCATGTCACCAATTTGATCATGGTTGATTTGTCCAAGTTGAAGAGCAACGACCACGTGAGCGATGAGCCGTTTGTTTGTGCATTTCAAAAGGTTAAGCAAGTGTTTTACTCGGAGTATATCAACAACGAGCCGTGGTCAATTGTCCAACACGCGCCAAGGCGTCTAAATAGTAGTGTGGATGACTTGGCTGCTCCTACCGAATATCAATCCATTTTTTATGATAACCCGAATTTGAAACAATTTTTCAATTTGTAATAAATATTTCAATTTGTACCGAAACATCCATTTTTAATGTTTTTACTTTATCTGCACTTTATCATTTTCACTCTTGTGTAGTGTGCGTGTGTGGAGATGAGATTAATACATAAATATTCCAACTACATCTAAGTTTTGTTTATACTAATCCATGAATATACGCTTCTTACCTTTAATAGGTGATTAGTACATAGTTATTTGGGGTGTCCTATTTGTGGAGAGGAGACTGAATCTCTTCGTCTATCCGAACACTAAGAAATGCCATGATCCTATGGAGCGATGCTCTGCAAATTCCTCCCAACCGTTATGTAGCCAAACATCACCAGTTGAAGTTGTCAATTCCACTTTCCATACCCCACCACTTGGAACTTCTAGCAAAACATGGGAGACCATTGAAAGGTGGAATTGACAACTTCAACTGCTGATTTTTGGCTACACAACGGTTGGAAGGAACTTGCAACGCATAACTCCATAGGATTATGGTATTTCTTAGTGTTTAGATATGAAGAGAATTATAATTGACACGATTGCCCGGGGTACATTAGTTGGAAGGAGCTACCATATGAGCTCAAGTTAGCTATTTGAGTGACACTACATGTAATGTATTTATATTTATATGTCAATTTCAATTTCGATTTCAATAACGATTTATATTTATCTATATTTGAGGGGCGGATACTAATTTTACTTTATTTCAATTCAGGGGACAGGGAGTGGCCCTAAGGGTAGGCCACATATGCTCTATACTTATGTGGCTATTCGGACGAGAAGGGAAGGATAAGGAGGTGTTCCCGAGCCTCGCGGTACAAAATCTCTTTTCCATGAAAATAGTTTGTAGATTTGAGATAAAATGATGGTGATGTTGTATCGTTTTAAATAGTTTCTTATTTGAATATATATTTGCATTATCTTTAGTTTGTTCGGATATATGATGTTTGGAACAGGTACAACGTTGCTATAATAGGTACAAATATACTGCTGGGCAGTGGCAGTGGCCATACTGCCCAGCAGTTTTTTTTAAATTCTGCCCAGAATTGTCACGGTCATTGACCGTGACAAGACCGTGACAATTTTGTCACGGACGTGTCACGGTCAATGACCGTGACAATTTTTTTAAAAAGGGTCATGGCTTTATCACGGTTAAAAACCATGACAAACATGTCACGGTCATTGACCGCGACACGACCGTGACACAAAACGCGAGTTTTGTGTCAAGGTCAATGACCGTGACACGACCGTGACAAAAAAAGTTGTCTCGCCTCGAAATGTCACGGTCATTGACCTTGACAAGGTGAATTTGTCAAGGTCAATGACCTTGACAAATGGGCAGATTTGGTGTAGTGCCTAAATGGCTAAACCCAAACCCGATTCATTAAGTTGTTATGTTTAGTGGGTCCAACCGTTAAGCACCCGTATTTGTTAAGGCTTAACCCAAAGCTGCTAAAAAGTCACGTGGGTTGTGTCGTGTTATCGGGTCATGTGACAATTTGCCATCCATACTGAATGGTGAATGGGTCTTAATTCAGTATTAAGTACGAAAAGGCAAAAATAAACACCATTTTATGTATTGTTACATACCTTCTGCACTAATTGTATATATCTCAAATACTTATTCAACCCACATGCCTAGAGAACTTGCTATACAGTTAATTAATTTTTTAATAGCTATCTTTGTTGACTAGTAATGAGAAAAGCTTTATTAATTGAAAAATAAAATAAAAGACATTACAGAGAAACTGTGGCCAGTTGTCCACTACAACATAAGTACAAGGGAAATACATATAGAGTGAACGGTGAAAAAAAGATTAAAAAAGACTGTGAACATAATTCCCCAGAACACTCGTAAAAAGTACTTGAATTAAATTTTTTAGAGCTTTGCTATTAGCAGAAAACAAAAACATCAGATCATATAAGCAAACCCATATAACTACCTGACCCCCACCACCCATCTTGTCATATAACATCGGTCCAAAACAAGGACGAGGCCCACGAAGATGCTATAAATTTGGGTTTTCCCCAAAATCGCCCTTTTTTAAGACTTCTTGAAAGCACCTCTAAGTTTCTTTTAGCCATATCTTTCACACTACATATCTCTTTAATACTCTGTGATTGTCCTTATCTTATCCCAAACTCCACTCCATGACAAGAAAATTGGCCCAAGAGTAATTCCTATTAAACCAAACTTTTGAAGACTTTGTCCCGTTGAAATTTGGAAGAATGACAACACAACAAAATATGATTAATGTCCTCGTAGCAATATTTGTACGGAATGCACATGAGAAATAAGAAAAGGGTCTCTTTCATTGAAAAAGATCACATGTATTTACTGTTCTCCTAGTGTGAGCAATGCAAAAATGAGAACTTTTGGAGGTAATACTTGGCTCCCAAATCATATGATGGGGCTCAAATAAAGGCAAAGATGGAGAGTCAGCCAAATTTTCAAACAAACATTTGAATATTACCAAATTTTTGGGACTCCATAGCCCTTCCCTAATGGTAAGCCTAGTGGCATGGGCTCTTACCTCACATCTTCAAGATTGAGAGTTCGAATCCTCTTGGGGCCATCTCGGTGCATGCGGATTGAAGAGTATGTTCGTATTCTTGGGGGTTAGCCGACCCCATTACATCCTTCAATTTTTTGTTGTTCAAAACGTCAAATCCTAATAGCAATAAAACACTTCTAACATTGCAAGAAGTGAAACAATATCATTGAATTACCATTCACGATTGTTTCTTCCAGAACAATTGTTCCAAGAAACCAAATTATTAAGATACCGAGGAATGAATAAATTTAGGAAAATCAAGCAAAGGTTTATAACGTCAATGAAAAAAAGAGCACAAAGTCGAATTTTATTCCCCTTAATCCGAGTTTGATTAAGGAAAATATACGGGCTTTGCGATAGAAATCTTCATGGACTATGAAAAAACCAATTACAATCACATTGGCCTCCCATCCATTTTCATTAAGATCATTCTTGCTCCTTGCGATAGAACTTTATAATGAATCTCTTTTATGAGAAATCTTCACCACCACTCTCCGAGCGTAGTCAAATTCATTTTTTAGAAGATTACCAAAACCTAACCCCCTTAAACTTACTTTTATAACCACCTTCCACTTAACTAAATGCTTTTTTTTCCCTTCCTCATTTCTTTCATTAAAAAACATTTTTTAATTTTCAAGAGGTTTAACCATAGTTAAGGGCCGATTACATGGAAAAAAATCTATTGACCCTAGACAAACTACTTTTCTCCCAACTGTTTGACCTTTTTTCATATTAGCAATAACAAGATCACAAAAAATAAGGGTTTTCCCTAAAGGCAAATCAAGCAAGATAGAATCTAAGGTTCCACTTCACGACCCAGCTCATTAGCTATTAGCCAACTTACTTTTCTCGATATTAATCCTCGGCAAGACACTTTCAAACATATTTATTATAAGACGGAGTCTGTCCCAAAGAAATTTATCACTTCATGCTATGAAATTTGTTCTCGAAACTCGACTCGACAAGAGAAAAAAATTATATCTGCAAATGATGCGAATGAAGAATTGGGGCTATTTTTAGTGTTTTTGTCATTTTTAGTATTTCTTTTATTTTTAGTATTCATTGTGTTTTCTCTTTTGTCAGTATTTAGAAGAAGGAAGGTCAGATGCAGTAGGTATGTCAAGAAGGCCAACCAGCCTTGCATCTAGCTGTTTGATATCGAGACAATATTTTTTTGATGCTGGCATGCTGGCAGGAGGTTCGGGGGTGTAGCCCGGGGCAGAAGAGACCTTGTCGGCGTCAAAATATGGGTATGGGAGTGGATGACCTGCTGTCGGGGGTCGTGGCTTACAGCAGATTTGTCTGCTGTGAAAAGGCAAGGGTTATGCCCTTGTCGGTGGGTGGGGGTGGCGGCCAAAGGTGGTTACCGGGGTAGTTAAGGGCTTTCTTGATGTGGTGGAAGGTGAAATAGGGTTAGGGTTTTTATTTTCTTGGGTTGGTGGTGCGAAATGGGTTGCAGAAGCGTGTGTGGAGGGATTTTGGGGACTAAGGTTTTGGTTTCTTGAATTATGGTTAGGGTTAATGGTGGGGAGTGGCAATTTGGGTGGAGAATTTCGTGCGTCGATCTCATCTAATCGGCCTATCAATCGGTTGAGGGCCTCCAAGATTTGATTGAATTTTTTTTTTTGTCGGAGGTGTTCATCTTTTCTTAAACCCACCTTGACGTTGTTTTCGAGTTTTTGTTTTACAACAACAACAACCGGGGGAGCGACTAGGCTCTGATACCAATTAAGGTAAATGACGTCAAATGGGAGCAAGAAAAGATAATCTCTCTGTAAACTCTCTCAAATCACAATATCTCAAAATCAAGGAATGACTCAAATGAGCCTACATAAGAGGTATTTTTAGGAAGGAGGTTACTTGGCCTATAAGCTAAGAATCTAATTACATTTATGTCCCTAAGAGCCAATAACCTCCTTCTTCTAAATAGTGACAAAAGAGAAAATTCAATGAATACTATAAATAAAAGAAATACTAAATAATGACAAAAATACTAAAAATAGCCCCAATTATTCATTCACATCATTATTGAAGAGCCTTGTCTTATCCCTACTTAAATCCAAACCTCTCAATCAACTTCCTGTCACGTGCCCTTTTCACAAGTCTACATAATACATCTACCACTAAAACAAATTGTTAATGGGATAGAGGTTTCCTTTGCGTTAAAGTTTCGTACCCCTAGAGGTGTTAAGATTCCCCCTTGGCGTTCCCTTAATCACGATCAACAAATTAACCAAAGACAAGCAAACTGCAATCCATATTTCCACCTAGCCCCAAGACCTCTCTTTTTAAAACTAAAGTCAAGAAAATCCCACTGGACATAATCATATGCTTTTTGGAAGTCTAAACATTCTTTTACTTATATCCTTCCACTCCCTTGTTAGCAACAATAATAAGGTCAAATATTTACCTACCTCTAAGGAAAGTCCCTTGGGAACCATCAATAGTGTCTTCCGTCACCTACCTAATTCCAAGTGATGATACTTTGGTCAATAGTTTGTAAAAACTTGGTACAAGACCGACGTGGCTTAAATGTTTCAGCTTTATATAGTCTTGACTTCTTTGGAATTAAACAAATATACGTAGAGTTGGTCCTAGCATCTACCTCCCTATCTGACAGTTATTTGTGCATGTGTGAGTGTGTGACAATTGATTTGTCATTTTATAATAGAAATTTTGATTTTAATAACAATAAGAAATCAAAAGATTCTAAATTGTTAAGATGGTAACATTTATCACTAGGGATGGAATTATGTGGTAGTGGGTTGGATCACGAGCTCCGCCTTAAAATTTAAATTTTAACCCTTACACGTGGATACTGTATGGACATAGCATAATGCCCCAATCAGAATTTTATATTCCGTATACCTAAGAAATTCCCTATCGTTGGCACGCTACATATTATATAATTTTTATGATTCTTAATTATGCAAAATTTTGAAATCGTACCATAATCATATTTTGGATATTCATAAGTATATGTCAAGTATCTCTGTCTCATTTTTTCGGCTTATTATTATCGTTTGTGATTTGCAATATTTGTTAGTTAATGGGGAATTTTTCACTTTGAATTTGGATCAGATTGCGTCTTGCTGGGTAATCTTTATGTGCTCTTCTAGAGATTCGATGTGTTGAATGAAGTTTTTCGCAATTGTTAATGACAATCTACATCTTCCATAACTTAGAGAATGTGTAGCCGTACATACGTGATATATATATATATATATATATATATATATATATATATATATATATATATATATATATATATATTTGTTTTAGACACTGTCGGTCCCAAGCTCGGATAAGGGAGGAGGTTTGCGTTAGGTAGCTATAGCTGATAGCCAACATAAAACTTTGGAAGATCCTTGTGAACATGAATCCTATGACACTGCGAAATGAAAGAATATGATTCATGTAGCTGACCCCAAATAGTTGGAAAAAGACTTTGTTGAGTTAAGTTGAGTATATATGACTGTTTGTATATACATGTGTGTATGTGTGCGCGATATTTGCATATGTGAATATGCTATTTGCAAAAAATTCTATCTCATCCCCTAACTACGTTTGTAAATCATCAAAGCTGCACACCAAAATTTAGAGAGCAAACTAAATATCAGATGAAAATTTGGGACTATTAGTCTAAAATTCAGAGACCAAATTAACTATTAGGAACGTCTCGATGAAATCCAACATTAAATACACATGTATAAATAAAGTAATACTTTGAAAAAGTGAACAGTTAGATATGCATAATCTTAGTTTTGAAGGAATATAAGAAGTATAAACCAACCTTGATAAAATTGTTATAGCACAGTGAATATGCCCCTGCACCTACCATCCATTGGACCATGGACTAATCGCGCATTGCCTGGAAGGACAATGCCCGCCCCACCGTTCTCCCCTCCCCAAGGTACATCTTGTGCAGCTTTTGACTATTGTTTCTTTATCACTTCTTGGAAATCACGAAGAGGATTTCTGGACTGAACCAAGCTGGAGGAGAGAATACTTACAAAAAAAGCTTTAGTTTGTAATATGATTCCGATGTAAATGCAATGGAATATTACTTACACTTGCAAATGAATCAAAGAAATTCTCTCCCAATTGTAAATCAATAATAATTTAATTGATTACAAAAAGAAATGCCCTATTTATAATAATACAAACTAAGTGTCCTAATTCTAATACAAGGAAAAAAAAATAAACTAGGAAAGTAAAAGATAACTCCTCAATAATATATACCACCTAAAATACCTTCTTTAAAAATGTAGCTATTAATAACAATCATAAAAAGTAAAAGATTACTATATATCTTCTACCCAAATAGTTTCATAAATCCCATGGGCTCGCCTCAAGCCTTGTCGTACACCACTCTCCCCCTCCGAAAATAGCGCTCACGAGTTTCGAGAAATTTAGGGAAGAAGCTCGTCTCCCGCCCATAAAATATTTGAGTATTTTCTACATTTAAATTTGCTTCAAAATAATTTTCTAAGATTTTTCTAGTCCTAGATAAATGAGTTTTCTCCAATTATAATTTGGGACAAATTGACAAATTTCCAGTCCGACGAAATTCACCATGACTTTCTTTTAGATCCGACAAATGTCCACAATCTATCATATTTAGATGGAAATGTCGTGGCTATAGAGTTAAGGCCCAACTGCTCAATAATTCATTTGCTAATTATTGTCCCCCTGTCCAAACTCACGTTCTTGTTCTCCCTAGGATCACTGTCAGCCCCATAACCAAATACACAACTAAATAAAACCCAGGCCAACTGTGAGATTGGGCATCACGTCAATCTCTTGTAAGCCGCAAAGCAGAGAATTCGTTCCAACAAAATCCTTGCTCTAGTCATCTCCAACGATATGAAGCCTTCTTTGCCGCAACCCAATAACTCACGACTGCCTTTTTTCTTCAGCGTTTTTCTCAGTTCGGAGGCCTCATTGACACTATTATCCTTCAAAATTTTGTCTCCATGGCTGTTGACAACGGCCAATCTACTTGGCCATGTCGCACCTTGCCGGTACCGTCGCCTCCATCAGTCGCCACTGGAGGAAAACTGTGACTTCTAGCTTGTCCCTGACCATAAACATGCATGTTTCGGGGGAACCTTAAGTAGCAACATTCCCGATGGGTCGTAGTGGAGGTGGGATGACAGTTTTGGCCATGGCTCACTGAGCTTGACCAATCATTCTTCGCATTCACACTTCCACCCACACTCGTATTTCATTTTTGACATGAAGACCGGTTGCGATACTCATGCACCTTCAAGCAGTCTCTATTAAAGTACAGAATGTAACTGCCCAGGAGAGCAGTGGATTGTAAAGAATATCATTGCTAATAATGGTTAAATGGATTTTCTTGGAAATCTGTTAAGAGAGAATCTCATTGAGAAATTTGTGTTTGTGCACAAGGTTATACCTCTCCAAATCGATAAGGCTCTGGAAAATGTATCACTTAGATGTAAGCTAGAAATCTGGGGGCAATGGGCAGGATCAGATTACTGAACAGTTTCTCGATGATGCTAAGCTGTTTTTTATTTATTTTTATTTTTTTATAAAACAAGCACGAAATTTAAAGAGGTGGGAGAAAGCCTAAATCATATTTATTTCTTATTGTTCTTTTGAAAATTTTATAGAGCAAAGTGTTTTATGAATTCGAGGTGGTGGGGTTTCTGCCAAAAGTTGGGTCCAATTTAATTTTAATTATGAGTATCTTATGGTAATAAGAGGCCAAGATGTTGTATTGTGGTGGTTTTTTCTTATGTGGAGTGGTATGGTAGGATCTCAAATACAAAGAAGATGAACATGAAGAGGGGTATGAAAAAAAAAGCTTATTATTTCACTTTGGGCTTCGTCAGTGAAGTTTTTCATTACTTATGTTTGCATGATCTCGTATAATTTGAATCTAGTACTTTGGGGATGTATTATTTATTATCTATTGGTCTTGTAACTCTTGACGAGACCATCTAGAATTATGAGCCTTTACACCCTTGTAACCATTTAACTTCACATGTTCGTGACTTATATAGATCGTAAGCATGTTCTTATATGAATTTTCAATTATTATCTTCTGCCTTTTGGGATTGGACTTGTCTATCAAACATAAATATTTAATTAGCAATATCATTTTGTGGTGATGGAACTGTTTGATTGTATCTAAACCGGTAGACACCAAAAATCTAGCTAATAGATTGAATTATGTTCTTTGTTTTTAATTCTTCTTTATATTTCTTTCATAACAGTTTGTATTGTTAATAGGCGGTGCGGGGATTTGTGCTTCGATTCATGTTGGTGAGATCCGACCAGGTGGCGTGAGGGGAAACCACAGACACCACACTTGTAATGAGACAATCCTCATTTGGGGTGCTAAAACAAAATATAAGGTATGATGCCTCTTCTTATGATGGGAAAGATTGTCCTTCGTGCTTTCTTAAAGTACAATAATTCCCAGAGAACTTTTTTTATGTATACCAAAGTTTTTTACTCCAGATAATCTTTGTTATCATGATCTACTGTCATAATATCTATTTCTATTTTAAGTGATTTCTATTTCAATTATAAAGCCTTCCATGTGAGAAGAAAAAAACATTTCTTAAGTTGTTTCGTTTTTAACTCTTTCGGACAACAAGATGGAGGGTTTGCGAATAAAATTATGTATGACGTTGCATCTACAATAACTGGCTTCTTGATGCCTAAGAGTGCAAAATCTCTTTCCCCACCCCATATATATATATATATATATATATATATATATATTGCGATAGCCGACTCCAAATAATCTAAAAAAGGCTTTGTTGAGTTTATATATTTTGCGATAATGCTCTAATGAAGATTTTAAAAATGTATGATCCGAAAGAGAAATTAGGTATTCGAAGCATATGGGTGTGTGTGTCTGTGATGCCACTTAGACCATCTCCAAGCCACTGGGAAAAATGGTTTTGGTTTCGAAGTTACTCCAACCCACTGACAAAAATAGGCTTGATTGGCATTTGGTTTGCTACCTCAACTTTCCTCTTTTTTTTTAAATTTATTTATTTATTATTTTTTCGGGCTTCCTTTGGTTTGCTTCCCCGCTGCTTTGAGGTTGGAATATGCCCAAACGCTTGGATTTTTAGTCTCTTGCACTGTAGAAAATTTGCAATTTTGGTCATTTTGCTCGGCAAAATACTATTCATCCAATGTTTGAAATAAGTTTAGTGCCTGTTTGGCACAGGGTGGAATATTTTTAACCTGGGTGAATAGTTTTTCCACTATTTGGATTAATATCTTTGTTCGTTATATGTGAAATACATGTCAAACCTATACTTTCCACCCATGAGATAAATTATTGGCACCCGTAACAAGATCGATATCGCATTTTTGACATTTTTCCTTTATATCTATATTCATAACTTCACTAATCATCCACAGTTCGACAACGGTGCAATGGAGAAAGGATATGCCGAGGTAACAGTTGGTGCTGATGATGTTATTGTGGTAGCCAACCCAAGTGGAACAGCTCATGCTATTTTAAACATGGACCGCATCCAAACTCCTATTTCTTGGGGTGCCCGGACAGTATAATCAACTATAATACCTCTACTTTCGATTTTAATGTTTGGAAAGATCTTTAGGCATTGTTCATTCATTCGTCTCGTCTTTGCATGCATGCTATTGCTACCTTCCGTTATACGGTAAGTTGGATTCTTGCATGACATTTCTTTACTCGTTTGACAATTACTGTGGTTATAAAAGATAAAAGTTTTATGAAATGCAATAATGTGGTACCTATCTCGAGCCTTAACTTTCTTGCAATTTATCCTTTTTGTGTGTTTTTACTTTGTACCCCGATATAATTGCATAATTGGACTTATCCTACTTGAAGTTCAAAAATTAAACTTACAACAAATTGCGCATAAGGCACAAGTGGGTTGATGCACATGTTGGGAGGGGTGTTAAGTCTAAGTTTTGAATTTCTATGGGGTAAGTCTAATTATGCATTTATCTTAAGAGACAGAGTAAAAAAAAACCATTTTGGTAGTGACCGTATTTTAATTTTCTTGCAATTGATCCTTTTTGTGTTTTTTTACTTTGTACCCGAGATAATTGCATAATTGGACATGTCCTACTAGAAATTCAAAAATTAGAGTTATCCCCCCGCCCTCGTGCAACAAATTGTGCATAAGGTACAAGTGGGTTGATGCACATGTTGGGAGGGGTGTTAAGTCTAAGTTTTGAATTTCTAGGGGGTAAGTCTAATTATTATCTTAAGAGACAGTAAAAAAAACCATTTTGGTAGTGACCCATATCTTAATTTTCTTGCAATTGATCCATTTTGTATTTTTTTTTACTTTGTACCCCGATATAATTGCATAATTGGACTTATCCCACTAGAAGTTCAAAATTAGACTAACCCCCGTCCCCTATCTTCCTTCCCTCCCTCCCTCGTGCAACAAATTGTGCATAAGGCATAAGTGGCTCTTCCTTCCCTCACTCCCTCGTGCAACAAATTGTGCATAAGGCATAAGTGGGTTGATGTCTATGAAGCACGGACACTCTCCCGGAAGTCACGAATCGCGTGTCATGTCGAAACACGTATTACTTGCATGCTCCGACACTTTACCGACACGCTGGGACATGTGGTGGTGATTCTACCTTATTTATGATTTTTAATGTTAAAGTGTGTTGGGATTTTGTTTTGTATGGTCCATTTTCTCAATTTCATGTTAAGAATATTCTAATAATGTATTTTATGATAAAAAATATGTTTCATTTCATTAATATATATTTAAATATATTATATATTATACTTATCCTAACGCGTCGTATGTTAGTTTTCGGAAGAATCACGTGTCGCGTGCCGAAACGCGTATTATGAGTTTGTGCTTCATAGGTTGATGCACGTGTTGGGAGGGGTGTTAAGTCTAAATTTTAAATTTCTAGGGGGTAAGTCTAATTATGAAATTATATCAAGAGAGAGTAAAAAAAAACATTTTGGGAGTGACCCATATCTTAATTTTCTTGCAATCGATCCTTTTTTCGTGTTTTTTTTACTTTGTATCCCGAGATAATTGACTAATTGAACTTGTCCCATTAGAAGTTCAAAAATTAGACTTAACGCCCCTCCTTCCCTCGTGCAACAAATTGTGCACAAGGCACGAGTGGGTTAATGCACATGTTAGGAGGGGTGATAAGTCTAATTATGCAATTATCTTTAGAGACAGTAAAAAAAACATTTTGGTAGTGACCCATATCTTAATTTTCTTGCAATTGATCCTTTTTGTATTTTCTTACTTTGTACCCCTAGATAATTTCATAATTGTACTTGTCCTACTAAAATTTTAAAAATTAGACTTAAACCCCCCCCCCCCTCCCTCGTGCAACAAATTGTGCATAAGGCACGAGTGGGTTGATGCACATGTTGGGAGGGGTGTTAAGTCTTAAGTTTTGAATTTTTAGGTGGGTAAGTCTAATTATATCTTAAGAGACAAAGGAAAAAAAACATTTTGGGAGTGATCCATATCTTAATTTTCTTGCAATTAATCCTTTTTTTGTGTTTTTTTACTTTGTACCCTGAGATAAATGCATAATTGGGCTTATCCCACTAAAAGTTAAAATATTAGACCTACCTGCCTCCCTCCCTCGTGCAACAAATTGTGCATAAGGTACAAGTGAGTTGATGCACATGTTGGAAGGGGTGTTTAGTCTAAGTTTTGAATTCTTAGGGGGTAAGTCTAATTATGCAATTATTTAATAGGGAAAAGTGACAAAACCCCATTTTTTTCTTCCTTAATAGGAATCGAGCTATTCAACTTACCTTGCTTTTACTATGTATAGTTTAAAGCTCATTAAATGGGGAAACCTGAGTTAGGTTATGGTCATTACGACGTTTATAATTCGATGTATGTAAAGCTTCACTCTATTTTTTGTTGCTTATTTTGACTTTTGCGTGTTTACATGCTTAAAATATATAAATGCAATTTACATCTTTTTATGCATTTTCTCGTGTTGTAAAAGTTGATTTTAGGTATATTTGCAGGTGTAAATTAAATTGAGATTAGACAGCAAAGTTTATTTTAGATTAGAAAACATATTCTAAAGCCATAAATTAGGTACTTCTGATAGAAACTCCGTTTTCCATTTTTTTTAAGAAATAACTTGTAAACTCTCTATACATAAATGAAAAAAATCATCTTTAGTTTTGTTTGGTAAAAAGGGAAAGAAACAATTCTTCATTTGCGTGTGTTTGGTAGAAAAGAATAATAAAATATACATGTTTTACCAATTACATAATCATATTCCAACACTTGAATGTATTTAATATGTTATTACAAGGCTATTAATACCAAGTTCTTGTAATACCCCGTATTTTCTGTGATATTTATTTTTTGGGATTAATTAATTAAATGAGAATTAATTGGGAATTAATCCGGATAAAATACTAGCGAGTTGTGAGTTGGTATTTGACTATATTGAGTATATATGATTTTATATGAATATTGAATTATGAAATTTGTCGTGAGATTGATATACGGCAATTTGGTCATTTTATTGGGACGCGTGTGACAGTCGCGTCAGAATATAATTATTTTTATTATAAAAGTGAATTTAAATTCTATTAACCGTATGGTCATTTTGAGTGCGCCAACGCGTCCGGAAGGGTCGAGATAGTCAGAAAACACTAGCCGGGGGTTTAGTTTGGGTCCCGGGGTATTTTTAGGCCATACCGGCATCTTAAAGGGTATTTTGGTAATTTCGTATTTTTGGGAATTAAAAATGACGAAAATTAGGAGTCTTTATCTGATTGGGAATAGACCCACTAAACCCACTAACCAACCCTTATTGACCCATTAAGCTACGGAGGTTATTAGAATAGGTTTCCAATATTTCCCAAAACAAAACCCTAGCCACCATAGCCACCTTTGGAGAAGAAAGCTTGTAGAGAGGAAATTCTGCAGAGAGAGAGAGATAACTTCAGCAAATCAACATCAAAATCAGAGATAAACTCAAGGCAAATGATTTAATTTCGTTTAATTTCAGAGAATGCTTTTCCATGCGTAGGAATTTAATAAAGATTGAATTGTTCTTGGAGTATTATGAAAACCCATGTATTTTGGAACTTAGAACTTGAAATCTTGAAGAGAAATTGCATGTAGAATGGTAGGTAGATGATTATTCTGATGATATTAGGTATTGGATAAAATTAAAACGGATTTAATTGGGTAAATTCATGATTATAAATTCTAGGGTTTATATTCTTGAAAATTTGGGGAAAAGTGTAGAGACTTGAAGATTTAATGATGTTTAGGAGGAATTGATTTCTTAAAATATGTTAGTATGTAACCTAGGTACGTTTAGGGATGATTAGAGACCTTAAACAATCGTTGGCTTGATGTTTAGATGAGTTTTGAAAAGATACAAATGGTGAAAAACGAAACTAGGGAAATCTGGGCTCGAAACTGGTCGTTCGTTAGAAGACCTCCCCAGGTCGTTCAAACGAGCTCGTTCGAACGAGCTTCTAATGAGTTGATCAGTCGCTTCTAACGAGGGGCAGTTTCGTTCGATAATCTCGTTCGAACGAGATCTCGTTAGATCACCCAGTTCGTTCGAACGAACTCTCGTTCGAACAGCCTCGTTCGAATGAGACTTCTAACGAGCTGGCAGTTTAGGCCTTTTGGCCTGTTTTGATTTTGGGAGTCCCGTAAACTTGTTCGAGGATAGAGATAACATTCCTTTGATGGTGTATTAGTATACTTGGGACATTTGGGATATAATGAGGAGTAAATTATATAAGTATGGATCAAATCAAGTAGACATTTGAGTCGAGACGTGAGTGCCTACTACGACGTGAGAATAAATTATGGCGCGTATAAATATGGACCGGGATTATATAAGTTGTATATATATTCAGTTAGTACGAGAATGCGATAAGTACTACAATTAAACTACGGTGATTACTAAGATGTGTGTTTACTTAGTATTGGTATATGATTTGTGTGTATGACATACCTACCATACTTGCTATCACGGGAGGTTTGCGTTCACTTAGGACCCTCTAATCCTTGTGTTTCCCGGATTTAGACTGGTTACCTCGATGAACATAGGTCAGAGAAGGGCTTATTGAGATGTTAATAAGTCTGCTGATCGTGGGAGCGCAGGTATGTGCGTGACCCATGTGATGTGACTGTGTTTGCCTCCATTATTTGTGATGTTGTTATCTGTGAACTATTCCTGAGAGATTCGGAATATGTGATCCTTATGTACGTGATGTACCGGGATGGATAGCAGAGTATGTGTGCACCGCAGCTTAGTTTCGGGGTGCTTATATTGTATATTAATGTTGTGGAAAAATATACGCTTAATATACTGGAACTTTCATATGGTATTGTGTGTAACTATGGAATAACATAGAGGGTTAATCTATAACGAGTTGTATTACTTTTATATGAGAACCTGAATTTACGTTAAGCCCATATTTAATTGAGATCGTTAATGTTAATGGGAACCGAGTAATAAGGGTAGAACCTATGATAGTCTAGCTAAATATGATGTCACTTAGCTAGTAGCTTGGGTTATTTCAGATGGGTAATTACGTTAGGAGTGCACAGTTAAACGAGAGGTGAGAATTTCATGTGAGTGCACGTCCTAACATGTACTTTGCATTTAATGTTTTAAATGTTTTTGAATCACTTGCAGGTTTTTAAAATATCTCCACATTCGGGCTCTGACCCGTTTGCTTTCAAATCTATTTTTCTTATAAAACCATTTTTAGGTGCCCAGCCACAAGGACACCGTGCTTAGGATACTCATTCAGGTGACGAGCTGTAGCTGTTTGTGGAAGCTACAGGGATTTGCTCTTAGACGCTTCTATCATTTGGATTCCTGATTCAGTATTTATCAGTTGTAGGGCATGTAGCCCATTTCTATTAGAGACATCTTTTCATTTCAGTTTTTCAGACTTTGGCATGTATTGATTCAGTATTCAGTTTAGTTATTTCAGTTGGTGGTATTGTAGTGAGGAGTTTTCCTCCAGACTTTATTTACATTATGTGATGGTTATTCTATTTACTTCGTTATGGTGAATGGTGTTATTATTCTTCATTACACTTGTTGCATGTTAATCAAACTTTAATTAAAATTTGACAACTTACTTTTTAAATACTAGGTGGTTAGTAAAATGTTTTCGACAGTGATGCTACTAACTGAGCCAACTTGGCATTTTGAATTAATTTAATAAAGGAGTAGCTACCCGGTATTTAATTAATCGGGGTGTCACAGGTGGTATCAGAGCATCAGGTTCTAGTGTCCTTTAGGATCTGTACGGCTATTATGTTTCCGCTAAGTTTTCTTTGATATAGAGCCCTATATTTTAGGACTGTTGTACTCTTTTTGTTTATGCTTCGTTCTTCAGCTATTTTAAGTTTATAAACAGTGAACTTATAAACTTTATTCTTATTTCAGATGCCTCCACGACGTGCACGACGAGTTCCCAGGGATGCAACGCCCGAACCCCAGCCCGCTCCAGTTCAGGGCTTGATGAACGCCGCTGAGGTTGCAGCCATTGTAGCCCAAGCGGTAAATGCCGCAATTGCCGTAGTCCAGCAGGCACCACCTCAGGCGCCGGTTGCCGCACCAGTACAGGCAAATGCATTCCCGTCTGCTTGGGACCGTGTACGTGATGCTTTTCAGAAAGCGCATCCGCCAGAGTTTGCAGGTAGCTCAGATGTGGTAATCTCGAGCCAATGGAGGAAGGATATACAGAGGCACTTGAGGATGTATGAGTGCACGGAAGTTCATAAGCAGGTGCTAGCTACTTTCAAGCTAGTTGGATCTGCACTACAGTGGTGGGAGTCTATTACCACCGTGGAGGAGAGGGATACTCTCACTATTCAGGACTTTTGGGTGCGGTTCAATCGCAAGTACTTTCCGTCAGCTGTTCATACGAAAATGAGGAGGAAACTGATGAATCTGAGGCAAGAGGGTAAGACCGTGGCTGAGTATGAGGCCGAGTTCACGAATCTGTTGAATATCGTTCCGGATGAGATACCAACAGAAAAGAAGAAGATTGAGAAATTCATCGACGGGTTGACATGGAGGATTCGTCAGCATCTGTTAGGGAACCTTTTGTTGGCCACGTATTCTGATGTGGTTAACGCTGCTTTGCTACACTGCCAGGATCACCGCTTTCATATGACTGAGGGCAAGAGATCAGGAGAGTCTAGCCATCAGGGCAGGACTGGAGGACATGGTGCCGGCGGGGCACAATCTGTTCAGGGGCAGAGACAGGGTGAGCAGGGTTCCCAGCAGGGGGATCAGAAGAGGTTCAGATCAGGGAATTACTGGCACGGACAAGGAGGTTTCCGTCAGGGCCATCAGGGTCCAAACGGCCATCAGGGCCAACAGGGGCAGAATGGGCAGCAGTTTCAGCAGGGCCAACAGGGCCAAGGGAGGAACGGTAACGGCCACCAGGGCCGAGGACCGCAGGGGTAGAGAGGAGGGAACTTCCCAGGGAAGTGTTTTGTTTGTGGCAAGACTGGCCATAAACGACAGGATTGTCCTGATAGGGGCAGGGCCCCACAACAGCAGCAGCAGGGTGCTTGCCAGGAGCCACAGAGGCCTATGTTTCCCTCCGCTCTCCCCGCACCGCCACAGATGGCAGCATTGCCACCCATTTCAGCAGTCCCAGTTCAGCAGGGGCAGCTACAGTATAGACGTGTCTATAACGTCCACCAGGCAGCAGTTCCGTAGGCACCGCCCGCGATTGAGGGTACGTTTCCTATCCATGGCACTATGGGTCAGGTATTATTTGATACGGGGGCTACACATTGTTTTATAGCTACACATTTCGCGAAAGCCTTAGGATTGTTAGCTACGGCAGAGAGCACAGTGACGTGTGTAGACTCACCATTGGGGAGTGGGTCACTTATATTCTTTATATGCCGGGGAGTGGGGGTAGAGATTAGTAGTCTGGTATTACCTGCAGATATGTTGGTATTAGATATGCATGTTCACGATGTGATTATCGGTATGGATTGGCTCGCTGATTATAGGGCCATGATTGATTGCTTCAGCGGGAGCATTGTTTTTGCCATTCCGGGGCAAGAGATGTTTGTAGTGGCGATGCCTCGCCCAGAGGGAGGCTCGATCGCTCATTTGTATTACCTAGAGGAGGATACCTCTAAGGAGGTTGTGACTCCTTTAGATTCAATCCCAGTCGTTAGGCAGTATTCGGATGTATTTTGGGAGATACCAGGCCTACCCCCCAGTCGAGAGATAGACTTTGTTATAGACCTATTGCCAGATACGAGGCCTATAGCATGTGCACCGTACCGTATGGCTCCAGCTGAGATGAGGGAGTTACGGGATCAGATTGAACAATTGTTGGGTCAGGGGTTTATACGGAGGAGTACTTCACCGTGGGGTGCCCCGGTGTTGTTCGTAAAGAAGAGAGATGGTTCGCTAAGATTGTGTGTGGACTACCGAGAGTTTAATAAGGTCACGATACGGAATAAGTATCCGTTACCTCGAATCGATGACTTATTCGACCAGTTGAGAGGAGCTTCTTTCTTCTCGAAGATTGATTTGAGATCAGGATACCATCAGTTGCGTATTAGGGAGGAGGATGTCTCGAAGACTGCGTTCTTGTCGAGATATGGTTCTTACGAGTTTCGGGTTATGCCTTTTGGTTTGACCAACGCTCCAGCAGTGTTTATGGACTTGATGAACAGAGTGTTCAGGGATTTCCTAGATTAGTTTGTCATTATCTTCATTGATGATATTCTGGTTTACTCCCAGACAGAGGAGGAGCACGCCGAGCATTTGAGGCAGGTTTTACAGACGCTGCGTCAGAACGAGCTGTATGCAAAATATGATAAATGCGGGTTTTGGCTGAAAGAGGTCCAGTTTTTGGGACACATTATTTCTGACCGGGGGATATCTGTTGATCCGGGGAAGGTATCCGCGGTGAGGGAGTGGGGATATCCCACGACACCGACTGAGATTCGTAGTTTCTTGGGCCTAGCAGGATACTACAGGAGGTTCATCCGGGGTTTCTCGAAGATAGGAGGTCCTTTGACACATCTGACTCGTAAGGGTGTGCCATTCATTTGGAGTGATGCCTGTCAGTTGGCATTCGATGAATTGAAGGATAAATTGACCTCAGCACCTGTGTTAGCATTACCGAGACCAGGAGTTGAGTATTTGGTTTACACCGATGCGTCTTTGCAAGGGCTTGGAGGTGTATTACAGTAGGAGAGAAAGGCCATAGCTTATGCTTCCCGTAAGCTTAAGCCTCACGAGAAGAATTACCCCACGCATGATTTGGAGTTGGCAGCAGTGGTATTTGCCCTATGGATTTGGAGGCACTATCTTTTGGGGGAGAAGTTCCAGCTGTTCACGGACCACAAGTCCCTACAATACCTGTTCACGCAGAAAGAGTTGAATATGCGGCAGCGTAGGTGGCTTGAGTTTGTGAAAGACTACCATTTCGATATCCAGTATCACCCAGGTAAGGCTAACGTGGTAGCAGACGCGTTGAGCCGTAGGCCAGCAGATGAGGTGGCAGAGGTGTGGAAGGCAAAGTGGAAGGAGTTGGGACACCAGGATGCTGTGGCCCGATCTTTCATGTCTGTGATGACCGTTACACCGCAGATTGTCACGAAGGTAGTACGGGCACAGGCTAATGACTCGTTCTGTCAGGAGCAGATAGTTCGATTACTAGCAGAGGGAGCCGAGTCCTATACCGTCAGCTCAGACGGGGGATTACGCTTCAATAGGAGATTGGTGGTTCCGAAAGGGGAGAAATTGCGACACGAGGTTATGGCAGAGTCGCACGGCTCACGGTTTGCGGTACATCTCGGAGGGGACAAAATGTACCAAGACATGAGACGGCAGTATTGGTGGAGCGGTATGAAGAGAGATATTGCTGAGTTTGTCTCGAAATGCGCCACTTGCCAGCTAGTAAAAGTGGATCATCAGAGACCGACAGGACTTCTACAGCCGTTGGAGGTCCCGGTGTGGATGTGGGAGAGCATATCCATGGATTTTATCACGGGGTTGCCTACGTCGCAGAGGGGTCACGACTCCGTTTGGGTAATTGTGGACAGGTTGTCCAAAGTCGCTCACTTTTTACCCGTAAGGACGGACTACACTACGGGACAGTATTCCCAGCTCTTCATTTCAGAGGTTGTGAGACTTCACGGTGTGCCCCTAAATATCGTGTCTGACAGAGACAAGATATTTGTTTCGAGGTTTTGGGAGAGTTTCCAGGAGGCCATGGGCACGGAATTACGGTTGAGTACGGCTTATCATCCGCAGACCGATGGGGAGACAGAGCGCACAAATCAGATGTTGGAGGACATGCTATGCATGTGCATTATTGACTTTGGGGGTGGATGGGAGCAATACCTTCCACTGGTGGAGTTTGCTTACAACAACTCCTATCAGTTCACTATTGGCATGGCTCCGTTTGAGGCGTTGTATGGTATGCCTTGTCGTTCCCCAGCATATTGGTTAGAGGTGGGGGACAACAAACTACTTGGGCCAGAAGTGATTCAGGATACTTCGGCAAGGATTGAGTTGATTCGGAGTCGCATTCGGGTAGCTCAAGACCGGCAGAAGAGTTATGCTGATGCAAAGAGATTTTTCAGGGAGTTCCAAGTGGGGGACCAGGTTTTGATCAGAGTATCTCCTATGAAGGGGATTATGCATTTTGGGAAGAAGGGAAAGTTGGCACCGAGGTATGTGGGGCCGTTTCCTATTATTGAGCGGATCGGACCGGTTGCGTATAGACTTGGGTTACCGGAGCATTTGCATCGGATTCACGATGTGTTCCATATTTCCTCGCTAAGGAAATACCTTAAAGATAATTTGGCTCATTCTCACATTGATGTGGAGGACATCGATCTCCAGCCGGATAGCTCCTACGAGGAGGGGTCGATTGCTATTTTGGACCGAAGTGAGAGGAAGCTGCGGTCAAAGATAGTTCCGTTAGTGCGTGTTCAGTGGCGACATCACAATGTCGAGGAGTCCATATGGGAACGCGAGGATGAGATGCGCGAACGTTATCCAGAGTTGTTTTTATCAGGTACTTTCTAATTCCGAATTTCGGGACGAATTTCTGTTATTAGGGGGGAAGTATGTAATACCCCGTATTTTCTGTGATATTTATTTTTTGGGATTAATTAATTAAATGAGAATTAATTGGGAATTAATCCGGATAAAATACTAGCGAGTTGTGAGTTGGTATTTGACTATATTGAGTATATATGATGTTATATGAATATTGAATTATGAAATTTGTCGTGAGATTGATATACGGCAATTTGGTCATTTTATTGGGACGCGTGTGACAGTCGCGTCAGAATATAATTATTTTTATTATAAAAGTGAATTTAAATTCTATTAACCGTATGGTCGTTTTGAGTGCGCCAACGCGCCCGGAAGGGTCGAGATAGTCAGAAAACACTAGTCGGGGGTTTGTTTGGGTCCCGGGGTATTTTTAGGCCATACCGGCATCTTAAAGGGTATTTTGGTAATTTCGTATTTTTGGGAATTAAAAATGACGAAAATTAGGAGTCTTTATCTGATTGGGAATAGACCCACTAAACCCACTAACCAACCCTTATTGACCCATTAAGCTACGGAGGTTATTAGACTAGGTTTCCAATATTTCCCAAAACAAAACCCTAGCCACCATAGCCACCTTTGGAGAAGAAAGCTTGTAGAGAGGAAATTCTGCAGAGAGAGAGAGATAACTTCAGCAAATCAACATCAAAATCAGAGATAAACTCAAGGCAAGTGATTTAATTTCGTTTAATTTCAGAGAATGCTTTTCCATGCGTAGGAATTTTATAAAGATTGAATTGTTCTTGGAGTATTATGAAAACCCATGTATTTTGGAACTTAGAACTTGAAATCTTGAAGAGAAATTGCATGTAGAATGGTAGGTAGATGATTATTCTGATGATATTAGGTATTGGATAAAATTAAAACGGATTTAATTGGGTAAATTCATGATTATAAATTCTAGGGTTTATATTCTTGAAAATTTGGGGAAAAGTGTAGAGACTTGAGGATTTAATGATGTTTAGGAGGAATTGATTTCTTAAAATATGTTAGTATGTGACCTAGGTACGTTTAGGGATGATTAGAGACCTTAAACAATCGTTGGCTTGATGTTTAGATGAGTTTTGAAACGATACAAATGGTGAAAAACGAAACTAGGGAAATCTGGGCTCGAAACTGGTCGTTCGTTAGAAGACCTCCCCAGGTCGTTCGAACGAGCTCGTTCGAACGAGATTCTAATGAGTTGATCAGTCGCTTCTAACGAGGGGCAGTTTCATTCGATAATCTCGTTCGAACGAGATCTCGTTAGATCACCCAGTTCGTTCGAACGAACTCTCGTTCGAACAGCCTCGTTCGAACGAGACTTCTAACGAGCTGGCAGTTTAGGCCTTTTGGCCTGTTTTGATTTTGGGAGTCCCGTAAACTTGTTCGAGGATAGAGATAACATTCCTTTGATGGTGTATTAGTATACTTGGGACATTTGGGATATAATGAGGAGTAAATTATATAAGTATGGATCAAATCAAATAGACATTTGAGTCGAGACGTGAGTGCCTACTACGACGTGAGAATAAATTATGGCACGTATAAATATGGACCGGGATTATATAAGTTGTATATATATTCAGTTAGTACGAGAATGCGATAAGTACTACAATTAAACTACGGTGATTACTAAGATGCGTGTTTACTTAGTATTGGTATATGATTTGTGTGTATGACATACCTACCATACTTGCTATCACGGGAGGTTTGCGTTCGCTTAGGGCCCTCTAATCCTTGTGTTGCCCGGATTTAGACTGGTTACCTCGATGAACATATGTCAGATAAGGGCTTATTGAGATGTTAATAAGTCTGCTGATCGTGGGAGCGCAGGTATGTGTGTGACCCATGTGATGTGACTGTGTTCGCCTCCATTATTTGTGATGTTGTTATCTGTGAACTATTCTTGAGAGATTCAAAATATGTGATCCTTATGTACGTGATGTACCGGGATGGATAGCAGAGTATGTGTGCATTGCAGCTTAGTCTCGGGGTGCTTATATTGTATATTTATGTTGTGGAAAAATATACGCTTAATAGACTGGAACTTTCATATGGTATTGTGTGTAACTATGGAATAACATAGAGAGTTAATCTATAACGAGTTGTATTACTTTTATATGAGAACCTGAATTTACGTTAAGCCCCTATTTAATTGAGATCGTTAATGTTAATGGGAACCGAGTAATAAGGGTAGAACCTATGATAGTCTAGCTAAATATGATGTCACTTAGCTAGTAGTTTGGGTCATTTCTGATGGGTAATTACGTTAGGAGTGCACAGTTAGACGAGAGGTGAGAATTTCATGTGAGTGCACGTCCTAACATGTACTTTGCATTTAATGTTTTAAATGTTTTTGAATCACTTGCAGGTTTTTAAAATATCTCCACATTCGGGCTCTGACCCGTTTGCTTTCAAATCTATTTTTCTTGTAAAACCATTTTTAGGTGCCCAGCCACAAGGACACCATGCATAGGATACTCATTCAGGTGATGAGCTGTAGCTGTTTGTGGAAGCTACTGGGATTTGCTCTTAGACGCTTCTATCATTTGGATTCCTGATTCAGTATTTATCAGTTGTAGGGCATGTAGCCCATTTCTATTAGAGACATCTTTTCATTTCAGTTTTTCAGACTTTGGCATGTACTGATTCAGTATTTAGTTTAGTTATTTCAGTTGGTGGTATTGTAGTGAGGAGTTTTCCTCCAGACTTTATTTACATTATGTGATGGTTATTCTATTTACTTCGTTATGGTGAATGGTGTTATTATTCTTCATTACACTTGTTGCATGTTAATCAAACTTTAATTAAAATTTGACAACTTACTTTTTAAATACTAGGTGGTTAGTAATCATAAAAATGTTTTCGACAGTGATGCTATTAACTGAGCCAACTTGGCATTTTGAATTAATTTAATAAAGGAGTAGCTACCCGGTATTTAATTAGTCGGGGTGTCACAGGTGGTATCAGAGCATCAGGTTCTAGTGTCCTTTAGGATCTGTACGGCTATTATGTTTCCGCTAAGTTTTCTTTGATATAGAGCCCTATATTTTAGGACTGTTGTACTCTTTTTCTGTATGCTTCGTTCTTCAGCTATTTTAAGTTTATAAACAGTGAACTTATAAACTTTATTCTTATTTCAGATGCCTCCACGACGTGCACGACGAGTTCCCAGGGATGCAACGCCCGAACCCCAGCCCGCTCCAGTTCAGGGGATGATGAACGCCGCTGAGGTTGCAGCCATTGTAGCCCAAGCGGTAAATGCCGCAATTGTCGTAGTCCAGCAGGCACCACCTCAGGCGCCGGTTGCCGTACCAGTACAGGCAAATGCATTCCCGTCTGCTTGGGACCGTGTACGTGACGCTTTTTAGAAAGCGCATCCGCCAGAGTTTACAGGTAGCTCAGATGTGGTAATCTCGAGCCAATGGAGGAAGGATATACAGAGGCACTTGAGGATGTATGAGTGCATGGAAGTTCATAAGCAGGTGCTAGCTACTTTCAAGCTAGTTGGATCTGCACTACAGTGGTGGGAGTCTATTACCACCGTGGAGGAGAGGGATACTCTCACTATTCAGGACTTTTGGGTGCGGTTCAACCGCAAGTACTTTCCGTCAGCTGTTCATACGGAAATGAGGAGGAAACTGATGAATCTGAGGCAAGAGGGTAAGACCGTGGCCGAGTATGAGGCCGAGTTCACAAATCTGTTGAATATCGTTCCGGATGAGATACCAACAGAAAAGAAGAAGATTGAGAAATTCACCGACGGGTTGACATGGAGGATTCGTCAGCATCTGTTAGGGAACCTTTTGTTGGCCATGTATTCTGATGTGGTTAACGCTGCTTTGCTACACTGCCAGGATCACCGCTTTCATATGACTGAGGGCAAGAGATCAGGAGAGTCTAGCCATCAGGGCAGGACTGGAGGACATGGTGCCGGCGGGGCACAATCTGTTCAGGCGCAGAGACAGGGTGAGCAGGGTTCCCAGCAGGGGGATCAGAAGAGGTTCAGATCAGGGAATTACCGGCACGGACAAGGAGGTTTCCGTCAGGGCCATCAGGGTCCAAACGGCCATCAGGGCCAACAGGGGCAGAATGGGCAGCAGTTTCAGCAGGGCCAGCAGGGCCAAGGGAGGAACGGTAATGGCCACCAGGGCCGGGGACCGCAGGGGTAGAGAGGAGGGAACTTCCCAGGGAAGTGTTTTATTTGTGGCAAGATTGGCCATAAACGACAGGATTGTCCTGATAGGGGCAGGGCCCCACAACAGCAGCAGCAGGGTGCTTGCCAGGAGCCACAGAGGCCTATGTTTCCCGCCGCTCTCCCCGCACCGCCACAGATGGCAGCATTGCCACCCATTCCAGTAGTCCCAGTTCAGCAGGGGCAGCTACAGTATGGACGTGTCTATAACGTCCACCAGGCAGCAGTTCCGTAGGCACCGGCCACGATTGAGGGTACGTTTCCTATCCATGGCACTATGGGTCAGGTATTATTTGATACGGGGGCTACACATTGTTTTATAGCTACACATTTCGCGAAAGCCTTAGGATTGTTAGCTACGGCAGAGAGCACAGTGACGTGTGTAGACTCACCATTGGGGAGTGGGTCACTTATATTCTTTATATGCCGGGGAGTGGGGGTAGAGATTAGTAGTCTGGTATTACCTGCAGATATGTTGGTATTACATATGCATGTTCACGATTTGATTATCGGTATGGATTGGCTCGCTGATTATAGGTCCATGATTGATTGCTTCAGCGGGAGCATTGTTTTTGCCATTCCGGGGCAAGAGATGTTTGTAGTGGCGATGCCTCGCCCAGAGGGAGGCTCGACCGCTCATTTGTATTACCTAGAGGAGGATACCTCTAAGGAGGTTGTGACTCCTTTAGATTCGATCCCAGTCGTTAGGGAGTATTCGGATGTGTTTCGGGAGATACCAGGCCTACCCCCCAGTCGAGAGATAGACTTTGTTATAGACCTATTGCCAGATACGAGGCCTATAGCATGTGCACCGTACCGTATGGCTCCAGCTGAGATGAGGGAGTTACGGGATCAGATTGAACAATTGTTGGGTCAGGGGGTTTATACGGAGGAGTACTTCACCATGGGGTGCCCCGGTGTTGTTCGTAAAGAAGAGAGATGGTTCGCTAAGATTGTGTGTGGACTACCGAGAGTTGAATAAGGTCACGATACGGAATAAGTATCCGTTACCTCGAATCGATGACTTATTCGACCAGTTGAGAGGAGCTTCTTTCTTCTCGAAGATTGATTTGAGATCAGGATACCATCAGTTGCGTATCAGGGAGGAGGATGTCTCGAAGACTGCGTTCTTGTCGAGATATGGTTCTTACGAGTTTCGGGTTATGCCTTTTGGTTTGACCAACACTCCAGCAGTGTTTATGGACTTGATGAACAGAGTGTTCAGGGATTTCCTAGATCAGTTTGTCATTATCTTCATTGATGATATTCTGGTTTACTCCCAGACAGAGGAGGAGCACGCCGAGCATTTGAGGCAGGTTTTGCAGACGCTGCGTCAGAACGAGCTGTATGCAAAATATGATAAATGCGGGTTTTGGCTGAAAGAGGTCCAGTTTTTGGGATACATTATTTCTGACCGGGGGATATCTGTTGATCCGGGGAAGGTATCCGCGGTGAGGGAGTGGGGATAGCCCACGACACCGACTGAGATTCGTAGTTTCTTGGGCCTAGCAGGATACTATAGGAGGTTCATCCGGGTTTTCTCGAAGATAGCAGGTCCTTTGACACATCTGACTCGTAAGGGTGTGCCATTCATTTAGAGTGATGCCTGTCAGTTGGCATTCGATGAATTGAAGGATAAATTGACCTCAGCACCTGTGTTAGCATTACCGAGATCGGGAGTTGAGTATTTGGTTTACACCGATGCGTCTTTGCAAGGGCTTGGAGGTGTATTACAGTAGGAGAGAAAGGCCATAGCTTATGCTTCCCGTAAGCTTAAGCCTCACGAGAAGAATTACCCCACGCATGATTTGGAGTTGGCAGCAGTGGTATTTGCCCTATGGATTTGGAGGCACTATCTTTTGGGGGAGAAGTTCCAACTGTTCACGGACCACAAGTCCCTACAATACCTGTTCACGCAGAAAGAGTTGAATATGCGGCAGCGTAGGTGGCTTGAGTTTGTGAAAGACTACCAGTTCGATATCCAGTATCACCCAGGTAAGGCTAACGTGGTAGCAGACGCGTTGAGCCGTAGGCCAGCAGATGAGGTGGCAGAGGTGTGGAAGGCAAAGTGGAAGGAGTTGGGACACCAGGATGCTGTGGCCCGATCTTTCATGTCTGTGATGACCGTTACACCGCAGATTGTCACGAAGGTAGTACGGGCACAGGCTAATGACTCATTCTGTCAGGAGCAGATAGTTCGATTACTAGCAGAGGGAGCCGAGTCCTATACCGTCAGCTCAGACGGGGGATTACGCTTCAATGGGAGATTGGTGGTTCCGGAAGGGGAGAAATTGCGACACGAGGTTATGGCAGAGTCGCACGGCTCACGGTTTGCGGTACATCTCGGAGGGGACAAAATGTACCAAGACATGAGACGGCAGTATTGGTGGAGCGGTATGAAGAGAGATATTGCTGAGTTTGTCTCGAAATGCGCCACTTGCCAGCTAGTAAAAGTGGATCATCAGAGACCGACAGGACTTCTACAGCCGTTGGAGGTCCCGGTGTGGATGTGGGAGAGCATATCCATGGATTTTATCACGGGGTTGCCTACGTCGCAGAGGGGTCACGACTCCGTTTGGGTAATTGTGGACAGGTTGTCCAAAGTCACTCACTTTTTACCCGTAAGGACGGACTACACTACGGGACAGTATTCCCAGCTCTTCATTTCAGAGGTTGTGAAACTTCACGGTGTGCCCCTAAATATCGTGTCTGACAGAGACAAGATATTTGTTTCGAGGTTTTGGGAGAGTTTCCAGGAGGCCATGGGCACGGAATTACGGTTGAGTACGGCTTATCATCCGCAGACCGATGGGCAGACAGAGCGCACAAATCAGATGTTGGAGGACTTGCTACGCATGTGCATTATTGACTTTGGGGGTGGATGGGAGCAATACCTTCCACTGGTGGAGTTTGCTTACAACAACTCCTATCAGTTCACTATTGGCATGGCTCCGTTTGAGGCGTTGTATGGTAGGCCTTGTCATTCCCCAGCATGTTGGTTAGAGGTGGGGGACAACAAACTACTTGGGCCAGAAGTGATTCAGGATACTTCGGCAAGGATTGAGTTGATTCGGAGTCGCATTCGGGTAGCTCAAGACCGGCAGAAGAGTTATGCTGATGCAAAGAGATTTTTCAGGGAGTTCCAAGTGGGGGACCAGGTTTTGATCAGAGTATCTCCTATGAAGGGGATTATGCATTTTGGGAAGAAGGGAAAGTTGGCACCGAGGTATGTGGGGCCGTTTCCTATTATTGAGCGGATCGGACCGGTTGCGTATAGACTTGGGTTACCGGAGCATTTGCATCGGATTCACGATGTGTTCCATATTTCCTCACTAAGGAAATACCTTAGAGATAATTTGGCTCATTCTCACATTGATGTGGAGGACATCGATCTCCAGCCGGATAGCTCCTACGAGGAGGGGCCGATTGCTATTTTGGACCGAAGTGAGAGGAAGCTGCGGTCAAAGATAGTTCCTTAGTGCGTGTTCAGTGGCGACATCACAATGTCGAGGAGTCCATATGGGAACGCGAGGATAAGATGCGCGAACGTTATCCAGAGTTGTTTTTATCAGGTACTTTCTAATTCCGAATTTCGGGACGAATTTCTGTTATTAGGGGGGAAGTATGTAATACCCCGTATTTTCTGTGATATTTATTTTTTGGGATTAATTAATTAAATGAGAATTAATTGGGAATTAATCCGGATAAAATACTAGCGAGTTGTGAGTTCGTATTTGACTATATTGAGTATATATGATGTTATATGAATATTGAATTATGAAATTTGTCGTGAGATTGATATACGGCAATTTGGTCATTTTATTGGGACGCGTGTGACAGTCGCGTCAGAATATAATTATTTTTATTATAAAAGTGAATTTAAATTCTATTAACCGTATGGTCGTTTTGAGTGCGCCAACGCGTCCGGAAGAGTCGAGATAGTCAGAAAACACTAGTCGGGGGTTTGTTTGGGTCCCGGGGTATTTTTAGGCCATACCGGCATCTTAAAGGGTATTTTGGTAATTTCGTATTTTTGGGAATTAAAAATGACGAAAATTAGGAGTCTTTATCTGATTGGGAATAGACCCACTAAACCCACTAACCAACCCTTATTGACCCATTAAGCTACGGAGGTTATTAGACTAGGTTTCCAATATTTCCCAAAACAAAACCCTAGCCACCATAGCCACCTTTGGAGAAGAAAGCTTGTAGAGAGGAAATTCTGCAGAGAGAGAGAGATAACTTCAGCAAATCAACATCAAAATCAGAGATAAACTCAAGGCAAGTGATTTAATTTCGTTTAATTTCAGAGAATGCTTTTCCATGCGTAGGAATTTTATAAAGATTGAATTGTTCTTGGAGTATTATGAAAACCCATGTATTTTGGAACTTAGAACTTGAAATCTTGAAGAGAAATTGCATGTAGAATGGTAGGTAGATGATTATTCTGATGATATTAGGTATTGGATAAAATTAAAACGGATTTAATTGGGTAAATTCATGATTATAAATTCTAGGGTTTATATTCTTGAAAATTTGGGGAAAAGTGTAGAGACTTGAGGATTTAATGATGTTTAGGAGGAATTGATTTCTTAAAATATGTTAGTATGTGACCTAGGTACGTTTAGGGATGATTAGAGACCTTAAACAATCGTTGGCTTGATGTTTAGATGAGTTTTGAAACGATACAAATGGTGAAAAACGAAACTAGGGAAATCTGGGCTCGAAACTGGTCGTTCGTTAGAAGACCTCCCCAGGTCGTTCGAACGAGCTCGTTCGAACGAGATTCTAATGAGTTGATCAGTCGCTTCTAACGAGGGGCAGTTTCATTCGATAATCTCGTTCGAACGAGATCTCGTTAGATCACCCAGTTCGTTCGAACGAACTCTCGTTCGAACGAGACTTCTAACGAGCTGGCAGTTTAGGCCTTTTGGCCTGTTTTGATTTTGGGAGTCCCGTAAACTTTTTAGAGGATAGAGATAACATTCCTTTGATGGTGTATTAGTATACTTGGGACATTTGGGATATAATGAGGAGTAAATTATATAAGTATGGATCAAATCAAATAGACATTTGAGTCGAGACGTGAGTGCCTACTACGACGTGAGAATAAATTATGGCACGTATAAATATGGACCGGGATTATATAAGTTGTATATATATTCAGTTAGTACGAGAATGCGATAAGTACTACAATTAAACTACGGTGATTACTAAGATGCGTGTTTACTTAGTATTGGTATATGATTTGTGTGTATGACATACCTACCATACTTGCTATCACGGGAGGTTTGCGTTCGCTTAGGGCCCTCTAATCCTTGTGTTGCCCGGATTTAGACTGGTTACCTCGATGAACATAAGTCAGATAAGGGCTTATTGAGATGTTAATAAGTCTGCTGATCGTGGGAGCGCAGGTATGTGTGTGACCCATGTGATGTGACTGTGTTCGCCTCCATTATTTATGATGTTGTTATCTGTGAACTATTCTTGAGAGATTCGGAATATGTGATCCTTATGTACGTGATGTACCGGGATGGATAGCAGAGTATGTGTGCATTTCAGCTTAGTCTCGGGGTGCTTATATTGTATATTTATGTTGTGGAAAAATATACGCTTAATAGACTGGAACTTTCATATGGTATTGTGTGTAACTATGGAATAACATAGAGAGTTAATCTATAACGAGTTGTATTACTTTTATATGAGAACCTGAATTTACGTTAAGCCCCTATTTAATTGAGATCGTTAATGTTAATGGGAACCGAGTAATAAGGGTAGAACCTATGATAGTCTAGCTAAATATGATGTCACTTAGCTAGTAGTTTGGGTCATTTCTGATGGGTAATTACGTTAGGAGTGCACAGTTAGACGAGAGGTGAGAATTTCATGTGAGTGCACGTCCTAACATGTACTTTGCATTTAATGTTTTAAGTGTTTTTGAAGCACTTGCAGGTTTTTAAAATATCTCCACATTCGGGCTCTGACCCGTTTGCTTTCAAATCTATTTTTCTTGTAAAACCATTTTTAGGTGCCCAGCCACAAGGACACCATGCATAGGATACTCATTCAGGTGACGAGCTATAGCTGTTTGTGGAAGCTACAGGAATTTACGCTTAGACGCTTCTATCATTTGGATTCCTGATTCAGTATTTATCAGTTGTAGGGCATGTAGCCCATTTCTATTAGAGACATCTTTTCATTTCAGTTTTTCAGACTTTGGCATGTATTGATTCAGTATTCAGTTTAGTTATTTCAGTTGATGGTATTGTAGTGAGGAGTTTTCCTCCAGAATTTATTTACATTATGTGATGGTTATTCTATTTACTTCGTTATGGTGAATGGTGTTATTATTCTTCATTACACTTGTTGCATGTTAATCAGACTTTAATTAAAATTTGACAACTTACTTTTTAAATACTAGGTGGTTAGTAATCATAAAAATGTTTTCGACAGTGATGCTATTAACTGAGCCAACTTGGCATTTTGAATTAATTTAATAAAGGAGTAGCTACCCGGTATTTAATTAGTCGGGGTGTCACAGTTCTCACTAAAGTAATTTAGTTTGAATCTTAGTTAATTTTCAAATATAGCTTGCTATTTATAATCTAATAATGAATTAATCTTAGTTTGATCTATAAGGCTATAATAATACCATGTGATCACTACAGTAATTTAATTTGAACATGAGCTAATTTTCAAATATAGTTTGCTATTTATAATCTAATAATGAATTAATACTACTTTGATCCGTTAAGAATTTAATTTAGTTTTAATATGAAATCGATAAGAATTTTTTATATTATATATTTAACACTTCATGTTAACCGGATTTTGTATATCAAATAAATAAATAAATTAGGCGTTCGTCAATGCACCTTAAAATTTGAAGTCTTAAATATGAATTATTAGCTTAAATTCTGTATCTGAAAAATATGACTGTTTTTTGGGTCAATTACTGTATAGTTCCCAATATAAAATTTAGTCCCTCAAACACCAATTTATTCCATATTCTCTTATTTTTAAAGGGTCATGCTAGTGGCACCCCCTCTCCACGTCCTCCCCTCCCACCCCCACCCCACTCCCACTGTTGGAGATCCGACAACCCTCACCGGAGCTCCGGTGATCCCTAGAATCCACATTAGGGCACTTGCCAAACACGTGGACACACAACACGTCGTAAAATCAAAATTTCAATTCATCTTAGGAGTTCTATCTCTTGGCTAAACTCGTTATTTCGTAGCATCCTCTTCCATTCTCCCCCAATTATCTCTAAGGGTAACTCTTAATCTTATCCCTAAATTGAAACATGCTCTTTCTTTGAGATTCTTGGAACTTACTTGTCTATAAACCTTATTCATTATTAGTATATCACTAAAACACATGACTATAATCCACAAGCCACTCCATCCTCATAAAATTTCTAATTAAGTAACCACACGGTGACCCAACTCCTAGGTTCAAACACTCTCACATTATCCCCACCCAAATCACAAACAGTTTAGCAACATCAATGAATCTTGCTCAAATCTGAGTGAAACACTAATTCCACTCTATAAAGGGATTAACCACACCTTAATTTTTCATCAAAATCCTTATATTTGCTAAAACTCGTCAATACATTACCCTCTCTCTTAGGTGCATAAAATTTTGTAAGGTCACTCTATTGGCTTAAATTCCCATGAAGATTTGTATTAGCATAAGTAGAACCAGTGTTTTTAGTTGCGCGCTATTGCGAACGCAATAGCGCACTATTGCCTTTTGCCTCACAAAAACGCTATGTAGCGCAAATTTTTTTGCGTAATACCCAAATATCGTGCGCTATTTGCTGACGTGTCACGCGAAACTACGCAAAAATGCACTATTCTGCACGAAATAGCGCAATAGGAGCGCAACAGTGTCTTTTAAAAAAAAAAGAGTTACTACCGATTGAGCTCCATACCTGAAACCCCCCCTAAAAAACCTCCATCCCTGTTGACGATTGAACCCAAAGTCACCTTGCTTCAGCCGATCTTGTTCGTAGGTTCATTCTACCCTACTTTTATTTTGTAAGTTACTTTTACCCTTTTTAGATACCTGTTACGCTTTTTTTTTATTGTAAGTTACGTTTCTTTTTTTTTTCTTTTGTAAGTTACCCTTTCTCTTTGGTAAGTTAACACATATTTTTATATACCTGTTAAAACAAATTCAGCCTAAAATGTTATTTGTTTTGTAATTTTCAGTTTAAATATGATATTTGTTTTTAGAAATTTCAGTTTAAATTTTAATATTTTATAATTTTCAGTTTAAAAAAATACTTATTTATAAAATTTCAGCTTAAAATGTTTACTTGTTTTTATAATTTCAGTTTAAAATGTTAATAATTTATAATTTTCAGTTAAAAATGTTACTTATTTACAAAATTTCAACAATGTTATGTGACACCCCGCCTAATTAATCCCGGGTGATCAGTCCTAAATCAAGTTAGAACAGATTTCTCAGTTGGTCCATTCTTAGCATCATTGTCGTCTTTTTAATTACTAACCACCTAAGTGAGAAAAGTAGACTGCTGCCAATTTTTTTATCTTTCAATTAATTAAAAGAAACTCATGCGGAACATACAATAATACACAATCACAGTTAACTGAAATAACCTTACACAAATAAAATACCTAACCGAATAAACCATCGGTCCAAATATCCAATACAAGTAAAGATAAGAAGAAAATCTCAACAAGTCTAATACTGATAAATGAACTGTGAGTGACATGCTCAAATAACTACTAGAGAGTCTCTACACGAATGAAAGAAGGAGGCGTCTATCAAAAACCCGCAACATCCACATGTGCTGCTTCAATGGATACCTGGAATAGAGTCAAGCCTGGCGTCCTTGTGGCTGGACACCTAAAAGGTTTTTAAAAAAATTTATAGCAAGGGTTAGTACCCAAAAACATTTGAAAATATTTAACAAATGATTAACTTGCAGTAATAAATAAATATGCATGCTCTTCATATTTTAGTTAGTGTCGCACTCCCTTGAGGATATCCTCACCCCTCCTCTAATGTGCACTACTAACGCCCTAATTTAATTTACCTAGGTCCTACCCTCCTGACCTGATAATTTATGTAACCCCTTGCAATTAACCTACTCTAACCGAGTATGCCTTAAATCATGATTTTTAAGTTATTATAAACATCAACTTAATTTAATCATTACCCTATTTAATTTCATACAACACTCACACATGTTATGCACATAATACATTCTTCACTATGTAATAATTATCCCATCTATAATTATTTACCTAATTATATATTTAGTCATATTGCAGTATTCGCAAACATACTGAAATAACATTTAATACTAACATCCAACCGAGTAAAAATACTCACAAAATATAAAATTCTCTATAGTGCTATCCCACTAGGTATATTCACATAACCTAGTTACCCAAATCAGAATCGCTCACTGATTTGGTTAAGCATACGATTTGAGGCGGTCATATTCCATCCATGAAAGTGAGATGCCCCTCACCCCATATAACGGACGCTATGACCTGGGAATATACTCGCCCTACTCCTCAAGCTAGGGGATTCATCCACTGCGCGCAACCTCCCCCTATAGCATATGGGTTTTTTTTGGTGTATAATTGTTGGGGTAATGTTGTTGGTGGAGGGGAATGAAGAAATTATAGGATTGTGGGTTTTAGGGTTCGGTTTTGGCTTTGAAGAAGAAGGGTTTTTTGTGGATCTGATAGGCGCGGTCGACCGCGGTCCCAAGACCGGTCGATCGGTCATGCCAAAACTAGCTTACTGCTTTAGTTAGCAGACCAAACTTGCAAGGGCGGTCGACCGGTCCCCTGTTTTTCCACCTTTAGTTTTCCTTAGCCTCTTTATTTTAAGATAGGAACTTAGGAACCTTCATTCGGGAAGTAATGGGGAGTCCTAGAGGGTTGTATTGTGTAGACTAATGTCCTAGGCTAAGAGTGGATATTTGGGTTTACCCGAGGGCTAGTTTGCATAGGTTAATGTCCGATTGATATAGGAGGTTAACCTAAAGACAAATTGGAAGTTAAAATATGAATGTTGAGCTTTTGGGAGACACTCCATTATGGAGACTCACTTTGAGGGTTTACGAAATAATATGAACTCTTGGAGGCTATTTTGAGGTTAGTGGCACTTTGGGTCTAAGGTCATTAATAAAATATAACTTAATAAGAATGAAATGCACATTCTAAAACTTGGTGCTTAATGGCTAAATGAATGATTTTTGGAAAAGTAAAATTGGAAGTTTTCAAAAGAAAAAGTAAAGTTTTTCATAAATGTTAATTTATGGATACACACCTCTCTAAATCGCTATCTTAAGGGAATTTGCGCGCGTTGTGGTGATGCCCCCTGACAAATTCACGCAGGGTGGATATAGTCCCTAGGCCATGTGAACGCTTGTGATTGTATATTTTTCTGCGATGGGTAGGAGATTCTGGGTGTGGTCTTGACTATCCCGCTGGCACATGGCCGCTTCCCGACGTTTCGATAGGATCCCAGGTTGTCTTGATGATAGGCCCTGGAAGATGATAGCCATTTAGGGGCGCGCATAGTGGGGAAACCCGGGCGGACGGTCTTAGAATCGTTATATATATATGACTATAACTATTCTAAATCAGGTTGGACTTGATGTATGATGGGTGCCATAAAGAGCACAATGAAATGCCATAAAGAGCATGAGAAAGTGTCATAAAGAGCACGATGAAATGCCATAAAGAGCATATAAGGATGATTATATTCCTGGTAAGGAAGAGATTTTTACAAAATGTATAATTGAGATAAAATGCCACAAAGAGCATAGAAACTATGATTATATTTCCTGATAAGGAATGGAATTACGAAATGAAATAGTATATGATGAAAGTAATTTGGTAAATATTTGATAAAATGTTGTACCATTTATATGTGTTCCTAAAGAAGAACTAGGAATTGTGCCATTAGATGATGGATGGGTTTATTTTTATATTCCTTGAGTAGCTGTAGATGGGACCTCCCACACTTATGCACACACATACATTTGTTGATTATTTCGTGCTTAGGGTTTAATGGATCTCAACGACCAACCTTACCTAAGTAGTAGTGTATTGGGGGGGTTCCTTGTTTGGATTTCTCTTTGCGAGACACCCCACGCACGAATTGGGCATAGTGTTGAGAATGGGGAGAAGTTAGCCCTTAGTACTTAGGGTTAACTAGAACATCTCACGATATTGCGCTAGGTTGCTGCTAGATTGAGAGGTGAGAAATATTACTGTTATCTGCGAGAGAATTACGCACTTAACTGTCATGCTTTTTTAGTCACATGGTAATCATATCAAACCGGGCCTTGACCCGTATCTGTATTTCTTTGTTTCTGCATATTCTTTGCCGTTACAGGTGCTCTACCGCATGGACACCCGTATTTACATTTCCATTCCAGTTGTCATGGAGCTACAGCATATTGTGGATGTTGTAGGTTACTTGTAGTAGACGCTTCTTTCTACTGTACTCTAGTTATGTTCAGTAAATTTATTCGGGCGTGTTTTGCCCAAGGTATTACACTCATTCATTATATTGTAAATATTGGATTGTAATACTCGATGTACTATTTGTATTGGTCTGTTCACCGACAGCTTATTCGGTGATATTTATTATATTGTCATTCTTCATCCATTGATTTTTTATACCCACCGTTTTTACAAATGGGATTATCTAAGTGTTTTTCTTTTCTTTTCAAAATTTTAAATTTGACAGTCCGTTTTTTAAAATGATTGGTGGTTATCTCATACTATTATTTTAATCGACGGTGATGCTAAGAATGGACCATCTATGATTCCTGTGATTATTAGAGTATTGGGCTGACCACCTATTATTTTAGTAGGCGGGTTGTCACAGATGGTATCAGAGCATTAGGTTCTAGAGTCCTTAGGAATTTATACGAATGTTTTACGTCTTCTGCGTTTCTCTCTATTTGATGTAGAGCCCTAAGATTAAGATCGTTGACTTCTCCTGTGAGATTTCGTTCTCCTGCTATGTCGTGAGAACCCCGAAGATCTTTTGTGCGTTCGTGTGAGACTCGTAAGTCGTCAGATGAAGGGCGTTGAGGGAGGCCGTTGTGAAGGCGTCATATGATGGGATTACTATAAGCTGTAGGCTATGGTCGGGGATGAGGGCCGCTTTGGAGGTCTCTCCCTTTGTAGCATTATTTTATATTGCTGCCGTGACTACTAAGTACGGTGAAAATAGTTTTCCCAAGTACCGCTGTCGGTAGAGAGTGGTACTATGCTTGGGATTCCAAGCAATGTCAATTCGGAGTTGAGAGGTTCTTTATTAGGACCACATGTTGAAGTTCGGTTGGATAGAGGAAGTGTAACCTCGTTCGGTGAGAACATGAGGCCCGAGAGTTTTGGCCTAGAGATGGGTATAGGAGTGCCCAGGTGTGAGGATTTGAGGAAAACCTTTCACCTATTGGAGTAAGGTTGAAGTGGTGGAAATGGTAGTCGCCTCTTTATGGTGGGGTAGAATGTTTTGCCCATAGAGAGGTCCTTTCAGTGGAAATGATAGGATCGTGAGTAGTGTTGCTAACACTTTTGGAGAAGTAGTGTTCATGAGACCCCATTGGTGGACATCCACCCGGGGAAGATTCGTGGAGCTAAGGCTGAGGAGGCTGGTAGAATGTTCTCTTTGCTGAAGAAGTTAAGGGAACTATGCGTTCTGATCTTGTCGATTGTAGAACAAGGGCGAGATTTGGATGCCTAGTTGGGACATCGTTGGAAGTAGTTTGGTTCGGATAAGACTAGAATGACGTGTCTTGGAACCATTGGTAGTAGCCAAGTGTGACACCCCGACTAATTAAATACCGGGTAGCTACTCCTTTATTAAATTAATACAAAATGCCAAGTTGGTTCAGTTAATAGCATCACTATCGAAAACATTTTAATTATTACTAACCACCTAGTATTTAAAAAGTGAGTTGCCAAATTTTAAATTAACTCTGATTAACATGCAATAAGAGGATAATGAAATAATTACAACCATTCACCATAACGAAGCAATAGAATAACCAACAAAATAATGATAAGTCCGGAGGAAAACTCCTCACAACAATCCCACAACTGAACTAAGTAAAACAATGTAACCTGAATTAATTACATGCCAAAAGTCTGAAAATATGAAATAGGAAATGTTTCTAATAGAAATGGGCAACACGCCCTACAACTGATGAAATCTGAATAGAGTCAAGATAGATGAAGCGTCTACTAGCAAAGTCCTGTAACTTCCACAAACAGCTACAGCTCGTCACCTGAATGAGAATCCTAAGCATGGTGTCCTTGTGGCTGGGCACCTAAAATGGTTTTTACAAAAAAATAGATTTGAAAGCAAACGAGTCAGATCCCGAAAGTGGAGAGTTTTAATAATAGCAAGTGTTTTAATGGCATTAAAACAATGAATGCAAAATACATGCTAGGACGTGCACTCGCATGAAATACTCACCTCTCGACTAATTGTGCACTCCTAACGAATAGCACCCATCTAAGTGATATTTTATCTAACTAAACTGACATGAGTTCTATCCTTTCTACTCGGTTCTCATTATACATTCTAACGTCATCAATTAAGTAGGGGGATTTACTTAAACTCAGATTCTCAATATTAGCAATACAATTTATTACAGGTTATCCCTTTATAGTTACTCAAAGCGTTTCCGTATTTATACGCACAATACCAACATGAAAGTTCTCATTAATATAAGTGTATATTAGTCACGCCATAAATATACAATACAAGCACCCGAGACTAAGCTGCGGTGCACACATACTCTGCTATCCATCCCAATACATCACGTACATAAGGATCACGCATTCCGAATCTCTCAGGAATCGTTCTAAGATAATAGCAAATCACAAACAATGGAGGCGAACACAGTCACATCACATGGGTCACGCACATACCTAGGCTCCCACGATCAGCAGACTTATTAACATCCCAATAAGCCCTTCTCTGACCTATGTTCTCGAGGTACCAATCTAAATCCGGGCAACACAAGGATTTGAAGGCCCTAAGCGAACGTAAACCTCCCGTGATAGCAAGTATGGTAGGTATGTCATACACGTAAAATTAAATACATATACTAAGTATGCACACATCTTAGTAATCACCATATTTTAGTTGTGGTACACTTCTCATTCTCGTACCGACATATAATGTTACACAATTTACATATTCCCGGTTAATATATTTATTCAAGCCGTCAATTGTTCTCCCGACGTAATAGGCACTCACGTCCTAATCCATAATTTCCATTTGGTTCAAATCACCTTCTATGTTTTACTCCTCATTATATCCCAATCATCCCAAATATATCAATTAATCATCAAGGAAATGCTATCTCTACAATTAAACAAGGTTACGGGACACGCGAAATCAAAACAGGCCAAAAAGCCTAAACTGTCAGCTCGTTAGAAGTCTCGTTCGAACGAGGCTGTTCGAACGAGAGTTCGTTCGAACGAACTGGGCATCTAACGAGATCTCGTTTGAACAAAAGGCATCGAACGAACTTCCCTCTCGTTAGAAGGCAAACTGTCAACTCGTTAGAAGCTCGTTCGAACGAGCTCGTTCGAACGACCTGGGCAGGTCTTCTAACGAGGTGACAGTTTGAGCCCAGAAAAATTCCTATTACATTTTTCCATCTTTTCTTCACCTCTAATCTCATCTAAACATCAATACAACAATCGTTCAAAGTTGCTAATCATCCCTAAATATATTTAGGTCATATACTAACGTGTTTTGTGGGGCTAATTCATCCTAACATCATTCAAATATCAAATCTCTACATTTTTCCCCCAATCTCAAGAACATGAACCCTAGAAAAAAAATTTAAATCATCAAGGAGCCTAATTAAATCCGTTTTTGTTTCATCCAAGATATATTATCATCAGAATAATCACCTAAATACAAATCTACATGCGATTCCTCATCAAAATGTAAATTCTAATTCCAATTTAAATGGGTTTTTATCAAACTCCCAAGAACAATACAAATTTTATCAATCTCCTACGCATGGAAGAAACATTCTTTGCAAAATAATGAAATTAAACCACTTGCCTTATGTATCTCTGATTTTGATGTCGAATTGATGAATCGTTCTCTCTCTCTCTGCAGAATTTTCCCTTCTCTCTCTCTACAAGCTCTTCTCTAAGGATGGTAATGGTGGCTAGGGTTTGCCTTAGGAAACTTTTGGAACCAATTCCAATAACCCCCGTAGCCCATTAAGTCATAAGATGTAGGTAGTGGGTTTAGTGGATAATTACCAAATCAGATTTTTAATTCCTAATTTTCGTTGGTTTTAATTCCCAAAAATTCAAAATTACCAAACTACCCTTTTACGTTGCTGGTATGGCCTAAAAATGTCCCGGGACCCAAACTAAACTCCCGGCTAGTGTTTTCTGACTATTTCAACCCTTCCGGACGCGTTGGCGCACTCAAAACGACCATACAGTTAATAGAATTAAAATTCACTTTTTAATTAAATAATAATATTCCTGACGCGACTGTCACACGCGTCTCAACAAAATTCCAAATTTTCGTATTTCAATCTCACGACAAATTTCATAATTTCCATATTCATATATAGCCATATATACTCATTAAAATCAAATACCAACTCGCATCTCGCTAGTATTTTTATCCGGATTAATTTCCAATTAATACACATTTAATTCAATTAATCCCATAAATAAATATGATAAAAATACGGGGTATTACACCAAGGAGGTTGGCTAGTATGTTGGTGGGACTTTCCAACTAAGGTGCGAGTGGTGCATTCCTTAGGTAAGATGGAGTAGTAGGGTGTTAACCCTAGGTCCGGGTGTGTATATCGAGCTTGTGAATGAATCGGCGTGTATTTTTATTTATATAGTAAGTATATTTATATGGCTTCCATAATAGGGAAGTTCTATATTTTCCTTTTCACTCGTTATGGGGCGAGTGGTGATATGTGTGGTACGTGTTACTTGTATTATATGTAGTATACGAGTAGAGATATTCCTGGTTGGGTTGGTGTGATAGCAAGCGAATAAATTTCTAGGCTATCCTATTTCTAGTTCTAGAAGAAGGACTAGTTGTTCTATAATATCTCCCCTGGTTACAGGTCGAGACTTTATAGAGGTGGTTTACGGTATATAGATAGTTTTCATTCTTTATTTTGTTTTGCTTTGTTTGTTTTGTTTTATTATTTGTTTGCTTTGCTTGTGTATGACGTGCCTTATCTCCACGACTGGCTAGTTAAGGGGATTGTGTGGAGGGGTTCCTTGTTTGGATTTCGCTTTGCGAGACGCTCCACGCATGAACCTTAACGACGTTGGGAGTGGAGAGATGTGCATTTTCTTTTCTGTTCTTTATTTTTCTCTGTTAGTTGAGATGCTTGATGGGAAAGTTTAGCCGAGAATCACGTATATGAGTGATTAAGGGCTAAGTTGATGTGAGATATATGAGCACTATGATAGTTTTCCTCTGATCGATGTGGGGAATACTAAGATGATGAAAGTCTGATAGAGGCTTATGGTTGTGCCTTAATGAGAAGGCCATTTGTATAGAGGTATATGTGTATTTTGGGATAAAGTATTGGTGGAATCTTACTGAAAGTAAATGCCTCAGTTGGTTGTTATGGTAGGACGTAGACGTAAATATGTATTAGTAGAGTTATGAGTTAGGATTTCGTGGATCCCGATCATGTGTCTTCGACCGTTACTTTTTGACGACCGACAATACGAGGTAGTAGTGTAATGGGAGGGTTCCTTGTCTGGATTTCGCTTCGGCGAGACGTCCCACGCATGAAACCGAGCTAATGTTGGAAGTCGGGAAAGGTCTTGGACACTAGGGATATATTTAGTATTATACTTATACGACTAGATTAGGATATATAGATTGACTTTAGGATTCTTAGGACGCTAGGTCCTTAGGGCATGTGACGTTATTTTAAGAGGGTGGTTGGGAGTTAACCACAATAGGTTTGTGGGTTAACTCTAAGTAGGATTCGATCCCTAGAACGAGAAGTAAAGGATCTCGAGAGGTTCGAGATGTTGGGACAAAGGAGATGAGGCCTTTCTTAGATAGAACGTTACGTCGATAACCTACCTTTTGAGGAGTTAAAGCATGAGCTGACTTTCCTCCTGCACTCGTGTTGTTAAGATCAAGAGTGGATTTAACGAACGAGTCTTTGCCAGGAACGGGAAGTATTAATGCGGGAGCATGGACTCATTGTTCGTGTGTCTCACACTTTTATGAAGTGTCATTCCCCGCTTGAAGAAGAGTTCGTAGCAGTAGTATTTGCCTTAAAGAATTAGAGGCACTACTTCCTGGGCAGGAATTTGGGTCTTTTCACGAGCAACAAGTTTGTGATCGTGAAGGACTATCGATAGGATATTCCCTTTCGCTAAGGCAATACGGATGGGAGTATTATAGGCGCCAAGTATAAAACCGTCAGAGAGTTTAGTCGTGGCATGGAATGCCAAGTGGAGCGAGCTTAACCGAGGGGGCGCTATTGTAAGAGCGTCCATGTCCATGATTGAACCTTTCACCTACTAGTATGTAGAGAGTAGTGTGAAGCGAGGACGAGTATATCTGTGAACATCTTTATCGAGTTACCGATAATGCAAAGGTCATGATCCTAGTTGAGAAAACTGTGGATCATTGGACCAATCGCTGCTTACTCAATGGAAACAGGTGGACTAAGTACAGAAATGTACGCCCAGCTCTTCATAGTAGGAGCTCTAGAACTGTATGCGGTTCCTAGCAACAGGGGTGAACTGAGAGAGACATTTGTGTCAAGGTACTGGTAAAGTTCCAGGAAGAAATGGGAACCGTGTGGATATGGGGTAGACCCTACCACCCGTAAGTGGATAGGTGGGTTTGATTTAAAGGAACGATTGGAGTAGTAGTTTTTATGGATCGAATTTCCGTACAATAGTTTGGATCGTTTTCAATGAGCATGAGGCCGTGTGTAGCCTAGTATAGTTGGCAGTGTGCCTTGTCTACTCGTTGGAATGGAAACAGCGAATAGTATATTTCTTGGACTGGGAGTGGTTCGGGAACATTTCTTTAAAGATTGGGCTCATTGAGCAGTAGACTTCTAAGGGATACACCAATGCGAATAGAAGTAAGTAGTGTCGGGGTGAGCGATTATAAGTTAGAGTAGTTATCCCCTAGTAAGGGTGTAACGTGTTTCGGAAAGTAAGGTAATTTGTGCCGAGGTTGTGTAGGTATCTCCTACCGTAGTAGAAGGGTAGGATCGATAGTTCCTGAGGAACGAATTGGTGCTATGTTATAGCATGATGATGTGGACTGAGATTGATAGTGATGATCTTAGTCTGAGTCTTATGGGGATGCTGCACTGCAGAGGGGTTTGCTAGTATGATAGCACGGTTTTTGGTATAGTATACCTTTTATATGGTTATGAGTTATGCCTGAATTTTGAGGGCAAAATTCCCCTTTAAGGGGGGGAGTATGTAACAACCCAGGTTTTTTAGCGACTATTTTATACTATTTTGCCTGATGGGCTAATTTTATAAAATAGGGGATGTTGGAGTAAATATTTTTTCCCGTGAGACTTAGGGATAATATTTAATATGTTTTGTCTATTTACCGTTATGAGAAGGTAAATAGCGTTATATTGTGTATTATTGCATCGTTATATGTAAAACGATGGTTATGACCTATATATAAAATGGGGTAAATATTAATGAATTAAAATGAAATTGGAACACAAAATAGTTCACACTTTACCTAAATGCCAAAATAGGGGGTGCGATTGTTTTTAGAATAGTCGAGATAGTCGAAATAAGTGCCCAATTGTAATTTTTGAGATTCGGGCATTTTTAAGGGGTTATGACTCGAATAAGTGGTTATGAGTCATTTTAATGGTGTATTAGCAATTAAAAGTGGGGATTTATGTTTTGAGACCCGTATAAGTCCCCCACCCCCTTTCTTTTTCTTCATTTTTGTGAGAGGAGCCAAAGGAGAGAGAGAGAGAGAGATAAGAGAGAGTTAAGAGAAATGAGTGAGAGAGAGAGAGAGAGAGAGAGAGAGAGAAAATGAAGATTTTGGGCCGGATTTCGTCGCTCCCGGAGGTGATCCGAGACTACGAACCTCGAGGCAAGTTTCTTACTTGCTAGATATTGATTTAATGTGATAAATTTGCATGTATAGTTAATCTTGGAGGTTTAAACCATAAATGGGTTTTTGTTGATTTTGGTGTTTAATCCTTAAATCTTGTAGATTGTGTGGTTTAAGGTTATTATATGGGTTTCTTTTGGTGTATAATTGTTGGGGTAATGTTGTTGGTGGAGGGGAATGAAGAAATTATAGGATTGTGGGTTTTAGGGTTCGGTTTTGGCTTTGAAGAAGAAGGGTTTTTCGTGGATCTGATAGGCGCGGTCGATCGCGGTCCCAGGACCGGTCGACCGGTCATGCCAAAACTAGATTACTGCTTTAGTTAGCAGACCAAACTTGCAAGGGCGATCGACCGCGGTCCCTTGACCGGTCGACCGGTCCCCTGTTTTTCCACCTTTAGTTTTCCTTAGTTTTCCTTAGCCTCTTTATTTTAAGATAGGAACTTAGGAACCTTCCTTTGGGAAGTAATGGGGAGTCCTAGAGGGTTGTATTGGGTAGACTAATGTCCTAGGCTAAGAGTGGATATTTGGGTTTACCCGAGGGCTAGTTTGCATAGGTTAATGTCCGATTGATATAGGAGGTTAACCTAAAGACAAATTGGAAGTTAAAATATTAATGTTGAGCTTTTGGGAGACACTCCATTATGAAGACTCACTTTGAGGGTTTACGAAATAATATGAACTCTTGGAGGCTATTTTGAGGTTAGTGGCACTTTGGGTCTAAGGTCATTAATAAAATATGACTTAATAAGAATGAAATACACATTCTAAAACTTGGTGCTTAATGGCTAAATGAATGATTTTTGGAAAAGTAAAATTGGAAGTTTTCAAAAGGAAAAGTAAAGTTTTTCATAAATGTTAATTTATGGATACACACCTCTCTAAATCGCGATCTTAAGGGAAGTTGCGCGCGTTGTGGTGATGCCCCCTGACAAATTAACGCAGGGTGGATATAGTCCCTAGGCCATGTGAGCGCTTGTCATTGTATATTTTTCTGCGATGGGTAGGAGATTCCGGGTGTGGTCTTGACTATCCCGCAGGCACATGGCCGCTTCCCGACGTTTCGATAGGATCCCAGGTTGTCTTGATGATAGGCCCTGGAAGATGATAGCCATTTAGGGGCGCGCACAGTGGGGAAACCCGGACGGGCGGTCTTAGAATCGTTATATATATATGACTATAACTATTCTAAATCAAATTGGACTTGATGTATGATGGGTGCCATAAAGAGCACAATGAAATGCCATAAAGAGCATGAGAAAGTGCCATAAAGAGCACGATGAAATGCCATAAAGAGCATATAAGGATGATTATATTCCTGATAAGGAAGAGATTTTTACAAAATGTATAATTGAGATAAAATGACACAAAGAGCATAGAAACTATGATTATATTTCCTGATAAGGAATGGAATTACGAAATTAAATAGTATATGATGAAAGTAATTTGGTAAATATTTGATAAAATGTTGTACCATTTATATGTGTTCCTAAAGAAGAATTAGGAATTGTGCCATTAGATGATGGATGGGTTTATTTTTATATTCCTTGAGTAGCTGTAGATGGGACCTCCCACACTTATGCACACACATACATTTGTTGATTATTTCGTGCTTAGGGTTTAATGGATCTCAACGACCAACCTTGCCTAAGTAGTAGTGTATCGGGGGGGGTTCCTTGTTTTGATTTCGCTTTGCGAGACACCCCACGCACGAATTGGGCATAGTGTTGAGAATGGGGAGAAGTTAGCCCTTAGTACTTAGGGTTAACTAAAACATCTCACGATATTACGCTAGGTTGCTGCTAGATTGAGAGGTGAGAAATATTACTGTTATCTGCGAGAGAATTACGCACTTAACTGTCATGCATTTTTAGTCACATGGTAATCATATCAAACCGGGCCCTGACCCGTATCTGTATTTCTTTGTTTCTGCATATTCTTTGCCGTTACAGGTGCTCTACCGCATGGACACCCGTATTTACATTTCCATTCCAGTTGTCATGGAGCTACAGCATATTGCGGATGTTGTAGGTTACTTGTAGTAGACGCTTCTTTCTACTGTACTCTAGTTATGTTCAGTAAATTTATTCGGGCGTGTTTTGCCCAAGGTATTGCACTCATTCATTATATTGTAAATATTGGATTGTAATACTCAATGTACTATTTGTATTGGTCTGTTCACCGACAGCTTATTCAGTGATATTTATTATATTGTCATTCTTCATCCATTGATTTTTGATACCCACCGTTTTTACAAATGGGATTGTCTAAGTGTTCTTCTTTTCTTTTCAAAATTTTAAATTTGACAGTCCGTTTTCTAAAATGATTGGTGGTTATCTCATACTATTATTTTAATCGACAGTGATGCTAAAAATGGACCATCTATGATTCCTGTGATTATTAGAGTATTGGGCTGGCCACCTATTATTTTAGTAGGCGGGTTGTCACATTTATGTTCTTAGGTTTATCAACTCTTAACCGTATTTAATTCATATATATATATATATATATATATATATAAACTCTTGTCACTTAATTATCAAATAAATTTTAGTGCCTATAATCTCTCAAGACCTGAACAAAGCACGATGCGTGCACGCGACTATAGGATATCATTCTCTCGCGTGTCTACTTAGTCTAATCTAGTCCTTAACGTCAAATAGTAAAATTAATAAAATCCTAACCATCCTTCTACCTTAATTAAAATTGCACCTTTTTCCTTATTGTTTACACCATAATAAACTTAACTTCCCAATTATGTCAACCATCATTCACTTGGATAGCTTACCATATACTCGAATGAGTTCGTAAAAATCTCGTGACCATTTCCACCGATCTAACCTGACCTGACTTCAGGGACCGAATTGATTCGTCTCTAGGGCTGAACCGATTTGTGTCGGGCAGTCAGCCTAGGCTTTCCAATAATTAAAATGCGTCCTCTCTAATATCCATTAACGACTTCTAAGCTTTGTAAACCTCAATTTTATCAACTATGAATTCATAATAACTAAGAGAATACATCCACGTTGTTTTTCCTACAATAAAGACCATCCCAAAACCACCACTCAAAATTTCAGTCTTGTGCATTGTTCAAAGTATCGACCGAGTTGACTCGGAATTGGAGGGTATCGATACGATACCGAGAAGCGTTTATAAAAAAACACTGAATCGTGTTGTCTCGCCGAGATATCGGCCGAGACAACTGATTTCGAGACACGTCGCCGCGATATCGGCCGAGACAGCCGCGATATCGGCCAAGACAACCGATTCAATTTTTTTTACCAACTGTTAAATGTTATAAAAATGTTACAAACTGTTAAATGTTATAAAAATGCTATTTTTTTTAGTTAGAAAAATGTTACAAAAAAATGTTATAAAACTATAAAAATGTTATTTTTTTTAAATGTTATAAAAATGTTATTTTTTTAATGTTATAAAAATGTTACAAAAAATGCTATAAAACTGTTAAATATTATAAAAATGTTACAAAAAAAATGTTGTAAAACTATGAAAATGTTATTTTTTTTAAATGTTGCAAAAAATGTTATAAAACTGTTAAATGTTACAAAAAATGTTTTTTTTTTAAATGCTATAAAAATGTTACAAAAAATGTTATAAAACTATAAAAATGTTACAAAAAATTGTTATAAAACTATAAAAATGTTACAAAAAAATGTTATAAAACTATAAAAATGTTATTTTTTTGAAAAATATGGTGGGTCTTCAACTGATAGTTCTGGGTATAGAGATTTTGGATATTATCATCACGGTAGTCAATCGAGAGATCGCCAACCACAATTTCCAAATTATGGATCATCTAGTCAGTCATCCCAACCCTCCCTCTGAGCAGCAATATGGTTCATATTTCTTTTCTTACCCTACTGAAAGAAATTACCCCTATCCAAATCCGTATGATCGATATCGCAACTAAATAAGGGGATGAAAATGACGAAACATTGTAATCATTTCTATTTATCTTCCATGTAATTTTTTTATCAAGTTTTATGTGCCATTTGATTGTTTTTCAATATTAATATTGGTTTACTATGCAATATTGAATCTGATAACTATGTCGCGCTTTAGTATAACCAATTATACAATGCAATGCATATTGAATGATGGGTTTGAATAAATCTCATTGGTCCACTTTGTTAATCTTTTTTTTTTTTTAATTTCTACATTTTTTTCGAAATTTTTGCGCTCTCTAAATAGTGTATCTTTGCGTATTGCCCGATATCGCGACCGATACCGCGACCGAGTTAAAAATTGAGTCTCCGATACCGAGACCAATACCGAGACTTTGAACCATGATCTTGTGCACCCCTTTAACAGAAAAACCATAACTAATTCTAAAAAATACGAAACTGGTGGCCATGCTTAGTAATAAAAAGATCTACAATTTTATAACCCAAATCGCTTGACCCCTAGGCCGAAGAGATTCACTTATGGGTAGAAACCAAAACGGCCTAAGGATGAAGATGAAACCTCCAAACCCTCCATCAATGCCCAAACCAAGCTCCAAAACGTTACCCAATCGATACCTTAACCCAATATAAGTATATGAACATGTTTCTAAACCTTTTTACACCATCCTCTGGGTCCAAGAAATTCAAATTCAAGATTCAAACTTGATAATTCAAACTTTGTGAGATAACTCATCTTTTAATCAACTTAGGGTTTGTTCATCATCAATTCCAGCATTAAACCTCAAATTAAAATGGAAATAATTCAAAATAAATAAGTTTCATTCTAAAAATTAAAATATATTTCATATCTATATCCTTTAATCCATCAATTTCATGTTTTCAGTCATCAAGATACAACTACTCAATGAAAGACAGATTCATATCATTCCTAATTAATCCAAATCATAAATCATCATATGAATTAGTCTCCAGTATAATCAAAAACCCCAAAATCATATGAGAAAGCATGTTTATAAATCAAGAAACACGTTATTAAAGATATTGCGAGAAAATTCTTGCCTTATGGTGGGGGATTGAAGAACTCCTCTTGATTTCCCCTTGTTTTCTCCTATTTTTCTCATCCCCCAACTTGTTAACTTCTCTCCAAAGGTTTGTGGGTGTTAGGTTTAATTTAAAATTGATAAGAATCCTAATTATGGTGGCTTATATTATAACTAAACTCCTTGATCTCGTATCTCCCCATAAGGCCTAAATTCTGGCCGTTTAAAAGCCCAGAATTCTACCCGGAATAGCCCAAAATCTCTTCTAAGGGTATACTTACCCCCGAACCAATTTAAAGCGATAAAAACACATAAACGGGCATTCGTGTCATTCCAAAGTCCAGTCTAAATAAGACTACCCATATCTCATGGTAATATCGCATTGTGTTGATAATTTATTCATTTAATTATTCTATGCGTACACATTTTCAATTACCATCTAAATGGTGCCAAATTTTTATTACTAAGACACAAGTAATAATTAATTCCATTTATTAGTTTATCAATCACTTGATATAAAATGATTACAGTCCGTGAAAACACGGGGTATTACAATTAATCAATCTAATAACGCTAAAAATAGCATGATTTTCACAAATATCCGATAGGTTACCTTTTGCCCATTCTTAAATCTAATTGAGTTATTAATCACTTCTTAACGTCTTAACCTATAAACATCTAACCATTCCAATAGGGTTCTACTATCACTAGTCTCCTTGACAACGTCACTATGCTAACACCATATGTGACCATATAAAACTTCATGTAACCGAGGTCATCCCTAGCTATAAAGTTCTCAAAATAATCAAAAAGTTTACAATATAATTGCTTCTCGTCACTCATATCCTTAATACTAAGATAAATCCATCATCGGCTAACCATCCCTTGTAGCCATCCTATAAAGTATGCCACCGCCAGCATATAACCCATATAAATACTCCAAACCCAAAAATCACCTCCAATAGACATACACATGTCATAAGTCAAAATCATTATCATCATTACATTAACTATGAAAATCAATAGTGGGACATTGCCACCACCCAAGAATAACTACTAAAACTAATAGGGTGTTTACGGAACCTATCAATCATTCAACCCTCGTCTAACTCACAAATAAGTGATAACGACATAGACGTCCACATGTCCACCATTATCCAACATCTAGGGAAGAATATACATATAATCTGCCCGTACACAATAAATCACATAGTCACTTCTATATGGAATGATGTCTCTCACTAGTAACACCAAATCCTCGTGAACACCAACTCATAATCCACGTGTTTGCATCAACAGTCACTCTGAATATAAAGAGGCAAATCTCAACAAAACTATTATGCCCAACCAAGGAACATCACTATACAGCGCATATATATATATATATATATATATATATATATATATATTATGAACATCGGTCTTCATTATATCCCAGATCCAAGAACTACGTCATAGACAACCTAAGATCCTCACATCATTGCACCTACTCTTAACAAGGTGATCCTTCCCAAATCATGTGAAACCCATGCCTATAACCCCAATACCCGTAGAATGCCCACCATATAAAATCTATAAAATCTCAATTGAACCATCCTTGATTTCACTCTACCATATTCAGAATCTAGATTCAGTACATACCAACCACAAGGCTAAACTCCGAACATCATAAAAGTCCGAATCACAATTAGTCTTAGGAGTTCTCTCTCTCTCTCAGCTCAACTCATTATTTCCTAACATCATCTTCGATTTTTCCCTAATTGGATCTAATAGGGGTACTCTCAATCTTACATTCGAAATTACAACCGTCGATTGAAAAACACACTTTCTTTGAGCTTCTTGAAATTTACTTGGTCTTAAACCTTATTCATAACTAATCACTTCACCAAATCAGACTATTAGTAACATACTTATTTTACGATTACTAACACTACTATACCATTACTATGCGTAACATTCTATAGTGTTAGTAATAATTTATTAAGTGTTACTAATACATATTTAGTATTTTAAAAATAAAAGGAAAAAAAACTAAAAAAAACCTCCCACCCACACGACTCTCTTAAAAAAACCTCCTTCACTTCCAAAAAACCCCTCCCTCGGCGACCTATGTTCGTTCTCCTTCTCCCTTGTCATTCTCCTTCCCTTTAATGCATTTATCCATTACATTCCAAACAAGGCTAATGGGTCTTTGTTTAGTTCTTTTTCGTGATCTTTATTAAGATATTAGGAGAATTGGTGGGTTTGGTAGTTTTTTGGTAGATCATCCATATACTTCGTCTGTAAAGTCCGAGGTTGTCGATACCCTTGCTGAATCACCATTAATGCACAGGTTGGGCTGTTTATATTTAATTTCTTACATGTGAATGATTATTGGATGGAGGAGTTGTGCATCTGTTGTGCTCACCTCTTGGAAAAAAAAGGCCCGATCTCTATATTGAACCTAGAGAACGGCTCCTGTGCGGGATTTTTTTTTAAAATAAGAAAAAAATGTTTTTTTTAATTTTTTTTTGTGGATTATAAACATTTCAGCCATTTAAAAAAAATCAGCTCAAAATAACACTTTTTGGTATTTTAAAAAAATGGGTCAATTTTTTACGGTACTTATGCTACTTAAAATATTATTAAAAATTGACCCATTTTTTAAAAATACCAAAAAGTGTTATTTTGAGTTGATTTTTTTTACAGAGATGCACTGAAATGTTTTAACCCACACACAAAAAATAAAAAATAAAAACATTTGTTTTCTAAAAATAATCCCGCACGGGATCCCTCATTTTGGGCTCCCGCACGGGAGCCTAACTAATTGAACCTATGCCTCCCTTAGTTGCAAAATAGGACTGAAGTTTCACAGTAATTTCTTCTACAATGTGTATATATTTCCCATTGATAACCCGTTGATAAATAGTCATTCTATGTATACACTGCCTTTGCAGAATCGTTTGTCGTGTCTTCTATAAATTCTATTTTCCGTTGCAGTTGATTTGCTCTTTTATAATAATAGATGGGAAAATAAAATCTAGTCTCGCCTGATTTTAATAAATGTGATAATTATTTATCTCTTGGATGTTGTAAGCCATTTTTTTATATTAGATATCTGATATTTTGTTTTTGTGAGGCAGATATCACAAGAGGCTTTTTCGGTAAGGTAACTATAGTCATACATGAAATATTTCATGATATTGATGATATACCTGAATTAAAGTACACTGATTCTTAGTAAAATGCTCAAGTGAATGGTCTGTGGGATTATATAGTATTGTCAAATGTGCTTGTTATTTGTGTATATCGTTGCTGGTTGTTATTGGGAATTTTTATAAGGTTAGTAAGTATTGGTGTTCCATCCGGGTTACTCTGGTATGGTTCTAAACCTCATTTTTTGGCAATTTTACTAATGTACTGTTGAGAAATGTTGAGGACCTACTGTTGATGGAGGAGATACAAGGAACTAGAATTTTTTATATTTATTATTGGGTTGTGATTTAAGAATATTTTTCTTTGTTACTGTTTATATACTCAAGGTATATCCGTGAATATTTCTTAATGATGGCAATTTTAGATCATTTAAGGGTTATTTTGGTGTTTTAGTCTTGATAGTTCATTATCATGAGTCCTGATAGATCTTTGGGGGGTAAAATTTGAGTACTTCATTCATACCATGAAGCTTCTTGTCCACTGTTTTTCATCCTTCATCGCTTTACTAGGTCAATCTTTAACCCATCTCTATAATCTTTTACAAAATTGTGAATAAAAAAAAATTTATAATTTTTTATTTATAGGATTGGTGATTAGAGTGACTAAATGCCATTTGGTAAATATGCTAGTCTTTGGTGTAGTAGTGACATTTTTCATTCTCTTTAGTCTTTGTAGTTTCTTGGATAATCCGAGTATTTCATTCATACCCGTGAAGCTTACTGTATACTAATTCTTCACCCTCTAAACCATTTCAATAGGTCATTGTTTGATTTAGCCTATAATCTTCTACAAAACTGTTGCCCTTGACGTTAGTCATATTTTTCATCATTGTGAAATTTTAGTTTATTTTTTAATTTTTGTATATGATCATTGATTGAACTATCACTTGTTCAATATATCTTGTATAATTTTTTTTTCACTAGTATATTTTTTAATTTGTGTATATGATCATTGATTGGCTGTTAAAACAAACTTACAGTTATGGACAACCAGGTTATGGGGTACACCTCAGACTCAGAGGCCTCCTGTTTATGGGCAACAGCCGCCCAAACAGTCACCTAGTGCTTCCCAAGGTGGTGGTTATGTTCAGGCAGGGGGTAACCACAATTTCAACCACCACCAGCTCAATCAGGCTATGGAACTACAACCGCACCAGGATATGCAGCTCCACCTTACGAAAGACTCCTCTTTACCTTGTTATGTTTTAATGGCATCCTTGTAATTGGGAATTTGAGTTGTTTGCCTCGTGAACTTAATAACATAATTCTCTAACACTGAGATTTTTTAATTAAATGTTAAAATCAGTTTCTTAAATAATTGGTCCATTTATATATATGGTATGTTTTTCACAGATAACAGGTGGTTGGACGTGCCTCGTGTTGTTTGAAGAATTAGGCCACTCACATTCTTTTATTGTGCCTCGTGCGATTTTGGAGCAGTTATCTCTCTCCATGGGTCCGTACTTGGCCTTCATTTGCAGGATGATGCATGATTTGGGAATGAGCCGCCCCGTGGTCGGGGAGGCTTAGGAGTTCTTTATTTGGGGCACCTTCATTTGCAGGATGATGCCTCGGCTTGCAACGTTCCTTCGGTAGACAAACTTGCTCTAGTCAAATGTTAGGGTGTGATTGAGTTACAGAAAGATGAAAAAAAGATGTGATCACAATATATATTATTGTAAGTTGCAATTAGAGAGTTGAAGTCAACCTATTAGTTTCCTTATAGGAGTTTATTTTGGGTACTTATTTCTTGTTAATAAACTTAAATTTGAAAAATATCAACATGTTGTGTTCGCATGTTCTATATAAATTTTCCATACCAATCTGTTTCAATATATTGTTGGTTTTAATTTGAGATTAATTACTTTGTGCCGAATCGACCTAGAAGTCGAAGAATGGGTGGAGGATATTTACAAAATTACCTACTCAGCCAGGTTATGGGGTACCCCTAGTTTCTCAACCTAGTTATTACTGTTACGGATAACCAATACATCAGTCTCAGAGGCCTCATGTTTATGGGCAACAGCTGCCTAAACAGTCACCTAGTGCTGCCCAAGGTGGTGGTTATGTTCAGGCAGAGAGTAACCACAATCTCAACCACCACCAGCTCAATTGGGCTATGGAACTGCAACTACAACAGGATATGCGTCTCCACCTTACAAAAGACTCCTCTTTACCTTGTTACGTTTTAATGGTATCCTTGTAATTGGGAATTTGAGTTGTTTGCCTCGTGAACTTAATAACATAATTGCACTAACACTTGAGATTTTTTAATTAAATGTTAAAATCATTTCTTAAATAATTGGGCCACTTATATATATGGTATGTTTTTCACAGGTAACAGGTGGTTGGACGTGCCTCGTGTTGTTTGAAGAATTAGGCCACTCACATTCTTTTATTGCGCCTCGTGCTGTTTTGGAGCAGTTATCTCTATTTCTTGGGAGTGTATTTTATATGAAAAATGTTCATTTCTTGGGAGTGTATTTTGTATGGAAAAATGTTCATTTTGTTTTTATTTGAATGCGATCTTTGTTTACTGCTTGCACTTCTAATTTGCTAATAATATATCAAAACAAAAAGTGTAGATGAGAAAAAAAAATAAGGAAAATGAGTAGTAGTCCTTTTTAAAGGACTCACACATTCCCCACAGTTTTTTATTTTCTCGGATTGGTGCAGTAGAATGCATTTATGCGCTATATGCATGAAGGGTGGAGGTATATTAATATTAAATCTATATTATTTTTGGTTTTTGATCATTTCTTAGGTGATAAGAATACATAATATTTTTTAAAAAAATTATTTAATATTAATAACGGACCTATACTGTTACTAAATATTGCAAAATTTTGTGTTAGAAATGTGTTATGAAATGTTGGTAATGGTAAAAGTTCATTAGAATTTGAATCAATTTGTAACACTTTAGCAATGGCAGGGATGTCTTAGTAACACATAATTTAGTAAAGATAAAAAAGTGTTAGTATTTTGCTTTCCTACGCTTTTTTTTCTAACTGTAATATAGCGTTAGTAATTATTTTTGTAACACTACAGCACCGTTACTAATAGATTGTTTTGGTGTAGTGAACATCAAAAAAATACACCCATATAATACACAACTCCATCCTCAAACAAATACCTAACTAGGTCTTCTGAACTCGAACTAATAAGAAAACCAATAGTCTCCTGTCTAATTTCAACTCACTCAAGTGTCTGCAATTTATTTTAAACTTGTTTCCAGCCAAAATTTCATAACCACACGGTGATCTTACTCCTTAAGTCCAAACACTATCACATTATCATCATCCTAATTATAAACAGGTTTAGTAACATAATTGAACCATGCTCAAATCTGAGCGCAACACCAATTCCACTATTTAACAGGAATTAATTCACACATAAATTCATTATCAAAGTCCTTATATTTTTCTACAATGAAGCAAAATCCATTTCCCTCTCTCTCTCTCAGGTGTATTAAATTTCATAAGGTCATTCAACTAGCCTAAGTTTCCATTACCATCCATTTTACCATAAGTAGAACCCAAAACTCTAATAGTCTCCTCAAAACTCAAATTCCTTAATATCCCCCCAAAAAGGGACTCAACGTGAAACAAATTCACTAACTTGTGCCTATAGAAGTCTCTAAATTACAGACTTTACCCCAAGCGTGTTAATTTCTCATAATCATCTCACGGCTACGGTGAACACCATTATCCAACCACTCGTCCTATACTAGACCACTAATTCACAACGATCTGCATTATCATGCTCCTCAAAGCTCAAATACTCCTGAAGTCTTGCCAACTCTCAAATGGAAAGGAACGATGTCAACACACATCATTGCTACACCAGAGTACAAAATCCTATAATGGCCTCTAGACACATCAAAGAATGCTTAGGAGAAAAATGAAACGGACGCAACACAGATCCTAAGGACACTAAAACCTGAATGCTCTAATACCATCTGTCACACCTAGTGATTTTCTATGTCTAGTTGATCAGGGCGCACATAAAATATCCGGGATGTTTAAACAATTTATATCATTCTTAACATCAACGTAAACTAAAAACCAAAGTAAATTAAAATAACTGCGATAAAGATTCAATAAGAGATGATGAACATAAATACTAAACTGTGAAAACTGAATCCTCTCTATAAAAACCATTGATTACAATAGTTCAACTGAAATAAAAAGTACAACTAAAACTTCGCGTAACTATAAAATCCCAACTAAAATACAAATAGAGCTTCAAATATGATGACAGCTATAATGAACCAGTAACTCCAACTCTGCAAATACCAAGTTGGATCTCCACAATGGCAAGTCTGATTCATCAGTCATGTTAACATGTTTACAAAATAATAATACCTTGGGGGGAGGCATTTTATAATTTGGGTCAGCGCCCTAAAGTTGAAGGAATTAAGTTTCAATACTAATAAATAATGATGCAGTTAATTCGCAATACGTGCCACCTATTGGCTCTCACATGCAATAAGTATCTCACCTCTCACCTAAGTGCAATACTACGCGCTTGTCCTTACCTAAGGCATAACTATGGTAAAAGTCTATATCTAGACAATTAAGCACTATCATGTAATGAACAACTGCCATGGAGCACTAGTAATAACCTAAATAGGATTTCACCCAAGGCCCCCACATATATTTTAATTATCATATTCTTACTATCAATAAAGTAATATTTTATGTGCTTTAATATCTTTTAATTAAACGAATTATTATCCAAACTACATAAGAGATATGTCAAAACTACATATCCTGGATCAATGAATGTAACTAGCCACACATGTACAAAATACAAACCCAAATACCTACCCCCGCAATGCCATTCACAAGGGACATATAAGTAGACCACATAAAGTAACTAGCATGCCATAAGGTTCATTATCAAAGTCTATCATTAGAATATATAAATTCTCATGTAATATATGTTATATTATAAATATAGAACGCCATCTGGACCTCTCAAAGGATTCCACGTGGTCTCCCTAAAGGCAAAAAGAGGTCGTCCTCATTTATTTTATTTGACTCATCTAGTTGAGATGTGCTTGGCTCGGGTATATATGTGATCGGCCTTGCCATTTTGTTAATTGTCCTGCCACTGTTAATACTATGTTTGTTAACGGTGTTAGTTGACCCCGTCAAGATCAACCTCGCGATAAATTGCACACGTGATGGAATATCACTAGTCACATTTATCCTATTTCTACACATGGGGAAATTACACACTATCTCACTCCTATTTTTCTTTAAAAAACTCATCTTTACCTGCCCCACTAAGTGTAAAGGTGTAACTGCCTGACTTATAAAGACTCTCTAATAACAAACTATAAGTAGCACTGAATCCCACGGAATAAGGGATCCATAATCATCTCACTAACAGCTATATGTAAACCCTAGAGAGGAAGAAAACCATAACTTATATTTACCATTCTACTGGCAATTGCCTAATAGAAAATAAAACAACATCACTGCACTGGTGGATGTAGGCACCATATTGGGCCGAACCACATAAATCGTTGACTTATCTATTTGCCTCTCACCCTATTCTCTATCTCAAACTAGTAATCCTATAGTATAATAATTTTATTTGTTTGTTATACCATAAATATAAAACACCATGTGGACCTCTCAAAGTACACCACGTGGTCTCCCTAAAGGAAAATAAAGAGGTCATCCTCATTTATTTTATTCTTCTCATCTAGTAGAAATGTGCTCGACTCAGGTATATTTGTTCTCGACTCTGTCATTTCGTTAACTGTCCCACCATTGTTAATACGATATTAGTTAACGGTGTTAGTTGAGGCCATTAATACCAACCTCACGCCAACTTTCACATGTGATGGGATATCACTAGTCACATCTACCATATTTCTACACGTGGGGAACTTACACATTATCCCACTCCTATTGTGTTGTAACAAGGCACTCCATTTGTCTCTTAATATTCTCTAATAACTAACTATAAGTAACATTAATCCCACGGGATAAGGGATACATAATCATCTCACTAATAGCTATAAGTAAACCCTAGAAAGAAAGCGAACCAGAACTTGTATTCACCATTTTGCTGTCAATTACCTAATAGAAAATAAAACACCATCACTACATCTGTTGATGTAGGCACTATATTAGGACGAACCACATAAATCTATGACTTCTCTATTTGCCCTTCACCCCATTCTCTCTCTCAAATTAGTAATCATATAGTATAATCATTTTATTTGTTATTGTTTATTATTGGAAATCCCCCAGCTAAGAAAAAAAATCATAAATAAATTTTAGACGATAACATATTGGCACCCTCTGTGGAAACTCAACAAGCCATTATTATTTCCTAACTATTCCTAAACCCTATCCCCTTTATCTATACCCTTGAATATTCTAGGAATGGCAGAAAACCCAAAAAGTAGTCGTACATCAGAAGCACACCCACCTTCCACCCTCGTGGGAATGGAAGATATACAAGGGATTCTGATGAGCCTGGTGAAGGGACAATAATCAATGTAAGAGAGCATTAAGCAGTTGACGTAGACGTTTCAAGTTAGAAAGAACGTATTCTGAACAAGCCATGCCTCTCTCGTTGGTCGAGAAATTTCATAGAAGAGAGGTGATATGCCACTCCAACGCCTTGTAGAGACAGGAGGCACGTTTATAAAATGCAGGCCCCCAAAAACCCCAGAAACCTAGAGTCAAGTGACAATAGGAGCACATCTCGATATTCTAAATAGCGATAAGATAGATCATACAACCCTGGTGCCACTTCTTCCCTTAGGTTAACCATGTATAATGATGAGCAATCATTCTCCTAAGAAAGACCCAGTGCACTAGAAAGTATAAGTAAAGGGTCAACTTTTGATCAATTGTGTCCACAAAAAACACGGGGCCAATGACCAACCGATCCCCAAGAGCACGATGACCGTCGATAATAATGTTACCAGTTGGTTACCAGAAGAATACAGTGTTCGGCTAGGTTCAGAATGAGAATCAGGAGATCAGCCCAGGCCGAGAAGAATTCTTAGAAAGTTACAGACTATTTAGAGATCCACTAAGTATAATGCGAAGATGTCTTCAAATCTCTAACAGAAAAATATGCAGTCCAACACCACCCACAGGAAGAAGATCTTCCCCTGGTATCCACGATCGACCACAGGAATATGCGATTCCCTTCTTCAGCAGTAGAGCCTCCAGTCCACAAATCAAAATTAGAGAAAATCTCTACAAAGGTTTAGTACTTTTGAATGTGTTCTTCTTGATTTGGAAAAATGATCCTAAAAAATCCAAGGGGTTTGGATGGAAAATTATAGAGTTTGATCGAAAAACGAACTCTAAAATGGCTTATTAAAAACTCTAATCCCACATCTTTATTTATAGGGAAAGTTGTTGAAAAAAGATAGGGATTAAATATTTGAAAAATATTTAATGTAAAATCAAAAACACGTGTACTCGTTCGAAAGAACTGCCACCTCATCTGAACGATGTACCTAATCTCGTTCAAATGACTTCCAATAAAACTTAGAACAACATTCTAAAGCAGACCAAAAAGGTGACATTCCATATCTCGTTCGAAGGTGGGAACCTTTTTCTAACGACATAACGCAACTTGTTCGAATGACATGTCGATCTCGCTCTAATGAGCCAACGAGTTTTTCAAAAATTCTTTAAAATTTCATTTTAAAAACATTTTGAAAATTTTAAATGTAAATTCTTATAAAACAACCCCTAGATATTTAAAGCTTTACCAAACCACTTCATAACTCTTCTCGGGATAGATGTGATGAATGATCTTCAATCTTGCAAATATCACCAACGTTTCTTTTCTTTGAAGACTTGAGAATGATTATGAGGAGTAGTGGGATGTAACGGAATAAGACAAATAAAAATAAAATGAACAATTATAAATTGTGCTATTACACAATTAAATAATGCAAAAAAAGAAGGAATTACAGTATTTAAGTAACATTAATACTCTTTTGTTACTCACTTTTACACTAATACACAAATCCTAGTAGTAGAGAATATTTAGGAGATCTAAGGAAGATTTTGGGGGAAGAACATAAAGATGTAAAGAGGAGCAATCAAGTTAGAACCTTCAACCACAATTATCAGATAAGAATGTCTTTATTTATCTTGGTTTAATTTGTAACTTGTTTGTGTTTTGATTATCATATTGAATCTATTTGGGTTTAGATATAATCTAGGTTTGAATCTAGTACATTTGTGGTGGCACTTTGGATATTATGATTATTTTATTTGAAAACCAAATTTTGATGCATTTAAAGGTTGAACCTTAGTCATATATGATTAGGAGTGATGAATCGTGCATTAAGATAAACTTCAATCATTTAAAAAACCGTTTATTGATCAAAACCCAAAATCATTATGAACCCTAATCCTTCATTTTATAATTGATGATTTAAATTCAATTTTAACGTTTTAAACTAAATAATGGTCATAAATTGTTATAAGCGTGTTTGGAATCAATTAGATATGATGTTTAAGTTTTTTTAGGATCATTATAAGGTTATAATATTATTTGAAGAGGATTCGGGGTGAAAAATATCAAGTTGAGTAGGTTTTGGTAAATATTTGGAATTTTAACCCCAACACATTTCCGCATGGGTTGGAATCAGGGGTTGTGCGCACGGTCATAAAACATCCCCATGCGCATGGATATTTATAGGATGTAGTCTCTATGGGAATGGCTACATAATATCCTCATGCGCACGAATTTTAACAAAATGTAGGTGATGATACCAGAATTGGTAGCACCAAATCAAAGTGTTGTGTAAGATCAAAACCGAACAACAATGGATTATGACAGATATATATAATGCAGAAAGAGATGAGACAAAGGAGAAGATAACACCAGATGTAAGTGGTTTAGCCTTTGGAGGTCCTACACCCACTATAAGAGTGTGTGAAGTCCACTAAATATGGGCTCTAATGTCCTTGGGATACAAGCATTTAATACCCCGTATTTTTACGCATATTAATTTTATTATGATATTATGAAAATTGGGATTAATTCATTTAAAGGGAGAAAATTTAGTTTATAATTAACCCGATTTTAAGGGTGATATTTACTAGCGTGATGAGAGTTGATAGTTATCAAAAATAATTATGTCAAATTATAATTATGTTAAACATTACGTAGTGAGTAATGTAATATCGTTTCGGAAATAATAATATGGTTGGGAACGAGATACACAGTAGTTAAGATATAATTATTTGGGACGCGCGTATGAGTCGCATCACTATTATATATTTGGGGGTTAAAAAGGTAAAATATTTTTATATAACTCGAGTGACTATTTTGAGTGCGCTAGTGTGTCCGGAAGGGATGAAATAGTCAGAAAACACTATCGGGTGTTTTAATTGGAGTTCGGGGCATTTTAGCCCAAAATGACACCCCGGAGGGGTATTTTAGTCTTTTGGGATTTTTGAGTAATTAAATGTACAAAAATAGGATTAAATTAGGAACATAGAGGGTTAGTGGTCTGTCAATTGCAACCTACGTGAGAAAGAGAGAGAAAGAGAGGGATAACCAAGGAGGAAGGAGACCCATTGGAGAACAAAGCCAAAAGTTGGAGATTTCTCACAAATAGTTACACCAAAGTGTAGATCGCGATGAGAGGATCAACCATATACCAAATTCAATCAGAGAATCAAAAATTCATACAAAGGCAAGTGTTTATCTTTCTCCTGTTTTAACATATATTGTTCCTGTTAATTTAGGTTTGATGATATAAACTTGGTGCAATGAAAACTTAGGTTTAATTAGACTGAAATGTAATGAAATCTTATGAATTGGAGATGGGTATGAAAGTAGAGGTTTTTCCCTTGTTAGACTATTAAAATTTGGGAATTTGATGTCTTAATCACGAATTATAATAAGAGTTTTGGAGAATTAAAATTCTGGGTTAATTATGAAGGAAATTTTAGAGATTTGAGTAATTGTTGATTTTTCCTTTGAAGGTATAAGGATTTAAGCCCTAAATTGTGTTAGAGAATGATCACAATGATTAAAAATAGTTTAATACTATCTTATTTGAGGTTAGATGAAATTAGGGTTGGATTTAAGGTTTAAAATGTTAGAAAAATCGAATTTGGGGAAGAGGGTATGTCTGAATTTCTTGTTCGAAGACCTGCCCAGGTCATTCGAACAAGTCTTCGAACGAGACTTCCAACGAGAATTATAATGACCCTTCTAACGATATGTTAAGTTCATTCGAAGTGAGAACTTTGTTCGAACGAGATTCCCTTGACTTCTAACGAGATTCCAGAATGGCTTTTTAGGGTTCGATCGAGTTAAAAATCATCGTAGGTTTATCTAAGTGAGAGTAATAACCTACGTGAGTAATAAGCATGTGTGGAATGTTCCTAGCCAATGAGGAAGATGATTAATTATTTCCTTTAATGATGATGGTTAATTACAAGATAAAATTTTGACACGAATCTTTTTAAATATTAGGTGGTTAGTTTTTATTAAATTAAATTTAAGTCCTTCGACAGTGATGCATTATCTGATCCAACTTGATATTCTGAAATTAATTAATTAAGGACTGATCTCCCGATAATTAATTACGCAAGGTGTCATAAATCCCTCAAGCTTTCTCTCGCTACTGTGCTTTTTTACAGAGTTTCAGCTAGGGTTTATAATTTGCGATCCTTTATAATGAGGTAGAGGATAAGTATTTATAGTGATTCGGGGGTGTTGTGTACCCCCCAAGCATGTAATAAGCATGTATGGAATGTTCCTATATAATGAGGAGGATCCAGCTGTCTATATCACATATAGGTCATGATGATAAAATATTTCCTCACTTGTGAGGGAGATATTGTTATAACAATTTTTGTCCAAATGGGATCTATAATCCACACGCACACTCTCACGCATCTCCCAATCCATATGCCCATCCATCTCTCAGATCTCAACTGAGCATCTTAGTCGAGGCCGTATTGTTGATACATGGACCACTGAGGAATTGACACCTATCATGCCGAGTAGTCTCGCCCTGTCTGCGTTGGCTTGGGGAGGCCGAGGGTTTATAATCCCTATAATTATTGTTACAAGGAACCTTAACTAGTCTTCATTATCGAGGTTGAGTTACCCTTTGTTATAGGCAATGGCCGAGTTGGATAAGGCACGCTGCGCTGATCCGTCAGCCGAGTCAATCCTGGCCGAGTTATTCCTGGTCGAGTAGTAATTCCCCAATTCTGGACGGATTGGTGATAGCCGGCCTTAGCCAATGTGATGTGATATTGGATGAGGATATACTTGGCATATCAATCACCCCTTAGCCCTTAGTCTTTAATGATAAGGGAAGGCTAAGGGGTAAAGTTTCCTCCGAGTGCAAGTTGAATAAGCGTCCTTTCAGGTGCCAGATTTGTAGAGTTTGATGAAAACTGAACTAACACTTGGCAGTTATCCTGTGGAATAGCGTATTGCCCAAGAATGATGGTTTCAAGTAGCTATTAGGGTTTTGTGCCCTAATTATGACTTTCATGGAAGTTGTGCACAATGATTTGAAGTCTTTAAATGGTTTTGAAAACCGTTTATACTTCCCACTTCTCTTTCTTCGCGCGCCAGCTTTTTCTCTCTAGAACCAGCCTCTCTCCATCTCTATTCAAGCATTTATTGACAAGTTTACTTATTTCTTGAGTTTTTCATCTTTCAAACACTTCTAGGTACTCCATTTTTACCCTTTTCTATCTTTTCCATTGATTTTTCATCTATCAAACAGTGCTTTGAATTTTTTAGCAACGGTTGAGTTTTTTTGCGGCGGTTTGGGCAGTTTTAGGCTATTGGAGGGTTGAATCAGGGAAATTTTGGAGTTTGGAAGCACATTGGTATTTCTTCCCACCAATTTCTGGCCATATTTTCCCTTCTAGGCTTTTTTGGTCAAACTCCGGTGGAGTTCTGATCATCTTCTCCGATGGACTGTAACTATGTTCTTGGGGTGTTCTTATTGAAACTTTTTAAATTCCTTTTTCAATCCTTTAGTCAAACTCAGTCAATTCTCAAGTTGTTTGTTTTGTTTTAGCTCCTCAATTGCACAAGTGTATCCTCGGCTTCTTTGATGCTAAAGAAGCTATGCGAGTTAGCAGAGAAGTTTCTCACCCTGAGGGAGAGGTGTTTCCAAGAGATTTGTAGGATAAAAATAGAAGGCTAGGCTAAGCGTAAAGCCGACCCCCACTGGGTACGACCCATTTTCCTATCCCTTTGAAGACATTATGCCCCTCTTCCTCTGATATTGGCAAGGACGAGATGACAAGATCATCCTCTACACCAGCCGATAGGAGGGATTCATTTAAGGAAGCAATGAGAATGCCTCTCTCTCCTACTATGGACCCTGAGGTGATCAATACCTCGGCCTGTACCTCATCATTAGGACAGGCCGAGTCTTAAGGCCGAGATGATTCTTCTCTTTAAATTTTAAACGAGGAGGCTTTCAGCGACTCTTTAGTCCAAGTTGTCTCTTAATCAGATGAGCCGATCGTAAACGTTGCTATTCCCCCAACTGTTGTCCCTCTTAGTGCAATGACCGACAGTGAATTTCATGAGCAATTTCCAAGGGATTTCTTATTTTTGAGTATGAGGCCGTATATGATGATGGCAATGACTTAGAGGCCGAGGTTCCAGTTGACTATACTTTTACTGAGTAATTATAATCTTTTTTGAAAGAGTCGAATCTTCTCCTTTGGAGACACCTTTATGGCGTTAAATCTAATGTCATCATGCGTGTCCCGACCGACGGTGAGAGAGCATACAGTGACCAAGAGGGTAAAATTATCGTGTACGGGCAGATGTTTAAGCTCGATTTTAGATTACCCTGTTATCCTTTTGTATGTACCATTATATCCAGTCTAGAGCTTGCTCCGACTCAGCTGGCGCCAAACTCTTAGTGGATCATCCTCGACTATGTCACTTTATAGATGAACAAGTATACATATGATCCTTCTGTGGAGATTTTTAAAGCTTGTTACAATATGTCATCATCCAAGAACCAGTCGAGCTACTACCACTTATGGTCTAGGAAGCCTAACAAGAAACTAATTCAAATCACCCAGAGCTCAAACCATTACTAGAAGTCGAGGTACTTTTTTATTTCTGGGGCTTAGGAGTTTTTGAGTGATGCCGACCCTTATAAAGATGAGTCGAGGGTCCCTCACAACTGGACCAGTCCCTCTATGTGGGAGAAATTAGACCATGGCCTCAGGGTTGCTAATCAGGAGAGGGTCAAATATCTGAAGCAACAAGAAAGGGAAGGTCTTCTTCCCAAGTTTGAGGATATAATGACTCTTATCTATCGGGAGAATGATGAACTGGGGGTTGATCCCTTGGTCGAGCTGTGTGAATAATCTTACTTTTGTATTACCAAATCTTTTGTCGGTTCTGAGTTAAATGACTAATCAAATCTATTTATTTATACAGACCATCCTCCATATGTTTCTGACGAGCTTTGGAATATGACTGCCCCAAGTTGAAGAACATTCTAAAGAAGGGGGTAAGAAGCCCATAAAGGAAACCATGACTGGTGGGTCGGCCAACATTGAGGCTGAACATAAGAGGAAGGCACCCCCACCTCTTGTTGAGATCCAACGTGACAGTCAGATAAGGTAGAAGACAACTCCATCATCCACCTTACCTCAGACTGCTCCAACCTCCTCTAGGCCTAGCTTATTATCCAGGCATACCTTTAAACACTACTGGTCGACCAACATTGCCTAGCTAAGGGCTTGTCCTGACTCAATACTTTCATGGTCTTCAAGGGACAAGAGGTCCATGTTGTACCTCCCCTCCAAGGAAGACTACGAGTTCATGTCCAAGATTCCTGCTCCACAAGTCCTTGACTTCAACCTCCACTCCATAACCCAGGTATTTTCCTTGTTTGGTAAACTTTCATCCCTTCTCTGATAATTGCATTCTAATATATTCTCATTCCTCTCCAATCTGTATGTGGCCTTGCCTCGGCCACCAAATGGATGGCCGAGAACTACTCAAATGTTCACAAGGTCGACATGGCCTTGAGGTTTGAGGAGGAGCTAAAGAGGAAGCTCAAAGACCGCCGATTTTACTATGAGAAGGCTCTTGACGCCTTTAAGGAAAGAGATGAGGCCCTGAAGACAAAACATGAGTTCTTGAAGAAGAAGGACGGGGATCTCTCTGCTCTGACCACCCAACATATCAAGGATCTTAATGCTGCCATCACCAAAGCCAAGGATAAGGCTCTATCAGTCGAGGATCTTCAGAAGATCAGGGATGATCCATAGAGGCATACAAAACATCTGATGAGTTTGGAGGCTTTGGGATATAGTACTTTAAGAGGGGCCTTAATAAGTCTTGTAAGTGGGTCATCACAAAATTTGTAGAGGTGGTATTTTCCATCAGCTCTGAGCTGAAATCTCCTGACATGGAAGACCCTTACATGGTTGATGCCTTGGTGTATGTTGAGTCCCTATTGGCAGCCGAGGAAGATAAAGTGATGGTTGAGGCTCCACCTGAAGTCGACATTAATTCTCCAGTCATCCAGACTCAGATCGAGGGGGTCGTCCATGGAGGTAGAGTAGGTTCAGGCTGATGGAGGAATCAGAGGGTTTGCCTTAAACATGGAGCTAACTTCATAGGGTGGTCGTTTGTGACCAAAGCCCTCTTCTTTGTAATAGTTTTATAGGAACTCTTTTTTGAATTTTCATTTGAACTGTTTTGCACTAAGTTCACCCTCATATTTGAATGAATGAATGATATATCCTTTCATCTTTATAAATTGTCCTTACTTGCTTGCATGTATGACTTTTTATGATGTTTAATCAAGTAACCATAATTAAGATGGATTGCAATCTTGATACCACCAACTAATTAGATAATGCCGACGTCGTCCCATCCTTAGACAAGATGAGACATTATATTTAATCGTAATTGAATTACACACCAAATCATAAGTCCCCTCTTGTCGTTTTGAGATTATATGGATGAGATTCGTCTCGTCCATACACTGTCATCTCGATCGAGAGAGAATTTCCAACAAGTTAATGATGTCTAACCTGAACCACAACTAAGTGATTTTTAAATTTCAATCCACCAAATTCTGGTGTTTGCATCACAAGTCCCCGCTCGTCTTTTTGAGAGTGTATAAATGAGAATCGTCTCGTCCATGCACTATTGTCTCGGTCGAGAGAGAATTTCTACCAAATTAATGATGTTTAACATGAACCACAACGAAGTGAATTTTAAATTTGAATCCCCCAAATTATGGTGTTTGCATCACAAGTCCCCTCTTATCATTTTGAGAGTGTATGGATGAGAATCATCTTGTCCATGCACTATAGTCTCGGTCGAGAGTACGTAGATGAGGTTGCCCCCTTCTCGGTCAAGAATTTCCACCAAATTAATGATGTTTAACATCAACCCCCTCTCGGTGTTATTGAGAGTCCGTGGATGAGGTTTACCCCGTCGGGACTGCCATGTCATCGAGAGTAAGTTGGATCTACTTCACCACAAATGATGTTCTATAGCTTAGGATGAACTAATACATACAAACCAAAATTATTCAAACAACAGAATAGGAGACAACACTTGAAAATTTTTCATTCATAATATTTTTCTCATATGCATAGACAAATGAAACTAACACAAAACTCTTACTGGTAATATTTGTTTAGATGACCGACATTCCAAGGATTGGAGAATGGCTCTCCATCTAAGTTCTCCAGGCAATACTTACCTGGAACCAATTCTTTAATCACTCGATAGGGACCATGCTAGTTAGGATGAATCTTGTTGGGATTTTGCTAAGTTTTCTTTAGAACTAGATCTCCTACTTCCAGTAGCCGTGCCTTAACTCTTTTTTTATCAAACTTTGTTGTCCTTTACTGATATACGACTTGCCTAACCTCAACATCTTCCCTTCTCTCTTCCACTAGGTCCAGTTTTAATATGCGTTCTGCAACATTTTCCTCTAGGTTATATGTCTGAACCTTATGGGTTGGGATACTAATCTCTGTCAACACTAAGGCCTCTTAGCCATAGGCTAGTATGAATGGGGTTTCCCCTGTTGGCATCCTCTCCGTCCTCCTGTAAGCCCATAGGATGGCGTACACCTCTCCAATCGATCTCCATTTGACATCTTCCAACTTCTTCTTGATTCCATCACGAATTGTTCTGTTCATTGCTTATGTCTGCCCATTGGCCTGGGGTCGGCCTGGAGTTGAAAATAACTATTTGATGCTGACCCGCTCACAGTACTTCTCGAGGGAGATATTCATAAATTGCTTCCCATTATCATAAATCAGAGTCTTTGGCAAGTCGTATCTACAGATAATGTTTTTCCAAATGAATTGGAAAGCTTTATTCTCTATGATAGTGATCATTGCCTCGTCCTCCATCCACTTTGAAAAATAATTAGTTGTTATAATTAAATAGCGATAATTATTCATAGCCCTCAACAATCGCCCCACCAGGTCAATCCCCCAGACTACAAATGGAAAAGGGGAAGTGATGGAAGTAAGAGGGTGATGAGGTTGATGGGGAATGGTGGCATACCTATGGAACTTGTCACACTTCTTCACATATGTAGTTGCATCCTTAGCCAGTGTCGACCACTAATATCCCTCAGTGATGATTCTCTTTGCTAGTGACCTTCCTCCTATATGACTGGATCAAGATCCCTCATGTACGTCCTTCAAAATATACTTTATCTTAGATGGATGTACACATTTTAGTAGAGGTAGTAGGAATCCCTTCTTGTACAGTATGTCTCCTACGATGGATAACTTTGTCAATTTGTACCTCAGTTTTTTCCTCTAGACTTTTGAATCGAGAAATTCTCCATGTCTTATGTACCAGATGATAGGATCCATCTAAGAATCTCCCATATTCAAGTTCAAGTAAAATTCCATGACACTGTCTTCCTCTTCAATGGTCGGCCAATGTAAAATCTCTACTGGCACTGACCTTCGAATTTCTGTTCTTGTGGCAGAAGAAAGTCATACTAAAGCATCGACTCGTCTATTATCAAGCCGAGCTATCCTCTTCAGCTTAGCCTCTCTGAAGTCCTTCAGCACTGCTTTTACCCTTTCCAGGTATTTGGCGATTCTATCATCTTTGACCTCATATACTCCCAAAATTTGATTCACAACTAACCTGGAGTCAATATGGACCAGGAATTGGCCAACGTTCAGTGCCCGGGCAAGGGAGAGACTTGCTAGAATGGCCTCATATTCTGATTCATTATTGGAGGATTTATAATTAAATCTCAAATCATATTCAATGTTAGTCCCATATGGGGCAAACGACATAATCAGACTTGCTTCGCTCCTGACCTCACATGAAGAGCCATCAATAAAAAATATCCACACAGTACCATCTTTTGAAAAATTGCCCTCTTTTAGGGTCTCTTTATTGAAGAGGTATCTCTCTTACTCTTCCTCATTCTCAGACACCTTACTGCTTACTGTACTCCTCTCAGCCTCAGTCGGGGGGAGACATACTCTTATTTCTGGCTCACTAGATGGATTCTCAATCTCTTCTATACCGGACTCATCCCATGTGAACTCGAATACAAAATGATCCAGGGCTTGCCCCATAATATGATATCAAACTCCCCCAACTCTATTTCCCAAGCCATCAACCTACCCGATATATCAGGTTTATGGATGCCTATCTGGGATGAGAGTCGGTGAGGATGACCATAGTATGTGCCTGTAAGTATGGATTTATCTTCCTTGAGGCATGGATTAAATCATAGGTCGACTTATCCATTTTAGGATATCTCTGGTCGGACCCCTGGAGGGCCTTACTATTAAAGTACACTGGCTTATGCACACCATCCTCGTCTCTGACAATAGAAGCATTAATGGTCGATTTTGGCACTACTAGATACAAATAAAACTTCTCCCCCTGAATTGGTCTTGACAGCATGAATAGGGAGCTGAGGTAGATCTTCAACTCTTGAAAGGCCTTATCAGACTCCTCCTTCCACTCAAAAGTTTTTCAAAGCACCATAAAAAAAGGAAAGCACTTGTCAGTAGCTCAAGACACAAACCTGTTCAATGTTGCCACCCGAGAAGTTAACCTCTGCACATCTTTTATTATTGTTGAGTCTTCATCTCCATTAAAAATATGATCTTCTCGGGGTTTGCTTTAATCCCCCTCTAGTTCACGATAAATCCCATGAACTTTCCTGACCCTACGTCGAAGATACACTTGGAGGGGTTGAGTTTCATCCTGTACTCGTCCATAGTATCAAAAGTTCTCTCAAGGTCGGCTACATGAGTGTCAGCCTTGATACTCTCCGTTAATATGTAATCGACGTACACCTCCATTATCTTCCCGATCTGTTCTTAGAACATCTTATTTACCAATCTTTGATATGTTTCCCCGACGTTCTTCAAGCCGAAGGGCATGAACTTGTAACAATAGGTCCCCTTATCAGTTATGAAAGATGTCTTCTCAACATCAACCGGGTCCATGAATATCTGATTATAGCTTGAGTAGCCATCCATAAAACACATTAATTCATGGTCAGCAGTGGCATCAACCATTAGGTCTATCCTCGGCAGGGGAAAGCTATCCATAGGGCATGCTTTGTTTAAGTACATAAAATCAACACGCATCCGCCATTTACCATTGGCTTTGGGGACGATAACTACATTCGCTAACCACTCAGGGTAGATGACTTCCCTGATGAAGTTGGCCTTTTCCAACTTCTTCATTTCTTCTCTGATGACATCATATTTACCCGAGATTAAACTCTCGTTCTCAGTCTGATCGGCTTTGCATCCTCGGCCACATTGAGCTTATGACAGAGGACCTTCGAATCGATGTAGGGCATATCCTCATGGCTCCTAGAAAAAATCTCTGCCTCTTTTTCAGCAGTTTGATCAGCTCTTCTTTGATTTCCTTCTTTAGGGATTTATCGATTTGGATGGGTTTTTTCAGCTCATCCTCATTGAGGACAATGGATTCTACCTTCTCATCAACCTCGACCTTCTTCAGTTTAGTCTCATCTTTGGGGTCCAAAGTATCAATATTGTAAGTAGTTGTGGCCCTTTTATATGCCTCCCTCTCCTCAACCGAGTTGAATTAGCATTCGCATGCCTCAACTTGGTCACCCTGCACTTCCCTTACCCCATATGGAGTCGGGAATTTAATATTCTGGTGAACCATTGAGGACACGACCTCAAACTCTTTGAGTCCTACACTTCCTAAAATTATATTGTAAGCCGAGTAGACATTTTCATCCATGATAAAGAAATTAATCTTCTTCGTGAGGCTTTTTGGCCACTAGTTACCTACCCTTACTGCCATCTCATAAATTCCCAAGGGATGCACTTTCTCACCGTTGAACTTGATGAGTGGTTGGTGATACGGGACCAGCCTCTTCTTGCTCAGACCCAGACCCTTATAGCAGTACCAAAACATTACATCGGTCGAGTTATCATCGTTGAGCAATATTCTTAGTACCTCATATCCATGTACAAGGGTGGTAATCACCAATGGTTCATCATGACGGGATAAAATCCCCTTAAAGTCTAGCCTAGAGAAGCCAATAGTCAAAGTATTCATATCAACTTTATTTCTTTTTACCTTCTCCGGCTTTATCGCTGCTGAGTGTACTTCTTTCAGTTTTGGAGGAAGAGCTTTGGCCTCTGCCACGTATGCCTTCCTGTCAGTAATCTCTTTTTCTCCTCCAGTGAGTCCTCCATAAATCATCTTGACCCCAAGGGAAATCATGTTTAGCCGGCCCTTAGGAATCAGTGATGGGAGGTGGTAGGTCAGGGTCTTCTTCATCATCATCATCATCATCCGAGTCATCATCATCTCGGTTGGATGGAGCATCAGTCTTTCACTTATCATTCCTTATTTTCCTAGCCTTATCTCGGCCACCCTTTGAGTATCTCTTGTTAACATACTTTCTTAACTTGCTAGATTTCAGCATTTTCTTGATCTCATCGTCTTGGTGGAATTCACACCATATATTTATATTCCTATTGTGAGGAGTAACTCTTAACTTCTCAGGCCACTTCAAAGACCGATCATTCTTGATCTCATTCAAGATGTACTCACTACTGACAGTCATAGGGGTATAGTCAGCGAACTTATCATTCGTTGATCTCTTCTTCACATACTTATTGTGTAACTTACCTCCGCTGCTTGTTCCCTTCTCATCTTCACCTTTTGCAGCCATTGCCTCCTCCGCATTCATGATCTTCCCGACCGTAGATAGGAACTCGATAATAGTCTTTGAAGGATCTTCTACAAGCTTCCAAAGTAACTTTTCTTTCTGCAAACCTCCCATCAGGGCGGTTATAGCTATACTCTCTTCATAATCTTCAACTTTTAATTTCTCCTTATTGAACCTTGCTATATATTCTCTCAGATTTTCATTATTTCCCTGCTTCACATGCAGCAAGTGTGTGGTCTTCTTCTAGGGCCTCACCCCAAAGCAAATTTTGTGTATAAACCTCTCCGCAAGTTGTTTGAAATGCTCAATTGAGTTTTTAGAGAGAGAGGTGAACCATGCATGACCTGCTCCGGTTAGTGTGCTTGATAAGGCCTGACGCCTCATCTCATTCGAGACAGAGTAGATATCAGTAGCCAATTGGTACATTTCTACATGGTGGACGGTATTAGTGCTCCCATCGCACTTTGGGGTGCCACCGGTGGCTTGAACTTTATCGGGGTTAGATAACTCACGATCTTTGATATAAAGGCGAATCCCTCAGAGTATCCCCTATGCAAGGGGTCTCAGCACTTTTGAATGTCCCCAATTTTATCTTCCAGCCTCTGGATAGAATCATTCCAATACCTCTCGATCACCTCAGCTTGAGCAATATTTTCTCTAACTCCCTCTCATCTCGGCCTCTAATAGGTCAGTGGTCATCACATTTGTTATTCCTTTTATAACCAGTGATACTCCGTGATCGGGAGAGGCAGTTTCTCAAATCATTTGTTACTGGGTCGAGCCTATCAAAGGTTGACACTCTGCATAATATGTCCAACGTTGATGCTCTTGGCCTGCACTCTCTGCTCGGCCTGCTGGTACATCCTCGACTAGGCTGAATTGGCCGCATAGTTCCTCTAGAAATCTGATAAGGCTCCGATCATACTTTTCATCCTCATCATCCTGGCGATTCTGACCCGGCCTCCCCAGGTATAAATGCCTAGGGTCATACACATCTCTACGTCGCTGCTGAGGAGGAAGATCTTTGTATAAGGCCTGGGGTGGTCCCCTGGCCACTAAATCTTGACCACATTCCCTGACGGCCAGATCTATCATCTCCTCTCTGACACCGGTAGGTCTAACCACCATATTTTGGCTAAATGAAGCAAGAGTCGACTATATCTGTCGCTGGTTGTCCACCAAGGAGCGCAAGGCCACCGCTACCTCAGCCATTTCTGACTGAGGTGGGTCTTGGATGGTACTTGGTCCACTTAGAGTAGGAGGATCTAATGCCATTATAGCGTTTCGGTGATCGAAAAAACCAAGTGATGTACTATAAATGAGCTAGAAGAGCAGAAAGTGAGCTGGAACTCAAACTAGAGCTCTTTCAATGGTGGTTCAAGCTCAACTAAGGGTGAGGTTAGACCACCTCCAGAGAATTCGGTGGAGTAGCTACAAACGTAGGTGTGAAGATAGTTATCTTATTCCCATATACGGTGCCAGATTGATGATACCAGAATTAGTATCACCGAATCAAAGTGTTGTGTAAGCTCAAAACTAGACAACAATGGAGTATGGAAATTTTATCTAATTCACAAAGAGATGAGGCAAAGGAGAAGATAACACTATATGTAAGTGGTTTAGCCTTTGGAGGGACTACATCCATTTTGTGAGTGTGTAAAGTTCACTAGATATGGGCTCTAATGGCCTTAGGTTACAAGAACTCAAGCTTTCTCTCTCTGTTGTGTTTTTGACAGAGTTTCAGCTAAGGTTTGTAATTTGCGATACTTTACAATGAGGTATAAGACAAGTATTTATAGTGCTTGGGGGTGTAGTCTACCCCCCAAGCATGTAATAAGCGTGTGTGGAATGTTCCTAGTCAATGAGGAGGAGCCAACTATCTCTATCACATGTAGGTCATGATGATCAAATATTCCTTCACATGTAAGGGATATGTTGTTATAACGGGTTTTTTCCACATAGTATCTGCAATCCATGCGCATATTCTCACTCGTCTCCCAATGCACATGCCCATCCACTTGTTAGACCTCGGTCGAGCATCATGGACAAGGTCATATTGTTGATACATGGACCACTGAGGAATCGACACCTGTCATACCAAGTAGTCTCTACATGTCTTCATCGGATTGGGGGAGACCGAGGACGAGGGCTTATAATCCCTAGAACTACTGCTATAAGGAACCTTGACTAGTCTTCATTACCAAGACCGAGTCCCCCTGTGTTGCAGGTTATGGACGAGTTGTGATAAGGCACGTTGCGCTGATCCGTCGGCCAAGTCAATCTTGGCCGAGTAGTAATTCCTCAATTCTAGATGGATCGGTGATGGTCGACCTTAGTCGAGGTGATGTGATTTTGGACGAGGCTATACTTGGCATATCAGTCGACTTCGTTTATACGTTTAGGACTTTGGTTTTCATAAATTTTCCACTTGAGTTTTTAAGTATGACATTTGGAATCAAATCATACTAAGTTATCATGGGGATGTAGGTTATGGGAGTTAAGATTAACCCCGAGAATGCGTGAATTCGTTAGGTGCATCTAGGGAAGTATAACGTATGTGATGGATGTACCATCTTAGTGTATATGTATCATTGATGTATATATATATACACACACACATGTGCGTGTGTGCTTTGTATGCTATTTTTAAACGTACCATACTTGGATCGCGAGTAATATATCGGTTATGGTTATGAATTTATATGGATTGGGAACCAGGTACTGTTCTCTGGATAAAGTTACAAGTTATGTAGAGGTCAATCTATTTGATCATGCATTTAGTTAGTCATCGTTTTGATTAGGCACAAATATTCCATATTTATCCCCTTAATTTTGGCATTTTTAAGGTCCCGAACTCTACATTTATCCCGAATTTATCTCTTATTTATGTTACTAATCTTTTTGGCAAGTATTTCATGTTTTTTGTATTTCTCATATGTTTTACAAGTAAATCGTGTAATTGGATGAAAGGGAAAAGTCAAAACAGTGAAAGATTTTCAATAAAAGGAAGTCAAGGTAAACTCGATAAATTTTTAGCCAGAACTAGAAGGAGGAGACAGCAAAAAAGTTAAAGCTCTCAAAGTCACCAGAACACTAGAAGAAACAACGTCTCAATTCGAGCTATGGTGAAGAAGTTATGACCATTTGAAGTTGAGAAGAAATACGGGGCAAAACTGTAATTAAGGAGAAAAAGCTAAGCTGAATAACCAAACCCAAAGACCAAACCGGTATGGTAAGCGAATCGGTTCACTTTTGTTGAGGGTCCGGTTTGGTATGAGGGTTTGGTCTCCAACAGGATTTCTTATCTTTTCCAAGATTCGAGCTAATGTAGCTTGTGTTCAAGTTAACCTTTGTGGCCGAATTTTGGCACGTATCTAAGCCTTTTAGGAGTCTAATTAATATTATTCTATAGTTTTTATGCAACTTATGAACCACAATTATTTGGATAACAAATATTGCACTTTTTTACACCAACTTAATTCAAGAATTTCTAGCTTTTCGGATTTCTTCTTTTGGTGTGGATTCTTTGCATGCAACTTGATTTCTTCAAGCTTGGTAAAATAATTTAATCTCTTTTCTCTTGTTATTCAATAATGAACCATTTCATGCTGATGATTATTTTCGTGAGATTAGATCCATGCCTAGCTAAATCATTAGTGGGTTGGGGAACATGAACCCGACCCAGGGTTTTCGATGTTAAATATAAAATTAAAAATAATTAGATAATTAATTTTTAGAGTTTGATAATTTAATCAGGACTAATATCGTAGTTATATTAACTCCATTTGTTGAAAGAAACCGGAGTGTTTGAGGATTCAATATATGTGTCGGTAATTTTATTATTCGCATCAGTTAATTTGTTGACCAGGTATTGCGTGGGTCAACACCCAAACATGTTTGTGCATTGAATTAGTGTATGCTCTTCTTTCAATTAATTAAATAGTTTTCTAGAATTTTATATCTAGCGAAAATACTTTACGGTTCAGGGGATTGGGTCCCAACTCCATTTTCCTGAAAGTGTTTTCAAAACTAAAGTTCAAGTTCTTGCTTTTTAGTAGTTTAATTTGCCTTTGCTAAGTTAAATTTTCGTAGATAAATAGAATTTTCTTGAAATACAAAAATCACCTTCTCTTTCTCGAGTCAAAGACTAGATATTAGAATCTAACCCTACTTTCATCATCATTGCTTATTACTTGAGTGATTGCCTTGCACTTGAGCCGTAGGTACACATGTCGCACACACATTTTGCATCACATCAAGTTTTTTCCATCGTTATCGGGGATTAGGTAGATTGTATGTTAGGTTGAATTGATCTTAGTTTGACTCTAAATCCTAAAAAGCTAAAAAAATCAAAAATCCAAAAAAATAAAAAATAAAGATCCAAAAAAACAAAAAAATAAAAATATTTCTTTCGAGTCCTTAAATAAAAAATACTCGGCCCATCAAATCCCGAGCCAAAAGTATAACTCCCTCCTTCTAGAAATAACACTCCAAACACTCTAAATTTTTGGGTATCACCTCCTACACCGAGTATTGACACCACGAGTAGAACGTCTAAGAACTCCAGTGAGGATAGTGATTCTTTAAGTGTGAGTGCGATGTCGAATAATGCTAGTTTCAGAACAGGAGAGTGTGTGATTCCATACCACCCTAGAAGATACCTCTTATACTCATAGTGAATCGTTGCTCCAGGATGCATTATATTCCCGTATAACGAGGGGAAATTCCACTTTAGTAGTGGGATGATCCAAATTCTTCCTATTTTTCATGGTATGGAGTCGAAGAAACTTTATCTCCACATTCGAGAGTTCTAGGAGGCGTGCGAAATGTTTCACGATCAATCTTTCACCCAAGACGTCGTACTTCTCCAGCTTTTCCCCTTCTCACATAAGGATAAAGCCAAGACTTGGATTTGGACTTTAGCACCGAACTCTATTGCTATGTGGAGAGACATGCAAGCTAAATTTCTTCGAAAGTTATTTCCTGCTCATAGGACCAACTCTATTAGGTCTTAAATCCTGACTTTAAAAAAAATGACAACGAGCCCATTGATCAATGTTGGGAGTGATTCAATGAGTTAGTTAACATGTGCCCGCATCATGGTTTTGAGAAGTGGAGACTCATCTCCTACTTCCATCATGGGCTTACACTAAGCTCAAAGAAACTCATAGAAACAATGTGTCCGAGAGAGTTCTCTGATTAAAACGCGAACGATGCAGAGGCCCACTTTAAGTATGCTATCGAGACTACTCAATATTAGGATACATCGGATACGAACACCCAACCCAAAGCTATAATCATGTCCACAACTTCTTTCTCTTTAGGAATCTACCAATTGGATAAGGAAGCTGAGTTGAAGTTCCAAATTAATCAGTTAGCCAAGTGACTAGAAGATTTGGTAGAAGCTAAGGGGAGATATACATCCAGCCCATATCAAGCATTCAAGGTGGAGATTAATGCCCTCATGGGAACTCTTTTAATCCCTCATGGCGGAACCATCCGGATTTTAATTATAGGCAACCGAATGCAGTGATGAACCTAACTCAACACATTGCCCAACAACCGCTACCATTCCCACCTTTCCAACAAGTGACCCAATGCAAGCACCTCCTCCCGCGCCTTATGTGATCCCATAACGGAAGAGTCTCGAGGACACTCTTGCCTAACTTATGCAAACTTAGTCAGTGATATATGCATAAATGCTCAAGATTTTGCCGACTTAAAGGCATCGTTATCTTAGTTACAATCCTCTTTGAGTTTCCAAGAGAAGGGGGAGTTTCCTACCCAAGTCCAATGACCTCCCCAAGGTCAAAACTGTGTGAGCTCTACTCATTATGAAAATCAAGGGAAATGTAAAGAGGTAACCACTCTACGTAGAGAAAGATTTATTGACTTGTCACTTCCTCCACAAGACGTGCAAAAAGACAAGGAGGTTTCACCCGACACGCAAGAGGCAAAAGATGCCCCCTTGGAAGAGAGTGAAAAGGAAGACACGACTAGGCCCGAAGTGGTAGTGAAACCACCTATAGCCATTCCATAACCTTAACGGTTGGTTTCTCCTCATAAAGGAGCCTCCCGTTATGACATTTTAGAGGTGCTTATGAAAGTGAAGCTAAACCTACCTTTTCTTGAGGCTATAAAGAAAATTCCTACGGATGCTAAGTTTTTAAAGGACTTTCTCATGGTGAAACGTAAATTAAAGTTAAAGAAGAATATTTTCTTGGCACAAACTATGAGTTCAGTACTTTTGAGCGACCTCCCATCAAAGTATAACGGTCCGGGTGCCCCCACCATTTCGTTCATTATTGGAGATAATAAAATTGAGAGAGCCTTATTAGATTTAGGGGCAAGTGTCAACATTCTACCCTACTCCATCTATAGGAAGCTTGATTTAGGAGATCTTAAGTCCACCAAAATTACTCTCCAACTTGTAGATCGTTCAGTCAAGGTAGCCCGTGGAGTAGTTGAGGATGTGATCATCCAAGTCGACACTTTCTACTTCATGGTATATTTTTTCATTTGGGGAACGGAGTCCTCCTACCCATCGAGTCATCATGTTCCCTATATTCTTAGCGACCATTTCCTATCCACGGCTAATGCGTTGTTTAATATGAGTAATGGGAAAATGTAACTCATGTTCGAGAATATAACACTTGAAACGAATATCTTCAACATCGCCAAATAAATGGGTGATGAGGACGACTTAAACAACACGGATCTTATTGAGGAGGTAGTACACGAACACTATTAAGGTAATTCTGTTAGGGATCCACTTGAGGGATAGAATTCGATAGGGAGAGAATCGATATAATTGCAGAACTTCACCCACCCAAGTCACTCGCATCGCACATTAGTTTAATTGGGGTTTATTAAGGACTTTAGCTCCATAGCTAGCCCCTTAAGCAACTTGCTTGTTAAGGATGCCCTCTTTGATTGGAATGAAGCATGCCAAGAGGTTTTTGAGAAATTGAAGAGCATGTTCATCTTTGCTCCCTTCATGCAAGCTCCGAATTGGACCCTTTCATTCAAGCTAATGTGCGACGCGAGTGATTACGCGGTAAGGGTTGTTTAGGGTAAAAGTAGAGATAATAAAGCACATGTCATATACTACGCTAGTCGAACTTTAATTAGACCCCAATTAAACTACTCCACCACGAAGAAAGAGTTACTAGTGTTAGTGTTAGCCTCTAACAAGTTCCGTTCATATCTTATCGGGTCACCTATCATACGCTTTACTAACCACACGACACTCAAATATCTCCTTTCAAAGAAGGATGCAAAGTTTCTCTTCATTAGGTGTATCTTTCTACTCCAAGACTTTTATATTTCCATCAAAGATAAGAAAGGAGTAGAGAAAGTCATAGACGATCATTTATCTAGGCTCTGCTCTGATGTGCCTCAAGATCCCATACCCATAGACGAGTATTTTACGCATGAGAAAATTATTGCTATTTCCTCTCTTCCTTGGTTTGCGGACATCATGAACTATTTAGTGACGGGGGTCGTTCCCTCCGATTGGACTCTGGAAGAGAAGAGGTCACTTGGTCGCACATGTTCTTTTACAATGATCCTTATCTATTTAAGTATTACACATACCAAATAATCCAGAAATGTGTATCGGATGATGAGATTCAAAGTGTCATTCGATTTTGTCATTCGGAAGATCATGGAGTCCATTTTTCTATGAAAAAGACGACCGCAAAGATTCTTTAATGCGGTCTATATTGGCTCACTATCTTCTGGGATGTTAAAGTTTATTATCAATCTTGCGATAGATTCCAAAAGATGGGAGCAGGCGCGATATGATGTCATTGACCCCCATTTTTACCATTGAGATGTTCGACTGTTGGGTCATCGACTTCATGGCCTTCCCTCCCTCTTTTCATTTTTTATACATCCTTGTTGGGGTAGACTACGTGTCTAAGTGGGTAGAGTTAATAGCTAGTAAAGTGGTGGCAAAGTTCACACATGAACACATCGTTGTGTATTTCATTCAGGTTAAAATGAAATTCATTTTGATTAAAATTCATTTTTATTTTGAATGAAATTCATTTTGATTGATGCTCCGATCAGGTCAAAAAGTGCTCCTTTACAACTCCCATTTACATTTGTTTCTCGAAAAGTTATGGTCAAGATGCTCCGGACCATTCATTGTGAAGGAAGTGTTCCCACACGGTGTTATAGAAGTGGAGGATCCTAAGGATGGGATCATGTTTAAAGTTAATGGACAAATCCTAAAGCTATATTTAGAGGCGTGTATTCGGGAATTGGAGATAATTTTATTATCAAACCCCCCATATACAAGTATGAGTAGGTTTTGGAGAGAGATTATTGCACCCCCGATGCGTATGGGGTGAGTTTTTATTTTACATCTGAGTCATGTGAGTGCGTCATGTGTTTAGGAGTGAGTCGTGTCCATTTTAGCATAAGTGGAATTATTTTCATTTTTTGAGACCCGTCCCGAGAGTGAAAAATGAATGCGCGAAGAGATTGAAGATTTTCGATCAATAATGATTAAATTCGGTTGAACTTGGTGATACTTTTAGGAAACTAACCTCCATGCTCGAGGGAGTGGAAGAATTGCGAGGAAAAAGTCAAAACGAAAAAATTATGTTCAGAAACTTAAACCCTCAGCAAAGGGGTTTGGTCCTAAAACCGAACTCTCAAAGCTTATGGTTTGGTCTTTGAACATATCCAAACTGAACTGATTCAGTCCTAGGGGAGAACCAGTTGGCTAACCGAATCGGTTTGGTCCATAAGGAAAATTGGTTCACTTCTCTGAGCTACCAACGCGATTTGTCCCCCATTTTTCCTCATTTCTCTCCAACCCTTTCACCTTCCATCCACGCAAACTCATCCCCCTTCCCTCCAATCACAAAAATTCATCCAAAAATATTCCCCCACCTTCAAAACCTTTCATTTTTCCCAAATCCTTCCATTTCACACCAAAACACCTTTTCATTTTCCCACACTTTCACATCAACTCCATCCTATATATACCCCACCCCTCCACCATTCTTCCTCACACCTTCATCCTTCTCTCTTCTCTTAAAATTATCTCAAAGTTCTTCCTACGTTTACCTTCTCTCCAAATGTCCCCAAGCTTTATCTAAAGATATACAATTCCACTAATGCTAAGGAGGGTGACGACCGACAAGCATTCCGTTCGACCCGAGAACGAAATTGGTGCTGAGAATACTTCGGTGCTCGGTGCACATTATTTATCAAGAGGAAAATCGTGTGGAATGAAATACTCAACAATGTCGCATATCTTTTCTCTCAGTTTGGATGGAAAGAGTGGTTTTCCAAGGACTCGGACCTCGTCTATGAGCCCGTTGTCAAACAATTCTATGGGTACCTTGTTCGCACTTCCCAAGGAAAATATAAGGCCTATATTGATGGGGTCACAATTAAATTCACCCTCATAAAGCACAAGATGAAAGCGATGGATGTTAAATATTTCAAGTCCTACACCTACACGTACTGGCGTAAAGAAATATCTGGTCTCCAACTTTCAAGCCGATGGGCCCCAGATTATCCATATACTCGTGAGACCTTCCTTTTTGGTCAACTTTTGGCCCGTACCCGCTTGACCAATCTCATCACTTGTGGCACCATCCTCCTGACCAAAAATGACTCCTCCATCCATTTGAGGCATGGGACTTTCTTGTATTTCTTGTTTGACATGGAAGTGAAAATAATCCTTGCCCATATCTATTTCGATGAGATCATCGTCGCGGCCTATTGTCCCACCGAAATGACTTCTCTATGTGGCCGCTTCATCACCTCCTTATGCCTTGAAGCGGGGTCATTATGTGGTTGACCAAGCCCGCGTGCCAAATCCTATCAACATGATATCCATCGATCGTAGCAATAAGGAATCTCCCAATGCACCCCCCCCCCCCCCCCCAAGCCAATTTTTAACGATTTCGAAATGAGGGAAAGAAGTGAAGATGAGGGAGAAGCTGAAATAAAAGCAAGTGAAGATGAAGATGAATAGGGGAGTTTTGATGAGTGTGCGTAAGAGGATGACGATCCGACGGACCCTGATTTTGAAGGCGACTTTGATGAGCATGCCTATAACACGAGGGTCATTAATAGTCGAATGGATCAAATCGATGCTCGTATCGACAAGTTCATCTCTGAATAACGCAACGATAGGGTTGACTACCATCGAGACACTCAAATGATGATGCAGCTCCAAGCCGATCTTTATCTCCTAGTCATGGGTTCGGGCTTCGACTTGCCCCATTACTTCACGAACCCTTATGCTCGTGACACCTCGCCCCGGGCCCTTCTCACTAAACTCTTGTGGACTTGTGCTTTTCATTATGTAGTTTTCTTGTACTTCATTGTTGTATCTCTCAAGATAAAGCTATGTAATATTCTATCTCTTGCTTTAATGAAAAGTTGTGTTGTATTATATATTGTCTCATTGCATTTTAAATTTTTCTTCTTTTATATTTCACACTCATTATTGTCTTATTTAGATTTAAGTCCTTCACATTGAGGGCAACGCAAAGTCTAAGTTAGGGGGTACAAGTGCGTCTTTTAAACTTCACAAATTTTAAGATGCTCAAAAAATTGAAAATGTCAAAAAACGTTGAATATATTTTTTTCAAAATAAATAAAAATTGGAATTTAAAATCCTATAAAATATCATTAATTTTTGTTTGAAGTCTCAATTTGTAATAATCCATTGCACTAAGCCGAAATTGATCAAAAACGGAAATTGAGCGAAAATTGGCGACTTACACAAATAAGTGGGGAAATTTTAACCCAGTGAGATTTTTTGTGCCTATCCTCGTTTCCGAGTAATTAAATCAATCCCAGTTAAAAATCAACTCAAATGTTCTTTTAGTGGTAAATTCGTCACTGATCTCAAAATCTTTGTTTGATCGGTTACAGAAAATGTATGGAGATGTTGTTTTGAAAATGCGCTTAAAATGTCTCATAACTAAAAATAAAAACTAATCTTGAGACATATATGGTAATTTGATTAGTAATTAGGACGCATGAAGTTAGGCCATCATTTGTTCACCTAAAAATACTAGCCATAAAATTTCCAAAAATAAAATATCCTTTTTAAAATCCAACTTGAGCCTAACTTAATATCCCTTATCATTTTATTAACCCGAAAATCCCAAATTGGCCCGGACTTGTGAAACTCAAAAAAAATTAAAATTAAGTCCAATGGTACATGAAAGGGGAGGAAAAATAAAAAAAAACTCTCAAATCAAAATTTAAAAAAATGAATAAAAATTTTAAAAAATGAAAACAAATTGAGAAAAATATGAAAAAAATAGAAAGAAAATTATATGGAAAAAAAAAAGAAAAATGAGAAAAAGCTCGAAAAGTACCAATGAACATTTAAGAAAAAAAAAATCCAACCACGTCCATTATTACCCAAAACACCTTAACCCGAAAAAGTCATAACCGAGTCTGAATAACAAAGTAAATCACCATGTGGAGAGCTAAAAATACAAAAAGATAATAAAAAGACAAAACGGTGCGACTAAAGAATGATTTTTTTCTATTTTTCAATTACTGTAATTCGTTCATGAGATCTAATGACCATACAAATTTCCGTCTTTCAATTTGTGTGAGAGAACTTATGTCCATTACATTTACTCTTAATTTCATGCACACCGAGAAAAAAAATCACAATTCGAGTGATTCGTTTGTGAGTGCATCCCCCGAGAAATTGAATCAAAGCGATTTTTTAGAAAGTAACATAATGATCAATCGATGGAAGTTAGCGGTTAATTTTGGCTTCGCACACACACACTATGAATTGAGATTTATCGAATAAAAAATTCTTGTGATTATTTTTATGGAATTTAAATTGTACGGTTTTTAATTATTTTGATACTTTGAGTCGTACCATGTGGTACAAAATGAATTTTGTGGGTAAATTCATGCAAACCCTCATGAGACACCACTCGTCATACTAGGGTAACCTAGGTATTTAACGGATTGTTGCATATGCTATATGTAATCACTTGCCCGTGAAAAAGGTATTCTATCCCATAGTTGTTAAGAGGTTTTCTTAGACCCTATTACTCATTCTTTTAGATTGCTCGAGACTTGCAACGTTTGAAGTTGAGAGGATTTGATTATGCATAAATATTCCATATTTATCCCCTTAATTTAGGTATTTTTACAATCTTGAACACTACATTTATCCCGGATGTATCTCGTATTTATGTTTCTAACCATTTAGGCAAGTATTTCGTTTGTTATGTATTTCTCATATGTTTTACAAGTAAATCGTGCAATTGGATGAAAGAAAAAAAGTCAAAATAGTGAAAGATTTAAGATAAAGGGAAGTCAAGGGGAAATTGGTAAAATTCCATTCAAAAAACAGAGGAGCCAATAGAAATGTATCTCAGAGTCACGAGAACACTGGAAGAAACGGAGCCTCAATCCGAGCTACGAGGAAGAAGTTATGGCCATTTGAAGTTGAGAAGAAATTCAAGGGCGAAACTGCAATTAAGGAGAAAATGCAAAGTTGAATTACTAAACACATAGACCAAACTGGTTCGGTTAGTAAACCGGTTCTCTTTTACTAAGGATTCAGTCCATAAGGGTTCTATTTGGTCTGAGGGTTTGGCCTTTAGCTGGATTTCTTATCTTTTCCTAGATTCTAACTAATGTAGTTTGGGTCCAAGTTAACCTCTTTGGCCGAATTTTAGCACATTTTTAAGTCTATTAGGAGTCTAATCAACATTATTCTGCACTTTTTTATGCAACTTATGAACCAAAATTGATTCGAGGAGAAATATTTTACTTTTCTACACAATTGAATTCAAGAATTGCTAGTTTTTCGGATTTCCTCTTTTGGTGTGGATTCTTTGCATGCAATTTGATTTCTTCAAGCTTGGTAAAATAATTTCATCTCTTTTATCTTGTTATTAAATAATGAACCATTGCATGATGATGATTATTTGCATAGAGACTACATCCATGTCTAGTTAAATCATTAGTGGGTTTGGGAACATGAACCTAATGTAGGGTTTTCGATGTCAAATAAAAAATTAGAAATAATTAGATACTAAATAAGTAACTCCCTGATAAGGATTTATGGGTTACCCGTGGGTCAACTCGATTCGACTCGAGTGTTAGGTGTAAATTGTAATGAAATAACCTGTACAATGTTGCTAGTCCAATTTTATCTTAATTAACGTTTCACTTGTTTAGCATGTGATTCCAGTTACCAAATAAACTACGTGAGGGACCCATGGGGATAACCCCAAAGTCCAAGTAAACGGAGCTACTATCATTAAAGTAAATAAAGTACACTTACTTGTATAACTCTCTCAAAATATGAAATTGCTCCCAACATGTCGCGACGAAGAGAGGGTGTGACCCTATGCCCAGTGAGAATATACAAAGAAGTATAGAAACGAACGGCAGAAAGGATACTCACATGCTAAAATCACATGCATGCGAAAATATATATGTATCTACATATATTTATATATATCTTTGAAAATACATATTCCAATGTATTAGTAGGTTTACTTTCGAAAACCTTACTTGTCTAGATTAATTTACCTTAATCTCGTAAAAACTTCCTTTACTCACACTTAGCATTTCTCACTTTATTTAACACACCCGGTTCAACACTTGAAACCAATGCTTTTGATTTATCAGGACCATTCCATTACTGGAATTACCATTTTTATTTTAATTCAATACACTTTAGCATTTTTGTTGAAATTCACCCGTTCAACACACACAAGCATTAAGTAGAAATTACTTTTTTAATCCTTGAAAACTTTTTTCCGACACATTCTTATGTTAATTATGGGTTTAACCGCTTAGGTTGCTTAATCAGCCATTTACCCACACACTTTATCATTTTTTTTCTCATCTTATGGACATTAACAGATTTACGCATTTACTTGTCCATTTTACCTTTACTGGAATATTTATTAGATTCGTTAAAGTTAGGTTGTATTAACACATTTTACCACACAACACATTTCTTGACATGTTTTATATTTCCTTTATCTTTTCTCGAATTCTTCCAATACTGCATACTTCCAAGGGCTCCACACCGCCGACTATGCACACCGTATGCTCTGGCCAATGTATTAGGTTTCACCCAAATGCTTTGGGCCATTTTTGCTTTATCCCAGTGTCATCCGAGTTTTCTTCATATGTTTTAACATTTTACAAATGTCCTCAATGTTCCCCTTTTCCTTTTTACCCGGCCGAAGCCAAAACCCGGAAGTTTACCACCCCAACTTGTGTTACACTTTAAAATTTTACCATTTCATGTCCTTTATACTTTAACCTTAATTTTATTCCACTGTCATATTCGTTTAGGACCACTTGTTTAACACCTATTCCAACATTTTTATTTCATATAGATGTTCCACTTTAAGTAAAATTACCATTTTATCCATTTGTTTCCAAAATTTCCGTTTATTCCATTTCACAAGTGTTAACTTCCAAAACACTATTAAGTTATTCATCTTAACTCCTTAAGTTTTTTAACACCGTAACTCCCTTTTTAGCCTTGGAGTAATATCTTTCATAATTGGAAACACTTTTACACCTTTAATTCCTTTTTAATTCCATAAGTGTTAATCCTTTACAACATTACTAAGTTACACACTAACTTTTCTATGTTTACCCATTAAAACTTAATGTATACTTTTATCAACCCTTTCCCAAATACACATTTATTTACTTTCTTCACTCTTAAAACTCATTTACATTTAAGACTACTTTTATAAGAAAATACCATTTCTTATTATCAACATGTATAGTCTTATAATCTCATGTTCATCGTATCTTTTAGTTCCAATTTCACACACTAGGAAGACTAAAATTCAAAATTTTCTTATTTCATGTTTAAATCCAACAAAACCTTATCTAAACTTATTTATACATTTAATGCCAAAATACTACAAGTTTATATGCATGAGAAGATGGACATTAAACCCAAAAATTATACTACATGGTTTAAACATATTTTTCGTCATGGAAAATCATTATACTTGCAAAAATACATTTTTAAGGCACAAAAGACATTTTTGTTTCTTCAATCTCAACAAATGTCTAATTTTCAAAAATCATTGTTTTTGCAAGAAATATTATTTTCACCAATGTTCTCAAAATAAGTCCTTATTACCAAACATTTTATTCCATAAAATGTTTACCACTAATTTTTCTAGAAAATACACTAAGACACCAACTTTTAATATTTCAAAACTTGAAATATTTACTCATTATTTATTTTCAACAAAATATCATTTTTCCAATAATTTTATTTCATAAAAAAATGTTTATTATGTTCAACACAATAATTACACCATTTAGCTAAATACACCCTATTCAAATAGTCTAACTATAAGACTACATATGTAAAATATTCTTACACTAAGAGTAAGGTTTTCCCATCTCTAATGGCTTTAATGGTGCTGGAAATGTTGGTGTAGGAGGAGCAACACTCACCTCCAAAGGTGGCCTCAAGGGGTTATCAAATGCATCCTCCAAAAGCTTAAAAAAATGCTCTTCTTCTAAGGTTCTAAGCAATACCCACTTCAACTCCATTAAAACCCACTTCATCTTCTCCAAACAATCCCCCAAATACTCCTCCAAAAAATTGTAACTCTTTTATGTCAATGTTGGAAATGGTATTGTTCACTTGAAGAAGGTGGAATATCACCCAAAATGGTGGTGGAGTGGTGGTTTGGTGGTGGGTGGAAGTGGAAGACCACACACCTCTCTCTCCTTTTCTCCCTCCTTCTTCCATTTTCTCCCAACAAGAAATAACCCAAGCACACCAAAAAACCCTTATAAAACCTCCCTAAGACACCAAATACCCATTTTTCCCCTTCTAAGCTAATCTGAGCTGGACAGCTCAAAGATCCAATGCTCCTAATTATGAAAGCGTACAAGGGTAATCAGATCTAAAAAATCGACCATCGTCGTTCGAACGACTTTACCCATGTTGTTCGAATGACTTATATTATGTCTTTCCTTCCCTAATTCGCGTGACCCTTCACGCGACCTGCTAATGTAAGTCAGTAGCATGTTGTTAGAAGCCTTGCAGCTCGTGACCTATATCACGACCTTCACACTATCATTCGAACGACATCCCCATGTTGTTTGAACGACCCTTTTTCTTTTTCTCCTATTTCCTCCATAATTCTTCCATATTTATAATGAACTTATCCTCAATTATAATCCATATTTATAGTTTAATTAATTTAGTGGGGAGGGATATTACAAACTTCCCTCCTTAGGGAATTTCATCCCCAAAATTCTCGATCCATTAATCCTCAAATTCAAGGGGTCCACCAACTTTCATTCTAAGTCCCAAAAATCCTCAAGGACAATTCATCAAAGTCCTTAGCACTAAAGTCGCCAATTATTTAACATGTAATATGCTTTAATTCTCACCATTTCGCCAACCATAACACTACATAATCGACTATGAGTCTCCATTTGCCTTATGATCAAGCCCAAACCATTCCTAGCACTACTTATGCTAGTACCTAACGCATACTGATGTCATTACGAGCAAACCCTTTTTTAGCAACCAACGCTCTCCCAAAGCAAAACACACTACAACCAATCGTCGTATTTGTCACCATAATCAATTCTAGCTTAGGAAAGTACATCATGTGTTCCACAAACTTTCATGTTATTAAACTACACAGCTCGTATGAGCTTGACGAGAACCATACTATGCTAGTCTCCCACTTCCAAGGAGGACTAATCCCATCAAATCATTATTGTATGCCTAGTTTACACCTTTCGTTGCATCACTCTTATGAACCTAACACCATCTTAGGTGTCTCATCCTTGATTACTCACTACAGTCTCACTCTAATCCACTCATCGTGTCAAAGTAACATCGTTTGTTGTGTTTTCCTCGATTTCCAACACTATACTATATCCTCAAACCATCATCCCGCTCTTCACAACTCGAGACACTGACTACCGAGCTAGCCAGTCAAAAGTTTACTAGTCCTAAGAAGAGATTTACACTACGAGCAAACGGTGTGGCCAGAAACGTAGCCACACATACACAAAACTTTATGCAATAGAAATAATACCTCAAATGGTCGCACCCAATTACCGAGATGCATTGATCAAATCTTCTCCATCGCTCTCTCCCGAGGCCAACCACATCATGTCACCAATATGAGTCACCACATAGGTGAGAATAATGATTCCCAATTACTGAAACCGAAAGGGATACACTTGAGTCAGACGAATAAGCAACCATCCTGAGGAATTTCACCCATAGGCATTTGATTTTGACTCATGGAAGTGAACGTATACCATATACTTTAAGCCATGCAACGTATTCACAAAACTCTCACCGAGTACCATTTCTGACCATATACCCTGGCCTGGGTCACTAGTCTTAACGAATCGAATCGCAACCATTCATTCTCATAATATGAGTTCAATTTACAAATCGGTAGTCCTTTAGGAAGTCAATGCCTGACCTCCCTCCTTTGAATCAAGGACCTACCTTCACACCCTTGGCGTAAATTAATCATCCTGATTGGCATATACCTCACACCTTGTCTACATCGGCCTTTTCCAATAACTAGTGACGACGTCACCAGCCTATTACACCTAGGTTATTGTCTACTTACATATCGTGATCGAGATCCCAAACTCCCATATTTATTACTGGGTTCAAGCGAAGCAATCATCTAATCGTTTCTTATGACCATGCTAGATTGCCATTAATTCACCTCACTATTTCTACCCACACCCATCATCATTAGAACCCTAAGAGTAGTCAATATCACACTAAGATACGTATCCTAAATCGTATAAACTTGGCAAGACGTTCCAAGAACTACTCCTTACATTACCAAGGTTACACTAGCATGTACAGTTGACTAATCATATTTCGATGCTAATCCACCTTAATTTCCATTTTCAAGTCTCGACTTGGCATCATCACTCTGAGTCTTGAATACATCTCTTAGTGTACCCCGAAATTGGTTATCACTACGCCCATATGAGTCATTCCATGTCATTCGATCATCACTCCTATAATGACACTACTACCATCCTACCTTAGGAATTTCACCACCCATCTGTGTCGATTGGAAGGCCACACCCAACACGCATTGTACACAACCAGCAATCAGGGATCATCATCAGACCCTGAACTCAATCATTAGTAGAATGCTACTGCCTCTTTTTACTAAACTTAATTGGACTCCTAATAACACCAAGCATATTTCATGTAAAGCTCCAAAACTCGATAAGATTTCATCGTCCATACCTTGATTGCCATAGGTGCACCCCATGAACCATACGATACCCACATTGATACTACTTGGTACTCACAAAGACACTAGTCTATAAGATTTTAGCTATAGTGCTCCTTAATCCTCAAATGTCTCAAGGCACCACAACATTCGATATTTATCCTTAATGATTCCACATATAATTTTTCCTATAGGCACCTCAACGTTCCTATGAACTACCATCACACCAGGATTACCTCGCACCTAGCCATTACCTCGGCGGCTAAACTAGTCTCAACACTTCGATACTAATCTAACCTTTCTTCCAAATGGTTGTGACTATAAGTCATGTACAGACCATAATTAATGCTACTACGGGTTATGGAAGGGTACAAGACATCACCTGCAGCCTATAAACCTCTAGGTCTGCCTCACCCAATCCTTAAATGAATGCTCAATCATGTCAACTAAATTACCTCTTTAAGCAAACATCATAATGTGTGCGAACCTACATGTTGACATGGCTATAAAGATCTTGGTAGGATATGGGACGTCGGGTATTGCTAAAATGCTACCGCCTCTTTTTACTAGACTTAATTGGACTCCTAAGAACACCAAACATATTTCATGTAAAGCCCCAAAACTCGATAAGGTTTCATCGTCTATACCTTTATTTCCATATGTGCACTCCACTAACCTTACGATACCCAAATTGATATTACTTGGTACTCGCAAAGACACTAGTCTACGAGATTTTAGCTATAGTGCTCCTTAATCCTCAAACGTCTCAAGGCACCACAATATTCGATATTTATCCTTAATGATTCCACGCATAATTTTTCCTATAGGAACCTCAACGTTCCTATGAACTACCATCACACCAGGATTACCTCGCACCTAGCTATTACCTCGACGGCTAAACGAGTCTCAACACTTAGATACTAATCTAACCTTTCTTCCAAATGGTTGTGATTATAAGTCATGTACAAACCATAATTAATGCTACTACGGGTTATGGAAGGGTGCAGCCTATAAACCTCCAGGTCTGCCTCACCCAATCCTTAAATGAATGCGCAATCACGTCAACTAAATTACCTCTTTAAGCAAACATCTTTTTGTGTGATAACCTACATGTTGACACGACTATAAAGATCTTGTAGGATATGGGACATCGGGTATTACCTACGGATACCAAGGCCTCCACCACGGATGCCGCGTGATATCATCTTCCTCAATACCATATTATAATTAAGATACACCCATCCTAAGTCCTCAACCAAAGGAAGTAATATGTTCTCACCACAGAATCAGTACTTATGAATGCTATTCTGTTAATTAATATTTATACATGAGATACATAACATTTGCCACTAGGTCGTTGTGACCACTACTCATTGTTGCCACTAACGAGGCTACTCTCGTCACCAAGGTCATTTCACCATACGTCTCACACAAAGGGTTATAGAATTGCCACTATTAACCTACACCAACGCATGTGTTCACCAAACTACCATCAATTGCGATATCACCCCAAGGACCGAATTTGCCTAATTATAGCACCAGCGTTAACTACCCATAAACGCCGTACATAAGGATTATATATATCCTTTAATCACCAATCATTAGTGCCTAGTCGAGATACAACAAGATCATCAACTTCTACCATTGAGTATATGCGACTTATGCCACTAGCCCAGTGGGCGTCATTTCATTCTATCGACACCTCAAATAATTCTATGCCATTAAAATTCAACACAAGCATCTCACACTAACAACTATGGTGTCTCCACTATAGGCTTACAAGGATACCAGTAACTTACTGCCATATCTATCAAAAACGCGAAAGCCATTAATAGCTATTAACTTAATCGAGTTCCACTTGGCACGAACTTATTTATCGTGTTAACCTCTTTGATTATACCATCGAGGACACGAACTAAACCATCACTAAACTAGCATGACCAGCCCAAACCATGCCGACGTCGAAAGATTCGATACCGACCTCACCATGTCACTCCTAAAAGGAACCTTGAACTTAGATCTCTAATACCATTTGTAACTCCCTGACCCGGATTTATGGGTTACCTGTGAGTCAACCCTTCCAACCTGAGCATTAGGTGTGAAGTGTAATGGAACAACCTATACAATGTTGCTAGTCTAGTTTTATCTTAATTAACGTTTCACTTGTTTAGCATGTGATTCCAGTTTCAAAATAAACTACCCGAGGGACCCATGGGAAGCACCCTAAAGTTTAAATAAACAGAGCTACTATCGTAAAAATAAATAAAGTACATTTACCTATATAACTCCCTCAAAATATGAAACCACTCCCAACCTAGCGTGACAAAGAGAGGGTGTGAGCCTATGTCTAGTGAGAATATACAAATAAGTATAGAAACGAACGGCAGAAAGGATACTCACATGCTACAATCACACGCGTGCGAAAATATATATGTAACTACATATATTTATATATATATATATATCTTTGAAAATACATGTTTCAATGCATTAACATCTTTACTTCCCAAAACCTTACTTGTCTAGATTAATTTACCTTAATCTCGTAAAAACTTCCTTTACTCACACTTAACGTTTCTCACTATATTTAATACACCTGGTTTAACACTTGAAACCAATACTTTTGATTTATCATAACCCATTCCTTTATCGGAATTACCATTTTTATTTAAAGTCAATAAACTTTAGTATTTTCATTGAAATTCACCCTTTCAACACACGCAAGCATCATGTAGAAAATACTTATTTAATCTTTGAAAACCTTTTTGAGACACATTCTTGTGTTAATTATGGGTTTAACCGCTTAGGTTTCTTAATCACCCATTCACCCACACACTTTATCATTTTTCCTCATCTTATGGACATTAACAAATTTACGTATTTACTTGTCCATTTCACCTGTATTGAAACATTTATTAGCTTCATACAAGCTAGGTTGTATTAACACATTTTAACACACAACCCATTTCTTGGCATATTCCATATTTCTTTTATTTTTTCTCGGAATCTTCCAATACCGTATACCTCCACGGGCTCTACAACGCCGTCTATGCCCAGCACATGCTTTGTCTTGTGTTTTAGGACTTTTCACCCAAGGGCTCCGAGCCCTTTTTCCTTTATTCCAGTGTCATCCGAGTTTCCTTTATGTGTTTTAACATTTTACAAATGTCCTCATTATTCCACTTTTCCTTTTTACCCGGCCTAAGCCAAAACTTGGGACTTTACCACCCTAACTTTTGTTACACTTTTAAAATTTACCATTTCATGTCCTTTACACTTTAACCTTGATTTTATTCCAAAATCATATTCATTTAGGACCAATTTGTTTAACACCTATTCAAACATTTTTATCTCATAAAAATGTCCCACTTTAAGTAAAATTGTCACTTTATCCTTTTGTTTTCCAAATCACCTTTTACTCCATTTCACAAGTGTTAATTTCCAAAACACTATTAAGTTATTCATCTTAACTCCTTAAGTGTTTTAACACCTTTTTAACCTTGGAGTAATATCTTTCTTAATTGGAAACACTTTTACACCTTTTATTCCTTTTTAACTGCATAAGTGTTAATCATTTACAACATTACTAAGTTACACACTAACTTTTCCATGTTTACCCTTTAAAACTTAATGAATACTTTTATCAACCCTTTCCCAAACACACATTTCTTGACTCTCTTCATTCAAGAAACCCATTTACATTTAAGACTACTTTTATAAGAAAATATCATTTCTTTTTATCAACATGTGTAGTATTATAATCTCATGTTCATCGTATCTTTAGTTACAATTTCACACGCTTTGAAGACTAAAATTTTAACTTTTCTTATTGCATGTTTAAACCCAATTAATCCTTCTCTAAACTTGTTTATACATTTAATGTCAAAATACTACAAGTTTATATGCATGAGAAGATGGACTTTAAACCCAAAAATCCTACTACATGGTTTAAACATATTTATTATCATGGAAAATCATTATACTTGCAAAAATACATTTTGAAGGCAGAAAAGACATTTTTGTTTCTTCAATCTCAACAAATGTCTAATTTTCAAAAATCATTGTTTTTGCAAGAAATATTATTTTCACCAATGTGTTCAAAATAAGTCCTTATTTCCAATCATTTTATTCCATAAAATGTTTACCACTAATTTTTCTAGAAAATACTCCAAATGTCTAACTACAAGACAACAAATGTAATGTAATCTTACACTAAGAGTAAGGTTTTCCCACCTCTAATGGATTCAATGGTGGTGTAAATAATGGTGTAGGAGGAGCAACCCCCACCTCCAAAGGTGGCCTCAAGGGGTTACCAAATGCATCCTCTAAAAGCTTCGAAAATGCTCTTGTTCCAAGCTTCCAATCAAAACCCACTTCAACTCCATTAAAACCAACTTCATTTTCTCCCAGAAATCCCCCAAATACTACTCAGAAAATTCACAGCTCTTCAATATCAATGTTGAAAATGATATTATTGGCTTGAACAGGGTGGAATATCACCTAAAATGGTGGTGCAGTGGTGGTTTGGTGGTGGGTGGAGGTGAAAGACCACCCATCTCTCTCTCTCTCTCTCTCTCTCTCTCTCTCTCTCTCCTTTTTCTATTTTCTCCCAACAAAAAATAACCTAAATACACCAAACAAACCCTTATAAAACCACCCTAAGACTCCAAATACCCGTTTTGACCCTTATGGGATGATTTGAGCTCGATAGCTTAAAGATCCAACGCTCCAAATTGCGACAGCACATAAGGGCAATCGGATCTAAAACCTCGACCAACGTCATTCGAACGACTTCCCCTATGTCATTCCTTCCCTGATTCGCGTGAACCTTTGCACAACGTGCTATTATAAGTCAGTAGCAAATCGTTATAAGCCCTGCATCTCGCGACCTTCACACTGTTGTTCGAACGACAGACCCATGTCGTTTGAATGACCCTTTTTTCTTTTTCTTTTTATTTTTCTCCAATTTCCTCCGCAATTATTCCACACTTTTAATTAACTCCTCTTTAATCATAATCCATATATATATATATTTTTTAATTAACTTATCGGGGCAGGATATGACATAATTCCTAAAGTTTGATAATTTAATCGGGACTAATATTGTAGGTCTCTTAACTCCATTTGTTGAATGCAACTGGAGTGTTTGAGGATGCAATATACGTGTTGGTAATTTTATCATTCGCATCAATTAATTTGTTGACTAAGTATCACGCGCGTTAACGCCCAAACATGTTTGGTGCTTTGAATTAGTTTATGCTCTTCTTTCAATTAATTAAATAGTTTTCTAGAATTTTATATCTAGTGGAAATACTTTACGATTCAGGGGATTGGATCCCAACACCATTTTCATGAAAGTGTTTTCAAAACCAAAGTTCAAGTTCTTTATTTCTAGTATTTTAATTTGCATTTGCTTAGTTAAATTTTCATAGATATATAGAATTTTCCCAAAATACTAAAATCACCTTTTCTTTCTTTCTCCAGTCAAAGCCTAGATCTCTGAAGCCAACCCTACTTTTGTCATCATCTATGACCCATTCCCTAAGGATTAGACCCTAACTTATCGGGTTATTACTTGAGCGACTGGATTGAACTTGAGTCGTAGGTACACAAGTCGCACACATATTTTGCGCCGAGTCATGTCTCATGACGTGGCGATGTGGATAACTTGATCCATCAGACGGTTTGTTATGTGACTAGGCGATGGTGTGACTATGTGGGATCCCCTATTCTTTTGTGTGTGCATGTTTTAAATTCGATAGGTATGAGAATCTTACGAATTTATTAATAGAGGCATGATAACGTCTTCAAAGGTTGAATCCTTTGCATGGTTTATGAGACTTATGTTTATATTGTATAGTAGTACGATGGACATTTTTATTTCAAAACATTATATCACGTTATTTAGTGCATTACGAAATCGTGTATATCTTATTGTTTGTGTGACATGAGTGGGGACTGTACTGAGTTGTACTCTCTATATATATAGTGGGTTGCGCTGCAATATGGTTGTAAGATAGTGAGATAGCTTCCTTTATAGTCTTGTAATTGAGACTTATTAGAATTTATTATGCATTGGGTTGGGACACTTGTGTAGAATTTCACTTATGATTTAGGGATGATGTTTCTTTTTCGTGTGAGCACTAATGGGTTGACATGATCATGTAAATGAGTCACGTGATTATTACTGCATTGCTATAATAAGTCTTTTCTTAAAACTTTCGAGTTCTGACCCACATATTATCAGAAAAAAATTGCATGTGCTAATAAGTAGGAGTAACAAGGTTGAGAAGTCAGACTTGCCATCTTCCATTATCCAGTCATTTCCTTTCCTAGATTAGATTGATATTTTTATTCAGATATTTCAGTATTTGGACTCATTTGATTAAGATATTATCTATAGTCCATGTTGGTCCCAGTTTATTTAACTTTGGTTGAGACTATTCGCGAGATTAAGACGATGCTCATTTGTTTAATTATGTATATGGAGACAATTGATTTATTAACTTGTAATAACTTATTTCATGCCATGTTGTGGGTGGTTTAAATTCATTACAGTCTTTTATTATTATTATTTCGTCATGATGATGAGAACGATATAAATTTATTTAACATGCCATATCTTTGTCATTGAGGCTTGGCCACCCGATACATTGAAAATAGGGGGTGTTACAAAAATTAGGCTTACAATAGGCCAATATATAGACACAATAGCTATGCATGTGAAGATATGTTTGCCATAAGTGCATACTACAGGTTTGCATCTAAACCTATGCAGTAGCAGGTACTCATACCTACTTCTTGGCATCGGGTCATGGATTTGAAATCACCCCCATGCCCTAGCCCATGTTGATCATATTCTCGCAGATACAACTCCCAATCAAATCGTGCTCTTTCCTAACCTTTTAGAAATCACTCACTCCTTAACCTGTTGCATAACTAATGTGTTCATTATTCATGCCCACGATATGTAGGAAAACTTATTCTCATTACACCCAATAATTGAGCTAACCCAACCAAATTGATATAAACATCTCTCCTATTATTTTTTGTTCCACCTCCTTAAGTGTACATACAGACCAATTAGCAATCACCATCTCATACTCCGCAACTAGTGAGCATCCTCTAAGGTTAAAAGTTCTCTTTTCTTCATTACCCTAATCTCACATGGGTGCTACCTAATATCTAAACGTTGCTCGTATCTGAGTGTAATGCAAATCCGTCCTCTTATCGATTAACCATAATTCTTCTCATCATCATAACACCCTTAACTTCTAAGACATGGGAGTACCTTACTTACCTTATTTAGTTCACTCAATCATATGAAGGAATCTCAGTAACCTCGATTCTCATTAAAACACCCGTAGAGCATATGTAGAAACCAAAACTTCTAATTGGTCCCTTTAAAAATTCTGAACCTTTTTTATCTCACAGTTGTCACGATATGAGATGCATAAACTATTTGTTCATGTGAAAATCTCTGAATTGTAGATCTTGCCCCAATTATGATAACTTACGTACTCATCTTCACAGTTGTGGAGGACACCCTTGTCCATCCACTCGTTCCATCCTAGACCACTTACTCATAACGGTCTTCATCATCTTTCTCTTATATGTTTCACAACTCCTCGAGTCTCATCAACTCCTAAGTGTATTTTACGATGTTTAAACACGCATCATCGTGGCACAAGAGAACACAACCCTATGACATTCTCTAAATGTATCAAAGAAAGATCGACATAAAATAGATTAGGCTCATACAAATCCCAAAAATATAAACCATTATCTGATAACCATAATAACACGAAATATATTCAACATATCGGGTGACCAAACCTCAACGCCAAAGATAGGGGATGTAGAACAATTTATATCATTCTAAGCATTAATGAATAACTGAAGAAAACTAAAACCATTCACAATATCCATAGAATATAAGAATAAAACAAGATATAGATACAAGTATTCAACAACGGAGTCATTAAAATTGAATGCAACTTGATAACTGAAAAAATTAAATCTCCATGATTTAAATCCTCAATAAGAGTCCAATTAATAAGGAACAATGTTAGTACCTACCGAAACCCACAATAAAAATCCAACTATGTAATAAATGTGGTGGAAAGTATCTTCATTGCTCCATGTTAAATATGTATAAAATTGACCCTACAATTGGTTTATTCAACCCTGCTCCTGCAATTACTGACTACCTGAAAAACTTTTTAAGACAATAATGTGGGTTAAACCCTAAAAATAAGCAAAAATTATCTTACCTTACCTAACAGTATTAAATGTGACGAAATTACGTCTCATATCCTCCCATTATCACTCACATAAAAAATACCTCACTCCATATGTCTTGAGGTAGTCCTAGTCATACTTTACCATCCTACTCAAGACATAACTAACAACATAAGCCTTCAAGTCCTAACCATGTAACCTTTATACCATATAAATCATAATTTAGTATAATATTATCATTAATACTAATACATTAACATTATCAACAACTCGTAGTATCCTCACATCTGGTAACGTCCAATTAGATTAAGTTCTCTTATAAGGCTGGCTATAATCTCACATATTATCTAGGTTATCTCTACTCATTATCATACTAACTATGATACCACCCAACATCCAGGTACATCGTATCCATCACTAGTTTTACTCTATGTTGTATGATACCCTTACAACCAAGCCCATCAATGGCGTAGATATCCAACAATCCATTGTAAAAGTAACTATTAAGTTGCACAAATATGCGTACATGATATTAGTCTAAAAATCCAACATAGTGACATAACTCTAATTATGCAATAAGAGTAACAAACCCTACGCATAATGCATATACTACCACATAACCAATAAGTAACAACATCGCTATAAGCATAGATTCATAAACCAATTTCATATTTTAACGTGTCCATCGTCGAACTAACTAACTAACTAACTAACTATATATATATATATAGTCAGGCTCTCCAACATACCTCATTAAACATACCTATTTTTTTAAATAGTAAAAAAAATAGTTTTGATTTGATATTTTTTTGTATGGGTTCATGATATTTTAATGTGCCCCTGTAAAAATATTCAGCTCAAAATAATATGTTTTGTTATTTTTAAAAAATAGGTAAAAAAACTAGCAGTTTTAAAAGGTAAAAACTCTCAGTTTTTTTACCTATTTTTTAAAAATAATAAAAAAAATTATTTCCAGATGAACCCATGCAAAAATATCATCTCAAAATTATTTTTTAACTATTTTAAAAAATTGGAATGTTTATATGTATGTTGGAGGGCCTTATTGTGTGTGTGTGTGTGTGTGTGTGTGTGTGTGTGTGTGTGTGTGTGTATATATAAAATACCATACTAAGGATCTAACCTCCGGGGACCTTTCACATGCCTCTATCAGGTCAATCCGTAGGAAGCCCCACACTAATGGATTGTAAAACATCCACACGTAAAGATAAAGGGAAATCACCACACAATCACACCATCGTGTAATCATATATCAAGATTCACATGATGGATCAAGCGTCCTCTATCTCCCATGCACTATACAATTGACCAACATAACATAGAATCGGGAAGTAGACCTATACACATCTTGCATCATCACCCAGGGTGGTAGTACATGGTCCCATAAAAAAATCCCATCAAATACCCCCTATAGATTCTTCATGATAACACACAATAACATGCGGTATGTCCACAAATAGAACACAAAGCATTTATCATCAAACATATCTATAGGACTACAACTACAAATCTTAACTGTGTAACTCGGGAAAATACCTCACCTCATAATATCCTCATATCCATAGGTATTATCACCTATTAAAAATCTAATCTTTGTCATAAAATATATTTATGTGCATTCTAAAAATCCCCCGAAGAGACTCTAGAGAAATCCCACTTAGAAAGCAAACAAAGTTAAACAAAATTAAAAATAAAGTGAGGGCCAAATCAATCAGGCCTCCCTTAAATGCCACTTTTCCAAAATGACATCGTCTTACAAATCTCAACCCATAATGTAAATTTCTCGACTTTCTTCACACCATATTGTAATTAATGGCATTACAAGCCTATAATCAATCCCAAAACATCCCAAATATGATTCCTAAATGTTTAAACACATGTTTCTAACATTATATTATCATTACCCCGATAAAATAACCAAAATAAGGATCAAAACATCAATTTAAGCATGTAACTAATTAGGGTTCATCTTAATTACGAGTTTAATCCTCAAAATATATTAAATTATATATAGTCTCATCCTAACATGTGAACCTCTTATTAAATCAAACCCAATCAGATTTATAACAGATTTAAACAAGTTTTAATCATATCATCATCATCATCATAATAGCCAAGGGACAACATGTTAATGCATCAGATTCAAACCTAACATGTGTCTAATCACAAAATTAAAGATGAATAGGTTACATATAATACAGAAGTAAAGAAATTTATTTCTTTCATGAATGAAGAATATGACGACCCTTTAATGATACTTGTAAGTGATCCACTAGTTCTTCCCAAAAGTTCGTTCTTTTGATCTCTCCAAAGTTTTTATATTGCCTAGGTTTTGTGTTGTGTTTAGTGTGAGTGTTTAATAAGGGTTGAGTCTCTATTTAAATCTAATCTGGTGGGTCTCTTAAGGGACTAAGCTAAGACATCTATATAAGCATAAAACACTACCCAAACACTCTCAAAACTTAGCCCAAAGGGATACCCACCCTAAGTCCCAAATCGACATACTAAAAACACATATGCGGGCCTCTAGAGCCCTGTCTAATGATACTAACTCATCCTAGCCATGCAGTTTGAATCGCCTTTACCAAAACATATTATTAAGGTTTTTTGCATTTAACATCACCCTAGACATTTCTTGAATGATACTATTTTTCCTTTCAGGAATAACTTTCTATTGGGGTATTTTCGAGCACTAAATTCGTGTTTATAACTGTTGTCGATATAATACACAATTACTCTAGTCTCTTTAAATTCTCCACCTATATCACTCCTCATTCGATTCACTTGGGTATCCTTTTCATTTTTAATTTCTAAAAGGATTCTAAAAAATTCTTTAAAGGTTTTTGATTTGTGTTTCACCAACCCAGGTGAAATGACTAAAGTCATCCATCATAACCATAATGTAGCTATTTCCACACAAACTAATTTTTTTGTATGGACCCATATGATCCGTATGCAAATGCTCTAGGGTTTAGAAGTTAGGACATCTTTAACTTTCTTGTGTGAAGATTTAACCAATTTTCCTTACTTGACATGGTTCCCAAATAAAATTTTGAACCCTTTTGATCTTGGTTAATCCACGCATAAGTTCTTAAATAGTAAATATGTTAAGATTTTCAAAATTTATGTGACATAGCCTATGATGAAATAGGTCAACATCATCTAGCCTAGCCAGTTAACACTTATGAGTCTCAGAAGTAGGTATAACTCTAGCAGTTATCATTTGTTCCGTAACCCATAAGAACGCATTCACCACATTTATAAAAAAAATCATTCATTTTTTTAAAAAAAAAAAGTAACAATGTGGTCTACATCATAGAATAAACTAATGCTAATCAGATTAGCTTTCAATCATTTTAGTAAATGAACATCACTAAGCATAGTAAGATGAACCTCTTAAATTATTCATTTTCCTATGATCTGGGAGGACTCACCATCTCCAAACATAATATTTCCACTAAGGTAGTTTGTTATGTTTGATAAACATGACTTGTCCTCGGTCATATGTTTGAAATATCTTGAGTCAAGATATCAACCAACTGAGTCGCTTTTAGCTTTTAAGGTAGTTACATATGGTATCAGAGCATCAGGTTCTAGTGTCCATAGGATATGTACGACTTACTACGGTTTCAGCGTATCGTTATTTTGATATAGAGCCCTATTATTAGGACTGTTGTCTCATCTTTATGTTCTTAGATATCATTCTTCTGCTATTAAAATTTTGTTTAAACTGTGTACTTATATAATTTAAATTCTATTTCAGTAGGCCTCCGAGGAGAAAGAGATCCGAGAGGGCAACAGCGAAAGACAAGGTTAGGGAAGACCCTTGGGATCAGAAGGTACCGTCATCACCACCAGAGATGATTTCTACTACTCAGATGGCATTGATAGTGGCAATATTCGTTGAGACAGCTATGAGGGCTGTGGAAGCCCACTTTCCCCAGCCTTAGGTTCAGCAGCCAGCAACACCAGTTATTCAGGCCCAACAAGGGCAACCCACTTGGCATAGCATCAGGGAGACCTTCCATAAAGGTCACCCACCCGAGTTTCAGAGCGGTACAGATGTAGTGGTGGCATGCTAATAGAAGAAGAACATTCAGCACCATCTGCGCATGTTAGATTGCAGTGAGATACAGCAACAGATGTTGGCCACCCTCATATTAGCGGGGGCAGCCCTTCAGTGGTGGGAGTCAGTGACCACCACTGAGGAGAGGGACTTAATGATGATTTCAGAGTTCTAGGTGCGGTTTGATCGCAAGTACTTTCCGCCCATAGTGGAGTCAGAGATGAGGAAGAAATTTGGGAGGTATGACAGGGTGACCGCTCAGTTGTCGATTATGAGGAAGAGTTCACCCATCTGGCAAACTTTATGCCATATGAGGTGATAAATGAAGAAAGTAAAAAGGCAAGGTTCATGGATGGTATGGCCTGAAGGATCAGGCAGTATTTGATTGGTAACCCTGTGTTGATGACTTACACGGATATCGTTAATGCCACACTATTACACTGTCCGGATTACCGCTTCCACGAGAAGGGAATCAAGAGGGGAGTAGAGCCTAGCCGGTGAGGTAAGGCCGGGGGGAGTAGTGTTAGTGGGCCACCACTCCAGGAGCATCAGACAGTGGGTACGTAGGGGAAAAACTACCGACAGGGTAACTCTTCCAAGAGGTTCAGATTTGGTGGGCACCGATCAGATAGGCAGGGCCAACAGGGCCCCCAGAAGCAGCAAGTTCTTCAGGGCCGTCAGGGCCAAGGAATCAAGGGGTAGCCAAAAGGCCTAGGGCCATCGGGGCCAACGTCAAGGCCAACAGCGCCAGGGGCAAAGACAGTTCCAGGATCAGTGCTTCACATGTGGCCTACAGGGTCACAAGAGTAGAGCTTATCCATAGCAAAATAGGGCACAACTTCAGAGTGCCCAATAAGGGAAACAGGATCTGATAGCTCCGGTACCATCATCGGCCCCATAGCAACAGAAGTAGGGACAGATGCACTCTGGGCGTGTGTATAACGTCTGCGATATACCGATGCCTACATCACCATAGGCGCCACCTGCAGTAGAGGGTACAATTTCTATCAATGGGTCTGAGGGTAGAATACTTTTTTATACTGGAGCATCTTATTCATTTATTAAGACTAGACTTACATGAGCCACCGAGTTATTAGAGACAGTCGACAATCTCCTTATGTGTGTTGAGTCACAGATGGGTAGTGGTTCGACAATACGTTCTCTTTGTAGAGGAGTCGATATTATGATTGGGGTACTGAGTCTAGTGGCAGACCTTCTCGTGTTAGACATGGAAGGTTATGACGTGATTCTAGGTATGAATTAGTTAGTAGGCTACAGAGCGATGGTAGATTACTATGAGAGAACTATTGTGTTTTCGATTCCGGGATAGGAGATATTCCTTATGGCGATGCCTCTAACCGTGGGAGGATCGCGCACTCATTTATATTACATCGAGGAGGACACCTCGTAGGAGGTGGTTGTTCCCTTAGATTCAATTCTTATAGTGAGGGACTCGAGGATGTATTCCAGGAGATACCCGAGTTTCCACCAAGCCGGGAAATATAATTTGTCATTAACTTAGCACCGGGGATGAGACCGCTTTTCGTAGCACTGTATCGTATGGCCCCTTTAGAGATGCGGAAGCTGAGAGATCAGATCCAGCAGCTCTTGGGCCAGGGTTTCATTCGGTGGAGCACATCTCCTTGGGGTGATCCGGTGTTGTTCATAAAGAAAAAGGATGGTTCGCTTCGCTTGTGCATGGATTACAGGGAGATGAACAAGGTGACGATACAGAACAAGTATCCATTACCTAGAATTGATGACTTCTTCAATCAGTTGAGAGGGGTTGAATACTTCTCCAAGATCAATTTGAGGTCAGGCTACAACCAGCTGCGTATTCGGGAGGAGGATGTTCCTAAGACCGCTTTCCTATCACAATATGGATCCTACGAGTTTAGGGTGATGCCATTTGGGCTCACCAATGCGCCTGCAGTGTTCATGGATCTCATGAAAAGGGTATTTTAGGAGTTTCTGGATCAGTTTGTGATAGTCTTCATCGATGATATCCTAGTTTACTCACGGACAGAGGAGGAGCACACCGAGTATTTACATATGGTTTTGCAGACATTATGGGACAATCAGTTGTACGCCAAATTTAGTAAATGTAAATTTTAGCTTCGGGAGGTACAATTTCTTGGCCAGATTGTGTCCAACAGGGGCATATCTTTTGGTCTGAGTAAGCTATCGGCAGTGAGGGAGTGGGGACAGCCCATGACACCGATCGAGATTCACAGATTCTTGGTCTTGGTCGGATATTATCGTGGCTTAATAAAGGGGTTCTTAGAGATTATGGGCCTTTGACGAACTTGACTCATAAGGGAGTACCATTTGTGTGGAGCGACCAGTGTCAGTTGGATTTCGACGAGCTGAAGGATAGATTGACCTCATTTTTCATACTTGCATTGCCTAGGAATGGGGTGGAGTATCGGGTATACACGTATGCATCCTTAGAGGGACTTGGGAGTGTATTACATTAGGAGGAGAGTGATATAGCTTATACGTCTCGAAAGCTAAAGCCCCATGAGAAGAATTACCCCACCCACAACCTCGATTTGGCAGCGGTCGTTTTTGCATTGAGGATATGGAGACATTATCTATTGGGGGAGAAGTTTACATTAATTATTCACGAATCATAAGTCACATCAGTATCTCTTCACAGAGAAGGATCTAAACATGAGGCAAAGGAGGTGGCTAGAATTCATGAAGAAATAACAATTTGATATATAGTATCATCCTGGTAAGGCTAACGTGGTTGCAGACGCGTTGAGCCCACAACCTACTAGAGACGTATTGGAAGTGTGGAAAGCGAAATGGAGTGAACTTCAATAAGAAGATGAGGTTGCCAGAGTGTACATGGCAGTTATGACTATCACTCTCGAGATCGTTATGCGGGTAGTGAAGGCACAAGCATAGGATTAGTTATGTCAGGATAGGGTACCGCATTTATTAGCTGAGGGTGAAAAGTCTTACCCAGTCAGCTAAGAGGGAGGCGTGTGCTTTAATGGAAGATTGGTGGGGGACAACAAGTTATTGGGGCCCGAGATGATTCAGGAGACTACTTCCAAGATTGAGTTGATTCGAGTACATATTCGGATAGCTCAGGACAGGCAGAAGAGTTATGCTGACGCTGGCAGGAGAAATGTGGAGTTAGAGGTTGGCGACCAAGTATTGGTTCGAGTATCTCCTATGAAGGGGATTATGGGATTTGGCAAGATAGGGAAGCTATCACCGAGATATATGGGATTTTTTCCTATTATAGAGAGAGTAGGACCGATAGAATATAGACTGGGACTTCCAGAGCATCTTCAACGGATACACGATGTGTTCCATATGTCATCGCTGAAGAAATACAGGAGAAGTGAGAGAGCCTTCTGGCACGTTCTTATTGAGGAGATTTACTTTCAGCCAGACGTCTCATATGAGGAGAGGCTCCTGGATATTTTAGAACGTAGCAAGCGTAAACTATGGTCTAAGGTGGTGCCATTGGTACGAGTTTAATTGGGACACCACAATGTTGACGAGTCAACGTGGGAGCGGGAGGATGACATGCGAGAAAAGTATCCAGAGTTATTCACCATAGGTATATCCTAATGTTGGGGATGAAATTCCTTTGTAAGGAGGAAGTATGTAATACCCCATACTTTTACGTATTCAAGATTTAATTAATTCAAAAATTAATTAAGAAAAATACGTTTAAATAAATTACGCAATGAAGTAATTTAATGTGATTTAATAATAACTGTGATTATTGAATATTAATCGAGAGATATATGCTGATTAATATTATGAAATGACATTTACTAAGTGTGAATAGTAAATAGTTTATTGTTATCAAATTTTGTAATAGCGAGTGATATGGGTGTAAGAGAGTTATCTCACCGGGAGTCGCATGTAGACTATTTAGAGGTGAAATGAGAAATATATTTTAAGTAACTCAGATAATAATTTAGAGGTCACGAAGGAGTCCAAAAGGGTCAAATTAGTATACCCGAGGGTGTCAATCGAGTCACGGGGTAAATTTAGACTAAAACGGGACCATAGGAGGGTATTTTGGTCATTTTATATCAAGGAGTTAGGAGACTTGCGAAATTACAAACTCTATAGCAGCTTATAAGGGTTGGAGATAAGCCTGTCAATGGGTCGGATCTGGACCCGGACCCGACCCAGACCCGATTCGTATAATAGGGTCTGAGCATATTTTTTTGGACCCGAAGACCCGTTTATTAAACGGGTAGGGTCTGGATCTTATACAAGACCCGAACCCGAAGACCCGACCCGAATTGTACATTATTATTTTTTAAATATATATACATATACTATAAATTTATATATATTTATAAATATATCTTATCAATATAGCATGTAAGTAATATATATATATATATATATATATATATATATATATATATATATATATATATATATATATATATATATATATATATATTATATATTTATGTATATAATAAATATAAATAATATATTTTTTATTTATACTAATAATATTCTATAATACATTACAAAATATTTTAATTTAAGATTAAAAAATAAAGAAGGGGGATAATATAAAATAAAAGTATATATTTGGCCAGACATGGACCCGAACCCGAGACCTGAAGACCTGAACGAATTCGGGTCTGGATCCAATATTGTAGATCCGATGAAGACCCGAACCCGAACCTGATGAACACCCGATTACACGGATCTGGATCTCTCTAAACACGACCCGGCTCTGACCCGTTGACAGGCCTAGTTGGAGACTAGGGCTTAGAGGTGAGAAAACTCAGAGAAACCATTAGAGAAGGAAATGAGAGAGTTCTTAAAGATTCCTGGGAGAATTCTTGGAGCTTTCATCATATTCTTGCACACACGCAACCTAGGAAGGAGGATTCAAGGGGAAATAAATCAACCCTACACCTAAGCCACGAAATCAAACCCCACCAACCAAGAGGCAAGTTATTTATTGCAATATTCATGAAGTTATAATACCCATGTGTAGGGTTTTAAGATTTATTTTGTTAAATCAATTTTCTTGGAAGAAAAAGAATTATTTTTATGCATGATAGGATAGGATCTGCATGTAGAACAATTTAACATATGTATAGGATCAATAATTATAGGAGAATTGATCATTAATAAGAATTAAATCAGGGTTTTGATGAATGTTAGAGGAAGAACATGAAAACCTGGGATTTTTTAGGATTTTTGCATGATATTTAGAGGAAGAAATCTGGTAATGATTAAGAAGTTCTGGAATTTATATGATCAACTAGGGTTTAAGATAGTTACTTGAATTAGTTCCATTGAATGATGATTCCTTGAAGAATTACTTAAGATTTTACATTAGAAATCGTTCATACCTATTACTATAACATTTGTGATGTTAGGTTGGGAGTTTGGACGGAATTAATAGAGGTTTTGAGGATTTTTAGTGATGAAACCCATTAGTAAAGAATTGCAGAAACTGGGCCAATACCTGCTCGATCGATTAATCGACTCAAGAATGTCGATCGACCCTTTTCATCGATCAACTGGATCGATCGAGTGACCCTTTTCATCAATCGATCGACTCCTCCTGGAAATGGAAACTTCTTCCCCTTTTTAAATGTTAATCCAATCCCAATGTGTAAGAACCTCTGGACATAATTTAAATTCATAATGGGACTTGAGAAGGACCAGTAGGGTCCAGATATGATGACTTTATATCAGATTTAACCGTGAGATTTCGGGGGTATAAATTGAGTGGGAAATCGTGCGTACGTTAAATTAGGTCTTGTGAGAATTAAGAAGGACTTAGACCAGTAGGGTAGAGAGTGTGTGCCTGCTGATTTTATACTTATCAAGATGAAACACTTTGAGAGACGAGAAGTACTTAAGAACTTGCGATAATTGAGAAAATGAAAGAATGATTTAATTATATGTAGGACTCGGGCATTATGTGCCACGTATGATTAAATTATTATGGGTCGGTGGAGTACCTAGCAGAATAATGTGAATATATATATGGGTGCATGTATATATATAAAATATTGAATATCTCTATGTAAACATACCCGCGCTACTTGCTATCACGGAGGTTTCGCGCCGGGACCGTCTTATCTCGATTGGACCTTTATGGGGGATATTGACTTGTACCCTAGAACATAGCATCCTTGGTACAGGCTATTCGAGAATGGTAGTCAGACGGTCCTAAGAGACGTGAGGGTATGTGCTGACCTCTTAGAGACTTGAAACTGTGCTTCGCCTCCAATATGTGTGTTTTGTGTTAAAACAGTTCGAGAGTGATTCCGAACTAGTATTTCCCTTTTGTAGGAGAGATACGAGGACTTGATAGCAGAGTATGCCAGCACCATAGATTTATGTGGGGTGAATATTGGTATATATATTATGGGTGATAAATATATGTACCTATGAGTAATATATTGTGCTTGTAAGTAGATAAAATTATATAATTAATATTAAATGAATTAAGTGACTGAGAACTTAAGTCTGTATGTATATGAACATAACTGGCTTAATATATGCATAAGAAAAGGTAATCAGATATAAATTATAGTTATGCGTACTTTAAACAGTATTTGATGAAGGGAAATTGGGTTAGACTAGTGAGTTGGGTTAGGCTAGTGAATTGGGTTATCTTTATCTAGATTAGTCCAGTAGTACGTTAGGTGTGCACACTAGTTGAGGGGTGATAATTCCCAAGTGAGTGTCGAGATACTAATAAGTATGTAATACCAAGTGGTTAGCATTTTAAATACTTGCTAAACTATTTTAAAGTTGTTTTACACTCGGGCTCTGACCCGTTTCCTATCATCTCTTCTTTCTCTTATATATATATATATATATATATATATACTACAGGTGCCCAGCTAAAGGGACGTCAGGCTTAGATCTATGGAATATTGACGTGATGCAGCTAGTGTCGGAGTTGCAGGTCGTTATAGTAGACGACTTCATCCTTGTCTTCTCATTCTTCTATTTATTCATCTTTAGATAGGCCATGTATCGGCCCTTTTCAGATTTTATCTAGTTCAGAGAGACTTTTACTCTCTATTATTTCAGCATTCAACTATTGTTTGAATTATTTTAATTATTTATTTGTCCTTCTATTTGGGATACATTATGTGGATTGGTTAATTTATCTTGGTTATTTCATTTGGATGATTTGGTTTTTAATATTATATTCTGAGTTCATAAGAATGGTTTCGTATATTAAATCATAACAATAGAACTTAATCTCTAAAAAATGAAATGTTTTGACACTTAGCTTAATTATTTATTATGTGATTAATAAAGAAAAAAAATCGACAGTGATGCTAAGAATGAAACAACTAGATACTTTGATTTAATTTAATAAATGACTGATCACCCGATATTTAATTAGGCGGGGGGTCACACTTATGTTAATTAAGTTCTATTTCAACCCTTCTACCTATAATACATTGTGTAGCTTAGGAAAATGGGTAATCTTAACACAATCACGTCCTAAAATGCTAGACCTACTTCTATCTCCAAAGGTGACTGTAACACCTGCCCCGGGGATTTTGATCATACCCATGTAAATTGGTGACTTGATGTGACGCAATTGGGCTTTAAACTTTGTAATATGAATTATGGGTCAAATTTGGATAATGCAGTGGCCTTGGTGCAATTAATCGAATTAAAATGGCCTATATTTAATCTGGAGAAAAGTGAGGGTCGTTCAAATGAGACGCTTGGTCCTTCGAATAAAAGTTCTATATCGTTGGAACAATGCTTCAAATGACCTTCCAACGACCCTCCCCCACTTGGAAAACCTACTCTCGTTAGAGCCTCGTTTGAAATACGTTCGAACAAGATGTAATTCTTGTTGGAACGAGATCCAATTTTTATTGGAATGAGATCCAGTTTGGTTCGAATGATATAGTAGTTCTTGTCGAACGAGACCTATTCTCACCCTAAAGAGATTGCAAAAATCAGTTTTGGAGGTTAAAAAAATGTTGTTAAATTTTTTACCATTAGATTAAAAAACGTGTCAAGCTCCTACAACAGCAGATCAACTTGGGGCATGTGTTCTTGGGAATCTTAAGGATTTAACCCCTAAGGGTTTGGGGGTATTTAAATGAAGTCTGACTCATTTAAACCCATTTTCAATTAGATTATCTCTCTCTCTCTATTTATCTATCTATCTATCTATCTATCTATCTATCTATTTATCTATCTATCTCTTGAGAGCACCTCCATTAACAACCACCTTCTATCACCTTAGCACCACCATCCATTAACCTTAAACCATAATACTTAACCCCTTTTCACCACATTTAAGCCTATAAAACCCATATACACCATTTGTTAGGCTAGATATAAATTTATGGAGATATTATTGAGGTCTTTTTGGAGAAGAAATGTAGAATAAATTATGGAGCTTGAAGGGATTTTCATGGAGCTTGAAGGGAGCAAGCTTAGCGGAGTTAGGCAACTTCTTTAAGGCCACCTTAGGAGGCGGGAGGTTTCCATATTCTTCTTCATTCATCCATCCATTTTTTGAGCTCCAATAAGGTGGGAAACTTTACTCTTTAAGTTTAAGAACTCTATTTCCCTAGTATTTAGTCTTATATATAAAGTTTTAAGAGTAGAATGCATGTATGCTATAAAAGGTTCTTTTCTCTTGATTTATGTAAAAATGATTTTACAAATAGTTTCAAAGGGATGAGGAAATATCATGTTTTCGAGAAAACTTAGTGTTAAACATTTTATGGAATAAATGTTTAAAATAAAACTTATAATCTTGTTTAGATTTTTTATGATCACGGTCTTGAAGTTTTCTTTGAAAAAAATGGGATTTTTGTCAAATTGGAAATGAATTAAAGTGTGAAGAACAAAAATGGTCTTTTAATCTTGAAAATCATGGTTTCGTAAGTATTTTTAAATCCCTTGAATAAACCATGTGAATAACTCATTATTTGGATTTTTAGACTTAAATTCCCTCTTCCCATGTGTATAAACTTGTAGTTTTTGGTGATGATCATATAAGCAAGTTTAGTGAGGGTTTTAATGAGTTTTAAAATGAAATAAAGAAAATAAAAATTTCATCCCTTAAAGTGTGTGAATAAGCATTGAAAATGTGATAAGTGGATATTTCTAGACTACATGTGAAGATAAAGGAAAAATGGTGTTTTCTTGCAAAGTAATCCTAAATTTGTCGTAATGAAATAAAGAGATTTTAAACTTGAGAAGTTTTTTACTCCAAGGTGTTAAAGAAGCGTAATGAATTAAAGGAATTTAAGAAGATAGTGTGATAACTTAACAATGTTTTGAAAAGATAACACTTGTGAGAATGGAGTAAAATGCAAGTTTGGAAACAAATGGGTAAAATGGTAATTTTAGGTAAAGTGGAACATTTTAATGAAATAAAAAATTTTAAAAGGGTGTTACACAAATGGTACTAAATGAAAGTGATTTTTGGGATACAATCAATGCAAGTGCGTAGAGGATAAGAAATGGTGAATTTCAAAGTGTAACACAAGGTGGAGTAAAATCTCCGGGTTTTGGCTTCGACCGGTAAAAATGAAATAATGTGGACATTTAAAAAATAATAAAACACCTTAATATAGACTCAAATGAGACCATGAAATAACTAAGAAGGGCTCGAAGTCCTAAAGTGAAGACCCAAAATATGGGTCAGAGCATATGGTAGCGTAGCCAGCAGTGTGGAGCCCGTTAAAGTACACGATTATTTGGAGGATTCTGAGAAAAGATAATGAGAAAAATGGGACCTGTTAAATAGTTAGTTGTGTGGTGAATATAAGAAAAGGCAGTCTAACTTGAAATGAAATTGATAAATGCTTCAGTTGAAAGATAATATGGACAAGTGATATGCGAAATTGGCTAATGTCCACGTAAAGTGAAAAAATGGTAAAGTGAAGTGATTAAATGGTTAATTAAGCAATCTAATGAGATTTTAACCCATAATTAACACAAGTTTCTGCTTGCGAAAGGTTTTCAATGGAAAACAAGTCTTTTCTAAGACAGAGCGTGCGTGTGTTGGAAGGTGATTTTCAAGTAAAATACTAAGGTAAATTTTGGGTGAGTGAATAGGTGATTTAGAGAAAAGAAGCATTATATCTAAACAAATATTATTTTGTTTAAGTATTTAACTTGGTGCGTCAACTCTGGAAATTTGACAAGTTAAGCAAAAAGGGTCTCTTAATAGGATTAATGTGATTTAATCGGGACAAGTAATGTTTTTAGAATAAAAACGTTTTCATGCATTATTGTGTGTCTGTGTGTGTTGTGTGTGTGTCTATATATATATATATATATATATATATATATATATATATATATATATATAGAGAGAGAGAGAGAGAGAGAGACCGGATCCTGTGCGCATCAAGTATACACACTAAGTTTGCACATCATTTTTTCAAAATAGTAAAAAAAATATTTTTGAGCTGATTTTTTTGTGTATGATATTTAAACATTTCAAGGAGTCCATATAATAAAATCAGCTCAAAACAACTTTTTTTACTATTTTAAAAAATCGGTCAAACTTTCACTTCTTTTAAGCACTTTAAAAGGTGCGAAATTTTGACCGATTTTTTAAAATTAGCAAAAAAGTTTTTTTCAGCTGATTTTTTTTATATGGGTCCATTGAAATATTTAAATATCATATAAAAATAAACTCAAAAATATTTTTTTTAATATTTTAAAAAAATTAGAGTGCGTCAGCACGTGTGCAAACTTAGTGTGCGCAGGAGCCTGACTCTCCAGAGAGAGAGAGAGATATTAATGCATGAAATGTTTTTTATTCTAAAAGCGTTACTTGTCCCCAATAAATCACATTAATCCTATGAAAAGACCCTTTTTGCTTAACTTACCAAATTTTCAGATTTAACGCACTATGTTAAATACTTACACAAAAAACCATTTGTTTAGAGAGTACTTCTTTTATCGAAATCACTCATTTACTCATATCAAATTTACCTAGTATTTTCCTTAAAAATGACCTTTCAACACACCCGCTCTCCATGTTAGATAATATTTGTTTTCCATTGAAAACCTTTCGCAAGGGCACACATGTGTTAATTATGGGTTAAAACCTCTTTAGAATGATTAATTGCCCATTTAATCACTTCACCTTACCATTCTTTCACTTTACGTGGACATTAGCCAATTTTTCATATTACTTGTCCACAATATACTTCAAACATTTATCAATTTCATTTCAAGTTAGGTTGTCTTTTCTTATATTCACCACACAACTCAATTTTTTGACATGTTCGACTTTACTCATTATTTTTTCTCGGAATCATCCAAAAAATTGCATACTTCAAAGGGCTCCACACCGCCGGCTACACTATTATAATCTCTGGCAAGTATCTTAGGTCTTTCACCCTAGGGCTCCGAGCCCTTCTTAATTCATTCCTGATCTCATCCGAGTCCATATTAATGTTTTTTAATATTTTCAAATGTCCACATTATTCCTCTTTTACCGATCGAAGCCAAAACCCAAGGATTTCACCACCACCTTGTGTTACAGTTTGAGATTCACCAGTTCTTGTCCTTCACAAACTTGCATTGATTTTATCCCAAAAATCACTTTCATTTAGGAGCAATTGTGCAACACCCTTTCAACCATTTTTATTTCATAAAAATGTTTCACTTTACTTAAAATTAACATTTTACTCATTTGTTTCCAAACTTGTATTTTCCTCCATTCTCAAAAGTGTTATCTTTCCAAAACATTGTTAAGTTATCACACTAACTTCCTAGATGCCTTTAACTCACTAACACTTCTTTAACACCTTGGAGCAACACACTTCTAAAGTTGAAAATCTCTTTATTTCATTATTCTCTTTACTATGGAAACCATTTGACATTTTGAAAACTACTTTGCAAGAAAACGTCATTTTTCCTTTATTTTCACATGTAGTCTTGAAATATCCACTTATCATATTTTTTTACACGTATTCACACACTTTAAGGGCTGAAATTTCTATTTTTTTATTTCTTGTTAAAACTCATTAAAACCTTCACTAAACTTGTTTATATGCTCATCATCATAATACTTCAAATTTATACATATGGGAGGAGGGATTTTAAGTCCAAAAGTCCAAATAATGAGTTTAATACGTGATTTATTCAAGGGATTTCACAATACTTACAAAACTATGCTTTTCAAAATTAAAAGGGCATTTTTGTTCTTCACATTTGAATAAATGTCTAATTTGACACAAATCCTATTTTTTCAAGAAAATTCCAAGACTTTGTTCACAAAATATCTCAACGAGATAAATTTCATTTTAAAACATTTTATTCTATAAAATGTTTAACGCTAAGTTTTCTTGAAAATATATCATTTCCTCATCCCTTTGAAATCATTCGTAAAACCATTTTCACATAAATAGAGAGACAAAAACCTTTTACAACATACATTCATTCTACTCTTAAAACTCTATATACAAGACCAAATACTAGCAAAATAGAGTTCTTAAAATTAAAGAGTAGAGCTTCCCACCTTATTGAAGCTCCAAAAATCGATGGATTCATGTAGAATAAGATGGTAACCTCCCACCTCCTAAGGTGGACTTAAAGAGGTTGCCTAGCTCCACTAATTTTGCTTCTTTAAAGCTCCATGAAAACCTCTTCAAGCTTCATAAATTTGTCTACCTTTATTCTCCAAAAGACCTCAGAATATCTCCATAAATTTATATCTTGACAAAAATGGTGTATATGGGTTTTATGGGCTTAAATATTTTGGTTTAAGGGATGGTGGTTCTAGGGTGGTAGAAGGTGGTTAGTGGTGGAGGAGCTCTCAAGAGAGAGAGAGAGAGAGAAAATCTAATTGAAAATGGGTTAAAATGAGTCAAACATCATTTAAATACCCCAAAACCCTTAGGGGTTAAATCCCTAAAATTCCCAAGAACACATGCCCCGAGGTTATCTTCTGTCGTGGGAGCTTGACACATGTTTTAATCCAATGGTCGGGAATTTGATAGCATTTTCTGATCCTGCAAAAACTAATTTTTGCAGTCTCGTTCTGACAAGAATGGATCTCGTTCGCACGAGAACTACTATATCATTATAACCAAATTAGATCTCATTCCAATGAAAATTGCATCTCATTCGAACATACTTCGAATGAGGTTCTAACGAGAGTAGGTTTTCCAAATAGGGGTGAGTCGTTGGAAGGCCATTGAATCATCGTTCCAACGAGATAGTAATATCGTTCAAACGACCCTCACTTTTCTCCAAATTAAATATAGGCCATTATAATCTCATTAATTGCACCAAGGCCACTACATTATTCAAATTTGACCCATAATTCATCTTACAAAGTTTAAATCCCAATTGGGTCACATCAAGTCACCAATTTACATGGGTACAGTTAAATCATGGGGGCGGGTGTTACATTCTTGACTGTTTAGGGAATTTCATCCTAAAAATTCTCAATCCATCAATTCCTCAAGTTCTTGGAGGTTATCAACTCTTATTCTATGTCGTAGTGATATTTCAAGGCCAAGTCATCAACATCCTTAATCCCTAAGAAGTCGTTATACTTCCTTTCACAAGGGGTTATCACCAAAGAACTCGACATACAACATATTCTAATGCTCACCATCGAGCTAACCACAATAGTCCTCGAGTCTCCTCTTACCCGATGAGCACATTCAGTCGAATCTTAAATCTTTGTTACTAGCACCCAAGTCATATCGGTACATCTACCAGGGCATCACTCTCTAGTGATCGACACTCACCCAACAGAAAAAATGACATAAAACTAACACCCAATCAATCATCTTAAATTATTTCAATTCTTAGGACTACATATCCTGAGTCTCCTTGAATTCTCGGGTCATCCTGACCACACAAATTCACTTAAACTTCATACTAACCTCGTATCGTTGGTCACTCACTCCGAAGAGCGACACATAAATAAGTCACAAATCGTGCGTCTGACTAATGCCGTCCATAAGATCCTTCTATGAACCTAGGATCACTCTAGGCATCCAACTATGAAACACTCACTTAAGTATTATGCCAATCCACTTGTTGTGTCCAGACAACACTACGTGCTATGCTTTCTAGAGATCTAAAACTTTATAATATCCTTAAATCAAAATCCATCTCTTTTCAACTAGAGGTGCTAATTTCCATATCGGTTCATCCATAAGATCATTAATCTTAATACAAACAGATATTATGATCAAACCATGCGACAAAATGCACAGCCACACATACGTGAAACTTATGCAAAATAAAAGGATATTTCAAACATGAGTGTAGTAAGTTGTCGAGCTCCAATGACCACACCAGGTCCATCTGCACTCATACGGAGCCAAGTCGCACGGTGACCAAACCGTCAATATAGAACAATACCAGACCACCGAAATCAAAAGAACACCGTCCTTGACCATTAGAACCTAAAGGTCACACCCCACGTAATTCTGGCGTCGACCTCCACCAAAACTATATCGGGCACGAACTAAATAAAATATCATTCTTAGCATGTAACAGATATGAGATATATAAAATTCATTCCACAATATAATAATTAAATTGATCCCAAAAATAATAACCACTCACGCGATATAAAAATCCATCACCATGCTAAACTCCAAATAATCCAATCTCCAATAATATAAAACTCAATAAAATCCAACCAAGAATATCTTAATAAAAATCGTACAACTGTGGAACTGAATGGCCCACAAAATCCATAAACTGAGTCTCAATATAAATGCGAAGGAATGGAAACTAAACTAAACTATTAAGCATAAAATAAATAAACTACAGTTACACCTTCAAGATCTGACTCCAAGATCCTACGCAGCTACCCCAATACTAAATTCTTAAAAAATATTAGTTAACACATAGGGTCACAGCCCCAGGCATGAATACACACTGCTCCCCTCAAATAGGATCCATGAATCAAGACACTAGCATTATACATGATAAATATCACAATAGAATATTTTAAATTAAACGAGATAATTAATAACGATGCAAGTAATTAAACAACATATGCTAGAAAACTCATCTATGCCATCTCAACATCTAAGTCCAATTATCCACTCATCTAACTTAATTTAAGTTAATCCAATTATTAATTTTTCATCATCATTAATATCTCATGTGGGACTCCCACTTTCATCTTTATATCATTTTATTTATTTGGTTGCGCTACTCCCGCTATTCTACACCACACACATTCCCCTCGCCATAGCCAGCCCGTTTAAAAATTCAACCCTGGAATTATGAACGTGGTTCCATGCACGATGCATCTTCATAGCCAGCCCGTTTAAACTGTCAGCCTTGGACGTTATTCAAATGCCACACACACGTCGCAATAGCCAGCCAACCCGTTTCTAACTGTCGGTCCTGCACGTTATTAACGACCCCAATATATCTAATACCCATTTTATTATCTTAGTTATAATTCTCAATTTCTCATATTTCTCCTTATTTTATATTTATTTACCCCACCCTTATTAGCGATGTGAGATCCTTAAAAACTCCCTTAGTCCCATACCTAACGGTCCCCAACACATAAGTACGTCCTACCTTAATTATACAATGAATTTTTATTAATAACTCTACCTAGTCTTATATCTAGACTAGCGAAACGACGGCACGACATAAAGATCAATCCCACCTCGGAATCTCCCATCTGTCATTATCTAGACTCACTAGTCCCATACCCAGAAAGCGTAATTCGTAACTAAGGCCTTCCCACTAGTCTCCTATCTAGCAAGTATCCTAATATATAGGTGAGAGCATACTACCAAAATCCCGTCATGCCCGCGATGGTAAATATCAATATCAAACAGTCACATAACCCAACAACACATATAAACAATATCACAAATTTATTCGTGATGGCACCATTTAATTTAATTTACTTAATAAAGCCGTTGTCATTCTTAACACAATTATTTTCATTAAATCGTTATATATTAATCAATACGCAAAGTTATGAAATACACCAAAATTGTCCACTTTTATCAACTACATAATTTTTATGCGCGTGTACACGTCCCAATTTCAATTAAAATAACACCCATAAATTTTATATACAATCCAACACCCATAATAATCAAAACCCACTACTCTCTCCTACGCACCCAATGGTTTCAAATCTTATTTCATATTAAAAAATTTCATCAAAACAGTACCAAATTTATTTTTCACTTTTTCTAATTAAGTTGCTAATTTATTTTAAGAAACACATGTCATTAAGGGTTTAGGTGACACTTAAAATTCATAATACTAAAGTAATAGAATAGAGTATCCATGCCTGAGATTAGTTGAAAAAAATCTAATTATGAAGATGTGTTCCTCGCGACAAGATGACAAGGATTAGTTCTTGGATCAACTTGAGAAAATTCGATTTATCTTGACAAATATTGAGTTGAAGTTTGTTTAAAATGGGGATAGGATTTTGTAGATGGAAGAAGATGAAAATAGAGGAGGCTACTGATTTTTGAGAAGGCTAAAATGTGTTTTAAAAGTACTAAACCCGTCACTTTATGTTTATATACCAAAAAGAGTTCTAGTCCTAATCACACTCAAACACTCGAAAATTTATTTTGGATGATCAAACCTTTAGAATTGGCTGAAATTTTAATATGTCGTAGAGAGAGGTGAGAGGTAGATGCTGTGAAAAATTCAGATCGATCGGCTGGTCGAATGTTTAATTTTTTGAATTTTTACCCTCCTTAGATCGGATCCTCCCCCGATTTTTATACAAAAAGTTATAATTTCCAAATTTTAATCCCGATTTAAATTCCACTTAAAACCTTATTTTTATACATAAAAATCAATATTTTTACTTAACAAAATTAAATAGATTCCAAAAAATTTATTTTTCCAAAATTATGAAATTAATTTAAATTATTACCAAATTAAAATTACGAGGCGTTACATACTTCCCCACTAGCAGATGAATTTTCTCCTCGAAATTCGACGAAGCGTAAATGTACAAAATAAAATAAGGATCACATATTCCTACACATAAATGTCATGGTTAGGCGCTCATACACTCAATCCTACCCGCACATACCCCACAATCCAAATATAATATATTTCCTACTATATATATACATAACTATGAAAATAACAGCGTACCACGCGCTCTCGCCAATCACTACTCGATTCTATCTCTGATAGTCTTTGCAACACTTAAATCCTCAAATCAAATCACATCTCTACATCGCTATAAGACATACCCAAAATTTATACTAATGATCTTCCAAATAAATATCGTCTTTAAAATCAACTCTAAGGATCCTCACATCAAGCATACTAATTCTAAACTCAGGGCCTACAACGTCCTTAACACATAACTCCATATTCTCAAGAAACACATCTAACACATATGTTAGACCCACTACCTTAGAGATTAAGAATTAAAAAATAGAATCAAAGATTGATAACGTGGAAGCCAAACGGACTCACAACCTATGAGACCTAAGACCATGCTCTGATACCATCTGTCACACCCCGCGTAATTCTGGCATCGATCGCCACCAAAACTATGTCGAGCACGACCTAAAAAAAATATCATTCTTAGCATGTGACAGATATGAGATATATAAAATTCATTCAATGATATAATAATTAAATTGATCCCAAAAATAATAACCACTCACGCGATAATAAAATCTATCACCATGCTAAACTCTAAATAATTCAATCTCCAATAATATAAAGCTGAATAAAATCCAACTAAGAATATCTTAATAAAAATCGTAAAACTGTGGAACTGAAAGCCGACCAAATCCATAAACTGAGTCTCAATATAAATGCGAAGGAATGGAAAGTAAACTAAACTACTAAGCATAAAATAAATAAACTCTAGCTGCACATTCAATACCTAACTCCAAGCTCCTATGTAGCTACTACAATACTAAATTCTTGAAAAATGTTAGTTAACACACAGGGTCAGATCCTCGAGCATGAATACACAATACTCCCCTCAAATAGGATCCATGAATCTAGACACTAGCATTATAAATGATAAATATCACAATAGAATATTTTAATATAACGAGATAATTAATAACGATGCGAGTAATTAAACAACATATGCTAGAATACTCATCTATGCCATTTCAACATCTAAGTCCAATTATCCACTCATCTAACTTAATTTAAGTTAATCCAATTATTAATTTTTCATCCTCATTAATATCTCATGTGGGACTCCCACTTTCATCTTTATATCATTTTATTTATTTGGTTGCGCTACTCCCGCTGTTCTACACCACACACATTCCCCTCGCCATAGCCAGCCAGTGTAACAACCCACGTAATTTTTGGGGTATTTTAAAAATATAAAGGAAAATAAAGTTTTTAATTTAATTGTTTTTCTTACTCAAAAATGTTGGATTTCATTTTTAATGACGAGAATTTCAATCGGTTTTGAAATCAGAGTTAAAACGGATTTTTAACGGATTTTTAAATATGTATCCCTTGGTATATTTTTAAGTCGGCAGAATCTGATTTCCTGAGTGATCGATCGATCGACACCAGGAGGTCGATCGATCGACTCCCTCAGTTTTCGTGCGCTGCAAGTTTTTGGAAGAGTTTTGGTTTGTTTCAAATTCTTTTCTTTTGCCTTATTTAAAGGAGGTCATGGGCAGACCTTGCAAACCAACTTTTGGCACATCAAATATCCAGAAAACATATTTGATTTTCCTCTCTTTTTATATACAAATAGTACCCTTTATTTTATGCATTCAGCCTTAGTTTTTGGAGGTGTTCTTGGGGTTGTTTTGATGTGGAGCTTAGATATGATTTAATGGAGTGATCTTAGTTTTGATGTTGATCTTTGTGGACTGATTTTGATGGAGTAATATAAGATTTCTGGGCAGAATCATGTTGATTCCTTTTGGTGGTTTAAGGTATGGGGTTTTACACAATATGCTCTTAAATCTCGTGAGTGTTATTCCCTTTGAATTCATGTGATTATTGAACTCATATTTGAATAGTTAAATTCATTGAATCTGGAAAAATAATTGTTGAAATTATTTTGATTCATGTGGTATTATTCATGTTGTTATTGAGCACGTTGTCATGAGATTTTAATATGGCACGGAGGTTGGCCCCCGCCAAAATTCCTGCTTCCCGGGCTATGTGTTAATAAAGCATATGCGGATGGGGTAAGGCCTGGTGACCCATTAATGTGTTGTTGTGAAATTTATTGATAAATGCTTTGAGATTTGCATTTCGATTTGAATATTCGTACTCGTGTTGTTACGCTTTATTCACCGCTAATATATTGTTGAGCATCTTTCCTATCGTATTGTATACTTCCCCGTATTTTCTTTTAGTTGGCAGGTTAGCGTGGATTTGAGCGCTATGGACCAATTGGGATGATTTTAGCAAGGATTATTTTGGAAAGAATATTCGAGAGTATATGAGAAGATTTGTATTTATTTTTTATGTATAGAGCATTGGTGGTCTACTTTCTTTCGAGATAGATAGTTGAATTATTTCGAGAGACTTTGTTGTATTTAATTTGAAGAATTGAGATTAGTGGATTTTATTTATATGGTGGGATTTTTTTAGATGCTCTATACCTTGTTGATTGATGGTTTTAGATTAGTTATATCGTATTGGCGCTCCGCTCTGCTTTCCCGGGGCGGGCGGGGTGTTATAGCCAGCCCGTTTACACTGTCAGCCCTGCAAGTTAGGGATGAGGTTCCACGCACGACACGTCTTCATAGCCAGCCATCCCATTTAAATTGTTAACCCCACACGTTATTCCGACGTCACACACCCATACGTCGCAATAGCCATCCAACCCGTTTCTAACTGTCGGCCATGCACGTTATTAACGACGCCAATATATTTTAATACCCGTTTTATTATCTTAGGTATAATTCTCAATGTCTCATTTTTCTCCTTATTTTATATTTATTTACCCCACCCTTATTAGCGATGTGAGATCCTCAAAAACACCCTTAATCCCATACCTAAGGGTCCCCAACACATAAGTACGTCGTACCTTAATTATAGGATGAATTTCTATTAATAACTCTACCTAGTCTTATACCTAGACTAGCGAAATGACGGAACGACATAAAGATCAGTCCCATCCCAAAATCACCCATCCATCAAAATCTACACTCACTAGTTCCATACCTAGAAAGCGTAAATCATAACTAAGGCCTACCCATTAGTCCCATACCTAGCAAGGATATTAATTATAGGTGAGAGCATACTACCAAAATTCCATCGTGCCCGCGATGGTAAATATAATATCAAATAATCACATAACCCAACAACACATATAAACAATATCACAAATTTATTGGTGATGGCACCATTTAATTTAATTTACTTAATAAAATCGTCGTCGTTCTTAACACAATTATTTCCATCAAATCATTATAGATTAATCAATATGAAAAATTATTAAATACACCAAAATTGTCCACTTTTATCAACTACATAATTTTTATGCTTGTCTACACGTCCCAATTTTAATTAAAATAACCCCCATAATTTTTACATACGATCCTATATCGATAATAACTAAAACCCACTACTCTCTCCTACGCACCCAAGGGTTTCAAATATTATTCCATATTAAAAAAAATCATCAAAATAGTACCAAATTTAGTTTACACTTTTTCTAATTAAGTTGTTAATTTATTTTAAGAAACACATGTCATTAAGGGTTTAGGCGACACTTAAAATGCATAATACTAAAGGAAGAGAATAGAGTATCCATGCCTGAGATTAGTTGAAAAAACCTGATTATAAAAGTGTGTTCCTCGCGACAAGATGACAAGGATTCGTTCTTGGATCAACCTGAGAAAACCCGATTTATCTTGACAAATCTTGAGTTCAAGGTCGTTTAAAAAGGGGCTAGGGCTTTGTAGATGGAAGAAGATGAAAAGAGAAGAGGCTCCTAATTTTTGAGAATCCTAAAATGTATTTTAAACATGCTAAACCAATCACTTTATGTTTATATACCAAAAAGAGTTTGAGTCCTAATCATACAGAAACACTCAAAAAATTATTTTGGACGCTCAAACCGTTGGAACTGACCGAAATTTTAGAATAATTTAGCGAATGGAAAGATGGAACTACTCTAAAAAATTCAGCTCGATCGTACAGTAGGATTATAATCTTTTTTAATTTTTTTTTATTTTTATCCTCCTTAGGTCGAATCCTCCCCCGATTTTTATACAAAAAGTTATAATTTCCAAATTTTAATCTCAATTTAAATTTCACTTAAAACCTTATTTTTATACATAAAAACCAACATTTTTACATACCAAAATTAAATAGATTCCAAAAATTTTATTTTTCCAAAATTTCGAAATTAATTTAAATTATTACCGAATTAAAATTACGGGGTGTTACACTAAAGAACACAAATAATCATAACGAACGAACTACCATTCTGAGGGAATCCCATCCGTATGCAATGAGCTATCATTTACGAAAGCTGAACTCACGCCATACGCTTGAATTCTATGAATCCTCCTATGCGTTTTCATCAAATCCTTGTATAGCTATATATCTTGCTTGAGTCACCAACCGTGACTAATCGGATCACAAACCGTTCATCATTGTAAGTAAAACATAAAACTTAAACTATTGTACTTTGGGAAGTCAAACGTTGGACTTCCCTCCTTAGGAATAAGGCTTCCTCCCTTCATCCTTGACCAATATAAATCGCTTTGGTCAATGAATGCCCAATGCCTTTGTCAACACCGACCTTGTCTATCTCTCTAGTCAACGTGATGTCGTGACCAACCAAACACTCCTAGGATATTGTCTACTTTATCATACAATGATCGTATTCTAAATGTCTCCTTAGGCAGTACCCTAGGCAAAATACTTCACCTTATTTCTTAGAATAAAAACGCTCTGATACCACTTATAAATGGGTGATGGTCCCCAAAATATCCCAAATTTCAAATTCTAAACAAATTTTTAATTTCTTTCAAAATTAAAGTGAAACTAAATTAAACAAAACAAATAATTAAATTTCTACTTAAAAACAAATTTAATCCAATTCAAGTTCTAACTTATGCCAAACAAATTCAAGCATGCATTTTGTCAAATTAATTATGCCAACATGAATTAAATTAAATTAAAATTATCCAAACTTAATTTAGCACCAAAATTACACTAAAGTTGTGATTTGACCAAATTTTATCTTTTTAGTCCTAAGCATGTATCTCGGTATTTTTGCAAGATAAAATAAACAATCACAACACAAGACCGCGATGTATTAGGAGGAAAACCTACATCGGGAAATACCTCGGACAGCCAAGCCAACAAATCCACTCGATACGGTTTTACATAAACAAGACAAATGACTTACTTCCTCAACTCGACTCCCTCTTAAGTCTTGACGCTTCTTATTTCTTCTACATATGCCTAGTTAATAACTCCAGAATCCATCGTAATCTCAGAATCCACTGATGGGATTTAGCTACCATCAACTACACATGAAGCCTTTCTTCGTATGCTCATCGCAAAATAATGAACGAAATCCTCCATAGGAAACTTTTCTCCTTTTGGGTAGAGATGAAACATGGTGCCAACAATATGATCTCGGACAATATAATATATGTAGGAACTTTGATCAAACTAAAACATGGTTGTAAATTTTATGTTTTGGTAGAAATTAAACCATGATAATACCAACACAGAAAATGGAACTTTTTGGATAAGAATATCTTCTCTATAATCCTCTATAAAGTCTGAAAATTTTGTTCTCGAAGTCTTAAAAGCAGGTACAAAAGTAGTGGGAAAGTGGGAAGTTTCTCAAGTAAAACTGTCAAAAATTGACGTCGGTCGGTCGTTCGAACGACTTTTGAATGTCATTCGAACGACATGGTTCGAACGAGGTTACTAACGAGATTACTAATGAAAATGCAGTGACCAAAGTCGTTAAATATGTCGTTCGAATGAAACTTCTAACAAGAAAACAGTGAAAATCTCGTTAGATAAGTCGTTCGAACAACCTTGTTCGAACGAGAAAAAATTGTCGTTCTAACGACATTTCAGAAAAACAAAAAAAGCTTTTTAATCCGAGAAAACTTTTATGCAAAGTTTTAAAATGATTTTCTGAGAAAAGTAAAAAGTCAATATGACAAAAGTTTATGAAAAGACACCCTTAAAAAAATTAACCAATTCTATGTGTATATTAAATGCATTCATACCTTTAGAGACCTTGGAATCCAAATGTTGATGACGTAAAATCTTGGCACATAAGACACCAAGGATGTAATCTGATAAGCACCCAAAACTGTACATTTTATACCCCTAATAGACGTACTTTAGTTGCTAATTCTCGGCAATCTGGGTGTTATGCGCTTAAATATTTATTTTGTAGGTCAAATTGTGCATTGCAGAGTTGAAACGCTTAAATCAAGGCAATTGGCAGTTAAAATGGTGCTAAATACCTTGTCCCATATCCTAGCCTACCCTTACCCGAGCCTAAACCTATCCCAAACCTTTGTTTGTCCCTTTTTATTATTTTTTAGATTTTTAGTTTGAGTCATTTTTATTTTTAAGATTTATTTTAGATTTATTTTGTATTTTCTAGGTTTTATTTTCTATTTTTGTATTTTATTTTTATTAGTATAATTTTATTTTAATTTTGGTTAAGTTTTTATTTTATTAGGATTTCATTTAGTTATTAGTTTTATTAGGATTAGATTTTTTTAGGATTTCATTTATTAGTTTTATTTGATTTTACATTTATTTAGGATTTTAGCTTTCAGTTTAATAGATTTCTATTTTTATTTCTTTTTAATTTCAATTTTTATTTGAATCTCTGTTTTATTTTAGAATAGGATTTTAGTTTTATTTTTTTAGTTTATTTTATTAATTTTATTTTAGTTAGTTAATGTTATATTTTTAGGGTCACAATTTAAACACACACACTCACACCTTAATACCCAACACCCTCACCTACACCTAACTAAACCCTCACCCTCATACTACCACCCTACACCCTCCCACACCCAAACCACACTCCATCATCTTCAACCTCAAAACCCCCACATTCTCTCTCCTCTATATCCACCATTAACACACCATAGCCAAAAACCCATTAACCCAACCTCTCATCTCACACCTCCAACAAACACCTCAACCCCCAGGCCGCGTCCCAGCTAGTTCCGCCGCCAGACTCTTAACGCGACCCTCTCGCCGGTAGCCCAACCTCCGCCGAAACCCACCTACCCCGATCTCCGGTGACCCAGGCCGGTGTGACCCTAATCTGCGATCCACGAGCGTCGTCGACCCCTTATTCGGCCAAAAATCAAACCCCGACCTGCCCGCCAGCGACTCCTCACCTGCCCCAAACCCAATTCGATCTCTCTCTCTCTCCTCAATCCACTTTCAGCCACACCCACATCCAATAATCAAAACCAATACCCACACAATACCCCAAAACCCAAACACCCATTTCAAACCAATACCCACGTTTCTTCTCCTACCAAAGTCACCAAACAAAGACCAAGTCAACCAACTTAAATGACCCACATGTTTAAACACCATTTAAACATTTACCCAAACTACCCCCCAACTACCAACTTTTAACCATTGCCCAAAATACCCCTTTTACCCAATCAGATTTTATTCCAATCCCCTCACCCACATGACCTCAACACACTCACACCTCATGCTCCTCTCACCATTTTCATGCACACTCATGTCCATTCCCAAAAATACCCCTAGCCTCCATGTGCACCATATAAATTAAAGACTTTGGCCATTTTCAAAGGAGATCTAAAATTTAGTTTTAAACTTTGTGTGATAAAATTCTCTCCACCCCTCTATGTTGAGTATTATCATTTTTAGCAAATATCTCAATATAGAGGTGTGTAGTGAAATTTATCTCTAAGATAAATTCAATCCCACCCCTCTATAATGAATTTTTGCATTTTTAGTAATTATTTCAAAATAGATTGATGTAGTTGAATTCATCCCTTATGGGAGGTAAATTCTAACCCAGTCCTTTTTGTTGAGATTTTGCATTTTTAGCAATTATCTCAATATAAAGTAATGATCTAGAATTTATTTCTTTGGGTGAGTTCTAATGTACAATTTTATAATGTTAGGATTTGCATTTTTAGCAAATCTCTTTTATTATTTAATTGTCCATTATGAATTCATCCACTATCCTTTTTATTTTTATTTTGTAATTTTTAGTTTAGATTCAAGAAGATCTATTTAGATAGGAATTTTTAGAGAGAGAATTGTAGAGAAAAAGACACCATTTGTAAATAGTTTTATTTTATTCTTTTTTTTGTTAGATATTTGTGAGATTAAATATTGTGAGAGACTTAATTGAGTGAATATTTAATTTCAAATCACTTGGATGCTCAATTAGAGGGATTGTATGCTTCAATTTGGAAGAGTAGAGTTCAACTTTCTCAAAGAGATTTGGTTTGCTTGTTCTATTCCCTTCTATTTTATTTTAGTTGCCTTGATTATTAATTTGTCAAATTTCATATCATGTTAGGCTAAATCCCTTTCAAGGGGTGGGGGGAAACCCTTTTTATGTTATTTTAGTTTAATTAGTTTGATTACTTGAAATTTCCCTTTGAATGTTAATTTTGATCCCTCACCCTTATATTTACGCCTCGAGAGAGAGTAAATGATTTTCGAGAGAAAATCAAAATTCTAGTTATAATACCCATTTTAGATTAGAACTAGAGATAGGGGTTTCTTAAGTGGGGTATTATTACTTGAATTTCAACTCTACATTTATTTTATAAGATTTACATAAATTCTAATTGATCAATCCTAACGGGTGATTAATTAAAAGGAGTGTTGATCTATTTTCTAGAGTTGTGGGGTGTTAAACTTAATTTTCTAAAAGGTGACTATAAAAATTATATTTGCAACGAGAGTTGATTTGTAATTTTGATATTAATTTGGGAGAATTCAATTAATTAAATTAATTAGTTAGTTAGTTAGAATAGCTAAAATTTGTGCTGTAATCCCATTCCTTGATTGTTCTCACAATTATTTACCTCACTTTATCTCTTATTTTAGTGTTAGACTTTATTTTCCATTTTAGTCATTTTCTAGTTAGTTATTATCATATCACATTTGGTTTAGTTTAGTTTAAATCCTCACCTCACCCAATAGTTTTAATATTGAAAAAGCTAAAAAAAGTAAAAAAGTGAAAAAGAATAAAAAGAAAATAAAAAGTGAATTTCAATTGCGTTTGTCTCTAGATTACACCCTTGGAAGTGGATTGATACCCTTACTTACCTCTACACTTTAGTTTGTTACATTTTTTAGGTATTTTGAGGTTTTGATTAGAGGAACTTTTCAAGCAATGACGAAAAATACACCGAAAAGTTTTTCTATCATAATCTTCAAACTCTTGGACGCTACGTTTTGAACTCAAACATAATAGGCTTGAAAGGATATGACAAAGTACTATCTTATGACACAATTAGTTTTGTCAGAAATTAAGCCAACACTACAAATAGACTCGATTGGAAATTTGCCCTAACATTATTATCTCCCCCAATGACACAAGGTCGTCACTGAGCCTATCTCCAAAGTCTACTCAAACTAAATTTACGTGGCGGAAACAACAATTGCCATTAGAACTATAAGGATAGAAAGTACTACATGGGTCTACACATGTTAATCCATATAAGTCTGGCAAGACATCCTTCCCCTACTAGGGTTATTCTATCTTATATCAATAGCACATGTAGATATCCTAATCATACTTCGGTACCCCATATAAGGTGCTATTCTCAAATCCTTAACATGGCACCACCAATATAAGTTTCCAACGCATTTACTAGTACTCATCAAAATCAAGTACGACACTTACTACACTAATCATCTTATAACAACGAGAATTATGTCTAATCACAACACTAATCTCCGATTTGCTTTTGAAGATTACACCATCTATTTATACCGGGATAGATGACCTTACCAAGGAATACACGATGCGACTCCTTTGAACTTGACCAATAACCTGAGATCATCACATGACCCCTAATACAACCATCATTAGAACCCTTGCACTCCATAACACTGAACTTAACTGGCTCCCTAAGGACACCAAGCATACCCTAACGTAATTGCCACCAAAGATCGGAAAAGATTTCATCACTCAAGATTTCTTTATAGTAGGTACGCTCTATCGATTTCCCAATATCCACACCATGACTATTATGTACTCATAAGGATACTAGCCTACAAGTCTCCACACATGGCGAAATTTAATCATTGAACACCTCAAGGTGTTACAACAAGCAAATTTTTATTCCCAAACACGCCACATGCAACTGATCTCATGGGTCGAATAGGGTAGATAATTTCGTTGTTAAATAAGAAAAAAAAAACTTTCTGAGGGATCCTCACTCATAATGGCTACTGGATAAGGATCAAAAAAGTCTACTTTTCACAACACTGATAAAGCAATGGTCCTGCTAAAGTCATCCACTCATACTGAAACCGATTCACGTTCAATCATTACTTAGGAAGTTGAAAATGGGTTACGGTATTTAGATAAAAATCTTACTTCCCCTTTGTTTGAAACCTTGGCATAAGTATAACCTATGACCCTCTCCTCGAGACTTAGTGAAAGGTCCAAAAGCTTCATTCCAAATGGCTAATGCCATATACTACATATCAAACCACATGCTGACACTACTAAGGATTCTGGCAGGATATAGGACATCGTATATAACCTATAAGCCTCTAAGTCCACACTACCAACATCACAAGGAATCTTATTCCTTAAATGTCACATCATATTCTCCAAGACCACATCATAAAAAGCTACCTAGGGTTCATTCTTATGTCTCTTCAAATCATCATCGCTCCCCACGTAGCACACTTACCACAAATGGCTCATAACTCACATCATAGCTTACGATATACCTCTATCAATTGAAAATTACTAGGGCACTCACCTACAACGATAGTATCCTATCAACAAAGGCTTGAGTACACGTCCTCAAGTAACGACCAACACGATTCTATATGTCTACTAACTTATTAAATTCTTACGGTATGACACTACTCCTAGAATTAAGTTTGCCTAATTGTATCATCACTACTCAGTAACCACGAGTTACTAATTAAGGAACTTAGTGTGTCCTTATGGAGAAAGTACTTCTTAGATATTCCACTCTAGTCACCTAATCACCACATCTAAGAAATAGATGACATTCGTCTCTATGTACACCTCAAAAGGCTTCTCACGTCATCAAAAGTTGACACAAGTGCACCTCACACTAAAGACTGCAGTGTTGCCACTAATGGCTTTCACAGACACTCGTAAATTACTAACACGTCTACATCAGAAGTGTCGAGAACTATTAATGGCAACTAAGTTCGCCACTTGCTACTTGGCAATGAATTGCCTGATATGCTAGTCTCTATGACTCCATCGTTGAGAACACAAATCAAAATCGTCACCTGTCTGGTGTGATCGGCCCAAAACCAACACCAACATCGGAAGATCCACTATCGACCTCACCATGTTATTCCCGAAAGGAACCTTAAACCTAAAGCTCTGATACCATTTACAACGCCTCGGCCCGAATTTATGGGTTACCCGTTGTCAACCCACTTCGAGACGAACGTTAGGTATGAAGTGTGATGAGACAACCTTGATAAATTTACTAGCCCAGTTTTATTTCATAAACATTACACTTATTTAACATGCGAGTCTATAGTTTATTTCAAGCTACGTGTGAAACCCGTAGGAAGCTTCCCCGAAATCCAAGTATACAAAGATACTAACATAAAGTAAAAAGAATACTTACCTGTATAAAACTCTAAAATTACGGAATCGCGTATAACCTTCCATAACAATGAAGAGGCAATGTGCGGAATGCCTAGTGAAAAATACAGAAACGTAATGTAGAATCGAACAGCAGAAAAGAGACTCTAACTCATTACGCCTACGTGCACATGCAATTACCTCATATACATATATATATATATATATATATATATATATATATATACACACACACACACACAATAATGCATGAAACCATTTTTATTCTAAAAACATTACTTGTCCTGATTAAATCACATTAATCCTATTAAGAGACCCTTTTTGCTTAACTTACCAAATTTCCAGAGCTGGCGCACTAGGTTAAATACTTAAACAAAATACTATTTGTTTAGAAAGAATACTTCTTTTATCGAAATCACTTTTTCCCTCACACCAAATTTACCGTAGTATTTTACTTGAAAATCACCTTCCAACACACACACGCTCTGTCTTAGAAAATACTTGTTTTCCATTGAAAACCTTTCGCAAGCACACACTTGTGTTAATTATGGGTTAAAATCTCATTAGGTTGCTTAATTAACGATTTAATCACTTTACTTTACCATTGTTTCATTTTACATGGACATTAGCCAATTTCTCATACCACTTGTCGATATTATCTTTCAACCGAAATATTTATCAATTTCATTTCAAGTTAGGTTGTCTTTTCCTATATTCACCACACAACCAATTTTTTGATAGGTTCCATTTTTCTCATTATCTTTTCTCAGAATCCTCCAAATAACCGTGTACTTTAACGGGCTCCCCACTGTTGGCTACGCTACCATATGCTCCGACCAATATGTTGGGTCTTCACTTTAGGGCTTTGAGCCCTTCTTAGTTCTTTCCCGGTCTCATTTGAGTCCATATTAAGGTGTTTTAATGTTTTTCAAATGTCCATATTATTCCATTTTTACCGATCGAAGCCAAAACTCGGAGATTTCACTCCACCTTGTGTTACACTTTGAAATTCACCATTTCTTGTCCTCTACACACTTGCATTGATTGTATTCCAAAAATCACTTTCATTTAGGACCATTTGTGAAGCACACTTTTTAACATTTTTATTTCATTAAAATGTTCCACTTTACGTAACATTACCATTTTACCCATTTATTTCTAAACTTGCATTTTCCTCCATTCTCACATGTGTTATCTTTTCAAAACATTGTTAAGTTATCACACTATCTTCTTAAATGCCTTTAACTCATTACGCTTCTTTAACACCTTGGAGTAACAAACTTCTCAAGTTGAAAATCTCTTTATTTCATTACTATCTTTACTAAGGAAGCCCTTTGACAAATTTAGGATTACTTTGCAAGAAAACACCATTTTTCCTTTATCTTCACATGTAGTCTAGAAATATCCACTTATCACATTTTCAATGCTTATTCACACGCTTTAAGGGATGAAGTTTTTATTTTCTTTATTTCATTTTAAAACTCATTAAAACCTTCACTAAACTTGCTTATATGATAATCACCAAAAACTACAAGTTTATACACATGGGAAGAGGGAATTTAAGTCTAAAAATCCAAATAATGAGTTTAACACATGGTTTATTCAAAGGATTTCAAAATATTTACAAAACCATGATTTTCAAGATTAAAAAGCCATTTTTGTTCTTCACACTTGAATTAATGTCTAATTTGACAAAAATCCCATTTTTTTCAAGAAAACTTCAAGACTTTGTTCATAAAAGATCTCAACAAGATAAATTTTATTTTAAACATTTATTCCATAAAATGTTTAACACTAAGTTTTCTCAAAAATATGTTATTTCCTCATCCCTTTGAAACTATTTGTAAATTCATTTTTACATAAATCAAGAGAAAATAACCTTTTATAGCATACATGCATTCTACTCTTAAAACTTTATATATAAGACTAAATACTAGCGAAATAGAGTTCTTAAACTTAAAGAGTAAAGTTTCCCACCTTATTGAAGCTCTAAAAATGGATGGATGACTGACGAAGAATATGGCAACCTCCCGCCTCCTAAGGTGGCCTTAAAGAAGTTGCCTAGCTCCACTAAGCTTTCTCCCTGAAAGCTCCACGAAAACCCCATCAAGCTCCATAATTTCTTCTACCTTTCTTATCCAAAAAAAACTCAATAATATCTCCATAAATTTATATATGGCCTAACAAATGGTGTGGATGGGTTTTATAGGCTTAAATGTGGTGAAAAGGGGTCAAAGTATTATGGTTTAAGGTTAAGGGATGGTGGTGATAGGGTAATAAAAGGTGGTTGTTGATGGAGGTGCTCTCAATAGATAGATAGATAGATAGATAGATAGATAGATAGATAGATAGATAGATAGATAGATAGATAGATAGATAGATAGATAGATAGATAGATAGATAGATAGATAGATAGATAGATAGATAGATAGATAGATAGATAGATAGATAGATAGATAGATAGATAGATAGATAGATAGATAGAGAGAGAGAGAGAGATAGATAGATAGATAGATAGATAGATAGATAGATAGATAGATAGATAGATAGATAGATAGATAGATAGATAGATAGATAGATAGATAGATAGATAGATAGATAGATAGATAGATAGATAGATAGATAGATAGATAGATAGATAGATAGATAGATAGATAGATAGATAGATAGATAGATAGATAGATAGATAGATAGATAGATAGATAGATAGATAGATAGATAGATAGATAGATAGATAGATAGATAGATAGATAGATAGATAGATAGATAGATAGATAGATAGATAGATAGATAGATAGATAGATAGATAGATAGAGAGATAGACAGATAGACAGATAGACAGATAGACAGATAGACAGATAGACAGATAGACAGATAGACAGATAGACAGATAGACAGATAGACAGATAGACAGATAGACAGATAGACAGATAGACAGATAGACAGATAGACAGATAGACAGATAGACAGATAGACAGATAGACAGATAGACAGATAGACAGATAGACAGATAGACAGATAGACAGATAGATAGATAGATAGATAGATAGATAGATAGATAGATAGATAGATAGATAGATAGATAGATAGATAGATAGATAGATAGAGAGAGAGAGAGAGAGAGAGAGAGAGAGAAAGAGAAAATATAATTGAAAATGGGTTTAAATGATTCAGACTTCATTTAAATACCCCAAAACCCTTAGGAGTTAAATTCTTAAGATGCCGAAGAATACATGCCCCAAGTTGATCAGCTGTTGTAAGAGCTTGACACGTTTTTTTAATCTAATGGTAAAAAATTTAACACTATTTTTTTAACCTCCAAAACCTAAGTTTTGCAGTCTCTTTAGGGCGAGAATGGATCTCGTTCGACAACAACTACTATATCATTCGAACCAAACTGGATCTCATTCCAACAAATATTGGATCTCATTCTAACAAGAATTACATCTTGTTCGATCGTATTTCAAACGAGGCTCTAACGAGAATAGGTTTTCCAAGAAGAGGAGGGTCATTGGAAGGTCATTTGAAGCATCGTTCCAACGAGATAGAATTTTTAGTTGAAGGACCAAGGGTCTCATTTGAACAACCCTCACTTTTCTCCAGATTAAATATAGACCATTCTAATCCGATTAAATGCACCAAGGCCACTACATTATCCAAATTTGACCTATAATTCATATTACAAAGTTTAAAGCCCAATTAGGTCACATCAAGTCACCAATTTAATGGGTACGATCAAAATCACGGGAGCAGGTGTTACAGTCACCTTTGGAGGTGGGAGAAGGTCTAGCATTTTAGGACGTGATTGTGTTAAGATACCATGTTTTCCAAAGCAACACAATGTGTTGTAGGTCAAAGGGTTGAAATAGAACTTAATTAGCATAATTGTGACACCCCGCCTAATTAAATACCGGGTGATCAGTCATTTATTAAATTAAATCAAAGTGTCTGGTTGATTCATTCTTAGCATCACTGTCGAAAAATAATTTTTCTTTATTAATCACTTAATAAATAATTAAGCTAAGTGTCAAAACGTTTCATTTCTTAGAGATTAAGTCCTATTGTTATGATTTAATATACGAAACCATTCTTATGAACTCAGAATATAATATTAAAAATAAAATCATCCAAATGAAATAACCAAGATAAATTAACCAATCCACATAATGTATCCCAAATAGCAAGACAAAGAAATAATTAAAATAATTCCAACAATAGTTGAATGCTGAAATAATAAAGAGTACAAGTCTCTCTGAACTAGACAAAATTTGAAAAGGACCAATATTTGCCCTATCTAAAGATGACTAAAAAGAAGACTGAGAAGACATGGATGAAGTCGTCTACTGCAATGACCTGTAACTCCCACACTAGTTGCAGCACGCCAATAGTCCAAAAATCTAAGCCTGACGTCCCTGTGGCTGGGCACCTGTAGTACATATATATATATATATACAAGAGAATGAATAGATGACAGGAAACGGGTCAGAGCCCGAGTGTAAAACAGCTTTAAAATAGTTTAGCAAGTATTTAAATGTAATACCCCATAATTTTTATGACTTTTAAAATGGGTTATATTTTAAATTAATGGATTAGTTGAATTTTATTATAAATTAATTCATTTGGGTTTTATCCGGAATGTGGATATTAAAATGGATGATTCTGAATATTACTTAAAGATATTTAGGTAATATATGAATGTGATGTCATTGATATGACGGTGTGATATAAAATCGGTAATTTGAATTTTTAGTCAAACGCGGTATGGGACGTGTCGGGACTAATTTATTAAATTAAGAAGGAAATTTATTTTATATCAACCTTATAGTCATTTCGACTGCGTCGTTGCGTCCGAAAGGTTCGGAATAGTCAAAAAAGTCTATTTGGATGTTAATTTTGAGTCTCGGGTCATTTGGAAATGAATAAATAACCCAAAGGGCATTTTGGTCATTTTTCTAGGGGGGATAAATAGTGATTTCGGGTTTTGTCCTATTATAAGTATTGGTAAATTAAGTGTACGTGGGTTATACATCTCCTCTTCATAAAGTAGAGAAGTCATCTTCCTAGAGAGAGAAAAATGGTGCTTGGGAAGGGAAAAGCCTACTTGGGAAGGAGAAGAACAAGAACCAAGGTTCACCACCACCAACCACCACCGGAGGTTGACCGGAGAAGGGACAACCAACTGAGATATACTACACCAAAGGATCAGACCTTCAGTAAAGGCAAGTGTTTGATAATTTCAACTTAAGTTCGTATATTGTCCATGTTAGAATAATTATGAAAAGAGATGATTTTCTTATTGGAAGACATAATGGAGTTGTTATATGGATTTATAGAAACTGAAATAATATAGGAAGTAAACTTATATTGTAGGATGATAATAATCCACGAAATGATCATGAATATGTTGAAGAAAAATCTGAAAAACCATTGAAGTGTTCTTGAAGTTAATATGTTGATGATTTTCTGGAAATAAGGAGACAAACATGCATTTAATCCAATCCCTTGATGATTCTAGGATGTTTAGAGTATTGTAAATCGTTCATATATGTTGATATATCATGTAGAAATAATTATAACTCATTTTGGAGGTAAATATGAAGGTTTGAATGAGTAAAAATGGTGAAACCCGTAGCTGCAGAAAATGCAGAAAACCAGGCTTGGACCTGAGGGATCGATCGATCGACCCCTGCCTTCGATCGATCGACCTCCCCATAATATGTAAAGTTATTTCTTTTTAAATGTTGATTCTTATCCCAAACCTTTTGTGTATCTTTGGTGATTATTAATTGAATATTATAGGACTTAGAAAATATCAGTAAACCCTTGATAAGATTTGAATTACAATGATTTGGATTCAAGTGATTAAAATGATGAAAATTATATTGAATGGAATTTCGGTTGCTAGATTCATTTGTTAAATTCCAAATGGGGATGTATGAGGATTAAAGATAGGACCAGTAGGTATGATTTAATATAACACTTGGGTATCCTTAAGTTTACAAGGGGTTTAATCCTAAGTGAAAGAATATGTGTTTATAATAGATTTGAAACTATCGGTTTTAACCTTAATTAAAAGGAGAACTAAACTCGTAGTAGTTCGGGAGAAATAATGTTATGGACCAGTAGGATATTAGTGACTTCTTACTGAATATATGTTGAGGAAAATCCTATTTGAATCTTGTGTATTGAGAGAGGGATATTAGTGACTTCTTACTGAATATATGTTGAGGAAAATCCTATTTGAATCTTGTGTATTGAGAGAGGGTAGCCTTAGGATTACAATTTGAACATCAAGGACTGAGTTTAAGCTCATTATTGATTTGGCAAGGACGGAGTGTAATACAAGAGCGTAGTGGTATGTCTCCTGGATAGAGATGGGAGTTTAGAACACATTTGGTTGAAAGAAGGTATGAGGTTATCCCGATCGCATAGTTGAAGTTGTCGGACCTCATCGATCGACAAAGTTAAGTAGTAGTGTATTGGAGGGGTTCCTTGTTTGGATTTCACTTTGCGAGATGCTCCGCGCATGAACCTTAACGACGTCGGGAGTGGAGAGATGTTATAGGATGCGAGGATAATTAAATTACGAAGTAAAGATATGATATTTTAATACGTGGAATTTAAAAGAGATATAATGCTACGTATGGGAATTATCTGAGGGTAGTGATATTACCTTATTGATATTATATTATAGGTATGATAATACCTATTTAATTGATTGATGATTTATGTGTATGACATACCTAGCTTACTTGCTATCGGTGGGAGGTTTGCGCGTGAGGGCAGTAATATCCTGATGAATCCATGGGATCTTTGATTTGTCGCTCGAGAACATAGGTCTATGAAAGACTTATCGGGGAGTTAATAAGTCCGCTGACTGTGGGTACGTAGGTATGTGCGTGACCCATGGATACGAGAACTATGTTCGCCTCCAATGATTGTGTTTTTGTTTGTGGTTCGAGGAATCCTTACCGAACCTTTAGTCCCCTATTCGGCAACCTGCGATGATGGGACATGATAGCAGAGTAATGCATTGTACCACAGCTGTGACTCGGGGTGCCGTATTATATATGAATATATATATAATGGATGAAATGAACGAATGGATATTTATTATGGTTAAATCTATCTACGGTGATAATTGTAGATAACGGTGAATAGAGAAAGATAATGGAATTAAGTTAATGAATGTTTATTCTTAAAGAATTGAAAAGCTTAATTCATATTAATGAGAAATGATTCATGTTAATGAGAAACTAATCATAAAGGAGAAATGTAAATGAATAATAATGTGACGTATGGTATGGGACATACGGGGATTATGATATGGGAATGGAATTATATTATGGAATTGGTAGAGGAACCATTAACTAGGAAGTTAATAGAAAATGTTAAGTGTGCACTCTAGTTGAGAGGTGAGAATAACAAGTGAGAGTTGGATCTAACATGTACATAATAAATGTTTTATTGCACTTGTTAAATACTTGATGTTTTAAAAATCATTTACACATTCGGGCTCTGACCCGTTTCCTTGCATATTTTCTTTCTATTGTATCTCCTATATCAGGTGTTCAGCAGTAGGGACGCCAACCTTAGTTGATTGTGACGAGCTATAGAGCTATGGAGTTTTGCTTAGACGCCTATCATCTTTTTTATTCACAGTATTCTTAGTTAGGACATGTCGCCCAAAGGATTCAGTTATCTTTTCTATCGGGGTTAAATACTATTGTATTCGTGTCTTTTTAATACATTTGACATTGTTGGGATTATTGTAATGGATTTATATTATTTGGGAATATTTATTCCAATTGCATTTAAATTCTTTTGTGTTATTATTGGGTTATCAGTGTTGTAGAATAAAATGTGTTGTGTTATTCTTAAACTGGAAATGGATTTTGTTAAATTAAAATTTGGAAAGTTTTTAACACCAGCTTAATTGATTATTGGGTGAGTTGTAAATGTTTTCGACAGTGATGCTAACAATGAGCAAACTGTATATTCTGTTTTAATTTGGTATGGGACTGGCCACCCGGTATTTAATTAGGCGGGGTGTTACAGGTGGTATCAGAGCATCAGGTTCTAGTATCCTTTAGGATCTGTACGGCTTATTGTGTCTTCAGCTTAGCGTTCTTTGATGTAGAGCCCTATGAGTAGGATTATTGCTTTTCTATTTACGCGTACGATCTTCAGCTATTTTGAGATATCAAATACTGATAGTGTTCTCTTGTTTCAGATGCCTCCTCGACGTGCACCTCAGCCCGCCCCAGCTCAGGGTACGATGACTGCGGCCGAAGTTGCTGCAATTGTCGCTCAGGCAGTCAATGCTGCTGTTCAGCAGGCTCCCGCACCGGCACCGGTTGTGCCACCCGCGCAAGGGCAAGTGTTTCCTACTGCATGGGAACGAGCGAGGGATGCCTTTCAGAAAGCGCACCCACCTGAGTTTCAGGGAGGATCAGATGTTGTGACTGCTAGCCAATGGAAGAAAGATATCCAACGGCACTTGAGAATGATTGAATGCACTGAGGTTCAACGTCAAATACTAGCCACATTCAAGCTAGTAGGGGAAGCTTTATAATGGTGGGAAGCTACGACCACTATGGAGGAGAGGGACACAATGACTATCCAGGACTTTTGGATACGGTTTGATGGGAAGTATTTTCCTTCTGCCATCCAGACAGAGATGAGGCGGAAGCTACTTGATTTGAAATAGGGAGAGAAAAGTGTGGCGGAATATGAGGAAGAGTTTATGAGATTAACTAATTTGGTACCAGCTGAAGTACCTACTGAGGAGAGGAGAATCCTAATGTTCACTGATGGGTTGAACTATAAAATTCGCCAACATTTATTGGGGAATCTTTCACTACGTACGTATGCAGATGTTCTTAATGCTGCAATGCTCCACTGCCAGGATAACCGCTTACATAATCAGGGTGTCAAGCGGGGGTTTGGGTCAAGCCTACAAGGCAAGACTACTGGGGGCAGTTCTAGTGGGACTCAGCCAGGGCAGAGTCATCAGCGTCAGAGTGAGCAGGGTTCCCAGACAGGGGACTATGCTAAGCGTTTGCGATCTAGAGATTCTCGATTTGAGGATAGAGGTATTGGGCAAGGACAACAGGGCCATCAGGGCCAGAGACGGGCTCATCAGGGCCAAGGGAAGGGAGGTAATGGCCAGCAGGTTCGGGGTCAACAGGGGCAAGGTGGTGGAAAGTTTGCGGGAAAATGTTTCGTGTGTGGCAAGTATGGCCATAAACGTCAAGATTGTCCTGAGAAAGACAAATTCCCTCAGCAACAACATGCTCGACAGGAGCCACAGGTACCAATGTTTCCACCAGCTGCTCTTCCAGCTCCAGCTCCGATGCTAGCACTACCTCCCATTCCAGTAGCACCCGCGCAGCAGGATCAGTACGGGCGTGTATATAACATCCGTCAGGCAGTGAATCAACAACCACCACCCGTGAATGAGGGTATGTTTTCTATCTAAGGGATTATGAAGCGTATATTGATTTTTGTAGTGATTGATATTGTGTGGGCAAAAGGGTTGCTAAACTTAGCCTATAGCATCGTTATTTACGTAGACTCACTGAGGGGTGTGGGACACCTATATATTACTTCTTATCACGTGGGTTTGATTTTTATCATGGGATTACTTACCTTGGGCATGTCCGAGCGTGATGAGACTATCGGCGTGCATTGACTTGTGGTATAAGAGAGCGTATGTACTACTACTATCCTGCATCTTGTATTCTATAAGAGAGTAGATGCGTAGATTTATAAACCATTTTTTTTAAATTGACAAACCAAAATTTTTATATACTATTGACTAAGGACCTTGGGAGTTTCGATGACCGACTACTTTAGGAAGTAGTGTATCGGGGTGGTTCCTTGTTTGGATTTCGCTTGCGAGACACCCCACGCATGAAACTAATAATCGTTGGGAGTCGAAATAAGTTAGGTCTTTGGAATATGAGTTTACAACCTTTGCGAAAATTTTAATATTGAAAGCGGTACGAGAGGGTGTATAGGCGCCCTGGATGATTGGATTGTAGTAGTTTTCATTATTGTAAAAAGGTAAGTAGTTGGAACTTCAGGATTTATTTGTTCAATGTGTGAGGCTCAGTTTTCCCAAAGTTTGTCACAAGGACGGTATAGGGAAGATTAGGTTAAGTCTAAATTTGATTCAGTTGAAACTATATGGTGAGGCTTGGCGTATAACATCGATAGGGATTTTGTTAATGTACTGTATGGGCGGTACATCTTGGATTTCTTACGATGTGAGATTTATACTCGGAGTTGACCTTACCGGTATGACTTATAGTCCTGAATTTCGGGACGAAATTCTGTTGTAAGGGGGGAAGTATGTAATACCCCGTAATTTTTATGACTTTTAAAATGGGTTATATTTTAAATTAATGGATTAGTTGGATTTTATTATTAATTAATTCATTTGGGTTTTATCCGGACTGTGGATATTAAAATGGATGATTCTGAATATTACTTAAAGATATTTAGGTAATATATGAATGTGATGTCATTGATATGACGGTGTGATATAAAATCGGTAATTTGAATTTTTAGTCAGACGCGGTATGAGACGTTTCGGGACTAATTTATTAAATTAAAAAGGAAATTTATTTTCTATCGACCTTATAGTCATTTCGACTGCGTCGTTGCGTCCGGAAGGTTCGAAATAGTCAAAAAAGTCTATTTGGATGTTAATTTTGAGTCTCGGGTCATTTGGAAATGAATAGACAACCCAAAAGGGCATTTTGGTCATTTTTCTAGGGGGGATAAATAGTGATTTCGGGTTTTGTCCAATTATAAGTATTGGTAGATTAAGTGTACGTGGGTTATACATCTCCTCTTCACAAAGTAGAGAAGTCATCTTCCTAGAGAGAGAAAAAGGGTGCTTGGGAAGGGAAAAGCCTACTTGGGAAGGAGAAGAACAAGAACCAAGGTTCACCACCACCAACCACCACCGGAGGTTGACCGGAGAAGGGACAACCAACTGAGATATACTACACCAAAGGATCAAACCTTCAGTAAAGGCAAGTGTTTGATAATTGCAACTTAAGTTCGTATATTGTCCATGTTAGAATAATTATGAAAAGAGATGATTTTCTTGTTTGGAAGACATAATGGAGTTGTTATATGGATTTATAGAAACTGAAATAATATAGGAAGTAAACTTATATTGTAGGATGATAATAATCCACGAAATGATCATGAATATGTTGAAGAAAAATCTGAAAAACCATTGAAGTGTTCTTGAAGTTAATATGTTGATGATTTTCTGGAAATAAGGAGAGAAACATGCATTTAATCCAATCCCTTGATGATTCTAGGATGTTTAGAGTATTGGAAATCGTTCATATATGTTGATATATCATGTAGAAATAATTATAACTCATTTTGGAGGTAAATACGAAGGTTTGAATGAGTAAAAATGGTGAAACCCGTAGTTGCAGAAAATGCAGAAAACCAGGCTTGGACCTGAGGGATCGATCGATCGACCCCTGCTTTCGATCGATCGACCTCCCCAGAATATGTAAAGTTGTTTCTTTTTAAATGTTGATTCTTATCCTAAACCTTTTGTGGATCTTTGGTTATTATTAATTGAATATTATGGGACTTAGAAAATATCAGTAAACCCTTGATAAGATTTGAATTACATTGATTTGGATTCAAGTGATTAAAATGATGAAAATTATATTGGATGGAATTTCGGTTGCTAGATTCATTTGTTAAATTCCAAATGGGGATGTATGAGGATTAAAGATAGGACCAGTAGGGATGATTTAATATAACACCTGGGTATCCTTAAGTTTACAAGAGGGTTTAATCCTAAGTGAAAGAATATGTGTTTATAATAGATTTGAAACTATCGGTTTTAACCTTAATTAAAAGGAGAACTAAACTCGTAGTAGTTCGGGAGAAATAATGTTATGGACCAGTAGGATATTAGTGACTTCTTACTGAATATATGTTGAGGAAAATCCTATTTGAATCTTGTGTATTGAGAGAGGGATATTAGTGACTTCTTACTGAATATATGTTGAGGAAAATCCTATTTGAATCTTGTGTATTGAGAGAGGGTAGCCTTAGGGTTACAATTTGAACATCAAGGACTGAGTTTAAGCTCATTATTGATTTGGCAAGGATGGAGTGTAATACAAGAGCGTAGTGGTATGTCTCCTGGATAGAGATGGGAGTTTAGAACACATTTGGTTGAAAGAAGGTATGAGGTTATCCCGATCGCATAGTTGAAGTTGTCGGACCTCCTCGATCGACAAAGTTAAGTAGTAGTGTATTGGAGGGTTTCCTTGTTTGGATTTTGCTTTGCGAGACGCTCCGTGCATGAACCTTAACGATGTCGGGAGTGGAGAGATGTTATAGGATGCGAGGATAATTAAATTACGAAGTAAAGATATGATATTTTAATACGTGGAATTTAAAAGAGATATAATGCTACGTATGGGAATTATCTGAGGGTAGTGATATTACCTTATTGATATTATATTATAGGTATGATAATACCTATTTGATTGATTGATGATTTATGTGTATGACATACCTAGCTTACTTGCTATCGGTGGGAGGTTTGTGCGTGAGGGCAGTCATATCCTGATGAATCCATGGGATCTTTGATTTGTCACTCGAGAACATAGGTCTATGAAAGACTTATCGGGGAGTTGATAAGTCCGCTGACTGTGGGTACGTAGGTATGTGTGTGACCCATGGATACTAGAACTATGTTCGCCTCCAATGATTGTGTTTTTATTTGTGGTTCGAGGAATCCTTACCGAACCTTTAGTCCCCTATTCGGCGACCTGAGATGATGAGACATGATAGCAGAGTAATGCATTGCACCGCAGCTGTGACTCGGGGTGCCGTATTATATATGAATATATATATAATGGATGAATTGAACGAATGGATATTTATTATGGTTAAATCTATCTACGGTGATAATTGTAGATAACGGTGAATAGAGAAAGATAATGGAATTAAGTTAATGAATGTTTATTCTTAAAGAATTGAAAAGCTTAATTCATATTAATGAAAAATGATTCATGTTAATGAGAAACTAATCATATAATGGAGAAATGTAAATGAATAATAATGTGACGTATAGTATGGGACATACAGGGATTATGATATGGGAATGGAATTATATTATGGAAATTGTAGAGGAACCATTAACTAGGAAGTTAATAGGAAACGTTAAGTGTGCACTCTAGTTGAGAGGTGAGAATAACAAGTGAGAGTTGGATATAACATGTACATAATAAATGCTTTATTGCACTTGTTAAATACTTGCTGTTTTAAAAATCATTTACACATTCGGGCTCTGACCCGTTTCCTTGCATATTTTCTTTCTATTGTATCTCCTATATCAAGTGTCCAGCAGCAGGGACGCCAGCCTTAGTTGATTGTGACGAGCTATGGAGCTATGGAGTTTTGCTTAGACGCCTATCATCTTTTTTATTCACAGTATTCTTAGTTAGGGCATGTCGCCCAAAGGATTCAGTTATCTTTTCTATCGGGGTTAAATACTATTGTATTCGTGTCTTTTTAATACATTTGACATTGTTGGGATTATTGTAATGGATTTATATTATTTGGGAATGTTTATTCCAATTGCATTTAAATTCTTTTGTGTTATTTATTGGGTTATCAGTGTTGTAGAATAAAATGTGTTGTGTTATTCTTAAACTGTAAATGGATTTTGTTAAATTAAAATTTGGAAAGTTTTTAACACCAGCTTAATTGAGTATTGGGTGAGTTGTAAATGTTTTCGACAGTGATGCTAAGAATGAGCCAACTGTATATTCTGTTTTAATTTGGTATGGGACTGGCCACCTGGTATTTAATTAGGCTGGGTGTTACATTAAAATGCTTACCACTTGATATTACATACTTGTTAGTACCTCGACACTCACTTGGGAATTCTCACCCCTCAACTAGTGTGCACGCCCAACGTACTACTGGACTAATCTAGATAAAGCTAACCCAATTCACTAGTCTAACCCAACTCACTAGTCTAACCCAATTTCCCTTCATCAAATAATGTTTCAATTACGCACAACTATAATTTATATCTGATAACCTTTTCTTATGCATATATTAAGCCAGTTATGTTCCTCTCCATACAAACTTAAGTTCTCAATCACTTAATTCATTTAATATTAATTGTACAATTTTAAATACTTACAAGCACAGTAGATTACTCATAGGTACATATATTTATCACCCATAATATATATTCCAATAGGGCACCCCACATAAATCTATGGTGCTGGCATACTCTGCTATCAAGTCCCCGTATCTCTCATACAAAAAGAAAATACTAGTTCGGAATCACTCTCGCACTGTATTAACACAAAACACACATATTGGAGGCAAAGCACAGTTCTAAGTCTCTAAGAGGTCAGCACATACCCTCACGTCTCTTAAGATCGTATGACTACCATTCTCGGGTAGCCTGTACCAAGGATGCTATGTTCTAGGGTACAATTCAATATCCCCCATAAAGGTCCAATCGAGATAAGACTGTCCCGACACGGAACCTCCGTGATAGTAAGTAGCGCGAGTATGATTACACGCAGATACACAATATTATATATATATATATATATATATATATATATATATATATATATATATATATATACATGCACCCATATATATATATTCACATTATTCAGCTAGGTACGCCCACGAACCATAATATTTTAACCATATGTGGCACCTAATGCCCGAGTCCTACGTATAACTAAATCATTCTTTCATTTTCTCAATTATCGCAAGTTCTTAAGTACTTCTCGTCTCTCGAAGTGTTTCATCTTGATAAGTATAAAATCAGTAGGTGCACACTCTCTACCCTACTGGTCTAAGTCCTTCTTAATTCTCACAAGACCTAATTTAATGTATGCACGATTTTCCACTCAATTTATACCCCCGAAATCCCACGGTTAAATCTCATATAAAGTCATCATACCCAGACCCTACTTACACCCTATTGGTCCTTCTCAAGTCCCATTATGATATTTAAATTATGTCCAAAGGTCCTTACACATTGGGATTGGATTAACATTTAAAAAGGGGAAGAAGTTTCCTTTTCCAGGAGGAGTCGATCGATCAAAGAAAAGGGTCGCTTGATCGATCCAGTCGATCGATGAATTGGGTCGATTGATCGATCTAGTTGATCGATCGACATTCTTGAGTCGGTCGATCAATCGAGCGGGTATTGGCCCAGTTTTTGTAATTCTTTACCTACGGGTTTCATCACTAAAAATCCTCAAAACCTCTATTAATTCAGCCCAAACTCCCAACCTAACATCACAAATCTTATAGTAATAGGTATGAACGATTTCTAACGTAAAATCTTAATTAATTATTCAAGGAATCATCATTCAGTAGGACTAATTCAAGAAACAATCTCAAACCCTAATTGATCATATAAATTCCAGAACTTATTAATCATTAATATCATGCAAAATTCGTAATTATGGCTCAACACATAATAAGGATATCAGTTTTGTTTGATTTCTAATCAAACATATTACTTCAATTCTTCTCATTTACATAAAATCTCCAAAAAAAACATGCAATTATCCTTCATATTCTAACATAGATGTTGTATCAACATAATAACATCAAGATAGATACTTGCCTGGAAATCAAAGGTCTGATCCAACAAATTTGAGTGGTATAGGGACGATCCTATTCTTTCGATCTACGCGTTGGTAGTGGAATTGGTGAGGATGTTGTAGGGTTGGTGGTTCTCCTCCTTGGAAGCCTTCTCTCTTCTCTCTTCCTTAGCATCTCGGCAAGTCCAATGTTTCTAACCCTCCAAGACTCTAACTCCCATCAGATATAACCCTTCAATTTTCGTCCATAATTAAGGCTTAAAATTGAAAATAACCAAAATGTCCTCCCGGGTTACCGGTTGGGCCTAAAAACATCCCGAGACCCAAACTAAACCCTCGGGTACACTTTTCTAACTATATTGATCCTTCCTGACACATTAGCGCACTCAAAAGGACCATACGAGTGACTTATAATTTATTTACTTTTTATCCCAGTAATTTAGTCCCGACACGACACATGTGCGTCCCGACTTAATTTCTATAATTGTCGTAATATTCACTCTCAACAATTTTAATAATTCAATCTCATATATTACTTTACTCATTTAGTAATATTCAACATAATTCTTACTAATAATTACTAACTCTCATCACGCTTGTTGATACCATATTTAGTGTGCTGACATGGCTCAATTGAGTGAAGACATGTGGCAATCTGCGTGGCAACAACAAACACTTCCGAACAACACCTTGACTCCGAGGAACCATACTGCAACGAGGAACTCTGCTTCCCCGATCAACTCAGACGCTCCGACAAACAAGAACTTTACGAGGAACTTTTGCGTACCGAGGAACTTTTGAGTACCAAGGAGCTTAGGCGGTCCGAGCTGCACCTCGGACAAAGCATTAATAGCCGAATAACCAACAGATTGACTGCGCATTAAATGCTTATTATTATCATACAGATGTATACGCTTAAGGGGCATTGAATGTATTACCCTTTCACATTACAGCCTTAGGGCTATAAATACATTGTATTATCCTCATTGTAGAGGGACCGGAATTTCTTGAGAAAAACTTGTAATCGAGAATTCCCAAACAGTCAGCAATAACAGAAACAGTGGACGTAGGCCATTCTTATAAGGCTGAACCACTTTAAAATTTCTTTGTCTCATTTTATTTTATCTGTGATTAAATAATTAGATATAATCTAATTTTTTACATCAACAGATTGGCACCGTCTGTGGGAAACGACTGGAAATATCGTTTTCATCAAAAACAATTCATCACAAATGGATGATATTCCAGAACCCAGCAATCAAAATGCTGGAAGCCCTCTAAATCCATCTGCTCCGCCAAATATTCCAGATCTGGCTGGAATAATGACAAATCTGGCCCAGGGCCAGACAGTCATGCAAGAAACTATGCGATAACTCATACGAACCCTCCATGGCGGTGCACCAACCCATTCAGAATCACGAAGTATTCAAAGAAATACCCGTTTATCTTCTTCGCGTACTAGGCGTACCGATTCATATCGTACTGAGGAGTCTGAAGATTTTTCTTATCAACCTGGACGAACTTCGTTGGTACAAGCCACAGATACTGAACAACGTATCACTCTCTCTCCAGAAAGGACTAGTGCGCTAGAAAGATTAAGCAGAGTATCTCCTTTTGATCGATTAGGTCCTAGGAGGAGCAAAAGTCCTCCTAGAGCCGCATCGAGGAGTTTTCGACTACCATTAGACTTAAGGGAAGGATCTGCCCAGTCGCGACCAGCTGCTCGTCAAGATAGATCCCAGGAAGCCACATCAACGCGATCAGTTGCTCGAACCAACAGGCCCGAGGTAGGAAACGATGCGTGGAAAGGCTCTATTCAGAGGCTGGAGGATGGATTAGGGGAAATGGCTAAAGCCAAAAACCCTCAACAACGAACTTTTATTCAAGGAACACCTTTTGTCCAGGCCATTGTAGATTTTCCAACACCATTAAAATTCAAAGCACATGTTGTGACCCCTAAATATGATGGAAAGATCGGCCCTGTCCTTCATATAGAACAATACCAAGCTGCAGCCGATATCTATTCTGTTCCAGATCAGATGAGATGTAGAGCATTCTCGGGAACTCTTACCGGATCTGCTCAAATATGGTATAATAATCTTCCTCGGGGTAAGATCTCAACTTTCTTTCAACTGGCCGAGTTACTCATTGGAAATTTCTGTTTTGGGGCAAAGCCAGTTAAACGAGTAGCGCATTTGTTAAGTGTTAGATAAAAAGCTGGTGAAAGTACCAGAGATTATATAAATCGTTTTAATAATGAGAAACTCGAAGTCATTGATTATGAAGAAAAGACAGCGATTACCACCTTGATGAGTGGACTACTGCCCAACAAGTTGTACTACAATTTGGCCAAAGATCGACCTAGAACCATGTCAGATCTGATGGGAAAAGCGACCAAGATTATGAATGCCGAGGAGGCTATGACTGCGAAGAAGAATATGGATGCCAAAGAAACCAAGGTGGAAGGTGATAAAGCTAAGAAGAAAGAGCATAAGAACAATGGTAGTGACAGACACTCAAAAACAAGGTCATCATGGGAAGTATTAAAGAAATTTGATAATTATACTCCTTTGAAGAAAGACAGCAACCATGTTCTAGAAGAAATCAAGAACAACGAGGAATTAAACTGGCCAGAGAAAATAAAGGCAGACCCTGATAGGAGAAATAAGGCAAAATATTGCGAATTTCACAAAGATCATGGCCATATGACCAAAAATTGCATAGCTCTTCAGAATGAGATTGAAACACTCATCAGACGAGGAAAACTGGCAAAGTATGTTGATCGAAGGAATGAAAGAAGAAACAACGACCGAACAAGAGAGAGGTCTAGATCTCCTCGTCGAGCAGAGGAGAACAAGAAAAGATACCATGAAGTTGATCCAGAAGATGACCCCGATCTTCCCAAGAGACCAAGGCAGCCAGAACGTGAGGTATTTTCGATACGCTTTGGGACATTTGATTGTAATGTTATTACAGGTGGAGATGCAGGAGGAGGAGACCTTACTGCAGAGAGAAAATCTTACCTCTGTGAGGCTCAAGCTTGCTCATACATTCAACGAATAAATCTAGCTGAGGAGGATAGCCCTAGAAAAGTAAACAAAGAGAAATTGGCCATTGGTTTCTCAAAGAACGACCTCGCAGGTGTTATATATCCTCATGATGACCCATTGGTGATCAAAATGAGAATGAAGGAAGTGATGATTTCAAGAGTACTGGTAGATAATGGTAGCTCGGCAGACATCATGTTCTACTCGTGCTTCGACGGTTTAAATCTAAAGCTATCTCAACTGGAGCCTTATCATAGACCCCTCCTCGGTTTTTCTGGTGAGAAAGTTTTTCCACTTGGGACGATCAAGTTCGATATATTCATTGGTACATGGCTTGCTTGTCGAACAGAAAGAATACGCTTCTTCGTGATGGATAAGAATGTTCAATCAGCATTCAATATCATCATGGGAAGAGTAGGATTGAAGAAGTTCGAGGCTGTACCATCTACGGTACATCAATGCCTAAAATTTCCAACAAATTTTGGAGTAGTAGTTGTGAAAGGTGATCAGAAAGTAGCTCGAGAATGCTATTATTCATCCGTCGAGCAAGAGGAAATAGAGGAATCAAGGAAAAGGACCACCACCTATCAAGTGGATGAAGGTGCAGAAATTGAAACATTGGATCCTAGAGATGAGTCGCAACTCGTGAAGGGTCAAGTTGTGGAAGCTACTGAAAACATCATTCTGGACGACGAGTACCCTGAACGAACTACTCAAGGAGGTTCGTCGTTGGAAGCCTCACTAAAATAGGAATTGATAACTTTCCTAAGAAGCAGAAAGCAAACTTTTGCGTGGAGTCATGAGGATATGCCCGGGATAGATCCAAATTTCTTATGTCATGAACTCAATGTGAATAAGGAGATCAAGCCTGTGAATCAGAGAAAAAGAGTATTCAGTCCAGAGAAGAATCAAGCTATACAGGAGGAAGTCGAGAAGCTCCAGAAATCTTGATTTATTGAAGATGTTAAATATCCAGACTGGTTAGCAAATGTGGTGATGGTGAAAAAGAAGAAGAACAAATGGATGATGTGTGTAGACTTCACCGACCTCAACAAAGCATGCCCAAAGGATCACTTTCCGCTGCCCCGAATTGATCAACTAGTGGATGCTACCTCGGGACACGAGCTGCTGAGCTTCATGGATGCTTATTCTGGTTACAATTAGAATAAAATGAAACCTAAAGACAGGGAGAGTACTTCTTTCATTACCCCTAGGGGAACTTATTGTTATAATGTTATGCCTTTTGGTTTGAAAATGCAGGTGCAACATATCAGCGGCTGATGAACAAAGTGTTTGCAGAATAAATCAGTTGCAATATGGAAGTCTATGTTGATGATATGCTGACAAAGAGTAAGAAAGATGTTGATCATCTAGTTGACTTAGGCCAGACCTTTGATCAACTAGATAAATCTCAAATGAAGTTGAACCCGACGAAGTGCATATTTGGAGTACGAGAAGGCATGTTTCTCGAGTACATTGTCAATCAGCGAGGCATTGAAGCTAACCCTGAAAAGATCAAAGCTATGTTAGGGTTGCGATCCCCAACGACGAAGAAAGAGGTGCCAAGTCTTACAGGACGAGTAGCAGCACTCAACAGATTTGTATCGCGAGCAACTGATCGATGTCTCCCATTCTTCAAGACACTCCGAAAGACTTTTGAGTGGAATGATGAATGTGAGAAGGCTTTCCAAGACTTAAAGAAATATTTGGGAGCACCTCCACTGTTATCCAGACCAGTGATGGGAGAAAAATTATACTTGTATCTGGCAGTGTTCGAGAATGCAGTTAGTTCGGCATTGATAAGAATGGAGAATGGAGTACAAAAACCAATCTACTACACAAGTAAGGCCTTTCGAGGAGCAGAGATCAGATATCCAAGGCTGGAAAAATTGGCACTAGCATTGATCGAGGCAAGTAGAAGAATGAAATCATACTTTCAGGCTCATACTATAGTAGTATAGACTGATATGCCATTGAGGTAAGCCCTTCATAAATAAGAAAAATCAGGAAGATTGATGTGCTGGGCAATAGAACTTGGTGAATATGATATAGTTTATGAACCCAGATCATCGCTAAAAGGGCAAGAGGTAGCAGATTTTATAGCAGAGTTCACCTATCCTGATACCCCCGAGGAGCAAAAGTTGCTCACTGATAAACCTGTGGATGTTACAGGATCATCAAATACAAGCCCAGACCAATTTAGCTTGGTAAAAGGGCAAGTAGATGTTACAGAATCATCAAATTCGAGCCTAGACCAGCTTAGGTTGGTAAAAGGGCAAGAAAAGATAATCGATGAACAGCAAGAAATATCAGGAGATGGTGAAAGGAAGCCACAAATTTTCCACCGAGGAACTCTGTCAGATCAGTAATTTGAAGACGAGTTACCTATATGGAGTCTGTATGTGGATGGTTCATCCTGCACTACAGGATGTGGCGCAGGGATAGTTTTGAACAGGACAGACGAGGTCGACATGGAATACGCCCTACGTTTCCAATTCAAAGCTTCGAATAATGAGGGTGAATATGAAGCCATGATTGCAGGTCTTAGTTTGGCAAAAACCATGGGGGCAGAACAAGTTATTATTTTTAGTGACTCGCAATTGGTCATAAATCAAATGATGGGAGTATATGCAGCCAAATGGGAATTAATTATCAGATATCATACAAAGGCAAAGGAAAACGTGTCGGAATTTGCTGCTATTCAGCTGGTCAGAATACCAAGAATGGAGAATGCAAGAGCAGATGCCTTAGCTCGATTAGCATCAGCTACTCGTACCGAGTTACGAAGAACAATCCCAATTGAAGTTTTAGCTGGTCGGAGTATAGATGAAGATCTGACGATAAACTTTAATACCCTCGATTTAGGGTCATCAAGGATGGATACCATCAAGACATATATTGAGAAAGGGGAATTACCAACTGACAAACTTGCAGCCAAGAAACTGAAGTTTAAGGCTTCTCGTTATGTACTGACTAATGGTATTCTATACAGACGAGGAATTATAGCAGGTTTGCAAAGATGTGTGCATCCCACCGAGGTAAAAGATTTGATTGAAGAGGTCCATGAAGGGTCCTGTGGAGCCCATGTAGCAGGTCGGACACTTTTGCAAAGAATGATGACTCAAGGATACTACTGGCCGACGATGAGAGCTGATTGTATAGCCTATGCCAAAAAATGTGACAAGTTTCAGCGCTTCTCCTCCATCCAAAGAACTCCCCAAGCATTATTGACACCCACTACTTCCCCTTGGCCATTTGCCATATGGGGAATAGATTTGGTCGGGCCACTGTCGACAACAAGGGAAACATTTAAGTATCTCGTGGTCGCTGTGGATTATTTTACTAAATGGGTTGAGGCTGAGCCTCTCATTGATATGACATACGACAAGGTGTACCAATTTATTTGTAAGAACATCATTTGTCGATATGGTCTTCCTCATGCCTTCATCACAGACCATGGAACACAATTTGACAACGAGGAGTTCGCTGCCTATTGTCATCAGTCAAATATCTTGAAGATCCACTCGGCACCAGGCCATCCTCAAAGCAATGGACAAACTGAAGTGACAAACAGAATGCTGCTGAATGGTTTGAAAAAAAAACTGAATGAAGCGAAAGCAAACTAGATCAACGAGCTACAATCAGTGCTATGGGCTTATCGAACGACTCCCCGAGCAACAACAGGGGAATCTCCATATATGCTAGCATTTGGAAATGAAGCTGTTATACCCGCCGAATTGGGTCTACCAACACACAGAATACTGAATTTCAATTCCCCTGTTAGCGATTTAATGAGAAGGTTAGACTTGGACATGCTCGAGGAGGTTAGGGAAGAAGCAGCCATTAGAAATGCTGCTTACCAGCAGCGAACATCTTTGTTCTACAACAAGAGAGTGAAGAAGTGCGACTTGAAAGAAGGAGACTATGTGCTAAAGAAGGTAATTCAAAAGCACAACAAACTGGAAGCAAACTGGCATGGACCCTACCAAGTTAAGGAAGTTGTTCTGCCAGGGACATACAAAATTGAAACTTTAGAGGGGGAGGAGTTTAAGAATGCATGGAATGCAGAACACCTGCGCAAATATTATTAGTAATGTAAACTCTCATGTAATGCAGTTTCATCAGTATGAATAAAGTGACAATGTTCTGCCCAGTTCTTTCCTTTTACTGGAAATTTTTAGCGGAATACTAGTGCTACACACTACTCGGCAAAATTTGGACTACTCAAATCTATTCCTAAAAATGCCAACTTGGTTGGTTAGGAAGTAAATCTATTCCTAAAAATGCCAACTTGGTTGGTTAGGAAGTAAATCTATTCCCGAAAATGCCAACTAAGGTTGGTCGGGAAGTAAATCTATTCCTAAAAATGCCAACTTGGTTGGTTAGGAAGTAAATCTATTCCTAAAAATGCCAACTTGGTTGGTTAGGAAGTAAATCTATTCCTAAAAATGCCAACTAAGGTTGGTTAGGAAGAAAAACTATTCCAAAAAGTGCCAAAGATTGGTCGGTAAGAAAAATCCACTAACTATGGTTGATCGGGTATAAAAACCCACTAACTGTAGTTGGTCGAGAAGAAAAATTTACCGACCATGGTTGGTCAGAAACATTTTTTGAGTACGAGAAAGTGATCGAGCAAAATTTTTTATACTCGTGACTTTTAAATTACTACCAAGTTGGTCGAGAAACAAAGTATCATCAATTTTGGTTAGTCGTCAAATGATTACCGCAAATTCAAGATAGTCGACAATAAGTTTTAACAAACTCCAGTTGATCGACAAATAACACAATGTTGTTATCATTTTAACAGATATACATGCACAGATGTAAAGTGTTTTATGATTACAAGCAGTCAAGATTTGTAAATAAAATTATTTCATTAAATGTAGAACAAAATACATCAAGAATGAAATACAAATTTATTACATCAAGATTCCTATTCTATTGGTTTCTTCCCCTCTGCTTTTGAAACAGGTTCCTCGCCAGCCGGTGGATCATTTAAAGCACAGGGGGAATTTATGAAGTTAAGATCTTCAAGCATCCTGATGTTCATCACAGATGGTCGATCGAGTAGGTGCTCGGGATGAGATATCTCAACATTGGAATGGAGATTGTAATCGCCAAGGTATTTGGAAATCAAACACCGAGGGATGGCCCGAGCAGGGATCCAACTCATATCAAGCTTGAATGGTGGCACTGGTAGGTCGAGTAGCCCAGGATTATGGTAATCCCACAGGTAATGACTCTGTTCCAGTTGCAGTACACCTAAGGCATTCAACCATCCCTGTTTGTAACCCTCATTATTTGCATTTTAGATACGATCATCCAAATGGTAGAGAGCCTTGTTATAGCCAGCCATCCAGAATTCTCTGGGCTGCTTGTGGAATTGATATGTCAATCTTTCCAGTTGCTCGTGGAGATTTTTTATAAAGAGTTCTTTATTCTCCAAGACAAACTTCTGCGCAGAAAGCTTCTCGTCCAGACTCCTGATCTTCTTAGACATCTCAGACAATGCCTGGTTCTTTGCCATCAGTTGGAAGGCCTGGTTCTCTAGAGCAAATTGAGTTCTCTGTTCCTCGACAGGAATTCGAGCAGCTCTTGCTCGTCCCCGAGGAGCTCTTGTTGATCCTCGAGTAGATGTAGAAGGGCCAGACGTCTTCAAGGTTTCTAACTCATCCCTCAGGTTGGCATTTTCGACCTCCAAGAAAGAGACTCCCTCGTCGTTCACAGGGACCAAAGCGTTTGAGGTGGCAGCTGCAGACTTCAACTGAGACACCTCTCTTTGCAGGTTATTATTTTCTTGCTCTAACAACTCAGCTATTTATCTGTGCTCTTCGACCTCAGCCTTCAAAGTTCTCTCCCTCACATCGTAAGCAGCAAACCGTTTATCGTATCCCTTATCGGCACAGATTTGCTGATACTTCTTCTCGTACCCTTCGTGCAAAAGGGAAGTAGATTCCTTATATTGTTGCTGAAGTTCTTCAAGAGTGCCTTGGAGATCTTCAATCATATCATAGTATGCTACGTTGTTAGCCACTGCACGATTGAGCAGGCACATCAAATACTGATAGGCTTCAATTGCTTGCTCTGAAGCATCTTGACCGAGGCTGTCAATGATTTGAGCTGTACTTATGTCTGTATGACCAGCTTTGAAATACTCATTGCATTGCCTTAACAGTTTTGAATCATGAGCAGACAATAATTCCATCCTGGCCAGAAACTAGTAAAGGAAGAAAAAGCAATAATCAATAAGATTACAAACAGAGCATGAAGAAGAGAATCAACAGTATGCATAAGCAAAAGTTCAAATTTTATTACATCATAAAGGAGAAGTACAAAGTTCAGAATTACATTTGACAAAGAAAAATAAAATAGAGAGAAATCCGAACAACTCTACACCTTTTCCTTATCTCCCAAAACTTTCTCGGGAGGCTGGGATGAGGAGGTAGGTTGCTCGGATGGAACAGAGGGTTGCTCAGGAAGTGCTGGAGGTTGATCGGATGAAGTAACGGGTAGCTGAAGTTCCTCGCTAGTGCGCTGGATAGCTGGGGGATGAGAAATTTGATCTCCCATCACCATGGAAGATTCCTCAGAGGTAGCTTCGTCCTCTTCTTCTTCTTCAGGAGTTGGAGGGGGGCCCGGGATGTGTCGCTGAAATAGTTCAGAATTTTCATCAACTTTCATCTCTTGCAGAGAAGCGACCCATCCATCTCTAAAGTATTTGAGGCTGCCATATTCCACTTGCGACATCATGGAAGCCAAACCTTTATTCCACCCTTTATCCCAGCCGGCGTTGAAAGATTTTTTGACAGCCAATTTCCTCTTTATCTTCTCCGAGGAAAGCTTCTTGGAAAGAAGACCATCAGCAGCTTTCAATTTATTCTCAACTTCCTCCATCTGACGGCTTACTTCCCGAAGTTGACCCAACTCCTCCTCAGCAGCCTTGAGCTTATTTTCAAGCTCCCCGGCATTTTTGAGCTTCCCTTCGAGCTCTTTATTCTTCTCCTCCAAATCATTCATTTTTTTTCTCCAACCCCTTGGAGACCTCAATAACCTGAGCTTTTTCCTGCTCGGTCGAGATAAGCCTCTTCTCCCAAATCGCCTTATCATCATCATATTTCTGATGAGAATCTTTCAGAGACTGTGCCAGGTCCATCAAAGCTTTCTCTACACCAGACGAGGAGCTTGAAGCTTCGTCTTTCTTCAGATATTAAAACAGCTCACCAATTGTGAAAAGAAAATGAACGCAAGTCAGTGCACAGATACAAAAAGGAAAGAATGAAAATTTAAGACTATAGGACTTACAGAAGCAATATGACGAGCTGCTAATGTAGTAACCGTGTCCCGAGAAAGGTTTTCTTCAATACCTTGGATCTCGGGAATGATCCAAGTCTTCACCGAGTTCATAGCAGAGCTCGGGAGAACAAAAGTGGGAACACCACTAGTCGGGGGCTGAGAGATGGATTCAGCCAAATTGATAGAGGAGCTTTTCTTCAGCCTCCTCAGAGGAGCATCAACTTTCTCGACTAACGATGTAGTCTTAGTCGGAGAAATGACAATCACCTCGCTTGGAGCAGCAACCTTGCTCGGGGCCACTGGGGGCTTCTCAACAACCTTCGCAGGAGCAGCCGAAGGAGGTGCATCAATTTTCTTTGTCCCCTCTCCTGGGACATCAAGCTTACTTCTCTTTGCCTCTCCAATACTAGAGGCAGATTTCTCAAAAAGGGTAGGAGGTCTTCTTTTCTTCATCCTTTCACTCAAAGGAATATGTGACTCAGGTGAAGAACTTGTAGAGGCTGGTATTGGTTCTGCGTCTCTTATCACCGGACGAGCAGCAAAAGAGGAGGTGTAACTCTTGTACTGTAGCAAATATGAAGCTGACCTAATATGCTCGTCGGCAACAGTCTGATGCAAACTCCAGATAAGTTTTAAATGCCTTATATTAACGTCTGCCTCTCTTGGAGATTTTCTTTTGCTGTCAACTGCAAATAAATCAAAATTAAAATATCAGTGGAACATTTTATCAAACACAAAGGAAGCATAATTTTGAAAATAAAATAAAAATAACATATCCCATTGCCATAGGGAGGACACCTGAGACCCTGGTAAACATCATCTCCAGTTAATGGAGGGTGTTGCCAATTTTTCATAACAACCCGTGCTCAAAGTAGTCCCTATTGGCATCTGGGAGATTGACCACTAAAGCTCTATTTAAAAACCTAGTTTTTAAATAAAAAGTATTATCGCCCACAGCCCATCTATAACAAAACATAATTTCTAGGAATTCCTATACGAGTTCGATGAATTTGATTTAATCTATAAACACCATTAACAATTCTCCACGTATTGGGGGCTATTCTTGTAGGAACCACGTCAAAGTATTCACGGAATTTCAGACATAGAGGGTTTGGGGGAAAAGAAAAGCCACACTCAGCGACAAAGAGACTGGGGAACCAATGTCCCTCAGCCAAACGAAAATAGTCTGAAGGCTCAGAAATCTCTTCCAAAATAACCCATGAGGGAATAGAGAAATCAGAGTGAAACTTATCAATCGATTCTACAGGATAAACCATGATGAAAGAAGGAAATCAAAGAGAAAGAAGAAAATCTTACAGGAAAGGGATGAGTCTGTTGACAACAAATGATGAAAGAGATGAACGCACAGGAGAGAGAGACGTTGGAAAACTCAAAGAGACAAATTTGAAAAAGTAGAAGACGATGGGATTTTCTGCAACGTTTAAATACTTTACCTTGGGAAAGTGTAAAAGTAATGATTACAAAAAGAGACGGTTACGTTACCGGCGGCTAAAAAGACAAAAAGGGCACAGAAATCGAAGCGGTTAGAAAAATTCAAAAAAGACCGATTCTACGAATTTGGAAGAAGAAATAAATACAAAAGAAAATATTCCTAAATTTCAGGATGACCATTTAAAACCGCCATATTTTTAGAAAGAATGTTCCACACTCCTCAAATTTCAAACTATGAAACTTTGGGGGCTTCTGTTGATACCAAATTTAGTCTACTGACATGGCTCAATTGAGTGAAGACACGTGGCAATCTGCGTGGCAACAACAAACACTTTCGAACAACACCTTGACTCCGAGGAACCATACTACAACGAGGAACTCTGCTTCCCCGATCAACTCAGACGCTCCGACCAACAATAACTTTACGAGGAACTTTTGAGTACCGAGGAACTTTTGAGTACCAAGGAACTTAAGCGGTCCGAGCAGCTTAGGCGGTCCGACCTGCACCTCGAACAAAGCATCAATAGCCGGATAACCAACACATTGACTGCGCATTAAATGCTTATTATTATCATACATATGTATACGCTTAAGGGGCATTGAATGTATTACCCTTTCACATTATAGCCTTAGGGCTATAAATACATTGTATTATCCTCATTGTAGAGGGACCGGAATTTCTTGAGAAAAACTTGTAATCGAGAATTCCCAAACAGTCAGCAATAACAGAAACAGTGGACGTAGGCCATTCTTATAAGGCTGAACCACTTTAAAATTTCTTTGTCTCATTTTATTTTATCTGTGATTAAATAATTAGATATAATCTAATTTTTTACATCAACAACGCTAGTAAATATTTATTTTAAAATCCGGATTAATATCAAATTAATTTATCCAAATTTAATTTAATTAATCCCATAATTAAATGCCATAAAAATACGGGGTATTACAGTAAGCCAATTTTGCAACGCAAACTTTACAGTTACGTTTGATCGTCCCGAGTGTAACGTTTATGATCAATCTGGTGAACAATTGCTATAAGGAGTGAGGATCGAAGATAATTGTTATGGGAGCATTCCCCAGTCCTCCTTTGTGTGCAACAGTGCTAGGGTATCCACTATGGATCTTTTCATCAATGACTAGGTCATGTGAACTTCAGAGATCTTGAGAAATTGGTGAAGAAATGCCTACTCCATGGCTTACCATCATTTGGAAAACCAACTTCCTCGATTTGTGATCCTTACCAATATAGAAAAATAAAATCAAGAGTCCCCATGGGAAGTTGAATACCATTACAACCTCTCATATGTTGGAGTTGATACACATGGATCATATGGTAACTATACGTATGGATAGCATTGGTCATAAGAGATACACTCTCGTGATGGTCGATGACTTTTCGATATACTCCACTATTGGATTTTTGTAGAAAAATCTTATGCGGTTGAGTTCCCAAAAGCCAAGTGGCGTGTCCTATAAAACTAACACGGTGTCACTATTAATCAGATGCATAGTGATAACGAACCTGAATTTAAAGAAACCAGGTGGATAGCTATTGTGATGAAGTAGGCACTAAACACGAGTTTCGATCATTCGTACCCTCGATAAAATGGGATTGTTGAGAGGAAGAACTGGACATTTCAAGAGATGGTTAGATCCATGATTCTTGGAAGAAACGTGTCCAGACGTTTCGGGGCAGAGGCGGTTAATACCGCATGACATAAGGTGAATAGGGTATATCTTCGTCCACACATGTTACACATGCCATACGAGTTATGGATGGGAAGAAATCTAACCTATCGTATTTTCAAGTTTTAGGGAGTCCTTGATACATTTTGAGAGATATAGAGTAGGAAAATTTGACTTTCGAAGCGATTTTTAGGATATTTATTAGCGAGTAGAGCATATAGGGTGTTTAACCTTAAAAGCTATAAGTTTATGGAATTAATAAACATCACGATTAGAGACGATAAGTTTCCTACGTTTACTAATCCTAACCTCGAGTGTGAGAATGATGCACCACCACCACCACCCACGGTGACGATATCATCGTTCCTTATACTACCCCGGTGGACCCTGCACTTGAATTAGAGGATCCTCTCTTGGGTTCAAAAGAGTCATGACCCTTTCGACATACTTGGTGATCCTACACTAGGTGTCAAGACTCACGCTCAACATGAGAATGTGGTTAGCTACTTTTGTTACACCTCCTTAGTAGAGACCAAGAATATGAAAAAAGCACTCAAGGATGAGCATTATATATGCGCTATGCAAGATGACTTGCTTTAGCTTCTTAAGAACGATGTCTAAGAGTTAGTCCCCCTACCTAGCGAAACTAATGTGATTGGTACAAAGTGGATTTACAAGAATAAGATGGATGAGAATGGTACCATATTTCACAATAAAGCTAGGTTTCTCTCTCAAGGCTATATAGAGATTGAGGGTGTAGACTTTGATGAGACATTCTCTCATATTTATAGTCTTGAGTCCAACCTCTTACTACTCTCCCTAGCATGTCATCTATGGTTAAAGTTATACCAAATGGATGTCAATAGTTCCTTAATTAATGGATTTCTACATGAGGAAGTGTACGTAGAACAACCAAATGGGTTCGAAGACCCAAAGAACCTGAGATACGTCTTTTATCTTAAGAAGGCTTTGTATGGTTTGAAGCAAGCACCCCATGCCTTGTACGAGGGGCTAACTTCTTACATCTCAGATCATGGCTTCAAGAGAGGGGGAGTGGATAAGATGTTATTTATGAGGGGAGAGAGTGATGTTATATTAATTTCCTAAGTCTATGTGAATAACATAGTAATTAGACCCACGTGTTCCCAAAATAATCACACATTTGAGGAGGAGATGAAGAGTGAGTTTGAGATGAGCATGGTTAATGAGCTTACAATCTTCTTAGGTCTCCAGGCGCATCAACTTAAGGAGGGGATATTTGAAATAATCAATGATGCTCAAAAATACTATGTGCGGAAGTAAACGATTATCGAGCAAACGCAATTTACCTACGAGTTTTATCGGTTATTCTTGGAGGGACCAATTCGAACTTTTATTGAATTGTTAACTTTACAAAAACTGATTTAGTTTGCAAAGTCAATTAAAAGTCCAAATTATTATCTTTGTTAAATCTAGGTGATTTACAAAATAATAAACTATTCAGTTTTTAGGCGAGTTTCTAATTATTTAAACCTACCTTTTTGTGTGAGGTAATATGGGAAAAATGTAAAGCATACGGTATGTACTTAACTTCACAAAAACCATTCCCCGAGAAAAATGACGGACTCTCCTAAGAGTCAACCTAATCTACTTCCAATAAACCAAACGAAATAGGAACGATTATACAAACATGCAACAAGACTCAAAGCAAGATAAATCAGATCAAACTATTACCAATATCAACTAAGCTTCTCTCTGCTCTGGTTGCCCTTCCGCAATTATCCTCACTATGCATCTCTTGTTCACTTTGCTTTCATCACGTCTCGGCCTCCCCTCTAGCTCCCTTAGCGCAGGTTGGCTCAGTGCCTATTGTGTCCTAGTTCATAGTGAAGTATCGGTATGCTGTGTGTTATCCTAGATGACACATACACACATTTAATGGTACAACCGAATGCAACGCAATAATTTTTAGATCTCCCGAATATCTTAACAAGTCTTATGTTCAAGATCTTCTAAGTCAACCTCTCTTGACTTAGGGTTTTCCAAAATTCTTTTTTCTCAAATAATTTGAACAATCAGATTTGTCAAAATATTTATATAATATTTTCAGTGTCTATAAGAGTATTGTTCTAGTGAGTGATTTATGCATGATATGCAAGTATATGTTCTTGAAATCACTTCAAAGATCAAGCACTCATAAACAGTGTAACAATACACAGAACTGTTTTTCAGAAAGATAATTTTAGAATAAATCAGGTTTTAATCTAATAACCTAGTCAAGATTATTTTTACAAATATTTCATGTTAGTCCAAAACAGTTTTAAACAGTCAACAAATAATATTCAGTTCAAGTTCAAGAATAGTCAAGTTCAAGTATAATATTCATTCCAGATATTTATTCTTCTCAAATTAGTCGTCAATAATTATAAGCTTACCTCTCTCAACCTCAAAGTCGATATATCTGAATATTAATAAATTTTTTTGAAAAATATGTTTTAAAACAAAATGTTTAAAAACATACAAGAACTTTCAATCAAGACTCAAACAGAATATACACACACAAAATTTAATTTCATGAATCAAGTGTGTGTTGTGTACGAATACCAAGAATATTAGATCTAAAGTCTGATCTAAATAAAACACACAAAGATGAGAGAAAACAAATAATATTTGCCCTTGAAAAATCGTAAGTGCAGATTTAAAATGAGAGATGTCCATTCTTCATTTAAGTTTTGAAAAGAAAAACACTTAAAGATGAACAAAAATATTATGATTTATTCTCTCTCTCTCATTAAAAATTTTGGCAGAATTTGGATATGAAATTTATTTTCTCAGACTATTAAAAATGAGACCCAAAGGGTTCTTTTTAAAGAGTAGTGAGGTGTGTACTGATTAGTGTGAAACAGTTACACATGGATTATAAAAAATACACACACAACCATAGATAATAAAATGATCTGACGGTCCACAAAGAAACACAAAGTATTAGTCTAAACATTAGACACGTGTTAGCTAGCTGTAACCAACTCAAACAAATAGTGATTGACGGTATTACAAAACGAATTCATTTTTAACTAAAAGAGACAGTTGTAATACACTGCGTAATAACTACGCTAATCGAATTGATTTCAAAATATTACCGTTGGTGATAAAATTGTCGCGACACCGTTTTAATAAAAATGAAACCAGATTTCGTTTTAAGAACAAAGTCGTGGGCTTGTTAGTGGTATTAAACACATGGCGGCGGCGTTTGCTGTAATGGTTCCACAGAAAATCAAGACCGTAATTATTACCATGTATACACGCAAGCACAAATGAGCCACATGAAATATATTATATTTCCTTAGGACCAAAAGATAACATGTCATGGTCAAATCATGTAAGGAAATAGACCTTATATGTTCAAGACTTGTGTTCCTAGAGATGACAGACCTACTATGTGCAATTCTACACGCCACCTTTTAAAACAGCTAAGGTCAAATCAAAAACAGGTACTAAATCGGACACATGCTAAAATATAACCAGTAGGGGCCAATCGGTTAACAGGTATAAACGCATTCAACATATATGCATATATATAATGCTAAAATATCGTACATATATAATAATATATATATAACAGACATGCACGCATGCATAAAGCCATACATAATACTATATATATTACTTGCACGCTATATTATACTATTATGCAACAATATATTTAGCACATTATACTTATTAAAACGAATATTTAAAAAGAATAATTCGAAACTTTTAAAATCTAATTATGAAATTTAATTTTTATTTTTTTACGAAAATGTTTAATCGCATAAATTCAAATTTTCATTTTAAACATTTTCAAAATTTCTTTTTACTCAAAACCCAACAAAATCATTAGACATTATAAAATGCAAATGCAGTGTCGTGTTTAGGTGTCCTATGTGACTAAAAACCTATGAGCCATAGAGTATGTGAAAAAATACCTTTTTCTGAGTTGACGGGCCGAGTCAAGAGATGATTTGATGTAGACATCTTGGCGTAGGCAGGCGAGACACAATCCTAATTACAAAAATATTTTGTCAAAATGCAAGTCCAACTAGATGAAGGTATATATAGCTAAAGCACGGAAACCAAACCCTAAGTCTGCTTTATATAGGTACCTTCAAACTCCCCCATTGGACTAATTTTGACAAAATCCTTGAGTAGGCTTGTAAACGGATCGGATTCGGACCGAATCAAGCAAATCCAAATCCATATCCGTTTACGGATCCGATCCGATCCGTTTACGAATCCGATCCGATCCGTTTATGAATCCGATCCGATCCGTTTATTAATTGGATCGGATCAGACAAATCCAAATTCATATCCGTTTATGTTAAACGGATTCGGATCCGATCCGATTATCAGATTATCCATTTATGTTAAACTTGATTTGCAATATTTTTATTTTCAACTCTTATTTCATAAATTTATTTTGCATTCCAAAAAAACAGATAATGAAATAAAGAACTATTATAATAAATATTTAAAATATATATTCATAATATTTTTAAATACAATATATACTAATTATAAATATATTATATATAACTTATATATATATATATATATATATATATATATATATATATATATATATATATATATATATATATATATATATATTAAAATATTAACCGGATCGGATCATTAACGGATCGGAGTATATGAATCCAAATCCGCTCCACTTAATAAATGGGTAATCGGGTACTTGGATTTAGGCATGATCCATATCCGCTTAAATGGATCGGATTTGGATTCGAATTCGGATAAAATCCAATCAATTGACCGGCCTACCCTTGAGTACATCAAATGACATACTAAGGTAAAATAATTCTTAAAATTTCCTATACGAAAGTGTATCTAACTACCCACCCATCCTAGAAAAGAAAAGACTCAACTCTTGACGACCGCATACGAACCTGCAAAGCATAAGTACACTTTCTGTCGAGAAATCAAGTTAGTAGCACTTGCTCTACCAAATAATTAAAAGACAGAAATAAATGTGTAGGATAAAGTAAGACTAGATACTATGCACAAAATAATATGAACACAATAATCATAAATATGTACTCAACTCTCCCCCATTTTGACTAAATTAGACAATGGTAAGGGAAAATAATATATGTTTATAAACTGCAAAATAAACTTCTCATATATTAAATATGGCTTTAAGAGATACCGTTATTAGTAGATATCTTTATCCTAAAACCTCATCGATGTAGTAAACAAGATGCAGAGTAAACATAAACTAGTATTCCGGTCCAATCTCTCCAATCAAATGCGGAAATTATTTCTAAACAAGATTTATCGAAAGACATAGAAAGCATATCGGCAAGCTGAAAATCACAAGCAATAGTAGGAACTACCTCAATTTGTTTAGGATTTTTTGGAACACTAAACTGGTAAGAATATTCATTAGCCTCACAATACTTGATAACTCCATTTTAATTCAACTCACCTCCCCCATCATTGAATAAATCTACGGGTTCGGCGGTGTTTAATTACTTACCCTTCTTGTGAGGAGACTTAATGATTTTCTCACTCTTTCAAACGTCACATACATTAGTTGGACATTTCTTTGACTTTAAAAATCCATTTGAGGTCTCAAATCAAAAGTCCTAATTCAAATAGGCGGAGAATTCAAAGGTTTTTGTGCCTTTCGGAATTTAGGATAAAATTTATCTTTTTAAAATATTTTCTTATTGACATGAGGCCTAGACTTACTGTAGAAATGATTCCAATTATTATTAGTGTGCTGCCTAGGAAAATTTGTAAATCGCTTCACGTTTTGGTTATGACTTTTAAAATGAGTACTTTTTTTGCGATTACTAAAGCATTCCCAGTTTTGGTGACCAAAAACATCACACTTAGTACAGAATTTTCTAGAAGTATGTAGGTCTGAATGGTAATGTTTTGCCTCTGAAGGCTTAATAGATTCATTACAAATAATCGGCTTAGGAGGTCTATAGAGTCTCTTGGCATGGGGTCAATATTTTGACGTAGGTGGTCCTACAAAGTTCTTCATGAAATTATCAATGTCACTTTCATAATCACTTTCAATTAAAACTTATTTTCCTTTAGCCTTTTCAGACAACTTACTATCCAACGAAAGATCCATTTCTTCTTGGGCTTTTACAAAGAAGATTGGTCTATTTGGATCAAATTTTTCAAGAGGACACACATATCCAAACCCTCTAGTATCACCATTATAACGTTGTTGAGCAAGCAGTTTGTCAAGGTCAAAACATTTTATATCACGACTACGACACAATTTGAAAGTTATTTCACAAACTTGTTTGGATTTTTCAACTTGCAAAAGCGCTTCGTTATAATTTTCTCCAAAAGAAGACAAATTTTTTAGTGGTATTAAACACATGGCAACGTCGTTTGCTGGAAAGGTTGCACAAAAAATCAAGACCGTAATTATTACCATGTATACACGCAAGCACAAATGAGGCACATAAAATATATTATGTTTCCTTAGGACCAAAATATAACATGTCATGGTCAAATCATGTGAGGAAATAGTCCTGCTATGTTCAAGACTTGTGTTCCTAGAGATGACGGACATTTTATGTGCAATTCTACATGCCACCTTTTAAAACAGCTAGGGTCAAATCAAAAACAGGTACTATACCTTATGTATGTAGTCAAATCGGACACATATTGAAATATTACTAGTAGGGGCCAATCGGTTAACAGGTATAAACGCATTCAACATATATACATATATATAATGCTAAAATATCTTACATATAATATATATATAACAGACATGCACGCATACATAAAGCCAATACTATATATATTACTTGCACACTATATTATACTAATATGCAACAATATATTTAGCACACTATACTTATTAAAACGAATATTTAAAAAGAATAATTTTAAATTTTTAAATTTTAATTATGAAATTTAATTTTTATTTTTTTACGAAAATGTTTAATCTCATAAATTCAAATTGTCATTTTAAACATTTTCAAAATTTCTTTTTACTCAAAACCCAACGAAATCATTAGACATTATAAAATGCAAATGCAGTGTCGTGTTTAGGTGTCCTATGTGACTAACAACCTATGAGCCATAGAGTATGTGAAAAATTACTTTTTTCTGAGATGACGAACAGAGTCGAGAGATGACTTGATATAAACGGCCATAGAGAGTTTGGCGTAGGTAGGCGAGACACAATCCTAATTACAAAAATATTTTATCAAAATTCAAACCCAACTAGATGAAGGTCTATATTGCTAAAGCACAAAAAGCAAACCCTAAGTGTTCTCTATATAGGTACCTTCAATATTCATATCTCATTCTAAATATGCTAAGTACCTAGTGAAGAAGTTTAGTTTCTATTCTTCTAAGCACTCATGCACCCCTATGAGTACATTGAATAAGGTTAGCAAAGATACTTTAGGCAAGAACGTAGTATTAATCCTTTATAAGATCAGAATAGGTAGTCTTCTCTACTTGATTGATATTCATCTCGATATTGACTTTAGCGTTGAAGATTGTGCACGTTACCAAGCGTCCCCGAAAGAGTCTCACTTGCTCGCACTTAAATGTGTCATCAAATTTGTGAGCGGCAATCTTTTCTATAGTAATTGGTATTCCTTTAATCCTAATGAACGTTTGTGTGCCTATTAGGATGTCGATTGGGCCGGGAATGTTGGTAGTTGTAGGTGCACATTGGGTGAATAATTTTAATTTAGTTGGGCAAAAAGAAAAAATCCATTTCTTTTTCCAGAGTGGAGGCCGAGTATATCACCTCTGGAGTTGTTGCACGCAACTCTTATGGATAAAGCAAATGTTGGAAGATTATGGGATTTTCCAAGGCATAATGACAATTTCGTGTGACTGGTGCAATTCACATATCCCGTAATCCAATCCAACATTCTCGCACGAAGCACATTAGGATATGTGAGCATTTAATTCGTGATCCCATTGAGGAGAAAATTGTTTCCTTGATCTTTGTGAGCACCGAACGTCAATTAGTCGATATTTTCACGAAACCTTTAGATGCACTTAAATTTAAGGATCTTAGGAAATGTTTGGTTATTTATTACGTTGATTGAGTTTGGGCATTGTATCCAGTATAGGGTATTTATCATGTTGTTATACTTTGTACCTACTGCTAGATTATATTTCTATGTTGATGTTTTTTATATTAAAAAATCTTGAAAAGTCAAAAAAAAATCGATTTTTAAGAAAATGTTTGAAAATTTTCAAAAGGATTTTATTCATTATAAAATTTTTGATAAAGATTTTTGTATTTTTTTACCATATATGGATGTGAGTTTAAGATGTTCGAATCACAACTTCATTTCATCCATTCATGTGACATTTTCATAGTCTTTTGATGCATGGCTTCATTTCTTTATGGGCTTAATGATGCATGGCTATAATTTATTTATTCATTGATGATTACTTTCTTTATGCTAGACTTTTTATCACATTTATTGTACACATGCACGAAATTTTTGGACATTGTACTTGCTTATCATATGTCGAATACAATGTTCTCATCGCAATAGAGTTTAATAATGAACCAAATGTACTAGAGATAAGTTGTGCTTGTAAGAACCGTTGTGTAACACCCCGCTTAAAATAATAACGGGTGGCCAGCCCTATACTATATTAAATCAGGAATTCCAGATGGTCCAGTCTCAACATCAACTGTCGGTACTATATAATATAGGACTAACTACCCGATATCATATAAGCGAGATGTTAAAATAAATTAAAACTTTCAACATACAATAACCCAACACAATGAAACTACTAAAGAATAAGAGAGAGATGCAAGAAGCATTATAAGAAATGAAAGGAATCACTATACATGAATATGCCATAAATAAATAAACCCGAATAAGCTATCGGGTCACAGCAAATACAATAGCTGAAATGGAATAAATATAAACATGTATATAAATATCCCTATGATACAAACCCGATATACAACATGAATCCTACCTAGAATTTTAAAGAAGTAGGAAGCGGCTACATGAAACATCCTGCAACAGTCCGCACCTGTCACGGCTCCCAATACTCTGGATAGAAAGTCATCCGGCATCCATGCGGTAGGATACCTGTGGAAATACATATATATATACAAGCAGGAGAGAAAAGAAAACGGGTCAGAGCCCCGAATGTGAAAATATTTAGCAAGTGCGTTAACCGTGCATAATAAATACCGGTGTACTTAATTTCATAAATAAGTGAGACCGCACTCTCGTGGAACCCCAACTCACCTCTCATCTAAAGGCGTGCACCTATTCGCGTCCTCAAATTTTAGTTAAATTACCCCCATTGATTTTAGGACAACCTAACTTATCAGGCCTAGCCTATATCCACGAGAGCTACCTTCCCGTCATAATCTAAGGATCCACCCATTTCTAATCCTATTAGATTATGATTACAACAATTATGCCATAAAAGGCTTAATGAATTCCGATTAATAATCTCATGAATTATAATTATCATAATTCCTAAAACATTACCCCTCTACATATACATATATATATATATATATACCTATATAGGCTTAAAACGTAAGAATTAATATACTTAATAATATGCACATGGAATATTGGCAAGACTTCTCTCTAATCCCAAAATTGTACTACGTTTCGTGCGTGGGGAGTCTCGCAAAGTGAAATCCAAACAAGGAACCGCCCCGTTACACTACTCCTGACAAGGTCAAGACCAGAGATCCGTGATGCCACCTATGGAATTACTTCTCTCAAATCTCGACATGGCACTGCGTTTCGTGCGTGAGGTGTCTCGCAAAGCGAAATCCAAACAAGGAACCACCTCGTTATACTACTCCTGGGCAATGTCGATCCTAGAGATCCATAATCCTCAACATACAAGTTAATACTACCATTGCTACTAACTATAACTCCTAAAGAAAGAAAGAAAGAAAAGAAAAGAAAGAAAACAAATAAGATAAAATAAAAGAACCTCCAATAATATCCTTGGGGTGATGTAACCGAAATAATACCTTATGTGCGATACATCAACCCCCATCAATCTAGTACACCATAATCATCTAAGATGTACTTCATAAAAGTCCATATCCTTTCATCTATAGGATATATATATAAATATATATATATATATATATATATATATATATATATATATATATATATATATATATATATATATATATATAGGTATTTATTTCTAACCGTATATATATCATCATCAATCCAATAGCCAAGTGTACATACTACATATGTTGTACAAGGCCATGCACATAATATACCCGGCTATATATATCGCCGATAAACTGCATCAATGCTATCATCTTCCCAGTGCCCGGCTCACGTAGCAAAACTGGGGCCACCATGGTGGGACTAAACGACACCCATCTCGTGGTAAACTCACGCACACGACGTCCCGGGAAGCAGTCATAGCTCCAAACCGGCAATGAGACGAAACATACCCATCACGTCTCATCCCAAAATAAATATATATATCATATGGTAACACACGGGACGACTATGACCTGGGGAATATCCACACCCTGCTTTTCTAGTCAGGATGCTCACCCTCTACGCGCGCAACTTCCCAATGATAGCATGAGCGGGGTATGCTTAACCAATTAAGTATATATATCATTTACATGCATAATATATAATCCATATGATCCAATCATATGATCAAGTAATAAACCATCATATACGGTTTAAATATCCATACCATGTATGTCCACAACATAAAGATATCCATATATCTATATACATACAGATATATATATATATATCAACACATATTCGCATATCCTTATCTATATATATAAACTAATTCTCGTTCATATGTATAAGATATATATATACCTGGCTATAAGTATACATAGTCCTCAATATACAAGCCGTCACCACAATTCCTTTAATTTACCTCGATGCGTGAATATAATCCCATACTTGAAACATATTCGATCATTTTTCCTATGATGAATAGTCTCCCAAAACCGTATGTATATATTTATACCTATATATTCAACATTAGGGCTATCACCCAAGAGTTTGCGTAGGAATCCATCACTACGCATTTCATCTATATCTGAGAGTACATTAAAGAATCTAGTAATCGTTTTGACTATCGGTATACATATGACTAATAGTCTATCAGCCTCAAGCTCATTCTTTCAATCATCAAATAATCTCATTTCCCTCGATTTCGACTATGGTTCGATCACTTTTGTGAATACCCTCATCTGAGACCTCTCTAAGAGTTCTTAGCCTCACATCACATCTACACCTACTTTTAATCTACAATTAGGATTCTCAATCCCAACGGGTTTCCCCAAAATCTCTATACATAACTCCAAATACATACATGGATACATTTCTCCCAAATTACCCTAAGGAGTCCCCAAAATTCTAATGTGTGAGAAACCCCTTATGTGTCTCCAAGAACATATCTCTTTCATCATAAGAGAAGGCCCCAAATCAATAAACCCAACCAAAAAGGGTTTGAATTCACTATGGAGAAAATACCTCAAAATGCCCTGTTTCCGAATCGATTCGGTCCTATTCCGAATCGATTCGGTCTAGCAAATCGATTCGGCCTCCAAGGCGAATCGATTTGGGCCCAAAGACCTGGGCTTCTGCAATAAGCCGAATCGATTCGGATTGGGTCCGAATCGATTCGGTCAATGCAGACCTGCCAATTTCACTAAACCGAATCGATTCGCTTAAGGGGGCGAATCGATTCGGACCTGCAAATTTGAAGGGTTCTTCTTCTTCATCAAAACCCACGAATTCTAAACCCTAAATTTTCATTTCTAACCATTAAACCTTCATCAATTTATGATTTTAAGCCCATTAATCAACCCAAAGTTGATCCCAACCACTTCTAATCCATTAAATCCCTATTTAGACATTGATTTCAAGATTAAAACTAAAAATCTAGGTTTTGGTATTAATACCCAAAAATCCATTCCTTTAACCCACAAATTATGAAATGAAATACACAAATAGCTATTTAGCAAGATTAAACACTTGCCTCAGATTTGTAGAGGTTGGATCATCCTCGATGTCGCGGTTGGGCCGGAAATCCCAAGCTTTTTCTTCCTCTCTCTCTTCTTTTCCTTCTTCTTTCTTTCTTCCTTTTTCTTTCTCTCTTTCTCTAATTGAGAAAGGCTTGATCCGTAAGCCTTAAATCCTTTAAAACAACAAACCCAGTTTTAAATGTTAATACACACTTTAAATGACTCGTTTAGACCAATTAGAGTCAAACTGACTTAAAAATATTCCGGAGCCGAGATAAAACCCAATGATAGTCATTTTGACTATCTCGACCCTTCCGGGATCGATGGTACCCTCAAAACCATCATCCGGAATACTTTAAAATATTTTCTATTTTTGGACCTCATTTCCCAAATTCTAAAATTCTCCAATTCAATTAAATTTTATTTTCCCAAAAACTTAATTTCTCAGTCTCCAAAGTCATGGGGTGTTACACGTTGCCTGGATTTCGTTTCTTGGAAAATTTGTTTCATTTTAAGAAATGGAAAGGGACAGCGAAAGATAAAATTCTCTTTGCGTTAAAAGCCACCATCTTCAATGAGCCTAAAAGATTAATGACATACAAAAACAGAAGTGCGAAGGCTAATTTTATTTCATTGATTCTTCTCCATACATGAGCATTATTATATCTTCAAAATTTTGATAGTGAATTCTTAATCATGTGAGATTTTTAGGGTGTTGTAAAGTAGAAGATCAATGGGTTTGCACAACGGACTTTCTTGATTAACATTAAATAATTTGGCATTATTGATTTGAGAAGAATTTATATTCATGGCATTTTGCATAAGTCGAGTAAATTTCATCTTGTTTAACATTCTTATACCTAAGGTTGAAATGAAGTTCTTTCTTTAGAAGTATCTCATTGACTTCTTGTGCTTTTGTTTCGTATGCCTATGTTGATTTGCACGTGGATTATATTAACATAATTACATTTCGTTTTCATGATTAGAACATTTTAGTGCTATTCCATAGTGTGATGTAATTTTACCTATATATACCTTTTATATGCATATACTTTTTAAATACTAAAAATTTCGAAAATTTGCAAAAATAGTTGGTTGCTTCTTTGGAATTTCATCGCATGTGCTTAATTGTCTATATTTGTGATGATATTTCATATTTAGATTCGTGTGATGCTAACATTCCTGGATTAGTTTATATCCCTTTGTCTATTACTAATAAAAAGGGGGAAAACAAATTTAGGGGGAGTTTTTATTTGATTTAAACTCTCGTATGCGTCACGGTATTTATTTTGCTTCATGTATGTAGATCGCTCCGCCTTGATGATGATCTTTTGGACTACACGAGATGAAGACTTTTAGTTAAAGACATATACATTTATGTTTTTTCCTTTCTCAATGTGTGTTTTGTACCGGAATAGCCAATGGGGAGATTTGTAAGAGCAAAATTTATAATTGTTCATTTGATTTTTATTTAGCTTATCCCGTTACACTCCATTACTCCTTCATGACCGCTCTCAATTCTTCAAGAGAATAATCGTTAGTGACCCTTTTCAAATATTGAAAATCATTCGTCTCTACTTTACCCGAGAAGAGATATGAGGTGGTTTGGTCAACATAAAATATTCATGGTATTTTTAAAAGAGTTTGTTTTTAACAAAGTTTTTCAAAATGTTTTTTAAATTATTTTTAAAACGTTTTTTGAAAATATCACAAGGTCGTTAGAATGACAGAATCTGTCGTTCGAATGAGTTCTTGTTGGTCATTAGAACGAATTTCCCACGTTCAAACAAATTCTGAACTATCACCTTTTGGGTCCGCTCTGGAATCTCGTTCGAAGTCTCGTTAGAAGACGTTCGAACGAAAGCAGGTACTTTGTTTGAACAAGGTGGCAGTTCATTCGAATTAGTACGCGTATTTTTATTTTTTAAAACAAATTAAATGTAATTTATGATCCCTATCTCCTTGTAACCTCTTTCCTAATTAATAGAGATGCGGGGATAAATTTGTTTTCAAGCCCTTTTAGTGTTCTATTTGTGATCAAACTCTTCAAATTTTTCATCCAAACCCCTTGGATCTTTTAGGATCATTTTCGAAACCAAGAAGAACACAATATGAGTTCTAAACCCTTGTAAATATTTTTCTCTAATGCTGATTTGTGAAGTTGAGGCTCTACAACTGAAGAAGAAAGGAATTGCGAATTTCTAAGGCTGACTGATGGATAACGAGACAAGATCTGAATGTTGTGGGTGTTGGACTGCATATGTAATGCCCTGGTCCAGATTTGGTATGCAGTTGGACCAACCCGCACCCGAATCAAGGTGTTAAAGGGGGGGAGGAAGTAAAATTTTATTATTTAAGAAAATCCTTCAATTTGTACCATTTTGTAAGAAATAGAAGGTAATTAACAGGTTTTAAATTTAAGAAAAAGATTGTCACTTTAAGTAATTTAATTAATTAACAAAATTTATTTAGGAAAATTCCACTAAGCCCAACAATGCTAGTAATGAGGAAATAAACCATACAACTCCTGTATTATTAAAATAAATGGCCCAAGTCCCGAATAAAAAGTTGTTAAAGTGCCATAAATTTAAATATTCCCAAACATAATTCTAAAATGTCATGGTAGAGCTTTAACAACAACTCGTACCCTCTGGGGCCTTGCTAATGTCCTTGCCGGAGGTACCTGGGGGGTGGGGGGTTTTAACATAAAAAGTAGGGTGAGCAAAGTGCTCATCATGATGGGAAATACTAAGCAATACATTTCTATACAAAAATACTATACATACAACTTTATTTTAGAAATTTTGAAAACGTTACCATTTTATGAACATAAATGCAACTACCATGCAATGCAACCCGGGCTATATGTTCATTCCCAAACTTAACCAATTTACACCAACTTTCCATATAATTATAGACCATTTAATCATTTTCATTTACTAGCCACCATTTTTTCTATCCCCATTAGGTTGTCATTCTTACATTTTCTAAACACAACCTTATTCATTTACATTTCCACCATTCCGTTATTAACGTTATCTTTTTCTCGTAACTTACCATAAACTTGTGTACTTTAACGGGCTCGACACCGTCAGCGACGCCACCATATGCTCTGGCCAGTGATTTTGGAACTTTCACCCTAGGGCTCCGGGTCCTTCTTCATTATTTCTCGATTGCATCCGAGTCTATATTAATGTTTTTTAACATTTAATCAAATCTCCAGATTATTCCATCATTCTTTTCATTTTTACGGTTCATGTTTACGCTTCACACCATTTTCATGCCACTTTATTAATTTCATCCGTTTTTCACAAAAATGACTGATACAGTCAAATGAGGAAGTCCAACCACTAGGACCCTCTATTTTATCAAAATTAACATTTTACCATTTATTTTGCCAACACTTTGTGAAAAACACATTTTCATTATTATAACCTCACAAATTGTCGTTTTATGTTCAAAAAGACATAATTCATCAATTTACTTCAAGAAAGACCCATTTCTCATATTTTCTAACAATAAATACCTTTAATATTTTGAAGGTCATTTTTACCAAAATATCAATTTTAGCCTTATAGTCATTTGTTGTCTTAAACATTATTTTTCCTCATTTTATCAACACTTCACAACATATTTAGGGGCTGAAATTATCAACTTTCTTATTTCACTTTGAAACTCATTTTAATCTTCATTTATCATGTTTAAATATCCTCTACTAATGCACTACAATTTTTTACACATGTCATGAGAAATTTCAACCTAGAAACCCCATAAAAATGAGTTTAAACATGAAATCATATTTTATGTGCATATTCATATTTTATGTTCATATTCATAAACATGCTATTAAGATGAAATCACATTTTATGTGCATATTGATCGTTTTTTTCAAGATTAAACTAATACTTGTTCCTCAAAAATCATTGCAATTTTAGTTTATTTAAAACTTGCATTTTTCTTAACAAAATTCAAAATAAATAAACTAGAAAATATCCTTGCAAGATTATCTACATTCTAGCATGCATCCTAACATGTAGCTTAAGTTTTAAAATTGAAAACATGGTGAGGAAAACCCTACCTTGAGTTTTGAAGAGTAGAACTAAAAATGATGACTTTAAAGCTCCTAAAATTCCAAAAAAATACAATAAGAAGATCCTGACAACTCCAAAGCTCCAAGAATGCTCCAACTCCTCTTGAAAGATCCAACAATTGCTCTCTAACCCAACTTCTTCCTAGGACAAGGCTTGAAATGGGTGTTACGTAATCGAAAATTGGTTAAGTAGTGCTAAGAATAAAGGTTTGGAGCTTGGGGATGGTGGAAGAGGGCTGGAAATGAAAGGGGAAGACTTGAGAGTGTAGAGAGAGTGTGAGTAAAAATCTAATGGAATGAAGAGAAATGGGTTCTCTCCACCCTCTCACCTTTATTAAACCCAATAACCCTTAAACCCTTAACCTTTGGTCCACAAAATCCTTGACCCACGTTTGATCTGCTCCATTAGGAGCTTGACAGATCGACTCATCCAAGGATCCATATGGTGATTGTAAGAGAGTAGTCTAGATTTGGAAAAATACTGCATCTAGCATATTTTGACTTGAGAAATGATGTTGCGATTATGTATCCATGTCTTCGCAAAATTAGATTCAACGTAGTTCGTGGGTCCGTACGATATATCGAAAAACTCAATTTTGGTGGTTTGGGGGGGCGAGGGGTGCCGAATCGAGCTAACTGCCTTTTAAACTTGAGCATATCATATAAAACTCGAACATCCATTTTATCACTACGAATTTTGTGATGAAACTCCTGGAAATTTGGGGGAAGAAGAGTAAGAAGCTCTCTCTTAAAACATGCCACAAAATCAACATCTTACTAAATGAGGGGGAACCCTCTTTTTATAACCAAAATATCGCAAATGGACTTGTTACTTGTCATCTATTCTATGGAATGAAGTGTCAAATATTTATTGTGCCACTTGTCATAATATCTGTGGTCGTATCTAAAAATAATTAATTTACATCATTTACTAAAGTGTTGTCTAGTTTAATCCGACTAACTCGGGGTATACGCGGTATATTAGTAATGCGTATTAATATTGCAGTCAATGTGGTTCCCGAATATTAGTAAGGCTTTTATAAATAAATTAACCTCATTTTATAAAATCTGCGGGGTTCATTTATATAAGCCCCTCCTACAGTGATAGCATAAAAATTCAGCAGATTTTTTGAATTTCTGCAGTCTTATTCGAACGAGACTAAACCTCGTTCGAACGACATCAAATCTCATTTGGATTAGAGTTTTAACGAGAATATAACGAGGCTTAAAATCAAAACGATTATTCCTCATTCAAAGGTCATTTTAATATCCGTTCGAACGAAGGTGCTTTCTCGTTCAAACCTAGCTTTTCATTTGAACGACCCCAAAACGTTTCCTTATATAGATTTCAGGCCATTCAATTCTAATTTAATTGCACAAATGCCACAAGAATAATTCACAATAGACAACCACCCATTATATTAAGTCCATGGCCAAAAGTCATGCAAATTAGTGGAAAAGTGAATACAGTCTCGAGCACGATCGTCACATTCTCCCCTCTTCAAGAGATTTTATCCTCGAAATCATGACAACCAAACTAAGGAAAAAAATTCGGTTGCTTCTCACGCATTTTTAACTCGTGCTCCTAAGTCGCACCTTCTACACCTTGGAACTCCCATAGGACCTTCATTAATGGGATGACGTTAATGTACAAGACTCTATCCTTGCAGTCCAAGATGGACACATGTCACATAGGAAACGTAAAGTCTTCCTCCAACTCGATGTGGTTCCAATTGATGACGTGCCGAGGATCCGAGACATACTTATTCGGCATAGGCACGTGGAACACACAATTAACATGGAACAACTAAGTAGGTAGCGCCAAGTGATACGATACTTCTCCAATCCGTTCTAGGATCTCAAAGGGACCAATATACCGAGGGGAAATATTCCCTTTTGGCAAAACCACTGATTGTCGGTTCTTGCCTAAACTTTCAACAGCACATGGTCACCCACCTTAAATTCTAGAGGTATCCGTCGATTATCAACGTAATTCTTCTATCGACTTTGAGCTGTCACGAGTCTCTATCGAAATACCTAAACTTTATTGGTCATCTCCCTAATCATGTTCTAGTTCATGAGATGATTCTCATCCTCTTTTGACCAATAAAATGGAGAGCGGCACATCCTCCCATAAAGAGCTTCATAGGGAGCCATACTAATGTTGGTTTGATAACTGTTATTGTAGGAAAACTCCACCAAATGCAGATTATCTGCTCAATTACCCTGTAAATCAAGCGCATAAGCTCTCAGCATATCTTCCAGAATCTGAATGGTCCGTTATGACTGCCCATCTCTCTCAGGATGGTAAGTTATACTCATGTTCAACTCCGTACCAAATTCCTGCTGGATTTTCTTCCATAATCGAGACACAAATTGGAGATTCCTATCAAAGATGATAGAGGATGGGATGCCATGAAGATGAACTATCTCTCGAACATGTAACTTTGCCAACTTAACCACGTTTTTCATGACCTTAATCGGTAAAAAGTGAGGACTTCGTAAGTCGATCCACTATAACCCAAATTGCATCATGATCATGTTCAGACCGAGGTAAGGCTATGACAAAGTTCATCGTAATGTGCTCCCACTTCCATTCCACTATTGGTAGTGGTTACAATAGCCTTGTCGACTTCGTGTACTCTACCTTCACCTGATGGAACGTATAGCACTTCGACACATACAATGCCATATCTCTCTTCATACCGAACCACTAAAAATCTCAGCATCGGTCCGTATGCATCTTAGTGGAACCAGGATGCATGCTGAAACATGAGTGATGGGCCTCTGCCATCACCTCATCCTGAAGCTTATCAATGATCAGAATAATCAACCTTCCTTTATGTCACACACCCCCACCCTTATTCACAGTGAGAGTGTCGAACACCTCATCGCTTCGTATGCGATCACAGTAATGTGGAAACTCGAGATCGCAAGACTAAGCTTCCAATACCTTCTACTGAATGAGCACTCTAGCTACGACTCCCCAAGGATATGCCATGTCTTAACCTCGCTGGATATGCAAGTCAAACTTTTGTAACTCGATGAACATCATTGCTCGGTAACACTTTATTGCTACCATGGTGAACCCAGGCTTACGACTAAGAGCATCTGCCACCACATTAGCCCTGTTAGGATGATACTCCAATGAGAAGTCATAGTCTTCCATCAACTTAATCCACCTCCTCTGACAAAGATTTAGATCGCGCTGAGTGAAAATGTACCGCGGGCTCTTATAATCAGTATATACCTCAAAACGTTCACCACACAGGTAGTATCTTCAGATATTTAGCTTTAACACCACTATGACTAACTCCAAGTCATGGTGGGGTAGTTCGTCTCATGCACCTTTAACTAACGTGATGCATAAGCAACCACCTGACCATTCTGCATTAGGACTAAGCCAAGCCCTGATCCGAAAACATAACAGTGCACGGAATAACCCTTCCCTTATTTCGAAAGGATAAGAATGGGAGTTAAAGTCAACCTAATCTTAAATTCCAGAAAATTTGACTCGCAATTCTCTGACCACTTGAAGTTAACATCCTTTCATGTTAATAGAATGAGAGGCAATGAAACCCTCTAGAAATCTTGCACAAATCTCCTGTAGTAACCGACTAAACCCAAAAAACTGCGCACCTCTGTAACTGTCTTCAGCTTATACCAACTCCGAACGGCCTCGACTTTGGTTGGATCAATGAAAATTCCCTCACCGAAAACTACATGGCCAAGGAACTTGACCTCGTTTATCCAAAACTCGCACTTGCTAAATTTGGCAAAAAGTACTTACAGCCTCGCGCGAAGATGCTCCCCATAGTCCACATACGAAGCCGAGTAGACCAAAATATCAACCATGAAGACAACCACAAACGGGTCTAAATACGGACGATAGATACGGTTCATCAAATCCATGAACCCTGTTGGAGAATTCAATAAATTAAAGGGAATCACTAAGAACTCATAATGCTCATACCGCATTCGGAACATTATCTTAGGAATATCTTCCTCTCACACACAACTTGTGGTACCCGGACCGGAGGTCAATCTTCAAAAACCCTCCCAACCCACGTAACTGGTCAAACAAATCATCAATACGGAGCATAGGGTACTTATTCTTCATAATTACTCTAGTCAGTTTTATATAATCGATGCAAAGTCGTATGGAGTTATCCCTCTTCTTGGCAAAGAGGATTGGAGCTCCCCAAGGGGATAAATTGGGATGAATGAATTTTTTATTGGTCAGCTCTTACAACTAAACCCTTAACTCCTGCAATTCTATCGGATCCATCCTATGAGGTGGTATAGAGATAGGAAAAATGACTTGATGCACCTCTATAGCAAAGTTCACCTCACGATGTAGGGTAAACCAGGATGATCGTTAGGGAACACATCGGGAAAATATCGCACCACAGGATAACCCAACAACATGCGATCAGTCTCCTCCTGAGCCACCATACTACTCAACCAATCGAAATACTACTTATGTTCTCGCACGGTAGAAAACTTGCAAGGATAACCCACATCCTGATCGCTACTGAAATAATTGCGAGATCCCTCTTGTAGAGACACAAAGACACTATGTCGATGGCATTCGATGGTGGCATCAAAAAATAACAGTCAATCCATACCGAGGATCACATCAAACTCATCCATGTCCATGAGAATCAAGTCATCTCCAGAATATAATCTCCCTCCATAACCACGCAACTACGGCAAACCCTATGGAGAACTATACCGCCACCGAACGAAAGTCCTATGAAGATAGAAGGGTAAAACTGATCTAACTCTAAACTCAATCAGAATGCTAAAGAACTCGAGATAAAAGAATGTGATGGACCTGAATTAAACAATGTCTTTACCCAAGTGCTGAATAATATAATCATACCTTCCATAATCGATGGATCACCGAAAGGACCGAAAGGAGCTGCAAACTGGGACATGGCATAAGCGCATCCGAGGTTGAACCTACTACTCTAACCACTGGGCACCTGACCTTGCCCACAACTGCTCTGATACTGACTAGGATGTGAATCATCCACACTGTGCCTCACTGGCTGATGATAACCGAATGGAAACTGCGGTGGTCGAGTGGGGCCAGTGTAACTAGAACTATGACCAAGTACAAAGTTGACAGTCTGCTGGCTGCCCTGCTAATTTCTAGAAGATCGATGGGGGAACTCTCTTTTGAGATGGCCTGGAAGCCCACATGCATAACATGTCCGCTCTGTAGGGGCTATAGGATGTTAGGCGCTAGTACACTGAGAGGAGGATGAACCAACACCCATAGCGACTTTGAGCTTCATAAAGAAACCCTTGGCACAGCTCCTGAACTTCTTATTGTTACTGCCCTGAGGCTGAGACCCACTCATCTCCCACATCTTCTCCTAAATAGACCTACTGTCTTCTGCGTCAATCTCAAACCTGATGGCTTTGTTAACTGCGGTCCTAAAGTTTGGCAGATCCAAACCAGCCATAATCCTTCGAATACTAAGGTTAAGGCCTTTGACAAACAGCCTTATTTTCTAGGATTCATCCTTCTTCACTGCATCCACATACTTGGACAAAATCCCAAAATTGATCTGATACTCATTGATCGATATCTTTCCTTGAATCAAGTGAAATAACTCTTCTTTCTTAGCATCTTTCAATGCCTAATGGAAGTACCGCTCCAAAAATGCAACCCTGAAACCTTCCCAGTCTACGATCTCCATCACACTGATTGAGTAGGCACTCTACCAGCGCCGAGCTTTCTCGATGAGCTGAAAGGTCACTATCCTGTCCTTGTGCCCAGTTGGCACATCAAGGATGTCCATAACTCTGGTGACCTCATCTAGCCACTCTTTTGCAACGTCGGGGCCAGCTACCCCGTTGAAGTACGTGGGTTCAGCCTCCTGGACTCCTTCAAGATAGAGGCTAAAGTGGTGCTTTCAATGGTCCCACTACAGTTAGCTTACTGCTGAGAGAGGGAGACGAAAAGCTGACGTGTATTCATCTACGGAAGAGAGAAGAGTTCAATATAGAAACAGTAACGAAAACGAAAGCAAAAACTATAATGAAACGCATAAGGAAACGCACTAAGAAAGCGTAAAGCACTCCGCCACACACAAGGATCCTAATGTTCTAATACCGTTTGTAATGTAACAGCCCAAATTTGGGCTACAGTTGGTATACCCGTACCCGAGTCAAGGTGATAATGAGGGAGGGGAAAAGTATAATTTTATTATTTAGGAAAAGCCTTTAATTTGTACCATTTTGTAAGAAATAGAAGGTAATTAACAGGTTTTAAATATAAGAAAAATATTGTCACTTTAAGTAATTTAAATAATTAACAAGATCTATTTAGAAAAATTCCATTAAATCAAACAATGCTAATAGTAAGAAAATAAACCATACAACTCCTGTATTATTACAATAAATGGCCCAAGGCCCGAATGAAAAGTTATCAAAGTACCGAAAATTTAAATATTCTCAAGCACAATTCTTAAAATGTCATGGTAGAGATTTAACGACGATTCGTGCCCTCTGGGACCTTACTAACGTCCTTATCGAGGTATCGGGGGGTGGGGTTCTTAACATAAAAAGTAGGGGTGAGCAAAGCGCTCAACAGGGTGGGAAATACTAAGAAATACTTTTTTATACAAAAATACTATACATTTAATGTTTATTTTAGTAATTTCAAAAATGTTATTATTTTATGAGCATAAATGCAACTACCAGCAATGTAACCCGAGTTATAATCTCATTCCCAAACTTAACAAATTTACACCAACTTTCCATATAATTGGATATCGCTTAATCATTTTTATTCACTAACCTCCATTTTTTATATTCCTCTTAGGTTGTCATTCCTACATTTTCCAAGAACAACCTTATTCATATACATTTCCATCATCCCATTATTAATATTATTTTTTTTCTCGAAATTTACCAAATAACTGCGTACTTTAACGAGGTTCACACCATCGACGGCGCCACCATATGCTTTAGCCAGTGATTTTGGGTCTTTAACCCCAGGGAATCGGGCCCTTCTTAATTCTTTACCGGATGCATCCAAGTCCATATTAATAGGTTATAATATTTTATCAAATGTCCACGTCATTCCACCATTCCTGTTACTTTTACGTTTCACACTGTTTTCATGCCACTTTATTCATCTCATCCGTTTTCACAAAAATAGTCGATTAGGTCAAATGAAGAAGTCCAACCACTAGGACCCTTTACTTTGCCAAAATCATAATTTTACCATTTATTTTGCCAACACTTTGTGAAAAAACACATTTTCATCATTATAACCTCATAAATTGTCATTTTAATGTTCAAAAAGCCATACTTCATCAATTTACTTCAAGAAAGTCCCATTTCTTCATATTTTTTAACAAGAAATATCTTCATTATTTTGAAGGCCATTTTACCAACATGTCCATTTTAGCCGTATAGTCATATGTTGTCTTAAACATCATTTTTCCTCATTTTATCAACACTTAACAACATATTTAGGGACTAAAATCATCAACTTTCTTATTTCACTTTGAAACTCATTTTAATCTTCATCTATCATGTTTAAATATCCTCCACTAACGCACTACAAGATTCTACACATGTGAAGAGGGATTTCAACCTAGAAACCCCATAAAAATGATTTTAAACATGATATTAACATGAAATCATATTTTATGTGCATATTCATCATTTTTTTTCAAGATTAAAATGATACTTGTTCTTCAAAAATCCTTTCAAGTTTAGTTTTCATAAAAACTTGCATTTTTCATAAAAAAAACTCAAAATAAACATACTAGAAAATAACCTTGCAAGATTATCTACATTCTGACATGCATTCTAACATGTAGCTTAGGTTTTAAACTTGAAAACATGGCGAGGAAAACCATACCTTTAGTTTTGAAGTGGAAAACTAAGAATGATGACTTTAAAGCTCCTAAAATTCCAATAAATACACCAAGAATCTCACAGGAACTCCAAAGCTCCAAGAATGCTCCAACTCCTCTTGAAAGTTCCAATAATAGATCGTTAACCCAAATTATTCCTAGGAAAAGGATTGAAATGGGTGTTACAAGCTTAAAAATGTGTTAAATATCGCTAAGAATGAAGGTTTGGGGCTTGGGGATGGTGGAAGAGGGCCAGAAATGGAGGGAGAAGACTTGAGAGTGTAGAGAGAGAGTGAAAATCTGATGGAATGACGAAAAATGGGTTATATCCACCCTCTCGCCTCTATTTAAACATAAGAACCCTTCAACCTTTGGTCCATAAAATCCTTGACTCGCGTTTGATCTGATCCATTAGCATCTTGACAGATCAACTCATCCAAGGGTCCACATGATGACTGCACAAAAATTTTGCAATTTTTCTAAATTTCTGCAGTCTCGTTCGAACGAGACTAGACCTCATTCAAACGACATCGAATCTCCTTCGAACGGGAGTTATTATGAAAATCTAACAAGACTTGAAATGAAAATAGGTATTTCTCGTTCAAAGGTCATTTGAAGATTCGTTCGAGCAAAGGCGCTTTCTTGTTCAAACGACCTAGCTTTTCATGCGAACGACCCCAAAACTTTTCCTTATATAATTTCTGGCCATTCAATTCCAATTTAATATCACAAAGACCACGAGAATAATTCACAATAGACAACCACTTATTATATTAAGTCCATGGCTAAAAGCCGTGCAAATTACAGGAAAAGGGAATACAGTCTCGATCATGGTCGTCATAGCATCGTTTTTTGTTGAAGATTCAAAGACACTACTGAGTTAAACTTAGTGGAGCTATAAGTTGTCTCTCAGTCTATCGTGGTCTGTTGAGTCTTAAACAGTGCTAAATATAGGTTTTGCCTGAAAGGGATTTTTCCTCTATTTCTTCTTTTTCTTCCTGTTTGGTTTGAATATTGGCTTCACAATTTATCTTGCATGATCACTTAAGTTTAATCAAGATAAAATTTGAAAAAAAAAAAAGGAATGTTATATGTGTGTGACTTACTATACGGACTATCCATATAACCCGCACTTTCAAAATGCCAACGGCCCCACCCTATCCAAGATCGTGAAAGGACTTGTGTATCGGGGTGGGGTTAACATGTCAAATGTACGTAAAGTCTCCCACTAATCTACCCAAATGATCGGTAAATTGTCCCCACTTTCTTCCCATAAAGTCGATAAACTCATTGTCGGTTGACGCCTCAAGGCATCTGTTCCCATGTTCACCTTCCCCGGATGATACTAAATGAAAAAATGGTAGTCCTTCACAAACTCTATCCACCTCCTCTGACGCATGTTCAACTCCCACTGAGTGAACAATTATTGAAGGATCTTGTGCTCTTGTGGTCCAAAAATAACATGAATCTCTTGCCCAACAAGTAATGCCTCCAAATACGAAGCATAAAAACTACTGCCGCTAACTTCAAGTCGTTGGTAGGGTAGTTTTCCTTGTGAAACTTAAGCTTACGAGAAGTGTAAACTATGGGAATCTCCTCATGCATAAGGACCGCACATATTCCCTCTATCAATGCGTATGTATAGACCATGTACTCCACCCCATCGCGTGGAAAGGAAAGTACAGATGCGATCATGAGCCTCTCTTTCATCTTCTCAAAAAAAATTCTGACATTGGTCATCCCAAAAAAATGATACCCCCTTCTGGGTGAGGTGGTTCAGTGTCCCCACAATGTTAGAGAACCCCTGAATGAACCTCTTGTAGTACTTTTCTAAACCCAAGAAGCTCCTGGCCTCAGTAGGTATTGCGGGCAGTCCCCACTCCATCAAGGTTTACACCTTATTAGTATCCATAGAAATCCCAACTTTCGATATAATGTGCTCCAAAAACTACACCTCCCGCAACTAGAAGCCCACACTTGGCGAACTTAACATACAACTTGTGTTCTGGAAGTGTCTGCGAAATTGTCCACATATGCTCTGCATGCTCATCCTCGGATTGTGAGTAGGACAAAATGTCATCGATAAACACAACAATGAACTTGTCTAAATACAATTTGAACACTTTATTCATCAAATCCATGAACACGATTGGATCATCGGTCAATCCAAACAGCATGATTCGAAACTCGCATGATCCATAACGTGTTAGAAAAGTTGTCTTTGGGATACCCTCTTCCCGAATCTACAGTTAGTGATAACCCGAGCGCAAGTTAATCTTTTAAAATTAAGACGCGCCCCTCAAATGATCAAACAGATCATCGATACACGACAATGAATACGTGTTCCATATCGTGACCTTGATCAGCTCTTAGCAGTGAACACATAAATGCAGTGAATCATCCTTCTTTTGAACAAAGAGGACTGGAGATCCACACGGTGACGTACTCTTCCATATAAATCACTAACTCAAAAGTAGTAGTATTTTCTCCCTCAACACTCTCATTTCCAAAGGAGTCATCCTATATGGTTCCCTTGTTATGGGTCTGGTGCCCAGTGCCAAATCTATTACAAAATCTATCTCAGGGGCAGGTGTTGATCCCGGTACCTCGTCAAAAACATCTGGAAAGTCCTGAACTATCGGTGTTGACTCTAAGAAAACTTTAACCTCCTTTTATGTGCTCCCATTTATATAATACAAGTGTGTGCTACACCTTCCTCGATCCTAGGCATAGCTAAAAAAACATCCCCTACCCAGGAATGGAAAACGACATAGCCTTCCCGATGCAGTCGATCTGCACATGATACTAATCTAACCAATCCATGACCAAGATAATATCATAAGGCCTCACGTCTAAAATCATTAAATCGGTTGAAAAACAAAGTTGGCGTATCTCAACTGCTACGTATCTACAAACATGGTGTAAAGCAGCACCCCTACCCACTGGGGTATCAACAGGTAAGGAGACTACGGTGGCAATATCTACAAGTCCCGACGTCATGGCTAAAGTACTACTAACGAATGAATAAGATGCCCCGATATCAAACAAAACTCGTGCATATGAACCATAAACATAAAACATACCCTTGATAGACTGCGGTTGGGTCTGCTAATCCTTTTGGTAAACGATATACATACGTTCGTAATGTTGTTGAGGGTGACCCTGAGTTGGGTCTCTCAGTGGTGGTGGCAGTCCTGGGTACTACGGTGGCATTGGCAAAGCCTGAAACTGGGGTGGGGTTGGTAATACCTGACGCTTCGTTACAAGTGTAACAATTCCCTCTAAAGGGACCATTAAGACGACGGCTGCGTTAGCGTCTTTGTGGTTGGTCCTAATAACCCTGGCCCTGGCCCCGGTGTTCGTGTCCCTTCTCGACATGATCCCCTTAGCCCTATTACCCTTGGCCTTGATGGACCTGACATTTATAGCCCTGGTATCCTTGATGCCTATGGTCATCTGATCCTCGAAACCTTTCAGGGGACTACTCCCTTGTGTCGGTCCCCTCTGCTGGTGGGAGCCTCCCTAAACTCGGGATGACTCTCCATTATCTCCTACCTTAGGCCCTGTTCGGGCCCTGCCTTCTCCTTCTTAGGAACCTTATTCCTTTGGAAGTCATGGTGATCTTGGAAGTGAAGGAGAGCATCTTTCACCACCTAAGTGGTGGATCAGGTTACCCAGTAACACCTGTAGGATCCTCCAACTGAGGTATGTGATAAATCTATCCTTCTTCTTGGCCTCTGTGTCAATATCCTCTATAAAAAAAAGGGAGAGACAGGCGAACTCCCTCTGATATTTGGTAATTGTGAAGTCATCCTACAGGAGCCTTAGAAACTTACTCCTCGTGTTAGTCCGAAAAGCAAGTGGGAAATACTTCCCCTCGAACTTCTGTTGAAATTGTGATACGGTTATAGTTGACATGTCCGCCTCGGTGGTAATTGACTCCCACCACTACAACGTATACCCGATTAGCTTAAAGCTAGCCATCATCTATCTATGAATGTCTGAGCACTCTACCAGGTGCAAATGCCTCTCGATATCCCTCATCTACTATATTGAAATAGTGGTATATGCTGAGCTAGTGAACTCGGATCTCCTAAGTCAAATTCAAGTGTGGAAAAGGTGCAGCCGCGAGTGGTGACGGTGGTGGTTGATCTTCTCTCATAGAATCTATGGTAGCAGCTAATGTATATGCGATGATGGATGTCAAGTTAAGCGGCATATGAACTGGTGCCTTCCCCTGTAGCTATGGCTGGGGTTGTGTTGCCTCTAGCTCAGATGTAGTTGCCTGCCTACATCGTGCTCCTCCTTTTCTCGTGTTCGCCATTTAAAAGGAAAAAATAAAAATGTATCAATAATGTACGAGAATAAGAGTAAAAAATCCTAAACACTTTATCTCTAAAGTATTCAAAGAGCGCAACGTAGAAAAGCAATGGATGCACTAGACCCTGGAATGCTCTGATACCAATTGTGACATCCTGTAAAATCTATAAATAGATTAATCAGTTATAAACATAAACAATACGAGAACCCATTAGTAACATTTTAGGCATGACAAAAAAATAAGAACGATATAAGTAATAGCAATGTTAAATAACATAATTCTAAATAAATAAATTATCTCTGATATATACCATTCAACCATAAAGTAATAAAATTCATCCACTTGAGTAATATCATAAAACACAATGAACCAATATCCAACTCTGAATAAATAACCCAACTCTAAAGTAAATAAGTCTGATACAATCTCTGACTTTGAACTGAATAAATAATAATTGTCTGAATAACTTTATGGAAATATTGTAATGACAGTGATTTACACGATCGACACCTACATCTTAGGAAAGATGAATGGAACTAAATGGTGGAGAAGTCCTCCAACTAAGTATGTTCAAGTCTGAGCCGGCGGCTACGACCTAGGACCTGTAAAAATAGTTCCACATAGAGAATTAAACCTAACAAGTCTATAGTATGTAAAAATATCACTACAGTAGGGCCATAATAATAATAGCATATCTTCCTCCAATATTAGGTTAATTTTAAGTTATCACAACTTAAAAACCTATATAAGCATGCAGTATTAATCCCTATCCCGAATGATATCCATATTACATAATTCCATACATACTTAAGTACTCTATACTTAAATAATTTCCTAGTCATAATTCCATATATGCGTCGCTAGTATAATCACAAAGTATAAGAAAATGGAAGACGTGCAATCCAATATCCACGTGAGTAAGACAAACTCACATCAAATCATATAGGGCCATACGCTACCTGAATCCAAAGTACGAAGGCTTATCCCTAAGCCTTCGGGGATCATTCGTACCACAACTAGTCATAGCTACAGGACGTCCTAACCCTAAAGCCTCAAAACAACATCTAAGGGAAATCACTTATTTGGCCCCATTGTCCCAACTCAGGAGACGGGTGCCTTAGCAAATAGAATCAGGGTAATATTACCTGGGTAGAGTTGCGCGCTCACCGAGATACCACGAGCGGTCACGTAGAACGCACCCATAAAATTCTTACTAGTAGGTTACCCACGACCACACACACAAACCTGGTATGATTAACATAATCCAAATAAATCCACAGCAAACCCTACTTCATGGGTTTAAATACAATCTCATTTATTCCATTATTTACACAGTCGTTTAATATTAACCATCTTTATAAACTTAACCTTAACCCCAAGGTTCCTAAATTAGGTATCTTCCCTCAAACCTATTGGTGATAGACTTATTTTAATTTAACTTAAGGTCCCTAAAAGGAAACTAAATCATAACACAAGCTAAAACTCTCTAAAATACCCAAACTAGGCCAAAATTTGTGAAGAGAATCTATTCTCCCCCCGCTAACATTCAAGCTCATTCAAACTTCGTCTATGGCGGCTTTAACACAACTCAAACCAACTTAAAGCCTCTAAATCACAACAATAACCCAATCTTCAACCAAGTATTCAACATATTGATGTTTAAATCATATTTCTATAATATTTAGAGTGACTATAACAAGATTAAAGGTTCAATTTCATGATTAAGCTAAATAAACCCAACTTCATCTTCATATGAATGTATTTAATCAACCTACGATCTTAGTTCAATTTTTACAATTAGTTTAGGGTTTTTGAAGATTGGAACATGAATATAACAAATCTAATAATTTCTAACACAGATGACATGGATTCTTAATTTGGCTCATTCAATAATTAATATCGTGTGTTCATCAACAATATAACTAGAGGTCTTAATTTAGTTGATTCTAATTATGAAATTATGTTTGACTATTAACAAAGATCGAACTATGTGATCATATTTACAGATTCCAATATATAATTAATACTATAACACAAATCTAATTAGATGATTGTATGAAATCAATCCCTTAAATTCCCAAATCTCCAAAGTTAGGGTCCCTTCCTCTTATTCCTTAATAATTAAGGTCTCTCCAAGTTGTGTTATGTATTTTAAGTTACGCTAAGTAGTCTATTATATTAACTAAATTTGTTATTAAACTTAGGCCTCAAATTAGTCTCAACCTAAAAGGCCTAAAACAAGCCCAAGGTGTCCTAAAACTTGACCCAACCAATATACTAACTCAATTGACCAAACTCCACTATCTTTAACTCAGTCCAAACTTTCAAAACGTCCAACGAACCTACCCAATGGTTAACATATTTCGCGAGTCAATTATTTTATTAAGTTTAATAATTAGCCGCTACGCGTAGCTTACTTTTAAATCTTAATTATTAATTCTGACTCGATATTATAAGAACATACTTCACGATCAATGGGAGCCAATGTCGAGAGAATGATCCAAATAAACTATAAAAATAAAAATAAAAACTTAGCCACGTGACCTCTCCATAGCCGCCAATAATACTAAGTCACTTAAATATTTATCTTAATGAGTTACTATGAGTTAGTCAATTACTATACTAAGCAACACAACTAAATTATGTAACACTATATAAGCAACAAATAAAATCTATTAAATGATATATCGAATGTCATAAGAAAATATATAAATAATTAAACAATTAAATAAATATCATAAAAATATGGAGTATCAGAAACTCAATTGTCGGTCTTATATTTTAGTCCACGATAAAATTTAATGGATCAAAAATTGGTTAAAACAAAAATTACTCCTTATAACCACACTAAGTTTAAAGTGCATATTTAAATGATAGTGCGTCATGTTTAAATGATACGAGAGCAATTTTGGGTAACAGTCTTCGTAAAACTCAGTGAGTCACGTCAAATTCAAGCTAATTCCATTGATGTGCATATATCATTTCAAAATACAGTAATTCTAGGCTGATAAGGATTCCGACTCATTTTGTACACACTGACGCATTATATATGTATTGGTTCATGTTTTGAATGATATTCAGTGGACCCCAGACACGAACCAATACAAACATGACTACGGGTCACAAAAAATAAATCGAAATCCTGAGTCAACATAGAATTACTCCTCAAAATAAAAACAGTGTCAACCTAGTCTTTGAACCATGGTTCCACATAGTTGATACCAAGTATCCCTTGAAACTGGCATAGAAGCAATAAGATGCAATTAAATCAAACCCGCGTCAGAAGAGATCACTACAATATAAGGGTCAACTGCATTCCTCTAAAAGAACCTTAAAAAATGGATGAAGCCAAGTCTCGGTATATATATATTTTTGAGTAAATATTCTTCCTTTCTTTTCTTTCAGAACTTCTATAACTCATATGTACCCTAAAAACATAATAGATGAACATCCAACATAAGGGTTTTTTCTAGCTTTCCACCAGAACAAAAATAAATGGCAAAAGCTCATCAAGGTACAAAAATACCTTAACCCTAAAGGAGGCCATCCATTCCAATTCGCCTCAAATGAAGTTCATACTCCAGGACCCGAGCTTCTCTCTGAAATCTTCAACTCAGTAAATTACAGCTTGAAGATGCCAGCAGAGGTATCAACCCTAACTGGATCCCCAATGTGCCCTTCCTGGTATTATTCCTCAATTTCCCAGCTATTCTCGGAACACGAGAAAAAGCGTCGGCCTTCATTCCTATGTAATGTTGCCTCTAAGGCACCTAGGATACGATATCTGTTAATTATACATTACAAAATAATATCATCTCAATCTAAAAAAATTAGTCTGCCCCACCATCAACGGCCAGCATAATGTTACAATCACATGGTATATACAGTTAGTTATACACGACTTTAAATAAGGAGATATAGGTAAATAAATAAAAAGTAAATGGCTACATATGCATAAGTCTGTTTCCGAGCCGACCCCAGATGCCGTATATAAGGCATTCTACAACACCGTCAAGACATTCCCTCCGAAACATGAAATTAATTCAGCCGATTGAAACCTAGTTGCCGGTCCACCTTCGTTTTCGAGCTGGACGTTCATTTTTTATCTCAAAATCCGTGCGGGTTTCAGTTTGGCCCTCGGTTTGAACAGAAGGCAATGGCTCACTTTCCATCTTTTTAATCGCCATGAGGGTTTCCTTCTCGCTCGGCATTGGTAGCTTAAAACGCTCACTTCGCTTCTTCAGCTTCTCAACCGTATCCAAGTGTCTATCCTCCATTGGTTGACTCTTAATCTCGGGATCACCAACATCTTTCTCATCAGCCGAGGGACGTGGGTTGTCAATGGGTCCCACTGACTGATCACGAACTTTGTTGGTTAAGGAGGGCCCGACGTCTTTATATTTATATTCGTCGGCGTCTTTTGCATTCAAGGAAGATGATGGCTTGGTTCCTACATTGAAATCTCTCTCCTTCTGGCTTGTCCAGCGCTCCAATTTTGAACGCCCTCGCCTCGAATCTTGCTGCTCTTCACCTGACGAAGCGTCTTCCTTGTGTTTTTTGGAAGATTGACGATATGTATGAATCTCGTGCTCACCACTTCTTTGTTCAATCGTGCCTCTCAATCTCACCTATACAAATACAAAAACAGTCATTGCGAAAAGCACATGTACAAATTTAAGCCAGATCATACGAAAGTGGTTAAAGAAAAAAATAAAAAATAAAGGAGAAAGTTGTGGAGAAGGAAAAACAAGCATATATAATCCATATACATAACTCACTCCTTTAATAATATTCAATTATTTCCCATCATATATATATATGCACACACACACAGGATCCTGTGCGGATCCCGCACAGGAAAAATATGGACACAAAGTACGCTACTGAGTTTTCAGCATATTACCCTGCCCCCTATATGCAACTGGTCACCAATATGACCGAAATTTTTAGAGATGTTAACTGAATGCACCAAGAATGTCGTGAGAAATTGTAGGAGTTGGGCTCATTTGGAGGGAAAGTGATCAGCCCATAATATATCTTATATATATATATATATATATATATATATATATATATATATATATATACTCGGAATATCTATATATATATAACTCACTAGTAGTGGGTACCATCAAGGAGACTTGGACGGTTAAATTTGCCAATCAAATTCAATGTTGTGTACCATCTATGAGAGAGATTTTTCTACAGCTAGGGTCTTGTTAATCACTAAATCAAAACACGTGAATTAGCCTACCAGATTATAATTGGAGCTGAGAATGATCAGTTGTTCAAAGACTCGGCCAAAACTGAGTCGATTCGGTTTTGGAAGAGGCCAATCTGAGTCGTTACACAAAGTGAACCTAACTCGGTTCAGCTCAGCCGAATTTGGGCGAAACGAATAACGGTGGCACACCGAGCCACTCCATTAGATCAAAATTTACAGACAATATATAATATCGTGTTTGGTGTTCCGCGCAAGCAATCACTAGAAGGAATCATTATTTAACTATATCGCTTCCCTGTAAAAAAATCCAGTCAAACTTCCGCGGATCATGAATAAGAGGACTGCAAAGCAAAATCAGCTGACAAGGGGGATTAATGACTGTGTATGTTCAGATATATAAATTCATTGGATGTTGTCAAAATTAGTTGCAAAAAATACTGAATTTTAATCCAATGCTGTCTGACCAAACAACTGTAGTTTAAAAAAGGAAGAAAGAAAAGCATATGCATGACTAAATAAATCAAGAAAGTAATATATGATTAATTCGACATAAATAAAATCGTTTAAATAAGACAAGCATTTACCCACGAAAAAACAAAGTTTTCATTTCAGTCAACTGATGTCAAAGAATCTGACACATCTATGAGGAAGTTTTAACAAGTATTTTTCGATAACATAGACACTTTTAATTACTTCACTAATAAAAATAACATTGTTTTATGTGCCAGTCACTTTCGAATAATATGAGCTAATAACAAGTCATATTGGCATATTGCCAGTGGAACACCAACACAATAGTCAAGAAAATTTTAAGAAATACGTGTCCTTGAAAAGGGTCTGTCACCATCACCGATAGTTGAGTGTGGTGATGGTGGTTGGCAATGGAAGTGGGGTCCACGGTGGTTTTTGATAGGAATCTAGTTAGAAGGGGATGAATGATGCGGATAGAGCAGTCTCTTTTGTGTAGTGGTGATGTGTGGTGTGGAGGAAGACTTTTGTGATTTTTCTGGTGGTGGTGGTGTAGAAGTTTATATATAATTTTCTTTAAGTATTTTGGATTTTATGATTGATGTAAATTTGAATTTTGTGGATTTTTGTTAAAATAATTAGATGTGTTGACACAGATGAATGGCCGATCAAACTGTCAGGTAAAAAAGATGAGGGGCGCAATCGGTAAACTCAAAGAAAATCGAGGGGGGTTTCCCTGAAAGATCACACTAAATATAAAATAAAACCGAAATTCATCCTTTCACACATAAGTCTGTCGGCAATAGACCCTTTAACCAACCTGTTGGTCCGGAAATTGGAGAACAGGTTTGTTGACTTCCCACGGTGGACTTACTAAAGTGGAGGCCAACAAATACTCCCTCCGTCTCTATTTGATTTACAAAATTTTAAGTAAAATTGACTTTCATGTAATTAATCGCTGAAATTAAATCTTATTTAGACATTATGAGATTTGGTATATTAATTTGCCAAACGCAACTCTTACTCTGACACCGTCCAAAAGAAAGAAAGTGTGACCATTATTTTGGAGACGGAGGGAGTATTAAGAAACAAATTTTAATGAACCTGCTATAGAGAGAGAGACACGATTTCGACATGATACGAACCCAATATGACACAAACCGAACTATACACAAACCTTAACGAATTGAATATGGGTTGAGCAATTTTTAACAACAAACCCTATATGACACAATACAAGCCGTTGTCATGTCTAATGTTGACAGTCAACAGATGGAACCATTACATATGAGGGCCAAAGACCAACAACTAACAATTTTAAGGGCTACATTCTTTGGGTGTCGAAACTAAATCTCCCTAATATTATTGAGTCCAGAGAAGTAACATACCCGCTCACTTATCTGACTGCTGTGGTTTTCTTGATTTCTTCTTGAAGGAGCCCTTGAAATGTGATCACCATCAGATTCTTTACTCTTTCTTGGGTTCTCTCTATATTTTTTTTCATGCACCCTATGTTCATCATTAGCATTGACAGCACGGTCACCACGACTACTTGCCCTCTCCTGCGTTGATCGTTTATGGCCATTATCAAGTTGGTTTCCGTGCACATAGATATCCTCATTTCCCCTATGCCGTGGAAGGCTTTCATTCTCGGAACGATCCCTCGTCTTAAGTTGCTCACTATGCCTCCCAGCATCTTTCAAGTGGTACTCTCTATCAAACCCTTTATACTCATCCTTTACTCTATAAGCTCTATCTTCAGCAACTCGTCCACTTCTCACTCCACCCCGCCCTTCTTCTATTTCCCATTTTAATAAATTTTCTTCACGGGCCCGCTCCCGATGCCTATCAACTTTCTCCCTCTGAAACCAACCCTCGTCTTCGTGTCGATCATCAAGTCTTACTCTTGCTTGGTCATCTCTCCTCTGCTGATCCAATATATCTTTTTTATTGGGTAGGCGATCCAAAATATCATCCTTCTCTCGCTTTCGACGAATGGTATTTTCTCTATGGGCAAGCGGGTTTTCTTCTTTTTCATAATGGTCCCTCCTCAAGTGCTCATCTTCCTTCCTTCTTTTGTTATGAGGATCATCCAAGTTGTGATTTCGAGTCTTCAAATTATCATTAGGACCCCTCCAACGACCATTGTCCAACTGTTTCTTTAATTGACGTTCCTCTTTATCACTCCTCTCATTTTCTCGAAACTTACCCCGGTGCGAGGGCCCCATTTCATCATCATGCTCCCTCTTCCTTGTGTCCACAGATCTAGTCTTTCTACCATGTGGGTCCCCGTCTTTCCGTTGCCAGGCACCATCAGAGTTATCACTCTCCTTTCGCCTATCAATACTCACAGTTTTCATGCGTGAGTGATGAGCTGGATTCGAATCCCAGTTTTTATGATAATACGCATCCTCCCTTACTTTCATTGCCATCTCTTCTCTCTCATCACGACCTCTATTTCGGACACTATGCTCATCTTTGCCAGAGGATCTCTTAACATTTCGAAAATTCCGATAATCTCCTCCGCTGCTTCCCGATCTTGCTCTCTTGTTTTCACTACTTCTGGCAGCCTTCGAGTTATCATCGTCAACTTCTTGCAGGGAAGGCTGTTTGACTTGAGAACTTAGCTTTTGCTTTCCCCCAGACTGCATTAGGTCTTCATCGTTGAGGTTTTCAATTGTGATTGTATCAAAAGCCTTTTCTTCTTCTCTTTCCATATCAGGGCTCCCATCAGCCAGCACAAGCTCATCATGCATAGCATCATTATGTTCAAAATCACGCTCCTCCTCATTAATCCCAACAGTGAGAGGTGATGACAAAGGAGGACTGTGTTTTCCATCACCACTTTCAACTGATTCTTCCTTCTGATTATTAAGAAACGTTTTATCCTCTGTACTTTCACTAAGGTTCCTTTGGGGGGATTTACCACGTGCTCTTCCCATTGTCCGCCTGGGTTGAAATGAGAGAACGTTAAAGGTTTTAGTTAACATCATATTCCATTTCACAAAGTCAAATTAATCCATATCAGAGGGCCATAATAATTTTAATGCATTAAACAAGCAGCAGATCGCATAGTTCATCAAAAATACAAGTGAAGTAAATAAGACATAAAAATATGCAGAGACATAGGGTTGTTAACAGCACAAACCTAACTAGAAAAGGTATCAAAGCAAGTTATTTCATGACCTAACGGCCCAAGTACTCCAAGTCGCCCAATATGATCTATTCGCCTGTTTAATTTAAGCCACACTATATGTGAAGTGGGGTGTTAAAATTCTAATACTCACAACAATTATATTCAATCAATCATTGAATTTTAAATAGACAGCATCATCACATTAAGGTAAGTGCTAATTTGGTCATCATAAATTGCAACATATCTCACCTTCTTTCCGTGCAAATTCCACTAAACTCTTATGAATAGAGATGCCAACCGACAAGTCGATATAATTTCATAGGGCAGTTGTTTGTGCAAAAAAAAATATTGATATAGCATTATCATTAAAATAAAAATGGTCGGAAACAAAATATTTCAATGGAACCAAAATAATTTACAAAAAGGGAGGACAAGGAGCCCCCTAAGGGATGTACAAACAGCCCTTAAACCCACAGAAATCTAAATAAAAACTAAATCTATAATACTACTTGACCAAGACTGAAAAAAATTAAGAAATGGAAAAATTTGTGAAGGCTTTTGATGGGTGAACCCAAACCATGAACTTTAAGCTTCCCAATATTGCTTCTTTTTCCCTCCTCTCTTCAAATGTTCTCCTGCTCCTTTCATTCCAAACCAGCCAAAAAATAGCCATCACAATGCATCTCCACAACCTTGTGACCCTGTCTGATCATCTCTATATGAAACATAAACCAAAGGCATCTCGAAAAGAACAACGAATAAGGAGGTGACTGCTGTCCTCCTCCGCTTTGCAACATAATGCACCAATATGGTGAAAGCCAAGGCACTAATTAAGATGCTTCTTTTGCATCAAAATACAATTAGTAACCTTACCATGAGCGACCAATTAGGAGAACACCTTCACTTTGGAAGGAATTCCAGCTTCTCACGTCTCTAACCCCTTGGGGTTATTAAAGCATCAACCAACATATCTTGCAAGAAAACAGAATGATTAGACACATCATCCTTGAAATTACTTGAGAAGGTGAGGTTCCAAGATCCATTGTTCAAAGAGGAGTGTTCTGATTTTTTGGTTTTGATTGAGGGATATACAATAAAGAGATGGAAAGAGATTTTTCAAAGGAGTCTCTCTCTTCCACACATCATACCAAAATCTAATCGAATCCCCTCCCCGAACATTAGAGTGCACATAATCTAGGAACGAAGGTAAACCTCTAGAGATATAAATCCAAGGGCTTCAATGGATACCTCTTAGAATCCCATTCATTCTCATCCAAATCATAGATAAGAGAATCGCTCTAGTGAGGAAATCCTCAACCATTTGGCTAAAAGGACAATACTTTTATTCAAGAGATTGCTGATTCTCAAACCTCCCCAATCTTTCTTTTGTGAAACCACACACCCAATTAACCAGATAATTCATTTTATCTACCTCTGCTGCATTCCACAAAAAAAAAATCTCTTAAACTTTTCTATTACCTTAACAACTTTACGCGGAAATCTAAACATAGATAAGAAGTGGATTGGAAGGCTACTCAAAATCGGTTGGATAAGAGTTAACCTCCTCCTTTTGTGGAGGCAACTCTTCTTCCATCCGCGTCATTGTTAAAATTAAAATACACTTTTGGAAATCATTAACATATATAATTCCTCTGTGCTCCTTTCCTGCATCCATCGCTCACACTGTTTTCCTAGAGATCACTCATCATAACTATTTTCAATTCCTCAATATGTACTGAACTGTTTATAAAGACCACATTTATCCTTTGAGTGTAAGAAATGCTACTTCCATAAACCACGCTTAACTTTTGTAGTGAACTGCTTACAAAAAAACATAAGAAATGCTACTTTCGTTGTAAGACCAAACTTATCTTCCATTATAAGAAATGCTACTTCCTAGAAATCACTCATCATAACTATTTCATTTCCTCAAAATGTACTGAAATGTTTATAAGACCACACTTATCTTTTGGTATAAAAATTGCTCCTTCCGTTTAGATAAGAGTCAACCTTACCCTTTCGGAAGGGCATTTTTACAGCAAAAGATCTACCCACGCCCGTCACAACTAACAGCCAACGCTAAACAGATCTAAAAACTTCCAGCTCAAGGAAAGAGGGAACAACATTACGCTCAAGTAAATACATTGAGGGTACGTTGGATTGGCTTATCTGGAAAAGAATTGCTTTATCTAGAAAAAAATTGCCTAGTTTTTTTTTACCTTAATACCTCCATAGTTACGAATTGACTTTGAGTTTGGTACCTTTTCCGTCATAAATCCGTTATACTTGACGGTCATGTGGGTCATGTGCAAGGCACATGACCTGTTAAAAAAGAAAATAATTAATAAATTAGAAAAGAGAGAAATTAATTAAAAATAATTCAAATCTGGAAAAAAAGGAGCATCGTCTCCAACCCCACCTACAGTCGTCCCCCATTCCCCCACACTGGCGACCACCTCCCCCTCCAATCCCAAACAAAAATTGTCTCTCTCTCTCACACACACACACCACCCCCTGTTCTTTTCCACCACCTCCTTCACCACCATGGTTCAAAGTCAAGGCCGATACCGCGACGATACGGCCGAGTTGACTAGGTATCGGTGCCCACCGATCCGATTCCGAGTTGAGTTTTCAATTATTGATGTGAATCGACCCTATATCGGTAATTTCTCGGTATTATCGGTGTTTTAGCGGTATAATCGGCCCATATCGACGATATCGCAGTAGAATCAGCCTATATCGGCAATATCGCGATGGAATCGGCCCATATCGGCGATATATCGGCCGAGTGGTATGAGTTACTAAATATCAATCTCTCATCTCTCTCTCTCTCTCTCTCTCTCTCTCTCTCTCTCTCTCCGGTGTATGTTGGTAAGTGTGGTTTTTTGGGGGGTTACGAAATGCTAATTGTTTTTTAAATTTAGTGTGCTATGTGTGTGGGTTATTTGGTCATCGTGTGGGTTTAATTTAGTGCGTTGTATATGTGCTCGTTTTTTTTTTAAAGAATGATATTGATCCAAATGTTATTTATTATTTTTTTTAATAATGTTCCCAATGTTATTTTATAATATGTTATTATTTATAAAAAAAACGAAAATGTCATTCTTTTACAAACAAATATGCAACTTTAATTATTGTAAAAATAATATTTGTATCCTCTAAACATTTGTAAAAATAATATTTGCATCCTCTTTGTAAAAAAAATAACATTTCCATCAATTTTTTAAAAAAAACATTTGCAACCCAACAACAACAAAAAAAATACATTTACAGTACTTTTATAAAAAAATAACATTTGCATCATTTTTTGTAAGAAAATAACATTTGCATCCTTTTTGTAAAAAACGATTGTAAAAAACATGTAGTGTTTTGTCAAAATCACTATTTGTATTATCTTTGTAAAAAAATAACAATACTAAAAAAAGAAACATTTCTATCCTTTTTAGAAAAATATAACATATTTAAAAAACACATTTGTATCCTCTTACTAAAAATAATACTAAGAATATAATAGTTGTATCCTCTTTGTAAAAAAAAAAAATTATCCTCTTACTAAAAAAGTAACATTTGTTTTTCTTTGTAAAAACATAATAATTGTATCCTCTGTGAAATAAGACATTGATTTATTATGGAACATTGAATCAGGCAAGTTCAAAGCACGTCAATATAATCAATTGTACAATGTTATGCATATTAAAGTATAGTTTTCAACTTATCTGATTGGTCCACATTGTTAATCGTATATTTTTTTAAATTTTCTAGATTTTTTTCAGAATTTTTTGCGCTCTCTAAATAGTGTATTTTTGCGTATCGCCCGATACCGTGACCAATACCGCGACCGAGTTGAAAATTGAGTGGTCGATACCGGGACCAATACCGAGACTTTGAACCATGTTCACCACCATCACCCCCCACTGAAATCAATTCAAACAAATTAATTAATTCATCCAAGCCTAACAAATTAGAACTTCGAATTGACTAGTTCAAATCGATTCAAACGAAATCCACTGATTCAAAACGATTACATGGAATGGTTCAAAGTCAAGGCCGATACCGCGACGATACGACCGAGTTGACTAGGTATCGGTGCCCACCGATCCGATTCCGAGTTACGAGTTGAGTTTTCAATTATTGATGTGAATCGACCCTATATCGGCAATTTCTCGATAGTATCGGTGATATAGCGGTATAATCGGACCATATCAACGATATCGCGGTAGAATCGACCCATAACGGCGATATCGCGATGGAATCGGCCCATATCGGCGATATATCGACCGAGATGGTATAAGTTACGAAGAATCAATCTCTCTCTCTCTCTCTCTCTCTCTCTATCTCTCTCTCTCTAGTGTTGTGTTGGTAAGCGTGATTTTTTTTTGGGGTTACGAAATGCTAATTGTTTTTTAATTTAGTGTGTTGTGTGGGGGGGGTATTTGGTCATCGTGTGTGTGGGTTTAATTTAGTGCGTTGTATTAAAGAATGCAAATGATTCAAATGTTATTTGTTATTATTTTTTATAATAATGTTCCCAATGTTATATTTTAATATGTTATTATTTATAAAAAAAAGTAAATGTTATTCTTTTACAAAAAACGTAAATATACAACTGTAATTATTGTAAAAATAATATTTGTATTTTCTAAACATACGTAAAAATAATATTTGCATCCTTTATGTAAAAATAACATTTGCAACACAAGTAAAAAAAAAATATTTGCATCCTCTTTGTAAAAAACTAACATTTCCATCAATTTAAAAAAAAACATTTGCAACCCAACAAAAAAAAATAACATTTATATTCCCCTTATAAAAAAATAACATTTGCATCATTTTTTGCAAGAAAATAATATTTGCATCCTTGTAAAAAAAATGTAGTGTTTTGTCAAAATCACTATTTGTAAAAAAATAATACTAAAAAAGAAACATTTCTATCCTTTTTAGAAAAATATAACATACTTAAAAAACACATTTGTATCCTCTTACTAAAAATAATACTACGAATATAATAGTTGTATCCTCTTTGTAAACAAAAAAAATTATCCTCTTACTAAAAAAGTAACATTTGTTTTTCTTCGTAAAAACATAATATTTGTATCCTCCGTGAAAAAAAACATTGATTTATTATGGAACATTGAATCTGGCAAAATTGGCAGCACGTCAATATAATTAATTGTACAATGTTATGCATATTAAAGGATAGTTTTAAACTTACTTGATTGGTCCACATTGTTAATCGTATTTTTTTAAAATTTTCTAGATTTTTTTAGGAATTTTTTGCGCTCTCTAAATAGTGTACCTTTGCGTATCGCCCGATACCGTGACCAATACCGCAACCGAGTTGAAAATCGAGCGGGCGATACCGGGACCGATACCGAGACTTTGAACCATGATGGAAACCCTACATCAAAACCATTCAAATCTATTGAAGAAATCGGTCGCTAGACCAAATCGATTTGATGGCTGAGGGGTGGTAAAGGAGGTTGAAACAGAGAGTAGTGCGTTTTCTGTTAGGTCTTGTTCATAAATGAAGAGGGGCGTGCTGGCTGGCGTGTTGGAGAGGGAAGAAGAAAAATTGCCAAATGGGGGTGGAAGGGGTGGAGGAGGAAGAGTGTCGTAGGATTGTTGGATGGTGGTGGTTGCGCTGGGTTGAGGGCTGAAGGTAGGGGAGAGGAGGGGAGGCTGAGAGACGATGCTGGGTTTTTTTTTATTTTCTAAGTTGTTTCTAATTGTTTTAATCCATGGATCATCTGCAAGGCACATGGCCATTAAGTCTAACGGACTTCTAACGGAAAAGGTACCAAACTCAAAGTTGATTTGTAAAAGGTACTAAGCTCAAAACGGGGTAATTATGGGGGTATTAAAGTATTAAAAAAGATCCAGAAAAAAAGCTCTTTTCCAGTACTTTTCTAACATTTGTATGTTTGATTGTAGTGGACAGTGGTGGAAATTGGTATTTAATTTTTTTATCAGAAAATTATGTGTTTATTAGGCTGGGTGTGTTTAATAGCAGCACAAATTTTCCATAAAAAATAAGGAAACTTGGGCATCTGCCAAGTTGTGCTACTATTTGACAGCATATTTTTCTATGGAAATTTGTTTCCACCCACCCTATTAAGTATAACTTGCTAAAGCTTTAGTTTTTTCCTATTTTCCTAACTCCACCCACAGCATAATTGTCCAGCTATAGCCTATAATCTATTTGGTTTAGCCTAAATAAACACCACATCATTCTCCACAACTACAATCAAGCACACAAAAGATGAAACTTAAACAAAAAGATATTTCAATGGAAAACTTTAGCTTAATAGTATTTTCCAGGCAAATTATTTTTTCCCATTCTTTGCAATCAAACGCACCCTTAAGAAAGTTCTTTCTCACTTTAAAGCAAAAACAAGGGGTGGTTTTTTTTGGTTTTTTTTTTTTTTGCGTGTGTGTGGGGGGGAGGGGGGGGGAGGGGATTTTACAATAAAAAATAGGCATATTACAAAGAAAAATATGCCCTGCCAAGTGTCAACACAACCAAAAGTTGAAAAATGGTAATATTGCACGGAAATGGTGTGATATCCAACATACCATGGATTCAATAGAACATACCTCTCATCAGGAGGGATGCTAGAACTGCGTCCGGAGTAAACAGAAGTCTGCCCCCTAGATTCTGGATGATATCGGACAGGAGCTTCTGGAAGAAAAGGCGAACTGCGATCGCTTTCGGCTATGTTATCATGAACTGAATTCTTTAATGGAGCTCTTCTTCCTATAAGCTCCCTCTTCGTATCATTATAAACTTGTGGCATAGTATCAAGATGTTTGAGGTCTTTCTGTGCAGTGTTTTCTGCAATTATATGGCCCCCGCTGACATCCTCTCTTGAAGCATCATTGTCCGTTCGCTCTACGTTGTCATTTCCACTGGAGGAATGATCGTCACCAGAGTCCTGCAAGACGATCTGTTTGCCAAAAAACATCAGTGCTTTGTAAAGCATAATACTACGATGAGATATGGTTATACGAAAAATCTAAAAAAGACTACGGGTACAGCGAGGAAGCAGTAATAAAAATAATGCTCCCTCCATCACAAATTAATAATCCCGCTTTCCTTTTCAGTCCATCCTAAATTAATGGTCAAGTTTATAAGAATAGTATATAAAACTAGATGAAATTACAAAGTCACCCATCCAATTAGTACCCATGAGAGAACACTGATTCAAGTGCATATTTTGCATTCAAAAATTCATCATATTTAGGAGGAAAAATAAGGAGTCTTTTTTTTCTTTAAATGTTTGACTTTCAAAAAGCAACCATTAATTTGGGACGGAGGGAGTATATTATATTATATATGTGTACTTGAGATAAATTACTTTGGATACTATCATATACAATCTGATAAAAGAGACAAGTGTTGTGATAAATTATTGCTTTAAATACATCCAACAGTAATAGATGGCTTCATATCCACACTTCCGTAGTTATGCTATGTATATGTTTTTCTTAATTTTAGAACATTCCTTTTTAACATTTTAAAAGTACCCTCAAACCCCCCCACCCCCCATTAAGAAAATGCAAAATAGCGCCCCAACAGATACTTATCTGGGGTATCAAATACGTAGGTGGCCGTATCCGATCAATATCCGTATCCAATACTCCATTCATGCAATTTTTGAAGCAGCCATGCTTCTTAGATGCAGTGTAATATTATCAAGCAAATGAGTGCCATTGAAATGAACGCAGTCAAAACATAGGATTGACCACTCACCTCAATGATAGCATCTGAATCACGAAATCGTGGTGGACGGGTATCAATGGACGGGAGACGTTCCCCATAACCAGTTTCCACCTGTATAGCTCTCCCAGTAGGCTAGCAGAAAATCAGATTTAACTTTTGAGTCCGAAAAATGATATGGCAAATAAGCTCAATGAATTTAAGAAATAACACTAATGATCGTGTTTCATTAGAGTCGTAAGTAGTCAATACTCGAGATTGATACATAAACAAAGCATATAAAGGAGAATATCTTTCCTCCAAAATATATAAATCAACGGATAAGTAGCTTAGGTTGGTAGGAAATAAATTATGTCAAAGAAACCTTCGGAGGAGAAAAACTAATAAGTTAACTATAAATACATGTGTATAAAAAAATGATGCTACAAATTCATACTAATTGTGGACGCACACGTGCAGACCCATTTGCCATGTCACTTTGTCCATCATCTGTCTTCCCAATATTTGCATTTTCAGATGTAATGTCATGAATAGCTGCTGCTGCTGCCAACTCTGGGGGCATATCTGGATCATACTCCTGAAATAAGATTAGGGGAAAAGAAAATTGTTCCACTATTTCTTCAACTACAAAAATATGGGTCTTTTAACATTTAGGTCCCCACAGTATCAAAGTAATAGAGTGTGGTCCATATACTTCTAATTTAAAAGATACGATCCAGATACCTTCACATTTGGCTGAGGTATCTGTCATTTAATATTGTGGAAGGACCGCATTCAAATGCTCCCTCTTCTCTGAGGACTTATTTTTGAAGTATAAAAAACTAAATGGACCTTACTCAATTCATTAACAAGATCCTCTCCATAATTTTCTATAAAATATTGGTTATACAAGAAACATATTTTCATGCCTCCGTGCATAAATCTATATATCCAGATAAAAAGGTGTGAAGCAAAAAAACTAAGTTCTCATTTAAGAGTGTTAACAAGGGACCTCTCCCTGATTTTCTATAAAATATTATTTACATTGATGCATCCATGCATATATCTACTTATCTGACATCCATATCAAAGCACCTCATTACCTGTTCTGTCCTCCCACTTTCGTACACTCGAATTTTACTTTGCATAGTTGTCTCCAGTCGTAGTTGTTCCTGCGAGTGTAGAATAAAAATCATAAGAAGACTAACTATTGCTTCGACTGCAAAAAATACCTCCTTCCTTGTCGCAAATAACCACCTTTACTATAAAAAAGTTGCAAATACCCATTTATGTATCGCTAAAAACCTTTTTTAACGACATGGAGAAATAGCAAACGAATGGAATAGTTCAAGGACTTTTTTGTACAATTAATAGTTCAGAGAGGTACTTAAAACTAGTGTGATGGTTCAGGGTTTCTCGCAATTTACCCCTATATTATAGGCATTTTCTCAGTACATAAGACAATATAACAGTAGGATAATACTCACCAGCTGTTTGCAATAATCTTTCCAAGTTTCCTCATTTAAACCAAAATTGAAGAAATCCGATACATCGATACCCTGGAGTCTCCAAGGTTTCTCCTCGAAACTATCAATGTCGACTTCAAATATAGTCCTGAGAATAGAACAGAAGGTCAACAAAATTACCACGGAAAAAAAAAATACAATCTCATGCATGAAATGTAAATGCTTAAATAGAAAAACATATTTACAACTAGATACATTGCCTGTTTTTACAGCTTCTGCTGTGCTACTACTCCCAACAGAGCTACACAATATATAAATCATGCAAAATGACTTGTGATTGCTCAATTCCAACTACAATACATCACACACACATTGATCGAAGAGACCCAATCATGAACATAATTTTGGAACACGAGGAGAAGAAAAGGTTGCGTTCAACTAGTACGCTACTGAAAACAAAACCAGAAGGACATGAAGAACTTCTATTAAAAAAAAAAGGAAGTTAAGCTAAAAATTGGTTTTTTTTAAATCTTATCTTAATACATGATCAGAAAGATCTAAAAGTTTTTAGATGCTACCATGAGAGTAACATGGCGCACAATTAGATGGACCTCGACGCCACCTAAAGCAAAGAAACCTTCAACAAATTTAATAACTAACCTCTCACTACAATGCACAATCTAGATAGGGATAACTTGGTTGGCTGGTATAATGGCATATTGTATTGGGATAATAAACAAAAAACAAAAATAAAACAGGCGATAAGGCCTGGGGTTGGGGCCTCGGTGTGAAGGTATTTATATGAAAACAGGCGTTTTTGCACTTCAGTCCGTGGTTATTAAAGATTAAAAGATATTTTACCAAACAACCGAGGACCACCGAAAGCTTCAAAAACCGGAGGAGGCAATATCAAAGTTTCAAAAACACGGGATTTTACTAAGTTGATCAAATCCTAAGGACCTCGAACTAACTGTCTACAAACAATTAAGAGCAAGCAATTATATCATCATCTCCAATGCTCCAAAAAACCCAAGATGGAGAAGGTTCAACCTCAGCATTTATGGGGTTATTTCTTCTACAGGATTTTGATAATCGCCTCCGCATATTGATTATACAGCCAACTACCACATCAAGATCTATTAATTTAAATGGCCACCTAGTGGAGAGAGTGGGTCGTTGAAATATAGAAACAAATATTCCTAAAAGTTTATTAACGATCCATCATTTTTGGCAAGTTGGCAAGATGACCTAAGAAGGGAGAGATCAGCTGTTACTTGTCCATGTTTTCAGTGCAGCAAACCGAGGGAACAAATCTGATTGTTTAAATTCAACGAGTGAAACCGAGCCAAATTGCAAAATATAGTCAAGCTACAAACTTATTTAAGAGTAACATCAACTACTAAATAGATTTTTTGTTCAAAGATGATCAATGGAGTAAATTAACTGGCCAGCATCAAAGTTTCATACTTGAAACTACAAACTTATTTAAGAGTGACATCAACTACTAAATAGATTTTTTGTTCAAAGATGATCAATGGAGTAAATTAACTGGCCAGCATCCAAGTTCCATACTTGAAACTTTTCCAGGAAAACGTTTAAATAAAACCATTAGCACAGTGTCGTCATAATAAGATAAAATCTAACTAGTATGTAGTAATTCCGTCTTCATTAACTCGGATATGTGGTACTAAAGATGATTAGAGATAATTTTGATGCAGAACTCGAACATTTTCTTGTCAGTGTGAAACCAGTTTCAATTAGGGCATCAAACGTTCCAACTGCACCTATTTTCATCTTGCCCATCTTGCACTCAACCAATGTTTAAAAAGGCGCGAGGCGGAGACGAGGCGTAAGCCTCACCAAAAAGAAAAAGATCAAAATAATATTAAAAAAATACTAATAAATCCACAAATATAATGTAACAAAGAAATATGAATAAAACCACAAAAAAAAACCTTCGAGGCCATTCTCACATAGTTTAACATTTTTTTGTGCCCCTGAGATGACTTTTTTTTTTTTAAATAATTTGACAAATACATATAGGCTATTTTACAATATGACAATAAATTATTCAGTGCAAAATCAATTTTTTTTTTCATTTACATATTGGTAATTTTATATATGACAAAAAATTAATCAATGGAAAATGAAATTGACAAGATCAATTTTTTTTAGTTTCATTTACATATTGGTAATTTTATATATGACAAAAAATTAATCAATGCAAAATCAACTTGATAAAATCATTTTTTTAGTTTCATTTACATATTGGTTACTTTATAATATGACAATAAATATATCAATACAAAGTCAATTTTTTTAAATTCAATTGCATGTTGGTTATCTTAAATTTGCAAAAAAAGATATTTGTGTATCATAAGTGAGTCGTAACATATTTTATGTTGTCTAAAGAATTTTCTTTTATTTTGTAAGAAAAAATGAACTTTTATACATATGTGAGCTGTAAACGTTTTTTATTTCGTACAAAAAAAAATCTACAAAGACATTTAAATAAAGCCATCAAAAAAAAACTAAAAGAAAAAACTCTATGACAACTCTTTAATTTAATAAACAACAATCTAAACCAACCCATCAAACAAAAAAAATGATGAAAAAGCAAAAAACAAACTAAACAGTTTTGCCAACAAGAAAAAGGGGATAAAAAAAGAATCAAAGTCGTGTTCTCAGAAAAACAAAAGAAATGAACAAGGTTTTAGGGGATAAACAAAAAAGAAGAAACGAAACACAATAAAGATGAAAATAAAGGAGTAGCACACACACACTGCAATCCAAAGCAAAAAGAGATGAAATCAGCAATCAAAGATGATATGGAAGGAGTCGTACAACACAAACAAAGTCAAGTAAGATGAAATCGCAGCCATCAGAGCAGAAATCAAAAGGTTTATGTGTTTCCATCTTTCTCTTTTCTTGTCTTTTTTGCGGTTAAGAAATCGCTCGCCTCACCACCTCGCCTCGCCTCAAAGGGCCTCGAGGCGCACCGCCTCACCCTACTGAGACGTAAGCCTCTTCTGTAGCACCTGAGACTTAAGCCTCGGTGCGCTTTTCCTCTACTTCACCTCGAGGCGTACTTTTTTAAACATTGCACTCAACAAGTAAAGAATGGAACAGCTAATACTGAATTGTTGGAAATGCGTGTGTGAGTGCAAGAGAGAGAGAGAGATCAGAAGCATTGGAACTTGAAAGACATTAATCAACAAAACCCACATGTAGGAGTCGTGTTGAATGGGACATGATCAAATAGATCACATTTCAAAGCATGGTTCAAAGTCAAGGCCGATACCGCGACGATACGGCCGAGTTGACTAGGTATCGGTGCCCACCGATCCGATTCCGAGTTACGAGTTGAGTTTTCAATTATTGATGTGAATCGACCCTATATCGGTAATTTCTCGGTAGTATCGGTGATATAGCGGTATAATCGGCCCATATCGGCGATATCGCAGTAGAATCGGCTCATATCGACAATATCGCAGTAGAATCGGCCCATATCGGTGATATCGCGATGGAATCGGCCCATATCGGCGATATCGCTATCGAATCGGCCCATATCGGCGATATCACAATAGTACGACCCATATCGGTGATATATCGGCCGAGATGGTACAAGTTACTAAGAATCTGTGTGTGTGGGTTATTTGATCATCGTGTGGGTTTAATTTAGTGTGTTGTATATGTGCCAATTTTTTTTTTAAGAATGCAAATGACCCAAATGTTATTTGTTATTATTTTTTATAATAATGTTCCCAATGTTATATTTTAATATGTTATTATTTATAAAAAAACGTAAATGTTATTCTTTTACAAACAAATATACAACTGTAATTATTGTAAAAATATTATTTGTATCCTCTAAACATTTGTAAAAATAATATTTGCATCCTTTATGTAAAAATAACATTTGCAACACAAGTAAAAAAAAATATTTGCATCCTCTTCGTAAAAAAATAACATTTCCATCAATTAAAAAAAAAAATTTGCAACCCAACAACAAAAAAAAATAACATTTACATTCCTTTTATAAAAAAATAACATTTGCATCATTTTTTGTAAGAAAATAGCATTTGCATCCTTTTTGTAAAAAACGTAGTGTTTTGTCAAAATCACTATTTGTATCATCTTTGTGAAAAAATAACAATACGAAAAAAGAAACATTTCTATCATTTTTAGGAAAATATAACATACTTAAAAAACACATTTGCATCCTCTTACTAAAAATAATAGTAAGAATATAATAGTTGTATCCTCTTTGTAAAAAAAAAATATCCTTACTAAAAAAGTAACATTTGTTTTTCTTTGTAAAAACATAATATTTGTAACCTCCGTGAAAAAAAACATTGATTTATTATGGAACATTGAATCTGTCAAGTTCGCAGCACGTCAATATAATCAATTGTACAATGTTATTCATATTAAAAGATAGTTTTAAACTTATCTGATTGGTCCACATTGTTAATCGTATTTTTTTAAAATTTTCTAGATTTTTTTCGGAATTTTTTGCGCTCTCTAAATAGTGTATCTTTGTGTATCGCCCGATACCGTGACCGATACTGAGATCGAGTTGAAAATCGAGTGGCCTATACCGGGACCGATACCGAGACTTTGAACCATGTTTCAAAGGAATCGATTTTGACAGCCAGAGGAGAAATCACGTAATGATTATTTCCACTCACTTTTAACATTGATTTAAAATTTTGATGAAAAACACTTTATGAAACTCTCTCTACTATGGATAGTAATATTCTTACGTCCCCTATAAATATTTGTGAAATAAAGAAAGATGTTTTTGACATGAAACCGTGGAAAGAGCTAGGTCCGGATGGGATTCAACCCATATTTTACCAAAGGTTTTGGAATATGGTTAACCCAACCTTAGCTCGCTTCATAAATCATTGCTTTATTCATGATAAGTTCCCTAGTGAGTTAAATGTTAGCTATATTCGGCTTATTCCCAAACTTGATGACCCTGAAACCATTACTCATTTTAGATCCATCACGCTTTGTAATGTATCTTACAAAATTCTCACTAAAGTAATGGTTAATCGGTCGAGACCCATCCTTAATAAAACCGTTAGCCCCTCTAACCTAGTTTCCTCCCGGGTAGGCAAACTATTGACAATATTGTGATTACCCAAGAGATCATACATACACTAGAGAGGAAAAAAGGGTAAGTGGGTGGTATGATTTTCAAAGTTGACCTTGAGAAAGCCTATGATAAAGTGAATTGGTGATTTCTTTAAAAAGTTTTATATGCTTCCAATTTGAACCATAACTGGGTTAATCTCATTATGTCATGTGTCACGGGTACCACCACCTCCATTTTGTGGAATGGGACTGCTCTTCCCTGTTTTTCCCTCTAGAGGGTTGAGACAGGGTGATCCTTTGTCCCCATATCTTTTTGTTATGTGCATGGAATATCTATCGCATCTTATATATGATAGTGTGAGAAGAAATCAATGGAAAGGTCTAAAAGCCTCTAAAAGGGGTCCCATCATTTCACACCTTTTTTTTGCGAATGACCTTATCCTCTTTGCTAAAGCTAGTTAAAAAAAAGTGAGATAATAAAATGGACACTCTTTAACGAATTTAGTCAATGTTCTGGCCAACGAATCAGCTTTTCTAAATTTGAAGTATATATACTTCCCAATGTCCATGGGCGAGAGGCTTTAGCTATTAGTTCTTCTAGTGGTATGAGCCTAACTAAAGATCTTGGTACCTATCTAGGTTTTCCCCTCATTCATGGTAGGTTCCACGAAGGCCAGTTAAAGAAAGTGGTAGAAAAAGTTCAAAAAAGATTAGCGAGTTGGAAGAGGAGAACCCTCTCATTAGCCGGTAGATTAACTCTCGTGCAAGCGGTTACCTCCGCTATTCCGTCATATTGTATGCAAACAGTGCTTTTCCCAAAAAAAATCCACAACACCCTTGATAAACTTCACCGAAACTTCCTTTGGTGTGAAGAGGAGGGAGTTGAAAGAGTCCACCTGATCAATTGTAATACCGTGTGTAAACCAAATTTTTTAAGAGGTTTGGGGGTTAGGAGTAATTATGAGAATAATATGGCCATGGTGACTAAGCTTGGGTGGTACATTATGAATGAAACTAAACCTCTTTGGGTGCAAGTTATCAAAAATAAATACATCAAGAAGGACAATCCGAATAGGTGGGCGACTAAGAGAAGCGCCCCTCCGGTGTGGAGAAGTATTTATAAGGCCAAAGATTTTCTTGCCAAAAATTCCAAATGGGTGATTGGGAAGGGGGATAAAGTCCATATTTATAAAGATTGGTGGTGTGGTGAAGGTGCTATCCAAATTAGTGATGAGAACCCAATTGAAAATCTTGAATTTGTCAAAAAACCTAATCTTACCTAATGGGGAGTGGGATAGAGGGAAGATTAATCGTTTATATGATAATAGCACGGCTAATAATGTCATTAATATCCAATCCCCTCGTGCGTTGAAGGTAAAGATAGGCCTATATGGGTTCCTAATGCAAATGGTAAGTTCACTATTAAATCTTGTTACTTGAAGCTCATAGGTACTAATCAAAATCCCACCACAAATAATTTTTGGAAAAGAATGTGGGCTCTAAATCTCCACCAAAAAATAAGATGTTTCTTTGGTTGATGGCTCATAACAAGTTAATGACCAACCACCTTAGGGTGGTGAGAGGCTTCACAAATGATGGTAGTTGTGTTTATTATGATTCATATGAAGACATCAATCATCTTTTCAGAGGCTGCTCTAAAGCTAAATCCACGTGGCTGAATTTCGTTGAATACTAGTTTGAATGATTGGCTTGTAAACAATATTTTTGTCAAAGATAATGTTAAAAGGGGCGAGACATACAATGGTACATTATTGTTATATCCGTTCTTTCGAACATATGGAAGGCCAGAAATAAAATGTGTTTTGATAAAATTGATATTCCCCCACATGTGGTTGCTAAGTTGAGTTGGAATCTTGCCCAAGAAATTCGGCAAGCTTTCCCACCAAAGCTTCCACATGTGAGGGATTTAAATGATACTTTAGTAACTTGGAATCTTCCTTTTGTAGGTACAATGAAGATAAATACGGACTGGAGTTTGAATAGCACTTTTGGAATTGGAAGCTATGGCGGTTTAGCTAGAGATGAATATGGAGCTTGGATTGCGGGCTTTTATGGAAAACTCGAAGGAAATACCACCCCTCTCAAAGCCGAACTTGAAGGGATCTATCATGGTTTATCATTTATAAAGAAAAGAGAATGGAGAACGGTTGAAACGGGCTCCTTATCCACGGTAGCCCTCATCTCAAAGGTGGTGGAAAATCACCCAAATTGCATCATTATTGAGGATTGTGTAGCCCTTGCAAGAGAGCCCGGAGCTAGAGTTATTCACACTAGGCGAGAAGGAAACAAATGTGCCGACATGCTTGCTAAATTGGCCTATCAGGGGAACTCACTCCATATAAATCTGGAAGCCATTGACGAAGACAGAAGTGGGATGAGTTATCCAAGGGAAAGTTAGTTAGCTGTTTTCTGTTTTTCCATTGTACCAAAAAAAAAGTACACAATATAACAAAAGGTAATTTATTAACCTAGATAATGCGAGATATATGATTGGCACTGATGTCCAAAACAACAAGAAACATAGATGAACCAATTTTTATAAGAAAGGATTAGAAAAAACAATTGCAGAATATCTCAACCTCTACTAGGAAATTGCATATTTTATGCAAAAGTAAACACCTAAAACTATAGCATATTTACCAATCAGGTCCTTAGCAGCAGCAAAAACAATTTAATTGAAAAAAATATATGTCCGTAATTCAAGAACAGCAGATGAAAACTTGCCTAATTTCAAAGCAAAAAACAAATAAAGGTGTAACAAAGTCTAAAAAAAAATAAAGAACAGAGTACATTATTTTGGGGTCTTTTGGACATTGGCCCCTGTTTATTATACTAAACTGAATTTTGTACCCAAACTTATTCATATTATAGGTTTTGTAACACCCCCCCCCCCCCCCCCCCCACCACCACCACCACCACCACCCAAAAAAAAAGCATTATTGAATCTCCAAATTACCATTGGCATTCTCCATTTGATTTTACCCCTTACCCTAATCCACCATAGCACCGCCTACCATCACTAGCCACCACGTCACCACCGGCCACCCCAACTTAGACACACTCAAACATCTATTTAGATGTTTATATCTATCTCTATCTCTCTTTCTATATTCATCAGAGTATCGAATCAAATAACACCAGCACTAAAACCGAATCTTATACGACAGATCTAAAGCCCCAATTGAAATTGAACATGCAAGGGGTTATCCAGTAGTATATATAGCAAAAACATTACCCTCAAAAAACTCTTTGAATTCTCCATTTGGGCTAAGATTTACAAGAATATTTAATCCAATAGTCACTATATTTGCACTCGGGTTGATAAAACTGCCATTATTGACGGGATTTTGTGGGTTTCTTGGATAGGTAATATGAGAAGTGAATGCACCAAAAAGATTTGAAGTGTGAATATTGTTCATGGAACCATTACAGAAGCAATAAAAATGAGTCCTTCAAACTAAGAGTCCAAAATCATAGATCAAAACAAACTACAGAAAGATAAAATCAAACCAATTCGTCAATAAGGCACCACCCATAGTCACCAATGATACAAATGATTTTGCAGAAGTCGAGAGAAGAGAGGTTTTTTTTCTGATTCTCAATTGTCGTGAATATTAATACAACATACAGTAGTATTGGATTTTCTCAAAATTAGAGAAGACATTTAACGGTCAAATGACGTTTGACAGAAGGAATCCACTAAAATGGGTACCAAACCTATAATACGAATAAGCTCGGGTACCAAATTTAGTTTCGGAAGAACAAGTAGCAAAAGTTCATCCAACCATATTTTTTGAAGTATTGCACGTTTGAGAAAGAGCATATAATTTTATGAAGGTTACTTGTGCGAAGGAAGTGTGAAGTCCATTCCAGTGCCAAAACCACGCCCTGATCCATTGCTGCCCCAAACAGGCACTCCATAACCTGAATGAAAACCTCTCTGCAAGGGAGCTCGCCAATCACCTCTACCACGTCCAGCAATGGGCCCCACATTGACAGGTGGACGAAGTTGTCCTGGTGCTCCCCCGGGACCCACAGGAGCTGCTCCCGGCGTCGGCGCTGCACCAGGCCTCACATACTACACAATTTCCAAAGGAAGAAAAAAATGCAGATCATAAGGTTACTACTAATAAAAATAAAGAGATAAAGCACACAAACCAACAATAAAATTATTCTAACAAGTCACAGAGAAATTTCGTAGTTACAATCATAAACAAAATCTACCAGATGTCCGATAATTAATTTGTGAGGTTTCTCATGCATTAAAAGTTATATTACAAGACCCCAGTCATTCCTCGCAAAGCTATAATTCAGACAGTTTTTCTAGTTATAACTTACATCCAAGGATCCAACTGCTACTTGGAAGAGAGAAGAAGGTAATGATATTTCAAAACATTCATACTTTGCCAGAGATATATTAACCAATAGATGAAGAAAAAGGATGTGTTAAAAAGCGTAAAATATGTGGCATATACGAATAAAAAAACACTACCCAAGGATTATTCATGTAATTTCCACACAAGCAATCAAAATCGCAAGCCGGTGTTAGGAGCGTAAAAATTGTTTAATCTAAGGAGGCGCGGAAGCGTAAAATAACTAATCTACACAACAACAACTAAAAAAAGAAACTAATTCTATTATCAAATTCTCTCTCAAATTCTCATATCTCAAAATCTTGATTGATTATAAATGATGTCATACATAGATGTTTATAGTTGTGTAGGAAAGTTTCTAGAGTCAATCTAAAAATATCTACAAGTGGGCCCACTTGCATAAGTTGGTATAACTAACTAACCAATTGGATGTGCTCCCACTTGTTAGATGCTTTTAGAATGTTCTAGAACTAACAAGTACCTATACATCACTAAAGTACAAAATATCTAACAAGTACAAAGTAACAAAAGTACAAAAATACAATTGACTAATTTGTCCCTTCTCATTTCCATCATTTTCCCCTACTTGAGAGCGCTCGTCCCGAGCGAAGAAAGTGTGTGCTAGGGCCTCAACCGCGAGATCCCCTACTTGAGAGGGAAGTCGTCCTTTAAAGCGTCCGGCGTAACAACTCGCAAAATATCTCTGAAGAGAAATAACAAATTTACGCCGTGGCCGATGAATAATGTGGCCTCTAATCCGTCCAAAAGAAGAGCTAATACAAGATCGACGCACAGAGGGCCATTGATGCCAAATTTCATCCAAATTCCCCATGATGAGCCTCTGTAGCATCAAAACATGTAAATGAGTCGTGAAACACTCCTCATAAGTAACCCAAAAGGGGTCCACAAATCCCACACCAATCGTGATCACCCCACGCAACATATAGAAACAACCATCAAACCATCATCACAGAACTTATCATGGCCAAAAATTGGAAAGAAATCCGTCAAATCTAATATTTCCACCTCGCGATAGTGAGTGCGAGTCTCCCAACCGTCTTCAACAAATAAATCGAAAAAATCACATAGAAAGTACCCATCATCTTCTATCCCAAAGATAGGAATGAAGTCCACAATCTCAAATGCATCCAAATCCCTGCAAATGCATCCAAATCCCTGTGTCGAGTACGAGTGATCCACCTATCCTCCTTGAATATGGGAATAAAGTCACAAGTAAGGAACACGTAGTCACCATCAAGCATCGTCGGGGTCTCAACAACATCGGAGACATCCTCGTAAAGCATAACCAAAAAGATAGTATCATCAGTGTGCGCAGGAATGATATCGGATTTAGGAGGAGGTACACCGGTGGACAAGTACTCGAAATATTGGACCAAAAGTCTCGCTCGTGCACGTAGTACCCATTGTTCACGTGCCATCTCCATCTCAAGATACTCAGCTCGACACCTATTTAGGTGTTGACGGTACATCTCATACTCTCCGATGGAGTAAACACTATATGCGAATGTGTAAGGCTTGTGGGATAGATATGAATCCGTCGCGGCCCAAGAATCTAGAAGACTTTGGAGTTTTTTTATGATGGCACAACTTACCTTTTCAAAATCGACACATACATTCATATCGAGCCCGTATTTGGTACCATCCCACGATAATTCGGAAGAAAGGTATTCTTTGGGTGGGGGGAGGGGTGAAATCGTAAGGTCTTGATATATTTGGGGCAGATTTGTAATTTTTAGAAAATTCGGGGACTAAATTGTAATTTTCAAAAATTGGAGGGGATTAGTGTGTTGAAGAGGTCCAGGTGGTGGGAAAGTTTGTTTAGGGTTTGTGATGTGGTGAGAGGTTGTTGGGGTTGAACATGAATGTCTATTAGGGTTAGGGTTTTTAGATGGAGTGGGTTTGGATGGGGAAGGTAGGGTTTGGGGTTTGTGGGGGAATGATTTTGGGATAGTTTCGGTTGGATTTTGGGTGGATCAGTGGCAAAAAATTTGATTATTGGTCATGGGCAACACAATCCTGAAAATCCTGGTAGGCAAAAAAGGTTTGGCGATATAGGTGGTCGGCGGGGTCAACAAGGGTGGGTAATGGTCGGTCGGAGGAAAAATGGGTGGACCGGCCTCTGTACTGTATGTGTAGGCAGTTGTCGAGGGGTGGGTTCCGGCCTTATTTTGGGCAGATCCGACCATTAGGATTGGTCGGTGTGCTGTTTCGGGGCTTGGGAGGGGCTAGAGATGGGGAACCGGCACAAAAAATGGGTCTAGAGGCCTGACCGGTGGTCGGCGACGGTAAAGGAAGGGGTGGGGGTTGCTGGTGCGGCTAGAGTAGGGTTAGGGAAGGTAGGAATAGCGCAGGGGTTTCTAGGGTTTCGATGGTGGGACTTGTTGTACGTAGAATGAAGTCGGAGTGGTCCCATCCCGAATTCGACTCATATTTGATAATCATCCTCACGCCAAGAACAAATGCAGCTCTGATACCAATTTGATGTAATCTAAGGAGGTGCGGAAGCGTAAAATAACTTATCTACACAACAACAACTAAAAAAAGAAACTAATTCCATTATCAAGTTCTCTCTCAAATCCTCATATCTCAAAATCTTGGTTGGTTACAAATGATGTCATACATAGGTATTTATAGTTGTGTAGGGAAGTAACTAGAGTCAATCTAAAAATATCTACAAGTGGGCCCACTTGCATAAGTGGGTATAACTAACTAACTAACCAATTGGATGTGCTCCCACTTGTTAGATGCTTCTAGAATGTTCTAGAACTAACAAGTACCTATACATCACTAAAGTACAAAATATCTAACAAGTACAAAGTAACAAAAGTATAAAAATACAATTGACTAATTTGTCCCTTCTCATTTCCATCATGGCAACTTATGAGAAGTTAAAAGGGTACATCACATGAACTTCCCACTTGAAAGCATAATCTCGACCCTTTTTTTTTTACAATTACTCCCGTCTCGTCATTGCGGATTACATTCGCTTTGCCTCTCCTCTTTTTTTTCAAATTTTCATTTACTACACTTGCCACCTATTCGACAAGGTAGCAAGTGTTACAAAAACCAAATAAGAGGGGAAGCAAGTTTAATATTTAATACAAGATGAGAGGAGGGTTTAATTTTTAAAATACGAGGGGAGGTATCTGTAATTATGCCTAACAAGAGGGGAAGTTTGTGTAATAAACCCCAACTAAACCATAAGAGCGTGAAATTGTTGGAACTCGAGATAAGGTAAAACCTGATTCATTTAGGATGTGTATGTTATGTTTAAAAAGTTGGAAATAGATTGTAAAATAGTCAATTTTTATAAGAAGTTGGAAAATGAATGGAAAAAGATAGGCAGTTTGGTCTTGCTTTGGAAATTTTCCATGCAAATCAATTCTAGGGGTTGGGCGAGAAATATTATCCATGAAAAATAATAAAACTATGGGCCACTTCTCATATATATAACTATTGTCTTCATCGAATGTATTTGAAATCAAGCACGAGAAGGGAAAAAAAGAAGTAAAACAAGGATTTTCCATGGAAAACAAATCAGTGCCAATCAAATGGACCTTTACTAGAATATCAGGAGGTCTAGAAAAAAGTGAGCAAGCACGAGTACAAGTAAAAATTCTCTAGTATACGAGGTCATCCTTCCTGGGTCATGTGAGGCGGTAATCAAAGTTGAATATCAACATGGAAAAGGATTGGCATTTCAAGTTCTGGGAATAAACATTTTTCTCGGAGAATCATCAAATAGATGTTACATCACTTTTTCCCATCATTTACAGTTTATTACACGGTTCTAAAAGGCGCGATGCGTGGTCGATGCGTGGAGGTCAAGCATCAAGCATTAGGGGCTGCGAAGCCTATGCGTGAAAAGGCGTTTTGCCTTTTTTTAATATTTTTTAATTATAGCTTGTAAAATAATGAAAGCATAAATATAAATAAATATACCCAAGCGTTTTGACATTTCTTAAACATTAACATTTCTTAACTGTCAGCCTTCAACATTAACATTTCTTTAACTGTTGACATTTCTTAAACATTATAAACATTTCTTAAACCAAAATAGAAATAAGAAACATTACAGTGTTTATGGTAAAGAATTTATACAATCATAAACATTATAAACATTAAATTGTTTATAAACATTACAATGTTTTGGGGTTTCGGCGAAATAAGAAAGAAATAAGAAATCAAAAGAAAGAAATCAGAGGTAAAGAAAGAAATCAGAAAACTTACCATTTGACAACTCAAATCAAAGGTAAAAGTCAGCCGGAAGTAGGGTTTTAGGGTTTTCGGAGGGAGGTTTTTGGGACTTCGGCCAAAGGTTTTTGAGTTTTAGGGTTTTCGGCGGAAGGAGTTTTGGGAAAAGCAGGTTACGTTTTGTTATTGTTTTGGAATGGAACGGGTAAACATTACAATGTTTGTTTTTTTTATATAAGTTTGTTTTTCAAGTTTGTTAAAAGCAGAGATGGAACGGCACCGGGTTTTTTTTTTATATCTGTTTAATCAACTTAGTACATGGGAGAAAAAATTAAAAAAACAGGTAAAACGACGTCGTTTTGCTTAATAAAAAAACGTTTTATGCGCGCCTATGCGTACATCACGCCCGTTGACCGCCTTAAAAATCGCTGACCACGCATACCCCTTATGCGTTGCGTTTCTAAAAAGCATCACGCATATGCGCGCATTGGCGCCGCATATGCGCGCCTTTTAGAACACTGGTTTATTCTCCGTAGAATAGCTGGATTTTGGTAAAAGAAATTGATTTTATCAAGTAGCTAACATGACACAATCAAGACGCTTCATACTAGTCTATGCACAGCAAGATAAGTATGAATTATCTCAAAGCATACTAATCGAATTAAGGAAAAAAACACACTGAAGCATCTTGTTCCGTGCCAATAGGACCGACTGGCAAGGGTTTGTAATGTCATGGAAGGAGTGCAGAGAAGGTAGATTATGGATAGAGCTGATAATTATTTCTAAGCACTTATGATGTATAGCTTGCTTTACGTAAAAGGATGGAGGAATCATATTTTGATATATGTTAAGGGTCTTAAGATACAAGTATATGCAAAATCCACATAAGTGATATTGACCACAACGAAAGACTTTCATACACAAGGAAAGAAGTTCTCTCTCTCAACTCATACTCATCAATTAATTCATTACGAGAGATTTCAAGGAGTTATATAGGAGTCCGGACTTGGGCTCTGAGTAACCCTCATAGATAGGTAAAAAGTCCTAACTACCCCTAATTGGATAACTACTAGAATAAAAGTTAGTTCCTGTTTTAGTACATTACAGGATCCCTGGCCAGCATATACCATTCTGTCCACCTAATTCAACAAATATTTTCAATACAATAGGCCCTTCAATTTCAGCCCAAGTTGAATTTCACCAGGCTATGTCTGCCCAAAAATTAAATCAAATTTCTCACCAGTTATTTCGAACATACCCATATTTTAGAAAACAAGAAAATCCACTTTTAGGTTGCTCAAGTCACAATTCATCCTCAATATTAAAGACCATCTCCGTCAAACTGTTTATTTGGCCGTGGAGCAAAGACTTAACTCACGGGAATTGAGGCCCTTGTTTTCATTAACCAAGCTACCACGCAGGGACCAGTGCCAATCGTCCAGATCCTTATCTTGCTCGTGGAGAATCAATGGCCTTTGTGAGACACAACAAAATCATCTCCCACAGTCCTTGTCAACGTTGTTTCCACCACTCCCCCAACATTACACTCGTCAATTCCAACATAAGTTTCTTCTAACAAATTCATCTAAACAGGGAGCACTAAAGCTCCCATTGTTCGTGCCTCAAGGCAACCATCACCACCACTCCATTGTCACAATCAACTCACTCCACTGTCTCGTCAACTTCCCTATCCTCAATACCATATACACCACCTTTGCGTGTGTCGGAAGATTTGAGCCACAAATTCAGGACTCTCCTCCTTCAGATCAACGAATAGAGGCAAGTGTTCTTCGAAGAATTTTGACGAGGTTGAGGGCTTTAAGTGAGGGTTGTGGTCAAACGGGACACCAGTCAACTCCCTTTGACAAAATCTAATGTCAACTAAAAAGCACAGATGCAGGTGCGCGGGTGTGGCGATTCAATAATTCTCAAACAAAAAAAGGATACGGATACATCAAGAAAAAAATACCCCCTGTCCCAAATTAATAGTCAATTTTTCCTTTTTAGTTCATCCCAAATTAACGGCCTAGTATATAAAATTATGTGAGATTACAAAGTTATCTATCTGGACAATACCCAGAAGAGAGCGATGATCCAAGTGCATGTCTTGCATTATTCGTCATTTTAAGGAGAATAAATTTGAAAAAGTAATTTTTTTCTTAAAATGTTTGACTTTCAACAGTGAACGGAGGGATTAATAATTTAAATATATAAATATATTATAATATTCCGTAATTAAAAAAGGTCATACCCAAAGCACAAAGCTCCCACTTAACTGTCGGGTTTGGGAGAGGCGAATGTCGACTGGCCTTACCCCCCATATATGGAGAGGCTACTCCCATGTCTCGAACTCGAGACCAACTGTAGCTTGGGCAAGGGAACTTGCCATTGGAACAAGTTATAAATATATTATAATGTTCCGTAATTAATATAGAAAAGTATATTATCAACTCCAAGACAATGTTTATAATATATTATAAATATTAAAATATTCCGTAATTAATATAAAAAAATATACATCATTATAAGTTTGGCAGCCAAACACCCTAATTTTAGGGTATATCAACGTTTTCTTGTAGTATTATCAACTCCAAGACAATGTTAGCACTGATTTGAGGACGTTTTTAAACTCGGCAGCATTATTTTTTAACAAGTGTGCTTTCGCCCACAATATGACCGAGCAAATTTAATATTACAGAGGAAGTGGTATGCGGACTTATAGGTGAGTTGCGAAGTTAGAAAAATAAGAGGAGAGGAAAGACGATTGAAAAGACTCGAAACAGCATTGGCGAGTAGATGGAGTTGCAAAAGTCGGATGTGGATGGTTCTAGGGCTCCATTGTGGGTGATTGTGTTCAAGGGCTTGTTCGATAAACTGTGGAATCTCGAGTATGATGTTTTAAATGGTTTATTACTAAATGTTCGTATTTATAATTTTTAAAACTGAATTTATCAAATTCTCAAAACTGACCCCATTTTGAAAGAAATTTCCAAAAACTAGTCAAAAAACAAATAGTGGTTGAATCCCAAATGATTCCTATAGTATAGACTAATTTTTTACGAATCCAAGCTGAATCTAAATTTGAGGTTTATTTTTTATTCCCCGATTCTTCATGGGTGCGAACCAGGGCTGAATCAGCGCCACACTCTCAATTACCCTTCAGAAAAATTGGTGCTTCATAGAATGTCACCTTTACGGTCCAGGCCCGATGCGAAGAGGCGGTTGAGGGTTGGCGGTAGCAGTGCAGCATCAAAATATCTTCTTGAGCCTTGAGTCAAACTTTTTAATCAATGGTTCAAACAATTGTTCAGTCGCTGACGATAAGACAGAACACTGAAAATATTAAGACATGAAGGGACGTGCTCAAAAACATGCTACTCCACTCTTGTTGGTCATTCTTTTGATTCCTGCTACTTAGAGAACTTTGATACCAATTTAACGTAACACAAGCAACAAAATTCTTTCTCGATTCATGTCCATCTATCATCTCATTGCAATGGATAGGCGGCAAGTATTTATACAGGGTCTAGGGGACTCTGGTGCATAGTAACCCTACAAGTTACAAACTTTTTTTCCTAATAAGTAGCTACCCCAAATTGGATAACTACTAAAAAACAAAAGCTAATATCGGTACATTCATTACATCAAAAATAAAAAAAGAATACATTTAGGGCCTGTTTGGCAACCCAATTCCATGGCTTGGAATTGGAATTGGAAGGCCAATTTCAATTCCGTGGAATTAAAATTGGCCTTCGAATTCCATTTCCGTGGCTTGGAATTGGGTTGCCAAACAGATCCTTAATCATTCTTCGTCTCTAAATTTGATTCCGCATCGCAATCACCACAGCCCGCGCGCACACCACATGCACTTGGTAAATTCAGTTTCGGCACAATTCCACCACTTACATCAAAGGAATTCCAACCTTTAGAGAACTTCATGAGACGATTAAATGATTGGAAACATCCAATTTCACTATTGATCAATACATTCCAAACATATGTAAAACAAATAACAAAATTTCTCATTAATGATATTGGTATGAGTACAATAGTACATCCCACCTTTTGTCTCTCCACATAGAGAAACAATTACAAGCAGCAATTTCCCCACCACTAATGAACCAATCCAAATACTATATTTACTATACAACAAATTACATTTGGAATTCTCAAACAAGGGTAAAACACAAAACCCCACCACATGTACAATATGACTGACCTTAAACTGAGAATGAAAAGGGTGATACCCATGAGTGTTGTGTTGACCCAATCCTCCATTAGTCGGTTTACTCGAATCGTTCATCTCCTTTCTCTCACCACCGTCTGCACCATCTTCACCCCAATCTTGCTCCTCATTTTGCTGCTGATTATGAAGATTCTGGTCATTATCGGCAACAATAACCAACCCATCATCGTCATCATCATCATCATCATCATCAACGACATCTTCAACCCCATGATGATGATTATCATTCAACACAATTTGCAAATCATCCTCACTGTCACTATCCCAATCATCACTTCCTTCACCCTTCACCAAATTCGCCGAACTCGATACCCCCGGGATCGATATTCCCGGGATAATCGGTTCTTCTTCGACGTCGAATTTCTCGATATTTTCACTTTCCCCAACTAAAATTTCATCTTTTTGAGGCTGCTGTATTGAATTTGGATCATCAAAATCATTTGCTTCTACTTTGGGCTCCAAAACCCTAGCTAGCAAATCTGAATTATTGACCAACTCTTGATTTAAATTCTGATGAGGTGGTTCTTGTTTGTGGTTTTGTGGATCAAAAGCCAGGGTTTGTTGAGGATTGTTAAAAATCTCATCTTTTTGGGTGTTTGTGTTGAGATGGATCGGTGGTTGAGGAGCAGACGGCGTCGTATAGGAGGTGAGAACGTCGGCGTAGAGATCTCCGAACTCGTCGTCGTCTTCCATGGGAGAGAGAAATTGAAAAAGTGGGAGAGGTTTTTTGTGTATTTGTACGAAGATCGTTTGAATTTATGTACAATGTTTGAGAGAAAGAGAGATTGAATTTGTTATGTTATTGGAATGGAGTGGGGTTGTGGATTTGTTATAGCTTAGTTTGGAACCAAACATAAAGCTAGCTAGGTTTAACTTGTCCATTATTAGCCTATGTGGGAGATGGACACCATTTTCGTATGGAAATTTAATTAAGTCCATTTTGTTTTTTTAATGGACTTCCATTATGAAATAAAATAATGGATTTGATTTTTACAAATAATCATGTTATAAGTATTGATGGCATATTAGTTTTTTTCTTCTCCATTAATGAACAAATTTAAAAATAAGGGCCAATAATATTCAGCCTATTTTGAATTTGGCCTCTTTATTTTGGGTCATCTCCAAGGCATTTGGCAAAATAGCATAGTTTTGAAAACTCAAAGAATTTGACAAAGTAAAAAATCATATGTCACGCACGGTCGAGCATATTGCACATTCGCACGGTAAAACGATTTGTCGCGGGAATGTCTCGGGCGGTAGTAAGAATGTCGCGACATAACACTTTTTCATATTAAATTATGAATATTAATATAAACCCAACAAAATGTTAACAAAATTAAGGTTTAACATCGTTGTGTAAACCATATCAAACTATATGTTAAAGTTCAGATAGAAATCCAATTAATCAAGCATAAACAAATTATAGAAAACCATTTATAAATAAAACGAGTAAAATATACATCACATGGTCGAAATACATAAAAAGATTGATAAACAAAAAGTGGCTTATAATGTTGATATGCACATCATTGGTTTGGTCGATGTCTCAGGCTCATTGGCGGTCTCATCTGGCTGATACACCTAGTGGATGACATCACGCTCGTTCTATATCGCATCACCCTCTATACGCATAGCTTGAGTGTCATATATGGTGTATCTCACGGTGGCGTGCTATTTTCGGAGGTCTTGATATCGATCTCCCATTTTATCCTGCATCGTGCATCGTAAGTTGTGGATGAGTTAGACGACGTTACTCAACGGAGCATGTGTCTCCTCTTGGATGTATGACATAAATTAGTAAATATCATAAATGTTTTAATAAGAAATTAGCAAGATTGTACTAAATAAAATGCAAGAATGTGAAAACGTACATGTGGTATATGTTCTAAATCTGGCCTAATACCTTGAATAACCTGCTCAGGGACTGCCATATGCAAATATAATTAGTCACATCATCCACACTAATCACACGTGCCATCCACTCATCATAAGTGGCAGTTTGTGCACAGGGTTCGTTAGCAAGGTACCCCTAGGCCCAGTGAGATTATCCAACACGTGGGAACTGCATATGCCATGCGTGTCAATAACATCGATAGTAGTTGCAACATCCCTATCTTCCACATACTAGGTAGCCATTCCGACATGTTAAACATAAAGAGGAGAATGTCAAACAATTTATATTACCCTCGACATCGACGATAACATAAAATGGTAAATTATTTAAATCATACTCAACTCAACTCGTCAAAGTTTTTTTCTAATTATTTGGGGTCGACTACATGAATCCTATTTTTCTATTCTACTATGTACAGCGCAATATATTCGATTAACCCACGTGATCTAGTGTCATTTTTTACAATATCCCACCAATTCAAATTAGGCACACCTCTACTCCTATTGTTACCATCAGTACTAATTAAATCAATTTTACATATGGGGGAATTCATCAGTTTACGTTTGATGTTCCCAAACTATCTAAGATGATTTTCTCTCGATTTATCTTCTATAGGAGCTACTTTATCATTTCACGAATTTGTTCATTTTCAATTTTATCCTTCCGAGTTTTACCACAAGTTCATCTTATCATTTCCTTCACATTTTTTTTACTGTCCAATGTGACACTCCGCCTAATTAAATATCGGGTGATTTTATTAAATTAAATCAGAATATCCAGTTGGTTCATTCTCAGCATTACTGTCGAAAAATAATTCTTTATTAACTCACCTAATAGTTAATTAAGTTAGTGTTAAAAACTTTTCCATTTTTAAAATTAATCAAAACCATTCCACAATGCGGGGTAATAATAAACAGCATCACATCACAATTGAACAAGAATTATTGTGACTGGAACAACTCTTCAGTTAAAATATTTCATTACCATCAAATAAAATTGATATCAATAGTACTGGCATAAATGATTACAATCTCTGGAATAGAAATGAAATAACTGGAATCCTGGGCGACATGCCCTAAATGAGATTAGACATTATAGATGTGTGAATCAACCGAATGGAAGCGTCTACACAAAATCTGTCTCTCCCGTAGTAGCTATAACCCGTCGAGATATCCATATTCTATGTCGGCATCCCTGATACTGGATACCTGATGTACAATATATAATAGAGAAAAGAATATGCAAGGAAACGGGTCAGAGCCCGGTTGTAAAAGATTTCTAAAAATAGCAAGTGCTTAACAAATGCATTTAAGCAATTATTATGTACATGTTAGCTTCTCAGGCTCTCGCTTGAGAATTATCACATCTCATATAGTGTGCACGCCTAACGTACCTTATTAGCTCCCTAATTAAGGTTCTCCATTAGGATTCTACCCCATATCACTTTCCCGTATTTCCCACACAATACTTATGATAGTTAAACCTGTTCATTTCTCTTTAATACGAACTTTCACAGCTTTAGGATTAAGTATTCACTTACTTATTTCAGTATAATCTTACTATCCATTTTTTATCTACAATTCCACACAGTAGATTTCATCACAGAATATATATTTTAATCGACAAATTTCACACAGTAGATTACCTCATATCTACTAAATGTCACACAGTAGATAATGTCACATGTATATATATATATATATATATACACAATACTGCACCCTACCAGACTCAGCTGCGATGCATGCATACTCTGCTATCATGTTCAGGTACATATTGCACTATACAAGGGACTGTTGGTTTGACATCTCTCACGAACCATAAATCTCATATCACAAATATTGGAGGCGAGCGTACTCCCCAACCAAATGGGTCACACACATACATATGCTCCCATTCAACCGTCGAAACTATCATTCTCAACCGATAGCACGTGTCCAAGGTCCTATGTTTAGGGTACGAATCAAAATCCCCCCCGAAGGCACACAGGGATATGACCGTCCACAACACGCAACCTCCACCTCGATAGCAAGCAGCGTAGGTATGTTATACACACAATATAAATAATATAGGAATTCACCCCACCTATATATAATAACAATAGGGCACACGAGCAACCTATATAAATATTTCCATACGTAGTATATTTATTTCACATATTCTACGTATTTACAGATTATGACTTTACTTCTCAAATTATATTCCCGGGCATCACTCATCACTCGAAGAGTAATCATTTATTTCTCATATAAATTCAGTAGGTAAAGTCCACGCCCTACTAGTCAATGACATCACAACTCCTGAATTTATATATTCCTCCACCGTAACGAATTCAATTCACACTCGTTAATTTCCCCCATTCCATCCCATACAAGATAATATTATTTGGGTCTTAAGTATACCCTACTGCCTACTCTAAGTCCCAATTTGTTCAATTAATCATCAACAAATATTTCTCAAAGTTGGGATTTAAATAAATATTCAAAAAAAATAAATCACATTTTCAGGGGTAGTCGTTCGATCAACTGTCCCTGGTCGATCGATCGATCAGTCGATCGATCGACATTCCTGAGTCAATCGATCGATCAACCAGATATTTGCCCAGATTATTCATATGTTTACTTAAGGATTTTAACATTTTTCATCCTCAAAATCTCTACTATATGATCCCAAACTCCTTATAATTCATCCCATATGATGTAACAATATATAAAAATGGTCTCTAATAATAAAACAACCTAAAATCATCAAGAAGTTTGGATTAAAACATATTATTTTCCATAAATTATAGAAATCTCATATTTTGTCATTTCTCAAAAAATAACTTATGAACTCGGATTTTCTTCACCAAATGATTCCAAATTTCGTGGATTACAATAAATTTTCAAAAAGAGATTAATCCTACTGCACTTCGTTCTTCTTCAAATGACGTAGAAGAGGCTTTTGAAGGCCCGAAGAGATCCTTGATTGAATCCCGATAAGCATTAAAAACTGAGAAGCAATATTGGGAGAACAAAATAAAAACTGTTGAGGAGGCTCAAAAAATGGTCGAGAATGAGGTTGTTGCAGCTCGGAGATAAATTTTTGAGATGGAGAAGAACTTGGTTGCTGAGAAGGAAGTGGGGGTGAAGGCTAGGGAAGCCTCTTTTAATAAATGATGGGAGAAAGCTATCGTAGCTGCTTCTGTCCATATTGAATTTATAAAGATGAAGTGCTACAAGGACGATTGGTCGGTAGAACTTTCTGAAGTTGGTACTCCTCAGGAGTCTGAGCTCTTCCTCAGACACGACCCTGGTTCCCCACCAAACCTGGACGAGGAAGTGGAAGATGATGTGGGGTATGGGGAATCTACCCTTGTTCTGGAACTTGCAGTCGGCCAATTACAGACAGTTGCCGAGTCTTCTCTCCCCAAAACTTCTGAGCAAATCACTCCACACATTTATGTCTCCAATCAAGTTAAAATTTCCACTGATAGGGAGAAGGTGTAGACTTGCTCGACAATCAACCTTTTTTTTTCTTTATTTCTTTTTTTATTTCCTTTCAATGTATTTGTAATCTGACTTTTATCAACGAAAATGACTATTTCTTAACTATGCGCTTGTCTTCTTTCGATCACTACTTTAAACTCCTTATTCTGTTATTAATTGGAGATTTCTTTACTCTTTATAGTTCATGGCCAAAATGGATCGACTCTCCTCTCCTGACTCCAAGCTACTAAAAGGTGCAATGATCTTTTTAAGGTTGGTCACATGACTTTGTCCGAGGAAGATATGTCAAAGTTGCTCGAGGACGACATTTCAAATCATGCCAAGGAAGCTTATTTATACCTAAAGTGTCTTATTGGTCGAGTAGCTAATAATGTAGCTTACTTTGAAATGATTGAAGAGCTTAAAGAAGATCACAAATAAGACAAGGCTCTCCTGCGTGTTTCTTGTGAGAAGAAGTACAAAGCTCTGAGTGAATCTTGGGATTTTGAGAAAAATATTAGAGAAATATGCCTATTCTTTTAGGAAGAAATAATTTTTTCTCAAGTGTAAAGTGGAAGAAGCTAGGGCCATTGCCAAGCTGTTGGATGAAGAAAATAATAGTTTGAGAGAAGAGCTGAACTCTTTGAAGGTTAGTTCAAGTAGTGCTGCTGCTGATGAGAGAGTCTCATTTTTGGAGGCTGAAAATTTTAATCTGAGGGAAGAACTGGAGGCTTTGAAAAAATCCAAACCTTTTGCCTCCTCCCGTTCAAAATCAAGACCAATCCGTGCTACAACTGATGAAAGCAAAACTCAACAGACACTTGTAAATCAGGTAGCACAAATAAAGGCAAAAAATCTTGCCATTGCTGAGATGTCCCAAAAGATCCAAACCCAGGGTGAGCAACTTGCCACCCAGTCTTCTCAACTACAAATCAAGGATGGAATGTTGAAAAAACTGCAATAACCAGGTTAAAAGGTTGACTTTCTAGTTTCACAAGCAACCTAGAGAAGTTTGGATGGAGGGGTACAATGAGGCTCTTTGTCATTTTGATGAACGCTTTAGTTAGGCTCAACGCGAAGGCTATAAATGGGGTCGGACCAATTACCTAACAGTTATGAAGGTTGAGCAGGACAGTAGACTATGGTATTGGGTTGATCCAAGGATTTTGGAGTATCAAGATCCTCTTTTTAAACTGGATAGCAACTGGATCCCTGTAAAAATGATTCCATAATGCCTAATCTACAAATACTTTGGGGATTATGGTCTGCATGACGAGCTAGAAATAGTCCGACCTCCTCATCTGTTAGATACTCCTAGCAGCAGCAATAGGATAATGCTTCAAGATTTCAACTTCATTAACTCCCCATACACATTGGACGATCCTCCAGCAGGCATGGAACCAACACCGAGCTCCTCTAAATTTGAAGGAAAGAGTCCAATAGAATAATCTTGAACATGATTTATTCCTGTAATTCAATTATGAATAATATTTGCATATAATGATCATTTATATGAATGAAAAGATATTTGATTAACTTATCTTATTAATTTATAAATGTGACTGCCTTCTTACTTCATTAGTTATACTGATACACTTAGGCATTTGCCAAAGTTTAGTACCAATTACCAATGAGATTATCATAGGTTCTGCTGATATACTTAGATTTTTAAGTTTGGTATCAGTTAAATTTGATGTGGTCATAGGTTCTACTGGAACACTTAGATTTAAATTCAAGTTTAATACTAGTTACCCATGGTATTTCCATAAGTTCTACTAATGCACCTAAATTTTTAGGTTTAGCATTAGTTACCAGTGGTGACCAGGCATATGTGGAATATGTGTTTACATTTCCTTTTAGGAATCTTCACGACATTTTTCCGCCAGTTTGCCCACTTTGGATTGATTTATCCCTAACTGTGTTGACCAAATATGAAGGACTTAAAATCTTATCTTAACTTGGGTTTTTGTATGTTGCCGATCAGCTTTTGCTTGTGTCGACCAACTATGATCGTCAATCAACATTGTGGTTATCGTTCTTGCTAGTGCCGACCAACTATTGAGCGATCACCAATCAACTATATGATGGTTGTTCCCATAAATTTTGGCATGTTTACCTACTAATCGACCAAGTGTGTGGTGATGTATATCGTCAGTACTCCAAAAAAAAATAAAAAAAATGGAGGAAATCATTATCTTATTGAAATTGAAGTGACATGATTACTGAGATTTGTCTCATTACATTACGGGTAATATTTCCTAAGATGCTTGGCATGCCAAGGATTTTTGAACTCCTCTCCTTCCATGGTCTCAATTCTGTAAGTACCTGGCCGGACAACTGTTGAGATATGATATGGCTTGTGCTAATTGGCTTCAAGTTTGTTGGTCTTCTAAATCACCTTCTTGAACACATAATCTTATTCCTTCAAGTTGGTCGGCTTCATTCTTTGGTTATAAAATCGTGTTGTTCTTTATTGGTAAGCAGCATTTCTCAATGATGCTTCTTCGCGCATTACTTCCAACATATCCAGGTCTAATTATCGCATCAAATAACTGACAGGAATATTAAAATTCAACACTCTGTGGGTTGGCAAACCCAGTCCAACTGGTATCACCGCTTCAGTTCCAAACGTCAGCATGTATGGTGTTTATCCAGTAGCAGTCCTTAGAGTTGTTCGTTATGCCCATAAAATGGAATGTAGTTCATTAATCCAATTTCCTTTAGCCTCATCAAGTCTTTTCTTTAGCCCATTGAGCTAAGTCATGTTCGTCACTTCAGTTTGTCCGTTGCTTTGAGGATGACCTGCAACAGATTACAGCTTTTGAATATTTAATTGGGCACAATAGATGGCGAATTCTTCATTATCAAATTATGTGCCATAGTTCGTGATGAAGGCGTAAGTCAAACCATATCTACAAATAATATTTTTTTCAGATAAATTGGTAAACCTTCTCATATGGAATGTCTATCACTTGTTTTACCTCAACCCATTTTGTGAAATAGTCCACAGCGACAACCAAGTACTTGAATCTTCCTCGGGTGGTCGACAGTGGCCCGATCAAGTCTATTCCCCATATAGCGAATGACCAAGGTGAGGTGGTGGGAGTGAGAGTAGCCCGTGGAGTTTTATGAATGCTGGAGTACCTTTGGTATTTGTCGCATCTCCTGGCGAAAGTTATACAGTCTTCTCTCATAGTTGGCCAATAGTATCTTTGGGTATTAATTCGCTGCAACAATGATATGCTTGCCATATGGGACCCATAAGACCCTTCATGAACTTCTTCTATTAAGTCTTGATCCTCTATTGGATGGACACAGCGCTGCAGAATAGCTGTTAATCCTCTTCTGTATAATACTTCCCTTTCTAGCACATATCTTGCTAATTTATACTTAAGTTTTTTGGCCTTGATTGAATTTGCTGGCAACATTCCTTCTTCAATATAAGCTTTGATGGGGGTCCATCCAAGATGGCCCCATATCTACTGTTATGAAATTAATCATCAAATCTTCATCAATACTCCCGTTGGCCAAAATTTCAATGGGAATAGTTCTTCGTAGCTCAATTCTGGTGGCTGATGCTAGCCGAGCAAGTGCATCAGCTCGAGCATTTTATAATCTTGGAATTCTGCTTATACGAATAACTCGTAATTTAGTTATGATTTTCTCCACCTTGGCTAAGTAGCTTATCACTAGCTCTCCTTTGGTTCCATATAAACTTAGAATTTGATTCACTACCAATTGAGAATCACTGTGTGCCACAACTTGCTCGGCGTTTAGTGATTGAGGTAGACTTAAGCCCATAATGAGAGCTTTATACTCTGCTTCATTATTTGAGGCCTAAAACTGAAATCGTATAACATATTCAATATCTATTCCATCAGGAGTATTGAGTATTATACCTGCTCCACTTTTTGTTCCACGAGATGATCCATCTACATACAAGTTCCATATGGGGATGTCCTTGTCAAACGCTTGGTCTGATAGTATCCCATGATGGAATATTTTACTCCCGGATTCTTCATATCTTTTGGCCATCTCATATGCTCTGGTGGACGTCTCTCGTAAATCGGTAACAATTTTTTTTAGCTTTTTCCCTAATGGGATCTGCTCAGGGTGTTGGTCGTTGATAAGACTATTTGAGTTTTCTCCCATTCGAATTTTCTCTGCCTGAATTATTCGTTGCTCGGGCACCTCCGAATATGTGAATTCAGTAATGAAATCAGCCACAGCTTGGCCTTTTAATGAGGACCTTGGTTCATACATTATATCATATTCTCCGAGTTCTACTGCTCATTACATTAATCTCCCAGACTTCTCTAGTTTATGCAAGGCTTGTCGAAGGGGCATGTCGGTGTATACCATAATAGTATGGGATTAAAAATAAGGTTTCATACATCTGGATGCCTCAATCAATGACAACGCTAACTTCTCCAAGCGTGGATATCTAATTTATGCTCCTCGGAAGGCTTTGCTTGTATAGTAGACAGGCTTTTTAACCCCATTATCTTCTCGTATCAAGGCAGAACTCACAGTTGACTTTGAGACGGCCAAGTATAAGTACAACTTTTCTCCCAAAATTGATTGGGAGATCAATGAAGTGACCCCAAATACTTTTTCAACTCCAGAAAAGCTTTCTCACATTCGTCGTTCCATTCAAAACTTTTCCTCCACACTTTAAAGAGCTGGAGACATTTGTTAGTAGCTCGGGACACAAATCTGTTCAAGGCTGCTACTCACCCAGTTAGCCTTTATACTTCCTTCTTGTAAGTGGGGAACTTCATTTCAATAAATGCTTTGATATAGTATAGGTTTGCTTCAATTCCCCTTTGGTTTACTATGTACCCAAGAAACATTCCTCCTTGAACACCAAATACGCACTTGGTAAGATTTAACTTCATTTGGCACGTTTCTAGCTGATCAAAGGTTTGGTTGAGATCGACAATGTGGTCGGATGATTTTTTGCTCTTTATCAGCATGTCATCTGCATATACTTCCATATTCTTACCTAATTTCTCCTCAAATACTTTATTCACCAATCTCTCGTAAGTAGCACCTACATTTTCAAACCAAATGGCATAACATTATAGCAGTAAGTTCCTTGGAGAGTAATAAAAGAAGTGCTTTCCCTGTCTTTGGGCTTCATCTTAATCTCGTTATAACCAGAATATGCATCCATGAAGCTTAAAAACCCATACCCCAATATAACATAAAAGAGTTGATCAATTTGGAGCAAAGAAAATGATCATTTGGGCATACTGTGAAATCCACACACATTCTCCACTTGTTATTTTAATTTTTTACCATAACAACGTTGGACAACCAATCTGGATATTTCACATCTTCAATGAGTGAGGATTTTTAAAGCTTCTCAACTTCCTCCTGAATAGCATGGTTTTTCTTGGGGCTAAATACTCTGCGCCTTTGCTTCACAGGCTTGACATTCTTGTTGACATTGATTTCATGGCAAAGAAAATTAAAGTCAATCCCAGGCATATCTTCGTGACTCCAAGCGAATACATGTTTTTTTCGTCTCAGGAGTGTCACTAGATCCTGTTTAAGAATAGGAACCAGTGTTGTTCCTATTTGAGCAGTTCGTTCTAGCTTATCATCATCTAGAACAATTCTTTTTGTTGCTTCCACCATCTGACCTTTCAACAATTCTGTTTCTTCCCTTGGATCCAAAGTATCAACCTTAGATTCACTATTGGGCTCAGTGATGTCCACTTAATAAGTGGTGGTTTTTTTCTTTATTTTTGTCGGATCTTCTTGCTCGGTAGATGAGTAATAGCATTTTTGAGCTACTTTCTGGTCGCCTTTTACCACGCTTACTCCAAAGTTGGTGTGGGAACTTCAATTATTGATATTTTTTAGATGGCACAGCTTCAAATTTCTTTAATCCTACTTTTTCCATGATCATATTGTAGGTATAATGGATATTTTTGTCCATTACAAAGAAACGTATCCTCTCTGTTCGACTTGCTGGTCAAGTGCCAATCAATACTTCCAGCTTGATTGTTCCCAATGAAAATACTTTTTATCTAGAAAAACCTATTAAAGGCCTGTGATAAGGTTCCAATTGGCTGAGCTTCAAGTCCAGACTGTCAAACCAAGGGTAGAACATGATATTGATCGAGCTGCCGTTGTCAACCAATACCTTGGAAATAATTATATCCCGCCTTCTAACTTTGATTACTAAGGGGTCATCATGGGGATATAGTACCCTTAAAAGGTCATTATTAAAAAAGTCAATCACCAGCTTATCTTTGTTAACCTTCCTTGGTCGATCTTCCTTGGCCTGATTATTTCTCTGGATATAAGAGCAAGCTTGAACCTCATTGAGGTTAGCTTTCCTTTTAGCGGTATGATCACCTCCTCCTGTATCTCCACCTGTAATCATTTGACAATCAAACGATCCAAAACTAAGCATGAATACCTTACGTTTCGGTTGCCTAGGACTTTTAGGTAGGTCGAGATCTTCTTGATTATCTTCATGAGTTCTTTTTTTCTCATCTATGGGTTGTATGGAGACTTTGACCTTCGTCGGGATACATTATTGTTCTGCCGATCAATAATTCTGCTTAACTTTCCTCTCCGAATAAGGGCTTCAATTTCATTATGAAGAGCAACACAGTGATCTGTCGTATGCCCATGATCTTTGTGAAATTTGCAGTATTTAGACCTATCTCCCTTTACAGCAGGTGTTCTCTGCTTATTAGGCAAATGTACCTCCCTATTATGTTTTATTTCCTCCAAGATATGGTGGATGCTCATTGTTATTGGAGTGTAATTATTGTATTTCTTGAGTCTATTAGTATTCCCCTTTTGCTTTGATTCCATATGCTCCTTATGCTCTTTCTGCTCATTTTTCTCGATCTTGCCTTCAGTCTTTATTCCTGAATTTTATTTGGCTGCCATAGCTTCCTCGGTATTCATTATATTGGTTGTTTTGGCCATCAATTATGTCATCGTCTTAGGATGATCCTTATCAAGTGTGCAGTAGAGTTTCTCGGGGAGCAATCCACTCATGAGGGTTGTGATAACTTATTTCTCCTCATAATCAATGAATTCTAACTTCTGATTTTGAAACGAGTAATGTAATATCTAGTACTTTCTCCCACCTTTTGTCTTACACTGAGCAAGTGAGCTACTCTTTCCACTGGTTTGGCTCCAAAGCAAAAGTTACCAATAAATAGCTCGACAAGCTGGTTGAAACTAGATATTTATCCCTGAGGAAGGCTATTATACCAGATCTATGCAAGACTTGTAATTATTCCTGAGAATGCCCTGCATCTCATTTTGTCGGGGATGGCATAAATGTCAACTACTGCCTGATATTATATTTATGGGAAGAACAGGATCAGTCTTCCCATTATATTTGGGCATAACCAGAAGAGCCTTGAACTTTAAAGGAGTGGGAAAATCCATTATAGTTTTCACAAAAAGAGATCCTTTTATAAAACTTTTATGCAAAGGGTTCTTTGCCTTCGCCATTTCTTCGAACCTATCTTCCAATCATTAATAGAGCCCTTTCAGGCATTACCAGCATCAGATCTATGCGTTGCAGCTCGGTTGTTTTGACCAATTATTTGTGTCAAACTCTACTCTTGCTCGACACAGGTAGTTCGTCGGGTATCTGATCTGGATTGAGCTAAGCCTTCACATTGATCGATTGGTCGTCGAGTATTTCTTGATAATGCCCGGGAACATTTTCGTGACAACCCGAATATAATTATGATAAATTACGTTTAAATCATGATTAGATTATGTGATATGGATAATATGTTATTAATGTATATAATGTCAAGTCATTATGTTTAGTCTAATCCTACCTTCACAAAGCATGAAATATCGAATTAGTTACAAATATGAAATTTTGAAGTTTTCGGTAGGAATGTTCATGTTTAAGACTAGTTTGGACCTTTATGAAATAACAATTGACTTGAGGTGACAACTAGATAGTTGTATACATGTGAGTTATGGTTGTAACACAACAAACGGTGTGTTGAAAGGAGGTCCGAGCGAGAAGTTATGCTGGAATTACGAAGCAGGGGCAAATTTGTCCATTTGTTAAATGATATTTCGTCTTATTAGGCTAACAAATGGTGGATTTTGATTGGTTAAAGAAGGAGGTTGGTTTTGGACGACTTTAAAGGCTTGAAATAATCCCCTCCTTCAGCATAGTTCATCCATAAAATATTTTGGCTCGAGAGGAAGAGAGAATTGGAAAGTTTAGGAAGAAAGTTAGGAGAAAATTTGGGGGAAAATTCGTGAAAATTACGTAAAAGTCCCGAAGGTAATACTAACCCCAAATCTTGTTATTTTTCTTGTATTTATGATTTATATGATATAAATACTTGATTTTCTATTGAACTTTCATTCTTGGGTGCATATGTATGGATATATGCAAGTTTAAACAAAGTTGAATGTCTAAACCCTTAAATTACTTCGTTTAGTAACCTTGTTTATTAAAAATTCCATATCTTTTTGTATACTAACTAGAATTGATTAATTCCATTTGGAGATTAAAATATACTCATATATGTGTGACATATCCAAAAATCATGTGAAAATTCTAAGAAATGAATCTTGGGTGATGGTTTGAAGTTAGGGTATGAAATCTGCCCTAAGGGTGAAAGTATGCCGCCATGTGTTCGATGTTTTGCTTGACATAGCAAACGAACCTTCAAAATTATGAAACTTTAATTTTGTATTGTTAAATATGTTTACTGATGTTGGGTGAGATATCATAGAAATTTATGTCGTAGAAAAATTATGAAAATTCCGGGAAGTTGAATGAACGATAAAAGAGCCTATAGGGCAGATTTGCTATGTGGTAAAGAAATGGGCCTATCTTGCTCTAGGAGACTTGAAATTATGTACCGTCTTTTGTATTGGAATCCTAATATGATGAGTATTGAATTACCAATAATAAATGAATGTATGTTTGGTCTATGATTTGAATATGTCAAATATATTAACATGAATTTGGATGGAACTTCACTTGTGATAAATGATTTGAATAAAATCATATGATACTTATGAATTGAGTTATGTTTGAGATATTCCTTGGATTGTTGACATTCTTATGATGATACTAATATTGTAAGAATGATAGGAAATGAATAAGAACCTGTTGAACAAGTGCCGAACAAAGGAAAAGGAAAGCCTATTAAATTACCAAGGTGAGTGTACTTATGATTTGTTTCATATATAAATATGAATATAGCTCTAAGAGCGGATTTTTTTTAATACTTCGGTATTTAGGATTTGTTTAGATATTAAAATATTCAGGATTTGTTTGGGTCTCATGATCCAGGATTGGTTTGAATACTTCGGTATTCAGGATTTGTTTGGATATTAAAATATCCAGGATTTGTTTGGGTCTTATGATCCAGGATTGAAATTGGACAAAGATCCAATGATTTGTTGGAACTTATGTTCCAGGATTTATTATTGCCAATGGGCAAAATTAATATTGTCAATGGGCAAACTTCTTATTGCCAATGGGAAGAATTACTATTGTCAATGGGCAGGCATACTATTGCCGATGGGCATAATTATCATTGCCAATGGGCAGAATTATTTGGGCCTTATGGTCCAGGATTTGTTATTGCCAACGGGCAGGATTGATAGGATTTAATATCCACAGATTTGATATATAACTGTTGATTCATTATATGGCAGGATTGGTTGGATTTAATATCCACATATTTGATATATATAACTGTTAATTCATTATATGGCAGGATTGGTTGGATTAATATCCACATATTTGATATATAACTGTTAATTCATTATATGGCAGGATTGGTTAGATTTAATATCCACAGATTTGATATATATATAACTGTTAATTCATTATATGGCAGGATTGATTGGATTTAATATCCACAGATTTGATATATAACTGTTAATTCATTATATGGCAGGATTGGTTGGATTTAATATCCACAGATTTGATATATATAACTGTTAATTCATTATATGGCATGATTGGTTGAATTAATATCCACATATTTGATATATAACTGTTAATTCATTATATGTCAGGATTGGTTGGATTTAATATCCACATATTTGATATATATAACTGTTAATTCATTGTATGGCAGGATTGGTTGGATTAATATCCACAAATTTGACATAGAACTGTTATTTCATTTCAGGGAAGGAGTACCTCACTAAGCTTAATGCTTATGGTTTATATTTTGACATTTTCAGGGTTGTAAGCTGCCAGCTAGGATGTCATATGATCAGTGATTTGAGAGTTGCACCGTTAGAAAGAACTGGGTATTAGACATGGGGGTTTTGTCATTGTCACACTGAGGTTTTAATACACTCACATATTGTATATATTGAGTTAGCATGGATTGAGTTGATCATAGTTAATCACATTATTGTATGCCTGCTTGATTACGACTCTGATATTGATTTCGGTATGTCATAAGAATAATATTATGTTCATTGTGCACAGTATGTAGGAAAATATTCATAAATGAATTATATTTCCAATGGGCTCAAGATTATGATCTAATTATTCTAATAAGAAATGATTAGTATGGATATTGGGTTTGGGGTGTGACAATTTTTGTTCCCCTTGGGGTCCCAAACGATCAAAGGGGGGTGCTCTAATCAACCTTTCCAAAGCACTAAATCTTTCAGGAGTTAAATATTTTTCATTATATGGTTTCGAAGTTCTAAGTGAAGAACTAGCTCCAGGGCGGTAAGAAGTATCTCTGGTATTCCTGGATTAGCTATGTTTGTTGTTTCTTGGAGGCGGTGGTGGCATATTTCCAGGAGTAGACATGGAAAGGGACCCAACCTGCAGCGTTTGGGCTAACTGCCTTATAGTATCTTGCATAGCCTCTTGACCACTAGCAAGACTAGCCAGGATTCCAGTCAGATCATTATTTATTGAAGGAGCGAACGAAATAGGCGAGATGCCATCATTCCTGGTACTAGATTCGGGAATATCAGTCATGTTTAGTGAATGAATGAGTGAAAAACGTTTAGCAACACGATTCCCATAGACGGCGCCAATCTGTTGATGTAAAAAACTAGACCATGTCTAATTAATTAATCACGGATAATATTTATAAGTAAAAGAAATAAACAATAAGGTTTTTAAAGTGGTTCGGCCTTTAGAGAAAAGCCTACGTCCACTGTACTTGTTATTTCCTTATGTTTGTCTTTCAATCACTTGCCCTTGATGAAGGGATTACAATGTATTTATAGCCCGGTAGGAAGACCAAGAGATAAAATGTTAAAGGATGTAATGCCTTTATAAATTAGGCATTTACATCAGTACAAAAGGTTCAAAACATTTCTAGCTGTCGGTATTTTGCTGACAGTGTTGGTCGGCCTCGTTACGATTGGTCGAGCTCCATGGCGTTGGTCGGGCTTCCAGTATGATGGTCGGCATTCTAAGCATTGGTCGGTGGTTACTCCTTACTGACTAAGATTATTGCCATAGTGGATGACACGTGTCTATTTCTGATTAGTCCACGTAAGTGGGTAAGTGTTGGTATCAACACCAGGTAATTGTAATTATAAACAAAGTGCACATGATACTATAAGCAAGATAGTTATTTCTTGCCTGAAAGGATATTAAACCCTGATGGAACCCTCGTGTTTCTCTCTCTCTCTTATCCCAAAGTTTGTCCCTGTTAATAGATGTGAATTATGATGTGTTATGATCATTTACGAGGTTTAATTACCTATTTATAATCAAAATCCCGCAAGCGACTTTTGGTCCCCCAAATAAGCTTAAAACACTAACAAGATAGTCTTAAAACTTGTCCCAAAGGGGTACCTACCCCGAGGGCCCAATTTGGCATATTAAAAACACCATTCCGGGAATCTGTATTCCTTGACTTTGATCCAACGGTACTAACACGTATCATAAAATTAATTACAACTAAAATATAAATTGAGAGTTGATAATACGTAAATACTGCGTATTTCATCCTCCGAACGGACGCATTTTAGACCCCTCGGGTATCTTATTCCCTATATTTATTCTCGTTAACCAGACAACCTCGGATTTCTACGTTAACATGTTTTGCAGGGGTTAATTGAGCTTTTGTAGGTAATTGGATGCTAAGTGTGAACTTCGGACGCGTTCCGCTCTATTTCCATACACAACCGCACGTTCAAGGGCATTTTAGTCTTTTCATAGCTTGGGCACCTGGCCCAACATCTACATAGAAGTTGTAGACCTCCTCGCAAGCTTCGCGTGGCCGCAAACGGTGCGCGGTTCTGATTCATAACGAAGAAGTTACGACAATTTTAGCGGACGAGAAAAGCTTGGAAACCAAAACAGCAATGCAGTGTGCTGCCCCTGGTTGATCGACCGATCGACGATTTTGGTCGATCGATAGACTATATTAAAATGCCAAAATTTGGCCTTGATCGATCGATCGACCAAAATCATTGATCGATCGATGCTCTGTTTTTCTGCAGATATTTTGCATTTCTTTTCTTTTCTCTTTTCTTTTCTAATTTAATTCCAACTTGGTACATAAGCCAATTTTGATGTAATAAACAAAGGTGAACGTTTTTAGAGAGTTTTAGAAGATATAATAGGTTAGGGTTTGGGTGATTTGCTTAGTTCTTCTTCATTTCTTCTTGGATTGACACACTTTTGGGCTTGAATGTTGACTATTCATCATCCTCTCCATTAATATAGTTTGTATTTCTTCATTTCTTGCTTTCTACTTAATTTACAAGCTTTCTAATTTAGGTTTACATGCTTTGATTTACACGCTTTCTAGTATAGATTTACCGCATTTATTTACCGCTTTCCATTTATCGCGTTTTTAACATGCTTTCTAGGTAATTTAAATTAGGTTGTGTTTGAATGGAACTCACTCGGGTTGACGTGTTGCTTTGCTTTGGTGATGGAGTTTACGAGTCTATTTCGGGTGCGTTGTCCTAGTTATTACGCCTAGGAGATTTGACGAGGCATATCAAGTATGCCCCGTGCTTACGACCTTTCGCGTGTAATTTCTGGGATATTTGTTGACGCCAAAATCTTATTAGGATTTTATGCGGATTTAGGGGCGTAACAACCCTTGGTTCAATTAACTGTCAAAATGAGACGCATTCGTAATAACTCGCCGACCTATGTAACCATTTTATACTAATTAACTCGGGTGAGGGATATTCAACGCAACCTATATTTTTACTCGCTTTCTTAACCTAGTTTCATTTCCCTCGCCTAGTTAATCATTTCCCTTCTATGCATCTTTTTCCTTTTAGTTTGTAATCACCTTCTACACTTTTATTCAGGAATATTAAATCACTTAAATTCTAGCAACTCGTCTCTGTGGATTTTCGATACCCGACTTACCGCTATACTCACCAGTTGAGTGTAGTCGTAATTTAGGTTTTTGTATAGTTCAGGTGAGCCGAATATAAAACGACCGGCGCGTCGCGCCGCTGCGAAACCCCAGTATATCAAGAGTCATTCATATATTACTTCATTTATCGCTTTAATTTCAGTTATAAATTGAACCGATTAATTTGTATAAGTTTCACATCAAATCACCAGAGTAAATATTAATTAATTATTAAATATCCATTTATTTACTTCACATATTAATGGGTGTTACATTAGCCACCTTTTAAACAATCGATATAAGCGAGCCCCTCCAGTACTTCATTCATCGCGCATCGTAGTTTGCATGTTTGCATAACCGATGACATTGAACCATTGGTTAGGGTCCTGGTGTTATGTTACTATCTTAGCTTACACATATTGATATTCTTTATCAATTGATGGGGGGATATGACATTTGCAAATTCAACGTGTTGGTGATGATACTGATCACCTAAATGCCAGACTTAAAAATTATCGCTCGTAAATAATACGTCCCTCTACCTGATAGTGATTCTCATCCTTTACCAAGTTTTGTCTCCTAACTTATGGCTTATTTTGGTTTTATAAGTAAGGGAGGAGGTCATATTAGTTGATATAATATATCTTTAAAAGGTGGGTCTTTTAATAAATCTTCATTGAAAGAATTCTTGAAATGCATACTAGTATGATATTATACTAATAAAATTAGACTTGTGTTGTTTATGTAGTTGTAATATCCATGTTTACGAGTAATCTTGCATACTTTGTAAATGCATGGAAGCGTTCTTTGCTTATTTTGTGTCAAAATATCATTATTTGTCGCCTGGTTCATATCATTAATATATCTAGTGTGTCTAGATTATTAATTTCCTTACATGACTTAATTCGTATCCAAGCTGACTTGCATTAGTTATTAATTCCCCACTGGGATGCCCTCGTAGTTTAATGAAGACCAAGTGGGGTACTTTTCGCCCCAAACTTCTCGAGAATGTCAAAATTCACTTGGAAATACCTATAAGTTCTCTTGTGATCAGAATTCTTATAAAATAAAATAATGGCCCATCAAACCAAAGTATGGCATATTGGAATGAAATATCATATAGGGAGAATTACCAAGTGAGTCATCCCTATTTTGGGACAATGCATCCCTTATAGTCAATATCCTTTTCTTATATGGACTTATAAATTACCAAAATGTTGAGTTATATATTTTGAGAGGACTTATGTTTCCTTTAAATCAGTCTTAGAAAACTTTAATGGGATTTCAAGTGGCATAACTTTATAACAGTACGTACCTTTATCTGCGATGAATGAGTTTATTTCCTCGTCAATGGGTGCCACTTTGATCCTATTGTAACTAGAATAGGGGTCCATGAAGGATGGGAGCTTATGTCGACTGTGGAATCCACTATAGAGTAAATTAGGGCCAAGGGATAATAATTTTATTGGCAAGTCTGGTTGAGATCGATGAAGTCCACGCACATTATCCACTTTTTGTTGGGCTTGGGATACGACACCACATTGGCTAGCCATTTTGGATATTGTACCCATCAATTGAAGTTGGATTATAAAAGCTTGTTGACCTCCTCCGCTATTGCAACATTCTATTAATGATCAACCACCTCTTCTTTTAGCGCACCAACCTATGGTTATGGTCCAATTTAAGGTGGTGCATAATAAACTCGGGATCCACACCAATCATGTATGAGTGGTTCCACAAAAATACATCTTTGTTTTCCTTCAAGAATTCGTTCAGCTCCTCCCTGATAGATGAATTGAGACTAACTATGATTTGAACGACCTTTGTTGTGTCTATTTCATCGATAAAAATATTGTGAGGTCCACAGAAGACTCTCTTATTTGCTCTTTCTCTTTATCCCATGAATCTAGGGTGTCCACATTCATCAACTCAATGCATTGGCTTTCTCAGGGAGCATCAAATGATTATAATGAGGTGGGAAGAGCATCTATCAAGGCCTCCGCATTCTTGTCGAAGCTCTAAGAAAATTTAAGAAATTTTTTTAATGCTTCCAACGGTCTCATCTTCTCCCCCGTGGACATCTTTGTTACATTCCATTTATTTCTTTTGATCACCGTGGACTTCTCTCACACCTCGGGGGGAGGGGGGGTAACTGATAGACAGGGTTTTGCCGCGACGCGAGAGTCACCTACGCGCCGGCCATTTTGAATTCGGCTCACCTGAACTATACAAAAACCTAAATTATGACTACACTCAACAGATTAGTATAGCGGTAAGTCGGGTATCGAAAATCTACAGAGACGAGTTGCTAGAATTTATAAGGTTTAATATTCCTAAATAAAAATGTAAAAGATGATTATACACAAAAAGGGAAAAAATGCAAAAAGGGAATTGTTTAATCTAGGCGAGGGAAAATAAAGCTAGATTAAGAAAGCGAGTAAAAACTATAGGTTGCATCGAATATCCCTCACTCGAGTTAATTAGTATAAAATTGTTACATGGGTCGATGAGTTATTACAAATGCGTCTCGTTTTGACAGTTAATTAAATCAAGGGTTGTCACGCCCCTAAATTTGCATAAAAGCCTAATATGATTTTGGTGTCAACAAATACCCCGAAAATTACGCACGCAAGGTCGTAAGCACAGAACATACATGATATGCCCCGTCAAATCCCCTAAGCGTAATAACTAGGACAACGCACCCGAAATAGACCCGTAAACACCATCACCAAAGCAAAATAACATGTCAACCCGGAATGAGCTCAATCCGACACAACCTAGACTAAATTAACTAGAAATCATATTAAAAAGCATGTATAAATTAACTAATTTAAGACAACTAACTAACTAAAGACAACAAGAAATAAACTATAATAACTAATTAATCAAAGCAAGAAAAGTAACTACAAAGCAAGAAATCAAGTAATCAAAGCATGTATTAATGGAAAGAGATAATGAATAGTAGTTTACTTACATAAAAGGGTGGAAACTAAAGAGAAAAGAGGAGAGGAAAGCTCCCAAGAACAACCCCCAAAATATCCTATCTAAAACTGAATATCTCCTAAAAAAAAGCCCCCAATATTCTATTTATACCCCAAAAGAAACCCCCAACAAAACCAAGTCAAAACACCCAAAATAAGTCAATTTTCGTCCATATCTGATGGGCGCGGTCGACCCCTGTTTTGGGACCGGTCGACCGCGGTTTTGGAATTTGCCTTGGGCTGGAGACAACCCACTTTTCTTCTTTGAACCAATTTTGACGCGTTGCACGGAAACGGCTATAACTCATTCATACGGAATTGAAATGAGGCGTGGTCGGAACCGACGCGAAGCTAATTCAATTCTCTACATGATTCTGTTTTGAAAACCTCCAAATTATACAGTATGAAATTACCAAAATGCCCTTGAAGTAGAAGAAAATACTGAAACCTTTCGAAAAAGGCCATAACTTCCACATACGGAGTCAGAATGACGCACGGTCAGCGGCCACGAAAAGATAATTTGATGATCTACATGTTGGTAACTTCATTACATAAAAAATAATGAGTTTGAAAAGACCAAATTGCCCTAGAAGTAGCATTCGATGACAAAACTTCTCCTAAATGCAACCGAACCTCACTTTTAGCGTTCCAATACCTACAAAAGCACAATTAACCCCTGCAAAACATATATATGTCCAAATCCGAGGTTGTCTGGTTAACGAGCATAAACATATACATTAAGAACGTAAAAGTGCTAGAATGCATAAGGATAAAGGGCGCAAATATGTAATATTCGTGATGTATCACACCCCCTAACTTATACACTGCTAGTCCCTAGTGATGAAACAAACAAAACCAGTCCACAGAAGGAAATATAAAACATATATATGCATCGAAATATAATTTCCACTTTTGTAGGGAACACGATTGCATTTAGCATATGTAATAAGCCATTAAAACCCCTAGGTTACCCTACTGGACGAGTGTCGTCTCGTGAAGGTTTTCAGGGATGGTACCCACAAACATCACATGGTTTTCTCAAAATATGCCCAACCCAACATGCGACACGCCCAACAATGGAGAAAATGATTTCATACGCATTATTAGCAAAGTGAATGAATTCAAACAAAAGTCCAAATCATTAACATTATAGAATGCACCTCATAGAATTTAAACCTTAAAATGTGGGAGGGGGAGCGAGCACATGCAAAGTGTGATTTGGCGAAAAACTTATATAACCAGGATAAACATTAAAGCAAGCATATATTCAATCCTCACAGGCATTACACTCACAGGGAGGTAACACAAGAAACATGCGGGCATAAAGAGTAAATGTTAATGGAAACTAGGCCGCACACATGTCACAAATGAAGAACGCTATATATAAAATGAAAAACTATAATCTCAACGAAAGGATACCGCACACTAAAAGAGGAAAAATGCATTTTCACAGATTATCAAAACTATTTAAACCTTTTGAATTACATCTACTTAAGATCACATAGGACTTGTAGGGTTGTAATGTAGGCTAGGCTAGGGTACGAAATGAAGGAATGTATATACGGACTCAAAGTGTTCGGGATGAAAACTCGGGATAATGGAAAAAAGCGAGCAATATCAAAATTGGAAAACAAGTTCCAAAAAGGCATTACATATATTAATTGGAGAGTACTCAAAGGTTATTGAACTATATACAACATATAAAACTTTCACTTTCTTTTTCTTTTCTTCTTTTTCATGTTTTCTTTTGCTTTTTGCTTTCTTTTTTTCACTTTTTTCTTTTCTTTACTTTTCAAACTCTCATATGCCTAAATTGCAACCGACATCATAACAACATCATTCAATCCCAAGTAACATACCAAACAAAGGTATGAAAATATATGTATGGGCTAAAACTCCAATTTAGAGTTGGTTATGGGAATGGGGTTATCAAATGAAAGGCTATGTTTAGGCTCAAAGGGGTTAACGAGGGTAAACATATAAGGTGAGGTTAATGCTAATATGGGTGGTGTAACAAAGAGGGCCTATGATCATTTCACAAAGTTTACCCAATTCTCGAATCAAAACAATATATGAAAATCATGCTCAAGTAACACATTTCAAGTATGAACTCGATTAATGAACGATCAAATGAAAGAATAGTGAGATTACCAATGAATTCAACGTTTTCAAAGAGAAAAGAATAGTGCATACACTCACAAATGACGAAAGATACAAAGCTTACTCGGTGTAAGTATATACAATGCAACAAAAGATTAACGATTTATAAAAATCTTAAACCAAATCAATAGAATGATAAAAATGCATGTGCTCATGGGATTAAAGTTTAATTCATGAAGTTATTCATAATATCAATAATTGAGACTAAAGTCTAATAACTTCTAAAATCGAGAACATGCATCATTGGGATGTCTATTGGATCGGGCAATTATTAAAATTTATCATCGAAAACAAAGGCAAAATGCCCAAAAATAAGGAGAAAAAAGAAAGAAAATCTTTTTGAAAATTTCAATTTTTATAAGAAAAGCATATTAAGTAACTAACATGTGAGCAAAAACATGGACTAAACATGTGAAATGGATAGAATATCCCACACCCCTAACTTAAAACCTGACATTGTCCTCAATGTGAATTAAGAACCAAGTTAAAGAGAAGAAAAGGACGATATTACCCAAAATTGGAGCGATCCCCATAAGAACAAGTCCAAAGAATCTACAAAACAAGTTAGTGCTGAGCATAGCAAAAACAAATAACAAAAAGTTAACTAATTACATTAGACTAAATTAAAAAGGGCAGAAAAGATAAAAGGAAAGAAAGAATAAAAAGCTAACTATATACAACCTACTATTTAGGCTTCACACTAACTATACACTAGAAGTCTAAATAGCTGAGGGTCCACCGTGAAAACGATTTGACTTTGGAGGATAACCGGTATACCCTCACATACAAGCGTGCCTTCAAAAAAATAGGAATTTCGCTTGAACAACGAAAGGCATGTGTAAGGTGGAAGAAAGGAACCATCGACAATTAAAATTTTTAGAGGGACGATGGGGGGTTTGGATTGAACGGGTGACAAAAAAAAGTGGGGACCGAGAAAAGCCAAAAATCCTCCAAAATATTTAGCAAGTGTAATGACAGGTGGCGCACACAAGGGCAAATATGCGATCGTGGAGGGCGACTCGAGCAAGTACTCCTCATCGGTGAAAAGGTTTAAAACATTAAAGTTTAAAACCGAATCATCGGGTTCTTATGATGGTGTGATAACAGAGAATGAAAATGGGGATGAAAGAAATTCAAACTCACGAGATGAATCATCATCGCATGAAGATTGAGTTTCGAATGAAATAATATCATTTTCAATGAAATGTTCTTCTTTGGGGGCCAAAGAAGAAATCATTTCATTGCAAGTAGATATTACGTCATTTTCATTCTGACTTTCAATATCTATTATGCAATGGGCAAAGTCTAGAATGGTTTGTTCCAAATTAGGCACAAAGTCCTCATTTGGTTCAAAACATTCCTCGACTTCGAAAGTCTCGGAAGTAAAATCATCGTCGGACTCAAATAATAAATCCAAGTCTTTCTCCCAACAACGATTTTCTTCCCAATAACGATTTTCAATTTTCTCATTCTCATACATACGCAAACCCTCATCGAATGTCATAGGTCGAGGTGCGGATCCATGAAAATGGGAACTTTGAAAATTACCATCGAACTTAAACGAAAACTCGTTATTATAGGAATTTTGAAAACTATTCGAATTCGTTCCAAAATTCCTATTATAAGGAGGTAAAGGCCCAAAATCATTATCTTCATCATCAAAATTCCAATAACCTAAATTTTGACTTTCGTTATACTCGCCCAAAGTCATATTTGAATTTGTTATACTTTGGGATTCTAAGTATTCACCGAAAGTCATAGGCTTGCGAGAATTTTGAGAATTATAACAAGGATTACCGAAAGAATTGGAATAAGACATGCTTACCCCAAAAATGGCTCGAAGTGGCGAATTCCACAAAATAGGTGTGCGCGGAAAAAATTCGAGCGTTTCTAAGTGCTCAAATGTGGAAGTCCTATAAAAAGGTTAGCAAATAATACAAATAGAAAGAAAATAATATGAAATACTAAATCAAGTAAAGTCTAAAACAAACTAGTCCCCGGCAACGGCGCCATTTGATAGATAGGATTTTGCCGCGACGCGAGAGTCACCTACGCGCCGGCCGTTTTGAATTCGGCTCACCTGAACTATACAAAAACCTAAATTATGACTACACTCAACAAATTAGTATAGCAGTAAGTCGGGTATCGAAAATCTACAGAGACGAGTTGCTAGAATTTATAAGGTTTAATATTCCTAAATAAAAATGTAAAAGATGATTATACACAAAAAGGGAAAAAATGCAAAAAGGGAAATGTTTAATCTAGGCGAGGGAAAATAAAGCTAGATTAAGAAAGCGAGTAAAAACTATAGGTTGCATCGAATATCCCTCACTCGAGTTAATTAGTATAAAATTGTTACATGGGTCGACGAGTTATTACAAATGCGTCTCGTTTCGACAGTTAATTAAATCAAGGGTTGTCACGCCCCTAAATTTGCATAAAAGCCTAATATGATTTTGGTGTCAACAAATACCCCAAAAATTACGCACGCAAGGTCGTAAGCACAGAACATACATGATATGCCCCGTCAAATCCCCTAAGCGTAATAACTAGGACAACGCACCCGAAATAGACCCGTAAACACCATCACCAAAGCAAAATAACATGTCAACCCGGAATGAGTTCAATCCGACACAACCTAGACTAAATTGACTAGAAATCATATTAAAAAGCATGTATAAATTAACTAATTTAAGACAACTGATTAACTAAGGACAACAAGAAATAAACTATAATAACTAATTAATCAAAGCAAGAAAAGTAACTACAAAGCAAGAAATCAAGTAATCAAAGCATGTATTAATGGAAAGAGATAATGAATAGTAGTTTACTTACATAAATGGGTGGAAACTAAAGAGAAAATAGGAGAGGGAAGCTCCCTAGAACAACCCTTAAAATATCCTATCTAAAATGAAATATCTCCTCCAAAAAAAAGCCCCCAACATTCTATTTATACCCCAAAATAAACCCCAACAAAACCAAGTCAAAACACCCAAAATAAGTCAATTTTCATCCATATCTGATGGGCGCTGTCGACCTCTATTTTGGGACTGGTAACCTGCGGTTTTGGAATTTGCCTTGGGCTGGAGACAACCCACTTTTCCTCTTTGAACCAATTTTGACGTTGTGACACCCCGAATAATTAAATACCGGGTAGCTACTCCTTTATTAAATTAATACAAAATGTTAAGTTGGTCCAGTTAACAGCATCACTGTCGAAAACATTTTAATCATTACTAACCACCTAGTATTTAAAAAGTAAGATGTCAAATTTTAAATTAAGTCTGATTAACATACAATAAAAGAATTATGAAAGAATATCATAACCATACACCATAAAGTCTCAATAAGGTAATCAACAAATAATAGTAAGTCCGGAGGAAAACTCCTCACAACCATCCCACAACTGAAATAAATAAAATAGTGTATCCTGAATTAATTACATGCCAACAACCTGAATAACTGAAATATGAAATGTCTCTAATAGAAATGGGCTACATGCCCTACAAATGATGAAAATTGAATAGAGTCAAGACCAAAGAAGCGTCTACTAGCAAGGCCCTGTAACTTCCACAAACACCTACAGCTCGTCACCTGAATGGAAATCCTATGCATGGTGTCCTTGTGGATGGGCACCTAAAAAGGTTTTTACAAAAATAGATTTGAAAGCAAATGGGTCAGAGCTCGAAAGTGGAGAGTATTTTAAAAATAGCAAGTGTTTTAATAACATTAAAACAATGAATGCAAAATACATGTTAAGACGTGCTCTCACATGAAATATTCACCTCTCGACTACTTGTGCACTCCTAACGTACAGTACCCATCTAAGTGGTATTTATATCTAACTAAACCGACATAAGTTCTAACCCATCTACTCGATTCACAACATGAATTCCCAATGTTATCACTTGAATATATAGCTTTACTTAAACTTGGATTCTCAATTATTAGCATTACCATTTACTGGAGGTTATCCCCTTATTTATCTTCTCAAGGAGTTACTCTAAATTATTCTCATAATTTAACATGACAAGTCTGTTCATTTAACCGTATATCATTCACATCATAAATATACAATACAAGCACCCCGAGATAAAGCTGCGGTGCACACATACTCTGCTATCCATCCCGGTACCTCACGTACATAAGGATCACGCATTCCGAATCTCTCAGGAATCGTTCTCAGATAACAACAATCACAATCAATGGAGGCGAACACAGTCACATCACATGGGTCACGCACGTACCTACGCTCCCACGATCAGCAGACTTATTAACTTCCCAATAAGTCCTTCTCTGACCTATGTTCTCGAGGTACCAATATATATCCCCCCGTAGGCACACAAAGATTAGATGGCCCTAAGCGAACGCAAACCTCCCGTGATAGCAAGTATGGTAGGTATGTCATACACATAAAATCATATACATATACTAAGCATGCACACATCTTAGTAATTACCATAATTTATTAGTGGTATACTTCTCATTCACATACCAACTTATAATTTTACACCTTTCATATGTTCGGTTCGTATGTATTTAAGTCATCAATTATTCTCACAACGTGATTAGTCACTCGCGTCCTAATCCACAAATATTATTTGGTTCCAATCACACTTCTATATTTTTTCTCCGCAATATATCCCAAATATCCGTTAATACAATATTTAAGCCGTCACTTGTTCTCACATCGTAATAGTCACTCACGTCCTAATCCACAATTATCATTTGATTCAAATCACACTTCTATGTTTTACTCCTCAATAAATCCCAAATATCCCAACTATATCAAATAGTTAACAAGGGAAGGTTATCTCTACAATTAAATATAGTTACGGGACACTAGAAATCAAATCAGGCCAAAAAGGCCAATCTGTCAACTCGTTAGAAGTCTCGTTCGAACGAGGTCGTTCGAACGAGAGTTCGTTCGAACGAAATGGGCATCTAACGAGATATCGTTCGAACGAAAGGCATCGAACGAACATCCAAATCGTTAGAAGGCAAACTGTCAGCTCGTTCGAACGAGCTCGTTCGAACGACCTGGGCAGGTCTTCTAACGAGGTGACAGTTTCGATTCCAGAATTTTCCTATCTCATTTTTCTCAATTTTCTTCACCTCTAATCTCATCTAAAATTCGTCCCAACAGTATTTTAAGGTTTCTAATCATCACTAAACATTCGTAGGTCATAACTCAACATTTATATAGGGTCAAATCCTTCTAAACATCATCTAATTATCATAACTCCCCAATTTTTCCCAAATCTTATGAACATGAACCCTAGAAATTCAAAGTCATCAATTTCCATAAATAAATCCGTTTTTGTAACATAAAAATTAGTAATTCTTTTAGTCTAATCACCCAATAACAATTTTACATGCAAACCTATATCAATATCTGAATTTATAACTCCAATTTCATGGGTTTTTATAAATCTCCCAATACAATGCAAATATATCAATTTTCTAAGCATGGAAGAAGCATTCGCTTGAAATTAACGAAATTAAACCACTTGCCTTGGATTTTTCTCTGAATTTGGTGTAGAATGATGAGGGTTGCACTCTCTCTTTTTCTCCCAAGGTTTAAGGTTGGAGATGGAGGTTGTGTTTTCTCTTTGGAAACTCTCTCTAACTTCCTCCTCTAACTCCCGTTGCCCTCTAATCACTTAAGTGTTGGTAATGGGTTAGTGGGTTATTAAATTCCCTATTTTTAATTCCCAAAATTCGTTGGTCATAAATCCCCAAATTTCAAAATTACCAAAATACCCTTTTTAGTTGCCGGTATGGCCCAATAATGCCCCGGGACCCAAACTAAACCCCCGGCTAGTGTTTTCTGACTTTTTCGACCCTTCCGGACACGTTGACGCACTCAAAATGACCATTCGGTTGATGAAAATAAAACTAACTTTTTAATTAAAATAATTACGTTCCTGACGCGACTGTCACGCGCGTCCCAACAAAATTTCCCAAATTGGTGTTTTCCAGTCTCACAACAAATTCAATATTTTCAATATTCATATAACGTCATATGTACACATTATAATCAAATACCAACTCACATCTCGTTAGTATTTTATCCGGATTAATTCTCAATTAATTCACTTTTAATTTAATTAATCCCATAAATAAATATTCATAAAAGTACGGGGTATTACATACTTCCCCCCTAATAACAGAATTTCGTCCCGAAATTCGGATAAGTAAGTCACACCTGGAAAAATTTAGGTATCCTCCAGTATTCAAAACAATTATAAAGAAAAGCCCAAATCACTAAAGCCCTCGCTTCACAATAAGCTTGTTTAACATACTTGATACCTTATCAGAATAATCTTCGATAAATGCACCTCCCGTTGTGCTCTTATTAAACAACATTCGAATAAAAATAGCCTATACATCATTAGCCGCATTATTTTTATTAGTATTGTGAGTCCGCACCTCACTACTAACTCCCGCGTTTATCAAAACTCCAAACTCCCATCCTGGGATGAATCAATAACACATCTGACTACGCTTGTCCATTCCTTGAAATATCCCGACGTTGTGACTTTTACACAAGGGAAAACCACTTCAGCCTGTTGGTGTCACACCAACCTTTGCAAGCACCTTGTCCACCATAAATAGATACGGGTGCTTTTTCCCCCAACTCTACCATTAGGTAATATCTCCTCCTCATGACTATTACATTCCTCACTAGTTATACCCGATTTGGAAATGAAAATATCGCAATGAATCCAAAATTTCTTTCATACAATCCATCAGTCGTTGGTCACCTTGCGCCTACACCTCGGGTTATAGGTGATACAACCCTCAGTTTGAATCGTTATTTCCCACTACTTATTGTCACCCCACCTGGATGTGGATTTCGGGGATTTCATCCCAGTTCTAAATAGTACTACATCGAACCACGTACCAACGTGTTCACTATCTAATAGTATAAATCACCCCAAGTATATAACAATTTCTCTCCTTCTGGACAACATGTCCCACATAATCGAAGGAACTCATTACTTATCAATAAGTTGGCTACCTCTCAAGAATATTCTCCAATTTGACCCTCCCATTCTTGGAATCTTCGTCTTGATACAAAATTATTTGGTTGATCATCTAACCCCAACTGTTCTACTACTTACTATACCTCTTTCAATGTCGATATTCACATAAAATTTTCCCCGTTAAATGATACTTAATGATCTTATTCTCCCGACAAGTTCAAAAGTTTGGACCTTTACACTTTTCACCACTTTGTGCATATCTGGACTTTATACCTGATTGACATTCTCATTTTATTTACTCTTGAGTCACCCTCAACATTCGGTTGATCGGAACTCTACTCCAAATTTCTCATAATAATTTATTCGCCTTCTCAAGAGATATCCCTTTATTAAATGGCTTTCTACTGCCTTTCCTCCAAATTTGAACGTGCTACACTGACTACACATGATATTCACTTACACCTTTTCTTATGACGTTTAATCTCATAAGTAATAATCTCACCCGTCTATGTTCCCTCTTCCTTTGATTTACACTTTTAGCAAATCAAGATGTCTACGCCCCTTATAAGCCAACCATACGGTTTTTAAACATTATATACACTTCATACAAATCCCAAACTCTTTATTGTCACTGTAAATACAACGGTGCTATACCACTTGGGCGTTCTCAATCGCTTTTGAATTAGAAATCCTAAATCCTCCTTATCCTCAATGCGTCCCTCAACACGCCGTGACAAAACCAACATTATTAGTACTTATATCGTAATTTGCTAACAACTGGCTCTAATGGCCGTACATCATAATTTACTCCTTGTAACTTCCCGTTATAACTACGTACTCCCATAACGATAGAGGTATCCCAATCATGAACGAAGGACCACACATTTCCTTACTACCAACCTTACGCTAAGTTTCATGCGTGGGGTGTCTCGCAAAGCGAAATCCAAATAAGGAACCCCCCCCGATACACTACTACCTAACATTGTTGGTCATTGAAATCCGTTAAGCCCTGTCCATAATATGTACCCCTACACTCTCGTCTTTAATAACAAAGTTTCATCTCAGTTCGCAATTATACATAAACAAAGAACTCCTTCTGAAAGACACCTTTCTCTTTATAGTGATGGAAATCACATTTCATATACAACATGCGAGATATTTGAGACCCTCAAATTCCCGTCCCCAGACACACAACTATGAGTATAAACTTCCAAATCTCTAACGGGTGATAAAACAATTCACTATACTTATTACGACATCCTGAGTGTTAATTACAATAACCAGCTAAACCGTTTTGCTAACTAGTAAATAAATTACACACTAATCATATCATTTAAATCTCCGCGCATATTAGGATTAAGTATCCGAGACCATTATGCATTTGAAATCACAGCAATATTTATATATATATACAATAGTACAATTTTGAGCCCGACCCTCTCACACATGGGGCCTCTCCAGAACAAAACATGCTACCCCGATGTAGTAATCCCAATAAACTTGCAATACCAGCACACTATCGGTATAATCATATATATAAAACAATAATTAAGATTATATCATACTCGTATAACACAACACTAAAACGAGTAATGTCGATAAAGCATAAACCGCTATTAATATACCCATTCATCCTCCACGGATGACAATAAAAGTAACCCCCACACTATCAGGGAAAATGTTCTTATATATAATAAAAATTACTGCTATACTCACTAAACTCGACTCTCAAGTGAAAATACAATTGTAACAAATGTAGTAACTCATTCATGCCACAAATAACATGCATACCCATCTGAGGATATAACTCATACTTCTATCCTAATAATCGTCCCGGCTGCTCAAATGGTTCCTGGACTTACCACACATGTCTGTCCCAAACCGGATATTTCAATAACTGTTGCCCTTGCCAGGCACAATACCTTGATCCCTACTCTTGTATCGGGAAACATTTATAATTAACGGGTTTTCACTCCCACAAGGTACCTCTACACATACTCCACTTATCTTTTGTCTCACAAATCATGTTAAGGTGGTCCATCTCTCGGACGTTGGTAGTCTCGACTCAGACGACTATCTCCGTTGTTCCCTTAGTTTTGACGGCCCTAAGAAACACGCTACTAATTTCTACATCTCTCACTGAAATTACCATCGCTCGGTAGTAATTCCGCTATCGAATTATTTTAACGGTTTCTCCGTTGGGTCTTCCTCCTTGTGGTGTTTCTCCAACACCCTTTTCCCAGTCTAATTCTATAAAAATTCTTCGATTTTTGTATCTCCCTACCCAAGGGAACATTTACCTTCAAATTTACACCACGCGATATTATTACTATCTATATTTTTCATCCAAGCAAAATTCCCCATAAGAGCTAACAATTCTTCTTGTATGTAGATTCTCCCTTTAACATCTCTTCTCCATACCACCTTCTCCACCCAGTGTAAGGTTCGCTACAACATTAAATTTCTCCCCACAAGTTGACCCCTGTTTGGCCCTCTTATGTGAGTCCAGAATAGCATTCGCCTTTCAACCTGAACATCTGATGAAGGAACTTATGGTCAAACCATACGTGTACACCCTCTCGACATCACATTCCACTTTTAAGTGGGTTGCTTGTTTCTCACCATTGAATCTCCGCTCTTACGAGCCAAGGAAAAATTTCTCCAAATTTTCACTCTCAATTGGTCATATCCTGACATATGTCCAAGCCTTTGGATACATTGCGTTCGTTTGGCTAGCACATGCCGTCTTCGCCTTTCGAGTATTGCTACTGCTGGTTCTCTTCAATGTTACACCTAACTCTTTCTCTCCCATTCCAACCTTGTTGGATGTGTCTAATATGACCCCATTCCTACTATAGCTGTACCCGGAAGTCTCAAGTCGCGCCTTAGCCTTCTATATCATCCAGGACTTCCGTCCCATAATATTGGTGACTTCAACTACGGTCATCCTTCTTTAAATAAATTAATTGACCTCAATATATATTTGCCTCCTGCTGTTCACCCAACTGTCTTCGCCTGACGTACTACATTATTCGGCACACGAATACACCCGGTCGCAATACGATTCGCTATCATATACATCATAGCAGCAGAACGAAATTTCACCAAAGATATCAACAATCCTAAGCATAGGGCTCTACATCAAAGAGAATTACGCTGGAAGCATAATAAGCCGTACAGATCCTAAAGGACACTAGAACCTGATGCTCTGATACCACCTGTGACACCCCGACTAATTAAATACCGGGTAGCTACTCCTTTATTAAATTAATACAAAATGTCAAGTTGGTCCAGTTAACAGCATCACTGTCGAAAACATTTTAATCATTACTAACCACCTAGTATTTAAAAAGTAAGATGTCAAATTTTAAATTAAGTCTGATTAACATACAATAAAAGAATTATGAAAGAATATCATAACCATACACCATAAAGTCTCAATAAGGTAATCAACAAATAATAGTAAGTTCGGAAGAAAACTCCTCACAACCATCCCACAACTGAAATAAATAAAACAGTGTATCCTGAATTAATTACATGCCAATAACCTGAATAACTGAAATATGAAATATCTCTAATAGAAATGGGCGACATGCCCTACAAATGATGAAAACTGAATAGAGTCAAGACCAAATAAGTGTCTACTAGCAAGGCCCTGTAACTTCCACAAACAGCTACAGCTCGTCACCTGAATGGAAATCCTATGCATGGTGTCCTTGTGGCTGGGCACTTAAAAAGGTTTTTACAAAAATAGATTTGAAAGCAAACGGGTCAGAGCTCGAAAGTGGAGAGTATTTTAAAAATAGCAAGTGTTTTAATAACATTAAAACAATGAATGCAAAATACATGTTAGGACATGCTCTCACATGAAATATTCACCTCTCGACTACTTGTGCACTCCTAACGTACAATACCCATCTAAGTGGTATTTATATCTAACTAAACCGACATAAGTTCTAACCCATCTACTCGATTCACAACATGAATTACCAATGTTATCACTTGAATATATAGCTTTACTTAAACTTGGATTCTCAATTATTAGCATTACCATTTACTGGAGGTTATCCCCTTATTTATCTTCTCAAGGAGTTACTCTAAATTATTCTCATAATTTAACATGACAAGTCTGTTCATTTAACCGTATATCATTCACATCATAAATATACAATACAAGCACCCCGAGATAAAGCTGCGGTGCACACATACTCTGCTATCCATCCCGGTACCTCACGTACATAAGGATCACGCATTCCGAATCTCTCAGGAATCGTTCTCAGATAACAACAATCACAATCAATGGAGGCGAACACAGTCACATCACATGGGTCACGCACGTACCTACGCTCCCACGATCAGCAGACTTATTAACTTCCCAATAAGTCCTTCTCTGACCTATGTTCTCGAGGTACCAATATATATCCCCCCGTAGGCACACAAAGATTAGATGGCCCTAAGCGAACGCAAACCTCCCGTGATAGCAAGTATGGTAGGTATGTCATACACATAAAATCATATACATATACTAAGCATGCACACATCTTAGTAATTACCATAATTTATTAGTGGTATACTTCTCATTCACATACCAACTTATAATTTTACACCTTTCATATGTTCGGTTCGTATGTATTTAAGTCATCAATTATTCTCACAACGTGATTAGTCACTCGCGTCCTAATCCACAAATATTATTTGGTTCCAATCACACTTCTATATTTTTTCTCCGCAATATATCCCAAATATCCGTTAATACAATATTTAAGCCGTCACTTGTTCTCACATCGTAATAGTCACTCACGTCCTAATCCACAATTATTATTTGATTCAAATCACACTTCTATGTTTTACTCCTCAATAAATCCCAAATATCCCAACTATATCAAATAGTTAACAAGGGAAGGTTATCTCTACAATTAAATATAGTTACGGGACACTAGAAATCAAATCAGGCCAAAAAGGCCAATCTGTCAACTCGTTAGAAGTCTCGTTCGAACGAGAGTTCGTTCGAACGAAATGGGCATCTAACGAGATATCGTTCGAACGAAAGGCATCGAACGAACATCCAAATCGTTAGAAGGCAAACTGTCAGCTCGTTCGAACGAGCTCGTTCGAACGACCTGGGCAGGTCTTCTAACGAGGTGACAGTTTCGAATCCAGAATTTTCCTATCTCATTTTTCTCAATTTTCTTCACCTCTAATCTCATCTAAAAGTCGTCCCAACAGTATTTTAAGGTTTCTAATCATCACTAAACATTCGTAGGTCATAACTCAACATTTATATAGGGTCAAATCCTTCTAAACATCATCTAATTATCATAACTCCCCAATTTTTCCCAAATCTTATGAACATGAACCCTAGAAATTCAAAGTCATCAATTTCCATAAATAAATCCGTTTTTGTAACATAAAAATTAGTAATTCTTTTAGTCTAATCACCCAATAACAATTTTACATGCAAACCTATATCAATATCTGAATTTATAACTCCAATTTCATGGGTTTTTATAAATCTCCCAATACAATGCAAATATATCAATTTTCTAAGCATGGAAGAAGCATTCGCTTGAAATTAACGAAATTAAACCACTTGCCTTGGATTTTTCTCTGAATTTGGTGTAGAATGATGAGGGTTGCACTCTCTCTTTTTCTCCCAAGGTTTAAGGTTGGAGATGGAGGTTGTGTTTTCTCTTTGGAAACTCTCTCTAACTTCCTCCTCTAACTCCCGTTGCCCTCTAATCACTTAAGTGTTGGTAATGGGTTAGTGGGTTATTAAATTCCCTATTTTTAATTCCCAAAATTCGTTGGTCATAAATCCCCAAATTTCAAAATTACCAAAATACCCTTTTTAGTTGCCGGTATGGCCCAATAATGCCCCGGGACCCAAACTAAACCCCGGCTAGTGTTTTCTGACTTTTTCGACCCTTCCGGACACGTTGACGCACTCAAAATGACCATTCGGTTGATGAAAATAAAACTAACTTTTTAATTAAAATAATTACGTTCCTGACGCGACTGTCACGCGCGTCCCAACAAAATTTCCCAAATTGGTGTTTTCCAGTCTCACAACAAATTCAATATTTTCAATATTCATATAACGTCATATGTACACATTATAATCAAATACCAACTCACATCTCGTTAGTATTTTATCCGGATTAATTCTCAATTAATTCACTTTTAATTTAATTAATCCCATAAATAAATATTCATAAAAGTACGGGGTATTACATACTTCCCCCCTAATAACAGAATTTCGTCCCGAAATTCGGATAAGTAAGTCACACTGGAAAAATTTAGGTATCCTCCAGTATTCAAAACAATTATAAAGAAAAGCCCAAATCACTAAAGCCCTCGCTTCACAATAAGCTTGTTTAACATACTTGATACCTTATCAGAATAATCTTCGATAAATGCACCTCCCGTTGTGCTCTTATTAAACAACATTCGAATAAAAATAGCCTATACATCATTAGCCGCATTATTTTTATTAGTATTGTGAGTCCGCACCTCACTACTAACTCCCGCGTTTATCAAAACTCCAAACTCCCATCCTGGGATGAATCAATAACACATCTGACTACGCTTGTCCATTCCTTGAAATATCCCGACGTTGTGACTTTTACACAAGGGAAAACCACTTCAGTCTACAAATCTGGTTGCAATTAATAATAACTTTACTAAATTAACTTAAGAACTATGCTATTATAGTTTTATATAAATCAATGTAACCTGTAGTTTTCCATTAGTCATATCTATACTTATTGTCTTCGAATACTCATCTGGTTTATGAGCATTCAAAGTTGGGTTTATAGGGTCAATGTGGACTGCTTTATTCCCATTTTTTTTATTGTATTCGATCAGATTTCGGTTCTATAACATTAACCTCTAACTGTTTGAGGATGACAGTGCTCAATATAGGCAAAATTTCTCCTTCTTCTATTAAAATGGAGATCACATCCACTGAATTTGGATCTGTAGTGGCTCCATTATGTCAATCAATAGCTGTAGATGTTACCGCTTGGTTCATGGATGTCACTGCTACATTTAGTAACAATTATAGTAACAAATATTCTCCACCTATCATATAACGGACATTTGGGACTACGTTCACTGCCCATGCCTCTACTCTTTTATACTTTTATCCTCTCTGAAGCTAATATTTATAACTTTAAACAAATAAATCAACATACTTTGAACATTAGGGTATGCCAATAGTAGTATACAAGAAAACAAAACAATTAAGAATATTGAAGAAACATAAGTTGTCCTCCAGAGTTCCCTTGATCACTTCATTGGGGACTCAATTTCATTATTAAGATTTGGTGAAATAGTATCTGCTGAAGTGTTTAGGGGGGACTCCCAAACACATCTGATAAATATACATACTGCTAAGCATGATGAAATTATTGATAGCAATCTGCCTACAATAAAGATTTTAAGTCTTATATTTATAGAGTAACTACATTTATTTACTTTAATATGTATAATGAATATTAAGTTGTAATTTCAGTTTCCATTTATTTTTGTTAATGACAACATATGTACATATAACATAATCATAATTTTATTTATGATCTTTCTTGCAATACACCAATTGTCACACGGATAATTTTTTTTTTAAATTCTCCGGTGAGGCACCAAGTTTTTCCCACAAAACCTGATCAGCCAACCAATACACGAGGTTCACTACAATAACCTGCTTTTAACACGATTATAACAAGTAAAATAACAAACCAAATCACAATATAAGAGGCACACGCACACAAGACACAAAATTAGAGAAACTCAACTCCCAACCTTTTGTCACACGGATAATTTTTTTTCTTGAAATTCTCCGGTGAGGCACCAAGTTTTTCCCACAAAACCTGATCAGCCAACCAATACACGAGATTCACTTTTTTCTGACTTTCTCTATACCCTTTATGCTGGCCGTATTATCCTCATTCAATGGAAGAGCTTTTAAGGTGTTAACGGTTTGTCATTTCTCTTTGAGTTCCATGTACATGAATTTTATCTTTCGTTGACTCCACTGGCTCAACTTATTTCAACACTGCTTTAATTTATCCTCGATTGCCCTGGAATTTACCCCCCTCCCCCCCACCCAAAAAAAAAACATAGTGTTTATACTATATTTTGACATTTTTCCTCTTTGGCCTACCATGCTTCATATCTAATAAGCTTGTGTCTCTTATTCATTATATTTGGCTCTTCATTATACTCTCATAACTGAACTGCAATAGGAATATGGTCTAAATCGTGTTTATTTATACGATACACAACAACATTCTAGAACATCAAACTCCATTATTGATTTGCAAACATTCTATCAATTATTTTCTCCACCCAATCCCCATTTTTCATCCCTTTGTACCATGTAAATTCATACCCTTAAAACCGAGTTCAATTAGTTTACATATGTCAATCACCTATCTAAAATTGCGAACCTGTCAATTTGGTAGAATGGTTGTTCCTGTTTTTTCTGCGTTTGACATAATTTTATTGACACTCCTCCCACCTACCCCACCCCCAACCCCACATACACACATACCACGACTAAGAAACGACCTCGAACTATCATGACTTAAGTTACTCAACAATTTTTTATTCCTCCTTGCGTCGCTGAACCTCGAGTACCCCATAAAATCTTGTGATTTTCCATGACTGCCATTACAGAGAACATTTTTAATACATATGTTTTGCTTGGACATTTATAAAACTCATTATTTTATCTTATTTCTAATTATCACCCATAATAATGTGTTAGCATTTGTGATAAATGTAAAACCAATGAGTACGTCATTATCGCTTAGTTGTTTCACACAAATTGTTTACTTAACTTTGTTACCTATGCATAGATTGTTGTAGGATTTATGCTCTATATAAAAAATTTGAAAATTGCCAGATTCATATTCATTTATTCAAAATCTCAAATCAAGTATCTGGAATCAGCCACACGTACAATGCACGTGCGCACAACTAGTATTAAAAAAAATAGGACTAAAAACTTGTAAAACCTTAAAAAAATATGAGAAAAAACATTTTATTTTTCTTCCTTATTTGACACAAACACTAAAACGAACCAAATCTGAGATCAAACTCAAAACAGTAGAAGAACGAGAGAGAGAGAGAGAGAGAGAGAATGATCGGAGTGGGAAAGATGAAACAGTATACAAATGTGATCGACAAACCCCTTAGCAAGGGCAAACAAGAGGTACTCAACACACACACACACACACACACAGACACTATTTCTTCAGATCTTTATCCTCATCCACTCTAAATCCTATAAATTTGAAGGATCTCACACACACAATCACTCATCTCATCCCTTGATAGTATCAGTTTGTTTGTTGCACTTGCAGGTGAGTTTGAGTGCATTTGCCTTCTTATTTTCAGAGCTTGTTCAGTACAATCAGAGTCAAGTCGACAACATCGCCGAATTAGAACGCAGGTCATCAATCATCAATCATTTTTTCACATATCTACCAAAAACTCATTTTTCCTCTATGTTATATCATTAAATTTAACCTCTATTACTTAACTATTTTGCCATTAGTATAAATAAGGGTAAAACTGGAACATACTTTTATTAAAAAAAACTCAGTAGACATTTCATTGCTGAATTTTAAGTATTTTTCAGCATCAACGATCTATTTTTCAATTAATTTTTTATGTCAGTTGAAGAGTTTGATACGTTACTCGGAACCATCCAAGCTTAAGAGGGAATAAATATATTTTTTTTAAATGATTAAGAGCCTAACGGCTATATTCGGCTCCGAATGATTAAGAAGTAGAGTTACATCTCAAATTTGAGTTTGAAATCTGAATCGGTCTAATTACGCTCATTCGGAGGTACATTCGGATATAAAAATAAACATATTTTTTAGACTAGGATCCATTCTTGAAATGAAAAAACAAATGCAAATAGTGAAATTTGTAAGAAGGATATTGAACAAAGCAAATAAATAAATTCTGGAACTGACTTATTTGATCATAAGCTTGCCTTTTTTCTGATATGAATAATCGTTTTTTTTATGTAGCAGGAGCTTGTATTTTATAGTTCAATCTGTAATGAACTTTCATTTTCATAAGTTAATTTTTTATGATTAAATTATGTGGTTGCTCACTCAATATTCAGCATGCGATTTTTCATGTTATACGCATTGGTGTCGATGGTCTCTGATATTATTGGATGTGGGGCAGATTGGAGGATGCAGGATATTCTGTTGGGGCACGTGTTTTGGAACTTCTCTGCCATAGGGAAAAGGTACAAAACTTTTTGGATAGCCTATACCATTCCGGGAATTATTGCGTACGACTTATTGATACATTCTTTTGCTATTTTTATTTGCAATACATTGTCATCATCTGCGTATGTTAATGGCTTGGTCTTTTAGTATTTCACAGAAAAATTAGTTTATCCACCAACCTTTATTTGTTTCATTTGCTGTCTCCGTGTGTGTGGCGATGTATTTTCCATTGAATTCTCTGGTGACTTTAGGACGTCTGTTTGGGAGGTGGAGGTGCTACCCAATGTTCGAAAATGTTAATTTTGGCCTCGAGGTGTTCCCCGGAACGAGGCAAGGCTATAGCCTCGAGGCGATAGCCTCAAGTTGAAAACTAAAAAAACATGTAATAGAAAAAAAAATACTAACAAAACCACAACAATAAAACATTTATAATGAAAGTCATTAAGACATAAATGGTTCATATTCATCCCAAATCATAACAAAACTAATAAAGTGTCATCACAAGTCATAACAAAAAGTGAATGTTTTAGCAATCATCAATACAATAATGATAATAAGACCCTTCAACTAAATTAATAAACTATCATTACTATCCAATGGATAGAAAGTCTCATTGATCCCATCATCATCGCCACTAGGAGGGTCATCCATGGAACAATCATCATATCGTATCACTCTATGATCGTCATCATCGGAGTCAAGATCTTTCCACTCCACTTTCTTCATCAACTAATTGCGATTCTTTAGCTTTTCCTTTATCTACAAATATTATTATAAATTATAATGAGAGTTTATCTGTTTTAAATGTCACAAATAAGTAAACAATAGAAACTAATACACCCATTTGTGGTTTTTGATTGTGAAGTCTTTCTTTTCTTCCTTTGTCTTCCTTTCCCTTGCGTCATACCACCTTCAAATGTGGTTCCACTCCCTTCTCCCCCAAGTGTACTTCCACTTTCACGAGTCCCATCACCTACTTTTGATATATCATCAAGTTCATAATTGATTCCTAGACTATTTCCATTATTGACTACCTGCCCAACCCACTCATCATTGGATGGTATTTCACTAACAATCAACGGATCTTCATCTTACTTTTTCTTGATGTGCTTATCTTTTAATTTATTGTTGTACTTGATGTAAGTCAATGTGTTGAATCTGGATGCAGATAATTGATTTGTTCTCTTTGTATGAACCTAATAATTACCTTCTTCGCCGTAGCTAAAGCATTCTTATGTTGGGACAAGTCCCCAAGCTTCTCAAGCATCAAATCAACACAATGAGTTGCACATGGTGTCCACCACAAACACGGCCTTTTCTCCATTAACAATTTCCCCTTTACGTTGTAATTAGATGCATTGTTTGTCACTACTTGAATCACAATATCGTTACCAACTTTTTCAACTACTTCAACTGCTTCATCAAGTAGTTTAAACAATAATTTAGCATCTTTAATCACGTCGGATGCATCAATAGATTTAAAAAAACAGTGCCATAGGTTGTTAACAAGAAAGTTAATCAATTTTCTTCCCCTAATATCCTTCCAACCGTATAAGATTGACACTCCCATATGTAGTCATGTCTTTTTCACCTCATTTACAAATTTTTTGTAGTTTTTTTCTTTTTTCTTTAATATCCACGAGCTTAGTTCGTAAGGTGCAAGGGGCGTAAAACCACGACCATAGTTCCCAATAGCGCGACACATATTGATAAATGGACTACTTGCCACGTTAAAGGGGATATCATTTTCAAAGAAGAACCTCCCAACATTTAAACACACCAAATTTCATTCCTCCTTCGAGAATGTGACACCCTTTGTGGTAGCATCATCATCCTCAACATCAACATCTACAACATATCGGTCCATTGGTCCCCGAACACCCCTATCGGTGTCACTACCCTTTCCTGGATTTGAACCTCCTATGGATTGATGACTTTTAATAAGAGCAAGTTTGGATTTTTTCCAGCATCATTTCTTTGTTTTTGCTTCTTTGATTGCGTGGTACTTTCCATATACAACTCAATTTCTTCTTTAATGTCACTTGGTACTACTGTACATGGCCCAACATAACAATGGTTTCCCGCAAGATGATTTTTCAGCCTTGTAATTCCTCTACAAATTTTCTTCCAAAATTTGCATTCAACACACACAAGATTTACCAGCCCCTCAACCCCAGTCCCATATTTCCAACCGGGATCCTTTCTACCATATCTTCAAATCACTACAAAACAAAAACATGTAGCCAAATTTAAAATAACCCTTGCAAAATTAAGACATCAAAAAATTGAAAAAAAGTGACACAAATTCCAACTATTACTTGGAAAATATTGTGTTTTAAAAAGGGCAAAATAACTGATACTTGCAAAAATAAAAAAGGACAACAGATACTTGCAAAAATAAAAAGACTAACTGATAGTTCTTTAAAAAAAATCACAAATAATAACTGATAGTTGCAAAAAAAAAAGAAGCCAAAATTGGAGCACAAATTTTCTAAAAAAGAAAAAAAAAACAAATTGTTACCTGAAACCAAAAAACGACAAGAGATTTTGGGAGCAAATAAGGAGAGAGAGAGAGAGAGAGAGATACTCGTTGGAGCAGACAACAGAGAAGACCCGTCCCTCGCAGACAATAGACAACTAGGGTTTTGGAATGTGTTTTGACTATTCGAAAGTGGGTTAGGTAATTTCCTTTTGACCGGTCCAAAAAAAAGGAGGATTTCATTAATATTTTGGGCGTACGCCTCTTATGGCTTTGAGGCGCAACTCCTTGAGTAGTGGGTTAGGTAATTTCCTTTTGACCGGTCCAAAAAAAAGGAGGATTTCATTAATATTTTGGGCGTACGCCTCTTATGGCTTTGAGGCGCAACTCCTTAAGGTGTGCGCAATGCAAATTTGAGGCGTAGGTTTGGATTTTTTCTTTTGAGGCTATAGCCTCACTACAGCTAACCATAACCTCGCTTTGAGGCGCGCCTTGAGGCTACCATGTGCTCTTAAATGCAAGGTTGGGAGTATTCAGTGAACCAACCTTGTTTTTATTTTTTTGGGGTTCCTTACAAGGCAAAGCCATTGGAGAGGAGATTTGAAAATTGAGTGAAGCAATATTTGTCCAAAGTTATCTGTAATGTATTATTAAGAGCACCCTGTCTGGTTCGCTAATATACTTTTTTTTTCTTTGTAGTTTTTTGCATCGATTGCTTGTAGATTGGAAAGTTTGAGCGATGTTTTGTTTGGAAAGAGGTGAAGAGGAGAGAAAGTGTCATCTAGACTATGTAGGAAAATTATGGGAGATTGAAGACTTTTGAAGGATGGGACTTGAGTTAAAGACTTGATGAAATTTGATTTGGGCTTGCTAGGAAAGTGATTATGGTAATACATGGGGAAGAGAGAAACCTTGCAGAGTAGGATAGCGGTAAGGTAAAATGGAGATGGAAGGAGTTTTATGGCATGGATGTCTTGGCCATTATGAACCATTGGAGAGAGGCCATATTCTATGTTTTCATGGAGTTTATGAGTGTGCGTGATTTCAGTATTGGATGGCTCAGTTTGTTCCTGGTTAGACAGAGTTTTGTGGTAGGGGAAACGGGTAATGCTGCATGAGTTTTTGTTTGTTGTATGTTTTGTGTTTCTTAATTTTTTTTCTTCCATTTCTGTTTATTGTGGATAGTCTAAGGACATCTGGGTCTCCTTATGATGCACTTACTATGAGTAAATAAAGTTCCATTACCTATCCACTCACTAGAGCTGCAAACCAAACCAGACGAGCCGAGTTTGAGCGTAGCTTAGTTAAGCTCAAATATCAAACGAGCTTGAGATCATGTTTGAGCTTGGTTTATTTACTAAATAAATGAGCCGAGCTCAGTCGAGCCTGAGTAACTCGATGTTGAGGGATCTAATCGAGCTCGTTATTGCCGTAGTGACGAGCTAGAGCCGGCCCAATGATCGCAGTTCTTTAAACGAGCTTAAATTGTGATTGAGCTCGCTTCGTTTGCTTAACAAAGCTAGATCTGTACAGACAACTCGTTTCATTTCCACCCCCACACAAAAACAATGAAAATGAAAAAATAAAGAGAAAGAGCTGCCTGTTGAGAAAGCTCAGTGGAAATTATAATAAAACTGTACTTTCTCAGGTTACTAGGTTACCCCTTCATTCATTTCATCCACCACCATGGTTCAAAGTCTCGGTATCGGTACCGGAATTGGACACCCGATTTTCAATTCGGTCGCGGTATCGGGTGATACGCAAAGAAACGCTATTTAGAGAGTGCAAAAAAATCCGGAAAAAATATAGAAAATTCTAAAAATATAAGATTAACAATGTGGACTAGTGAGATACATTCAAATCCATCATTCAATATGCATTGCATTGTAGAATTGGTTATACTGAAGCGCGACAGAGTTGTCGGATTAAATTTGCATAGTAAACCAATAATAATTTTGAAAAACAATCTAATGACACATAGAACTTGATAAAGTAAATAGGCTACAAATGTTATTTTATCATTATGTTATTTTTTTCTAAGTTTTTAAAACATAACTCTACTAAAAAAATAACTCTACTTTTATTTTTTAGTAGAGTACTTTTTTAAAAGGATGCAAACGTTATTTTTTTGATAAGAGTTATTTTTTTTTAAAATGTTAACTCTTGTAAAAAAATACCATCTAGAGTTATTTTTTTAAAAAGGATGCAAATGTTATTTTTTTTACAAGAGTTAACGTTTTAAAAAAAAATAACTCTACTAATAATATATCATTTGCATTTTTTTTGAAGGGGAGTTCTTTTTTTTTTTATAAAAAAAACAGTGCAAATGTTATTTTTTACAAGAGTTAGCATTGTAAAAAAATAACTATACTAAAAAAATAACATTTGCATCCTTTTTTTTTAAAATGTTATTTTTTTTAGAAGAGTTATTTATTTGAAAACATTAACTATGGTAAAAAAATACAACTTCGAGTTATTTTTTTAAAAAAGGATGCAAATAGTATTTTTTTTACGAAAAATATACAACTACAATTTTTAAAATAGCACATGCTTCCTTAAAAAAAACTTTCTTTTAAACACACACACTTATTTTAAAGGGTTCTTAGTATTTAGTCCTATTTATAATGATTTATTTGTCACCACTCTCATCTTTTTATTTTTTTGGTTGTTGGTCTTATATTGGACAAGTGCCATTGTCTACAAAAAGAAGGATGGGTGGTTACAGGGAAGTTATAGGGAAGTTATAGGCAGTTTTGGGCGGTTATAGGACTTTTTACAATTTTAAAAGCACATGGGAGTGGAGCCTAAATACACTTTTGTAGATAGGACTAAAGCAAAAAAGCCTATATTTTAAAAACACATAATAGTTAATACTTACTACTATTAAACAAACCTTTATTTTAAACCTAAGCTACACCACGCACACCTCTAAACACAAAAGACATCACCGGCTCCTCTTAAACCTAAAAAGCAACACGCACAAAAGATGAAAGAGAAAGAGAGAAATCTTCGGCCGACGTACCTCCTCTTCGGGCTCTTCTTCTCCCGCGGCTTAACTAGGGTTTCCAGTTGGTTTGTTTGCAGCGAAAAAGGTTCGTATTTACAACTTTCTGTACATACTTTCAAGATTTCATGCGTTTTACTTCATCTCGGCGTTATTCTTCATCTCGGCCGATATATCGGCTATTCATCTCGGATCGAGAGATTTAACGGCGAGTTAAGCCGATATCATGCAATTCTTATTTTTTTTTGAAACGTGACCCAGAATCGGATCGTTGCCTGCCGATTCCGAGTCAACTCGGCCGATTCCGAGTTGACTCGGCCGAGACTTTGAACCATGTCCACCACTTTACCCCTCCAATTATTCATTTGTTACACTTCACTCAATATGCTGTGGTTCCATCAACATCTTAACGAAACTTGTCATGTGACTTTGCGCATGAGCTCGCCACTCCATACAAAGGTAAGGGCCATGGACAATTCACAAATATTCGAATGTTTCCGAAACAACTTCGCTCGTGAGACGCCCTCAGAATATTTTTAAAGACTGTTACTCTTTTCTTAACAAATCCACGTATTTGGCATCAATTAATTGATCTTAGTAAAATACTTCCACCACTACTAGTCTAGTACACAAGCCAAACATCATCCTCATACCCGTCATCACCATTGGTACACCAAACGCTGACATCAATTGCCACTACTGAATTGTTGTCCACAACCTAACCGCCAAATTGCTGTTCTCAACCACTGTTTTGGTGCCACAACCACCGTCCTTGTTCAATGCCATCAGCACTGCCCTGCCACCACCTTTGTGATCCTCCCCAGCTTTTCTTGAATCCTTAACAAAACCCATCGATTTGGAATATTTCATCGCATCAACAGGGATGTCCAATGTGTCCGCCATTGGACCCTAACTGAACATGCACTCTCAACAACCACACCAATTAAATCCAAACTGATAACCACGATTATCCACGAATTGAACGGAGATCATACACATTAAAAACTGAAATGACACGTCTGACCCACTTTTGTTGTGTCAAAAATGTGAAAGGGGTAAAGTGGCTGGTAAAAGAGTTGAGGGGGGTGACATGGTAACCCTAGAAAGTATAGGGGTTTACTGTAATTTTCTCATTTTTTTTTATCTATGCATTCTGCTCCACTGGAACGATTTGCTAACTGCATTAATGTTGCTTCTTAAGAGTTTTTGCTTGTGCACCAACATATCTGAGATTAGGGGGTTGTGATTGCACGATATGAAGTGCTATAAGTAAGCATTCTGGTTGTGACACTTGTATTGTTATAAATTATTCAATTGTTTGAACCATTAAACAAACTAGCCTGATTTTGTCTCGGTCTGGATATGTTCTTTCTTGATTTTGAGTCTTAGACACAATGATTTGAGTTGCATTCTTTGGATGCCGCAGGGAAATAGAAGGGAGACACGATTGTTGGGTATTTTGTCTTTTGTACATAGTACCGTATGGAAGGTGTTGTTTGGAAAGGTTAGTAATTCTTATTCCTCTTATCATTTATTTTTGGTTGGGAAAGGGGGGTGGGGGGGTTATGTTATAGACAATTTTTTTATTTATTTTAAATTTCTTTTCTTTCACGAGAATAATACTGACTCAATGAATTAAATCCATTTTTTTTATAAGAACAAATTATGTTAATGACGAAGGAACTATAAAGAAGAGAACATTGTTCTCCTATAGATTACAATGCTAATAAAATAGAACTGGAAGTCTAAAACATCCCCTAATTACAGCTTAATTTCTTTAAATTTATACAATACCCAAGCGACTAACCATGGAAGTCTTCGACGGGAATGCCCAAGAAAAGCAAAAAATCATCCTAGGTGCATTTGGGAGCTTCTTATGATTTGACTTTAGTTATCTCTGGGATGTGAGATTATCCAACACTCCATACTTGATTAGAAATTAAGTTAATTCAGCATATCAATTTGTATATTCTAGCTTTTGGTGTTAATCAGACGCGCCTAGGCCATACCTTGAGCCTAGGGTGTGACTTATAAAAGGGGCCTTGCTTGAGCTGAGTCGAGATTTAAAGTTGCACCATTGTGAGCCTGAACCTTAGATGTGTGCCTAGGTGCCCCCATTAACTACATTGATGTAACACTTAGATCTGCTTAAAACTCAAAACTTCATTGACCCCAGTGGCCATCTTACCACTCTGTGATATCATATTAGGTAGCTGACTCACTTGAGAAAGGCACTGAACATGAAGATGAATATATGATCAGCGAAAAGGAGCTCCTTGTCAATAGGTAACAACTTCCTACTTTATGCTATTCATATTGAGCCTCTCTCTCTCTCTCCCTCATTGCAACTCGTTGCCTGCATTGTAGATTTATTTCAATACCAAAAGACATGGGAACCTTCAACTGTGGGGCATTTGTTGCTGGAATAGTGAGGGTGTGTATTATAATTGGCTTTTTCCTCATTAGCTGATCTTCTGTACAAAAGCTCTGAAAGATTTCCTTTTTTCTCTTTGAAGGGAGTCTTGGATAGTTCAGGTTTTCCTGCTGTGGTAACAGCCCACTTTGTACCTGTGGAGGGCCAGCAAAGGCCTCGAACAACTATTTTGATTAAGTTTGCTGAAGAGGTAGATACCACATATTTTAAATAGATTTATGCGAAGGATAATGGAACTGGGAGTCTGCACTTGAATAGGAAAAAACAAAAAGAGTCCTCATATTTTTTACTTATCAAAAGTGAAAAATAGAGTCCTTATCAGTAGTTCAAGGTTTATCATAACTTCCTTTACTTGAGTGAGAAATATCAATGCTTACTGAAAAACATTGTTTGACATGCATTTGTTTTTGAGTCGAATGAGGCTGGGTCTGCAAATGAGTGGAGCCATACTGATCCAAGTAGTGGGCTGTTTAAACTTGTCTTTGTCGTGAGTTGACGTTGAGCTTGAGCTTGGACTGCCACTTGTAATCTACTGGACTTGACTAATAATTAATAATCATTAGATGCTAAAAAATAAAGAAACAAACTCAGTTCTTAGGTATACTTGGAGCCTATTATTTATCAAGACTTACGGTTTACAATTATGTCATAGTTATGTTTCATATGGGACTATGTTATCCAGTACGTACAGTTTCGTCAACTATGTACTCGAGCTTGTCTGTTAAGATATAATTGGGATTGTAAGTTTAGCGACCAAGCTCAAAAAATCATCAAGGGCGTGCCTTGTTTATTTGGTGGATGAACCTGAATGACCTCTGGTACAATCCATTCTCAAGCTGTTAGTGGGAAGGTTTGTTATTAGTAGCCACAAATGGATCTACGAATGACTATTCTGCTACTCTGATTAACCCACTCATATCTATTGGAGTTTTCTGCTGTTTTACTGTCTGTATTTCTTGTACTGTTGCTTCATTTCTACTGATTTTAGATTTGGCTTGCTGTTAATCCTAACTTAGTTGGTATGGCGATGGCTTGACCAAGTGTGGGTTCTTGATTTCTGAGAGGCGGGATAGGTATGTTACATGTAGGTTGGAATAGGTAGTTTTAATGAAATGTTGAGGTGTATTCAGGTTGGGAATAGTTAAAGTTGCATGGCCAGGTGCAATGTTTAAAAAGGCGTTTGAGGCTTACGCCTCGAGGCGAGGCGGGGAAAAAATGCCAGCCTCAGGGTTGAATTGGAGGCTTACGCCTCGGTGCGTATCACGCCTCGCCTTGCGCCTTTTTGCTGAGGCGCGAAAATAAATAAATTTATTCTCTTTTTTGTTTTAAAACTGCACTTAACTTGTACTATTTACTATTGTAACTTGAGAGAAATTTTTAAAAAATAACCAATATGTTAATGAAACTTAAAAAACTGATTTTGTCGATTTGATTTTGTTTGAAATAAATGTACTAAATTAACTTCAATATGACTTTTTTTAAAAAGTTTTCTGTTTTTTGGTTTTCAACTTAGATTAATATGTTATCTTTAACTAAACTGAATATATATTAAGAAACTAATATATTTTAAAGGTTGCTGTTCTTTTTAATAAACTTAGGTTGATATGTTTTATTATTTTTTTAATAAAATTGCTGGTTTTTTAATCTTAGCTTGAAGGTCAAAGTTTTTTTAATAAATTTGCTTGTTAAGTTGCATTGATTAATTTACTGTCATATTATAAAATAACCAATATGTGAATGAAGCTAAAACAATGATTTTACATTGATTAATTTATTGTCATATTGTAAAATAACCAATATATTAAAATTGATTTTCTCAGATTACTATTTTTTTAAAAGTCATCTCGGGGGAATAAAAAAATCTCAAACTATGTGAGAAAGTCCTCAAGGATGTTTTTTTTTCTTTTGTAGTTTTATTTTATATTTCTTTGTTATTTTATTTTTATGGTTTTATTAGTATTTTTTAATAATATTTTGTTATTTTTTTTCCTTTTCGGTGAGGCTTACGCCTCGCCTTTCCGCTACTAAAACGCCTCGCCTCGCCTTTCTAAACATTGGCCAGGTGTGCGTAATAACACCTGATGTCTACTGCTCCAACTTTGACTATTTTCCTTGTGGGATACTACTCATTTGGGGGCGTGGAGGTGGTTTTTTTTTTTTTTTTTTGGGGGGGGGGGGGGGGGGGGAGTGATGCTTGTGGCTTTATGGGCGTTGTATCTTTGCTGACAGCTTTAGCCAGTCTACCTAACCACAAGTTTGATGTCTGTTGCTACTGCTTCGGATTTTCCCCTTAGGGTTTAGGAGTCTTTCTCACAAAGGCATAGGTCCAGATAAGCCCCTGCCGCATGCATAGCTCTATGGAGCATGCCAGTCCACCTCCTATCAATGATATCCGATGTTGAGGACCTTGTCATGCTTTGTTGTGGTCAATGTTGTAAATCGCGGTCCTGCAAGCTGTCACATTTTGGTTCTGGGTTCGCATCGCAAAAGGCGCAAGAAATTTGTGCATTTCATTTTTTTAATTAGGAAAACATATACAAATACATAAAAATAAGTTTAAACAATCACTCCAAATTTTCAAACAAAGCCATAGACTCATAAGGCCATAAAGTATTACATCGTTCCAAATAAAGCCATAAACATAGGGCCGCATTGTTCCAAATAAAACGACAGAACGCAAATAAAACATTAAAAAATCCCTACACATGAAGTTCCTAAAATAAAATTTTTTCGGAGACTAAAATTATATTAAGTATTAAGTATGCTTACATCTTTCGCAGAATCGATGCTCCTTTATCAAAGCCGGCTTGCCTTTCCTGCTGAGTCCCTCAATCGAACCCTAGCTAGACTTCGATTTTGAAGAGAAAAGGGTTTCAAGAATTTTTTTTTCTTTTTTTTTTCTTTTTGCGAGTCGTGGGACATTTGGAATAGGCAAATGAGATATTGTTTCTTTCCCTTTTTATTATTCTGCGAACAAAATCACACCGTTTTGTTAAATGAATGGATTTAAAAAAACGAAATAGCGCTGTTGTTGCACCAAATAGCGCACAACAATTGCAGACAATATCCCTAATAGCGTGCCAGCTCAGCAAATTGTGTGCGCAATTTGGACATCCCGCAAAAAGGTATGCGCTATGTTGTGTTTTGGGGTCGCTAATTGCAATAGCATGCATATGAAACGTTGGTTGTGGTTATGGTCAAAGGCTAATGTGAGCACAACTTATAACCAGTGGCATATAGTTGCGCATCAGTTTTGCTATGGTTGAGATTGGTAGGTCTTGACTACATGGGCATGGCTAAAACAATGTTAGAAAAAAGCTAAAAGGGACCTCAAGGATTCCTGTGCATGAGTCATGGTGCACTGTAGGCATTTCTGAGAGTTTCCTTGTTGAGTGAGCAATCAAGGTTGGGGATGGAGATTCCTGTAAATTCTATGTGCCATGTTTTTGTTTCTTATATGTAAATCCTCTGTGCATACTTGTGTAGTTTCACTCAAGAGAAAAGGAAAGAGGGGAATCAACAAGGTCTGGGCTGACTTGGTGCATCATGACAGGGCTGATTTTTTGTGAGAAAAATATTACCCCGTGACACTTGCCTTCTTACTATGAATCTATAATCTAAGGAATGGTCATTCCCACTTTGTGACACCCAAATTAGAAGGAATGGCAATTCTTAGAGCGTGAAAACGCATGCCATTCCTTTCATTACTGTTTCCAGCCCCATAAATGACTATTCCTATCTAGGAAGGATTGATCAGTTGGCAAAATTTTCATTTAATTATTAAGTTTGTTGCCAACTACGAAAAGAAGGAATATAATTGTCATTCTATTGTGGCACAGTTACTAATAATGAACCAAGCATAAGAATGTAAAGCTCCTTACCATTTTATTCAGCCTTTCATTCCGTTCCTTAGATCGTTCTATCTCCTCGTAATACCAAGCACAGCTTTATGCATCTCGTCATGACACCTCAACCAATAATGCTTTACAGATTGATTCGTTCGTTAAGTGTCGCGTCTATGTGAAGTTTGAGTATCCTTGATTTTAATAGTCAGTTCTGACAATAGGGAGCTTGAGTTTTTTAGATGCGTGGCTCTAATGGCTGAAATTACTGTGAAATGGAACTGCTAGTTTTGGTTATAGATTAAAGAAGTAACTGAGTTTTAGGCATCTGGTTGACTAACCAGGACTGTTGTTTTGGGTGGAGAACATGAATTTAGTTGCACCCGGTTTCCTGTTTGTAGACAGGTTATATGTAGACATGTTATATGTCCATTTCCTCCGACTTTTACAGAAACCAATTTTAACACCGCTTCAACGCCTTATATCTCAACTATTTCGGGTCAACAAAAATAGGCTTTTGCCTCTCTCTCTAATTTTTCTATCTCGGTTATTCCACGCATCCTTTATATGCTTATCTAAAGGTACCTTTCATTTTGGTTATGATTGGTTTGGCTTCCTCAAGTTAAAAGTACTTTCACGAAATGCTGGCGTTTTAAGAATTGGGAAGTTCTTTGAATATGCTTGGAACCCCAAGTGTAGGCCCATACCGCTCTTTGAGGTCAAGGGTTCAAATCCTCTACCCTAGTGTGCCCTTGTGCTTGCAGATTGGAGGGTCTGAAAGTACCCTCATGGATTAGTGGAGACTGTGGAGTAGTGAGGCGCTCAAAAACGCCTGGAAATCCCAAGTTGTTTAAAAAAAGAACAGTTTCTGGTTGAAGCTAATTTTGTTGAGCACATGTTGAAATTTCTATCCACTTGGATAATGTAATACCTATACTAAACTGAATGAAGATATCGAGTTTGAGATGGAGTAACCATCATCGTTCTTTCTCTCATTTCAAGACTGAGTGGAGACATTTGAAGTTTGTAATTTGACAATGTAGTGTCTACCTATCAGTTTTCCCTTTTATGATTGTTACTCTCACCAGATTTGACGGTGCTTCAATTTGCTTATCATCCCTTAAGAATGCGACACATTTTCAATTCGACAAGCCTTCCTCGACCAGTGACTTGAAAAATAAATATCTCATGTCCTCGTTAAGGGAAGAGAGAGTGCCTTTTTTTTATCATTGGGATATTACATGGACAATCTAGTTATACCAATAGTTTCGCTTTAGAATTTATATAGGTACAACCATTTTAAAGTTCTTGGGGATTTTACATGCGACATGCCTACAGTATGTTACATTTAAAAGGAGCTTTTGAAGCCTATTTAGGGGTTTGGAGTCTTCATGAAGATGCTATTTCTACTTTCTTTCCTAATATTTTTTCTGATGCGGCTTACTATTCGACTTACAACTAGGGGAGCTGACTGGTCTACTGTCCTGTTTAAACTTTGCACAGTTAGCCTTTTGTCTGGCTCAAGCTCACATTAAAGCCTGCCTATTATATTCAAGTTTTCTTGGGTGGTTTGTTGCTATGATAACAATTCTTATGCAACATATCTTCTGAATATACAGCAATGCGCCAACCTGACAATTGGAAGTAAAAAAGGTTCGAGTAATATTGGTTTTCTCCGGACGTTTAGTCGTTATAGACATTGGTCTCCACAATTTTCGTTTATACACCCTTGTCCCCTAAAGGCGGTCATACATTCCTTTTTATGATGCTTCTTCAGGTTCTTTACTACTCTTTTCGAGCACTATGACATTTTTTGGGGCCCAATGTGTATAAATGAGATTTGTGGGGACCAAACTAAGTCACCCCAAAATGTATGGGGCCAAAATCCTAGTAGCTAACATTTACCTTCTTTTTGTTGGCTAAAGTTGTTACCCGTGATAGTGACAGAAGATTTAAGACAGTACGTACACGTTAGATAATGTTACTTGTCCCATGAGCTCAGATTTTTTCATTAAGATTTGGAGGAAGTCTTTTGTTTTTATTTCCTATGAAATTAAGTGCCATTATATGTACACTGTTTAGTTGATCATTCAGTCTAGGGTTGCAATTAATTTTCATTTGTGCTCGTTCGGTTTGAGTTTTTTGGCTTTAGTAAAATTTCAGATTCCCCTCATCTATGACTTAATTAAGACCAATAAATTACAATGGGATCCCAAAATCCTATTTTAATGCTCTATTTGGAAGGAAGGATAGGAAATAGGGAGTTAAAGTCTTTTTACACAAAGGAAAGAAAACGTCTTCTTTCTTTTTTGTTTGGTTTGGAGGAGGGAAGGAAACTATCTTTCCTTCGTGTTTGGCAAGGAAAACTAAAACGCACATGTTTTACCAATTATACTCGGAACACTTAGGGTGTGTTTGATAACAAAATTGGAAAATAAGTGAAAATTAGTTCATTTTCACGAGAAGTTCATGAGTGGAAAAAGATAGTAGAGATGTGATCTTAATTTTGGAGTTTTCCATGGAAATTTGTTCGTTGGGGTTTGGGTAAAATATTTTCCATGGAAAAAGATAAAGCTATGGAACATTTTTTGTATTTATGGCCATTGCTTTGATAGAATGTATTTGAAATAAGCACTGCAAAAGTAAAAAATGAACTAACATAACTATTTTCCATGGAAAATAATTTCATGATTATCAGAAGGTCCCTTAGATTTATTCGATATGTTACTAAAGGATACAATTTAAATGTGTCACCATAGTAATTAATGCCTCAGTTTCTTTCTTGCTATCCACTGTTTTTGAACTTTTGGAGGGGTGCAATTTTGGGGGTTGGGAAGGATAATGCATGATTTGCCTTTTTTTCATCAAAAATTCTATTTGTACAGAGGAATCTGTACAGAATCCTCTGTACAGACTGATGTGTCGCGTCTGTATTGGATCGTGTCTTGGGTGGGCCCAGACACGGACCAATACAAACACGACACGTCAGTCTGTACAAACGATTCTGTACAGATTCCTCTGTACGTGTAGAATCACTTTTTTTTTCGTACACCAGACAAAGAAAAAGGCCTCTTCACTTTCTACGAGGCTAAAACTATAGTCAAATGAAGCATAAATCTTTGTTATGCATGTTTTTTGTCGTTAAAAGCTTTGATAGTTCTCACTTTGCTTTCGTTTACTCTTTTACCCATGTCAGGTACTGCGAAGAGAAGCGAGATTAGGATGATTTTTTTGTGATTGGGTGTAATTTTTGCCGACTTTCTGCGACAATTACCCTCTACCTGTACTTCGCGGAGAGATGACTATACAGACCCCAATTTATATACATTGTATTGTTAAAATTAGTGTAATAGCATGATCATGTGGAAAGTTCGTTGGTGTAAAGCCCATATCGATGTCTTTCATTTTCTGGCAGTTGCACGATTCAGAAATGGATTAATTATTTCTTTTACATGTTTTAGTTGAAAAAAAGGAACAAATTTCTGCTAGTCTCTCTCACACACGCACGCGTGCGAGATCACACAAAAATTCTGCTAGTCTGAGAGGGAAGTTTGAACAGGAACAAGTGGCATGACTGTGTTTGTTGTATGAAATGGCCCTTAGGGTCCGTTTGACAACCCAATTTCAAGTCATGGAAATAGAATTGAAAGGCTAATTTTAATTCCACGGAATTGAAATTGGCCTTCCAATTCCATTTTCATGACTTGAAATTGGGTTGCCAAGGGGGCCATCATCAGTAACATTTTTTCCTCCTGCTAAGAATCTGCTAGAAACTGGGGATCTTCATATAGTTCAATCCGGATTTGTCTCCTCTTCGTTTTACTTCTTTACTTCTTTTACAATTTTCCTCCATGCACTTCTAGATAAAATTGAGGATATCTTATCCGAGTCCCTAGTATCCTATATGCCCTTACACAAAGGTTCGGTTAATTGGTTAACTTGGAAAAAGAAAATAAATTACTTGGAATAATTTCACCTGAATAATGCTGTTTTCCTCTATTATTTCGTTTTTGTACTTCAATAGAAAATTTGCCCAGAGGCAGGAACCTTTTTTCCCAATAGAAAAGTGTTGCTTGATAATATCAGAAGTTGAAAATTATAATACTACATTGAGGCATTTTTAATAGAAAAAATCATGATCCCACGTGATGAAAGTTTCAATATCCATTCGTAATTAGTGAATCTCAATTATTAGAGTTCAATCATCCATTGTTCTTAATTATGTGATTAAATGGTATAATATGAAAGAAAAAATCATAATCACACAGGAATGATATACTTACATGGAAAACTGTGGACAAGAGAAAAATGAAGGATGTAGACCAGAACCGCTAAAAAACATTGGAAACATACAAATTACAACTACAACTCTTAACTAGCTTATATCCCGTGGTAGTCTCAACTTTATCATTGTATCAGACGCATTTTTTATCTTATGTTTGTTGATCATGTTAATGGTTCCTTCTCTCGATTTAGCCTTCATAAATCAACTGACTTGAATTATAACGGAAGCATTCGTTCTTCTGATTATAGTGATGTCACTTGTCCACTCTTTTATTTGATAAAAAAAAAAAAAAAGAACAACCAAACTAAAAGAAAACTCTTAAAACGGAGCTTCTTAAAAGCTATCATAGTTGTTGGAGTCGTCTCTAAACATCAATTGGGCTTCGAACGACCTGTTATGAGACTTTTTTCCATGTTAAAACCTTGTTTGGAAGAGATTAGGTACGTTGGACGAACTCCATGGTTCTGCTTTGTGCACTACTTGTTGGAGAATATTTAAAATAAGTGAGTAAGAGCTTTGTGAGTAAAAACTTAAAAGCTTGTCCCACATTAAAAGTGTGTGGAGAATAGTGAGAAGCTAACCCAATGTAAAAGGGAGTGTCCCACATTGAAAAATGAGTAAAACTAAGTGATATTCACTAAGCTATAAAAGGAATGAGTAACCTTTGACTCCCACATTGAAAAAATGTTAAGAAAGTGTGCACTTAATAAGTAGAAATTGAAGATGAAGAGTTACTTCATCTAGCATTTAAGACGCTATTCAAGAGACCTCCAATATTGCACCGTACGCACACGCACGCGCGGGGCAGTGGCCTGTAGAGGCGCTAGTGTTCGCAGTGGTAGCGGGTTGCCGAGATTCGTTTGTCTCGGGCGCGGTCACTTTTTGGTGGGTCCGTGTAAAACCGTTTCAGTATTACTGTACCTGTTTGGAAATGGTTTAAGACTGTTGGTAATTAACAGTCATACTATTTTGGAATTAAGTAAAGACTGTTAAAACTAAACACTCCCGAGATACAACCTTTCATTTCCTATAAATAAAGACACCATATTTCGAAATTGCACATAATTAAGATGAATCCGGTTCCGAATTTTCCAACCCTTGCAATTACTCTCTTACAATTTTCAGGAGATATAAATTATCTTATTCTGTTTTGTGCACAAAAACAGAATAAAAACTTGGTTGACTGTTCTTCGCTGCTGCATCCAAAGGCTGTGCAGACAGTGCAAGTTGCTTCATTGTATCTTGAGTACGGATTTGCGGATTCCCGTTTGTATACTGAAGTATTCGTGTGGGGCAAATACTGTATTTAGGAAAGTGACATCACGCCTTGAAGTTTTTCAGAATCTATTCGGAAGTTACATTATTGTATTGAAGTTTACATTACTATGATATATAAAGAGTTCCATTTCTGCCTTTGCTTACATATTATCCAACAATCTAAATACAATATTATTAGAAATGGCCGACTCTTCCAAATCACTTCGACAAATAACATAAGGCTTTGTCAAGTTGGACCGTTTTGATGGTGGTAATTTTCTGCGTTGGCAGAAAAATGTTCAATTTCTTCTAACAACATTGAAGATTGTGTATGTTTTGTCACAACCGAAACCAAATGAAGAAGAAGATGAAACTGTAGAACAGACTAGGCAACACACAAAATGGGAAACCGATGATTATTTATGTCGTGGTCACATTCTCAATGCACTTGCTGATAATTTGTTCGACTTGTACCAAAATGTTGGGATTGCGAAAAATTTATGGGATACATTGGAGACCAAATATCTTACAGAAGATGCTACAAGTAAGAGGTTCCTTATCGGTCAGTTTTTAAGCTTTAAAATGCATGATAATAGGCCTGTGCTAGAACAATTTCATGACATCCAACACATCTTAAATCATTACAAACTTAAAAATTTAAATATGGATGATAATGTAATTGTTTCTGCCATAATTGAAAAACTTCCTCCTTCATGGAAAAATTATAAGAAAGAACTCAAACACAAAAAGGAAGATCTTTCACTTGAAGAATTAGAGACTCATTTAAGAATTGAACAAGAGTCTCGAATTTTAAATAGTAAAGAGGAACAGGAAAATTCTGTTTCTAAGGTCCATGTGGTAGATGAAGGAAAGGAACAAAAATATGGCAATCATGGAAAAAATAACAAGCGGAAGAATTTTTCAAATAATTCTAAAGCAAACAAAAATAAGAAAGGAAATTGTTTTCATTCCAACAAACCAGGTCACTTCAAGAAGGATTGTCGTGAGTTCAAGAAACTAAAGGAAAAAGGAGGAACATCAGACACAAAGCAAAAATTTGCTGCTATGATATCCGAGGCTAATATGCTTAGAGAAGACAACTCTTGGTGGATTGATTCTGGTGCCACAAGGCATGTTTGTAAGGACAAGAGCTTGTTCTCTGCCTATGAAACTGTGGAAGGAGATGTTCTCTATATGGAAAATTCTTCTACTGCTGCGGTTAAAGGCAAAGGGACAGTGGATCTCGAATTCACTTCCGAAAAAATTCATAATCTCACTAATGTCTTTCATCTTCCTGATGTTAGAAAAAATTTAGTTTCTGGAAGTCTTCTTAACAAATTTGGCTTTAAGCTTGTATTTGAGTTAGACAAATTTATTCTGACTAAGAGTGGTACCTTTGTAGGCAAAGGATATTTGTATGAGGGCATGTTTAATCTCAATATCAATGAAAAATATTCTTCTGCTTATATCGTTGATTGTCTTTCATTATGGCATAGTCGTTTAGGATATGTTAACGCAAAGAAAATGCATTTCATAGTTAATTTAAATTTAATTCCTAAATATGAGAATGATATGAATGAAAAGTGTAAAATATGCATGCAAACAAAAATAACATGATTGCCTTTTCCAAAAATAAAAAAAAACTACATCTTTGTTGCAATTAGTACACAGTGACGTTTGTGATTTGCATGGAACACCTACTAGAGGTGGTAGTAAATATTTTGCTACATTTATCGATGACTTTTCAAAATATTGTTACGCATATCTTTTAAACTCTAAAGATGATGTGCTTAATAGATTGAAGACATATAAAAATGAAGTTGAAAATCAATGTGTTACTAAAATAAAGTGTCTTAGATATGATAGAGGTGGTGAATATCACTTTCCTCAATTTTGTGAAGATATGGGTATTATACATGAAGTTACTGCACCTTATACACCACAACAAAATGGAGTAGCAGAAAGAAAAAATAGGACACTAACTGAAATGGTTAACGCTATGCTTTCTTATTCTGGGTTAAGTAAATGATTTTGGGGGAGAAGCACTTTTAACTATGTGTTATATTCTGAATAGGATACCTGTTAAAGATAATAAGAAAACTCCCTACGAATTATAGAAGAATAGAAAACCTAATTTAGGTTATCTTAAAGTTTGGGGTTGTAGAGTTATTGTAAGACTACCTGAAACTAAGAGAAAGAAATTCGGAAGCAAATGCGTTGAGTGTATTTTCATAGGTTATGCACAACATAGTAAAGCATATAGATTTTTGGTTAGTGAACCTAATGATTCTGTTGAGGTAAATACAATAATTGAATAAAGAGATGCAATTTTTTATGAACAAAGGTTTTCTTGTATTCCTAGAATAAATAATGAAAAAGAAGTAAACACTTCTTCACAATTACCTGAAACTCCACCAGTAGAACAAGAATAGATTAGAAAAAGTAAAAGACCTAGAAAAGAAAAGAGCTTTGGTCCTGAATTTGTAGTCTATCTTATTGAAGGAACTAGAGACACACGTTGTAATCAATTTGCTTTGACTCTTAGTGTTGAAACATACCCACAAACTTATAGTGAGGCAATTAAGTCTGTAGATTCAGCATTTTAGAAAGAAGTTATAAATGATGAAATGGATTCAATCATGGAAAATAAAACTTGGAAGTTAATAGATTTACCTCCAGGGTCTAAACCTATCAAGTGTAGATGGATTTTTAAAAAGAAAATGAAAATAAATGGAACAATTGATAAATTCAAGGCTAGATTGGTTGCTAAAGGTTTTACACAAAAAGAAGGAATTGATTATTTTGATACCCATGCACTAGTTGCTAGAACATCTACTATTAGAATTTTAATTACATTAGCATCTATATACAATTTTGAGATTCATCAAATGGATGTGAAAACTGCCTTTTTAAATGGTGGCTTAAAAGATGAAATTTACATGGAATAACCGGAAGGGTTTGTTATGCCTGGACAAGAACATAAAGTATGTAAATTAATTAAGTCCTTATATGGACTAAAACAAACACCTAAACAATGGCATGAAAAATTTGATAAAGTCATTATTTCTTATGGTTTTAAAATTCATGAATCTGATAAGTGTGTTTATAATAAATTTGCTAATGGTAAATGTGTGATCATATGTTTATATGTAGATAACATGTTAATTCTTGGTATCGATTTAGAAAATATTAATAATACAAAGAGTTTTCGGTCTTCTAAATTTGATATGAAGGATATGGGTGTAGCTGATGTCATATTAGGAATGAGAATAATAAGGAAAGATAAAAATATAATTCTCACTCAATCTCATTATGTTGAGAAAATTTTAAAGAAATTTAATCAGTTTGATTGCACACCTGTTAGTACACCTTTTGAACCACAGCTAAAGATGATCCCTAATACTGGAGGAGCTATTTCATAATTGGAATATTCACTAGTAGTTGGTAGTTTAATGCATGCCATGACTTGTACTCGACCTGATATTGCATATGCTGTTGGTAAATTAAGTTGATATACTAGTATTCCTAGTTTATTACATTGACATGGTGTCAGTAGAATATTAAAATATTTAAAAGGAACTATGGACTATGGTATATACTATAGTGGATATCCTTCAGTATTAGAAGTTTTTTCTGATGCCAGTTGGATAACTGAGCGGGAGGATCATTCCTTAACAAGTGGACGGATTTTCACTCTTGGTGGAGGAGCTGTTTCTTGGGGATCAAAGAAACAAACTTGTATAGCTGATTCTACTATGGAAGCTGAGTTTGTAGCATTATCTGCAACTAGTAAAGAGGCGAAATGGTTAAGGAATTTATTGATTGAAATTCCAGTTTGGCCAAAACCAATGCCTCCAATATCTATACATTGTGATAGTGAGTCTACACTTTTTCAGAGCTTATAGTAAAGTGTACAATGGAAAATCTTGACATATTGGCCTGAGACATAGTTATGTCAGATAAATGATTACAGATAGTGTAATCACAGTGAATTATATAAAATCAAGTCAAAATCTAGCTGATCCTTTTACAAAAGGTCTTGTAAGAGGACTGGTGTCTAAGACATCGTTAGGGATGGGACTAAAGCCCATTAACAATAATCACTCTTGATGGAAACTCAACTTGAAACTTGGTATATTCAAATCTCAAATTCATGATTTAAGTACATCATACGACATGATTGTAAACACTACAAAATCAAACATCCCAAGGATAAGTGCTTAGAACATGTAATGAATAATGAAAGAGGATGCGTGATTAACGCGTGAAAAGGCGTGCTCGTGTAAGGGCACAGTCGTTGTTTTCATTTCACCGCGACAATACAAAAACCTAAATTACGACTACACTTGCGAGGCAAGCAGAGCGGTAAGTCGGGTATCGAAAGATCCACTGAGACGAGTTGCTAGAATTTAATTGGTTTAATACTTCTAAAATAAAAGTGTAAAAGGTGAATTACAAACTAAAAAGGAAAAGATGAAAAAAAGGGAAATATTAATCTAGGCGAGGGAAAATAAAGCTGGATTAACAAAGCTGTAAAAACTATAGGTTGTGTCGAATATCCCTCACCCGAGTTAATTAGTATAAAATGGTCACATGGGTCGACGAGTTATTACGGATGCGCCTCGTTTTGACAGTTAATTGAATCAAGGGTTGTCACTCCCCTAAATATGCATAAAAGTCTAATAAGATTTTGGCGTCAACAAATACCCCAGAAATTACGCACGCAAGGTCGTAAGTACGGGACATACATGATATACCCCGTCAAATCTTCTAGGCACAATAACTAGGACAACGCACCCGAAATAGACCCGTAAACGTCATCACCAAAGCAAAGCAACGCGTGAACCCGAGTGAGTTCCATTCAAACACAACCTAGACTAAATTAGCTAGAAAGCATATTAAAAAAGTGATAAAGAAAGCGGCAAATAAACGCAATAAAACTACACTAGAAAGCACGAAAAGAAAGCATGTAAACCTAATTATGAAAGCATGTAAACCTAATTAACAAAATAAGAATTAAGTAAATACAACTATATTAATGGAGAGGGTAATGAATAGTGCAACTTACAACCCAATTGGGTGTCAAACCAAAGAGAAATGAAGAAGAACTCTCTAAAAACCCTCAAACCCTAAGCTAAACTAAACTAAAACGAATTATATAACTTTATATATGATATTTACAATAAAAACCTATATATAGTAAGTCAGAATTAAATTAGAAAAGAAAAGGCCAAAATATCAACTAGAAACAGGGGATCGATCGATCGATCCCCTGTGATCTCTCGATCGATGGTAAATATCAAAGACCAGTGTCTCCCCACGAATTGCAAAAGATGAAGGATCGATCAATAGATCAAGCAGGTCTGCAACTCCTTCCTCCTGTTTTAGAATGCTTGAATTTCTCCTCTGCTAAAATCGCCGTAACTTCGTCGTTCTGAATCGGAATTGTGCACCGTTCATGGCCACGCGAAGCTTGTGAGGAGGGCTACAACTTCCGTGTAGATGTTGGGCCAGGTGCCCAAGCTGTGAAGAGACTAAAATGCCCTTGAACGTGTGATCGCGTACGGAAATCGAGCGGAATGCGTCCGAACTTCACACTTAGCATCCAAATACCTATAAAATCTCAATTAATCCCTGCAAAACATGTTATCATAGAAGTCCGAGGTTGTCTAGTTAACGAGCATAAATATAGGGAATAAGATACCCGAGGGGGCTAAAATGCGTAGGTTCGAGAGATGAAATACACAATATTTGCGTATTATCACACCCCCTAACTTACACATTGCTAGTCCCTAGCAATGAAATAAGATGCAACATGAACTACAAGCAAACCAAAAATAGGAGATAGTATAAAATTATGGTATAAAAGCATAAGGCCACTTTCGCGGGAGATTCGATTGCATTTAGCGTATGCAATAAGACGTTAAACCCCCAGGTTACCCTGGTGGACGAGTATCGTCTCGTGAGGGTTTTCAGGGATGATGCCCCCAAACATCACATGGTTTCCTCAAAATATGCCCAAACCAACGTGCGACAAGCCCAACAATAACGAAAAGGATTTCATACGCATTATTAGCAAATTGAACGAATTCAAACAAAAGTCCGAAATCATTAACATTATAGAATGTACCTCATACAATTGAAACTTTAAAATGTGGGAGGGGAGTAAGCACATGCAAAGTGTGATTTGGCAAAAACTTAAATAAATCGGATACTAAATTAAAGCAAGCTTATATTCAATCCTCACGGGCATTACACTCATCAAGTTAATTCACTCGAAACAGGGAGCTAACACACGGAACATGCGAGCAATACATAGTAAATATGAATGGAATTTAGTCCGCACACATGTCACAAATGAAGAACGCTATATATGAAATTAAAAATTATAATCTCAATGAAAGATACCGCATATTAAAGGAGGCGAAATGTATTTTCACAGATTATCAAAACTATTATGACTTTTGAATTACATCAACTTAAGATCACATAGGACTTTAATAGGGTTATAATGTAGGCTAGGCTAGGGTACAAAATGAAGGAATGTATGTACGGATTCAAAGTGTTCGAAAATAAAAACTCGGGATAATGGGAAAATGCGGAAAATATCAAAATTGGAAAACAAGTTCCAAAAAGGCATTAAATATATCCTCGGGGAGAGCGATAAAAGCTTATTGAACTGTATACAACATTTACAACTTTCTCTTTCTTTTTTTTTTTTCTCATTTTTCTCTTTTATTTTTTTTTGCTTTTTTGCTTTCTCTTTTTCTTCTCTTTTTCACTACTTTTTCTTTTTCTTTACTTATCACACTCTCATATGCCTAAATTTCAATCGCAACACAACAACATCATTCAATCCCAAGTAACATTCCAAACAAAGGTATGGAAAGTGTATATATGGGCTAAAACTCCAATGCAGAGTTGGTTATGGGATTTGGGTTATGAAACGAAAGGCTAATATTTAGGCTCAAAGGGGTTAACGAGGGTAAACATATAAGGTGAGGTGAAGGTCAATATGGGTGATATAACAAGGATGGCCTATGATCATTTCATAAGTTTACGCAATTCTCGAGTCAAAATAATATATGAAAATCATGATCAAGTAACACATTTCATGTATGAACTCAATTAATGAATGATCAATGAAAGAATAGTGAGATTACCAACGAATTCAATATTTTCAATGAGCAAAGAATAATGTATACACTCACAAATGACGAAAGGTACAAAGCTTACTCGGTGTAAGAATATACAATGCAACAAAAGATTATCGAGTTATAAAAATCTTAAACCAGATCAATAGAATAAGGAAAGTGCATGTGCTCATGGGATTAAAGTTTAATTCATGAAGTTATTCACAATATCGATAATTAAGACTAAAGTCTAATAACTTCTAAAATCGAGAACATGCATCATGGGTTGTCTATTGGATTAGGCAATTATTAAAATTTATCATCGGAAACAAAGGCAAAATGCCAAAAAAAGGAGAAAAAAGAAAGAAAATATTTTTGAAATTGTCAAATTTTCTAAGAAAAGCATACGAAGTAACTAACATGTGAGAAAAAACATGGTCAAAATAAAGAAATGGATAGAATATCCCACACCCCCTAACTTAAAACCTGACATTATCCTCAATGTGAATTAAGGACCAAGTTAAAGAGAGGAAAAAAGCGATATTACCCAAAATTGGAGCGATCCCCATAAGAACAAATCCAAAGAATCTACAAAACAAGTTAGTACCGAGCATAGCAAAAACAAATAACAAAAAGTTAACTAATTACACTAGACTAAATTAAAAGGAAAGAAAAAATAAAAAGAAAGAATAAAAAGCAAACTATATACAACCTACTATTTAGGCTTCACACTAACTGTACACTAGAAGTCTAAATAGTTGAGGGTCCACCGTGAAAATGATTTGACTTTGGAGGATAACCGGTGTACCCTCACATAAAAGCATGCCTTCCGAAAAATATGAATTCCGTTTTAACAACGGAAGGCATGTGTAAGGCGGAAGAAATGAACCATCGCCAATTAAAAGTTTTGGAGGGACGATGGGGGATTTGGATTGAACGGGTGACAAAAACATGTGGGGATGGAGAAAAGCCGAATATCCTACCAAGGTTTTTGAAATTGGAATGGGAGGTGGTGCACACGAAGGCAAAGATGCGATCGTGGAAGGTGACTCGAACAAGTACTCCTCATCGACGAAAAGGTTCAAAACATCAAAGTTTGAAACCGAATCATCGGGTACTTGTGACCGTGTGATAATAGAGAATAAAAATGGGGATGAAAGAAATTCAAACTCATGAGATGAATCATCATCGCATAAATATTTAGTTTCAAAGGAAATAATATCATTTTCAATGAAATGTTCTTCTTTGGGGGCCAAAGAAGAAATCATTTCATTGCAAATAGATATTACATCATTTTCATCCTCACTTTCAATATCTATTATGCAATGGGAAAAATCTAGAATGGTTTGTTCCAAAGTAGGCACAAAGTCCTCATTTGGTTCAAAACATTCTTCGACTTCAAAAGTCTCGGAAGCAAAATCGTCGTTGGACTCAAATAATAAATCCAAGTCATGTTCCCACAAATGATTTTCTTCCCGATAACGATTTTCAATTTTCTCATTCTCATACATACGCAAGACCTCACCGAATGTCATAGGTCGAGGTGCGGATACATGAGAATGAGAACTTTGAAAATTGCCATCGGACTTAAATGAAAACTCATTATTATAGGAATTTTGAAAACTATTGCAATTCATTTCAAAATTCCTATTATAAGGAGCTAAAGGCCCAAAATCATTATCATCACCATCAAAATTCCAATAACCTAAGTTTTGACTTTCGTTATACTCGCCCAAAGTCATTTTTGAATTTGTAATTTTTTGGGATTCTAAGTATTCACCAAAAGTCATATGATTACGGACATTTTGAGAATTATAACAATGATTATCGAAAGAATTGGAATAAGACATGCTTACCCCAAAAATGGCTCGAAATGGCGAATTCCACAAAGTAGGAGCGCGAAAAAATTCAAGCGTTTCTAAGTGCTCAAATGTGGAAGTCCTGCAAAAAGGTTAGCAAATAATACAAATAGAAAAAAAATACTACGAAATACTAAATCAAATAAAGTCTAAAACAAACTCATCCCCGACAACGATGCCATTTTGATTAATGCGTGAAAAGGCGTGTCGTGTAAGGGCACAGTCGTTGTTTTTGTTTCACCGTGATAATACAAAAACCTAAATTACGACTACACTTGCGAGGCAAGCAAAGCGGTAAGTTGGGTATCGAAAGATACACTAAGACGAGTTGCAAGAAATTATATGATTTAATACTTCAGAAATAAAAGGGGAAAAGGTGAATTACAAACTAAAAAGGAAAAGATGCATAAAAGGGAAATATTAATCTAGGCGAGTGTAAATTAAGCTAGATTAACAAAGCGAGTAAAACTATAGATTACGTCGAATATCCCTCACCCGAGTTAATTAGTATAAAATGGATACATGGGTCGATGAGTTATTACGAATGCGTCTCGTTTCGACAGTTAATTGAACCAAGGGTTGTCACGCCCCTAAATTCGCATAAAAGCCTAATATGATTTTGGCGTTAACAAATATCCTAAAAATTACGCACGCAAGGTCGTAAGCACGGGACATACATGATATGCCCCATCAAATCTCTTAGGCGTAATAACTAGGACAACGCACCCGAAATAGACACGTAAACACCATCACCAAAGCCAAGCAACGCGTCAACCCGAGTGAGTTCCATTCAAACACAACCTAGACTAAATTAGATAGAAAGCATATTAAAAATGCGATAAATAAATGCGATAAAGCTAGTGACTGATTTTCGAGAGTCCTAGCAAAATCCCCAATCAGCATTTGAAAAAGCTTTGATGTGTAAAGGAGATGATGGAAAAAGAACATTCCTTGACTTGGGTGAATTTTGTGATATGTGAGAAGATGATGAGCAACCTTGAGGTGAGGAAGTCTTGGTTGGGATAAAAATTGACTTAGTTTGGGTACTACAAAGGTTATGTCAGGACGTGTGAGTGTGAGGCCGATCAATCTTCCAATGAGGCTTCGTTGTTGAGTAAGATCAATAACGAGTTCTCCATCTAAAGCAGTGAGTTGGACTTTTGGATCCATAGGGATAGTGGTAGGCTTGTAGGCCAAATAGCCAAAATCTTCAAGAAATTGAAGGGTATAATGTCTTTGGGAAAGGACAATGCTATGAGATGATCGTGAAATTTCGAAGCCTAGAAAATATTTCATTGTCCCTAAGTATTTAAGTTTGAAATGAGCATAAAGGAAGGTTTTTAAAGATTGAATAACTTTTAGGATTAATTATCTGATGATAATGTCATCAACATAGACTAACAAAGCAACAAAGTTGGATCCAGTGCCTTTGGTAAAAAGAGAATAATCAGATTTGGATTGGCTAAAACCAAATTGGGATAGAACATGAGAAAATTTTGAATACCATTGTCTTGAGGCTCTTTAGAGGCCATATATGGATTTGTGAAGCTGGCACACTAACTTTGTGGATGAAGAGGAGTAGTTATGTTTTTTATTGTAACCCAGAGGTGTATCCATATATCCTTCCTAAAAAAGATCTCTATTCAGAAAGGCATTATTCACATCATGTTGAGATATGTTCCATTTTTTGCTAGAAGCAAGAGCCAACACTACTTTGATTGTAAGTAATTTGGCAACAAGAGAAAATGTTTTAAGAAATAAAGGCCTTCGTGCTGAGTGTAACCTTTGGCAACAAGTCTTGCCTTGTATCTTTTAATGGAACCATCTGAGTTATACTTGATTTTGTAGACTCACCTATAACCAATGGAATGTTTCACGTATGATAAAGGCATGCGGTCCATGTATGGTTATGTTCCATAGTTGTTAGTGAAGCACCTTATACCTTTGACTTACTTAAGTCTATATTGTATAAGTGTTCAACTAATTTGGAAATAGTGACAAAATTGGTTGTCTAACCTAGAATCCAAAGAACCTTAGAATTATTCTCTCTAATCCTCTTCAATGATCCAAACAAGGTATAATTGAATCACACTACACACATTAGAAGTGCATACATGTGTATATATTGATCATATTGATTGTGTGATTAAATTCCTCTTAAAATGTTGTTTTAATATTTTTTGGGAATTTTTAAACATTTTTAAAATAATGTTTTCATTAATAAAAGTTTGATTATAAACTTTGTGGGGTTAATATGCTATTTTGAAAAATTCATTTCTCATTGGAATGTTTGATTGGGTAGAATGTAAATGCGCTAGAGACTCTAGGGAACAACCTGTAATTTCTTTTGACGCGCGTTTGCAAGCCAATTAAGTGCCAACACATGTTATGCTCCTGTTAACTCATTTGTGTTTGTTATGTGAGAGGGTTGCCTGGTGGTTTGCTGATCGTTAGATCAAACCTTATCTATGGCCTGCATGTGTTTTAAACTTATCCATGTGCTATCACTGTGGACCAATCAACTTCGACTTAATCACCGCTATATTATCACCCTTGGATCAAGTTAATATTAGGAAGACCTAATCTCAGCCCTTGATTGCCTTCGACTATCCAGAACCTTCCTCCACCTCTATATAAGCCCTCTAATTCTCAACCTTTCAAGACTTTTGGCAGTCGTCATTTTTAAGAGAAAAAAATAGAGAGAAGTGAGAGAAAAGAGAGAAAAAAATAGAGAGAAGAGAGAAGTGAGAGAGAAGAAATAAAAGAAAAGAGAGAAGATAGACAAAGGGAAACTGTGTTAGCCAAACCCTAAACCTAACCCTAACCCTAACCCTAACCCTAACCCTAACCCTAACCCTAACCCTAAACACTTCAAATCTGATTCAAACCTTCGTATATTCAAAACCCCAAACAAAACCTTGAGTGTTTGAGAGAGAGAGTTGTGTTACTGGTTTGTTCATTTGAAGCTGTAACCTCTTGATCTGTGATCTTATTACCAACTTAAACATTTTTGTGAAGATCTGTATTTCTTTATCATAGAAATCTTAGATCTACACTTTGCATGTTATATTTCACTAGATCTGCATATTTCTTATTCGTTTTAAGAAAATCTATACTGATTTAGTTTTGTAAATATTTTATGGTTTCTGTTCTTATGAAACTTAACCTTGACTTAGTTGGATTCACACTTGGAGATTTTCAATCTCAAAAATATTTTTAAAACAGAGATTGATTAAGGTCTTGACCGATTTTGAAGCAAGATTTATGTGGAATCTGGGATATATTAAAGGTAAAAAAGTTTTCAAGTTCTGTAAGAAATAAAGGAAAGAAAATCACAGAATATAGTCTTTATATGTAATTTTCTAGGACTGTTTGTAAAAACTAAGTGTGTGTGAGTTCATGCATGTTAATAGGAATCACATCACAAACACTTAACACACTACCACACTGGAAGTGTTGTGAATAAGATCAAAGATTATTGAGTCGATGCAAGGAAGCTAAAGCAAAGGGGAAGTTATCAAACTGGAAGAACATCATCAACAATCAGATCTAAGAGAAGTAAGAAGGACACCAAGTGGGGTATATTCCTAAACTTAGAATAGGCTGAGTTGTGTGCATGTATGTTGTATTGTTTGTAACTGCTATTTATTTTTTAGTGAATTTTTACTTTCGTGACTTAGAAGTCACCGTGGATGTTTACTCTATTGGGAGAGGTTTTACCACGTTAAAAACTGTGTGTTCTGATTATCTTCATCTCCTCATCTCATTCTATAGTGTGCTAAATTTTTAAAACTGTCTTAGTTTTAAAACTGATTACAAAGTCTTGGTTATTCTCGTACATAAGTTTTTGTAAACACATCTTGTTGTTTATCATTTTTATTTTCAAAAGAAAAGGGTTTCTTCAACAAACATCTCGGAGTTGCTTATACAGTTTAATCTTATATTAAACGGCATTAGCAACGTTTTTCAATTGGTATCAGAGCCCTGTAAACTTTTATTTCAAAAAGATCTTGTGTTTCTGAAATCGTTTTCTGAAAAACCTAACTATGGACGAGAAGAATGAAAGGTTTGGTAATCTGTCCAGACCTCCACTCTTTGATGGAAACAACTTTGCTTACTGGAAAGTAAGAATGGTTGCCTTCATCCAAGGGACTTTAGGAGATGATGTCTGGGACATTATTGAAAACGGATATACTTATCCTACTAAACCAGCCACTGAAGGAAGTGATGAGAGGGTAAAGAAAATCTTAAGTGAGTTTACCCAAGAAGAGAAAACAATTTCTCGCAATAACAATAAAGGCAAGAATGCCATCTTTATGTCTATTAATGAGTATGAGTTCAAGAGAATCTCATCTTGTGCCACTTCTAAGGAAGCTTGGGATACATTAATCACTGCCCATGAAGGAGACTCCAGAGTTAAAGCTGCTAAAACTCAATTGCTTATCCAGCAGTACAACTCTTTAATTATGTCTGACTCTGAGTCTTTTGACGACTTTTACATGAACCTAACTGATATAGTTACTAAGTTGAATGCTAATGGTATAACATATGATAGGAATGGGATTGTTTTTAAAATTCTAAGATCATTACCACAAAAGTTTGACAACAAGAGGTATGCTATTGAGGAAATGAGTGATCAAAACCTTACCCCTGAGTTACTCAGTAGCAAACTTAGGACTGTGGAAATGGAATTAGACTTTAAGAAACAATTAAATCAGTCTTAAAGAAAACAGCCCAACTCTAACTTGAGTTTTTCCTCTAAAATATCTAAGCATGAGACTAATCTGACCAACTATGACTCTGATGAGGAGTGTGATATAGACAAACTAGATAATCAGATTGCCATAATGTCTAAACAATTTAAGAAAATTATTAAATTTAGAAACAAACAGGCATCTAAACAAGGCAAGCCTAATTATCCTACTGTGTCTAATCCCAAACCTCATGAGAGAGGTCTTGACAAACATCCTAAGGACAACAACATCAGATCTAACAGAGATCTTAAAAAGATTGAATGTTTTAGATGTGGAAAACTAGGTCACATTGCTCACGATTGCAGAGTTAATCTGAATAAAGCCAACACACACAATAGAGCCAATGTCTGTAAAACTTGGGATGATTCAAGTGACTCTGATGAAGAGGAACTTGAGTCATCAAATGTACTTGACCCTTACATGTCCTTTTATGCTAAGATCATTTACAATGATGATATGCCTGTGTGTGATAATGATACTCCTACTCCTTCTTGTGTGAATACTGCTTTGACTGGCCTAGATGCCTTGTTATCTGAAAATGTTGCTAACTCTATTTCTGTGTGTGTGAGTCAAAGAGATCTCGATAACGACGATGTAAATGGGTGCGTGAGTACTAAAACCGAATCGTTAGGGGTCACTACACACACTTCACTTAGCGACTCAGACACAGATGACCTCCCAGATATTCGTACTTTGTATGCTAAAACTCTTAAAAAAGGCACTAGACTGGAGAAGACTATTAGAGACCTGACTAAGAAATTAGATGATCTAAGTCTTATTGTGAAGCTGAATGCCGAAGAGTACACTAACCAGTGTCTGTCTCATCAATCTGAAATTGAAACTTTTGATCAAAAATTAAAAGAGTTGACTAAAACTAATGAAACTCTGGAAATGAAATACAAGGGAACATTATTAGAACTGGAGGAAGCAAAAACAAAGACAGCTACTGTTTTTAAAAAAATTTCTAAGTTTGAAAGCAATTCAAATTGTTTTACTGACTTTGTTGTTGACTCCAAGACCAATTCTGATGATAGAACCGGTATTGGATTCTGCCCTAAGCATAAACCACAAACTACAAATCATGAACCTAATAAGTTTGTGTCTGGGGGCAAAAGACCAATCGAAACATGTCCAGATTTTCATTTTATTAAAAAGGAATTTGATCAAAAGGAACAACAGAAAGACATTGGAGAGTCTAGTGATTCTAAGGCTGACAGTACACGTGAGACAAAATACGTCTGTCCTTTGATCAGAAAGTCTGAATCTACCTTTAAGACCATACCTCCTAGGAATAAGACTTCTGAACAGAATCCTGTTAAACCCATCTTTAGAAGTTTCCCTAAGGAAGTTCATCCCTCAAGCAATCAATATTTCTCCTACTGTGACATTTATGGTCATTCTTTTGAAGGTTGTTATTCTAGGCGTCTAAACACCCCTATGTACAACACTCCTGTTTACAAGAACTTTAACTATTCTAGGCAAAATCGTAACCATTATGTCCTTCCAAGACAACCCGACAAGAACTCTAACTACAGGAATAGAAAGACCAAAACTAAGAGTTCATTTAAGAGAAAGGCTCCCAGAAACTTTCCTAAACCAAAAGCTCAACCTTTCCACAAAAATCAGTTTGTTGTTCCAAATATTTTTCGACAAAAAGATGCTTCTCGAAAATTTTATCAAATGAGAGCAAACTTGCGCAAAATTAAAACTAGAGCTATTTGGGTTAGAAAAGATGATCTTGCACCCCAAATGAAGTGTAACATTGTTATCACTGCCTTAAAGGCTGAACACACTTCATCTGGTTGGTACCTAGATTCAGGATGCTCCAAACATATGACAGGAGATGAAACCAAACTCTTAAACAAAACCAGATTTACTGGAGGTAAAGTAGTTTTTGGTGACGGTGTTTCATCCCAGATCATAGGTAAAGGAACCCTAAAAGAAGAGGGAATGCCTGTTTTGGAAAATGTACTTTTAGTTAAAGGCCTTAAAGCCAACCTCCTAAGTATATCACAATTTTGTGACTCAGACCATACTGTTAACTTTTCAAAGAACAATTGCAAAATTCTAAATCATAAAGGTAAATGCATTATTACCGGATTTAGAACACCTGACAATTGTTATACTGTCAAGACTAGTTCTGAAACCTGTAACATTGTCAGAATGGATGACAATGAAATCTGGCATAATCGTATGAGTCACCTAAGTTATGATATCCTTGGTAGATTGTCTAGTCAAGAGATTGTTAGAGGAATTCCTAAAATTAAACCTATTTCCAGTGTTATCTGTGGTCATTGCCAGGAAGGAAAAATAGTTAAGACTTCGCATAAAAAGGTTAAAGACATTCTCACCTCTAGACCTCTAGATCTCATCCATATGGACCTTATTGGTCCCTCTAGAACTGTTAGTCTTTGTGGACACAATTATATCCTTGTCATGGTTGATGATTTTACACGATTCACTTGGGTTGCCTTCTTCAAACATAAATCTGACACGTTTAAGAAATTTTTGAAAATTTTACTAAGAATTGAAAATGAGAAGGACACACAAGTTAATCGCATTCGTAGCGATAGAGGGGGAGAGTTCATAGACACGGGAATAGTTGAATATTGTGACTACAAGGGTTACAAACACGAATTCAGTGCCCTAAGACTCCTCAGCAGAATGGTGTTGCCGAAAGGAAAAACCGAACTCTTCAATAGATGGAACGTGTCATGTTGCATGCCAAATCTCTACCTAAGTACTTTTGGGTAGAATCTATTAGAACTGCATGTCATATCATTAATCGAGTTTACCTTAGGAAAAACACTAAACAAACCCCTTATGAGTTGTGGTACGGTAAGAAGCCTAATCTGAAATATCTAAGAACTTTCGGAAGTCAGTGTTATGTCTGTAAAGACAGAGAACATTTGTCTAGATTCGAGACGCGTGGTGATAAAGCCATCTTTTTAGGTTACTCACCAAACAGTCGTGCTTATCGTATATACAATCTGCGTACTAAGACCCTTATGGAGTCGATAAATGTAATTGTAAGCGACACTATTGTTGAAAATAAGATATCTGAATCACCTATTGTGGTTGAATCTGAAAATGATTTCAAAAATGATTCATCAGAAATAGATGACTCATTACCTATTGAGAGTCCAGAAGTACCTGGCTGGGTCTCTAAAGATCATCCCATTGACAACGTGGTCGGTAATCCTAATGAGCCAGTCCGTACTAGATCCCAGTTAAGAAATTATGCTAATTATGCATGTTTCGTCTCCCTTGTGAAACCGAAAAATGTTAATGAAGCATTGAATGACACACACTGGATTTCTGCAATGCAGGAAGAACTTTTACAATTTGTCATTCACGATGTCTGGTATCTTATGCCGCGACCTCAAAACAAAAATATTATTGGGACACGTTGGATCTTTAAGAATAAATCTGACGAAAATGGGGTAATCCTTAGAAACAAAGCTAGACTAGTTGCTCAAGGTTACTCACAAATAGAAGGGATAGATTTTAGCGAGACATTTGCCCCAGTCACTCGTCTTGAATCTGTTCGACTTCTTTTCGCCATAGCGTGTCACTTAAAATTTAGAACTTATCAAATGGATGTCAAGTCTGCCTTCCTCAATGGAATTCTATCCGAAGAGACGCATGTAGAACAACCCAAAGGGTTCATTGACCCAAAATACCCAGACCATGTCTTTCGTCTAAAAAAGGATTTGTATGGCTTAAAACAAGCTCCTAGAGCTTGGTATGAACGCCTTTCCAACTTTTTGTTGGATAAGGGTTTTAAGAGAGGAGGTAATGACCAGACCCTCTTTGTCAAACATTTTGACAAACACATTATTATAGCCCAAGTCTATGTAGACGACATCATCTTTGGGTCTACTTCAACATCTGAAGTTAAATCTTTTTCTGCTATTATGTATAAGGAGTTTCACATGTCCCTTATGGGGGAGCCACAACTTTTCTTAGGATTTCAAGTGAAACAGAATTCCGATGGATTATTTGTCTCTCAAACTAAGTATGCCTTAGATCTTGTTAAGAAATTTGGTTTAGATAATGCTAAAGTTGCCAAAACGCCTATGAGTACCACTGTTAAATTATGTAAAGATGAAAATGGAAAGTCAGTTGATTCCACACTTTATCGTAGTATGATTGGTAGTCTACTCTATCTAACTGCCTCACGACCAGATATAATGTATGCTGTATGTTTGTGTGCTCGTTACCAGAATAACCCTAAAGAGAGCCATTTATCCTGTGTAAAACGTATAATAAAGTACATAAAGGGCACTCTTAATCTTGGACTTAGGTACACTAATGATACCTGCAGCACCATCATAGGGTATACTGATGCTGATTGGGCCGGTTGTACTAACGACAGTAAAAGTACATCAGGTGCCTGTTATTATGTCGGCAATAATTTAGTTGGTTGTAGTAGCAAAAAACAGAATTACACATCTTTATCTACGGCTGAGTCCGAATATATAGCAGCTGGAAGTTGCTGTGCTCAATTGTTATGGATAAAACAAATGTTAAGCGACTATGGGATTAAAGAAGATCAGTTACAATTGTATTGTGACAATCAAAGCGCTATTAACATCTCTAAAAACCTGGTTCAACACTCGCGAACTAAGCATATCAAAATAAACATCACTTTATACGCGAACTTGTTGAGACTAAGGAGTTAGAAATCCATTACCTGCCTACTGATCTGCAACTTGCAGACATGTTCACTAAACCTCTGGACTATAACAGATTTCTGTATTTGCGTAATTCTATAGGTATGGTATGTGCTGATTAAACTCTTAAAGACCGTAATTTTTACCCTTTATCCATTTGAGACAAAATGGGGGAGAAATTTGAGTCTTACGGGTTCAATGTTTTATTCACATTTCATCTAAACTGCTTGATCTTAGTGTGCATATTTGCAGGAACCTCTTCTACTGATTTTCTACCTTTTCTAGTGTACAAATCTGTAAATAGTTGAGTTATGTAATTTTTGACTTTCTAGGAAATGGGTAGATAGTATCTTTTATATAGGACTAGGTTTTATTTTTTTTGGTTCCCTAAGAGTTTCAGCTAACTCAAAGGAGATTTTGTCTCATATTTCCAAAGGGGGAGATTGAAGCACCTTATACCTTTGACTTACTTAAGTCTATATTGTATAAGTGTTCAACTAATTTGGAAATAGTGACAAAATTGATTGTCTAACCTAGAATCCAAAGAACCTCAGAATTATTCTCTCTAATCCTCTTCAATGATCCAAACAAGGTATAATTGAATCACACTACACACATTAGAGGTGCATACATGTGTATATATTGATCATATTGATTGTGTGATTAAATTCCTCTTAAAATGTTGTTTTAATATTTTTTGAGAATTTTTAAACATTTTTAAAATAATGTTTTCATTAATACAAGTTTGATTATAAACTTTGTGGAGTTAATATGCTATTTTGAAAAATTCATTTTTCATTGGAATGTTTGATTGGGTAGAATGTAAATGCGCTAGAGACTCTAGGGAACAGCCTGTAATTTCTTTTGACGCGCGTTTGCAAGCCAATTAAGTGCCAACACATGTCATGCTCCTGTTAACTCATTTGTGTTTGTTATGTGAGAGGGTTGCCTGGTGGTTTGCTGATCGTTAGATCAAACCTTATCTATGGCCTGCATGTGTTTTAAACTTATCCATGTGCTATCACTATGGACCAATCAACTTCGAGTTAACCACCGCTATATTATCACCCTTGGATCAAGTCAATATTAGGAAGACCTAATCTCATCCCTTGATTGCCTTCGACAATCCAGAACCTTCCTCCACTCCTATATAAGCCCTCTAATTCTCAACCTTTCAAGACTTTTGGCAGTCGTCATTTTTGAGAGAAAAAAATAGAGAGAAGAGAGAAGTGAGAGAGAAGAGAGAAAAAAATAGAGAGAAGAGAGAAGTGAGAGAGAAGAAAGAAAAGAAAAGAGAGAAAAGAGAGAAAGGGAAACTGTGTTAGCCAAACCCTAACCCTAACCCTAAACACTTCAAATCTGATTCAAACCTTCGTATATTCAAAATCCCAAACACAACCTTGAGTGTTTGAGAGAGAGAGTTGTGTTACTGGTTTGTTCATTTGAAGCTGTAACCTCTTGATCTGTGATCTTATTACCAACTTAAACATTTTTGTGAAGATCTGTATTTCTTTATCATAGAAATCTTAGATCTACACTTTGCATGTTATATTTCACTAGATCTGCATATTTCTTTCTCGTTTTAAGAAAATCTTTACTGATTTAGTTTTGTAAATATTTTATGGTTTCTGTTCTTATGAAACTTAACCTTGACCTAGTTGGATTCACACTTGGAGATTTTCAATCTCAAAAATATTTTTAAAATAGAGATTGATTAAGGTCTTGACCGATTTTGAAGCAAGATTTCTGTGGAATCTGGGATATATTAAAGGTCAAAAAGGTTTCAAGTTCTGTAAGAAAGAAAGGAAAGAAAATCACAGCATATAGTCTTTATATGTAATTTTCTAGGACTGTCTGTAAAAACTAAGTGTGTGTGAGTTCATGCATGTTGATAGGAATCACATCACAAACACTTAACACACTACCACACTGGAAGTGTTGTGAATAAGATCAAAGATTATTGAGTCGATGCAAGGAAGCTAAAACAAAGGGAAAGTTATGAAACTGGAAGAACATCATCAACAATCAGATCTAAGAGAAGTTAGAAGGACACCAAGTGGGGTATATTCCTAAACTTACAATAGGCTGAGTTGTGTGCATGTATGTTGTATTGTTTGTAACTGCTATTTGTTTTTTAGTGAATTTTTACTTTCGTGACTTAGAAGTCACCGTGGATGTTTCCTCTATTGGGAGATGTTTTACCACGTTAAAAACTGTGTGTTCTGATTATCTTCATCTCCTCATCTCATTCTATAGTGTGCTGAATTTTTGAAACTGTATTTGTTTTAAAATTGATTACAAAGTCTTGGTTATTCTCGTACATAAGTTTTTGTAAACACATCTTGTTGTTTATCATTTTTATTTTCAAAAGAAAAGGGTTTCTTTAAACATATCGGAGTTGCTTATACAGTTTAATCTTGTATTAAACGGCATTAGTAATGTTTTTCAGTTAGCTCCTCTTTCATGGCACTTGTGCATTATTGTTGGTGATAAAACTGTGATTCAATGTGAGAAGGTACATTCAAAATGAAATTTTTATGAGAATGAGAAAGAGACCTCTAGGAAATACATTTGGATAAAGGGTATGTAGTGTGGAATTTAGTCAATGGTTTATGGATCAGGAGATTGTAATAAAAAATCTCTAAGATAAGATGGTGTTTTTAGAGTCTTGTTGATTTTTTGAGATTGAGATCTAGAAGAGTGTTTCTTTGGTTGGTATCTGGCACAATCGATGAATCAAGTTCTGAATTTAGAGAGAGTTGGGGATTTGAATTAGATGTGCTCCCATTATGATGAAGGGAGTTAATTTAGGGTATTATATGACACTCAGTGGCATGTATGGGTAAGACTATGTCAGGAAAAGGATCCACCAAGGTGTTTGATGGAGTGATTGAGTGACAAGGAAATATCTGTTCATGGAAGTGAACATCTTTGGAAATGAAAATTTGTTTGAAAATGATTTCATAGAACTTGTATCCCTTTATACCAGGTTGATAACCAAGAAATACATACATCCTTGATCGAGGTTGGAATTTGGTTCCATGGGCGAAAAGAGTGGAGGAAAAAGTAAGACATCCAAAAACTCTGAAATGAGAGAAATTACCAAGAATGCTGTAGAGAATTTCATAAGGAGTTTTGTATTTGAGTAAAGGAGAAAGTGTCTTATTTATAAAGAATGTCACAGCGAGAATGCATTCATTCCAAAATTGAACAGGAATTCTGGATTGAAAATACAAGGCTCTGGCAACATTAAGTAAGTGTTGATGTTTTCTCTTTACTACAAAGTTTTGTTATGGTATTTCAACATAAGAATATTTGTGAAGAACTCCTTGTTCATGGAAGAAATCAGTAAATGCTAATTATAGAGCATTATCTGATATGAAAGCTTTGATTTGGACATTAAATTATGTAGAAATCATTTTGAAAAACCTTAGAACAATGGTTGCAACATCAGATTTTTATTTAAAAAGGTATATCCAAGTAAATCTTGAACAATCATCGACAAAAGTGAGAAAAAATTGTGTCCAGTGTGAGAATTAACTTGGTATGGTCCCCAAATATCACAATGTATCAAATCAAAATGGGACGAAGACATATGATTGTGAGAATCAAAAGAAAGTTTTCTTTACATTGCTAGAGGACAAATATAACAAGGAGTCTTATTGAAAGAAGAATTATCACAATGTATTTGATCTTTCAAACCGTCTTATCTTTTGATAAAGAGATGTACACGTTTATTATGCCAAGTGTTAGCAGTAATAATGTTAATAGAAGTTAAAGAAGTAATGGCATCATCAGTAGAGGAACAACTCGTGTGAAGAACATAGAGGTCGCCAACTTTATTTCCCTTGCCAATCATCTTCTTGGTCTTGAAGTCCCGAATGGTGAAATAATTGTAAAGAAAGTTTTGGCCCAAATTGGAATGAGTGGTGACGACACTGATAGAAATGAGGTTGAACTTGAAGTGAGAATGAATAAAACACTCTTGAGGGTAGGATTAGAGTTGATCTTAACATCTCCTGAAAAGAAAACTTAAATTTGAGTATGATTGGGTAGTGTAACAATGTAATTCTTGATAGGTTTCATGAAAACAAAGGCATTAGCAATAAAACATATATGCCTTGTAGCATCCGAATCGAGTATCCAATAATGAGATGAGGAAAATATATGACTCATAGAGATAAAAGAACAAATACCTGCTGTGTATGAAGCAGTTGATGTTTCTTATTTATCACTACCAGTTTTGATAGAGGTAAGATGGTTGGAGAGTATGGACATAAGTTGGTGATATTGAATGGGATTCAAATTTTGAACAAAGTCTCCAACTCCTTATTGTTGATCAGTTTTGGTGTCTGAATTCTGATAAGAGATTTGATTGACAGAGTTGTTGTAATTGATATTTTCTTTAGTTTCGAATGCAATCCAGGAGGATATCCATGTAACTTATAGCACTTCTCAAAAGTGTGCCCATGGTAGTTATAATGAGTATAGACTGACATGTCCTTCCTTTGATTTCTATAGCCTCTTGATCTGTTAACACCACTTCTATGAGGGGCATAATTTTTATTTGAGTAGTTGATGGATTTATCAGCCATTTTCTTTAAGGTTCACTGTGAACATCAAATTCCATGGTGTTGCTAGGGTAGGAGTTGAGTTGATTCCCAATCTTCCTTTGATGTTCTTCTTGATATACTAAGGAAAATATTGTGTTTATGGGAAGGAGGGGTCCATGAGCATCAACTTCTCTCTTATTTGAGCATAGGAATCATGAAGTCCCATGAGAAATGACATGATCTACTCCATTTGGTAATGATCATATAAATTCTTGACACCTCCACAAGTGCAATTGCTACAAGAACAAACAGGTTTGTAGTTACTTACCCCTTCTTAAACTATTTTCTATTTTGCGAAGTATGTACTGACTGAATCTTGGTCTTGAATATGATTCATTAGTTCCTTTCTCAATTAAAATATTCTCGTGCCATTCCTTCGTTGGAATTGATCTTTAAGATCATTCCAGATTTCATGTGCAAATTGAGAATAGATCACACTTGCAGAGATTTCTTTAGATACAATGTTCAAGATCAAAGAAATAACAATGTTTTTTTTATCTAGGAATTGAGGAGATTAATATCATTCTCATCTGGTTTAAGCAATGATCCATCGACAAAAACAATTTTGTTCTTTACTGATAAAATAATAATCATTGCTCTTCTCCAAGAAGTGTATTTGTCACCACTGAGAGGTTACGAGACAAGCACAAGACTAAGGCTATCTAAATGATGAAGGTAGAAAGGCTGGATGGTTCATCAATGGCGGATTTGCTCAATAATGACCTAGAATTTCCAGCAATGGATTGAGAATATGCGATTTTGAAGAAGGCAATAAATCAGAATAAAATCAGTAATAAGAATCCTGCTCTGATACCATATTATGATTTATAAACTTAGATATAAAACCATGAGAAAAGAGAGAATGAAATGTTTCATTATCATGAATTGAAATAACAATGAAAGGAAATGAGATATAAATCGATACGAGCATAATTCCTAACTAACTCATACGAAACACACTACTAACAGATAGCTAACTAACAGATACTAACCATACTACTAATAAAAAGTTAACTAACTGATGATGAATTTAATAATCACATTGTCTCATACACATTTTTTTATCTCGTCGGAGTCGATAATGCTCTTGGTTTATTCTCTAGATCTAGCGTTATCAATGCACAAACTTGAATTGTAAATCAAGCCTTCAAATGTCCCACATAAATGAATAAAGGAAGTCGCATTGGATTTTAGTGATATCACTCAAAATACTAACTCAATTTAAAAGAAAACTCTTGAAACAATGCTTCTTAAAGCTATTAAATTTCTTAGAGTCGTCTCTTAGAGCAATCGATCTTCAAATGAACTCTTACAAATTAATTCATGTTAAATTTTTTTTGAACGAGATTATATTCGTTGGAATAACCTTCGCTGTTCAACTTTTTTCACTATTTGTCTATTTCTAATAACTTTTGGCTCTATAGTCAAATCAATGTGATGATACGCAAATATTGCGCATTTCATCCCTCGAACCTACGCATTTTTGCCCCCTCGGGTATCTTATTCCCTATACTTATGCTCGTTAACCAGACAAACTCAGATTTCTACGTTAACATATTTTACAGGGGTTAATTGAGCTTTTATAGATATTTGGATGCTAAGTATGAAGTTCGAACGCATTCTGTTTGATTTCCGTATGCGATCGCATGTTCAAGGGCATTTTAGTCAATTCAAATCTTGGGCACCTGGCCCAACATCTATACGGAAGTTGTATCCCTCCTCGCAAGCTTCGCGTGGCCGTGAACGATGCACAATTCCGATTCAGAACGAAGAAGTTACGGCGATTTTAGCGGAAGGGAATTGCATTCAAGCCAAAACAACAATGCAGTGTGCTCATACCTGCTTGATTGATCGATCGATCGATCCTTCTATTTTTACAAATCGTGGGAAGACAGTGGGCTGGTATTTTCAGCATCGATCGATCGACGGTTTGGGTCGATCGATCGATCCCCTATTTTTCGGAGATATTTTGATTTTCTTTTCTTTCTTCTTTTCTTTTATTCCACTTACTATAAATACCATATTTTGTGTAAATATCAGATGAAGTTTTAGAATTATTTTTTAGGGTTTGAGGGTTTTGGAGAGTTCCTCTTCAATTGTTCTTGGTTTGACACCTAATTGGGTTGTAAGTTGCACTATTCATAATCCTCTCCATTAATATAGCTTGCATTTCCATTATTCTTGCTCTCTAGTTAATTTACATGCTTTGATTTACTTACTTTGTAGTGTAACTTTATCGCGTTTATTTACCGCTTTCATTTACCGCATTTTTAACATGCTTTCTAGCTAATTTAAATTAGGTTGTATTTGAATGGAACTCACTTGAGTTGACGCACTGCTTTGCTTTGGTGATGGCATTTAAGGTCTATTTCGGGTGTGTTGTTCAAGTTCTTACGCCTAAGATATTTGACGGGGCATATCATGTATGTCCCATGCTTACGACCTTGCGTGCGCAATTTCTGGGATATTTGTTGACGCCAAAATTTTATTAGGCTTTTATGCGGATTTAGGGGCGCGACAACCCTTGATTCAATTAGCTGTCGAAACGAGACACAGTCGTAATAACTCGTCGACCCATGCATCCATTTTATACAAATTAACTCGGGTGAGGAATATTCGACACAACCTATAGTTTTACTCACTTTGTTAATATAGTTTCAATACACTCGCCCAGATAATCATTTCCCTTTTATGCGTCTCTTCCTTTCTAGTTTGTAATCACCCCTTTTTCCCTTTTATTTTGGAGTATTAAATCATATTAATTCTAGCAACTCGTCTCAGTGGATCTTTCGATGCCTGACGTATCGCTAGACTTGCCCCTCAAGTGTAGTCATGATTTAGGTTTTTGTATTATCGTGGTGAAACGAAAACAACGACCGTTTGTGGAACGCTCGAATTGTTATAATTCTAGGAAACGCTCGAATTGTTAGAAACGCTCAAATTTTTTCCGCGCGCACTTACTTTGTGGAATTCTCCATTTCGAGCCATTTTTGGGGTAAGCATGTCTTATTCCAATTCTTTCGGTAATCATTGTTATAATTCTCAAAATGCTCGTAATCCGTTGACTTTCAGTCAATACTTAGAATCCCAAAGTATTGCAAATTCAAATATGACTTTGGGCAAGTATAACGAAAGTCAAAACTTGGGTTATTGAAATTTTGATGATGATGATAATGATTTTGGGCCTTTACCTCCTTATAATAGGAATTTTGAAATGAATTGCAATTGTTTTCAAAATTCATATAATAATGAGTTTTCGTTTATGTCCGATGGTAATTTTTAGAGTTCCCATTCTCATGTATCCGCACCTCGACCTATGACATTCGGTGAGGGCTTGCGTATGTATGAGAATGAGAAAATTGAAAATTGTTATCGGGAAGAAAATTATTTGTGGGAACATGACTTGGATTTATTATTTGAGTCCGATGACGATTTTGCTTCCGAGGCTTTTGAAGTCGAAGAATGTTTTGAACCAAATGAGGACTTTGTGCCTACTTTGGAACAAACCATTCTAGATTTTGCCCATTTCATAATAGATATTGAAAGTGAGGATGAAAATGACGTAATATCTATTTGCAATGAAATGATTTCTTCTTTGGCCTCCAAAGAAGAACATTTCATTGAAAATGATATTATTTCCTTCGAAACTCGATCTTCATGCGATGATGATTCATCTCATGAGTTTGAATTTCTTTCATCCCCATTTTCATTCTCTATTATCACACCGTCACAAGTACCCGATGATTCGGTTTCAAACTTAAATATTTTAAACTTTTTCGCCGATGAGGAGTACTTTCTCGAGTCGCCTTCCACGATCGCATCTTAGGCTTCGTGTGCGCCACCTCCCATTCGAATTTAAAAATCCTTGGAAGGATATTCGGCTTTTCTCGGTCCCCACATGTTTTTCTCACTCGTTCAATCCAACCCCCCCCCCCCCCCTCGTCCCTCCAAAACTTTTAATTGGCAATGGTTCATTTCTTCTGCCTTACACATGCCTTCCGTTGTTAAAACGGAATTCATATTTTCCGTAAGGCATGATTGTATGTGAGGGTACACCGGTTATCCTCCAAAGTCAATTCGTTTTTACGGTGGACCCTCAGCTATTTAGACTTCTAGTGTATTGTTAGTGTGAAGCCTAAATAGTAGGTTGTATATATAGTTATCTTTTTATTTTTTCTTTCCTTTTATTTTCCCCTCCTTTTAATTTAGTCTAGTGTAATTAGTTAACTTTTTGTTATTTTTTTTTGTTATGCTCGGTACTAACTTGTTTTGTAGATTCTTTGGACTTGTTCTTACGGAGATCGCTCAATTTTGGGTAATATCGCTATTTTCCTTCTTAAACTTGGTTCTTAATTAACATTGAGGACAATGTCAGGTTTTAAGTTAGGGGGTGTGGGATATTCTATCCATTCATTGGCAGTGTCCATATTTTTGCTCACATGTTAGTTACTTAATATGCTTTTCTTAGAAAAATTGAAAATTTCAAAAATATTTTCTTTCTTTTTTCTCCTTTTTTGGGCATTTCGCCTTTGTTTTCGATGATAAATTTCAATAATTTCCCGATCCGGTAGACCACCCAATGATGCATGTTCTCGATTTTAGAAGTTATTAGACTTTAGTCCTCACGTATTGATATTATGAATAACTTCATGAATTAAACTTTAATCCCATGAGCACATGCGTTTTTCTTGTTTTATTGATTTGGCTTAAGATTTTTATAACTCGATAATCTTTTGTTGCATTGTATATACTTACACCGAGTAAGCTTTGTACCTTTCGTCCTTTGTGAGTGTATACACTATTCTTTTCTCATTGAAAACGTTAAATTCATCGATAATCTAACTATTCTTTCATTTGACCGTTCATTAATTGAGTTCATTCTTGAAATGTGTTACTTGATCATGATTTTCATATACTGTTTTGACTCGAGAATTGCGTAAATTTTTGGAAATGGTCATAGGCCCTCTTTGTTATATCACCCATATTGACCTTGACCTTGACCTCCACCTTATATGTTTACTCTCGTTAACCCTTTGAGCCTAAATATTAGCCTTTTGTTTCATAACCCCATTCCCATAACCAACTCCGCATTGGAGTTATAAACCATACATACACTTTCCATACCTTTGTATGGAATGTTACTTGGGATTGAACGTTGTTGTTGTGATGTCGGTTGCAATTTAGGCATATGAGAGTGTGATAAGTAAAGAAAAGAGAGAAATGAAAAAAGTGAAGAAAAAGAGAAAGCAAAAAGCAAAAGAAAACAAAAGAAAAAAAAGAAAAGAAAAGAAAGAGAAAGTTGTAAATATTGTGTATATAGTTCAATAAGCTTTGATTACTCTCCCCGATGATATATGTAATGCCGTTTCAGAACTTGTTTTCCAATTTTGATATTGCCCGCATTTTCTCATTATCCCGAGTTTTCATCCCGTACACTTTGAATCCGTACATACATTCCTTCGTTTCGTACCCTAGCCTAACCTACATTATAACCCTATACAAGTCCTATGTGATCTTAGGTTGATGTAATTCAAAAGTTTAAATAGTTATGATAATATGTGAAAATACATTTCGCTTCCTTCAATGAGCGGTATCTTTCATTGAGATTACGGTTTTTCAGTTTATTTGTAGCGTTTTTCATTGTGACATGTGTGCGGCCTAGTTTCCATTTACATTTACTCCTTATGCCCGCATGTTCCGTGTGTTAGCTCCCTGTTTCGATTGAATTCGCTTGATGAGTGTAATGCCCATGAGGATTGAATATATGCTTGCGTTAATTTAGTATCCCGTTTATTTAAGTTTTTCACCAAATCAAACTTTGCACGTGCTCGCTCCCTTTCCCACATTTTAAGGTTTCAATTCTATGAGGTGCATTCTATAATGTTAATGATTCAGACTTTTGTTTGAATTCATTCAATGTGATAATAATGCGTATGAAATCTTGTACGCTATTGTTGGGCTTGTCGCATGTTGGTTTGGGCTTATTTTGAGGATACCATTTGATGTTTGTGGGTGTCATCCCTGAAAACCCTCACGAGACGACACTCGGCCACTAGGGTGATCTAGGGGTTTAACGGCTTATTGCATACGCTAAATGCAATCGAATTGCTCGCGAAAGTGGCCTTATACTTTTATACCGTACTTTTTTTTTATCCTACTTTTGGATTGCTTGTAGTTCTTATTGCTAAGGACTAGCAATGTGTAAGTTAGGAGGTGTGATGATACGCAGATATTGCGTATTTCATCACTCGAACCTACGCATTTTAGCCCCCTCGGATATCTTATTCCCTATATTTATGCTCGTTAACGAGACAACCTCAGATTTCTACGTTAACATGTTTTCAGGGGTTAATTGAGCTTTTATAGGTATTTGAATGCTAAGTGAGAAGTTCGGACGCATTTCGCTCGATTTTCATACGCGATCGCATTTTCAAGGGTAACTTAGTCAATTCACAGCTTGGGAACCTATCCCAACATCTCACAAAAGTTGTAGCCCTCCTCGCAAGCTTCGCTTGGCCACGAACGGTGCGCGATTCCGATTCAGAACGAAGAAGTTACGACGATTTTAGCGGAAAGGAATTGCATTCAAGCCAAAACAACAATGCAGTGTGCTCATACGTGCTGGATCGATTGATCGATCAAAGGGATCGATCGATTGATCCTTCTATTTTTGCAAATCGTGGGGAGACAGTGGGCTGGCATTTTTAGCATCGATCGATCGACGATTTGGGTCGATCGATCGATCCCCTATTTTTATGAGATATTTTGCTTTTCTTTTCTTTTTTCTTTTCTTTTATTCCACTTACTATAAATACCAAATTTTGTGTAAATATCAGATATGAAGTTTTAAAATCGTTTTTAGGTTAGTTTTGCTTAGGGTTTGGCGGTTTTGGGGAGTTCTTCTTCAATTGTTCTTGGTTTGACACCCAATTGGGATGTAAGTTGCACTATTCATCATCCTCTCCATTAATATAGCTTGCATTTCCTTTATTCTTGCTCTCTAGTTAATTTACATGCTTTGTTAATTAGTTTACATGCTTTGATTTACTTGCTTTGTAGAGTAACTTTATTGCGTTTATTTACCGCTTTCATTTACCGCGTTTTTAACATGCTTTCTAGCTAATTTAAATTAGGTAGTGTTTGAATGGAACTCACTCGAGTTGACGCGCTGCTTTGCTTTGGTGTTGGCGTTTACGGGTCTATTTCGGGTGCGTTGTCCTAGTTATTGTGCCTAGGAGATTTGACGGGGCATATCATGTATGTCCCGTGCTTACGACCTTGCGTGCACAATTTTCGGGATATTTGTTGACGCTAAAATCTTATTAGGCTTTTATGCGAATTTAGGGGCGTGACAACCCTTGATTCAATTAACTATCGAAACGAGATGCAGTCATAATAACTTGTCGACCCAAGCATCCATTTTATACAAATTAACTCGGGTGAGGGATATTCGACGCAACCTATAATTTTACTCGCTTTGTTAATCTAGTTTCAATACACTCGCCTAGATAATCATTTCCCTTTTATGCATCTTTTCCTTTTTGGTTTGTAGTCACCCCTTTTCCCTTTTTATTTTGGAGTATTAAATCATATAAATTCTAGCAACTCGTCTCAGTGGATCTTTCGATACCCTACTTACCACTAGACTTGCCCCGCAAGTGTAGTCGTAATATAGGTTTTTGTATTATCGCGGTGAAACGAAAACAACGACCATGCCCTTACACGAGCATGCATTTCACGCGGCTGATCACAATGCATAATTTTATTTATGTTGATGTGAAGATAACTTAAAGATGTAGTACTATCTTGTATTTAGAATTTTCATATTCTATTGAATACAATGCAACATTCATTTGAAATTGCCCTAATTATAATTATTTAAGTGAATCTTCATTATTAGGTTACAATCATCTGTTGTTCTTAATTATGTGATAAAATGGTAAGATATAAAAGAATAAATCATAATCACATAAGAATAATATACTTTCATGGAAAACTTTGGAGAAGGGGAAATTGAATGATGCAGACCAAATGCACTAAAAAGCATTGGAAACCTACAAATTATAGTTACAACTCTATCTCTGCATTATTAATCTTATAATAGTTGATCATATTCTTGGCTCCTTTTCTCAATCTAGCCATCATCAATCAACTGACTTGACCACATAAATGAATAAAGGAAGTCGTTCTTCAGATTTTAGTGACATCATTTTACCAAACTCTAAAAAGGGTGCTTCTTAAAGGTATATTTTTTTGGTTCATCTCTAACGTAATTGGGCTTCGTACGAGTTATTATGAAACTTTTTTAATGTCAAAACCTTTCTTGAACGAGATTAGGTTCTTTGGCCGACCTCCATTGTTCAACTTTGTGTACTATTTGTCTATTTGATTTGACATAACTTTTATCTCTGTAATCATATCAAAGCAAAATATTTGTGGCGAAGATAAGTCAGAGACAAAGTACTTTCCAATATTTAGTTTATTCAAATTTTCATTGAATAAAATGTAACATTCGCTTTCAATCAGTTAAATCTCTTAATTGTGCATCCTTCTTGAATATATTCAAACTTTTTTGGTTACAAGTTCTTATCATAAAGCTCCAAACATGCTTTCAAGACTTTTAGCATGAGGTACGAGCATCATTAACAAGACTCAACGTCATGCTTGCGGCATATGTAATGAATCCACACAAAATATACCTTACCAACCTCCACACTTGGATATTTTATGAAAAGTCACAATCATGTTACATTCTCTCCCAAATTTTGAAGAAATAAATAAGGCAACAAAAGAACTAAAACTAATTTAAAATCCAAAAAGTTGGACTAGCCTCCCTTAATCAAAACTAGCCCTCAATTTTGTAGCATCTCTCATATTTTTTCATGAATAAACAAAGGCATATAAAGCAAACAAGTAAAAGAGCTAACTACATATAAAGTAACATCAATAATATCTCCAAAATTTGTAAACATACCGACACGAAGAAATAAATTAGTCCTTAAAATGTATCATAAACATGCAAGCATGTCTTAGCCAGAAAAAGATACAAATCAACACCTATATTGTGACTCAAACAAGCACCATATTGAAGAATATATGCACTAGGACAAAATTGTGTAATTGTTAAACTTTCACAATGTTGTTCGTGAGTAAAACCATAAGTTAAATCCAGTCTTAACGAACATGCGAATGAGGAAATAATAAGAAAAAAAAATTCATAAGATAATTAAATTCAAGAGTAAATAACCTATTTAGTCCTTGAACTATCACTTGAGTTTTAAAATAATTCCTAAACTTCATTATATGTCCATTTGGTCTTTAACATTATCAATTTGACTCAATATGGTCCTTCCATCCAAATCCAATAATTATTTAACAGAATATAAGGGCAATTTAGTCAAAAAATATTTAAAAGACGGTGTTTTTATTTTAACTCACTCAATTTTTCCACCCACCCCAACACAAACAGAGTTAAGTGGTTAGATATTTTAAGTGCTAAATAAAAGTGTATCCCAAATAGCCCACCCATTTTGGGTCATACCTCATTTAACACACATAAAACCAAAACAATCGAGTAAAAATTATTGCAGACGCCTGTCGATATATAACGGCCATACCGCTTCGGTGTGTATGTATATATTTGTGCATATATAAACATTAGGTACGCTCATGGTGTATATATATGTTTATGTTTATGTTTATATATAGATGCCTATTGTCACCAGTGATGTGAGCAGTGGTGGACCCACGAAGACAGAGAAATAACATTTATAGGGTGAAAGTGTTGTGTTTATGGACTATGGAAAGCTATATAAAAGTGACAATGAATTCAAATGTTCTTAAAATTAAATAGCTGGATAAGAAGAAAGAAATATCCACATCATTATTTTTATTTATTTAACACACCTCGTTTGGTGGTGGGGTAGGAAGATAGACAATCAATCTTGAGAAAATTTATATATTGTAATTAAAAATCATACGAGAGTTTTATTGAGAAATCAAAAAGTCAAAATAAATCTTTTTATTTTAGTCTACTTATCAAAGTTAAATTGTTATCTCATATGATTATCGCAAATATGAATCTCGTTTTATTGAATCCAAATATATACTGCCCAATAAAAATAAATAAAATTGCCTCGATTGTAGTCGAGGATTAGATCGCTCTCTCTAAGACGTTTCACGCTTCTACCCTCTTTGTGCAGGTAGTTCAAAGTCACGTCATCCCCAAAATAAAACAAACCCATAATCAACCATGTCTCATATAACTATGTATTGTAGTTATATGACATAGTAGTAACTATTCCAAATAAATTGTCCAATATCACAAAATTGTAATCGGGGGAAGAAATATTTTCTAAAAAAAATAAATTCAATATCGTTATGATGATACAAAGTTGAGGAGTTGATTTTCAAGTCTATCTTTAGATTGCCAATTTTCTTTTGTATTCTAAGAGAGAGAGAGAGAGAGAGAGAGAGAGAGAGAGAGAGTAAGAGAGAAATTATCTTTCAAGTGTGTATTTCAAAACCAAAAACTTAACTCCTTTCATATGGCTCGGAAAAAAAAAATGTGAGCCGAAAGGGCACATTTTGAGTGGAGATAAAGTGAGATTCATATTTTTTTTACAATTATAAAATGTGTCCACCCATATCCACTTTCATAAAGCTTTACGTGCTTTCCTTTTTATTTTTTAAATACACATCATTAACTCATTAAAGTAAAAGTCCTTCCACTCAAAAGGTTTTCAAACCTTTACACTTTAAAAACCTCCAACAATCCCCTACTTGTAAATTTTGAAAATTTATTGAGCAATAATAATTCATAAAATTGTGCACAAGCAAAGGTATCTTTCAACTTAAACCTTTATGTAGTAAAGATGATTCAAATTATACTAAAGTAACTCATAGTTCTGAAATCTATCTCTTAAAATATCCCACACATAACTCTACTTGGATGTAGTCCTCAAGCCAGTACTTTACGACTATGTAATTTTATCTTAGTATGTGAACGCTCTAGGAAATATGCTCAAAATTACCATAGGAATCAACCACACCTTCACATTCACATAGGTGAGTCTATCAAAGATACTTCTGTAGCTAGGTACCCCACTCAAAATAGAGCTATAGATTTTCATTAAGAGTTATAATTAAGTCAAGCTTATCTCGCTTCAGGATATCATGCTTCATAGATATGGACTCAGAGTACAATCCCATATACTATTAGTTAGCATAATTCAATCCATATCACTTATGACTTGTTATTACCCTTTGAACGTATTACTTAGATCTGTAGTCTATAGGTTGGGTTACCACCACAAGTGATTCAATATCAACGGGATTTGGTTCCATCCCTTTCTAGGTATTAAACACCTTCTCCTCCACTAGTCCTTTCGTCAAAGGACAAGCCGGGTTCTGTTCTCATCAGTCCGAACATAATCCACACGCACAACTCATTAGTTTTAAATTCTCAAACTATGTTGTGCTTACGACATATTTGTCATTCTTGCCGTTATAATAACGGTTCTAAAATTTTACAATAGTCATGGTTCTATTGTTATGGATAAAACGACTGCTATCAGTTCTTTTGTTATGGATAAAACGACTGCTATCAATCTCTCCCATAAAGGGGTATCTTATAATACGTCTTTCAACCTTTTATTTCCTCACTAGCCATAACTAATGGTATCACCATAAACCCCATCATTAATTATGCTAATAATTAATATTTCTTGGAGTTTCAAAACACAACATCATAATATGAGTTAGACATATATCCATTAATTTTAATGATTCAATATCAATTATAGGCTAATGGTTCTTATTAAACACATAACCTTTCTCAATAGCATAAGAATGAAATTTTTAATAACAAACCTTCATAATACTCCCACAAAATAAACAATTCCAAACTAACTATACTTAGTAGTTTAGTGGACACTATTTAAGACGTTTGCATATTCATCTTTCTTAACACTGTATATAATGTTCTTATACTTGGGTTATGTGTAGTATAAGATGGTTCACAATAAGCATATGTCTAATAAATAGATATTCTTGTATTTCAAGGTACTCTATATACTAATGATACATATTTGGCCTTGTAATATTAATAAGTAATATTCTTGTTTCATCGAAACTCATTATGCTAAACTATGACATAGCATAAATTTAGTTTTTTTTGGAAACAAAATATCATAACCAAATATTAGCTAATCATACTTGCATATATAAATAATAGTGTATTCACTTTTCAACATTCTTAATGATAAACACGATTCATATTATTCTCAATTCATTCTCATTTGATAATTTGAAATTATCAAAATATCATCTCATTTATTGGTGCCTTCCATATTAATAAGTTTTCCAACTTCAAATTAGTCCAAGTAAGTTGCCTTACCTAGGTCACCATTCGAAAATTTATATTATATATATTTAATTTTAATTCAACATTATGTATTTAATGACAATCAAATTAAATGAAGCTTCTTCATTTCATGACAATAATTTAGGTTTTTTTTACCGATTAGTCCTGCTTATTAAGTATGTAGTTCAATATGTCTTAACATTTTTTTTTGCCCCAACAAGGCCGATGAAAAAATATTTTTGCTCCAATAGGTCCTATTTGTAAACATATAGTGAATATTCACTATATGTATAAATAAGACCTATTGAGAAAAAATATTTTGATAAATGTCATATATAAATAGGACCTATTTGTCAAGCTCCCAATAATTTAATATGCATAATGTATAACGAAGTTATCTTACTATCGATAAATCTTGGCTATATACAAATCTTATATTTATAAATGATAATTGTATCAATAATCCTTTAAAGGATGTGTATACACCTCATTATCTTATAGTTATAAGATAAGTCAATTATACAAATTTCTAGTTCATTCCAGGATATTCAATCAATCATTTATGGCATGACTTCTCTAAGGATTTTTAGAATCCATTTCAATATCATGAGCAAGCTTTAATTTTTAAGTCACAACTCAAAAAATTAACAGTTCGATTGAACACCAAATTTTTAGATTCTATTAAAATGTTCTTCAATTATAGTTGAGAGGTACTCGCTTGAGTGCCCCCACTATATCGTGAACTCATAAAATAAAATTAAATTCCATAGAATTTCAATAGTAAATAAGAATAATCTTATTTCTTAAATTAATACATGATCAATGCTTTCAGGTATGAATCAAAAAATACATATTCATTCATTCTAGTCATAAGTTCAGATTTTCAAAGGTGTGAAAGTCACATATAGATTGCACAATCTATTTCTTAGAGAAATGAAACATACGTTTTTCATATATTATTTTTCACAATGTATATGATAATATTTCATATTAGAGTTTAAACCTATATTCCAAATCATTCCATTGAAATATCTTTAACTAAGTAAAGATTGTATTAGCACCAAGCTCAATTATGATAAAATCCTACAATTATTATTATTTCGACATATGAATTAGATTTACTCAATATAAAGTCCAACATATGAGTTCTCTACTCATCATGATTATATCATATACATGAGATGCAAAGTATTACATGTAATTTCCATAGGCTGCACAAATAATTGCAGAAAATACATACCACCTTATACAATTTCTAAAAAATTCATATTTCATTTCTAACCTCAAAAGATTATTAGAACTTCATAACCATTGAATTTAAAACTGCTAAAGTATATAAAAGATTTAGAATCTCTTCGCAATAATAACGTGGTTCAAATTTGCAAAGAAATGTTTAGATTTAAAATATTTTATTAAAAAACTTCAAGTTTGAAATTTCACCAAGACCAAACCGATTGTTGAAAATTTAAAACATTTGTCAGAATTCATCATTTATGAGTATATTTTTTACGAAATTAGTATCACTCAAAAACATTGAGTATAAGTTAAGATAAATTCGTTTTACTATAAGGTGCCCAAAAATTTCAACATTTCATTTCATATTTGAAAAATCATAATAAACGATACACAACTCGTTTTTCAAAAATTCTAAAGCCTAATATTCATAATCTTAACATACTATATGAATGCCAAAATTCATGAAATTTCAGTGTATATATCATAAAAAACCAAGATGATATTCCAATAAAATTCATAACAAAAATTTCAGTTTTTTTTTCCTTTCCGTCATCGATCACTTTAGTGTGGTTGAAAAATACCAGCTACACTTTTATATAAACATTTCAAAAAATATTTAAACAAATTTCTTTTATACTAAACATAGCACATGGGAAAAATATTTATTATTACCCTTTGAATCCTTGTATCAAATTTTAATTTTATTTCTTAAACACAATTGGCTCTATATGAATTGTTTAGAAAGGTAGACAATTCCATTTTCAACAATAGCCTTTTATGTGAAATAACATTTCACAATTATAATTAAAATATAGGATGACCTATTTAGGAGTTTTCCATGAAGGGCCCATTATTATTCCAATTCTAATTTCTCACGAAATTACTGATCAATTCCGTATTGACAAAAATACTGAAATTTATTTTTCTACTTCATAAAATATGATATTTAGAAATTTCGGGGGCTAAATTATAATTTTTAGAGGTAGAAACGTTTTTTTTTCATTTTAGACATCACAAAAATAATCATACAACCCCTTGAGATTTATTTTTTGGTCTCCAAAGTTGATATAAAACGTCTTATAATTGTTGGAACAATTTATATATTAAAATTAAAAATTAACGAGAGAGATTTATGGAGAAATAAAAAATCAAAATAAATCTTTTTATTTTAGTGTAATGGGCAAAATTAAATTGTTACCTCATATGATAATCGCAAATATGAACATCATTTTATTAATTCCAAATATATACTGCACAATAAAAATAAACAATATTGTGTCATTTGTTTATGAAATTTGTAGTAGACGATTCTTGGATTGAGTAGCGGACTAGTTCGGTCTCTTTAATACGTTTTGCAACACTACCCTCTTTGTGCAGGTAGTTCAAAGTCACGTGTCATCAGGATAAAACAAGTCCAAAATCAACTCTGTCTCATATAACTATGTACTGTAGTTATATGGCATATTAACACCTATTCTAAGTAAATTGTTCAATATTACAGAATTGTAACCGAAGGAAGAAATATTTTCTGGAAAAAAAAAATTCCAACATTATTACGCTGATACAAAGTTGCACTGATTTTCAAATCTATCTTTAGATTGCCAATTTTCTTGTGTATTCTAAGAGAGAGAGAGTGAGATATGTAATACCCCGTATTTTTATTCTATATTAATTTGGGAATTTATTAAATTTAATGTGAATTCATTATTATTTTTATGTGAATTAATTATTTAATATATATCCGGAAATTAATTATGTTATAATTATTAACGTGATGAGAGTTAGTAATTATGGGACAATTATTGAATAATACTAATGAGCAAAGTAATATATAATATTGGTTTTATTAAATGTCACGAGTGAATAAAATGACAATTTTGAAAATTTGAGTCGGGACGCGCCCGTGTCGCGTCGGGACTAAATATTGATGAATAAAAGTGAATAAATTATAAGTCACCCGTATGATCATTTCGAGTGCGTCAAAGTGTCCGGAAGGGGAGAGATAGTCAGAAAAGTATACCGGAGGGTTTAGTTTGGGTCTCGGGGCGTTTTTAGGCTTAATTAGTACCCCGGGAGGGCATTTTGGACATTTCGCATTTTTGGGTAATTAAAAACACGAAATTTCAAGGGTTATATCAGATGTCTAAGGTTACCTTCTAGGGTTAAAACAACTCAAAACTTTAGAACGGCCATAGGAGAGGGAAGGAGGAAGCTTTCCAAGCAATCCAAAGCCAAAAAGTCACCCGATTGCACCGCCACCACGACCAACGCGTAGATCGCGCGACGGGGAACGCAACCACACCAAAATCGTCCGCAAATCAGAATTCTAAAAATCCCAGGCAAGTATTTATCTTGCTTATTTTCGTTAATGCATCATTCATGTTAGCCTAGGATGATTAGCATGAGTTTTATAGAAGAAAACCCATGTTGGAGATAGGAAAACCGCATGTAGTTATGATTCGATTGATAATCTGGAAACCCCTTCCTATGTAGAGGTTTAACCACGAATTTATGATGCATTAGGAGTAGAATTCCTGAGAAAAGACTGATTAGAACCATATTAAAGAGATTTCTAGGGTTCTTGAGATTTACATAAATGTTGGCCTGTTAATCCAGGGTTATTAATGGAAATTTGCATGCTTTACGTAAGAGATGTATGATATGGGTTTATACTCTTAGTAGTACAAATTTTTGGGCGATTGGGAATGAAAAATATGGATTTGGATGAGGTTGCGTGTTAGAACCCGTAACTGGTTAACTGCAGAATTCGCCATACCTGCTTGATCGATCGATCGAGCCAAGAGCTTCGATTGATCGAAGGTTCGATCGATCGAGCCCCTGCCCTCGATCAATCGACCCCTCCTGGCAGACTTAAATTTCTCCTTTTAAAATTGTTGAATTAATTCTAAATGAAGAATACTCCTTAGACACCGTTATTAAAATATTTTGGGAGATAAAGATGACCAGTAGGATTTATTAATGATTAAGAGACCTTTAATGTAAGGCGAAATTTATATTGTTGGGATATTTACATATAAGGGATGATGAAATTATGTATTAAGGGGAGAGACGCGTAAGATAGTTACATTGGAAATTAGATGAGTACCTACTGAATTCTACACTTGGAGGATAAAGTCCATGTGTATTACGTACTAAGTTGGAATGATCCCTCAAATTAAAGTAAGAAATGAACGGTTATACGTGAGAACTAAATAATGAGAAATAAGGACAAATGTCGTAATTATGGGATTTGAGATGTACCTAATTTGATATGGTAATATTAGTATAGTTATATGATTGTGTTTATGCATATACTATCTATGTATGAAAATCGTGCCCGCGCTACTTGCTATCCCTGAGGTTACCGCGCTGGGACAGTCTTATCTCGATGGGACCTTTATGGGGGATATTGACTCGTACCCTAGAAGATAGAAATCCTTGGTACAGGCTATCGAATCGATAGTTCAGACGGTCCTAAGAGACGTGGGGGCATGTGCTATCCTCTTAGAGACTTGGAATCTATGCTTCGCCTGAATATTGTTTGTGTATGTGTTAATACAGTTCGAGAGTGATTCTGAATTTGTATTTCCCTTAGTACGAGTGATACGGGGATTGGATAGCAGAGTATGCCCGCACCATTGTTTTTATGTGGGGTGCTGTTAGAATATATATATTATACGAGTATTTAATATATATATGAAATTCTAAAATTTGGAACTGCGTACTGTGTTATGGTAAGTAAGACATGTATAATGACTCAAATTGGAAATACTTGTTTTGAAAAAGTATAATATGACACTGGGAAACTTTATTAATAAATAAAGTTAAAATGAGAGCTTTGTTACTGAATGAAATTTTCCTCTTAAACAATTATATTGTTCAGTTTTAAATCTTACGAGTAATCTGAGATAAGTTAAACCATTGGAAAGTTTAGTGTGATATAAGATAAGATAATCCGTTGGGAAGGTTAGTGCGATAGGCGTGCACATTAGAAGAGAGGTGAGAATTTCTCAAGAGAGTGTCGCACTAATATGTTGTTGCATTGGCCTGTAAACATTTTAAATACTTGCTAAACAAATTTTAAATCATTTACACTATCGGGCTCTGACCCGTTTCTATTTCTCTTTCTCTCTTGTGTATATATGTATATATTACAGGTGCCCAGCCACAGGGGCGTCTTGCGTAGGATCCTTTGGAAGGAACGCGCTGCACCTTAGGTGGAAGTTGTAGGCCTCTTGCTTAGATGACTTCATTTATTTGATTCCACTCCTAGCATATTCATTTAGTGGGGCATGTGTCGCCCTTTCCATTATTCAGTTGTTTTATTGGACATTGTGATCCAGTTATTTTTAGTTTTGTCACTTTGGGATTTATTACTGTCTGGATGTTTTACTTTAAGTTTTAAATGTTGGGATTTAGTTGTTGAATGCTTAAATTATTTGGATTATATGTTCCAGGATAATTGTGGTGTGATTCTTTAATATTGAATTGTTGTAAACATTTAAATCTTGGTTTATAAAATAAAATTTGGTAAGTCATGTCTAAAAATGGTTTTGACACTTAGCTCAATTAATTAGGGTGTTTAAATTGGAAAAGTTATTTTTTTCGACAGTGATGCTAAGAATGAACCAACTGTTCACCTTGATTTAATTTAATAAAGGAGTGATCGCCCGGTATTTAATTAGGCAGGGTGTCACAGGTGGTCTTTCAAGTGTGTATTTCAAAATCAAACTTAACTCCTTTAGTATAGCTAGGAGCAAAAAAATGTGAGGTGAAAGTGCACATTTTGAACGAAAATAAAGTGAGATTCATATATTTTTTTAATAATTATAAAATATGTCCACTCACATCCACTTTCATAAAGTTTTACCTACTTTCCTTTTTATACTTTAAATATGCACTATCAACTCTTGAAAGAAAAATTCCTTCCACTCATAAGGTTTTCAAAGCTTTAGACATTAAAAAACTCCAATAGTCAACCCAATATAGGAGTTTAACAAGGGTAATACTACGTATACCCTTTTTTGTGATCATTTTTTGTTACATAGTTGATGTGTCTAATACACATTTTCCGGTGTTTGTAATTCACATGGTTCCATTACAAACACCAACCAATGTGTGTTTGACGCATCACTAATAATAGTGGGGTATATTGAAAAAATAAGTGGGTTAAAAAATCATCAAAAAGATATGAGGTACAACCAATATGTGTCGCTAGAAAAAATGGTTGCTCTCTGTGTGTGTCCATCACTTATATCTCAATATGTCGTGTGCAATAAATTTGAAAGCATGAGAGAACCCCTCCTCCCCTCTCTCTCTCTCTCCCCTAACAATGTTTAAGCAGTTTTTGACTAATTGGATTTACCATTGAATTTGACCCAGTTTGGTTGCGCAAATTGTTTGATTACGTAAATTCGTTAATTGTGAATTAATGAATTATAAATGAGAGGATTTAAAATGAGTTTAAATCAAATTTTAGCCGATGTTTAGTAATCTGAAATTGATGTTGATATGTTAAGGTTCAATCACACAAAAAAAGTTAAAATCAAATAGAGAGAGAGAGAGAGAGAGAGAGAGAGAGAGAGAGAGAGAGAGAGGAGCAACTGGATGAACTTTTTGTGGCTCCTATTTCAAATGGATGCATTTAACCTTTTTTGTGAAATGCTCAAATTTCAAATTTTACACTTAGAGTAAAATGAGTCAATTAATGAATCATTTCATTAATGAAATAAAACACAATTAATGGGTCAATTTGTAAATTGATCAATTTACAATTTTGGGACAACCAAATAGGGACTTTGTTAATAATCCAGATTTTCATCTTCAACTAGACATAGATCTTTCTTTTGTCAAGTGATGAAAGAATCTGCAGGTAGTTTTGAGGGACCAAAATCAATGGAGGAGGTCTAGTATGGTTCTGTTTATGAGGGGGTAGAGGATTACGACGTGGGTGATTGCAAATAAAAGACGAAGCCGGAGAGGGGGCAGGAGCAGGGGCGGGGGCGGGGTGGTGGGGGGGAGGGATATATGTTTTGTAAAACAATGGGCTATGGAGCCCCCTGTATTGTTTTTATTTATTTTTAGTTTTTAAGTTAATAATGTATTACGTTATATTTATAGTTAATTAACGTTAATTTGTGAGTTTAATTAAATTAATAACTCTTGACAATTATGCCTTTCATTCTGTCAAGTTTAATGGAAGGACCATATTGAGTCAAATTGACAAGTTTAAGGACTAAATTGACACAATATGAAATTTATGGATGTGATTTTATTTCAACTCACTATTTTTTCTAATCACCCTAGTTTTATTATACCCCTAGTGTTGGGCTGACTAAAAATCAAAATATACTTTAAACACACACACATACATTCTAAACGATTTTATATCTTCTTCTCTTTTGTTTTTATATGTTTTCTTTATCTTTGTTATTCTTTTCACTTTTTTAACAAACTTTCCTTCTTTCTTTCTTTTTGCCCCTTTTTTGCTTCCTCTTGGTATCTTTCTTATTTCTTTATATTTTTATAATTTCTTACTAAACTTTTCTTTGCTCTTCCTTTGTTTTTTGGTTATGTTACCTCCATGTAACACATATACAATACAAGAATAAATTAGCTTAAAATTAAAAAGAAAAAAAAATATTCTTGCAACTAACATTCTACTAAATAGCAATGAAATACTATGACACTTGGAGTATAAAGAGAGTAGAAAAGTATATATTTGGTCAAATTATTACCAACTTCGAAGTATAAAGAAATTATAAATAATAAATATTATGATTTTATCCTCATTGGGGTACTTGGACACATATATGGGGTGTAAATAAAACCACCCTTATAGAATCGGCTACTCCCATATCAAATCTTTGACTCATGCATAAGTACATTACTCAATTTCATATAATTGATAGGTGCTTATAAGTACCCGAATCTATGAATGTGTCTTGACTCTTCATGGAGCTAGCCTTGATTATCTACCCGGGAGTGGCCCAGGGCTTCAACCTTTGACGAATTGTGAGCTATGACCTACCTAGTCCCGCAAATGTTTTTTCATCGTGCATCCATTATGGTTCTTTGGGGTGGATGAGGAAAAAATTTATGGTCATTCCAAAGAATATAAAAACGAATTGTCACGACCTTGATAATACGTAAGTGACCGGATAGGCATAACCTTGATTTTGAGCTAGACCAAAACGTATCATTTTATCGGGGTAGTATTTGGCATCTAGTTTTTACAAATAACACACGTTTTATGATAAAATGTTTTTAAGAGAATTTTAATAAATTTAATGATCGTGTAATGTGTTGAAAATCAAAGGGGTGGCACGGCAACCATCACAAGGCTGAAGTTTGTTGCGCACAAAGCCAAATTCCAACCTCTTGTACGATTTAATGATGGAAGTCTCACTAGACACGTGACACATTCCTCTCCCATGATAATTGTCATGTGGTCACGACGTAGATCGCCATTATGCGCTCGACCCATGCATTTCTAGGCAGATTATATAAATGGTTTTTTACTCGATTTTTAAACTAGTGGTCATTAATTTCAAAACAACTGGGTTTGAGAAGTTTCTTTCATACTCTTTGCAATTTCTCTATCCCTACTCACTGTACTAAACTCCCGTTGATCTCTTACTTGACCAGGAGTGAATTGTGACGATCTACTTGAGAATTTCTCTACGACCACTAGCCTATACAAATATTTTCCATCTATCATCAAAATAGTGATAAATTGATCTTAGTGATGATCATATATGAAATTGAGGAGCTATCCTAGAGGAGCTTCTTTAATAGGAATGTGATGTTGGAGGTCTTCTCAACATTGGGGGAGCTCCTTATTTATTTATGATATAAATGGGGGAGGGTTGAAGTGTTCAATGCAGTCATATGCAAGGATTCAGGCATATAAAATTATTTTTCGACTTAAGAGAGAGATCGCATGCATATTGAGATTTTTTTTCCTCTGTGGGATTTTTATTGTATATATGGTGTTATGAGCTATTTATTGAAATTGATTGTGTTTCACACCTAATGACATTTGATATAAGTCTTACAAATGGTTAATGCCATACCCCGTACTTTTATGGATATTTAAATTACATAAGTGGGTATAATTTGATAATTAGAGGAATTATTGTGAATAGTGATTTTGGAATTTATGAGTGTTAGATTATTACCGATGTGTGTTACATCTACTTTTGGGACTAAGTAAATGAGTCGAAATATTTTTATGTCATGTCGCAGTTGGGTAAAGCGACGGAAAATATTTCACGTTTGGAGAAAACGCGTGTTGAGAAGTGTTTGGTCCGAATAGTGAATTTTAGTTAAGTGACTCGGATGGAGATTTTGAGTGCACGGTTGGTTTCAGAATGGTCGAGATAGTTAGAATAGAGTACCTGGGGGTAGCATTTGGGTTTCGTGGACTTTTGGACTAGTAGGGCCTCGCATTTGAGTATACGAGTCAAAATTGGGTTTTATAAGGGATAACCCTTATTTCTCTCTTATAAGGCACGAGTGAGAGAAAGAGAAGAAAGAAAAGAGATAAAAGAAGAAGGAAAAGAGGAGAGAAATGGTATTCCAGCCAAAACTTTTCGGGATTCGACTCAAGGTCGTCAAATTTTATCCACGAGGCAAGTGTTTACTTGTTTTATTCAATTGAGTCCGTGTATCTCATATTATACTTGGTAAACTATATGATTTTGGGGTTGAAACCCTTGAAATAAAATTTGAGAAATTTGATTCTGAGTTAACAAATTGATGTGTTAATAACTCTTTATGAATTTTAGTGTTAAACCCATGTTAATGGTGTGTATATATGGTTAGAAATGGGATGAAATGAGAAATGAGAGTTTAAATGGTTTTAGGGTTTAAATCCAAGAGAAATTGTTCTATCCCATAAAATAATTGATGTGCTAGTTATAAATCAGTGATTGGATGCTTATAGAGTTGGTTGGGATTAGAAACCATAAAAATGGAGGTTGGGATGATTTTTGGGATTTTTGGAGATGAAAAAATCGCCCGAACTGTCAACCCCTGATGGGGTGAATCGATTCGCATCGAAAGACCTGTAGGACTGTCTCAGGTCGAATCGATTCTCATTAGGGTGAATCGATTTGCCTTGGCAGGTCATGAAAGTTTTTCTTCCTTAAGTGTAGGGGGGAGTTAAATTATAAATTGGAGATTCACGTAGGGGAGTCTAGATGTGATATTAGGACTCCTCGATAATGGAATTGAAAACCTTGGGTTGAAAGAGAGAACCTTGGATTGGTTGAGTGTACAATTCAGGGTATGGACTTAATGAATGTTCAGGACGAGTAACATTCGAGAGAAGTCTTCGGCAAGTGTGTTTATATATTTATGCGTAGAGAATAAATATGGGCCGATTACAATTGAGTGAATCCTAGGATGCGAGTAGGATGGAATTTATGATATGGTCTAGATAGGATTAAGCTAATATCCGGTACGTTTATATTGACGATTATTATCGTAGATAATGTGATACCTATGGAATTAAAATAAGTTGCGAGCATACTTATTTAATTATTACGAATCGGTATATTCAGGTTTATGTAAATCCTTAAAAGTGATTAAGGTGTGAGTTAAATCTTAAGTAAGAGAATACTTATAGGATTAGTATTTTAAGTGCGTAAATACTTATATATTGTTACGAATGGGAACATTCAGGATTTTGGCTATCGCTTTGAGAGTTTGACAATTATAGCCATGGTATATTGAGAAGTAATATGTATTATATATACGGGTGTTGTTACAGTATATATATGATTTGGTTATAAATATATCGATATGTGAATGATATATGTATGTATACATATATCTCTAGTGCTATCTAGGGAGGTTGCGCGATGTGGGTGAATCCCCTGGCTTGAGGAGCAGGGATAGTATAGTCCCCAGGTCATATCGTCCCACATATGGGTGCGATGATGATTCCACTTTCAGGAGAGAATATGACCGCCTCCACCGTTTAGTATTTTTACCATGATCTTGAGTGAGTCAAACTTGGTACCTGGGTTAAGTTGAGTATACCCGGATGATGATAGCACTTTGAGACTGCATCCTCGAGTTATAGCTCGGTGGGATGGTTATTATACTTATGGTTGTGATATAGGTATAAATATACTTGTCGTGTATAGTATATAGAACGTATATGAAGATGTGAAATCATATAATTTAGACTTGTGTAAAGTGTAAGATGAATAAGATTTTATTCTCATTCCGGGATATTTTTATCCGGATTTAAACTGTGATGCGTATATTAAAGTGAGAATTATATATACGGAATTTTATATACTAAAGTGAAAATGGTATTTTAAACTAGTGAAAATTTTGAAAAATGAACGGTATCTATATATATAAATGAGAACTATATATATATATATATATAATCGATGATTATATCAATTAAAGCTTATGTGATAGCTTACGGTATAACTTATATTATATTACGTCGGGTAAGTGATAGTTATGAGAATTTAGAGGATGGGTGAAAGAGATTAGTTAGGGAGGGTAACTTAACTAGGTTGTTTAAAAAGGTATACAATAGGTGTGCACTATTAGAGGAGGGGTGAGGTGTATCTCATGGAAGTGCGATACCAGTTTAAATATGAGAGATTTCATATTTTATAAATATAGCATTTGAAGCACTTGCTAAATATTTTCAAAACTCGGGGTCTGACACGTTTCTCTATTTCCCATCTCTCTTTCTATATATGTATATATATTAGGTATCCAGACACAGAGACGCCTGGATGATTCTTTCGAGTCAGACATTGCTGCAGCAGCTGTGGATGTATACAGGATTACTTTAGACGCCTCTATCCTTGTGATCTAGATAGGAGGTATTATAGTAACATTCGGGCTGATGACCCAACTGTATTCATTTATTCTTTTACCGCATTTTAGTTTGCAACACTTCGATTTGGTTGTATTATATGTTGTACCGAGAGTTCGATTATCCTATTTCATTTCAGTTCTGTGTATATAAACTGTTGTGATTGTTTTTCTTATGGTTAGTTTAGTTAAAAAGATTAGTTAATTAAAATTTTGACGCCAGGCCTAATAAGTTGTTAGTAATATATTGATTTTCGACAGTGATGCTGAGAATGACCCATATGAGATTCATGTTTTAATCTGGTATATGATTTATCACCCGGTATTTTATTAGACAAGGAGTCACAGTTAATTGGACTAATTGTGTGCTTTATCCACCAATCACATTGTAATTTGGGCATTATTGACTATATTGCTTATTTTGTATGAGCTAATGAATTGTTCTCTAGAATCTAATTAATTTCACATTTGAATGATCAAAATCTAAAATCTAGCTCTCATAATCGAAATAGATGTAACATGAAATTTGACCTATTTTAGCCCAAAAATCACTTTCGCGCCGAAATTATATTATTGTGTCGTATTTACCCCCTTTGGGACATATTCGGGTAGTTTTCACTATCACACACACCGTCAATAGGTAAATCAGGAGATGATGATGTTTGTAAGATTGGAATTGAGTTGGGATGGTGGTCAAATCATGGTGGCAAGTGATTAAGAGAGGGTTCTTGTAAAAAAAAATTATAATTTCTTAACATCTAAGCTATTTTTAGATTATATTCTATTTTTTGTAGGTTTTAAATCTAATTTTATCTATTTTTTGTTTTTAAGTAGTTGTTGACCATTTTTTTTTTTATAATTTATGATTTTTTTTAAAAACATGTGTCACTTATTTGTTGATAAACTACCATGTGGCCATTTAAGTAGGTCATATTAATTAACTTCCACTAATTCTCCAAATGACGGACTAAAAGAGGGCTAAGATTGAATAACCAAGCATACAACACGATTACTCAGATTTGATTTTTTTTCCTATTTCTTAATTTTTTTTATAGTTATGGAAAATTCTTATGGCAGTTTTTGTATTGGTAGTTAATAACAATTGAGCGCAACGTAAAAACGCTTTATATGCAAATTATTCTTTGAAAAAATAACTAGGTATAAAAGGACATTACGAAACGTGAAGGACATCATCCTGTGTCGCCCCCACTGCTTAACACTTGGCATGCACGTTTCGTAGGAGATTTGGCATCGGTCATGCCAAGTTTTATTCGTGTCGATATTATCATGTTCTTGTCTTATTGGGGAGACTATTATTTTGTGTAAAAAAATCATATTCAAATCCATCTCATTACCTTAACGTGTCATATCCATTGAGATAGTAAATAATTTTAAACCATAGACGAGTGGAAAAATTAGTCCAATATCAAATATAAGTAGACCCATTAATTCATTAACTATATCAAATTTCTCATTTAGTAAAATTCACTATGAATATATTAATATGAAAATACATAAACTCTATTCAAGACCCAACAATATTTCTTATTTATTAAACCAAGGAATTTTAACGAATGGAGGGAGTCAACACCAAACCCAACTCGTTAAGTATTGTGACTTATTGGGTTCACTTGCATGACTAAAGCCATCAAAGGGATCTCCCCCCCCCCCACCACCACCACCACCGCCACCCCCCCACAAATTAACCATTAATTTCATGTTAGTTCGTGTCGTGCTATCATGTTGTCTCATTTTGATTGGGTCGTATTAAACTCCATAATTGAAAACAAACCAAATACAAGCAACATGTATCAAGTGTCCATTAGATGTGGTCACCATGAAATACCTTCTATGCACTGAACCCTTATTCCTGCAGCAGGATATTGTACCAAGTGCCTATTCCACTTGTACATTTTAAAGTTAGTATCAAACATTTTATAGGAATGGTAATAATATACTTATCATCCCCTTGAACCATTATAAAGAGGCAGTATAACTTGACATCATGAGAATGAAAACTAGCACAACTATTGGGAGCATGGTCTACTATCACAAATCAGGATCGAATTTATCTTTTGTAGTTCTAACTAGTGGCATACCACAAGCTACATTTCTTTTTTGGTACTAAGCGCATCTCTTTCCTTTTATATTTTTTTTTGTGTCAGGTCGGGGTGGAAGTGGGGGTGGGGGTGGGGGTAGGGGTGGGGGTGGGGGTTGTTACATATCACATGCTACGTTGGTTATGATACAAATCGATAATAAGCCAAGTATTACTCAATCGAATGATTAACCAAGTATATTTATATATACCCAATAACTAATTAACAAACATATTGGGTAATGAAGAGCATAAACAGATCCAATGGAGCAAAAGGGCCTTCAAACTTCAAGAAATTCAAGCTTAATTTGTATATGGATCTGCAGCTGAAAAACCTGGAAAAGCAGGCAAAGAGGTGTCATTAGTACTATAGAAGCTACTTTGGGAATTTTCAACTCAAGTAAGCAGAGCAACAAATACAACTGCAGAATTTTGGGCAGTAAGGCAAGGTGTAACCGTAGCAAAGGATTCGACCAACCTACTCTAGGCCGTTAAACATAGATTAAGTGTCCGATTAAACAAAGACCTCAGGCAGCAAGGCTTCTCCCACCACAAATATCTTTGGTGGCAGAAGTTTTGTCGCACAACCGCGTGGTTTGCAGTGGCTTTTTTGTGTAGAACTATATATATCCTCTAGTTTGAATAAATAATTCCATATACACTTAAACTTATTTACTATATCTTCCAACTCAACATTTGTGCTTGTTTCCAACCATCTCAATCTCCAAAACTGGATCTTGAATTCCAAACCTGAAAGAGTGATAGCCACTAAAGAAATCACTTCACTTCCCGAGAAGGACATTTTAATGTCACGGGTTGGTGAACGTTGCAGGTTTCTAATGATGCAAAGAAAATGCCGTGAAATTTACAAGTACTCACAAGTACCCACAAGGGATAAAAGTCTCTTCAATATTCAATTCCAAATGAGGGCTATTACATCACTATATATAGCTTTGAAAATAGGGTGCCTTACTAAATAAAAGAAAAAGTACCTAAAAGGACAAATGAGGAGAATATACCTCAAACTAGCCAATACTAACTAGCATATGCAATAAAATGAAATAACAGATTAAAACTCTTATTTACTACTCCCCCGTCCCAAATTACGAATCCATGTCTTTATTTTGTATAGATTAAGGATACACTCAATCAACGACCAAGATTAACTCTAGTTCACCATCGTGGAACTTGGTTCGTTGATTATGTCCAAAAAAGGAAAGGGACTCTTAATTTGGGACAACCCAAAAAGGAATAGTGGACTCTTAATTTGGGACGGAGGGAGCATATGCATCGCGCTCCCCCTCTTAAAAATGGCTCGTCCTCGAGCAACGGGGGAATGTCGTATATAGGTGGGACTATGATAACCTCCGTTGTCAGTGTTTAAATACAGAATCCTCTGGATTGGGATCTTAACCTCAGTACCATCAGCATCATAAGAACAGGGCATCAGTTCTTCTTCCAACACTCTTAAACTCCCATCTCCAGCTAAAGCATTTGGATGCAAGCGGGTAGTCTCAACAACCTTAGCCGTGGGTGTAGTAGTCAAACCTCCCTACCCTGAAGCCATCACTCTGGAATACTCTTCTAGAATGAGGACGCCCAACAACACCCCGTCCCTCACCAACTCATTCCACCAATTTTAATGTACCCTGCAATATGGTGACTACTAACTTCATCATTTCAGGCCCGTATGTTTTTGCGGTCAAAAAAATTCTGCCAATTGACAAAAGTATCCAGGTCAATGTGACCGTCAAACATGGGAACTTCAACATGAATGTCCACGTGTAGGTCTATAAACGGATATTCGAAAATTCGCATCCGTCCGATATCCGAATCCGAATTCGCGGATATTTATCCGAAAATATGAAAACGGATACGAATATGGATACTCTATAAAAATATCCGAGAAAACGGATGCGGATACGGATAGTACTAGTATCCGACACGGATAATCCGTATCCGATGCGGAGTATCCATTTTATCGGATATCCGTTTTACCGGATATCCATATCCGTCAAACATATGTTTAAAATATTACTAATAATATTATTACTACTATTACTAATAAAATAATATTAAAAAAAAAACTTAATCGTTTATTCCCCAAAACAAAATAAACACATACTCCACTCAAAACAAAAACACCCTAAAGTTATTATTTTATTGGGTATATTATAAAATGTCATGTATTATTATTTTATTGGGTATATTATCATGGAGTTACACTAAAGTTACAATACACCCTATTACACACAACATACACCGACTAAAGAACATATACTCCACTCAAAATAAAAAAAACTAACTTCATTTCATTTCTCTTTCGTACAAAACAAGAGAAAATAAACTCTCATGTGGTTGTTCGTTAGTTTCCTTAATTATAAATAAATGTAAGAGAGAAACAGAAATGAATGTAAGAGAGAAACATAATAGAATGTAAGAGAGAAACAAAAAAGTAAAGAGATGGTTTTGATTGTTATGAGAACTGAAGTTAATAACGTATATATTATATACAAAATAAAAATGTATACTTATTAAAATAAAAATATCAGTATGTTTTGAAGACAAAAGGTCCATGAGGTTATCATTCTCAATAAATTTGATTAATCTAAAAGGTGCATATTTATTTCTACTATCATGGAATGCAACTGTTATTTTTTTTTGGATGGCTTTAAGCTTATATGGTTGTAGTATGGATGACTTTAAGCCATATTATCATTATGGAATGATACTATTATTATGGAATCCATAATTGTTGATGTTAGGAGGTGGTAATTTTGTTATATATTTATTTGGATTGGATTGGATTTCATTGGATTGGATATTTTAATTGTTATTTTTTGCGATGGCTAAATAATGTAAACGGATACGGATATTATCTGAATCCGAGGTATCCGAGCGGATACGGATATGGATAATTGTTTTAACTATCCGGGCGGAAACGGATAGTACATTCAGATAGCGGATATGGATATGGAAAACATGGTATCCGATTCGTATCCGTCCGTTTACCACCCCTATCCACGTGTAACATCTCTAAAAATACGCAGCATACGAACCATATTGTCTAGACTCCCACATCATCGAAACCATCCTCCTCACCCTCATTCGCGAAGACATCCACTAAACCCAATGCATATGGAATCGGGGGGCCTATATGCACCAAAACGTAGCTGTTTACAAGGTATTGGAGGTCATTTTGGGTTTTTTGCTACCCCGGATCCTGAAAAGGATAATCATCCACCATATGTCCATGTTTCATGCATAAAAAATGAGTACGGTCTCTAATTGAAACAAAAAAAGGCTTAACTACATACCTTTCACCATGAGTCCCATGACGCTACTCTTCTCGTGCGAGTCATCAAATACGAGTGCTGATGAGGGCCTCTCTAGTAGGCTCACACACAAAGGGATTCAAATCATTCAACTATGGGAACGTCAACAAGAATATCCTGGTGTGCCGTTGAGCTCATCGAATCCCAAACTCGCAAACTCGCGTAACCCTTTCTTGATTTGTGTTGTTGAGCTCACTCCCAAACTCGCATAACCCTTTCTTGATTTGTATTATGAAGGGCCGTGACGACTACATTTGCCGATTGAATCGCTTGGAGCTGTTAGTAGACCTTTGGGGAAGGTAAAACTAAAACGACAAGGGGATTATTTGTAATTTCTAAAACATAGCTGACAACTTTAGGGGATGGAGTTTGATTGAAAACTGGGCAAAAAATGTGGGACTTTTAGTAGTTGTTGCAAGTTTAAAAGGGTTAGGTTGGATTGGGTTTGTAAGGTCTTGAAAGTTTATGGGGGTTGAGGTTGAATCTTGGTTCATAAAGGGGCTGGTTTAGGTATTTGCCAAAGATGGTAATACAGCATTATCTTAAGGGGGAAGTCCGTTATAAATTTCGAAATCTTTTTCTCGGTGTCCGTCCAGATTTTGGGGGTGATGTCTAATTAAGGCATTATCTTGAGGTTCAGTCAATGTAACCCCCACATTTTATGTAATATTTCACACAGAGTTGTAGATAATTATTCTCATAATTTAATGTTATTACTATTAAGATAATGTAGAGGCTCCACTGTATCTCACAGAAGAAAAGCTCCAAGAATGAGCACGATCTGTTTCTGTCTCCAATTAAAGAGGATCCTTTTAATTCATAAGAATTATGATTAGAAACAAAGAAAAGTTCACTGCAAACTTAGAATCGCTTCATACAGTTTGCGCTCGTTCAGCTCGAGTTTTTGTGATATCCGAGAACCTAAAATGGTGAATTAACGTTAAAATGTTTCATATTTCATGTCTAGAGTCTAAAAAAAAGATAATTCAGTTTATTTCCTAAAACTTAAACTCGACTTCTGAATTTACCAATTCAGATTTCGAGATTGCAAAAAACTTTGAGCCAAATGAATACTTGACAGAGAACAAAGTTACCAATTCAGTCTTTCACGGCTATAGGGATTCACTTGTCCTCAATGCAGAAGAGTAATAATGAGATTCCAGCTCCTTGAGGCTAGCGGCTGCCTCCTCTCCAATTCTGGTCAACATGCGATCTGTTTTTTCTGCTTGTTGGTTCAACTCCTCGGTTCTCTGCTCAACATGGTCATTAAGGGATGCAAACCCTGAAAAGATAGCCGTCTGTTTCAACTCGGACACCAACTTGAGCAATGAATCAGCTGCCTGGACCTGTTCATTCATGTATGTGTTAGTCATTGATAATAAAGTTGTGGGCCCCAAATGGGCCCTGAATGCCTCGTAGTGTTGTACAATACTTCAAGGCATTATGGGACCCACTCGGGACCCATAGTCAACAAGACATTACTATTAGTTAAAAAGCGTGAAGTATAAGTATGGTTTTCATACACGGTTTTGACCAGCGGTTCAATATCCGACTCTAAACGGGTTTTGGGTGAGACAGTGATACATTATTTAGAAGATAAAAATAATAGGACTTGGCAAGTAGAGGAGATTTTAGCTGTTTTCATAAACTCTAGGAGTCACCATGAGTTAGATTGATTTCTTCAATATATAAGGTATAATTAAATGTTTCAAAACATTGGGTGCTGAAATTAAGTCAAAATTATTCCTTTCTCATAATTTATTTTCAATTTTTTTGGATCCGATGCGGGAGAAAATATTGACAAATCTATGGAATAATGATCCACCAAAGAAAAGTGGAAAAGGATTACAAAAAAGCAAAACCAGAATATGGAAATAATGAGCTCATTCAGCTATATGAAACCAGAGCAACAAACAGCTCATAAAATTTAGCCGTGGACAACATACTGGACGAACAACAGCCAAGGAAAAACAAAAGATGTCCAAACTATCAACAAAAAAGTGCCAAACAAACAGCCACCCATCAAACTCTCCCAGTGGAAACAGAGACTAAAGAAATAGCTTCCCTCCATGAGCTGGCTAAAAAATTGATATCAGTGTCGTTGAAATATTTACACGTTGATGCCCATAGGGATGGGCTCGAAGTTTCTTTCCAATTGACAAGATGTTCTTTCTCGTCTTCCCCATACATTTTCAAAAAGAAAATTCGCATAAATTTTAAATTTTTATTGCAACATTAAAGAGGATTTCTACAAGGGACATGAAGATATGGGAATACGTAATACTGAATTAAATAATGTAAGCCTTCATCCTAGATAAACATCCCTTAAATCAACCATCCAATCTCTTGGATACTTTTTTCACAATGTGATCCTAAAAAGACGAACTATTGGGATTTACCTTGGAACCCAAGGGCATCCCAAAAATCATTCATTGGCCAACAACCCATGTTACTAGCAAGCCTACTTTTATTAATACTCAATGTCAACCTTTAAGACATATTGATGCATCCATATTTATGAGTGAGTGTGGTCACGCGTGTTTATTTATACAATTATATATAAAACCTTTACCATTCGGGCTGCGCGCATCTCCATCATGAAGGATTCTTGTGAATTTCGAACTGGTGGATCATTTACCTACAATATGCATAATATGGTCAGGTGGATATGATGTTAAATCATATATTTGTCATCAGCATAACATTTTTCTTTTAGAAAAGTTAAAACGTATTTTGAATCTTTGCAGAAAGCCTTGAGGGATGTCTTTCAGAATTTTGGCTTAAGAAATACGAACACAACGTGAGGAAGAGTGGATTTCTAGACATTAAAAATGATAAAACTTCGAATGATAATTTCTCAACTTCAGGATCCACATATTGTTTTAGACAAAGTTCGAAAATAAAGGAAAATACTCAAAAGTTCAAGTAATTAGTCATATATGTGTCATATATTGACATCAATGTGTAAGTATTCAAGGAAAATACTCTGAGACCCACTTCACACTTTGATAATTCATTGACTTCAGATATCTACAAATTTGCTAACAGCATATGCTTAAAATATTAGGGGGGGAAATTAAAAACTTCAAGTAGTTAGTAGTATATGTGGCATATATTTGATAGTCCAATTTTGACTTTAATGTGTAAAATTCAAGACATAATTTCTATAAGATCCAATTCTCTCTCTCTCTCTCTCTCTCTATCTATCTATCTATCTATCTATCTATCTATCTATCTATATATATATATATCCCACATTATTGCTTAGGAATCCCTAAAGTGTGCCTCAGTAGCACGCCGCTTCTACAGTACCACTACATACATTCCTTGAAGGCTTGAACACGTCTTTGACAAGTGTGTGAATATCGGTGTCCAACATAGATACTTATGCATCTCCTTAGACGTGCACGTGATTTTAGACTGTCTTTGCTTAGTCTTCTATTTCTTTTACCTCTTTTCCCTTAGTGAGAGCCAATTCCTAGACTTACCCCTCCTCTCATAGCCAAGTGCTGGTGTTCACATTTGCAACTGTAGTATGGATTATACTGACGAAATCAACACCGAGAATTTGAGGACATCCTTCTAGAAAATAAAATATTTTTCAAGCAGCAAGATAAGTTCAGAGTGCCAACGCAAGTTGGCCAGAGCAAAAGACCTTTAACCCTCACAGAATCATAGTCCTTTGTATCTTCAGGTTCATCTCTCAATTAATTGTGGAATTTGATTTTTAGAAGGAATCTTAATGATATTACTCGATTTTATTTCTATTATTGGCATTGTAGACGGAGCTCAGTTATCTATCTCGTCGAAAGAAGAGAGAATTTGGTTGGGAAATTCTTCCTACACTTTTTCTTGGAAATCCTACTTTGATCTCTTGGTGGGCGGTCTGTTCTCCCCTATTGGTCCCTATACTTGGAAGGTTGGGATTCCTTCAAAAGCCCAAACTTTTGCCTGGTTGGCAACGCATCAAAAGGTAAATACTTGCAACTAATGCAACAAAAGCGACCGGATTTGAGCATATCTCCATCTTTGTGTGTGCCGTGCAAAAGGAGGGATGAAGATATTGACCAACTTATAATTCATTGTGTTGTGTTTTGTGATACGTAGCAACACGTAGCTCGTGGTTGTGTTTTCGGGAGAAGACTATCTTTTATTTTGTATTTTAGTTTAGGGTAATATCGTCATTTCCTTTTATTTTTAGTCTTTAATTGGTCTCCAAGCATGTTTGGGGCTAATTAGTCATTTTAAGTTATTAGTTGTCCTTTTTAGTCTTTTGGGTCTATATTTGGTTACCAAGTATTTTTTCTCCTATAAATAGACCCTTGGCATTCATTTGTAATCACACTTGAATATTGAGATAGAAAATATAGGGCAAGAAAGAAACCCATTTTCTTATTTTAGTTTTATTTGTTGTTGGTGGTGGTGTTGTGTAGTTATTGTGTAGTTGTAATAATAACGCTTCTGCATTCATAAATTCACATCAAATTGGTATCAGAACTGCGTCTGTTCTTGGTGTTCGTCGTGGTGCGTGAAGTGGGTATCGAGTTGTGGTTCCAACTCGGGCAACCCTTCAATTGTTAGATTGATAAATGCCCAAGTAGAAATCGGGTAGATGGAAACCCTAGATTCCATCACCGCTAATTGGGAGAATACCAACCCTTTTAGCCACCACTTTTCCACCCTCTACCACCTCATCTTCTTCCACTATCACCACCTCCTGCCGCCACATAACCGCCACTACACTCCAAAATGTAACCTCATCTTCTTCCCCACCCACTGAAACACTCCCCCACCTTCCTCTATTGCCCTAAACCTAGCCCCACCACCCCCAAACCCGAAGTTTTACCCTAATCTGACCTAACCCTATTTTAATCCTTTCTCCACTCATCTATGCCCAACCACAATCAAACCCGATAAAAAAAAGGGACCTACCTTACTTTGACCCGATCCCCTACCCCCTATTTGACCTCAAATCCGATCAAAATTGGTCTAACGGCCTATTTTTGACACAACTCAAGACTTCCATGAAAAATGCATCCCACTTGGGATCCATTTCTAACTATTTGCCATTTTTGGGTCCAGCTTTCCGAACTGTCACGCCTTCAGTCCGCTTGTCTCGCCATCATACTCGCAAAGGTGCGATCGGTCGTCGGAGTTTCCGCCTCGTGGTGTAGAGAAGACGGATATGATCGTCAGTTTTTGGTTGTTCGGATTTTATAGGGAACATTGCCAAGATTTGGTATATTAGACCCATTATCGATGAGGTTCATACGCATGGGACTAATTAAAGTTTGGGCAGCCCGCTTTTGGTTGATTTTGATTAGGGTCCAAATTTTTTCGAGGATTATATCATGTCATGTGGCATTGATGAGTCACCCTAGACGCTCGTAGACGAGCTTTTCGAAGACGGAGAGAATGATGTGCTTTGTGATACGTAGTGACGCGTAGCGTGTGGTTGTGTTCCCGAGAGATAGCTATCTTTTATTTTGTATTTTAGTTTAGGGTAATATCGTCTTTTCCTTTTATTTTTAGTCTTAAATTGGTCTCCAAGCATGTTTAGTGCTAATTAATCATTTTTAGTTATTAGTTGTCCTTTTTAGTCTTTTGAGTCATTACTTGGTTACCAAGTAATTTTTCTCCTATAAATAGACCCTTGGCATTCATTTGTAATCACACTTGAATATTGAGAAAGAAAATATAAGGAGAGAGAGAAATCCATTTCCTTAGTTTAGTTTTATTTGTTGTTAATGGTGGTATTGTGTAGTTAATGTATAGTTGTAATAATAACGCTTCCATATTCCTGGATTCACATCAAATTGATATTAGAATTGCGTTTGTTCTTAGTGTTCGTCATGGTGCGTGAAGTGGGTATCGAGTTGTGGTTCCAACTCGGGCAACCCTTCAATCGTTGGATTGATAAATGCCCAAATAGGAATCGGGTGGATGGAAATCCTAGATTCCATCACCGCTAATTGGGAGGATACCAACCCTTCTAGCCACCACTTTTCCACCCTCTATCACACCCCATCTTCCTCCACCATCACCATCCCTTGCCGCCACACAACCGCCACTAAACTCCGAAATGAAACCCCATCTTCTTCCTCACTCACTGAAACACTCCCCCACCCTCCTCTATAGCCCTAAACCTAACCCCACCACCCCCAAACCCTAACCCCCAAGTTTTACCCTAATCTGACCTAGCCTCTTTTAACCCTTTCTCCACTCATCTATGCCCAACCACAATCAAACCCGATAAAAAAAAGGGACTTGCCTTACTTTGACACGATTCCCTACCCCCTATTTGACCTCAAATCCGGTCAAAATTGCTCTAATGGCCTATTTTTTACACAACTCAATACTTCCAGAAAAAATGCATCCCACTTGGGATCCATTTCTGACTATTTGTCATTTTTTGGTTCGGCTTTCCGAACTGTCACCGCCTTCAGTCCGCTTGTTTCGCCATCGTACTCGTAAAGGTGCAGTCGGTTGCCGGAGTTTCCGTCCAGTCAGATTCAAGAGTCGACCAAGCCATGTTGCAACCACGTGCTAGTGGTGTAGAGAAGGCGGATATAGTCATCAATTTTTTGTTGCTCGGATTTTGTAGGGAGCATTGCCAAGATTTGGTATATTAGACCCATTATCGATGAGGTTCATACGCATGGGACTAATTAAAGTTCGGCCAGTCCACTTTTGGTTGATTTTGAATGGGGTCCAAAAATTTTCGAGGATTATATCATGTCATGTGGCATTGATGAGTCACCCTACAAGCTTGAGGACGAGCTTTTCGAAGACAAGGAGAATGATGTGTTTTGTGATACATAGCGACACGTAGCGCGTAGTTGTGTTCCCGGGAGAAGACTATCTTTTATTTTGTATTTTAGTTTAGGGTAATATTGTCATTTCCTTTTATTTTAAGTCTTTAATTGGTCTCCAAGCATGTTTGGGGCTAATTAGTCATTTTTAGTTATTAGTTGTCATTTTTAGTCTTTGGGGTCATTACTTGATTACCAAGTAATTTTTCTCCTATAACAGGCCCTCGTCATTCATTTGTAATCACACTTGAATATTGAGAAAGAGAATATAGAGAGAGAAAGAAACCCATTTCCTTGGTTTAGTTTTATTTGTTGGTGTTGGTGTTGTGTAGTTAGTAGTGTTGTGTAGTTGTAATAATAACGCTTCCACATTCATAGATTCACATCACATTGTGATTTCTCAAAGTACATTTGGGACTAAGTGTTTTTCGAATTCGTTGTTTTCGGTTTGTCCCCGGGAGTTGGCACGATTTTTATGCATGGATTGTCTTATTCACGACAATCAAACGAAAACATCATGCCTTTGGAATTGCAGCGCTTTAAAGGAAAGGAAAGGAATATTTTTTTTTATAATAGAGAGATATGTAGCGAGTATTTATGGGATAGAGTTAACTTTGTGACATCTGTTTGAGCAGCATCAAAAGTTTTGAAGGGTATGAGGGTGTTTGTAATTGCCAATAATTAGACCAATGTTTTAAAAGGAGGGGTGAGGCACCGCCTCGAGGCGAAGCGGGAGCAAAGCGCCATGAGGCGTAAGGGGGTCTGAACGAGGCTTACGCCTCAAGGTTTATGAGGTGTGCGCCTCATGTATTTGCGGGTCAAACCGATCAAAGACCTTAAAAAAAGACGCTAGTTAAGATGTTTACCAATCCAGACCAAACAAACAAACAAACAAAAAACACTCGTTTTGAACCCTAGCTGAAACCAAACCTCAAGCCACCGTTTTGACTTCGCAGTACCTAATCTCCATCATTTTGAGTACAGAGCCTCAGTCGTCCATAGCTGAAGTTGCCGACTTTTGTTTGCAAGGTTTTTCCGTCTTGATCCCTTTATTTATTTATTTTTTTTCTCTTAAAGCTGCCGAATTCTGTTTTAATACATATATTCTTCTTCTTTTTTCGTTTCAGCTAAGTTTTGGTAGTAAACGAACGTATATAAATGTTATATTTGTACCGCTTGATATTTTTTTTCATTTTGACTTCGCTGTTTTCTTTTCCATTTCAGTTTTATGTATTTACTGTTATATTTATTTCCTGTTTTATGTATATATATGTTGTCATATACATAGAAATAACTGTTATATTTATATCAATGTAAGATGTTAGGAACTGAAGCACGTTTAATCATTTAATTATTAGAACCAATTCTCGCTCTAAGAATAAAGTTATAAATTGTTGTCTAATTTTTTGTCACTTTACAAAATATTACATAGATAGACACGAAGAAGAGAAACCGCTTGGCGACATCGAAGCTCAACTCACTCATTTTCATCAAGTATAACAAAAAATTAAAAGATAGGCACTTGAAGAAAAAGGCACTTAAGGAGACAAGGATCCGTTAATCATTGACAATGTGCTTTTAGATGATGAGTACGTTGCCAAGCAAACCAATGAATGCCAAAGCGATGAATCGAGGTTCACTTATGAGGGAGGAGCGAGTACACAAGTGCAACAAAGAAAAAGGAGAATTACAAGAAAAGGTCAAAATTATTATTTATACTTGTATTATTTATTTTTACTAATTTCAAACCAGCAAAAAACTCATTTTTAATACTTTTATCTTATTATTTATTAGATAAAGGAAAAGGATTGCAATTGGTGGATGAAGAAGAAGAATGGGAGGATCTCAATTCGGACAAGGAGGATGATAGATTGATTCAATATGCAGATGATTCCATGGACGATCCTTTAAGATGATGATGGGGATGGGGATGGGGATGGGGATGGGGATGGGGATTAAGCATATTATCCATTTTCCCGGCCATTGGATACCGATGATCCATTACTTATTATATAGTGCTGATTTGGTTCATTGCTAGATACAATTTTTTTCTGTTATGGTTTGGTGATTGTGATGATGACTATTTTGTGTTTGAGAAATATGATTTTAATTATGGATTTCTTCAGTCTTGATGGTACAGTATTATGATGATGATGACATGGTTTATGTCTTATTTTGTGACGACAGGGTGGTGTTATTATTTATACTGCGATGTGGGATTGACTTTACACCATTTGTCTTCATGATACATATGATACATATTTTGTTTCTTTATTTAATTGCTATTTTTATAACATTCTTAGTGACTTTTTTAAATAAAAATTGAGGCTTAACCTTGGTCCCCCTCAAGTCTTACACCTCACCTCAAAAAGATAAAACGCCTTTACTCCACCTCGCGACTGTTAAAACATTGAATTCGACGGCCATTTTTCTCTAAGGAAATGTTTGATGGGTATTATTAAAGCACTGTTTTGTGTAGTTCTGTTGGGGCTGAGTTTATGAAACCTTCGTGGAACTTTTTTTTGTATTGATTGTTTATGTATCTTTGATTTCATTTGCATCCTTTCATTTTTATTTTTTTTGCTCCTTGCGTGTACTGCTTGTCCAACTTCTTGTAATGATTTTTCCTTCATCAGTTAAGTTCTCTCATTCTAATCCGGGGGGGGGGAGAAAGAGGACAGATTATCAAAATTCTACTAAGTAACTCTTTAGGATCCTCGAGGGTATCGGATTGTAGGCTGCAAAATGAGGTAACGGTGGGAATTCCCCAATCATTCTCAATGTATAAGAGATGCACAACTAGGAGCTCCCTAAAAAACCCCTTTTCTTCATGCGAGCTATGTTGTTTGGAGTCTTTCACCCCTAGTAAACATCAAACAGATCTAGCATCCCCTAGGTATAACTATCCCTACTAAAACCTAAGACCTGCCACCTCCAAATCTGATGGATGAAACCCACTACTAGGTCATCCTTTTGGGTGGCCAGTGCGACACTTCTCTAGTCTCGCCCTCATTAATGAGGGGTCTTGTCTGCATTAAATGTGTGCCATTTCAATACCCCATTCATTGTAAATGAGGTACCTCGCACAAACCAAAACAAGCAGAATATCATTCAGAACAGAACTTGTATCTCCGTAAACCATCAATCCATACTTGTTGCAAATCATTGGACCTTCATAAATGTTAATTGACACTTGGTGGCATCACTAATCCCTGACCAGGCCTTTCCACATTTTATATGACCTACCTAGTTATTGGTCTCTCCCTCTCCCGCGCGTGCGCACGTGCACTTAGAGTCCTCAGCATCTCACACTCTTCCTCCAACATTAAGGAACTCATCTTATGATTCACTCCCTTCGTCCCAAATTAACACTTGTAAGAAAAAATATTACTTTCCAAATTTATCCTTCTGATGATGAATATCTTTGAATGCGAGACTTTACAGGGGCCAAAGTCGGACCCAAAAAAAATTTATGGGCCCCAGGGCCATCAATTTATATACCTAAAAACTATCAAAATAAACCCTAGCGTGACTTTTAACACTCAGCTGCAAAAAAAGAAAACACTCGTCTCTTCTTCAGCTCTCTCTCTCTCTCCAAAGATCTGCTCCTGTTTTTCTCCGGATCCCCTCTCCGCCTTTCGATAGTAAGAAATCAATCTTTAAAGTATTCGAGTTTCGTTGCTTGATTATTATATCATTGGTGGTGAGTGGTGAGGAATCAAGATCTAAGCTATAAATGGTATTGATGATTTGCAAAAGACAATGATTTGATAACTATATTTTTGTTTCAGTTTTGAAACTGAAGGTCTTTACGAGTAAAAACGAAGATGATGTGAGAACATTTTATTGGCTGCAAAAAAAAAAAAAAAAAAACAAGCTGACCCAGACCACACCCAACCAGCATGATATTTCAGCCCACATTTGACCTACCCAAACCAGCCCTAACCCGCACCATTGCAATTAATTAGTTAAAATTGCATTTTCTAAGTTACAATAATTTTTCCTTGAACCTCCACACGAACGGGCCCATTGGATTCCTCCGTGCAAGCTAAACAAGGGGGAAGTTGTGCAAGAGCCACCATCACACACGCCCCGCTTCAAACTAAGTGTTCAGGGGGAATCGAACCTAAGCCCTGGATTGTGCGCCTAAGCACACAATTTTGATTTATGATGTATACACACACAACTTAATTTTTCTTCTCTCTTATTTGTTATGCTCAAAGGGGCCCGCCACACATCAAATTCTCCTGAGGTTATAATAGACAATCCGAAATACCAAAGTAACAATATGCCATTCACTAAGGAAATTGTGATTTGTCAGATGAAATTAAATTAGGAATGAACAAGTACAAACCACCCAGACCCTTGTAAACTATCACCACAAGGAGTTATATTTCTTGATACTGTTCATAAAATTAAACACTTCCAATGATAAAGAAATGCCTCAAACCACATCTATATTGTTTCCTCGTTAAATAAAATTTAGCAAGAACTCGCAAAGCTGTGGAGGCAATATTTGTGTGTATGAGAGAGAGAGAGGGAGGGAGAAAGAGAGAGTACCCGGGCAACATTAACAACGAAACTGAAATTGTCAACGATATTTCCAATGTCAGTGTCGACTCTCTGTTGCAATGTCTTCTGCTTTTGAGCTGCAGCAGCCGCAGCTGCAGCGGTGGGCCCACCTCCTCCACCACTTCCTTGACCTACTCCGCCTTTGTTCATGATATATTTCGACAACTACTTGTTGCATGAGGAATGAAGTAATGAATAAGTATAGCTATAAACTCCTTAAACACAACATTAGATACATTTAAATACTGATAAGAGTCTTTAATTGAGTTGGAATAGTTATAAATTAAACAGATGTGTATTTACATATATATATATATATATAGAGAGAGAGAGAGAGGAGAGAGAGAGAGAGAGACGGGCTCTCTAACATACCTATAAAACAAACCTCCACTTTTGGGATGTGTTAGATAGCATACCTCCACTTTTGGGAGGGTAAACTAACAATTTTTGGTACTATCTCCACCAAATTTCATCAAAAATTCATTTAGTCTATGAAATGCATAGAGTATATATATGTTCATTTTTGGCCTTTTAAACTTGTGATCACCTTTTCTTTAATTTCACCCATTACATACTTTAATTTTTTGGATCAAAATTTGGTCGAGATCATTAAGTTTCATTAAAAAAAAAAAAAAACCTTCAATCACCCCTAAAATGGGAGATATGTTTTTTAAGCATGTTTATTAAGGTATGTTGAAGAGACTAACTGCACATCGACTCGCACAATCCAAAGCCGTTCTCCTCTTTTCTTTAAAATCAAATACATGATAATAAGTACTTATCCCGCGATTAAAAAAATTGAGGCATGAAACCTAATCCAGCACTGTATATTCATACTGTTTCGTTATTAAAAATGTATTGCCATTGCTTTATCTATAGCCATCAATATTTTAATAAATTCCTGAGCTAGACTAAGTAGTTGAGAGGCATTCCTGGAATGCCCCTGTGAATATCGCTGCTGCTTGTCTTTTGTGAGCATCTTTCTTTGTACGGATGCCAGTTGCTATTGACTCTGCTGCTTGAGAATGCCCGGCTTTCAGGAAGAATTGGGAATACATCAGGGCATGTGTGTTATGTATGTGCGTGCACACTTCCTCAACCATTAATTTCAGTCAGCAATACTTGGCAATTAACTAAACTACAAAACGGACAGGGTCAAAAATATTGTTGGGGTAGGGTAACCAAAATGGTAGCTTGATGTCCTAATTACACCATAAGTATAGTAACTAATTGATGTGAATCGCAGTCATTTTTGGGCATATTAGTAGTTTTATTTTTTTTTATTAGTTTTCCTTTATTTTTGTTATAGTATTTTCATTTGTTTTGCTTTAGTAATTAGTATATAAAGGTAAGGAGTAGTAATGGCATTTTTGTAATTAGGCCTTTAGCTTGGAGCCTACGCTACTCCTCTCCTTTATATACCCACTTGTAAGCCTCATTTGATGTACAGTTGAATTTTGAAAATAGAAAAAGAATTTCTCTCTCTCTAAAGTGGTGTTTAGATCATTTTAGAAGCCTTTTTACGGGTGGTTTACGTCAAATTGGTATCAGAACGGGTGTCGCTCCAACATTGGTGTTTGGTCTATCGGTGTTTATTTTTTTCTTTTCTTTTTATCAAATCGTACACTACTCTTCAATGGCTCCCCGGAAATCCAAACAACGGCAAGATGAGAACCTTGAGTTGAGGCGACAAGTGGCGGTTTGAGGCAATAAATGGCCAAACTCTTGGCGGCCCAATCGGCCCCGCCCTCCACCTGCCACCACCACATTGTCCTAAACCCTAGCCCCCAAATTCCTGTTGCCCCAAGTCAAGAGGAGACCCAAACCCTAATCATGCCCTTACCTCGGGAGGCACCGCCACCATCCCCTTACCCCGACAGACCCCACCTAGCCACCAGGCGCACCTTCCATCACCCATTCCACTGCCGAAAATATTCCTGGCACCTTTTACAGCCAAAACTCCACCGCACAACACCCAATCAGCCACCAACCGCCCCGGTTCAGCCCCCACTGCCGCCTAGGCTACTCCAGCCCACCACTTGACCCGTAGCACACCCTCGAATCCCTCCCCCTTCCAGCCGAATCTCGCATTTCCTCTGCCCCACTCCCAACATGCCAACACCCTATTCTACCTTGGGGTGGCAATTTTAGAAACGACACGAAAAAACGACACGGAACGACACGAAATTGACCCCAAATTGACACGATATTTCGTGTTCGTGTCGTGTTTTTTTTTACACGAAATCGTGTCGTGTCGTGCTCGTGTCTTAATTATGAGTCGTGTCGTGTTATCGTGTTTTTTAGGCCTAAAATTTAAGAAATTATGGTTGTCGTGTCGTGTCGTGCGGTGTTATTTTTTATTCGGGTCGTGTTCATGTCAGCTAAAAAAAACACGAATTCGTGTCGTGTCGTGTTAGTGTCCGAAAAAACCTTGTCGTGTCGTGTCGTGTCGTGTCGGGTCAAAACACGACCCACTGACCCGAATTGCCACCCCTAATTCTACCCCATAACCAACCCTAAAAAATGGCCCCAAGTTGACCCACAACACCCAGGAACCCAACCCCACTACACCGGGCAAAACCCACCCCCAAATTATGGGCCATCCACTACACACCTCCCCCAACCTACCTTCGACCCTAATCGACCCCTATTCTTGCCCTTTCAACACCCACCCGACCCAAAATTTAACCCTCCTCACCCATTGAGTCACGGACCAACCCCATACCCCTACCCAATCAAATCTTTTTATCATTCAAATGTCTATCCCAAACCCTAAGAGCTCTTCGAACACCCCGAAACACCCAACCATCCTGGCCGAGCTCCCGACCAACCCTTACCCTCGCTTTCTAACCATACACCCTTTCACTACTCCATTCAGATTCCTCCTCCCCATCCTCCTCCGAGTTCGGAGATAGCCACCCCGGTGTTTTAGAGTGGGTACCTCCACCCCCACCTGATGGCCACCGACATGCTCCACTCCGAAACCGACACTGTTTCTATTGCGGCGAGCTTGGCCACTTGATAGGTGCTTGTCCTCACTATCCCCACATTCCTCCAGTACCTCCCGTGCCCAGCATGATCAGCCTCTTCATCCACCGCCTGCACAACTGCCACCCCCTCCTGTTGATGTTCCACCTGTACCTCGTGACGTGCTGGGTCTAAATGCTGATCAGGACGAAAGTCTTCTATCTATGGCCCTTCAGCTGTTTTTTCGAAGCCTCCATGAGGATATCCGCATAGACGTGCCTCTGTTTGACGGACGGTTCTCTCTAGATGCCATGGTCGATTGGTTAACTTCGATGGAGATAGTTTTTTAGTACAAGCGGGTCTAAGACCGCTCATGTGTCCTCCTTGCAGCCACCAAATTCAATGGATTTGCCCGAGTTTGATGAAACGACCTCTGGTACCGCCGCACGACGGCCAGATTGCCTCCTATTCAGACTTGGCCTAGGCTGAAGGCCACTCTCCAGGCATCCTTCATCCCACCTACCTACGATTGCGACCTATTTGCTCGTGTTCTATCTCTCAGACAGGACACCTTATCGGTAGTGAAGTACACGAAGCAGTTTCAACTTTTGTGCACCAGAGCTCACCTTCCTGAGACGGAGGAAAAAAGGATCAGCCGCTATATATTGACGTTGCAGCCACATATTCAGCACGATCTCGATCTGATGGAGATACCGACCTTCCTGAAGGCGGTTGAGTATGCGGCCAAGGTCGAAGCTTACCACACAGCGCCCGCAGCTCTCCCAACCTCACAGGCTCCTCCTACTCCAATTTTTGCCCCAGCTCCTACTGTAATGGCCTCTTCAGTTTCTGCTTCAGCTACTCCCACGGCACTGCCTCCAGGACTTCCTATTTTACGGTGCTACAACTGTGGCAATGTTGGGCACCGAGCTTCTGATTGCTCTCTCTTGCGATGCCGCGCATTATTGGCGATGGATCCTCCACCTGACTATTTGGACGCGTCCGAGGAGCTTCCCCAGCACGCATTGATCACCGTCTTGGAGGGTGAATCTGTTGGTCTTCCCCTTTGAGTTCGAGAACGAACTCCTTTCAAGGAGGGGAGATTGATATGAATCGGGGTCATTTTTGTCATTTAGGGCATATTAGCAGCTTTATTTCTTTTTATCATTTTTCCTTTTTTTTGTTATAGTATTTATTTTTTAATTTGTTTTGCTCAAGGAGTAGTAATGACATTTTTATAATTAGGGTCTTAGCTTGGAGTTCCTGTCCTTTAAATACCCACTTGTAAGCCTCATTTGAGGTAGACTTGAATTTTGAAAATAGAAAAAGAATGTCTCTCTCTAAAGTGGTGTTTAGATAATTTTAGGAGCCTTTTGACGAGTGGTTTACATCATTAATAATTAAAAAGGAAAGTATGACATTTGTCAGCTTTAGCAACATTTTTGGGGTGTATCTCAAATTTTCAATAAACTAGGGTGTAACACAAAATTTGGAACAAAAGTGGTGGTAAAAGTCAAACTGACCCAAAAAATATTATGAAATGATTTCCAGCACTTTCTCCAACTTTCCTATAATATACATGCACACTAAAGCGACATCGGTGTAATGTTTACCCTCACAATTCGCGACTCAAAGTGAAGTATAAGAGTGATGTAATTTGTAAATCTACAAATGCGGAAACGTTATTATTACATTACACAACTATTAACTACACAACAACAACAACAAATAAACTGTACTAATAAAATAGATTTCTTTCTCTCTCTATTCTCAATTCTCAATATTCCAGGTGTGATTACAAATAAGGGCCAAGGGCGCTTATTTATAAGAGAGGTTAGCTTGCTAACCAAGCTACGACCCAAAAAGACTAAAAAGGGTAACTAATAACTAAAAATGACTAATTAGTCTCAAACATGCTTGGAGACTAATTAAAAATTCAAAATAAACAAAAATGACAATAATGCCCTACACTAAAAATAGAAATAAAAGATAATCTTCTCCCGGGAGCACAACCACGCGCCACGTGTCGGTATATATCCCATACACATCATTCTCCCCATCTTCGAAAAAGCTTATTCTCAAGCTTGGAGGGTGAATCATCAATGCCACATGATATGAACCAAGAAAAGCTTCGAACCTCAATCAAAATCCATCAAAAGTGGACAGCCCAACTGGAATTAGTCCCATACGAATGAACCTCATAAAAAATGAATCTAATATACTCAAATCCCGGTGATGTCCCTCTATGAAATCCGAGCAACCAAAAACTGACGACCATACACACCTTATCGACACCATGGTTGCAACTTGAAGTAGTGGACCCTTGAATCCGACCGGATGGAAACTCCGATGACCGCACCTTTGAGAGTACGATGACGAAACAAGTGGATTGAAGGTGGCGACCTATGAAGCACGAACTTGACATGTAATACGTGTTTCGACACGACACGCGACACGTGATTTTTTAAAAAACTAGGATACGACACGCTAGGATACGTATAATATATAATATATGTTAAAATATATAATATATATATATATTAATGAAATAAAACAGATTTTTTTTCATGAAATACATTATTAGAGCATTCTTAACATGAAATTAAGAAAATGGACCATATAAACCAAAATTCAAACACACTTTAACATTAAAAGTCATAAATAAGGCGGAATCATAATCACATAAGAAAAAAAAAAAAAAAAAAAAAAAATTTAAAAAATCAAAAAATTAAAAAAAAATGTCCTTTTTACGTGTCCCAACGTGTCGGCAACGTGTCCCAGCGTGTCGGCAACATGTCCCAACGTGTCGGAGCGTGTCGCGTGTCGGATTCGTGTCAAAGCTGACTCGTGGCTTCCGGGAGAGTGTCGGTGCTTCATAGGTGGCGACATTCCGGAAAGCCGGACCCAAAATGGCAAATAGTCAGAAAATAAATCCCAAGTGGGACGCATTTTTCATGGAAGTCATATGTTGTGTCACAAATAGGCCCTAAGACCAATCTTGACATGATTTGAGATCAAAGAGAGGGTGGGGGATTGGATCGGAGTAGGAAAGCACATTTTTGTTAGATTTGATTGTGGTTGGGCATTAATGAGTGGGGAAAGGGGGCAAATAGGGTAAAAATAGGGGTGGGGTAGACAGGGGTTAATATGGGGGAGGTTTTAGGGTTAGGGCTTAGGGGTGATCGGAATAGGGTTTGAAGAGGTGGAGGAGGGCAGCGGGGTAGGTTTGCATAACCCGAAGGACCGTGACCAAAGGGCGGTGGGTAGGGTTGGTAGGTTCTTGGATTCTTGAGGATTAGGGTTAGGGTTTCAATTTGGGGTTGTGAGTTTTTTGGGATAAGGTTTGGTTAAGATAGAAGACGTAGATTCATGTAAACGGGGTGGTGGTTGTGTGACGGTAGGAAGTGGAGGTGGAGGAGGGTGGTGGTGGAAATGGAGGGTGAAGAGGCTAAAAGGGTTGGTATCCCCCCCTTTTAGCGGTGATGGAATTTAGGTTTTTCATCCACCCGATTCTCATTTGGACATTTATCAATCTACCGATTGAAGGGTTGTCGGAGTTGGAATAGCAACTCGCCACTCGCTTCAAGCATCACGACGAACACCAAGGACAAACACAACTCTGATACTAATTTGATGTAAATCTACAAATGCGAAGCGTTATTGTTACACTACACAACTATTAACAACACAACAACAACAACAACAACAACAACAACAACAACAACAAATAAATTATACTAATGAAATGGGTTTCTTTCTCTCTTTATTCTCAATATTCAAGGTGTTATTACAAATGAGGGCCAAGGACCTATTTATAAGAGAGATTAGATTACTAACCAAACTAAGACTCAAAAATATTAAAAAGGGCAGCTAATAACTAAAAATGACTCATTAGTCCCAAACATGCTTGGAGATTAATTAAAGACTAAAAATAAATGAAAATAACAATAATACCCTAAACTAAAAATGGAAAATAAAAGATAGTCTTCTCCCGGGAGCACAACCACGCGCCATGTGTCACTATATATCCCATACACAAAAAAGATAGATCGGAAAATTCTAGCTAATCAACCTCCTAAATCCAGAACAAATATGAATGCTATAAAGTTTCAAAAGATCATGCACGTGCTATGAATTAAAGACATACCGCTGCACTTGAAGTTTGAATGTTTACATAAAAAGGTTTCAAATAATTATAAATGACAAATATGTCACTTATCAAGATATTAATGACAGCGATCATAATAATCATGGAAACCTCGTTTGATGATAGAAGACCTTAAGTCAATACAATCCAAGCTGTATCACCAACGTCAAAACTGCAACACAATAGTTTGTAATAGAAACATCACATGTTAACCAAGTATGACGAAACAATTAGTTCCAAGGAACCAAATACTAATTCCTGCATGGACATATAATAACAAACTATATGTATATCACTCCTAAATAGTAACTACATTGCTTCTAATATGTTACAGATTTGACATGAAATCAAACTTTAGAAACCAAATAATAAATCACCAAAAGAGCAACGATTGCAAAGCAATGGGAAAGGACATTATCAGAGGGGCATGTATTGGCTTTTACCAAACATGTAATTAACCCAAAGCGTGTGTATATATATATATGGAGAGCTTCAAAAGTGAACATAAAAGATGAACATTTTAATGAACCTTAACAAAAAAACACCTAACACCCAATTAATTTTAATTCCTATGTTGTAATTGGTCTGTCCCAGCGGCCACGTCCAGCGGCAACGGACACGCGTGTGGCATGCGCGTGTCCGTTGCCGCTGGCACGGACCAATTACAACATAGAAATTAAAATTAAATGAGTGTTACGTGTTTTTTGTTAAGGGGTTCATTAAAATGTTCATCTTTTATGTTCGCTTTTGAACCTCTCCATATATATATATATATATATATATATATATATATATATATATATATATAGAGAGAGAGAGAGAGAGAGAGAGAGAGAGACCTGTAACAAACTGTAAATAGTGAAACAACAAATCCTGACTTGAAGTCTTAGAGATTATTGGTTATTGCAGGCAACGAATCCTTCAAATTGCGAGTCACCTTCAATCGTGGTAGTTGCGTTGCAAAGTAAGATTATGAATCCATATCTGAATCCAAGAAAAATGAGTTGATAAAGGCTGCGTTTGGATTATCATTGCAGTAATTTTGAATATTGAGTATAACAGGGACTATAAAATCACAGACCACTATAACTGCTATGATAAAACCAAACACACATACACAAAATAAAGATGCAAAGTGAACTGAATTACAATTGATCCATCTACATCAGAATCTGCATTGAGTAAAAATTTATGACCTAATGAACAACAACAGAGCAGTTTAACACAAATCCTAACCAATTAACAGTTCTATAATAAACCAAAGAGGCAAACTAATTTGAAATAAATGTAAACACTATTGAGTTTATGACTGTTCATGAAACTGTTTCAGCATTCTACAATTAGGACATAAATTTGGGGTTGTCATTTTATATTCAGTCAAACGATACCTACATCCTCCTAACCCTTAAGAGTAGAGGGAAAGATCAAGACTACTGATTCTTCGAGATGAGTTTGACTAATATAACCCAAGTTATGCACAATTCAGCATTCTAAAGAAACTTGAAAACATAGCCCATCTATTATCTGTTAACTTTTGGGGAATTCTGGTCACTGATCTGTAATGACCATAAATAATGTAAATGTTAGGGGTGGCAATTCGTGTGCGCCGTGTCGTGTTCGGGTCGTGTCATGTCAGGTTCGTGTCAAGTATTAGTCAACCCTAACCCGACCCATTTAACTAATCGTGTCAGATGAGCAAACACTAACCTGACCTATTTATTATCGTGTCGTGTTCGGGTTGACCCGCATAACCCATTAAGTAAAATATAAAATAATTTTTTTCTTCTCTCTTGACCAATCATACCAATCATAGGCCTACAATAACTTAAATTTAATTAATTTCAGCTTCTTTCAACACATAAATAATTTATCATCCGATTCTCCATGAATTTTATAGAATGCCTATCAAAATATATAAATTATCTAATATATTCTCCATAAAATCCGAGTTAAGCGGGTCTATTCGTGTCATTTTCGAGTTATACGTGTTTGACAATAACCCAACCCGTTTATCATTCGTGTTGGCGGGTCGTGTCATATTCGGGTTCGTGTCAAGAAATCGTCAACCCTAACCCGCTAACTTCGTGTCGAGTTCGTGTCGGGTTATCGTGTCGTGTCAAAAATTGCCACCCCTAGTAAATGTATGAAGGCAACGATATGCGATTCCAACGTTGCCACATTAATCTTATGAAATTTTCTATTAAAAAAAATTTGCGCGCGCGTTTTGTGTGTGTGTGTGTGTGCGCTTGGGAGGGTAGGCAATATTATCTACCAAATATTTGAACCAAAATTTACAAATATGCCTCATTTTATCATTAATGTTATAAACTTCCATCTTAATCATGCAAGCATAGCCTTCTCAAACTACAAGTTCCTTGGGGTGTAAATTCTACAATCGATCTAATTCTATATTAGTAGTAACCCAAATATGGACAACACAAATAAAAAGCAAGAGGAAATTAACAAACAAAACATAAATGTATTGTTTATCCTCAAAGAAGAAACAAAAAAATCAACATATGAGCATCACAAGTTCACAAACACTGAATTAGCTACAATATTGAAGACAACAAAATCTTACAGGTGTCGACTCACACTTAAAAGTTGTCTGCGGTATGAAATACAGTATATCAACACACAAATTGTTAAATATAACAATGTAATAGTGTTAAATTAGTACTCCCTCCGTCCCGAATTGAAAGTTCACTATTTCTTTTTAGGTTGTCCCAAATTCATAGTCCACTTTTCTTTTTTGGACATAATAAACGAATCAAATTTCACAATAGCAAACGAGTGCTCATATTGGTCATTGATTGAGTGTATCCTTAATCTATACAAAAAGAAAATAGGAACTCTTAATATCATATTATGAAATATAATTACTAATAAATATTACTCCATTTGTCCCAAATTAACAGCCACTATTTGAAAGTAAAATATTTTAAGAAAAAAAATTTACTTTCCAAATTTAACCTCCTATAATTGATGAATACCCTTTGAATTCGGGACATGCACCGGATCATGGGTATTGTTTGGATGGGTAACATTGTCATCTCGACTAATATTTTATACCATATTTTTAGAAACATGACTTTAATTTGAGATGGATAAACAAAAAAACATGGCTATACACACGGGATCGCACAATATATAATTAAAGGGTTTCTTTGACTTTGCAATTGAAATAATGCCTTGAATAAAGCATTATGGACGGCTCACATAAGGCTTCATATTAGAACATCGCCAGTTAATCTCAAATGGGGTTCTTCAACAAACCCATTTCGTAATAAGACCCAAATACAAAGCATAAAATGCAAAAGTTCAAAATTTTCAACTCGAATGAGGGATTGTTTTAGTGTGATGAGAAGAAAATGGAAGGAGAATTACCTTATTAAAGGAATGAGAAACCCATTGAAAGTGACCCCTCCTCTAAATTAGCCGAGCTAAATGAATGAAGAAAGGGTTTATTTGCCCATAAATCTAGGGAGAGTGACGGCGTATGAAAAACAAATAAATATTATTTTAAGGGTAATTTTTGTTGAGAGAAAGAGGGGGAAAGAGAGAATTTTTGTTAAGAGAAATGGGACACATGGACAATTTTAGATAGAGAAAGAGTTTTCATTAATTGATGCGTCAATAACGAGAGAGTCACTTTTATTTATAATTCAAGTCAACTCATCCCAACAATCTACTTTTCTAATGTGAGACGTGTTATAGTGAACATCCATTTTAAAATACAACTTTTATAATGCTCCTCCTTGAATGTACATTATTTCTACTATTCATTGATTGTTGTCTCATTAAAACCTTACTAAGGAAAAACTCATTGGAAAAAAATCAAAGTGAAGAAAAAAGAGTACAACTATTGTGATCAGTGAACTAGTGTTGGATGTGCTTACTGTTACCTCGTTAAAACATTTGTTAGGAAAACCCAGTAGGACAAAATATCTAGCAAGCAGGTTCACATATAATGAAATATTCAGCCTAGTACATTGTGTCAAGTACAATAATGCACCAATTACACTTAAATAGGGTACTTCTGGATTCAATATATCATCATCTTCTTCTTTAGGATGGTATGGATCTTTCTTTATATCTAAAGACCGGACAATCATAGGGGTACTTAGTAGGTGCACTTTATCCATATTAAAGCGCTATAATACATTTTCAGTATAATTAGACTGATGGACTAAAATCCCATTAGAATTTTTCTCGACCTGTAGGTCAAGACAAAATTTAGTTTTACCAAGGTCTTTCATCTCAAATTCCTTTTTCAAATAGTTAGCGGTTATTCCGAGCTCTTCTTGAGTCCCGATTAAATTTATGTCATCCACATGGACTGCTACTATTGCATATCCTTTTGAGGATTTCTTTATAAATACACAAGGGTAAATTGGATTGTTTTCATACCGACGATTGTACCACATTCTTTCAGATTGTTTTAAACCGCACAATGAATGTCTTAGTCGGATCGAATGCGTACTCCTTGGTTTTGCTCTAGGCAAAGGAAATCCTTCAGGGATTTTTATGTATATTTTTGTGTCTAAGTCCCCATATAAATAAGCGGTCACAACATCCATGAGTCTCATATCAAGATTTTCAGAACCCGCTAAGCTAATCAGATATCTGAAAGTTATACTGATTAAGCGTGAAAAGTAGCGTCGGGTCAAAATGCTAATCGTTGAATTCGTCTCACCGCGTTAATACAAAAACCTAAATTACGACTGCACTTGCGATACAAGTATAGCGGTAAGTCGGGTATCAAATCCATAGGGAGTGTTCGACAGATTTTAATCGATTTATTATTTCAAGAATAAAAATGTAAAAGGTGATGGGTGGTTGTAAATAAAAGGAAAAGAATAAGAAGTTAAGTTTAAACAATATTAAATAAAACGAGGGTCGGGTTCGCGTACCCGCCATGGACTAAACACGCGGAATTAGAATTTCGGTTCGAAAATATTTAATCGAGCATTTTTAATTAATCATAAACATCACACATGAAGGAATTTAAGCCAACAATGCGAGATTAAATATTTAATAAAAAATGGTGACACGCGTCTTAAAATTGGATTATCGCTTTAAATACTAACGTTGCGTGACAAAGAAAGTTAAACGCATAATAATCCCATTTTAATACGCGAGCTTTCAATTAAATGCGATTTTATGCAAAAATTAATTGTCGGAGCTCGACGCCCATCAATGGCGAACACACGACTCAAACCCTATTTAAGTACTCACACAACATGATTAAACTAAATTAAACAACTAATTAATAATTAAAACAAGAAATAAATAAATTACACTAATTAACTAGGCATGGAAATTAAATATGCAAGGAAAATAAAAGGAACAAAGCAAGAATAATATTCACTTACATTAATGGGTGTCAAACCACAACACAAATGGAGGAGAGGGGTAGTCTCCAACAAAAATCCTCAAATAGTTCCAAACCCTAGCCTAAAGAGAAAATGGGACTAAAAAAATGAAGATCTTTCCAAAAATAAACAAAGGAGTTCTTTTATACTAAGTGAAATAAAAGAAGAAAAGAAAAAGGGATAATAAAATAAAAAGGGATAAGTCTCTTTTAACAACCAAAAAGAAAAAGGAAAAAGAAAATAAAAAAAAATAGAAAAATAGGGATAACAGCAAAGAGGTCGGTGGAAACAGGGGACCGGTCGACCGGGGTCCTAAAGTCGGTCGACCGCGGCAATTGGGAGGGCAGCACTGTCAACGTCGAATGGCCAAAATGGAATTCTCGGTCGACCGACGGCATGGGCGCGGTCGACCAACGATGCCAGTCAGTCCCAAAACGCAACATCCAAGCTGTAGCCAAAGCTCCAAAACCCATTTGCGAAATGGGACCAAAAATCAACGATCAAGGCTCGTGTGTGTGTGGCCCACTCTCATACCATGATAATTGTCAAAACCCACGCTCAAAACGAAGTCCCAAATGGCTCAAACCAAAATCCACCAAAAATGGCCAAAACCAACAAAATACCAAAGTGGGTATTCCAAAAATCTGAGCCAAACGACCCACAACTATATTCGTACGCACCCCAAGCTTCAATTTCGGACAAAATCATCAATTTGGGACGAACCCAAAACCCGAGCTTGGATAAAAAATCGCCCATGGAGTTTGCTGCCAAAATCGTGTTAGGGACATGGATGTCATTTATAAAATTGTTAATAAAGAAGAAAAGGGACACAAGGGGAATTATAAATTGTTAATGAATCTCTTATAATTCTTTCCGATTAAAGGTCCGTGTTTATTTCGTTCAGACTCCGATTCGCGCACCGTTTACGGCCACGCGAAGCTTGGCTCGAGGGCTACAACTTTCGTGAAGACTTCGGGCAAAATCTTGAAGTATAAAATTATCGAAATGCCCCCGAACGTGCGAATCGCGACGAAACTTAACCAAAACGCGCTCAAACTTCATACTAAGTATCGTAACACCTATAAAAGCTCAATAATATCTCAAATAACATGTTAGCATATAAAACGGAGGTTGTCTGGTTATCAAGCATAATTATAACAATTACGGTACCTGAGGGGGCTAAAATGCCTAAGTTCGAGGGCAATAATGTGCAGGATTGGATACGAATCATATACCATCCATAACAGGGGAGTATGTTTCCTCGAAATCAATCCCAGGTTTCTGTGAGAAACCTTGTGCCACAAGTCGTGCCTTATATCGAACAATTTCATTCTTTTCATTTCTTTTTCTTATAAAACCCACTGATAACCTATCAGGTTAAAACCTTTTGAGGTTTGTACTATAGGTCCAAATACATCACGTTTATTTAGAGACTCAAGTTCTGCCTTGATGGAAATTTCCCATTTTGGTCAATCTACTATTTGTCGACATTCATATAGAATACGTGGTTCATTGTCCTTATCACTGCCCTTTGAAATTTGTGTAGCTACTGCATATGAAAATACATCATCGATGACAGTTTCTTTACGCTCCCACATCTCTCCCGAATATGTATAAAATATATAGATCTCATTATTATCATTAGGTACCTGTTGATACCAAATTTAGTCTGCTGGCGTGGATCATTCACTTCAAGACACGTGTCAACCTACGTGGCAATTACAAACACTTTTAACGAACAACATACTGTCATCGAGCTACTCAAGCGCCCCGAGCAACTCAATCATACCGAGCAACTTAGGCGCCCCGAGGAGCTTAAGGCTCCGAGTAACTTAAGCATACCGAGCAACTCAGGCGGTCCGAGAAACTCAACATACAGAGCATCCAAATCAGGAGAATCAAAAAGACGACTGCGCATTAAATGCTCATTATTATCGTACAGATGTATATGCCTACTAAATAACAGCGCATTGTCCTTTCACATGTACAGCCTCAAGGCTATAAATACATTGTAACCTCCTCATTAGAGGGGGACTCTAAGATCTCTTGATAATTCACTTATCTAGAATTCTGGTCAAATAATCAGCAATATAAAAATAGTGGACGTAGGCCATTCTTATAAGGCCGAGCCACTTTAAAAATCTTTTGTCTTATTTATTTTATCTGTGATTGATAAATTAGAGATAATCTAATTTTTTACATCAACTGATTGGCGTCGTCTGTGGGAAACGACTGTAATTAACGTTTTTCACCAAAACAATTCATCATCAATGGCCGATAATCCAAAATCCAGTAATCGAAACGCTGGGATCCCTCCAAATCCATCTACTCCCCCAAATGTTCAAGATCTGGCTGGTATAATGGCTAATCTGGCCCAAGGCCGAACGGTCATGCAATAAACCATGCGACAACTTATACAAACTGTTCAAGGCTGAGTGCCTGCTCAATCAGGACAACGAAGTGTTCAAAGAAATACCCGTTAACCCTCTTCGCGAACTAGGCGAACGCTATTCCCAGAGGAATCTCGATCCAGGCGCAACGACTCATATCGTACTGAGAGATCTAATGATCCTTCTTATCAGCCTGGTTGGACTTTCTCAGTACGAGCTACAGACTCTCAACAAAACATCACTTTATCTCCAGAAAGGATCAGTGCTCTTGAAAGATTGAGTAGAGTCTCTTCTTTTGATCGTTTGGGCCCTAGGAAGAATAAAAGTCCCCCTAGGATTGTGTCGAGGAACTCTCAATGACCATCCGATCTAAGGGAAGGCTTTGCCTAATCACGACCAACTGCTCTTAATGAAAGTTCCCAAGAGGCAAATTCAACGCGATCAGTTGCTCGAACCAATAGGCCCGAGGAGGGAAACGATGCATAAAAGGGCTCTATTCAGAGGTTGGAAAACAGATTAGGGGAAATGGCTAAGGCCAAGAATCCTCTACAAAGAACTTTTGTCCAAGGGACACCATTTGTACAGGCAATTGTGGATTTTCCCACACCATCAAAATTCAAAGCTCCTATGGTGATGCCTAAATATGATGGAAAAATTGACCCTGTCCTTCATATAGAAGAATACCAAGTTGCTGCCGATATCTATGTAGTGCCAAACGAGATGAGATGCAGGGCATTTTCAGGAACTCTTACTGAATCTGCGCAGATATGGTACAACAACCTTCCTCGGGGGAAAATTGCGACTTTCTTTCAACTAGCAGAACTCTTTATTGGGAACTTCTGTTTTGGAGCGAAACCAGTCAAACGAGTAGCACACTTGCTGAGTGTTAGACAAAAGACAGGTGAAAGCACCAGGAACTATATTACTCATTTCAATAACGAGAAATTTGAGGTAATTGATTACGAGGAGAAAATAACAATTACTGCTCTGATGAGTGGACTGTTGTCGGATAAATTGTACTACACTTTAGCCAAGGATCCGCCTAGGACCATGGCTGAATTGATGGCAAAAGCAGCCAAAATTATGAATGCCGAGGAGGCCATGGCTGTGAAGAAGAATGCAGATACTAAAGAAACCAAGGTCGAGGCTGACAATACTGAGAAGAAGGATCAGAAGAATAATAGTGGCAACAGACAGTCGAAAGCAAAGCAAGCACTGGAACAACTGAAGAAATTTGGAAATTATACTCCTTTGAAGGTAGATATAAACCACATTCTGGAAGAGATCAAGAACATCGAGGAGCTAAACTGGCTAGAAAAAATGAAGGCAGATCCTGACAAGAGGAATAAGTCCAAATATTACGAGTTCCATAAAGACCATGGTCACATTACCAAGCATTGCATAGCTCTCCAGAATGAAATTGAAGCACTTATCAGGCGGGAAAAATTGACCAAGTATGTTAATCACCGAAATGGTAAAAAAACCAATGACCGAAGAAGGAAAAGATCTAAATCTCCTCTTCGAGCAAAAGAAGACATAAAGAGAAGTCACGAAGAAGATCCAGAAGATGACCAAGATGACCCCGATCTCCCCAAAAGACCAAGGCAGCCAGAACGTGAGGTATTTTCAATCCATTTTGGATCATTTGAGTGTAATGTTATTACAGGTGGAGATACAGGAGGTGGGGACATGACTGCAGAGAGGAAAGGTTACCTCAATGAGGCTCAAGCTTGCTCGTACATTCAGCGAATAAATCTGGCTGAAGATGATCTCCCGAGGAAGGTGAATAAAGACAAATTGGTCATTGGTTTCTCTAAGAACGACCTGACAGGTGTACTATATCCTCATGATGATCCATTAGTGATCAAGATGAGAATGAAGGAAGTGGTGATTCACGAGTACTGGTGGATAATGGTAGCTCGGCAAACATCATGTTTTATTCATGCTTTGACAGTTTGAATCTGAAGCTAGCCCAGTTGAAGCCATATCATAGGCCCCTCCTTGGTTTTACTGGCGAGAAGGTTTTTCCACTTGTCACGATCAAGTTGCTTGTCGAACAGAAAGAGTACATTTTTTTGTAATGGATAAAAATGTCCAATCAGCTTACAATATCAACATGGGAAGGGTAGGTCTGAAGAAGTTCGAGGCGGTACCATATACTGTACATCAATGTTTAAAATTCCCAACCAATTTTGGAGTGGGAGTTGTGAAAGGCGACCAGAAAGTAGCTCGGGAATGCTATTATTCATCTGTCGAACAAGAGGAACGTGAAGAATCCCGGAAGAAGACTACTACCTATCAAGTGGATGAGATAGAAGATGTAGAGATTGAAACATTAGACCCTAGAGATGAGTCTCGGCTCATAAAGGGACAGGTCATGGAGGCTACTGAAAATATCATTCTAGACGACGAGCATCCAGAACGAACAACTCAAATTGGTGCTTCACTGGATGTATCGATAAAACAGGAATTGATAGCATTTCTAAGGCGTAGAAAGCAGACTTTTCCATAGAGTCATGAAGACATGCCAGGGATAGATCCGAGTTTTTTATGTCACGAGCTCAACGTGGACAAGGAAATCAAGCCAGTAAAACAGCGAAGAAGAGTGTCCAGTCCTCAGAAGAACCAAGCTATACAGGAAGAAGTAGAGAAACTACAAAAAGCCTCTTTTATTGAGGATGTCAAATATCCTGATTGGCTAGCAAATGTGGTCATGGTAAAGAAGAAAAATAATAAGTGGAGGATGTGTGTAGACTTCACTGATCTTAATAAGGCATGCTCAAAGGATCACTTTCCTTTACCCCGAATCGATCAACTGGTGGATGCTACCTCGGGGCATGAATTGTTGAGTTTCATGGATGCTTATTCTGGTTACAACCAGATTAAGATGAAGCCTGAGAACAGGGATAATACCTCTTTTATCACCCCAAGGGGAACTTATTGTTATAATGTTATGCCTTTTGGACTTAAAAATGTAGGTGCAACATATCAGCGGCTGATGAACAAGGTGTTTGCAGAGCAAATCAGTCATAACATGGAGGTTTATATTGACAATATGCTGACGAAGAGCAAGAAAGATGCTGATCATATCATTGAACTAGGTCAGACCTTTGATCAACTAGAGAAATATCAAATGAAATTGAATCCCACCAAATGCATATTCGGAGTACGAGAAGGTATGTTTCTCGGATATATTGTTAACCAACGAGGAATTGAGGCGAACCTGAAAAGTTCAAGGCTCTATTGGAGTTGCGATCTCCAACCACAAAGAAGTAAGTGCAAAGCCTCACAGGGCGAGTTGCATCACTTAATAGATTTATGTCACGAGCAACAGACAGATGTCTCCCATTCTTCAAAACACTCCGAAAAACTTTTGAGTGGAATGATGAATGCGAGGAGGCCTTTCAAGAGTTAAGGAAGTATCTGGGGACACCTTCATTATTATCTAGACCAGTGATGGGAAAAAGACTATACTTGTACCTGGCAGTTTCAAAAAATGTGGTGAGCTCGGCGTTGATAAGAGTGGAGGACGGAGTACAAAGACCAATCTATTACACCAGTAAAGCTTTTTGAGGAGCAGAAATCAGATATCCAAGGCTGGAGAAGTTGGCGCTAACACTGATTGAAGCAAGCAGAAGGATGAGACCATACTTCCAAGCCCATACTATAGTGGTATACACTGATATGCCATTAAGACAAGCTCTGCATAAATCAGAGAAATCAGGAAGATTGATGTACTGGGCAGTAGAACTTGGTGAATATGATATAATTTATGAGCATAGATCGTCACTCAAAGGGCAGGCAGTAGCAGATTTTATCGCAGAGTTTACTCAGGAGAATTCCTGCGACGAGCAGGAGTTGAATACAGACCAACCTGTGGATGTTACAGGATCATCAAATTTAAATCCCGACCAACTTACGTTGGTGGACGAGCAGCGAGAAGTACTGAAGGAGGATAAAAGGAAGCATAAAATATTCCACCAAGGAACTCTGTCTGACCAAGAGTTTGATAATGGAGTACCTGTGTGGAATCTGTATGTAGATGGATCTTCGTGCTCTACAGGTAGTGGAGCAGGGATTATTTTAAACAGTCCAAATGGGATTGATGTGGAATATGCTCTGCGCTTTTAATTTAAGGCTTCTAATAATAAGGTCGAATATGAAGCAATGATCGTGGGTCTAAGCCTGGCCAAAACCATGAAATCAAATTATGGGGGTGTATGAAGTAAAAGGAGAATTAATGGTCAGGTATCATGCAAAAGCGATAGAGGTTGTATCAAGTTTCACCGCAATTCAGTTGATTAGAATACCACGATTGGAGAATGCAAGAGCAGACGACCTAGCTCGGTTAGCATCAGCCACACGCACCGAGCTACGAAGAACAATCCCAATAGAAATCCTGGCTGGTCGAAGCATCGACAAAGATCTGACGATAAACTTCATCGTCCTTGACTTGGGACCCTCATGGATAGACCCCATCAGGGCCTATATTGAAGAGGGGGCTTTACCAACTGATAAACTCGCAGTCAAGAAACTAAAGTTTAAAGTTGCTCGTTATGTATTGACCAATGGCACTTTATATAGACGAGGAATTATAACAGGGCTACAAAGATGTGTTCACCCCTCCGATGTGAAAGATTTGATTGAAGAGGTTCATGAAGGTTCTTGTGAAGTCCATGTGGCAGGTCAGACGCTTTTGCAAAGAATAACAACGCAGGGGTATTACTGGCCGACGATGAGAGCTGATTGCGTAGCTTATGCCAAGAAGTGTGATAAATGTCAACGCTTCTCTTCTATCCAAAGAACTCCCCAAGCATTATTAACACCCATCACGTCTTCCTGACCATTCGCCATGTGGGGAATAGACTTGGTCGGGGCACTTTCGATGACCAGGGGAAGGTTTAAATACCTCGTGGTTGTTGTGGATTATTTTACCAAATGGGTAAAAGCTGAGCCTCTCATTGATATGACATACGACAAAGTCTATCAATTTATTTGGAAGAATATTATCTATAGATATGGTCTACCACATGCATTCATTATCGACCATGGAACCCAGTTTGATAACGAGGAGTTTGTTGTGTATTGTCATCAATTCAGTATACTGAAGATCCACTATGCACCAGGCCATCCCCAAAGCAATGGGCAAACTGAGGTGACAAATATAATGCTGCTGAATGGTTTGAAGAAACGACTAGATGATGCAAAAGGAAATTGGATTAACGAGCTACATTCGGTGCTGTGGGCTTATCGTACCACACCACGAACAGCAACTGGAGAGTCTCCATATATGCTGGCGTTTGGGAGTGAGACTATCATACCTGCTGAATTGGGTTTACCCACGCATAGGGTGCTTAATTTCAATTCTCCTGTCAGTGATTTGATGAGAAGGTTAGACCTGGATATGCTCGAAGAAGTTAGGGAAGAAGCAGCAATCAGGAAGGCAGCGTATCAACAACAAACAGCTTTGTTCTATAACAAAAGAGTGAAGAAGTGTGATTTGAAGGAAGGGGATTATGTGCTGAAGAAAGTGATCCAAAAGAATAACAAACTAGAAGCCAACTGGAATGGACCCTATAGAGTAACATAAGTTGTTCGTCCAAGGACATACAGGATTGAAACCCTGGAAGGAGAAGAGTTCAAGAACGCATGGAATGTAGAGCATCTGCGCAAATATTATCAGTAATTGAAATTCCTATGTAACACAATTTTTGCAGTATGAATAAAGTGATGTTTCACCCAGTTTCCCCTCTTTGTTGAATTTTTTTTCAGAATATTAGTGCTACACACTACACATCGATTGGTCGGCAAACTAATTACCACCAACTCCGATTGGTCGGCAAACACCACCTCCGGTTGGTCGGCAAACTAGTTACCACCAACTCCGGTTGGTCGGGAATCAATTACCACCAACTCCGATTGGTCGGCAAACTAATTACCCGCCAACTCCGGTTGGTCGGGAATCAATTACCGCCAACTCCGGTTGGTCAGGAATCAATTACCACCAACTTCGGTTGGTCGACAAACTAATTACCACCAACTTCGATTGGTCGAAAAATCAATTACCGCCAACTCTGATTGGTCGGCAAACTAATTACCACCAACTCCGGTTGGTCGGGAATCAATTACCACCAACTCCGGTTGGTCGGTAAATTAATTACCACCAACTCCGGTTGGTCGAAAAATTAATTACAATCAACTTCAGTTGGTTAGTACCAAATTAAGCAGAAACATGGGATGCAAATCATTCCATGATTAGGCCCAAAGAGTGACACGTCACTATAATCAAATAATAAAATAGGACAAGTTCCATTATCCAAAAATAAAACAGAATGTACATATATTCACAAACAAACAAACAAGGACATTCTACAAATTATTTAGAAGAAAATAAAATGGCAAAAGACTAAAAATTTCTTCATTCAAATCAAGTAGAATTACATATGATGTGAAAAATATACTTCATTACATAAAACCCTATTCTATTGGTTTTTTCCCTCTGCCTTTGAAACAGGTTCTACCCCAGCAGGAGGATCATCTAATGCGTAAGGGGAATTTATAAAGTTTAGATCTCACAGCATTCGAACATTCATCACGGAGGGACAATCAAGCCAATGCTTTGGGCGCGATATCTCAAAGTTTGCATGAAGATTGTAATCGCCGAGATATTTGGAGATTAAGCATTGAGGAATTGCCCGAGCAGGAATCCAACTAATGCCAAGCTTAAAAGGAGGCACGGGCAAATCGAGCACTCCAGGGTCATAATAATCCCATAAGTAGTGACCCTGCTCCAACTTTTGTACACACAGTGCATTCAACCACCCTTGCTTATACCCCTCGTTATTTGACTGCTGGATCCGAGCATCAAGATGGTAAAGGGCTTCATTATACCCAACCATCCAAAATTCTCTGGCTTATTTATGGAATTGATAAGTTAACCTCTCCAGTTGCTCGTGGAGATTCTTCACCAGGATTTCCTTATTTTCTAAGGCAGAACTCTGAGTAGTGAGTTGTTCGCTGAAGTTCAGAATATTCTTAGACATTTCTGCTAAGGCTTAGTTCTTCGACATCAACTGAAAGGCCTGATTCTCTAAAGCCGACTGCGTTCTAGCTTCTTCAATGGTGACCCAACCAGCCCTAGCTCGTCCATGAGAAGAAGATCTTGCTCGTCCACGAGTAGATGATGAGGGTCCAGCTCTTTTTAAAGTTTCCAACTCATCTCGTAAGTTGGCATTTTCTACCTCCAAAAAAGAAAAACCTTCATCATTAACAGGGACCAAGGCTCCTGAAGAAGATGCAGCAGATTTAAGTTATTTTATCTCTTCTTGCAAGGCAATGTTCTCCTGCTCCAACAACTTAGCAATATGCCTGTGATCTTCAATTTCAAGCTTCAGAACACTCTCTTTCTTCTCATGAGCAGAGATGAATTTGTCATACCCCTTGTCAGCACTCAATTGCTGATATTTCTTCTCGTATCCTTGATGCAAAAGTGTGGAGGACTCTTTGTACTATAGTTGAAGTTCCTCGATCGTTCCTTGGAGATCTTAAATCATCTCGTAATAGGCCACATTATTGGCAACTGTACGATCGAGCAAACACTTCAGGTATTGGTAAGCTTCAACTGCTCGGTCAAAAGCACCTGATCCGAGGATGTCAATTATTCGGGCCTCATTAAGATCTGCATGACCAGCTATAAAATAATCATTGCATTTCTTCATCAATTATGTGTCATGAGATGATAAGAGCTCCATCCTGGACATAAACTAGCAAAGAGAAGAAATAAAAAGAATAAATAATGACACAGACAGAACAAGTAAAAGAGAAATTCAAGATGAACAACCAAGGTTCGAATTTTATTTCATCATAAGAGAAAATACAAAGTTCGAGGTTACATTCAAGAATAATAAAATAAACACCCGAATAACTCTACACCTTCTCCTTGTTTCTTATGACTTCCTCAGAAGATTTGGAGGAAGAAACTGATTGCTCGGAGGGTAAGATTAACTGCTCGGCAGAAGTACTGGTTGGTTGGAGTTGCTCAGAGCAAGGTTGAACAACAGGAACAGTAGGGACCTGATCTCCAATCATCATAGAAGATTCATCTGAAGCAGCTCCATCCTCTTCTTCTTCTCCAGGAGAGGGAGGAGGGCCATGAGTATGCTGCTGAAATAACTCAGAATTCTCAGCAACTTTCAATTCCTGCAAGGCTGCAACCCATCCATCCCTAAAATATTTGAGGCTGGCATACTCCATTTGAGAAGACATGGCAGCCAGGTCCTTATTCTAGCCTTTGTCCCAACCAGCACTGAATGATTTTTTAACTGCCTTCTTCCTTTTTGCCTTCTCCGAGGAGGTCATTTCCCTAAGGAGCTCCTCGACAGCCTTCAACTTCTCTTCCACCTTCATTTTCTGTCGCTCAACATCTTGAAGTTTAATAACTTCCTCTTCAGCAGACTTGAGCTTAACTTCCAGCTCATTGTTGCTTTGTTCAAAGTCTTTGTTGCTCTACTCAAACTCCTTCAACTTCTTCTCCAAGTCCTTGGAGGCATTCACAGCTTGATTTCTGTCCAGCTCAATGGACTTGAATTGCTTCTCCCAAGCAACCTTACCTTCCTCGTACTTTTGACGAGAATCTTTCAAAGATTGGGTCATCCTAGCAAAAGCTTCCTCTACTCCTCCCGAGTAGCTTGAAGCCTTGATAGCTTCATCATTCTTCAAAATGCTGTTGAAGCACGTCACCAGCTGAAAAAAGAAATAATTTCAAGTCAATACATGGACATAGTATTAAAAAATAAAGGGGTCAAGTTAAAGATACTTACTGAGGCAATGTGTTGAGCAGCCAGGGTAGTGATTCTCTCACGAGAAAGAGTATCTTCAATGACTTGGACTTCTGGGAAAGTCCAGGATCTCACCAAACTTATAGCAGAGCTCGAAGCAACAAAAGATGGAACACTACCTTCAACATTTGAAGGTTGAGAGACAGGCTCAGCAGGTCTCTCGGAAGAGCTTTTCTTTAACCTCCTCAGAGGAGCAGGAGCATGTTCAACTAAAGACGTTGTCTTTGTTGGTGATATGACAATAACCTCACTTGGAGGAGAGATAGCAACAATCTTGCTTGGAGCCACAGGGGGCTTCTCGCCAGTTTTCTTGGCAGCAATAGGAGAGGATACATCTACAGTCTTTGTCCCTTCTTTTGGGATATTTTGTTTAATTTTCTTTGCCTCCACAGCAGTAGAGGCAGACTTGTCAAAAAAGGCAGGAGCTCTTCTCTTCTTCATCAGTTCACTGATAAGAATACTAAACTCAGAGGAGGAACCTTCCACACTAGTCTCAGACGCTGGTACTTGGTTAAGATTAACCACCACTAGACGAGGATGAGCAGTGAAAGATGAAGTATAGCTCTTATACCGCAACAAGTAAAAAGCATATCTAATATGTTCCTCGGTAACAGATTGGCGCAAATCCCAAATAAGTTTCAAATGCTTTAAATTAACGTCAGCTTCTTTTGGAGGTTTTCTTTTACTCTCAACTGTAACAAATACAAACAAATGTCAGTGATGCATTTTATCAAACATAAAGAAAACAAGATTTTGAAAAATAAAAACAACATATCCCATTGCCATAAGGTGGACATCTAGGACCTTGGTATACATCATCTCCATTTAATGGAGGGTGTTGCTAATTTTTCATCTCCACTCCATGATCAAAGTAATCCCTATTGGCATCATGAAGATTGACAACTAACGCTCTATTTAAAACCTAGTTTTTAAATAAAAAGTACTATCGTTGATAACCCATCTGTAGCAATACATAATCTCTGGAATCCCTAAACGAGTTCCATGAAGTTGATTTAACATGTGTACGCCATTAACTATCCTCCATGTATTTGGAGCTATTCTTGCAGGTATAACATCAAAATATTGGCAAAACTCCAAACACAGGGGATTTGGCGAGAAAGAAAAGCCACATTCGGCTACAAAAAGACTGTGGAACCAATGCCCCTCAGCCAAAGAAAAATAATAAGAGGGTTCAAAAAGTTCTTCCAAAATAACCCACGAAGGGATTAAAAATTCAGACCGAAATTTGTCAAGCGATTCAACAAGGTAAACCATGGTGAACAAAGTAAATAAAAGAGAAGGAAGAAAATCTTACAGAAAAAGAGAGATCAGTTGACAACGAACGATGGAAAGAATGAGGCACAAGATAGAAAGAAAATGAAGAGTTCAAAGATACAATTTTGAAAAGTGAAAGACGATAGGATTTATGCCGCGCTTAAATACTTTACCTCGGGAATAGGGAAAGGCAATGATTATAAAGGAGGACCTTTACATCTCCGGCTGCTACAAGAAGAAAAGGGGAGCAAATATTGAAGCGGTCATGAAAATTTAAAATATTTATGATGCATGATACTATGCGCTCAAGAAGGAGTTATATACAATGAATATTTTCCTAAAAACCATAAAAACCAATAATCTGAGCAGTTTTTGAGCAGAATATTCCACACTTTTCTTCAACCTCAAAGTGTAAAACGTTGGGGGATTCTGTTGATACCAAATTTAGTCTGCTGACGTGGACCATTCACTTCAAGACACGTGTCAACTTACGTGGTAATTACAAGCACTTTCAATGAACAACATACTGTCACCAAGCTACTCAAGCGTCCCGAGCAACTTAATCATACCGAGCAGCTTAGGCACCCCGAGGAGCTTAAGGCTCCGAGCAACTTAAGCGTACCGAGCAACTCAGGCAGTCCGATAAACTCAACATACAGAGCATCCAAATCAGGAGAATAAAAAAGATGACTGCGCATTAAATGCTCATTATTATCGTACAGATGTATATGCCTACTAAATAACAGCGCATTGTGATGAGTGCATTATTTTGTATATTTTATACCCAAATTTATACTTTGTTAGTCCCATTTTAGTGTATTTAATAATTTCTTAGGACTATTTTATTAAAAGGAGGAAAAAATGCGAGAATGATTGAATTCATATTGAAAATGGCAATTTTAAGTCAAAATTGGGCGCTTCGATAATTTTATAATATTCTTGTGCTAATTTGTGAAAAAAGTTGCCTAGTGAAATTTTTGCAGATTATGATGGAATTTGGTGCAAATTGATGATCAATTCAAAAAAGGCGCGAAAAAGCTGATTTTTACGGTCGTTCGAAAAAATGCTGTTTTCACACTTGAAGTCGTAAAAAAATCGGAAATTTTTATTCTCCGATTTGGACGAAACTCGGCATGCATGTTCAACAAGAAAATATAAGAGTTTTCGAATGGGGGGAAATTCCGTCCCTTATCACGATCCGAAGATTAAAGAGGTGGAGAGATAGCTACCAACACTATTCGGCCAATCAGAAAGAGTCCCACCACAACTCAAATACCTCACCACTTGTCCTATAAAAAGGACCATTGGGATCATAATTTCGGAGACAATTAGAGAGGACTTTCGTGGAGGATTTCGGGGAGCAACTTTGAGTGATTGTAATCAATTTGAGGGCCAAGTTTTTATCATTTTTTTAGAGGATTCAAGATTGTTGTGAGAGAACTATTTGTAAGTTTGGTTTATTAATGAAGATCTCTACTCATTCTTGCAATTTCTCTTTCATTATGGTAGCTTGATTCTTATATTAGGAGTAGGGTGAAGTTTATCATAGTTAGCTAATATTGTCACGTTAATTTTATCGTTGTTTATTCCCTACTTGTTTTAATTGTTATTAAAGATTCGGTATTCATTTTAAAGCGACACGAGAGTGTGTTTTAGAACCTTCAAGATTATTTTGTCAAATCAAGTTTTGAGATTTAAAAATAGTAATTTTTGATGGATTATGCTTGCACTTTGATTGTTTTGATAGTCCATGCTTAAATACATTTGCGAATTTTAAAACTTGTATTTTCTAAGGGAATAGGGATTTTAGCCGTCTATTAGAGACGTTAAAAATATTTTGATCATAACCGTCATATTTTCCGAATTAAACACGGCGAGAGTCGGTTTAATTTGAGTTATAAAAAGGGAATGGCAACATTAAATTAGTGTGCAATATTAGTTACGTGATAAATGGACCCCGAATCCTAATTATTTCCTAATTGTTTACAAATCTCTTGCGTTACTCTCATTTATCGTAGTTTCTTTTATTTTGTATAATTTATAATTATTCTCTACCCCATTTGATCTAGTTGGACAGTTGTAATTCTTTTAATAATTAAAATTGACAAATCCTCGTGGGTTCGACCAGTACTTACACTCGCTATTCTATAATAGCCCGTGCACTTGCGGTATTTTATAAATTGACAACAAGTTTTTGGCACCGTTGTCGGGGATTTGACAATTTTTTTTCTTAAAAGAAGTTGTGACTTTCGGACTAGTTTGTTTTACTTTTTGCATTTTTTTAGTAAAAATTTCATAAAAAATAAAAAAAAATAAAAAATAAAAAAAACTCTTAACAAGGCTAGAATTAAAAGCTACTCCAACGCGAACTTGTCAAATCGATTCCGTTTCACCTTGTCTAGGATTGGTGGTTTTTAATGAGTCTTCGTACCGACCACCTACCTGGAGGTGAAATCGAAATTTGAGGAGACAACCGTAGTTGGTCCTCTTTTAAATTCTCCCTTGTCAAAGGGTAGAAGCTATCCAAAATAAATAAATAAATTCATGTGTTGTAAATTGCAATGGGTGATCCTCATATTGTTATCCCGTCATCTTTCTCATATTCCTCAATGGATCCTGTGGACGTGTTTTTACAAAATACTGAAAATCTAGATGACTACGTATTTCAATTTAATTCAGATGGGTCAGTAGCCATTTTAAAAATTAAAGAAGGTATGGATGAGACTCCAACCCCTGTAATTACTATCGGTCCACCAAAGTGTATCAATTGGAGAGAGGTGAACAAACGGTATAATGATGCTATTTCTAAAAATAACCATGAATTAATTGGGGATAATCAATTTTGTGAGGAGAAAAAAATTGACAATCTTGACACGTGTAATACTTGTGATGATTTGGATGTTTGTCAAGATTTTTCTCCTAATTTAATTGAGCAGAATGCTGCTTCTTTTTATATATGGGAAAATTTATTTGAGGATTCGTCATCCGATTTTACTGATACTTCAAGTATTTATGACGATCCTCCTGTTTTTGATGAAGAAAGTGTATCACCCAGTGATAGATCTTCTTCCCACGCTTTTCATAAAATCTCACATTTAGGAGTAGAGTATGCATCCCCAATTTTACTTGACTATTTTCGAAAAAGGGATAATAAATATTTGGATCCTTATTGCAATTTATTACCTCCATGTGATGCATCGACATATGATTCAGGCGATTCAAATTTATTTATTATTGATGATGTCGGTACTCACCATTATGACCATAGATTTAAGATTGAAATTTGTGTTGTGCGGTCATGCTCTCAAATTTATGATATTTTGGCACTTAGTGCTATAAATTTTATTAATTGGAATGACCCACAACTATTTCGATTATTAATTTATGGTGAGGATGGTAATTGTCATGTGTTTGTATATTATTTGTGTGTGTATATATATATATATATATATTTTGTTATTTTTTTTAGTTAACACGTATCATCTTTCTACTTCGTTACTTTATTTTCTTTGTCCATATTTTTATTTGAGCATACATTGAGGACAATGTAAAATTTAGGTTTGGGGGTAAGGATGATATTTTTGAGAAAAAAAAATCAGATTTCAAAAATTCAAAAAGATTTTCAATATAATTGAGTTTTGGAACGATTTCTTAATATAGAATTAATTCATGGATCTCTCATCTTATGAAATTTTTACACATTAGCCATATAATATGATCGAAAATGGATATTGAGGCGAAAGTTAATATGCTTAACGAATAAGTGTGGAGATTTTAACCCGATGAGATTTTGTGCCATTCATCGTTTTTCAGAGATTTAAATCAGTCCGAGTTAAAATTACTCAATCTTTCCTTCAGTGATAAATTCGTTGATGATCTCAAATTCTTTGTTTTGTTCGATTACTGAAAACAAAAAGTCAAAATGTGAATCTTAAGCACTAGAAGTCTTAGTAAGTCGTCTTCAGACACAAATCAACTGAACGAAACTTGAGAAATGAGATTAGGACATCGTTTGAAAGCCCAAAATTAATCCTAAAATCCAACCTTTTTACATTATTCCGTTGCAAGCCCATTTGAGCCAAAAAGAAAATATGTCTTTTATTGAAAACCCATTGTCCTACCTAACTCCAACTGAGAGTTTGAAGCCCATAAAAAGAAGTCATACCCATTATCGGAGAATACTGGGGTAACATTACGGTTGAAAAAAAAAAGAAGAAAAAAGAAAAAAAAATCGCAAAAGATTGACAATCCACAAATCCAGCAGTAAACATATCACCTGTCAGTGGCTCAATATAACGAATAATTGACGGCAAATCATAACCAATATATATTCCCAAACGACGTTGGGACCTATTTTGGTACGCCGGGGTGGGGGGATGGGTACATGCACTGCACAACCAAATTTACGCAAGTGGGATATATTTGATTGACATCCAGACACAAGTTGAAAAGGTGAAATGGGTAATAAGCAGTGGCCCTAAGCTTAATTAACTTAGAATTGTGTAGGATAGCATGTCCCCAAGCAGAGACTGGGAGTTTGGATTGCATAAGTAAAAACCGCGCAATAAGTTGCAAACTTTTAATTAAAGACTCGGCTAAACCATTTTGGGTGTGGACATGGGGGAGTGGGTGCTCAACATCAATACCTTGTGATAAAAAATAGTTATCAAAAACTTGAGAAGTAAATTCTCCCGCATTATCTAAACGGATGGATTTAATGTGTTGATAAGGAAAATGTGCTCTAAGTTTTATGATTTGAGCAAATAATTTTGCTAAAGTCAAATTAAGAGTAGATAACAAACAAACATGTGACCAACGAATGGATGCATCAATTAAAACCATAAAATATTTAAAAGGTCCGGTAAAAGGATGAATGGGTCCACAAATATCCTCTTGAATTCTTTGTAAAAAGGATGGTGACTCATAAGAAATTTTGAGAAAAAATGGCTTAGTGATTAATTTACCTTGAGAACAAGGGGTGCAAAAATGGTCATCGGGTAACGTAAGTTGTTTGTTTGTTAACGAGTGTGATACCCCACCCTAAAAAAGAAATATTGAATAATAATTTGATGATTTTATTCGAAGGAAATTTTTTTGGAATAAATATATAAGAGAATTACGCCAAAATGTCACGAAAAGTAATTAAGGAAAAAATGAATCTTCACGTTGCATGGTTCGCATGGATGCGCATTTAAGTCCTAATAGACCTAGTAAGTATGTTGGTCAAATTTGATGCAAAAATTCCAATGAATGATTGTGACATGGTCATGGTTAATATAACACAATTTTTGTCAGCGAGTGTCGCGCAGGACGCGGACTTGCGCAATTTATGTATGACAATTGGAGAAGGATAAAAAATAGTATGACTACATATTTGGGACCCCAAAAATACATATAAAAATATCATGGGTTCAAAAATAAAAAAAAATGAATAAATCAATAAAATATTATTATTTTAATCAAAAAATAAAAGTGGTCAAAAAATTCTGAAAAATTTCAGATCGACTTAAAATTTAATTTTGAGCAACTTTCCCTTCTTCAACATCTTCAAAAAAATTTATTTAATATATTTTTTTGGTAATTTTCTACTCGGCTAGATTGTATAATTTTGGGTTGTTTCCCACTTCCTTTTGCTCTTAATTTCTTAGTTGTCTAATTTCAAATTTTGACCTATTGATTAGGGACCATCCTTGGAATATTATGTGTAGTAGAAATTATTGTGTTGACCATTATTAGATGCCCATGTGAGTGTGTGAGTTGGTGTGTTATTATTATTGAGAATTAAGTATATGCACCTGATAAAGAGTCATATTCCTTAGGCCTTTGATAATGACAAAGGTAGTTCCGTAACATCAGGGATATCATATCTTCTTAGTATATATTTTTATGTATCCATGCTAGTATAAATGTAATGGCCCACGGCATTAAATAGTTATGAAAAGCAGTGCCCTATTCCTTAGGCCTTTGATGACAAAGATTGTTCATGTATCCATGCTAGTATAAATGTAATGGCCCACGGTATTAAAGGCCTATTTCTTAGGCCTTTGATAATGACAAAGGTTGTTCATGTATCCATGCTAGTATAAATTTAATGGCCCACGACATTAAACTGACATGAAAGAGAAATAAAAGAAATCATTTTCTTCTTCATCACCATATTCTGCTTCTTTTCATACTTATTTTCTCTTTAATTATAAAAGAGAGATGGAGGTAGTTTTGGTTCATATTATTCTCATCAGATTTGTATAACTTTTCTATCATTCTACAAACACTTCTACACCATTATTAGTCCTCCAAACCCGTAGCTCACCTCCCCACCCTCCATAAAATCACCCAAACTCCATATTTGTGACATATTTACACTTCAAAATAATCACTCAAGGGGTATATAGCTTAAGGAAGTCTTGGAGCTTATATTTTGGAGCTAGAGTTGTAGTTTTGGGGCATTTCTTGGAGCTTAAAGAAGGAGTTCCTATAACACATATAAAGCTCTCATGGAGGATGCATTTAGTAACCCCTTGAGGCCACCTTTGAAGGTGGGGGTTGCTCCTCCTACACCACCATTTTGGAGTCTTAAGAGGTGGGTAAATCTTACATTGAATGAGGTTTAGAGTTTGATAATTTTTAGAATGATATTTACATATATTAGACTTGATATATGTAGTATTTTAGCTAATTTATAATTTTATGTTGTTTAGTCATCATATCATCATTTGGTGTGTAGAAATAAGTTTTTTAAGAAGTATTTTTGATGGGTTCAAAAGGTGAATAAATTTCAGAATATTACCCTCGAACATTTTATGAAATAAAATGTGTAAAAATGATGTTTCAAATGTAAATAATGTAATTTCATGTTTAGAAAAATATTGGGGTAATATAGACCATTTTTACGAAATAAAAAATGGGATTTTCTTACCAAAATGACGAAGTAGAAGAAGAAATTGGACTTTTACTTAAATGAGTGTTTTTTAGATGCATAAACTCATAATAAGAAATATTTGTGGTTGATATGTAAATAATCAAAGTATAAAATGCTTACTTTTAAATTGATGCTTAAGTGTAAATAAAAAAAGAAGTAAAAAAGGCCAAATGTGTTGATAGTGGCTAAATGGGTATTTAAAGTGTGTACAACTTATTTTGGAAACATAAATGAAAATAAAGTCTTTTTATAAAATTTGAAATTTATTACTGAAATTATGTTGGAAATATCACTTGAGAAGTTATAAATTTGTTTTTGGCGAAATTAATATGTTTAAACCGATTTAAAAGTATAATATTTGTGTGAAACAAATAGTAATGGCATTGTTGTAAATACAGTGAATAATATGTTGTCAAGAAAATATTTGACAATTAAATGTATTAATTAAGTTTGATAAAAGGAGATTAATGATATATTTTTTCTAAGTGAAAATAATGAGTTTCACTAAAATGATAAATGTGAAATATGGGTAAAAATATAGTTTTTGACAAGTGTTAAGTGGTTAAAAGTGCTTTGAGAATTAAGTTGAAAAGTTAGTAACTATTTGGGAACAACACTTGTTAAATGGCTAAATGCGCGTTTGACAAGAAATGGATAAATTGGTAAATTTACGTAAAGTTGAACATTTTTATGAAATAAAAATGTCAATGAATAGTTTGGAAGAAAAAGGAAAGAATTGATTTTTCCAAGTGAGAATAATGTTGAAACACATGGAAAAGATAAGAACGGATACTTGAATGATGCCAAGAATTAAGCAGGGCATGACGTCCCTAGTGGTGAAAGACCCCCAAAGTCTATACGGATGAGCATATGGTGGTTGGAGACCGATGGTGTAGAGCCCGTGAAATCCAGGAATAATGGCTAGACTGCAAGGCAAAGATTGATAATTCTTGTAATAAGAAATGAAGAATGAGAATATTCTTAAAATTAATGCAAATAAATCTTTGAGATCTGCAAAAGGTTAAAAGATGAAAATAACCAAAGTTTTCATGAAATAATAAATGTTTTGTGTGTTGTGGTGTGGTGTGGTGTATAAGTTTCTCAATGAAAATGAATATTTTTCCAATACGAGGTGTGCATGTTATAAAGATTATTTTAACGAGAATATTAAAATAATGACAAAGTAACTCTAGCGTGAGTTGATAAACGTTGAATAGATGAATATTTTCAAGAATAGAAAGGGTTTTCATATAAATGATTAATCGTGTGCGTTAATGGGAAATAATGTGATTTTAAAGAAAGATTATCCAAAATGACTATTTTGGGAAAGAAAAGAGGATGAATGGGGATAAATAATATTTCTGGAATAAATTGGTTTAATACATCGGAGCATGTATTTTCAAAAATATATGTGTAGATATATACATATTTTCATGAGCATATAGTAAGTGAGTATTCTTTTCTGTCGTTCGTTTATATGTTGCATTTGTATAAATCCCACTGAGTTTCGCTCACTCCCTCCTCTTTGTTACGACAGGTTGTATGCGGCTTCGTACTTTGATAGCGTTATACATGTAATATTTACTTTATTAACGTTAGTAGCTCTGTTTACTTGGCCTTGGGGGCACTTTCCTTGGGTCCCGCACGTAGTTTATTTTATATTGGAATCCCATACTAAGCAAGGCATAATCTTATTTAATAATAAAGCTGGAATAGTAACATTATTTAGGTTGTTCATTGCACCCCATACTTGACACTCGGATCGGATCAGGGTCGATCCTATAATAACCCTTAAATCCGGTTCGGGGAGTCACAACAAGTGCCCATACGCGTTATTTATGATTCGACGCAACATGTTTGATCCAGGATAACCCAAGCGGTCATGCCACAATATTGGATTATAAGGATCATTGAGCTTTCGGCTCATGACAGTATGTGGTTCTACAACATTAATTGTTATATGGTATAACCCCATGAATAATGCAAGTAATTTCTCTAGTGTGAGCTTCTGGCTTCCAACACTAGAAGTAATGCAAAGGAACTCTTTATTACCTTCATTATATGTTTCAATATGATACCCATTCACTCTTATGTCCTTAAAACTCAATAAATTTCTTATGAATTTTCTTGACGATATAGCATTATTTATGAATAAGTGGGTACCATTAGGTAACACCACATGGGCTCTTCTGGAGCGTTCAATGATCTTAGCAGGACCAACTATAGTGGAAACATTCGTTGTATTTTATACCAAGTCTGAGAAAAACTTCTGGTTTTTCAAAATGGTGTGGGTTGTCCCACTGTCTACCTGACAAGTGTCATCGCTTGCGCTTACTTTCGGATCCATACCTTTAACATAATTAAATATAAATTTGAAATTTAATCCACCAATCATATAAGCATAAAAATGTAAATCAATCCACTAACTAGTATCTATTCTTATAAAAAAAATATAAAAATAATGCTAAACTATTCATGTAACAATACTAATTGTTAATCTTAATATTTTAGAACTTCAAGTTCTATTAAGTATGAATCTTCGGGTTCATAACAATTATTCTCATTTCATACATAAAACTTTTAATTCAATTTGATTTACAAAGGTTCAACACTGACGTTCACGGGATGTTAAGGTCCTTGCCCTAAATAATAAAAAAAAAATCACTTTTGATTTTGAGAATATGCATATGGGAGCTTCAGGTCACAAATTTTAAGAACTTCAGTTCTCAAATTTTATTTTATTTATTTATTTTCTTAAAAAAATGAGGATAATTGTACCATAGTTACAAATAATAATTTGTGAACTTTTAGTCACAATAATTATTAGGTCCAAGTGATTCAGGAACTACAGATCCTTGTTATTTATTTGTGAGAACTTCGAGTTCAACACATAAAATAATTGAACTCCAGGTTCAATTTTATTAAGTATGAGGACTTTCTCTACCCTATTGTGTCAAAACTTCAGGTTTAATAAGATTTTTAATAATAAATATTTGGAACTTTAGGTCCAAATTATAAATTATTTGGGGATATTTAATGCCCCGTACTCTATAATAGAAATAATCAAAACTTCGGGTTTTGATGTAGGGTATATATTATTTGGAACTTCAGGTCCATAATTATAAATAACAATTTAAGTCCCAAATTTAAAGTTAAATGAGAACTTTAGGTCCCAATTACTGGGAACTTTGAGTCCCAAAAATCAAAACTTCAAGTTTGATAAAGAAAAATTTGTTGAAACTTCGGGTCCAAAATATAAATAATTGTTATGGTACTTTTTTATTCCTTGACCTATTATAGAAATAATCAAAACTTCAGGTTTGATTTTACGGTACATTTTATCATGTCCCAAAAAAAATTAAATACCAATTGCGAACTTCAGGCCGCAGAAATTTTAAATAGCGGTTGGGAACTTCAGGCCCAAAAATTTTAAATACTAAATTCTTAATGTAGCAAAAAATAACAAAATAATGTAATAAAGTTGAACAAAATAAGAGATTAACACTACTGTAGTATCATAGAAGAATCTAATATTTATCGTGGATATATATAGTGAATCGAGATAAACATCATGACATGATTAAAAAGAAATTATGACCGAATATGATATTGCTAAAATAAATCGACAAAGTTACTGTCATGAAAAATTACCTGCCACATATGTTTCTAAAAAAAAATTAAACGAAATATATTTAGGGTTTTGTTGCCTTGAGCGCCAACTACTACAAAAAAAATTTATCACGAGTTATAAAAATCACACAATCGTATTTGCTTTTATCGGATATCATCTTCTTTCATCTTTTACTAGATACACATGCCATTTTACCCTTCGTTAATTACTAACGTCCAAAGAAAGAAAAAAAAATGAAAAATGGAGTCTAAATATGAATGGTCTTCAATTGAAGACAAGTAAAAGGTATATAACTGCTTGCGTCAAGAATGATGAAAAAGAAAGAGTTCATAAAGAATATATTCAAAGCTATCTAGTGTGGATATTTAAAAAGGAAACAAAACTGATGGCCCTAGTATAAAAACTCATGATATAAATAAATAAAGGTATAAGAAAGCTGACCCAATTACTTTTGGATTTTGGCGGCTTCTATACAATCTGCTTTTAATTCAATAGTGTATTGAGAACTTGTGCTGATAATGTGTTAAGAGAAATAGGGTACAAAGAGAATTTTAGAGAGAGAAAGAGTTCTCATTAGTTGGTGTGTCAATAATGAGGGGGTCACCCCTTTATTTATAATACAAGTAAACTCATCCCAACAACTTACTTTTCCAATGTGGAACATGTTATAGTGGACATCACAACAACAATTCTTACATTTAAGTGCGAAATTTTTCGTAGCCAAAAGTGTACATTTCATTGCTGATAGTTTTTGGCAACGAAAATTATTTCATAGAGAGTTCATGGCCAAAGACCCGTCGCTAAATGTATATGACCACGAAATTAAATTTTGTTGCCAATTGTTTAGGTCATTTGTCACGAATTTTTTTCGTGGCAAATAGTCATATTTACGCTACAATTTATTTCATAGCTAACTGTTCAACATTTCGTTGCTAAATGGCTTTATTTCGTTGCCAATTCTATTAATAAACTAGTGTGTTAGAAGCTTTTAGCTACAAAATTTACAATTTATTTTGTAGCTATTTGCTCAACATTCCATTGCTAAATGTCTTCATTTCGTTGCCAATTCTATCAATAAACTAGTGTGTTAGATTCTTTTAACCACGAAATTTGTACCTTCCCTCAAGATCTATTGGGTACGAAATTTAATTGTTGAAAAATAATTTTTAATCATTAATTTTTCAATAATAAACTATAAAATCTTAGACAACACTTTTATTTATCAATTGCATATTTCACTACGAAAACATTTATTTTGGTATTGTAGTGTTTCAATATATATTTTTTTATTTTTAAAAATGAATTTTATAGAGTAATGTATACCACCAAATTTAAACAAATTACCATCTAAAAAAGCACATTCGTTAAGATGCACAAAATAACTAAATTATCATAAACAAAATTAACATTAAGTCACATACACATACATTGTCAAGTCACCTAAACACTTGTTAAGGGACGTAGAAGTCCCACATTTCATCTCCTTACAAACGACAAATAGTCATGGTGCAAAAAAATAACTTAAACTAGTTAAAGGACTTAGAAGTTCTTAGATGTCATTTACAAACGTCAAATGTCCAGAGTTCATGGCGCCCCAAAAATAACTTCTTGTCACGTCAAATCTTCAATTAAGAGAATACAATACCATTAGCTAAGATAAAGTAGTATTTGATTTGTCTTTATCATGAAAAAGTTATAACGACGAGTGGAAGTTGATAGACGAAAAAAAAATTCTAAAGTACATAATTGTGAAATGGTAAATTTTTTAAAGTATGTAATTGCAAAACGGTAAAAATATTGCTCCACAATAAAACAAAATGTAATTTTGAAAAAATTTGGCCATATTCTACTTTGTTTATAAGACTATCTACCCTGCTTAACAAATAATAAATTATCCAACAACATTCAAATAGTCTAAATTCATCAAACAAATTCACATATAACATGAAATACAAAATATTCATCCACTAAATTCACACTGTGCCTCAAATAAATAAAGTGTCCATTTAAAAAAAATTGGATAGAGCCTCCTTTGTTTATTGGACTATCCACCCTATTAAGGGATAACAACCAATCCAACAATATTCAATGATTTCAAAAGTAAAATCTAACAAATATTTTAACGAAACAAACTTCGTAAAAAAAATCATATATATATATATGAATTGAAGTCGTCCCGCATGTTCCACTATAATAATTGTCCGTAGTTTTCAAAATGTCACACTATAATAATAGTCAAGCATATCAACATGCATTTCAATATACACATAAAATTGATAATAAAGAGACATATGCTAAGCAACTTATTCGACATACAAACATCAAAAAAATTATTTATCGAACTTCTTTCAAGTAGTATATAAGATTATTGGAGGAATACCTAAAACACTTGGAAAAGTGAAATCTCAAAATTGTTACCTTTCGGATAAAGGAACCGTTATGTTCCACAATGCAATTATCCCCATATTTTTCTTCATTACCCTGATAGAGATATTGCAATTTAATAATTAAAATGAATCGGAGAAGAAAATTAAAGTACACATCAGACCTCAGTAAACTAAAAAAGAATCGGAGAAAAACCAAGCTGTTAAAAAAAAAAAATTTAACAGTTTTTTTTACCGTTTTTAAATATATACCAAAACAATTTTTTTTAACTATTTTTAATGTTTTTATATATATCAAAATACTTAAAAACTTTTAAAATTAAAAGTTTTTTTTTAACAATTATCGTGTTGTATATATAAAAATAAAAGTTTTTATATATATTTAGAAATGACACTAACATTATCGTGTTGTATTTTAAAGTAGTTATGGTCGTGAAAAATTAAAAAAAACCTATACCGTGTCGGAATGGAATCAATTAGTGAAACTATAACATGATGAGAAGAAAAAAAGGCACCTTTAAACTTTGTAGTCTACCTCCCGTATACCTTTAAACTCTGTCGATTTCGAAGAGGGTGAGGACGGTCACAACTGGAGAGAGCGACAGCAACCGGAGAGCCCCAAAGCAGCCCCATAACAGCTGCTACCATAGTAGCTTCCACCACCAATTTTGCACCCAGGATTAAACTATCCAGGGGTGCACATAAAGGTTGTGATTCAGCCCCATACCTACACCCTTATATCTGTGAATCATGGAAATAAAATTGAAAACAAAAAGGCATTTAGATTATCTCATAAAAGGTTTTTCCTTCCAATGCTCTCATATTCAAATATAATTATCTTATAACGAATTTAGGAATAGAATACACAAAAAGTGTGAGAAGAAAAATACCTTCATATAAGCTTGACAGCGTCATACAGACGCTTTGCATCTAATGGTTCACCAACAATATCTTACGAAAATTTTGATAACAAAAGAACAGCCTGATAAAGAAACTTTATGTTGCCAGGAAAAAAGAAAGGAAAAAAAAGACTTATATAAATTTGTTCAATAAGTACCTTCAATCCTTCTGCGGTGCAATCTGAAATTGGCCATCCGTGATTTGCGATTGACAAAGGCCAAGCACCTTTTGAAATATGGTGATACCAGTAATCAAGATTAATCCTCCAACACCTTCAAAGAAAGATAAGAAAGTAAAAAACAAGCAAAAGTGAATGCATATTTCTTTATTTCTTGATAACTCGAAAGAAAATAGAAGTCGATGACACAATCCAAAATGATGATAAAAAGAGTTATACGATGAATAAATCGGGTTCACAATTATTAAAATAGAGTTTCACCTGTGAGTTTTTCATGTATGCATGTGCTTCTCTCAGAGTTGGACCATATTCTTCAACAAGATTTGTCGAAATAACTGCTTGAATGGCAAAAGTAGTATCACATGATTGACTTTCATTATAACCCTGCAACAGATTACTATGTTCTCTTCAAATGTTTTAGAAAATATATGAAATTCATAAAAAAGTGAACCTTTGTATACAAATGGAGTAGGAAAATTTATAATGCCCAGGGAAGTAGATACAAGATTATGAGCCGACACTAAAAGAATAACTTGAGATGGTATTGAATTATTTCTAAACCTGTATTTTCATGCCGTCTTCAGCAAGCCACAGATAGTCATGGATTCTTGGGAGATGCAACTTGAAAGCCTCTGAGTTTGGATCTTCTGCCCAAAAGCAGAGCAGATTTAACACCTGAGAAACAGAGTTCAGTGTTAGTAAAGATAAGGACTAGATAAGGTTAGAAATCACAATTTCTAGCACTTTTAATGCAACAAACGATGGAAAATAGGGAAGGAGAAAGAACTAAAGGCTATTAATGTATCTATATTGATAAGGAATTACTTGAAAACAAATGGATAAAATCCATTAAGAATAAGTTCAGAATACCTTGCAATTAACAAATCTGACAGATCAAATGACAAACTGTCAAAAACTGTAGACATACTTATTTTCGCAATTTCTTCATGGTAGTTAAACATAGGCAATAATTATATGTTTTCCTAACTGGGAAGAAATTCCAAAAACAAACGAGAAAAGAAAAAAAGAACGAGAGAAGAAAACTACTGAAGATATATATGAGTACCTTATTTACAGGCCCTATACATAAATAGCGAGTATTCTCATCTTCATAATGTATGTGCTCCATCACAGTACAAAGAGCCTTTTCTCTATACTTTTTCTCATGCCAACGCATTTGAATGGGTTCTAAGCCCTTGTCAAGAGATTCCCAGAGTATATCCTGTATGAGAGGGTGCGGCTAGTACAGATCTTCCTGAAAGAAAGTAAAGAACCGTCCAGTCAACTTAGGTAAACACAAATTAATCGATCAATAATTGGGTAGAAGTTGTGTTTCTTTTTCACTCATATTGAAGGATTTTCCTAGATTATTTCTTAAAAAAAACTAAAAGGATTATCAAGTATATCAGGAGTTGAAATGATATAGCGCTATTTCTACAAATGAAAACATTTATATATGTCAAAACTATTGAGTGTGCTAAAAGTCATTAACTTTGCAGGAAATTAAGACACTGTGCATTAAGTGTAGAGCCATCAATGACTGAACATCTTGTTATGAATACTAGTGAGTCATATTTAAAGCAGTTATGTTCATATGAACTTGACCAATAGGCTTTTACGATAAATAATAAGAAATTCCCAGAACTATTATACTAGCTGCAATAACTCTCTTGAATTCCATGCATTTGCAAGTCCACCCTATGTGTCCATAAAAAGGGTTTTTAGTGACACAAGGGTGTATTTGTAGCTTTTTCATAGTTTAGGGGGCATTTTTCAGTGCTAGAGAGTTATAGAAAAAGAGTTTTGGGATTTTCTTGCATTTTATGATGGCTCAATGTTACTTGAAAATTGAATTACTCGCGTCCATGGAATGGGTACGGACATGTGGTAAGGGCTTTAGTATACGAGACTTGTTGGGGGTAGCCTAAGTTGGTTTGCTATTTCAAATTATGGACAATTTAGAATTCTTTAGTTCTTTCAGTATCATAAGTATATTTTCAAGAGTACACGTACTCCACAGGCATAAAAGGATGCATTCGTTTGTCTGTAGTGTATAATATATTAATAGGATATACAAACCATAGAGATGCTTCTTCCCACAATTCTTGATGCCCCCACCTATTTGTACCTCCTCACACTATGTGATGGCTGTCTAAAATACACAACCCTCATCCAAGCTCTCACCGACAATGCAAGAGCACCAACTAAGTTTTCTGAAACATTAATACAACTTACTTCACAATTCAAGGGTGGAATGATCCAAACTTTAAAGTGGTTTGAACACATTTCATTTTGTTTTTTTTGTTTTTAATTTGTAATAATTTTGTATTGACAAATAATACGAATTACTGAATATTGGGACAAAAGAATAAGAATTTACAATCGTCTGATATGGGAGCATCTCCTCAACTCTTCTTTGAGTTTTTAATATCCATTTGGCATACACACAAAATTCCCAACTGCTCCTCCACTTTCTCAATGAGAAGCTTCAGTAATAAACCTTCGAAAGTGTTGTATTTTAAAAATTCGCATTGCACTTAGCGTGGAGTATAATACCAAAACGCCATCTCAATGGAAATTTGATTACAAAATCTATAGGCCACGTTCAGGAAAAATCCATATTACCAGACAATCTCCAATAGTATGATGCGTTATATAAATAAAGTGATCGAAACCTAATATTGAGGTGAATAGCTGAATGTTACAGAGAAGGGGAAAAACCTCATCGAAATGAGCACAAATTTACAAATGACAGAGATGGGGTAAACATAACAGGCTAACGCACTAATCAACACTCAAAATAGGTGAATGCAACTCACGTTTGGGAACATGACCCTCAAAATAAATATCTTCAACATAACCAAGCCCGAGGGGGATGAGAGCGAGTTGCGAGAAACAAATCTTATGGGAGATATAGTATATGATCCCGAGAGCAATCAAATGAGAGAACCGATAGGGGTATGTCTTATTACATCAAGCAAGAGTGACACTCCTAATATTAATCGATAGGAGAGGGAGTCATGTTTTGTGACCACTATTGAGAGCGTAGACGTGAAGAGCGAGATAGATCACTTTATTGAGTGTGAGAGAGAGAGGAGTTGGAGATTGAGAGCGTGAGAGAGCACATCCAAAGTAAGCAAGAGAGCCAGGTAGGAGACTTGAACCTAGAAAATTTTGAGAAAAAAATTGGGCCGGTGGATGAGAGCCTCACTATTGACGTCCAATCACTATTAGACTCGTGTAGCCACATCAAAGAGAGTGAAAGGAAAAATAGGATAAATGAGGCCCTTCTTCGTGACTATCCACCCATGTCACTTGAATCCTAAGATGTGATAAAGGAGATGATTTAAGTCTCGTCTGACTTAGAGTCCGACCCATGCATTCTCGAAGTTAAGAGAGATCGAGGGTTAGCTTGTCATTATAATTTTCATCGCGATGTCCCCCCACGTCGGGATAAGTATGTTGTGATTCGATTAGGCACCACGATGATCCCATTCACTTCAGTCACCATGAAACTCAAGGTGTCCCTTTTAACTATGGGATGGGTCCCAACTTGCTCCGATTATTGGTTTATAATATGGGGACGGGGGAGATGAGGAGAGCATCAGACCACGTTCACAGGATCGGGTAAGTCTTAGAGAGTAACGATAGGTCGTCGCACCCCCGATGCGTATGGGGTGATTCTTGTGTATATTAGTTAGTTTTAGGTAGGGTCGTAGGAAGCAAGATCATTGAAGAGAGAAATGCCAAGGAATATCACGAGAGAGCGTAGCGTATTTAGAGGGAAGTTATTGCGTATCGAGGAGCTAAATCATGCGTAGGAACATTTTCTGGAAGTGTCCGGAATATCGAGTGAGAAATAGCCCACATTTAGCGAGTGTAGGAGAAGAGAAGAGGAGGTGTGAAAGTGTCCCGAATCGGTTCGACCCCATGGTCATCGGTTCGGTTCGCTGCTGTGAAAAATAAAAATAAAAAAAGAATCGGACTGGTTAGCCCTTGAGCCTGGACCGGTTTGGCAGTCTGCAGCAGTTTACTGATTCCCATGGTTCTTCCCCCATTTCCCAAATTCTTTCCCCCCTAATTCCCAAGTTCTTTCCCTCCAAATCCATTCCAATTTCCCTCCAAATTCACCCCTCACCCCTCCACACCTCACCTATAAATCCACCTCCCATCCTCCATTTCTATCCACACCTCCAAATTCTTCTTCTTACTATCATTCTCTTTCTTTCCAGAATTTTCAAAACTCCTCCCATGGCCGCTAGAGCTTCTAGACCACTTCCCACCAAGTACGCCTCCACCATCATCATTCCCGATGGCAACGGTGCGTACTGCTCGCGCCAAGAGCGAATATGGTTCGAAAGATTTTTCAACTAAACCCACAAAATGCATATCGAAAGACAAGTTAAGTGTGATGAACTCCCTCCATTCGTCAATAATGTCTTTCACGCATGAGGATGGTGTTATTTTCTAGAGGAGCTGTATCCTGTTGTTTGGGAGGACGAGGTGTGAACCTTCTATGGCACCCTCATCCGTACGGGCGAGAACGAGGCCAAAGCTTATGTCGACAAGACCACCATCCCATTCTCACTGGAAATTCTCATCTAAAAGCTATGAGCAATGGGGGTCCCAAGCCCAAACTGCTACGACTACCCCACCAATGTCAAGTCAATTACGAAAGGTGCGTGCATCCTCCGCCTTGCTCCCGAACATTCATGGAACTAAGAGACCTTTCCGGTGGGGAGCCTTCCTGAAAAATCCCGCACCGCATTCCACATCGTTTACGCAAATATCCTACAAACATCAAAATATTCGGTAATGCATCCCCGTCAGGTCAACCTCCTCTACCATCTCTTTGAAGCCCGCTCCAATATTCATCTCGTGCGTATTTTATACGCCGATATTCTCCATGCAGCTATGGACCAAAGAGGTAAGGCCCCCTCCCCTATCCCCGCCTTATCACTTCCATCCTCGACGACGCCGGAATTGAGGTTCTCGGGCATATTCCCCACCTACCAAAGCCCATTGGGTGAGAATCCCGCACACGAAGTGAAAGATAAAGAGATGTGATACAAGTCGCGACAAACGTGGACGTGGATGTTGAGATGGAAGAAGATGTTCCCGAGGGGTTTGAGGAAGGCGACGATGCAGATTATGAACCCAATGAGGAGTTTAATGAAGCCCATTTCCACACTGCGGTAATTTTCCAACGTATAGACTCGTTGGAAAATCGTTTTGAAACCTTTGAGCGCAATTATGTGAGAGACACTAGGATGATGATGCAACTTCAAGCCGAGATGTTCAAGTTGCACGTGAGTGAGGTTGTGCCTATCCCCACTTACTTTTATGACCCTTATGATCCTAATGTTCCCAGCACCTCTCATCCATCCCCTAAATAGGCTAGTTTTGGTGATTGTTTCTGTTTTGATGCTCCTTATATAGTTTGCTATCTTTTTGGCGCTTTATTATCTTATCTTGTTACAACGAGCTATGTATTTCTCTCTTTACATCTTGTAATCCTTGTTTATGATAATAAAATTGCGTTTTGTTCTTTGTTTATTTTTACGCACACTTATTTTATTTTAGATTTTAGTCCTTATTTGCATGAGGACATTGCAAAAGTCTAAGTTAGGTGGGTGGGTGGGTGGGTGGGGGTGGGGTACGCGTGCGCTTTAAAATTTCACAAAGTTCAAAATGCCCAAATTTTTTTTAAAAAAATAAAAAATTGTCAAAAAAATTAAAAAAGCTCGAAAAAGTACTAAAGGACGTAGTAAGCACAAAATTTCCAACTCCGAAATTCCCAACCATTCCCACTTTTTACCCAAAACACCTTATAACCCGAAAAAGTCCTTATCGAGTCCGATTTGCGAAATTAATTACCGCGTGGAGAGCTAAAATACGAAAAGATAATAAGAGAGATTAATTGGTGTGAATAAGAGGCGATGTTTCCCGTTTTTCAATAAACGTATTCCGATGAAGAGATCTTTTCACATAAAAATTTTCGCCTTTTAAATTTGTGCGCGTGAATTAGTTTTCCATTACATTTACTCTTTATATCACGCGTATCGAGAGAAATAGCCACATTCTGAGTGATTCGTTTGTGAGAGCATTCGTGAGAAATTGAATCAAAACGAATTTTCGGAAAGTAACGTAATGATCAATCGGTGGAAATTAGCGGTTAAATTTTTGGCTTCGCACACACACACACACACTACAGATTGAGACTCTTAAATATGAATTTCCAATGACTATTTTTGGAGAATTTAAATTGTACAATTTTTAAGTATTTTGAACTTTCCTTGAGTCAAAAACGAATTTCGTGGGTAAATTCACTACAAACCCTCATGAGACACCACTCGTCCTACTAGGGTAACCTAGGGGTTTAAAGGCTTGTTGCATATGCTAAATGCGATCGCTTGCCCGCGAAAGAGGTTATCTATCCTAATAACATATTTGATAAGTGTTGGACCTTGCTTTGATTCTTTTACATTGCTCGGGACGATCAAAATTCTAAGTTAGGGGGATTTGATTAGGCATAAATTCTTCGTATTTATCCCCTTAATTTATAGGCTTTTATCATCTTGTGCGGTGTAAATCGAGTTGATTTATCTCATATCATTGCTACTGACCTTTTCTATATAGTGCATCGAGTTTCGTGTGTTTCTCGTACATTTTGCAGGTATTTTACACAATTGAAGAAAAGAGAAAACTCAAACTCAAGGAAGATACAAGTGAAGGAAAGTTAAGGGCAAAATAATAATTTTACACCAGGAATTCGAAACACGAAACCTAAAGGAAAGTTGAAGATCTCGAGCCCATAAACATGTAGGAAGAAATGTCATCCAAATCCGAGTTCCGGGTGAGAAGTTATGGATATTTGAAGTTGAGATGAAATCAAGGAGAAGAAGGAAGAAAAAAATAAAAAGGCACCGAACCGATTGATTCGCTACCGGAGCGGTCCCCAACAATGGTATCAATAAATCGAACCGATGGAAAATCATCCAGACCGGTCCACTCAACTGTCAAAAATCGGACCGGTTCGACGGACGGAATTTTAATTTTTCTTTTCTCTTAAAAAGAGTTGTGCATGGTGCAAACACTGAAAAAAATGTGATGTATTTATTTCTTTGTCATACCAGACATTAGGAGGCTGCTTTTAAGTTAGTTTTGAGAGTTTTTTGGAGCCAAGAAGTTTAGGATTCATCTTATTCAAGATTTTGTTCATCTTTTTGCATTAATTGAAGGTTTTTCTTCATTTCAAGTAATATTTTCTTCGTTGCTTTCAATTACTTTCAAATTTTCAGTTGGTAATTCATTAGTTCTTAGTTAAAATTCTTCTTTGCATGTTTCATTACACTTTTCGCATAATTATGATTTTCATCACATGCAACTTTAAGATTTGTGTTATTTCTCATGTAACTATGTTCGACTAGATTTCTAAGGGTTGGAATGAATGAACCCAACCCGATGTGGTTTGCATGGATATAAAGGTAATTCCCTGAATTAAATAAATGATTGATTCATGTTGATTAGTTGTTACAGCCGTCGTAGGACTTTTAACCTCGTTTGCCCTGGGTAACCGGGGTGTTTAAGAGTGCAACGCAAGTGTCAGCTATTCCGACACCGCTTTATTTCTATTATTGATTATGTATGATGTGGGCTTGTACCCAGATATATGTAAGGCTTGAAATCAATAAAGTCGGTGGTTTGATTAATTATCTAATTCATAATTAATTCTATGTCCGGTAAACATACTATGGTTCGGGGGATTGTAGTCCAACCTAATTTTCTCCTTCATATTCCTTAATTTTTCGTTAGTTTAATTCTGCATACGTAGTTTAATTACTTGTTCATTTAATTTTCATCTAGTTCGTAGATAAAACTCAAAATTCATCACCTTTTCCTTTCCTTTTTCTAAGTCAGTTGAGGGTTAAGCGTCTTTCCTATTTGTAGTCACGTCTTACGTCCTATTTCCCTGAGGATTTGATCCCATCTTATCGGGTTTATTACTTACGCGATCGGTTTTCACTTGAATTGTAATTAGCATGCACTAGAGACACATTTTGAGTCGCATCAGCCAGTAGGGCCAGGGTCAGACATGACAGGGCCAATAGTACAGAGGCCAGCAGGACAAACAGTACAGAGGCCATCAGGGCTAAGGACAGTAGGGAAGAGGCCAACATGACCGACGAGTTGAGCGGGGTCCGTTTCAGGGAAATTACTATACATGTGGTGAGAGAGGCTACACTTGTAGGAATTGCAGGCGAGGAGACCAGGAAACCAAGGGGCAAAGAGGTTTTAGAGGACAACAAGCGCAACAGGGACAACGCCTACTCATTCCGGCTCAGGGAGTCGCTGCACCAGCCGCTCCACCTTAGGGGCAAAAACTATTACAGTATAGGTGGGTCTATCTCGTTGCAGCAACAGACGGACCAGCACCACCATAGGCAGTCGAGGGTATGTTTCCCATTTTTGGCCATGTTGATCGCATTCTTTTCGATACGGGTGCATCTCATTCTTTTGTTAGCACAGGGTTTGCACGGGAGATGGGTATAGTAGATATTGAATCAGATATTATTTTACACGAAGACTCGCCAGTGGGTAGAGGGGTACCCATACGGTCAGTATGCCAGGGTATCGGTATTGAGATAGGTCGACTCACATTTGTAACTGATTTACTTGTACTTGATAAACACGAGTACGACATCATTCTGGGTGTGGACTGGCTAGTTATGTATAAAGCATATGTGGATTGCTATAGGAAGTCCATCGTCTTTGCCATTCTAGGACAGGATATGTACCTAGTTATAATGCCGCACCCCAGGGGTGGGTCGAGCACGCATTTTTATTACATCAAGGAGGATACTTATTCGGAGGTTGTAGCGACGCTAGATTCCATCCCAGTGGTGAGCGAGTTTTCTGATATTTTTGGGGAGATTCTGGGGTTACCACCTAGTTGGGAGATTAACTTCGTGATCGACTTATTTTCGGGCAAGAGACCTATTGCCCGTACTCCATATCGGATGGCTCTGTTGGATATGAGGGAGCTACGCGAGCAGATTGAGCAGTTATTAGGCAGGGGTTTATTATGAGTACTTCGCCCTGGGGTGCTCCAGTGTTATTCATCAAGAAGAGGGAAAAATATTTACGGCTTTGTGTTAACTACTGGGAGTTGAACAAAGTCACTATTCGAAATAAATACCCACTGCCACGTATAAATGATTTATTTGACCAACTGAGGGGTGCTGCATATTTTTCGAATATTGATTTGAGGTCGGGGTACCACCAGTTGAGAGTTCGGGAGCAGGACATCTCAAAGACAACCTTTCTTACTAGATATGGGTCGTACGAGTTTTTGGTGATGCCATTCGGGCTAACCACTGCACCAACTGTATTTTATGGACTTGATGAATCGAGTGTTCAAGAATTTTCTAGATCGGTTCATTATCGTTTTTATAGATGATATTTTGATTTATTCTTGGACTGCCGAGGAGCATACAGAGCATCTACAGATAGTCTTACAGACGCTTTAGGATCATTAGTTATATGCAAAGTTCGAGACATGTGGGTTTTGGCTGATGGAGGTACAGTTCTTGGGCCACATTGTGTCCGAACAAGGGATATTCGTGGACCCAAGGAAAGTTTCTACCATGATGGAGTGGGGGTAGCCCACTACACCCACCGAGGTGGGCAGCTTCTTGGGACTGGCCGGGTACTACCGTCGATTCATCCATGGGTTCTCTAAGATAGCCGGGCCCTTGACGAATTTGACGAGGAAGGGGGTACCATTTGTTTGGGATGAGATGTGCCAGTAGACATTTGAGGAGCTGAAGACTAGATTGACTACAATAACGGTTTTGGTGTTGCCTCGGGCAGGGATTTATTACAGAGTCTATACAGATGCGTTCCTACGGGGACTTGGCGGGGTTTTGATGCAGGAGGAGAGGCCGATAGCTAATGCTTCCAGAAAGATTAAGCTTTATGAAGGACATTACCCGACCCATGACTTAGAGTTAGAAACCGTGGTTTTTGCCTTGCGATTGTGGAGACAATATCTCATGGGGAGAAATTTCAGCTTTTCACAGACCACAAAAGCCTGCAGTATTTGTTCACGTATCGGGAGCTGAACATGTGATAGAGGAGGTCGCTAGAGTTTATGAAAGATTATCAGTTTGACATTCAATACCATCCAGGTAAGGCGAATATTGTAGCGGATGCTTTGATCCGTAGGTCTATTTTAGAGTTAACGACAGTGTGGAAGGCGAAGTGGAAGTCACTTTGTGGGGATGATGACCTGACCCGAGCATTTATGTTCATTCTCACCATCACCCCCGAGATCATTATTCGAATGGTGAAGGCACAGGCGAGAGACCAACTTTGCCAAGAGCGGGTGAAACAGTTGCTAGCCGAGGGGGTAGATCACTTTTTTATTGGGTCGGATGGTGGTTTGAGATTCCAGGGGAGACTGGTTGTTTCGAATGATGAGGAGTTGAGATGAGCCGTCATGTTAGAGGCTCACAGTTCACTTTTTACGGTACATCTCGGAGGGGATAAGATGTACCACGGCATGAGGCATCAGTATTGGTGGGTCGAAATGAAAATGGATATAGCAGAGTTTGTATCCAGGTGTGCTATGTGTCAGCTGGTGAAGGTGGATCATCAGCGTCCTGCAAGTACTTTGCATCCTTTAGAGATCCCGATGTGGAAGTGGGAAAGCATCTCCATGGACTTCATCACTGGGCTACCTACTTCGCAGAGAGGGCATGATTCGATTTGGGTGATTGTCGACATATTGAAAAAAGTGTCTCATTTCTTAACGGTCAGGACAGATTACAGCTCTGAGCAGTATGCCAGGCTCTTCCTTATAGAGATTGTTAAGCTGCATGGGGTACTGCTCAACATAGTGTCAGACAGGGACAAGACATTTGTGTCCCACTTTTGAATGAGTTTTCAGCAGGCCTTGGGGGCAGAGTTGAGATTGAGCATGTCATACCATCCTCAGACCGACGGGCAGACGAAAAAGATGAACCTCATGCTAGAGGACATATTGCGGATGTCCATATTGGATTTCAAAGGGAGTTGGGAGCAGTATTTGCCCTTAGTAGAGTTTGCTTATAATAACAACTACCAGTTCATGATAGGGATGGAACCATTTGAGGTACTCTACGGGAGACCTTGTTGTTCACCCTCATGCTGGTTAGAGGTGGGGGAGAACAAGTTACTTGGTCCAGATTTCATTCAGGACACCTCAGAGAAGGTAAAGATGGTTCAGGCCAGGATACGGATTTCCCAAGATAGGCAAAAGAGCTATGTGGATGTGGGTCGGAGACACTTAGACTTCGATATTGGAGACCAGGTGTTGATTAAAGTGTCTCCCATGAAAAGGGTGATGAGATTTGGGAAGAAAAGGAAGTTGGCTCCTCGATACGTGGGACCATTTCCTATTCTGGAGAGGATTGAACCCGTAGCATATCGGTTTGGATTACTGTACCATTTGCAGTGGATGCACGATGTTTTTCACTTATCTTCACTGCAGATATTCCTTAGAGATGAGGTGGTGTACCAGCACATTGATATCGACAAAATTGAGCTCTAGCCAGATGCTACTTATGAGGATAGACCGGTAGCCATTCTGGATCGACGGGAGCGCCGACTTCGATCCAAAGATATTCCCTTAGTTCGGGTGCAGTGGGGACACCATCGGGAGGACGAGTCAACTTGGGAGAGGGAGGATGACATGCACACAAAGTATCCTGAACTCTTTTAGCTAGGTACGTAGTTTTCTTGATTCTGAGGATGGAATCCCATTTTTAGGGGGGAAGAATGTAATACCCCGTATTTTCATCTAAAATAAATAATGAAATAATATTTAATATTTTTGGAATAAATAAATAATTTCAAAAATTGGATGTAATTTAATATTTTTATTTAATAATTGCACAATCAAAATTGTTATTTAATTATATTTGTGTGTGACTAATTTTATCTGCATGAATATGACATTTACGTGTAATGTAGAAAAATACATAATTAATGTGCGACACAAATTAAAAGTACATATTATTGACATAAATAATTCGAAAAATATTTCGGGCCACATATGGGCTCATTTAGATGATTTAGGCCTTTAGAAATAGTCTCGGGTCAATAGTATATAGGTTGTGTAACTTTTGGGCTAACTGGGTTATGGATTTGGGTCCATTTGGGAGTCCAAAAGTTGGGGTTTAAGCCCAACTCGGGATTAGTCTTTTAATTAGTGTTTAAGTCGGGGTAAACCAATCCCCCACTATCATTCCACAAAACCTAAAACAACACTTACCGGAGAATAAGGGAGAAATACAAAATGGGGAGAAAAGGGGAAAGAACAAAGGAGAAAATTAAAGGATTTCAAGAGGCTTTCTTCTATGGATTTTAAGGTAAGAATTCTCTTGCTTAATTTATGCTTTTCAATTTATTTCTCAATGCATGTAATGAACCCTTAAAATTTCTGGGATTTAGGTTTGAGTATGTTTGGTTTGATGATGAACAATACATATAGATGACTGATTTATATGTAGAATTTATCCCAAAAATTAGGTATCGAAAATCTGAATATTGATGTTAGATTTCCTTAAGATTTTGATAGTTATTTGGGGATAATTAAAGAACCAATGTAGATGATATTTTTGGATAAATTATGGACTAAAATTGATGTAGATTCCATGATGAATAATCCATTACTATGAATTAAATAATGGGTATAAGTTGGAAAAACATCCAATTCGTTTAGGCCTTGAACAAACATAAATTTTGGGTTAATTTTGGATGTGGATGTAGACTACTGCATAAATGAATTTTTTGGGTTTTATGTACAGTGCTTCTGGACTGAGAATGAAAACGACTTGGGGAAGAAGAGCATGTCGTTCAAGCGATGTGGGTAGTCGTTCGACGACATGCCTTGTCACGTCAACGACCCCATGGGTTGTTTGAGCGACATATAAGGTATTTTGACTTTGATTCCTTCTACGGGTTATATGGGTTTTGGGTTAACTGCTTACATTAGCTGGCTTACTGATTGAGAGTCATAGATGAATTTAAAAAGGGAACTTAATATGAGAAATCCTTAAAAATATTATGTGCCCATATTTATTTGATAATAATTACAAATAACTAGTTGATTAAGTAATTATTTGTGGAATGAAATTAATAATTTATGAAAGGGTAAATTATTAATAAATGGAAATGCGGTGAAATTCAGTTGGACTTTTACGATAATTATGGAGTAATTACCTATACATATTATATGGGATAATAATATGTACTATTATGTATTTGTGTTGACATACCAATATTTGTGGAATGTCCTATCAGCTCGGGGGTTCGCGGATTCAGATCGGGTACCACACATTGGCACATGTGGGCTTGACGATGTGTAGGTCATATAGGTACTACGTGAAAGCGCCATCTATGAGAGGTAGGTGTTGATGCTGACCCTTCTTTTGTCACCATTGGGTGTGTGTCGTGTATAGGTGTTCTGCGTAGGGACCGCTCCCAATTTATGTGTATTTTGTGATGTTCGCTTAGGATAAGAGATTTCTCCGGACTTACCGATAGAGTACAAATTAGACACCAACGGTAGATACCTTTGTGTGTCAAATATATTAAAGGACATATATAAATAATCACTCGGACTTTAATGTAATTAATTTAATTGTCTAAGAATGTGGACAATAATTATATTTGGACCCTATAATGCATAATAAATGTCTATTCCTTATCTGTGAGACTCATGGGACGTGGATAAATGGGTGTTGGCAATTAAATGTAGGAATTACATTTAAGCATTTAATTAGTGATATACTCACTATTATAAATTTGAGATGGTGTCATATTTATTATTCGGAATGTTTTGGGATGCGAATAAATATCACACTTAGATGAGGGGTGAGGTGTTATACACATGTGAGTGACGAAAGGGGAATATTTATTTTGCATCGAGTGTATTATTGCATCATAAATTAATTAAGTTAATTTTTGCACACCTCGAGCTCTGACCCAAATTTAAATGTTCCCCCCCAGGTGCTCCTAGACAGGGCTAGTTGGATTGTGCTATAGCAATCTTGCAGTCTTACTTTCTCTCCAATTTTAAGATCAGTTGGTTCTAGCATAGGTGTTTTTCAACTGTATCTATTTATTTATTTGGAACATTTGTAAGGGGCATAAGCCCGGCACTCCTTTACTTTATGATGGTTGGAATTTTATTACACTGGTTTGATTTATTTTTTCATTTATGTTGTTTTGGATTATTTGATCATTATGTATTTATTCTTCATATTGAAAATGTGGAAGTTTTAGAAAATAATTTCTTTATATTTACATTTGTGCTAATAATGGTATTAATCGACAAGCAATCCCTATCTTCGGCGTATCGTGCCTGGTCAGCCTTTACGTGAGAAAATAGGGGTTGTTATAGTTGGTATTAGAGCATAATTCTAGTGTTCTTAGGATCCGTTTCGCGTTCATTACGTTATGCATTGCGTTCTTTGATATGTAGAGCCTATACTTAGGTTTCATTGTATTCTTACGATTTATGCTAATTCAAACCTTGTTTGCTATTAGATGACAAACGGAAGGAGGGGTAGGCGAAGGCGAGTAGTTTCAATGATTGAGGAGGAGGAGGCTCACTAAAAGCCACCACAAATCCCACAGTTGATCACACACGCTGAGATAGCCACCATCATGTCTTGGGCGGTCTCTACGGCTATGGCTGCCATACTTCAACATTTTCCACCGCCACAGGTACACCAGCAACCACCGCCACCACAACAGGTGGCTATACCAGCACATGTGCAAGGTTACATGTGGGACCGATCGAGGGTGGCCTTTGTTAGGGGCCAGCCTCCAGAGTTCGCAGGCGGGTTTGATATATTAGCTGCGAGGAGGTGGACTCAAGCGGGTCTGATATATTTACATTTGTGCTAAGAATGGTAATAATTGACAGACAAGCCCTATCTTCGGCGTATCTTGCCTGGACAACATTTACGTTAGAAAATAGGGATTGTTAGAATTTTTTTCTTCTTTTCATTATGACAATAAATATTTACCTTCATAATAAATATTTACATTGAGATTTCTTCTTCTTATTTGTAATTTTTTACAGTGGGGATGACAACGTAGTGGTAATGGTGGTGGTAACAATATCGTGTGGTGGTGGCACAAACAGGTGGCAACATGGTGGTAATGTTGATGGAAGGCGTCGACGGCGATGGCACATTAGTGATGGTTGTGACGACAGTGATAGATGGAGATACGACGACGGTGGTAGGTGGTGGTGATTTTAGGTGGTAGTGATAAGGCTGGTAGTTATATATGGTGGTTGGAGGTTTATATCTATTTTAGGGTTTAGTTTTTTGTCAGGGGTATTTTTGTCTTATATTTTTTTAATTATGTAATAATAGGAGATACTTAATAATTGACTGGTCAACGGGACTTATATAATGAAAATTCTTTTTAATATGACTAATATATAAGGGCCCCATTATTTTAGTACCATTATTAGTAATTGAGTGGAACTTAAAAATGTGTTTAAATTTGAGGAAAAATGAAAATTTAACACTGAAGTTTAGGGTGATTTTCAATTATAGACCCGAAGTTTCAAAAGTTTTAATGCTAACCCTAGAGTACATTTAGTAGTGCAATGTAAGCCATCATTACCATTTCGTCTAAAATTGAAACGGTTTACTACATGTGGAAAAAGCCAGTTGTTTTCACTTAAACATATAGTCAATACGTGGCAACATTAGACGACACGTGTAAGCCATATGCAAAAAATATATTTTTTATAGGAAAACCAAACGGTCCATTCTCATTCTCACTCTTCATTATTTGAACTCTCTCTCTCTCTGTCTCTCTCTCTCTCTCTTAAAAAACTTTGAGCAACAGTTATGGTTTTGTCAAATTATTTGGCTTAAAATCTGTACATCCATAAGATATTTTCGATCAGTGGAGATGCCAAAATCTCATTATGGTAAATTTTTTGACTTCATATGGATTTTTTCGAAATAGTTTAATCATATGTTTACTCTTAGTGTTCTGTAAATATATTCAAAATTTAGGTTTGATTTTTATGCGTGGAGAACTGTGGTTGGATTTCTTATTTTTTCATGCATTTTTCCACTTTATGTTAAAACCCTAACAAAACCCTTTGTTTTCTGAGTATTTTAGTCTTGCATGTTCATATTTTGCACTAATTTAGTGTTACATGTCAGTCTCGCCTAACAAAAACTCTAACTAATATATGTTTTGCTTTAGTGTTTATTTCATTTTCCAGACACAATTGATGGTCTTTTCACTTCGTAAATACATTATAATGGGAGGTTTAAGGATGCCATTTCTCCAAGGAGATATATTGGGGGTAAAGTGGACATGTGTGATTTTTGTAATATCCATCTTAGTTTTAATGGATGTGGTCAAAGAGTTAGGCTATAAGGAAAACTTATGCATGCTACACCATAAGACTAGTGATGGTATTTAGATGTACTTGGATAGTAATAAAGTCATCAGTTAACTACAACAATTCTTAGGCTTGAAAAATAAATGTTGAAACTAATGAATTTGGATAGACAAGCTTTTGAATGATTAGCTGTAAAGGACCCATGTCAATGGACTAGGTCTAATTTTAGTTCCATACCAAAGTTTGATATATTGTTGAATAATATTTGTGAGAGTTGTAATGCCCTTATTTCGGAATCAATAGATAAACACGTACTTATTTTGTTGGAGAAAATTAGGCTTATATTAATGAAAATGTTTCATGTAAATATAACTAAAATGGAGAAGAAAAAGGGATTGTTATGTCCTAAGATTTATCAAATCTTAGATAAAAACAAACTTAAGGAAGCCAAATGTATTCCGAATTGGGTTGGAAGCCCAAAGTGTCACGTGTTATCACCTCATGACCAGTTTATGGTTGATTTGGAGGCATTGACTTGCACATGTAGGAAATGGGATTTGATTGGGATTGCTTGCATTCATGGTTGTTCTGCTACGGCTTATGTTGGCTTAGAGTGAGAAGAATTTATTCATAACTATTACAAGAGAGAAAACCACATCTAGTGTTATAGCAACACTATTGAACCATTAAGTATAGCTTAAATGTGGGATAAAATAGGGCTCCCAATTATGACACCACCCACTTATGGGAGATTACCTGGGAGGCCCCAAAAGAAAATCAAATTAGAATAAGATGAGAGGAAAAAACGAAATCCAAACAGGATTAGCAGACGACTCCATCAAACCATTGTCAAATGTAGTTTGTGCGGTCAACCAGGGAATAACAAGAGGAAATGAAAGGAGAAAAACAAAATTGTATATTCAATTAATTCCATTTTGCATTTTTTATCATTTAATGCCATTTTTCATGCATCTTTTCTATGAACTAACTTACTTTTGCACTTTGATTTTGGATAGGGAGAAAGAAACAAATCATATATTGGGAACCATATAGGTGTGAGTGACACGCATTCTCAAGCTATAACAAAGACATGTAATAGCATCCTTCATCACTATGTTAACTGAATTGAAATCGTTTCCTTCATTTTAATTGTTAGTTAATCTCGGGTTAAAGGAGGAAAATAAGGAAAGAAACTATCAAGGGGAGTAAATAAGGAAATAAACAATAGGAAAAGAATTAATAGTGAAGTTGTTTGAATGGGACGACTATTTATAGGAATTATGTATGTAACTGGTTGACTGTTTTTTAGGTTTTATGCTTTACCAGTTGTGGTATGAACAATTTAGGCCTGTAACCTAAAATGGACACTTTTTGGACTTTTGAACTGTTACTACTAACTCCAAATGGTGCACACTCATATTGAAAACGCTATATGTTTACGCCATATTAACACAAACCAATGGGGGTATTGCCATGTAATAATTAAATCGAAAAAAATAATCGGATTATTATGTAATAATATAAAGTGGCGGGTAGCATGCATGTGTGACACTTGGCACAAGTTGGGACAAATTATTCAAAGTGGGAACTTACTCTAATTTAAATGGGGCGTTAATGCACCAAAGCGGAAAAACTCAAATGGGTGAGTAACCACTCAGTAGTTACACGGGCAGTTACTTTGCTTGATCAAGAAACACTATAAATAAGTAACGAAACCAACAAGGAAAAGAGGATTCCCTCACAAAAAATGCATTAACTTTATATTTATCCTCTTTTTTCATTTTCTATTATTTTCCTTTCTCTATTTATAATATTTCTTTCAATTTCGCAAGTAAATTGTAAGGTAGTTGTAATATTTTCTTTCAAAGTTTATTTAAAATTTCTTACCGTTACATTTGCTGCTATTTACTTTCTTGGAAATATTTACTTTACTTGCAATTTACTTTCTTACAAATCTTCACTTTCATTGTATTTTCTTTTTCCTTATTTACAAAGCTTTACTTGTCTTTTAATTCATGCAATTTACTATTTTTGTTGCAGTTAATTACTAAAACTTAGCACTCACTTCAAAGTCTTCCCTAGGGTAAGCATAAGTCCTCTTAATTGAGGCATTGAACGTGTAAGGACGTAATTTCCACTGTCCGATATTTACATTGAGTATGTCAAATACCGCTACACCCGTCGAAAGAAGTTCAAAGTTCATAAACTCAACAACACGGATCCGAATATCAACATTTTTAAACAATGAGCCTCCATAAGATTGATTTTGATAAGGTTGTGTTTAAAGTCCCTTAATGTTTTATTTAAAGTCTTGGGATATTTTTTCTAAAATATTTTTATCTACCTGAGGCGTTTTAATGAGTTAAAATAATTTTTACAAGACCTGTAGGCGAAGTTTTAAAATTTAAATATTTTTCATTTTGGTCATTCAAACGAAATTGATATGTCGTTCAAACGATAAGAATAAGTCGTTTAAACGACATCTTCAAATGACATTCATGTCGTTCAATACGTCTCTAGAAGCTCGTTTGATATTTTCATCTAACGACACCACACTGTTTTGTTTTTTAATACGTTGTTTGATAGGTCGCGTGATCCAAGGATCGAACGATATCAGTTGTTGTTTGAACGACCTGGAGATATCGTTCGAGTGACCCCACCGACTCAACTTTTTTTTATAAATATCTATTTTATGAGGACTTTTACTTTAAGACTTTGACGAAAATGAAACTGCAATCTGCAAAATTTTCAGTCTTCACTTTTAGGGTAAAAAAAGATTTGTTTTCAATTCACAAATAATCCCATATACTCTAGTGAATTGTTTTGGAACCCAAGATACAACTTTGTTGAAGTTTCTCTTGTAGAGACAAAATCTCTACTGATGGATTGGGAGTTCTTGAGGGAGTTTCTTGCTGACGACTGCGGTCAATTGGAGATACTTGAAGGTGTGCCTTGCTAAGGAGAGCTATGGTTCTTGTGGGTTCTTAAGGGAGTCCATTACTCATTTGGCTTGCGATCTATGTGGATCTAATGTGGGAGATTCATTGCGGATTTCATTGTGTTTATGTAAGTTGCAAAATACCGTTCATAGTGAAATAAAGGTTTTACCCAAAAGAGTTTTTTTCCCGAATCTCTCGATTTGTGTTTGTTGGATTTGCATGATTTAATTTATCCACATAGATGCATGTTTAGGGTCTAATTAATTTGGATTAAATATTGACTCTAATTATATAAGTTTTAAATTAGAAATTTGCGAACCCATATTTAATCAATTTCATACAACATTCTCAAATTGGTATCAGAGCAGGTTACTCTAATTTATCGAGTATTCATTTTTCTGCAAAATATTTTTGTGATATCGATTTTTTTGAAGAATTTGATTTTTAAAAAATCGCAATGTTTCCAATGGAGAACTCATATAATCGGATGCTCGTCTTTGATGGCACAAATTATGACTATTAAAAAGCCCGCATGAAATCAAGTTTAAAATCTATAGATGAACGAGTTTGGATAGTTTGTGAAAGAGGGTGGACTCCTCCCACTTTCATCGTCAATAATGTCACCAATCTTAAACCCGTGACTGACTGGACTGAGGATGAGATTAAGTGGAGTACCTATAACTCTCGAGGCCTTAGTGCTATTTTTGGATCCGTCACTCCCGATGAGTTCCAACGTATCATGACGTGTTCCACGTTAAAGGAAGCATGGGATGTTCTTCAACTTATCCATGAAGGCACAAATGCAGCTAAAGAATCTAAATTGCAAAATTTAACTACTCAATTTGAAATAATAACCATGAATGAATCTGAATGTTCTGAAGAGTTTTATGTACGTTTGTCAGATATTGTCAATACTAGTTTCAATCTTGGTGAACATATTTGTTGATGTAAAAAATTAGATTATCTCTAATTATTTAATCACAGATAAAAAAAAAATAAGACAAGAGATTTTTAAAGTGGTTCAGCCTTGAAAGAATGACTTACGTCCACTATTTGTGTTATTGTTGACTGTTTGCAGAATTCTCGATAATGGGTTTACCAAGAAATTCCGAGTCCCCTGCTAATGAGGAGGTTACAATGTATTTATAGCCTCGAGGCGATACAAATGAAAGAATAATACACAGCTGTCCAATAGGCGTATGCGTCTGTGTGATGATAATGAGCATTAGATGTGGAGTCATCCTCTTGATTATCCGGATATGAATGCTCTGTACGAGATGTAGCTCGGACCGCCTAAGCTGCTCGGACCGCCTAAGTAGCTCGGTATACATGAGTTTCTCGGTATAGTAGAGTTCCTCAGAGAACACCTGTTGCTCGGAGCGTTCTGAGTTGGTCGGGGAGGTTGAGTTCCTCGGAGTCAAGGTGTTGTTCAAAAATGTTTGCGGGTGCCATGTAAGTTGACACGTGTCTCCACATAATCGGTCCACGCCAGCATACTAAATTTGGTATCAACAATATTCTTGATGCACGAGTAATTAAAAAGATTTTAAGATCATTGCCTAAGAGTTTTATTCCTAAGGTCACTATTTTAAACTTATTAGGGAAGTTAAATTCTCTTAAGTTAAAGGAGCTCGTAGGACACCTTCAAACTTATGAGATCGATATGTTTCCTAACACTGTTAAGCCTAAGGATAAATGGATTGCACTTAGGGCCGATTCTAGGAAGAGTGATGAAGTGTCTAGGAAGAGAGAGAAGAAGAAGAAAGAGAGAGTTTGTGAGTCCGAGTCTAAGGGCGAGTTTGATTTTGATGATATGGCCTTGTTTGCGAATTTTTTTAAAAAATTTTCTCAAATTTTCAAAAGAAAATTCTTCTAATAAAAGATTTTTTGAGAAAAATAAAAAGAAAGAGTGGCCAACGAGAGTAGGGAAAAAGAATGAGAAAGAGGATGATGTGAGATGTTTTGAGTGCGTGGGCAAAGGGCACAAAACATTTGAATGTCCCACTATGCTAAGGAGAAAGGGCAAGAAAATTATCATGCCAACCACTCTTAGCGATAGTGAAGATGAGGGGAACAATTCCGGGGATGGATCATCATATGGTATGTGTGTTGCTTTTTTGGCGAGTCAGGTGAGCACATCTAATTTGTCCCAAGATGAGGACACCTATACACATGAGAGCCCCGATGATGATTTGTGTGTTTTGAGTGAGTGTGAAGGTGAATGTTTAAGTGAGGGTAAAAGCGAACTCTAAATAGCATTTAGAGATACGTCGAGACCTTAAAGACTAAGAAGTTGAATAATGAGTTAGGTCTTATGGTGTTAGATTTGGAGAGAGAAAAATAGGAGTTTTTAGAGAGTTTGAGGCATCGGCGAGTCAATTCGAGATGGTGAAGGTTACTTTGAGTGAACAGTTGATTGTCGTGAGTTGGGAAAAGTGTGAACTTGTTGCCCATGTGTCCCAACTTAAGAGAGATCGCGAACATACCCGGGAGGTTAAGGTCACTTTAGAGAAATCATCTAATAAGGTTGGAAAGATAGTTCTTGATCCCGTTTTGGGTAATGTTGAGAGACTAGGAATAGGTAATGACGGTGCGTCTACTTCCCAAGTTGCACTCGAGACGATTCTCGAGTTTGTGATAGATCCATATGGATCTCAACCTAACCCACCTAGGCATCCGTTACCCCATAGGAGAAGCATCCTAGAGTTTTTGAGAGAGGAGTTCCTAGACCCGTGTATGTTTGCTCCCGTTGCAAAAAGAGAGGACACCTTAGGGAATTTTATTTTAAGTTAGGTAGTGTGTCACATAGAGTTTTGCCACATTATGCTACGACACGTGTTCTCATACACGCACCCACACATGATATTTCACATGCTCCTGATGATCACATGAGAGAGTTTTAACATATTCAATAGCAAGTTAAGTTTTTAGTCAAAACTTCACATGATTTGATGGATGTTTTTCAGAGGATGTCACCGTCTATGGAAAACTCCTCCGGACCTAATGATTGAGGTTTAGAATTATTTGCAAGCATAGGATGATTTTCATGATGATATTTTATGCCTATTGATAGTGTGTACCACCTTTGTATTTATCTTTTCCATTTTTGATATATTTTTTGAAAAACCAAAAACATTTTAGTTTTTGAAATTTTTTGAAAAAATAAAAAAAAGATTTTCTACTTTTTGAGAAAAATTGAAAAAGCCAAAAAGGTTTTATTTTGATAAATTTTTTGAAAAAGACAAAAAGATTTTTGTATTTATTTTTACACCATTTATGGATGGACATTTAGGATGACCGAATCACAACTTCATTCCATTATTCATGTGACTATTTGATAGTGTTTTGAAATGATACGTCATTTTATCCATGTGCTTTATAATGTTTGGAGTCATTGAAATGCAATTAGTTGTTACTTCCTACATGTTTGACTCATGATTTACTTTATTGCGCACGTGCATGGATTTGTTTGATTATTGTGCTTGTCTATAATATATTGGTCGACATGTTTTCACTTCAATTATGTCTTTAAAATGAACCAAATGCAATTAAATTTGACAATGAAAGTAGTGCATGTAAGAACCGTTGCTCGTGAGGGATTTGTTTAATATGAAAAAATGATGTGAACATGGGAAAGGGATGCGAGAGGCAAGTGAACTCGTATTGAAAGCCACCATTTGAAAAGAGCCCAAGAAAAAATTAAGGCAATAAAAAGAAATATATGCCAAAAAGGGGCCAATAGGAAATCTCTCTTAAAAAGAGAATTTAGTACCTCATTAGAAAAATAAAAGGAATATTATTTATGAGGGAGTTTGGTTAGAAATCAACGGGTTTACACGTCCTAACAAAGTCTTGAAAAAGCTGTACATAGTTTTAGACATTATTGATGTGGAAATCATCTAGACTTTGATTTGTTGATTTGATTTAATCCATGTCATCTAAATTCAGCAATTTTACACCAAAGGACGATTTTGATGTTCATTCGTTAGGAGTTTCCATATTCATCGTGCACATATGATATGATTGATTGAGTTTATTTACCAATCGAATTTGTTCACACCCATTCCATATCCACGATTTGATTATCTTAGTGTAAATTCATGGTGTGTGTTGTTTTTATAATTTTTTTTGAAAAAATTAAAAAATCAAAAAGAGATTGTGAAAGCTTTTGAGTTTATCCTTACATGAACGTACTTGATTTGATGTTCGATCTATATATGCTATGCTTGTCGTGACTCTCCAATTTATTATGTTTGTTTCTTTGCCTTATCTATTTTGGACAAACAAAAAGGGGGGTGGGGAACGAATTATGGGGGAGTAAGAGTTTGTATTATGGTAGATTTGATATTTGATTCATTTATGTTTATCTAATTTCAAACTCGATACGTCACGAATGTATTTGTTTCTTGTCTCATGTGTGTAGGTACAATTGACGATCATTTTTGCACACCCTGATGATGACAAAAAATGTTGGAGAATTTTAAGTTTAATGTTGAAGATTTGAAGCGAAAGTTTAAAGCCTTGCATATTTAGTATCATTCCATTTTTGGGTTCATGGGAGGGTGTTAGATTTGTAAAGGCTATTTGATTTGATAATTCAGATTGTTTTTAGTTTGTATCGGCATAGACATAGGAGAGATTTGTGAGGACATATTTTTCATAGTCCGATATTTACATTGAGTATGTCGTATACCGCTACACGCATCGAAAAAAGTTCAAAGTTCATACACTCAACAAGACGAATCCGAATATCAATAATCTTCAATAATGAGCCTCCACAAGATTGGTTTTGGTAAGGTTCTGTTTAAAGTCCCTTAATGTTTTATTTAAAGTGTTGGAATATTTTTTCTAAAATATTTTTATCTACCTGAGGCATTTTATTGAGTCAAAATAATTTTTACAAGATATATAGGCAGAGTTTTAAAAATAAAATATTTCCTCTTCGATCTTTCAAACGACAGGAAGAAGTCGTTCAAAAGACAACTTCAAACGACATTACATGTCGCTAGAAGCTCGTTTAATATTTTCATCTAACGACACCACACTATTTTTTTAATACGTTGTTAGATAGGTCGCGTGATCCAAGGATTGAACGCCATCATTTGTCATTCGAACAACTTGGAGATATCGTTCGAGCGACCCCGCCGACTCAACTTTTTTATAAATACCTATTTTATGAGGACTTTTACTTTAAGACTTTGACGAAAACGAAACTGCAATCTGCAAAATTTCCAGTCTTCACTTTTAAGGTGAAAAACACTTTGTTTTCAATTCCCAAATCATCCCATATACTTTAGTGAATTATTTTGGAACCCAAGATACAACTTTGTTGAAGTTTCTTTTATAGAGACAAAATCTCTACTGCTGGATTGGTACCATTGAGGGAGTTGCTTGCTGACGACTGCGGTCAATTGGGGATACTCGAGGGGGTACCTTGCTGAGGAGAACTGCAGTTCTTGTAGGTTCTCGATGGAGTCTATTGCTGATTTGGGCTGCGGTCTATGTGGATCTACTATGGGAGATTCATTGCGGATTTCATTGTGTATATGTAAGTTGCGATTTACCGTTCATAGTGAAATAAAGGTTTTACCCAAAAGGTTTTTTTCCTGAATCTCTCGATTTGTGCTTGTTGGATTTTCATGATTTAATTTATCCACATAGATGCATGTTTAGGGTCTAATTAATTTGGATTAAATATTAACTCTAATTAAATAGGTTTTAAATTAGAAATTTACGAACCCATATTTAATCGATATGACACAGCATTCTCAGAATGTAACACAATAGCCTACTAATTGTCACTAGGTTAAAATATTTTTGTTGGAAAGACCACAAATATTGCATGGCATGCTCGCAATCCTAATTAACTATCAGGCCAGTGAAAATAATTCAAACATATTCCTGGCACGTCCGGTGGGACACCACTGTTGTGTAAAGGTTACATATGGATAGGACGCGTCGAAGCGAAGATATAACTGAAAATGTTGGCGAAATTGACTTCACCAGGCAACATATTGCCACTTAAGATCAACTTCTGGTCGAAACAACTCAAGAGCTGGGACCAATGACTCGTAATCAATAGTTGAATATTCCAATGGCTCAGCGAGGGTTGAAAATTCTATATCAACACTCTGATTTCATTCAAGTCTTTCTTAACAAATATATATAATCAAATCATGAAAAACTTATTATTATTTGACCTAATCAAATTTTAATACCCAAGGAAAATAAAATCAATAAAATCCGATTTATTCTAATGTTAAATTAGTAATTGTGATTATTATATAAATTTTACATCATAATTCACTAAATATCCAATATGATGAATTGTTTTAAATCAATCAAATAATAACATAACATAACATTTATAGTTCTCAAATCACACACAGTTTGAGATCAGGCAATGAAGATTGACATAATTGATTTTATAACATGGTAAAACTCCAAATATGGTGGAAAAACATCCATGGCCCCCTCTACAGGACAAAGTAAAAAAAAAAGAAATCACGAAGAATAAGGATCATTATACAAATTACAAACACTCAAATAAAGCACATGGTGATTACCTATAAAATAAAAAAACGATAATCCTGAAATCGATGGAGAATGTAGAGCTGACAAACTTTTTTGGTGTTTACAAATATTAATTCATAATACTGGCTTACATAGATTTCAAGATATAAACATTAAAAGATATATTCGACCCCCCCCCCCCCCCCACCCCAATTTCATCATTTTTGTTTTCATAAAAACATATTCAACAAATTCCAGAAAATAAAAATAAAAATGCATATGTCTAAACAATTTTTTTTCGTAAACATATTAGAGAAATTATTACTATAAGCATAAATCGACATAATACAAAATACAAAATACAAAGAAAGAATAACAATAATATCATCATTTTAATTTATAAAAAAATATTTATATGTTAAGGTTTAACACTAATCATTGATACACATAAAATATATTCATTATAATATGTGTTCTCACTAAAACAAGTCTCTAAATTTTTATTTATAAATTCAGGTTGGCTTTCAAAGGTTGATTTTACTCCAACATCTAAGATAAAACAGATATAAACAGATATTCAATACAAACTTTAGATCTGAAGAGAAATCTAATTTTAAATATATATATATATATATATATATATATATATATATATAGTGAGGCTCTCCAACATACCTCCTAGCAACATACCTAGAAACATACCCTTTTTTTAAAATAGTAAAAAAATAATTTTGAGATGATATTTTTTATATGGGTTCTTGATATTTCAATGTGGCGCTGTAAAAAAAATCAACTGAAAATAATATCTTTTGTTATTTTTAAAAAATAGGTAAAAAAACTGACAATTTTTACCCTTTAAAAGTGACAGTTTTTTTTACTTATTTTGTCAAAATATCAAAACATATTATTTTGAGCTAAATATTTTTACAAGGGCACATTGAAATATCATGAACTCGTATAAAAAATATCAATTCAAATTTTTTTTTTACTATTTAAAAAAAATAGGTATGTTCATAGGTATGTTTAATGAGGTATGTTGGAGAGCCTGACTCTCTCTCTCTCTCTCCCTCTATCTATCTATCTATCTATCTATCTATCTATCTATCTATCTATCTATCTATCTATCTATCTATCTATCTATCTATCTATCTATCTATCTATCTATCTATCTATCGATCTATCTATCTATCTATATTTAGCACAAAATGAGAATATTACATCATAAAAGATATGCAATAAAAATTCAGATATAACATAACTAAGAGAGTTTAGTTTTGATAAAAATAGATTTGAACATTAAAACACAAGGCTCTCTACTACAACACAATAAATCAAACACTTTATAAGAAGATGTGTGTGTTGTTTGAGATCATTTAAAGTTTTAAATAAAAAATGAAAATAAAGAGTAAAAACGAATTTGAACATAATGATACACTACTCTCTTTCTCAAATTATTTTTCTCTCCCTTTCTCTACATTCTCTAAGAATGTAATCTGACCCAGTTTGTTTCTCACTCTAGAATTATGGTTGCCCTAACCAACCCTAACAAATAATATAACAAGGTTTATATATTAAGGGTTGGAAGAGTCTAGAAACTTAATGAGAATGGAGGGTTGAGATGTGTTCTATTAGAACTGATATAATCCTAAGGCTAAGAATCAAGCTTAGAAAATTAGCTAACATGTACAGTAAGTTGTCCCGTATACTCTCTAAATACAAAAGCAAGTCTGGTAATATGTAATACAAAACCACTAAAGAATACAGTGCAAGAAATAATAACTCGAAAATGGTTTATTATCAATATCTCTCTAATAGTAATAAAGCATGACGTGAAGTCTTTATACCTATTAAACAAATGGTTATCTCTAAACTTAACGGTTGTTATACACTGAAAAATCCTCTCAACTATCACAAAGATAACATAACCAAGGCTACCTAATCTAATGGATGGATTAAGATCTTGAACGATCTAATCCAATAAAAAAACTGACAACTGGCAACTTTACCTAATTTATCCTAACTGGACGCTACATGTTATCTCTAAATCCAACGGTTGAGTTTAAAATCTAATGCTTAAAGAAATTAATCTTCAACTCCTGTCAAAGGATAAAATAAATAATAGTTTCTTAAAAACGATCCAACAGTTTGAAAAGGAATAAAACCTATTGGTCCAAATATAATAGTTAAGGGACAATTTATCCAAGGGTTATATACAAATGGAAACCAATGGGTATAGTCGGTATTCCCAAGGCACCCTAATAACGCTTTTATACCTACAAGTAGCGGTTAAAAGTAATTTAAAATAGAATCTTATGTTAGGAGGTTTAGGTTTAATCGGTTAAGGCCCCAGGATCCTAAAAGATGTAGCCTATAATTGATATATATTCGGACAATTGGAAGGAATCCGATTGGCTGGTCAACAGCCACAAAGAACAAATCATTAAAATCCATTACACACCATTCGATTCTATAGTTAATCAATGAACCTAATCGCAATCAGAATATGTGAGAAGAAAGAAAATAGGATTGTGCTTCTTTAAAACCATGCGAACACAAAAGTAATTTTAATAAACACAAAAATATTGTTTAAAATTCATTTAATATCCCGAAAATTTTATTTTAAATTAAAAAACAATTCTGAAAAATTATTTTAAAATTTATTTTAAACAAATATTATTCCAATTTCACTTTAAAAATTATTTTAGGCACATAATCAATGATATCAACATGAGATGCACGAGTGCCTAAAACGTGTAATGTGTAATGTGCATCCACTTAGTGTTTTACCTTTTATCTTTACCTGGATATGAATGTTGATCAAGTCTGGAATCTTAAATAGTCTCAACAACTTGAGATGATGTACCAAAAGAGTGGTTCTCATACTAAAAATATATTCTTACAAAATATCCAATTAGTTGAAACACTAAATAGTGTAGACTTAAGCAAGTCAACTATTTAGGGTGTTTCAATCTCCTCCTTGGATATTTGTGATAAAACCATTTAAGTACTATTGTGAGTCAAATTATTCATGCCACGTGGACTAATGAGATAAGAACACCTGTCCTCATAAGTATACATCTCAAGGTTTCATTTATATTTGGTCGGCTCCAGATATACTCGATGGGCATACCAGCTGACCAACATAAAAAGACGAACCATCAAGAAGAGGAACAGCCACTCACATGGGAATCATCAATAGTCATTCCACATGTGCACTGGAAGATCAAAAGTCTTATTTATTGTATATGGGTGTAAATACTGGAATATGTAAAAGCATTCCATCCCTTGGTTTCTAAACCACTATAAATATATCATTTCCCTTAGCTCAAGGGACAATTCAACTGCGCACAAGTAAGAATGCAACAAGTTCAATGTAACTACCCTCAATAATAATGCTATAACTGTGGAGGTAGGCCTTTACTTACCTGAACCACGTCAAAAATCTTTATTTTCTTCCTTATTATTTACATAATTATCTGTGATTACGAAGTCGGTAATTTATAGCTGAGATATTATCTATACCAATTTTGAACATCAACAAGTACATCATGGGTACTCTTAGGAAAAATAAAATTCCTAAGTCCTATACAAAAATATTTTAACTACCCATCTCGAATCCTAGAAAAAAATACATTACTCGACTAGATACAGACCATTACCCTATGAAGCTTTCCAAGAATATGCAAATAATACCAATCTTGTAAAAATCAAGTGAGAAATAAGTGTTCAATAAAAAGTATGAAATTTGTTAGCGCATGCAGATTAACATATGATGTACTCTCTCTCCCGTTTTGTCTCAAATAGACAACGGGTAATAAAATCACAAGACAAGGAAGAATAAGGAATATAACTACCACAAGAACATATAAACGAGTTTAATCACGTATGACTACTATATTAACTAATTTTAGGAGGTGTCTTTTGCATTTTTAAACATTCAATCCCTAAAATCTCAAAGGACATATCATTGTCATGATTAAGACAGGAAAACATGTATCTATGGTATATTAATGAATAAAGAACATTCCTATAGATTTACGAGGAAAGTCAATACATACACTATCAAGGGTAATTATCCCATAATCGACATTAATTTAACAAGATCAACATAAAAATGAGTAAAGAACAAACAATGTCATTCCACTCCCCCTCAACCAATGCGTTTGGTCAATAAAATATTTACTAATATTTCAAACATATAAGGAATTGTGTTAAACATATTAACACACCATAATCCATAATTTCAAAATATATGGAGAAAACAAATAGAGGAGAAAAAATGTTATCATCCGTGAGGTCATACATATAAAGATTTAACACAATAAATTAACATAAACAATAATCAGATTAATAACATAAAATTATGAGATCACTAAAATATATGGATCACACTCAACATCGTTAAATCTTAGTTTCAGATTGACCCGCTCTGATACTAATTGAAAATTCACATATCAACACTATGATTTCATGCAAGTTTTTCCTAACAAACATATATAATCAAACATGAAAAACTTATTATTATTTTACCCAATCAGATTTTAATACATTACGAAATTGGTAATTGATCGCTAAGATAATATCTATATCGATTTTGGAGATCAATAGATTGGCACCGTTTGTGGGAAGGACTGATTGTCATCGTTCTCTACCAATATTATTCACTTGTTCACCTTAAAAGCTTCCTAAAGGATGATGGACGTTCCTGAAAGCAGCCTTGCAGTTGCAGGCAACACTCTTAATCCTTCTGCTCCTCCTAGCATAGCGCATCTTCAAGGAATCTTAATCAAACTTGCTAAAGGGCAAGAATCAAAGAAAGATACAATAGGGCAATTAACTCAAACAATGCAGGCCAAGTCTACTACCGCACCATCCCGGAGGGAGATGCCACCTCTTCCTTTCAAAAATGAGAGAAGTAACTATTCCAGGTTCTCACGTGACAGATCTTATTGCCCAGGAGTAACCTCATCCATCCAATCTACTGATTACTATGATGGTCGATCTTACACTTCTGAGCGGCCAAGCGTATTAAAATGGATGAGTAAGGCCTCTGCTTTTGATCATTTGGGTTCCCGAACAACTAGAGGTCATCATAGAGAACCAACCAAATCCTGTGAGCATAAAAAAAGGTCAATCAGGTCCAGAGCTAGCATCCGAGGATCTGTGCATGACGAGCAGACTTCTAAGGAAGAGAGCTCAGCATAAACGTACAGTAAGACCTCGTTTTGCATGCGAACTACGTGGACTTTGATGCCTTTATAGGCTATGTAGGCATCTCGGGGTAAAACTCGAGACTCGTGTCCTATTCTCACTTTTTCTTTCATCTTCTATTTTCACTAAGTTCAATCCTCTTAGATTCTATACATTTACAAATATATATATATATATATATATATATATATATATGTGTGTGTGTGTGTGTGTGTGTGTGTGTGTGTATTTGATCTTAGTGGCATATTATTCCACATACATTATCGTTCCATTATGACGATCAACACATGGATAATCGTGTAAATCCTATTTTCTAATATTATTTTTATGAACCTTCCTACGGATGACTCACTTTATCTCTCGCATGATACAAGCAGAGGATTCCTATCTCCACTATATATACACATGCACACATATCACAGGAAAAATAAAGGAAAATAACAAAAACCCATGAGAGACCGTAAGGACGGAATGTGTGCCTAACACCTTCCCATTTCAAAACTTAGCATCCGAATCCTTCTCGAATCATTTTGGTTTCGTATGTATCAGTATGTCGTTGGATGCTGTCCTTTGGAATGGCTCCCTTTCTTTTGTCTGTTTTGAGTAAAATAGACTAGCGACTCCATCTCTCTACATTTTTCACCTCATCAACGACGCCGACCGAAGTGCTACCGAGAGGGACGCGCGGGACCTAGGATCCTCACTCTCTCGCCCGTCACGAGGATTGGGGATGGCCACAGCTAAATCCCGCCAACACAGGAGCAATTTGAGTCTAACCAAAGTCCCAAAATTGTTACAATGAATAAAGGTGTACCTGACTGGTTTGTGGCTCAAGATTCAAAGGTTGCTCAACAATTCATTGATATGTCCATGAAACCAAAGGTTGTCAAACCTAAGTAAGTGGCCCTTGGCACATGGCACATAGTGAAGCAACCAAAATTAAAGAGAAGAGAGCTAGAAATTATAATGTTTCGAACTCAACAAAAGATAATCCAAAGAAAATATAGGGCATGTAAAGAAGGCACTAAGTTGGTTAAAAATAGTGGATCAAAAGACTTTGCTTTTTCATCCTCAAAGCCAAACCTAAGGTTTCATAGAGAACTATAGGGGAGTTAAACCTCATCTGACCTATTAATAGATATACTGAAGGCTTTGAAGAAGACTATGAGCATGGATGAAGAAAGTTTATCTTAAGAAAGGTCTTTGAATGAAGAAGAGAAAGGAGAAGTGATGGAAGTTGATGCCACAACACCTGTTCAAGAGGTTGAACAACAATAACCCATCCAGTTTATCTCTTTACCTCAGCAAGTGCCAATCAATATGGTTATGATCCTTCCCAAGAGGTTATAAGTGAAAGGAGACCAGGAGGTGTCCACAATGTAAGTGGATGAAGAAGGTGAATCAGATGTAGATTATTTTAATCTATTTGTTTATACACTTGATATTATATATGGGTTCGAAGAACCTACTAAACACATGACACACCACATAAAGCCTTTATTTATAAAATCTTGGATAAATGGTGTCCTCATCAATAAAATATTAGTAGATAATAGTGCAACTATCAACTTAATATCATTTTCCATGTTTTCCAAAATTAATAAACAAGATGCTAAATTAATACAAACACAAATTATTATCTATACTTTTGCTGGGGATAAGAAATCTACCAAAGGTGTACTACCGATTGACATTGAAGTAGGCACCAAATATAAAACTTCTTTCTTTATTATTGAAGGCATACCTAACTTTAATGCATTACTATGTATAGATTGGATCCATTCTAACAAATGCATTCCTTCTTCCGTGCATTAAAAATTACTTTTAATGAAGGAAGATGGGTTTATAAAATAAGTTGAAGCTTATCCACTACCATTTCATGCTATTTCCAACTATGTTGAAGTAGGGATCTACCAAGAAAATGCGAGGTTAGTTAAGGCAGAGGCTTTGGTGCCAAAGGAATCAGAAGGGTTGGTCTCTGAGGAGAGTTGGGATGATTTGGTTTTTGGCCTAATGGGGCCAACTAAAGAAAATAAAATAATTATTTATTGGTTGATACACCCATTGACATCTAATATGATAATGAAAGCTTGGCTATTGTTTTACATAAGCTTAGAGATTTAGAGATGGGCACCAATCTTGGTGAAGAAAAGACTATTAATTAGGCTGACTATATCTTTGAAGAGGACGTAGAGAATGGAATTTCTCAAGATAATGGTGAATTAGTAAGTTCACCAATAGAATATGAAAAGCTAATGGTGAATTAACTAGATTCCTATATTGAAGTCAATTTGGGGACAAAGTAAAATAAGAGAATCACCTATATCAGTGCAAATCTCAGTAAAGAAGACCAGTAACTGGCTATAAACCTTCTACATGAGTACAAGGACTTCTTTGCTTGGGAGTATAATGAATTACTTGGCTTAGATAGAAAATTAGTGGAACACAAACTGTTAATAAAAAATGGCTATAAACCTATGAAACAGCTACCAAGGAAAATGACTTTAGAGGTCACGACTAAAATCAAATAAGAAATAGAAAGGTTGCTAAAGGCTAAATTCATTTGAACAACCAGGTATGTAGAATGGCTCTCCAATATAGTGCCAGTAGTTAAAGAGAATTACAAATTGAGAGTGTGCATTAATTTTAGAAACGTAAATGTAGTTACTCCTAATAATTAATATCCCATTCCAATAGTAGATCTATTGGTTAATATCATCAGGTCATGCTATCATGTCCCTAATGGATGGGCACTCTGGTTATAACCAGATCTGCATATCTGAAGAAGATGTGTATAAGACTGCATTAAGGTGTTCTGGTAATTTAGGGACCTTCGAATGGGTTAAGATGCCATATGGGTTAATGAATACATGGGCTACATACCAAAGGGTAATGGACACCATTTTCCATGACATGGTTGGTGCATTTTTAGAGTGTTATATTGATGACATTGTTGTGAAAACAATATCAACATCGGATCATATAGCACATCAAAAGAAATCTTTTATAAAGAATGAGGTTGTGTCAACTTAAAATGAACCCCTTGAGATGTGCCTTTGGAGTTTCTACAGGGAATTTCCTTAGATATTTAGTGCATCAAAAAGGAATTCAAATTAACCAGAAGAAGGCTAAAGCTATCATTTACAACAAAGCCACCCCAAAAAAATCAATTACAAAGGTTTTCGGGTCAAGTTAATTTTCTTATAAGAGTTATTTCTAATGCAATAAGAAAGACTAAAGTATTTTCTCCTTTCTTAAATCTAAAATACCAAGAAGATATGGGCTGGAAGGATGTGCATGAACAAGTTTTCCAAACAATCAAGAAGTACATGGTCAAGCAACCTGTTTTGGCTTTTCCAATAGAAGACAAACCATTAAAATTATACATTTAAGTCTCTAATGCTTCCATTGGAGTTTTATTGGCTCAACACCGCGAAGATCACAATGAATAAGCTATTTTATAACTTAGTAGGTTCTTAAATGAATGTGGATGTAGATATTTTGTAATAGAAAAACTATATTTAATCTTGTACTTTGCTCCTATAAAATTAAGGGACTCTTTGTTGCCTAAAGAAGTTTTTGTCATTTCAAAGTTTGATCTAGTTAAATATACGCTAAAAAGACCTATTTTAATAAATATAATTGGCAAATGGGTGCTAGATTTGTCTAAATTATGTTTGTATCATGTGCCTCAAAAGGCATTAAAAGGACAAGCTTTAGCCGATTTCTTAGCAGACCATCCATGTGGGGATGAATTAGATTGGAAATATGAGATATGTTATGTATTTCTAAGCCCTTGGAAGCTACGGTTTGATTGTTCAATGACTAAAATTATGTCAAACATAGGTATAGATATTGAATCCCCTGAACATAGCAAAATAAAACATGGCTACATACTAGAAGAAAACACGTGTTTAAATAACCAAGTGGAATATGAGGCCGTAATAATGGGATTGGAAATCCTTCGAAGCTGCAATGTTTCATTGATAGAAGTCTTTAGTGATTCTCAACAGTTATAATACAGTTAACTGGTGAATATAAACGTGTTAATGATGATTTGACACTATATAACCAAGTGGCATTAAATTTGTTATCCAAATTTGATGAAGTCACTTTAAATCATATTCTCATGTTTTTAAATGAAGAAACCAATGAAATAACTTAAAAGGCATTAGGATTTGCACTTGATACTGACTTCGAAGCCAAATTAAAAATCAGCGTTATTAATGTCTTCTTACTTCTGCTAAATAACAAATGGCCCATGGTGAAAATTGGAAATATAAATGTCCAAGAAGAATGGATAAAACCAATTGTGGAATATATCAATAATCCAAATATTAAAATTGATTGGGCTGTGAGGTTGAGAGCAACTAACTATGTTATGTAATCTAAAAAATTATTCAAAAGAGGTGCTGATGGGATAATTCTAGAGTGCCTAAGTAAAAGTGAAGGCTTAACATCCATAGCACAAGTCCACGAGGGACTTTGTGGAGCTCATCATGTTGGGCCAAATATGAGATGGTTGTTAAGAAGACATGGATTTTATTGGCCATTCATTTTAAAAAATTACATTGAATTTGTAAGAGGATGCCAAAGTGTCTGCAACATGCTCCTTCGAAATATATGTATTCAGTTAACTTACAATATGTGGTCAAACCTTGGACATTTAGAGGATGGGCGATTGATGTAATTGGCAAGATATATCCTCCATATTCAAAGCTACATAGTTTTGTTTTGGTGGCAACTGATTACTTCACTAAGTGGGCAGAGGCTAAATCTTTAAAGTCAGTCACCTAAATTAAATTAGTAGACTTCTTACAAGACATTGTATATATGTTAAGGATTCTAAAAACCATAATCTCAGACAATGCAAGTGTCTTCGAATAAAAAATGATGTTAGAGTTCACTTTATGATTAGGCATAACCCTAACAAATTCAACACATATTTTGCACAATCAAATGGCCAAGCCGAGGCCATTAACAAAGTAATTAAATATGATTTGAGCAAAATGATTGAGAAAAACCCAAGAGATTGGAACGATTTATTGTTAGAGGTTTTGTACTCGTATAGAACTTCTAAAAGGTCAAGTATTGCTATATGCCTTAACCTATGGGAATACTGTTCTACTACTAATAGAAATCACTATAAATTCAATGAGTGGTGGCCCAAAATGAACCAAACAGTTGAAGGCTATGATCAAGTAATGTACATAGAATTCAAAAATATAGATGAAGAAAAGGTGAGAGACTTCAACAATATCTTAATCCAAAAGAATAAAGTAGCTGAGAACTATAACAAGAAAGTGAAAAAAAGGTTTTTAAAGAGGGGGATTTAGTTTGAAAAACTATTTCGTCTATAGGTTCGAAAGATCTTGCATATGGAAAGTGGTCCCCAAAGTGGGAAGGACCATTCCAAATTCATAGAATATTTAAAGTAGGATCACACCATTTAAGAAACATTAATGGTTATCTTCACATAAGAAAGACAAATGTCGTATGCTTAAAGCCTTATTATTCAACTATTTGGGAAGCAAGGCAACAAGAACAAATGCATAATTTCATTAAGATATTGACAACGTTACGTATTATAAAAAAATTTCAAATACAAGAGACCTAAAATGGGTCTAAAAGTTCCTATAAGTAAGCCTTTGGGATTTAGTTTGAGCTTCTCTTGCTTCGAACTAAGCAGCTTCATGGGTAGAGACTTGCATTTCTCCTACCATTAGACCATTTTTTTTGCTGCCAGTCTTCTTCTGCCATAAGAGTTGCATCAAATTCAACATTTACCCTGACCAAATATCTCTCTAATTCCTCTTTAGTAGATAGAAGGGCATATTTCTTGCTTCAAATGGCTCTCAAGTCTTGAAAATATTTGGTAGCTTCAGTTTTTTATCTTGAAAAATGGGCTTTGTCTGTAGATAAACTATTTTCTTTAGCCTCTGCCTGAGCTAAAATTAAGAGATGGTATGAAAGTGAATAAATTTGAGTGTCTAGTGCATTCACAACATTTCCTTCAAGGTCTTCAAGCTGAGAAACACATGGGAAGGTTTCCCTTAGCCCACTAGCAAAAGTGAAGTTAGTTAACTCCTCAATTGGTAGCCTAAAAAAGTTTTGAAGCAAGTTCAAGGCTTATGAGGTTTCCAGCTGCCAATAAGGAGGATTATGCCGGGCTTGGATGAGACTTTCCAATTGATGATTGAAACTTTTATCCCCAATTTCCAAGGTGTGAAATAGAGCTTTGTCCATGATTTTCTCCAATAGACCATGTAAAGTAAACACTTCATTTAGGCTTATCAAGCCTGGAATTTACTCAGTTATAGGATCTTGCTCTATTGTAGGGGATGCATTCATCAATGAAGAAGTTTTTAAGGCAATAACAACTCTATAAAATGAAGATTTAGACAAGAGTTATCGAATCAAAGGCAACTATTTGGGGACCCTCCAATAATTCTATATCTTTTGGGCTTGAGGCTTCACTTGCCTACCCTTGGGATAAGAGTAAATGTATGGAGACAACCAATGCCTTAGAGTTTATTTCCTAATCAACAATTAGATTCAAAGAGGGACCAGGTAAATAAATAGAGGTATTAATAGGCTCAACCGAGAGGGTTTGTATCCCCTTCCTCTATAGAGACATTAATAGGACATATAATGAAGAGAATGACAATTCAAAGTCAAGGTTAGTGGTGATACCAACACCAAAGAACTTAGCAAATAATATAAAAGTAAAAGATTGGCTTACATGCCAATAATGTTATTGGAATACTCCTATTGTCTCTACTTTCATTTGTTTACTTATTAGAACAACAAACAAAGCAACAACAAGAGGATCACCTATGCTCGAAGAAATGCCAATAGGATTATCAGAAGAAGATTTTGCCTTCTTGATTCACAAGGGGAACATGATCTTCTGCTTACTATTCCCCAATTTCACTAAAAATATCACCTTCTAAAGCCCCCTTCACTTCAGTAGTGAGTTTCCTCTTATTGGAAGACGAATAATCCTCAATAAGAAGAGCTTCTGCAAGACAATCAAATGGTTTAGTCAATGCCAATATAAATATAAGACAAAGTTACATGAGACAGTTAAACCTTACTAGAGGAAGAAAGCTTCGAAGGATTAATAACTTCTAGCAATGGTCTCAATAATAATTCAATGTACATAAACCAACAGCCCTTGAAACCTTGAGTCACACCAGTATTAAACTCAGCCTCTGTGATATTAAAAGTGCTTCGAAGCCTATGATACTCAGCTCTATTGTGCAAAATGGTTTCTTTAGGGAGTTTGAAAGTCCTATGGAATACATGGGGATTGACTTGACTTCTCATACGAATAGAAATGGACTAGTAAAAACTAAATTACGTTATGAATTTAGCAAATAAGTATATTTCCCCAAATAACTTAGAATTGGGGAGAGTGGGAGGTGAGGTTCCATAATACAAATCTCTAGGGATTAAAAAGCTTCCCCAACAGAGATCAGCATATGGAGCTTTGCGATGATCCCATAGGATTGGGACTAACCAAAGTTGTGACTTAATGGTTTCCAACAAAGGTTGTCAAATAATTTTTAGTTTATCACTAGATAAACTTCTAAACATGGCAATAAGAACTTCAAAGATTTTATTACCTGGTCTAGTGAGATAATAAGCATTGCAATGGCTGAGATTGGAGTCATATTTGATATGATCAATCTCTAAAAAATATGCATGTATCCACATTTGAAGAGCCCATAGTGGCCCATCCTGCTTGACATTGAAAGGGTCCTCAACAAGCTTATCACAACTCTTGTAGAGAGAGCCCAAAAGATAAGGAGTAAGGGAAAATTCCTTTCCAACCATGATATTGGAAGCCAAGAAAGAGTATTCCAACATTACTCTTTGGGATTTCACCCCAAAAATGTACTTTGACATTCAGAACAAACGAAAGAAATAATACTCCAAACAAGTTACAACAGGGGTATTTTTCTTATGGGGATATATGAAGGTAGAGTAATCCAAATCAGAGTTCTTACGTTTTAAATTCATTGGAGCATCAGCTGACGACATGAATGTTTGAACTTCTTTTTCTAAATACTCGAAGCTAGTCAACTAGTAGATATATGAAATAGTGGGTCCTATCATCTCAAAGTTGAATTCAAAGAAATTGAATCCCTTATTCCAAAAGCAGATAGCGCTTAAAATCAGTAGGGTTTGAATTCAATGTTTCGTAAGCTCAATTTAATGGGGTCAAAGATGCCAAATTTCTCTATGTCACTACCTCTAAAGGCAACCATCCTATTTACCCATGTGACCAAATCCTTACCCAATACTGTGGGCCAAAACCTGAACCTGAAGGTATAAGGTGTTTCCAATTCATCAAGTCTTTAAATAGGAAGAGTGTGGTCCCAAAATCTAGGGTAATAAGGAGTTATATCCATTGGAAGTTCTTGTGTGAAATAAGGGCCCACAATAATAAGTGGTATCACATGTGAGGATCCGATAGGACAAATAATGCTCCCAATAAAAATAGAAGCATCAGCCGTAAGCCAGTTGACGATTTCATTAAATGAGAGAAACTCATTGACTTCTGCAGATCTAGACACCATTTTTAATAGAAGGTTTGTGAAGACATTAGGAGTATATTAGAAGGTTAAAGGTTTGCTAAGAGAAAAGTGAAGGGTGAAAAGAAAATATTAAGGGAAATAATCTTTATAGCTTGATACCATTTGAAATGTAAAAGTAAACCATGTGGGCCTCAACACGTGGTTTTGTAAAATTTTCGCTTTAAAAAGTAAAGTTATGGGGAAGTGGGGAGACATTCAGCACGTTTGGTGGCTATATAATCCCAATTTTTTCTCATGGTTGTTTTTAGTGCAATAATGATAAAAAATAGGTCAGAAATCAGACGGTGATTTTCACAATACGAGCGAAATGCATTGGTTAAAATAAACTCACAAAAAGTTGTCCATATTTAAATCGATTATCCATTTTGACAACTAAAAGTCATTATTTGGATGGTCCTACACGGGCTATGAAGGTTTGGTGGGTCCATTGCCAATAGAAATTCATACATATAAATAAACTTTGAGTCTTGACCAGTTTATGGGTTTTAATGTCTCAAACTAATATACTATGTTTGGTTCTCGGTTCAAAGTGGCTAAAATTATTATTAGGCCATAATTAATTAAAATTGGTTAAATCCTATAATTATACCAGTCTGAAGTAAAATTTAATAATTCAATTGGTTTTATAAAAAAGATACAAGTATTCAAAGCAAAATACCTTATTCCATTAGCAACTAAAAAGGGAAATTAAAAAATAAAAAGAAATACAATATTATTTTCCTGAAATGGTAAATAAATGAGGAACGGCATAAGTCAAAAAATGGGGAAAAATATTCCATAGATAATCAAAACTCTTTCTTTCTAAATCCAAACCAGGCTGAGCTTGCTACCTCTAGGAACAAAGCTTCATGAGATTTGAAGTGGGATATAAATTTGCTCACCTCGCTTTTCAAAGGTCGAGATTTAGAAATAATTGCGATCACTAACAAAGGTTCGAAGCCTAGTTCAGTTGCATACATGGGACTATTCATACAGACCCTTTCCAAATTCCTCTTTTCCACCAAAATTTTATCGCAATAATAAAAAAGATTAGCATGGGCTTTAAGTCGTCTCTGGTGTTTTATAATATCAGTGAAGTATTGCCTCAATCTTCTTATAAAAAAGGATACGAGGAAATAAAATAGGAAATGTTAGCTCTAAGTTCACGGGGGGCAAACATGATGGATTTCAAGGATTATGCAAGCCTAAGAAAAATTAGTTATGGCCTTACTCTTCAACAAAATATAATAAGGAAAATGGGAAAAGGAGTTAAGAGCCTCTAAAGCTTTATTAACATTAAACACAGAAGATGGAGACTCAAGAAAGGGTCATTTAGTAGGAAAACCATCCCTAATATACTTTTCCAAATTTTGAAAAACATCTTTCCCCAGAAGACGAGGTTGAGAGATGAGATCATAAAATAGGACATGAGACATGATAGTTTGGGTGATTAAGAATTCAAGAGCTTACAAATCGAAGCTATAATTAGTAAGAACATAATGCGTATATGTATAATTCGAAACGACTTGGTATGTTAGCTGGACAAAAGCATTAGAGGTACTACCAGAAAGGCCATACCTTGGAGAGTCATAAGTGGAACAATGCCAAGAAGCCAAAATAATCAGGTATTTATTCGAAGAAGCCTGAAAAAGGTAAAATGTCTTGATAGGCAAAGACGAGGTGTAATATCCCCTAAAAGCATGGTTGAATAAGGGATATCCCTCTTAAGACATATACCTCAAAAAATAAGTGGGGCATATGATTGCACAGTGAATGGCCAACTCATCAATAAGGAGAGTTAGAAAATATTTATTTTCAATAGAGACAGGGTGCCCTAAATCAAAAGGCTCATTGGGGCCCAAGGCAATATCCTCCACTTCGAACGTGATATCTTCAACTTGAGGATGTTTGATAGAAGAAGAAGACTCTGGACCCATGTAGAATTCCAGGAAAGGAAAGAAGCAACCAACCTAACCTTTGTAAAGTCTAAAAATAAAGACCTATTACATACAAGCTGATAAGTAAAATCCCCAGATGGTTCAACAGCATAGAAGACACATAAATGGGAACGAAAGGAATAAAAGGTTCAGAGGAAGAAACTTATGGCTCAACATCATTTCAAAAGCCCCAATTATTAGCCTTGTTCTAATTGGCAGTTGAGGAAGAGTTTGCAGCTGTCACAATAAAAGCCTAAGGGTATTCAAATGAAGGACGGGAATCGAAGGTGGAGTCATAGTCATAGACGTTTTTGCATTTTTCTTCCATGACCATTTTTATGGAAAAGAGAAGAGTGAAGAAGGCGATAGATTTCAGAGATAGTGGCTGAAATGACGGTTGATTAGAACAGTGATGGCCTCTTAGCCACAAGACGTGTATTTACCAAGGTTCTAAAAAATGCGGAGCGTGATCGAGGCGTGGAGGCCAAGCCTTAAGCCTTAGAAGCCTAGGCGGGCCTTGGCGTAAAAAGGCGTGAAAAGGCGTTTAGGTCTTTTTAATATATTTTATTATTTTTTAACCATAACAAGGCTATTAAAATACTAAAATTGTACATGTTATAAAAATATGTCCGAATATTTACAAATAAAAATACTATTTGATTATTTTGGATGAGATAATGGTCCGATTTGTAAAAAAATCTTTAAAAGGCGATATTATTTCACTAAAGCATCGCTGTTTTTAGAGAAAAGTACGCCTTAAGGGTTTTACCAAGCATAAGGCGTCAAAATCTTAAGGCGGGACGTTTCTCCCAAGCCTCAAGCCTAGGCGTGCCTAGGCGGGTTTTTTAGAATAGTGGTATTTACGCATAATGTAATAATGATTAACGTGGGATCATGGCTTTGAGAAATTCAATAGTCCACTAATTAATCTTTTTCAAAAATCAATTCGTGCGGGTTTTTTTTTTACACTATATTAACACAAACAAATGGAGTGTTGCCACGTAATAACTAAATCGATAAAAATAGCCGAATTATTATGTAAAAGTATAAAGTAGAGGGAAACATGCATGTGTGATACTTGGCACAAGTTAATACATGTTACTCAAAGTGAGAACTTACTCCAATTTAAACTAGGGCGTTAGTGCACCAAAGCGAAAAAAACTCAAATGGGTGATTAACCACCCATCAGTTACAAGAACAGTTACATTGCATGGGCAAGAAACACTATAAATAAGCAACGAACCCAACAATAAATAGAGGACTCCCTCATAAAAAATGCATTTACTTTGCATTTATCCTCTATTTGCTTTTTCTTTCTTTATTTACAACATTTCTTTCAATTTCGCAAGTAGATTGTAAGGTAGTTGTAATCTTTTCTTTCAAAATTTATTTAAAGTTTATTGTCTTTACATTTGTTACAATTTACTTTCTTGCAAAACTTTACTTTCATTGTATTTTCTTTTCTCTTATTTACAAAGCTTTACTTATCTTTTAATTCATGCAATTTAATATTTTTGTCCTAGTTAATTACAACAACTTAGCACTTATTTTAAAGTGTTACATAAGGGAAGCATAAGTTCTCTTAATTGAGGAATTAAACATAACACAATCGTTTGACAATTGTCACTAGACTAAAATCTTTGGTTGACAAGACTACAAATCTTTCTTGGCACGCTCACAATCCTAATCAATTATCAAGCTAGTGAAATAACCCAAACACAATGTTGTTGATTGAAAAGTAATATTTCATTTCATTGAACTCGGGTTACAAATTGACTAGTTCACATAACATTCAAAACCTTCATCTTTAACATATTTCTATTAGTATAACATTACACTTTATTGTACAGTAGTATAATCAATAGGACTGCAATCATAATTTTCATCTTCTTCTCGATTGTTTTTTATTTAGAAACTTTAATCCTATTTTACTTAATTTCAAACTCCAAACCATTGACCTTATTTAGCAATTCAAGTATTATTTGTTGTTCCCGATGGCATATATGAGGATCCACCCACTTGAAATAGCCATAAGAACCTTCATTCTGCAAAAGTTAGTATTTAGTTAGCTTTAAACCTTTGAAACCCTCTAGTTAAATCAATTTTAAGTTTAAGCTATCTTACTAATAAAGTGCCACAACTCCTAAACCTCATGCTCATGTTACTCTCAATCCATGAGATTTGAACATAAGGGGTTTTACCACAAAAATAACCCTCCCCTTCCATGAATTTGAGTCTATCCTTATTTGTTGAATAAGAAGACATTTTAGACTTGCAACAAGTTCAATTGAGGAGAGGATAAGTGATGATACCACAAATAGAACCACCAAGTCAATATGATGTGTATGAGCTCAAACGAGTGCAATAATGGAAAAATAATAATATAATAAAGAATAACCAGAAGGGATGAGGAGAAGAGGATGAACACAGAGATGTATAAGTGGTTCAACCAATCAGGACCACGTCAACTGTCTGTGTGTGTGTGTGCGCGTAATCCACTAAATAGAGGCACTATTGGCTATGGACACAACACCTAAGGTTTCTCTCTCTTCTGGATACAAATGAGCAGGGTTCTGTTAGGGTTTTAATTAAGTGATCCCTTCTCTTAGACAAGATGAGTGGTATATATAGTGCTTAGGGGGTGCAATATGCCCCCAAGCATGTTGAAGGCGTGCATAGATGAGGGCATCCACTTGGGTAGTGACAGCTGTCCATGTACATGTATATAATTATGATGAAATCTCCCCTCATGTGAGGAGAATAATCTTAGTTATAACTTAATTTCTCACGTGGGCCACGACTCCTTGGCGCCTTCTACTGACCATCCAGTCATGGTGTTATCTGAGGATGTCTCGGCTCAATCGAGTACGAGGTTGTTGTAGGAGTGCTTTACCTTACACATAAAACCGACAAGTGTGGTCTCAACCTGAGGAGCTCAGGTCGAGGTTGCCTAAGAGGGTCACCTTATGGTATCGACATTCAGACAGGATGAGACATGTCCTTTGTTGCTGTGATTTATTATTGGAGTATCGGCCTTCGTCATGGTCGAGGTTGTATGTACGGGGCAGACCTTGGTCTTGGACGAGTCTTGGGAGTGACCTGTGAGTTCTTTCTAGAAGCTTGGGGGTTTAGAGTGGAGTGGTCTCGTCATGAGACGGGTCATATTTGGTCATATCAATCACCCCTAGCCCTCAGTCATTTGTGTGAAAAGGTGGATAGGGGATATGAGTCGACATCATCCCTTGGTGGGATGTCTCTAGCGCATCGGCTGGATGTATCTAGATATATAATAGGGTGACACATGTCATAGTTTTTGTTGGGTAGCATTTTTCCCAAGTCTGACTTATTGGTTGAACTCTTCGAATTTTTCGTCTTCAAATGATGATGCACCTTGGGATATGTGTCCCATCATTGCCTTGGTATTTAAAACCCAGATTTCTCTTTCTTTTTTATTTCCTCAAACACTCCTGCCTCACTTTCTCTCTTTAAACTCTTGCGCATTCTGCAAAATCGCCTCTTTCGATCCCTTTCTCTGGAGTTTATCTTGTTTCAGGTATCATCTTCACCTTTCCTTTATCTTTTCTTTTCAATCAGTTGAATAGCCGTGTTTTGCTTTTTTGATGGGATTTCTAGTTTTTCGGCGAGGGTTAGAACGTGGCAATACCCACTTTGGCCATTTTGAAGGGTTTTTAGGTGGTCATCAGTGGTCGACGCTTGGTTGGGGAGGCCTTAAAATGGTTTTCCAACCATTTTAAGCCTTTTTCGGTGGCCTCCGGTCATCTTATCCGTCTAGCTTCAAGACTGTGTTCTTGAAGTTCTTGGTTGGAAACTCTTTAACTTCTTATTTAATCTTTATTCAACCTTGGTCAACATTGTTAAACTGTTTGTGCCTTTAATCAAATTTTTTGCCCAAGTCGAACCTCGCCCTTTGATGTTAAGACATCTTTACAAGTTAGCTGAAGACTTTCCCAGCATCAGAGATAGGTATTTCGAATACATTAGGAGGATAAAGTCTGAAGAAGCCGAGAAACGTAAGGTCGAGGCATGTCCCCTAGACCTGTCTAAAAACATAATAACCCGTTAACCCAACATGACCCAACACGAAGTTATAAGTTAATGGATTTACCTTTATTGGGTTTAGGTCATTAACGGGTTAACACGGTAGACCCGTTAACACTAATGATTTGGGTTTGGAAATTTACTTGTACCCATTTTTATTCGTTAAGACCCGTTAACACTAACTGGTACTATAGGGTAACCCAACCCATACCTAATAAAAATAACCATTAAAACCTATTATTTCTAAATCCTTTCAGACTACAGGTACTATAGGGTCACCCAACCTATACCCAATAAGAATAACTATTAAAACCCATTATTTTTAAACTAATGGAGACTAACGGGTACTATAGGGTCACCTAACCCGTTACCAATTTAAACCCAAACTGATTCATTAATATTAACGGGTGCTAACAGTTCGGGTCATGTACCGATTAATATTAACGGATCGTGTTTAGGTATTGTAATTGGACCCGTTAGTCTTAACGAGTCATGTATGGGTTAAGGGTGTTTTCATCCGTTAACCCAACCTGAACCGTTGGCAGGTCTAATTTCCTCTTTGCCCTATCTATTCTCCCCCATTATCTATCATATATCCTCAGGCCGCTGAGCCTTGCGATCCCCCAGGTGCCAGACCAAGTGATCTCATGTCTGTATTATCCTCTCCTTCAGATGACCCTATGTCTATATCTCAGGCGACCTAGAGTGTTGACTCGTATGACGAGGCGATGGCTTACTCTGAAGGGTCTGATGTTAATGAGGACACTTCTCGTCTCTCTTCATCTCATAGAGCCGATTCCTCAAATCAATCTGACTTTGTTCAGATTCTTGAACCTAATGTGGAAATTCCACCCCTTGTGGATGCAATTACCCTATCAGCTACAACTGGGGCCTAGTTTGTAGAAATATTCCCAAGTGGTTACCCAGTCAATCCTCAAACTCTAAATAATCCTTAGGCCGAGGCTCAGATAAGTAGTAGTGAGGAGAATGAGGTTGATACATCAATGGCGGAGGGATATGAGAGAACAGTGTCTGAGGTTGACCGCTTCGCCTGGAGGAACTTATATGGTATAGATTATTCTATTTCTGTGAGAAAACCTGATAAGGACGACAGGGCATTTCACGGATGAGCGGGTGAAATTTGTCTTTATGATAAAACGTTTAAGCTCGGCTTTTGGCTTCCCATCCATCTTACAATCCGAGTCCTCTTAGCCCATCTCAGACTTGCGCCCTCTCAGCTCTCTCCGAATGCTTGGAGGACCATCCTTGGTTGCATCATACTCTGGAAGACAATTCACCAAATTGACCTTCCACTAAGCATTATTCTTGCTTGCTAAACACCATTGTCCCCAAAGCCCTAACCTAGCTACTATCACTTCGTAGCTAGGAAATCTGAGAAGAAGCTTCTATTAGTTACCCAAACCTCCAACCATAATTAGAAGCCTCACTGCTTTTTTATTTTTGGGGCTTGGGAGTTTGGCCCCACTCAGGCTCGTGGGACCTCTGAGCCTAAGACTCCTCTTAGGTGGGACATGGTCACAGTGCCGGCCAAATTAGACCCAGGTTTGAACCCTGAGCTTATGAGAAGGCCGAGAAGATCTAGGGACAGGGGGAAAAAGGTCGTCTAGTTAAGTCTGATCACCTGATGACCCCATACTATCTAACTCAGACAAGCCTAGACATTGGCCCCTTGGAGGAGTTGTGTAAGTAATAAATTTTGCCAAGTGTAGCTTAATATTTCTCAAATTTTAATGACTAAACTCTTCCCGGGATCACCTTTTGTAGGTCGCCCTTCTGACATCACTAACACTCTCTAGAAAATGGTAGCTCCAAATTTGAGCAAGTTCGCAGGTAAGCACGGACAGAGAAATGAACCCCTTGTTCCCCTAGTAACAAAAAAGGCAACTACAGGCGGCCCCAACCGAGTTGATGATGTCAGAAAGAGGAAGAGGACCCGAGTTGATGACACTACTACAACTCGTACTTCAAATCAAGTTCATTAATACCAAGATATTCCCATATCTTCTGAAGACGTGCTTACTGCTAGGTTATTGCAGCTAAAGATTACTAAAGACGGCTTCTTCGGTCATAGTAAACAGGCTATCATCACCATCGGTAGCATCGTGTCTGAGGCTGATAAGCGTTTCCTTCAATCAATGTGTATTGAGTTGATGATCGAGTTTGCTATCCATAGGGTTGTTCATGTATCTTTTTAGGAATCTTCAGTGTACCGTCTCATCTTTGGTGATACCTCGTACTGACTTTGTCTCTCATATTTTGCTGGGTAGAGTCTCTCTACACCGTATGGGATATTGGATTAGCAAAGGGATGCCCTTAATTCAGAAGGGAAGAGAGGCTATCATAATGGAGAGTAACCTCCGAGGTGAAATGCAGACTGCTAACTCAGCTTTACAAGAGGCTAACATAAAATTAACAATCTGACAAGGAGCTATGCCAATACTTTGAAGACCCTGGACGAAAAGAAGAAATTTGAGTGTAACGTCATAATTTTATAAATATTCGGGGTGGAATCTAGGAATTTTTTATTTGCCCTAGATCACAATATGTATGTCTGATACTCTTATATTTGTCACGTTAACACGATCATCCACGACGACCTTGATCCGAATCCATGCATCCTCCATCTTCACACGTGCATCATGCTTCATGCGACGTGCTTCTCAACCGTTCCCTCTACTCCACTTCGCATTATTGGTAAAATGATTTATTGGAGTTGTTTATATTTGCATAAATATTTGAGAATTTTTCAGAAAATATTTTTTCGAAGTTTGATTTGTTTTTAATTCAAAAGCAGAAATTTTTCTAAGTGTAGAAGCGGAGTTGCCTCGGTCGACGAGCTCGCGAGATCTCGTTCGAATGAAATCTCTCTGTCATTCAAGCTACATAAGGATGTCGCGCGATCTTGTTCGAGTGACAAGTGTACTTCATTCGCGCGACATGCTTATATCATTCGAGTGACGTCGCCACCTCAATTTTCATATAAATATCTGGGTTTATTCTACATGTTTTCCAAGACTTTTTCGCACACGATTTCTGCATTTTACAGCCCAGATTAAAGACTTCATGTTTTAAGGTTTCATGCCTTCTTTATTCACATAAACACTCCCATATATGTATGTGAATATTTTAACCTTCAAGATGATCATTTTTACTCATTTGGAGTAACTTGTGGAGAAGCCGTCTCTTCTTCATTGCTGCCAATCTGGAGTTCTTGCGGGAGATTTCAGTCGACGACATCGAAACCGTCACCTGAGGATATTTCGTATGTCACTCTTGTTTTCATTGTAATCCGTGTATATCGTTATTTACAAATTATAGTGAAAATAAAAGGTTTTGCCCCTTTGGGGGATTTTTCCTCATTTGTGTGTTTTGTTTGTGATTGACTGTTATTGCATTATCATATTGATTTCAATCACATCTAGATGCATGCTTTAGGATTTAATTGAAAAACTGAGTTTAATTAAATAATTTCTTTGACTGAACAAAAGCGCACTCTTAACTGAGATTGAGACTGCAGTTAAGGCTGCTAGCGCATAAGCTATAGTCGAATTTAAGGACTCTGAAGAGTTTCCTGATCTTGTCTTTGAGTATGTAGAGAGGGGCATCAAAACTTTCGGTCGGTGGGCTATGATTAAGCACACCGAGACTGGGGATTTTTTCCCTAATGACTTCTCTGACCTCAACATCAGCGATACTCGCCTGCCGAGAGCCTTGGACGAGGTTGAGAATCCCACTGCTGTCACAGAGACCAATCTCCCTGAGGTTACGGAGACGAATGAAAATGTGGCCAATCTTGGCCTTGGTAATGACGGGGCTGATGTAACAAACGCTGTAGTTGAGGGGGAGACTTAAGAAGCTATTGAAGGATCGGCCCCAGCTGACTGTGACAACATTCCGAAGACCTAATTTTATGCAGCTTTTATCTTTAGCTCATCTTCTTTTTTACTAAACTTTTGATGTGATGTGACTCTCGGCCTTTTATGGCCTTCCATTTTTGTAATCTTATTGCAAGTCAATGGAATCTGAACATTCTTTTCACTGACACTACGCATCATTAATTTTCTCAAGTCTTATCACTGCTTTTATCGACTTTTTGATGCTTGCTTGATATGAAGCATAACTTGTAATGTCTTCGTCTCTAGCCGATAGATTGATGAACCAGTTTTATAATTAACTAATAACCTCTCATTGTTTTGAGAGTGTATGAATGAATGTCATCTCGTCCATGCACTGTTGTCTCGGTCGAGGGAGAGACAATCCATCGAGCTAATGATGTTTAATAATCAACCACACCTAAGTGATTTTTTAATTTGCACTCACCAAATTATGGTGTTATAGCCGTTTTGAGAGTGTATGGATGAGTATCATCTCGTCCATGCACCGTCGTCTCGACCGAGGGAGAGATGATCCACTAAGATAATGACGTTTAATAATGAACCACACCTAAGTGATTTTTTAATTTACATTCACCAAATTATGGTGTTATAGCATAAGTCCCCTCTCGTCGTTTTAAGAGTGTATGGATGAGTATCATCTCGTCCATGCACTGTCGTCTCAGATGAGGGAGAGACGATCCACCAAGCTAATGATGTTTAACAATGAACCACACCTAAGTGATTTTTTAATTTGCATCCACCAAATTATGGTGGTATATCTTAAGTCCCCTTCTCGTCATTTTGAGAGTGTATGGATGAGTATCATCTCGTTCATACACTATCGTATCGGCCGAGGGAGAAACGATCCACTAAGCTAATGATGTTTAATAATGAACCACACCTAAGTGATTTTCAATTTGCATTCACCAAATTATGGTGTTATAGCATAAGTCCCCTCTCATCGTTTTGAGAGTATATGGATGAGTATCATCTCGTCCATGCATTGTCACCTCGACCGAGGGAGAGATGATCTACCAAGATAATGATGTTTAATAATGAACCACACCTAAGTTATTTTTTAATTTGCATTCACCAAATTATGGTTTTCTAGCATAAGTCCCCTCTCGTCATTTTGAGAGTGTATGGATGAGTATCATCTCGTCCATTCACTGTTGTCTCGACCGAGGGAGAGACGATCCACCAATCTAATGATGTTTAAATAAAGAGTTGTCTTTTGATGTTATTGACAATCCTTGGACGAGGTTGACCCCGTCCATGTTGTCGTATCACCGAAAGTAACTTAAGCTGCCTCACCACGAATGGTGTTTTGTGGCTTAAAATGAATTGATACACGCAAATAATAGATATACAAATGAACAGAAAACATATGAGAGAGCACTTGATATTTTCATTGAATTTCATTAATACTTCATTCGTATACATTTACTACAATGGATTAAAAAATAAACTTAGCAACGCTAAATCTTACTGGTAATATTTTTTGAGGTGGTCAACGTTCCATGGGTTGGAGAATGGTTCCCCATACAGATTCTCCAGCCGATACGTGTCCAGAACAACCTCTTCAGTCACCTTGTAAGGACCATGCCAGTTTGGATGAAGTTTATTGGGTTTTTTCCATGTCTTCTTGAGTACCAAGTCCCCTACTTTTAGTGGACGCGCTTTTACTCGCTTGTTGTAGACTCTTATCGTTCTTTACTGGTAGGCAACTTGCCTAACTTCAGCGTCTTCTCTTCTCTCTTCAGTAAGATCCAAATCAAGCCTCTGTTCATCACTCTTTTGTCTAGGGTCGTAGGTCTGAACTCTATGAGTAGGCAGACCTATCTCCGTTGGCACAACTTCCTCTGAGCCGTAAGCAAGCATAAATGGGATCTCCCCCGTAGGGGTCCTCTCCGTTGTTCTATAGGCCCACAGGACATCATACATTTCTTCAATCAACATTCCCTTCGTATCTTCTAACTTCTTAATTCCATCAAGAATAGTTCATTTTGTCACTTTTGTCTGCCCATTAGCCTCTGGTCGGCCAGGAGTGGAGAATAATTGCTTGACGCCAACCCTTTCTAAGTACTTTTCCAGGGAGACAATTTTGAATTGCTTTCCATTATCAAAAATCAAGGTGTTGGGTAGGCTATATATGCAGATGATATTTTTCTAGATAAACTGGAAGGTCTTCTGCTCTGTAATCGTAATCATCAACTCAGCCTCCCCCACTTCAAAAATTAGTCTATCTCCACGATCCGATAACGATAATTATCCACTGCTCCGGGCAAGGGTCCTACTAGATCAATTCCCCATATCGAAAATGGCCAGGGAGATGTGATTGAGGTCAGAGGTTGATGAGGATGGTGGGGAATGGTAGCAAACCTATGGAACTTATCACATTTCTTGACATATGCTGCAGTATCCTTGGCCAAGGTCGGCCACCAATACCCTTGTATAATAATCCTCTTAGCCAAAGATCTTCCTTCTACGTGACTGGAGCGAAAGACTTCGTTCACATCCTTCAGGATGTATGCTACCTCAGATGGATGAATAAACGTAAACAGATGGAGCATAAACCCTTTCTTGTATAAAGTGTCTCCTATGATGGATAACTTAGTAGCTTCATATCTCAAATTCCTTTTCTTGGTCTTTGAATTTGGCAACTCCCCACCTTTTATGTACCTAATGAGGGGATCCATCCAGGTTGCTCCCATATTCAAATTCAGAAAAGACTTTGAAGCATTGTCCTCTTCTTCAATGGTCGGCCGATGCAAGATTTCTACTGGCATCGTCCTTCTCATCTCCATTCTTGTAGCTGAGGCTAGATTTACAAATGTGTCAGCTCAACCATTATCCAACTGAGGTATCCTCTTCAACTTCACCTCTTTAAAATTCTTCAATATTAACCTTACTCCTTCCAAATATTTGTCCATCCTATTGTCTTTTGCCTCATACGCCCCCAAGATTTGATTCACCACCAATCTTGAATCACTGTGAACTAGGAGCTGGCCGACATTCAGAGCTCGAGACGAGGAGATGCCTTCTATTAGATTTTCATATTCAGACTCATTACTCGAGGCCTTGAAGCTGAACCTCAAGGCATATTCAATATCTGTGTCATCTGGTGCCGACACTATCAGCCCTACACCAATTCCATTCTCGCATGAGGACCCATCGACGAAGAATCTCCACACCATACCATCCTTTTTGAAGCTATCCTCTGATAGGGATCCATATTTGAAGAGATATTTATCCTCTTCATTTTTAGGTACTTTCCCCCTAGCTGTACTTATCTCTGCCTCGTCTGGGGAAGGACACACACTTCTCCATTGCTCACAATCTGTAGTCTCAAAATTTTCACTATCGGCCTCGTCCTAGGTGAACTCGGCCATGAAGTCTGATAACGCTTTCCCTTTGATGGCCACTCTAGGCTGATAGATGATATTAAATTCTCCCAGCTCTATTGCCCAAGACATTAATCTCCCCGACTTCTCAGGCTTGTGGATGACCTGTCGAAATGGGGAATCCGTGAGGATAACCATTATGTGGGCCTAAAAGTACGGATTTATCTTTCTCGAAGCGTGAATCAGAGACAATTTTTCCATCCTGGGGTACCTCTGGTCAGCCCCTAGAGTGCCTTACTGTTGTAATATACTGGCTCCTGTATTCTATCCTCTTCTCTTATGATGGCAGCGCTAATAGTCGACTCTAAGACTACTACATACACATAAAGTTTTTCCCCTTGCACTGACCATGATAATAATAAGGGAGAGCCGAGGTAGGACTTCAGCTCCTTAAATGCACTGTCACACTCCTCATTCTATTTGGAAGTTTTTTAAGACTTATTAAAAATGGAAGAAACTTATCGGTGGCTCTGGACACAAACCTGTTAAGTGCTGCAACTCTCCCGGTCAGCCTCTAAACATACTTAATTGTGGTCAGCGCCGTCATCTCTAACAGGGCCTTGATCTTAGCTGGATTGACCTCTATCCCCCTCTGCTTTTATGATGAATCCCAAGAACTTTCCATTTCCTACGCCGAACACGCACTTTGTAGGGTTAAGCTTCATCTTGTACCTATTTATGTCAAAAGTTTGCTTGAGATTGGACTTGAGACTTTTAGTAAGCATGTCATCAACATAGACTTCCATCGTCTTCCCAACTTGATCCTCAAACTTCTTGTTAACAAGTTTGTGATAGGTAGCCCTAATATTCTTCAGACCAAAGGGCATGACCTTGTAGCAATAGGTCCCCTTATCAGTAATGAAGGAAGGCTTCTTCTCATCGACTAGGTGCATGGATATCTGGTTGTAGACAGAGTAAGCATCCATAAAGCTCATCAGCTCATAGCCAGTAGTGGCATCAACCATTTGATCAATTCTGGGCAGATGGAAGTTGTCCTTAGGACATGCCTTGTTCAGATTGGTTAAGTCAACACACATCCTTCACTTACCGTTGGCTTTGGGGACGATGACTGCATTAGCTAACCACTCAGGGTATATTACTACCCTTATGAAATCATCTTTTTCCAGCTTCTTTACCTCTTCTCGGATGACCTCGTACTTTTCTCGAGAATAAATTCTCCTCTTCTATCATATCGGGCTAGCATCATTGACCACATTCAATTTATGGCATAAGAGCTCAGGATCTATGTCCGACATATCTTTATGGCTCCATGCGAAGACACTCTACCTCTCCCCTATGAGTTTGATCAACTCTTCCTTTATATCACTTTTTAGGGTTTTTTCGATCTGGATGGTTTTTTTCGACTCACCCTCATTCAGGACGATGGATTCTACCTCTTCCGTGGCCTCCCCTTTCTTTAATTTGATCTCATCTCTTGGATCCAATTTGTCAATGTTGTATGTGGTCATGGCCTTTTGTGTGCTTCCCTCTCTTCGACCGAGTTAAAATAGCATTCGCGAGCCAACACTTCCCCTACCTCATAAGGGGGTCGAGAATTTTACCATCTGGTGTACAGTGGAAGGCACGACCTCAAATTCCTTGAGGGATATTCTTCCCATGATGATGTTATAGGCCGATTATACGCTCTCATTCATCATAAAAAAGTTAACCTTCTTGGTAAGCCTCTTCAGCCAGACATCCCCCATTATGATATCCATCTCATACACCCCCAGTGGGTGAAACTTCTCACCACTCAATCCTGTGAGAGGATGATGATAAGAAGTGAATCTTTTTTTGCTGAGCCCTAGGCTTTTGAAACATGGACAAGAAATGATGTTTGCAGAGCTTCCCCCGTCGACTAGTATTCTGGGCACATCATACCCATGCACTCTAGTTGTGATCACTAATGATTCGTCCTGGGGAGATAGGATTCCCTTGAAATTAAGTCTTGAGAAACCTATAATCAAGGTATCCATGTATAGCACTACCAAGTCAATATGATGTGTATGAGCTCAAACGAGTGCGACAATGGCAAAATAACAATATAATAAGGAATAACCATAAGGGATGAGGAGAAGAGGATGAACACAGAGATGTATAAGTGGTTTAACCAATCAAGCCTACGTCCATTGTGTGTGTGTGTGTGTAATCTACTAAATAGAGGCACTATTGGCTATAGATACAACACTCAAGCTTTCTCTCTCTCCTGGATACAAATGAGCAGGGTTCTATTAGGGTTTTTACTAAGCAATCCCTTCTCTTGGAGAAGATGAGTGGTATATATAGTGCTTAGGGGGTGCAATATGCCCCCTAAGAATGTTAAAGGTGTGCATAGATGAGGGCATCCACTTGGGTAGTGACAACTATCCATGCACATGTATATAATTATGATGAAATCTCCCCTCACATGAGGAGAATAATCTTAGTCATAACCGAATTGATCACGTGGGCCACGTCTCCTTGGCACCTTCTACTGAACGTCCAGTCATGGTGTTGTCTGAGGAGGTCTCAGCTCGATCGAGTACGAGGTTGCTGTAGGAGTGCTTGACTCTACACACAAAACTAGAAAGTGTGGTCTCGGCCTGAGGAGCTCAGGCCGAGGGAGCCTAAGAAGGTCACCTTATGGTATCGACATTCAGACAGGACGAGACATGTCCTTTGTTATTGTGATTCATTATTGGAGTCTTGACCTTCGTCATGGCCGAGGTTATATGTAAGGGGTAGACCTTGGTCTTAGACGAGTCTTAGGAGTGACCTGCGAAGCTCGACGGTTTTGAGTGGAGTGGTCTCGTCCTGAGACGAGATCATATTTGGTCATATCAATAAGGTTGGAGAAGATAATGTTAGAGGTGGCAAGCATTATAACATGGGAAATAGATTTGGTTGGCTTCCTATTTATATTTTTGGCACCAAATGAAGTGGAAAAGGTTGGATGACTAAGAAATAACCATGTATACAAACCCACTCAGCAAATTGCCTGTGTTTCAAATGGAATGGTTACCGTGGCTTACATTGCACTACTAGATGTGCTTTACGGTTAACATTACAAGTTCTAAAACTTCGGTTCTAAAATTGAAAACACCCCAAAGTTTAGGGTTAAAATAGCATTTTCCCCTTAAATTCGACTTATTTATTTTATAGTCTCGAACAAATTTTTATCTGAATGAACACAAATTGAGCTCAAGTAGCCTCTTTGTACACACACACACACACACACACACACACACGTGCGCGCGCACACACACACGCGCGCGCGCACACACACACGCGCGCGCGCACACACCCACCCACACACACACACATATATTACAGTGAGTCTCTTCAACATACACCCTAAAAACATACCTATTAACATACCCATTTTTGAATATAATAAGAAAAAAGATTTTTCAACCAAATTTGGTATACATGATCTCCATAATAAGGAGATCATCTATAAGTATTTTATCCAAAAATACAACTTAGAAGAAGGTAAGATGATGATGAAAGTGCGGGTTATATGGATTCACTTGTATTTTAGGTCCATACACACATAGGTCCAATTTTTATCTTGTTTAGAATTAGTTGTGCATGAAAGATAATATCCAAAGCAACAATATGCCAAACCAAAATCAAACCTAGCAAAAGAAGAATGTTTGAGGAAAAAATCCATTTCTTGCAAAACCGTTTGATTCAACACTGTTTAAGACTTTGACAAACTCTAACGAGTTACAGACTACTCATAGATCCACTAAGTATAATGCACAGGGTCTTCAAATCTTCAAAAGAAAGTGATGCAGTCAAGCACTACCGACAGGAAGTATCTCTCAGAATGCAGAATCCTTTCTTCTTCAGCAGTTGATTCACAACTCCATAAATGTGTACCGTAGAAAAACCTCCACAAGGGTTAGATATGGTGTATGGAAATAGGGTTTGAGAAACTCAAAAAATCATTCTATGGGTATACGATTGGCAAACGAAGTGTCGTTTCAAATAAACGAAAAGAGAAAAACTTTTGGAGCAGGTATGAGAATTGACTTTTGCAAAAAGTCATGAGAATATTATTAAAAAAAAGTCCAATTTATAGAAAATACGGTTTTCAAGGCAGGGAACTTTGTTCTAACGAAAATGGGCTTTCGTTTGAATGAAATTAAGATTTCGTTTTGATGAGGTTAAAACTCGTTCGAACGAACAACCTAGTTCATTCCAATGAACATCCAACGACCTCATAACTGGTGACATTCTTTCAGGCAGATAACACGCGTCAGAAGCTCGTTTCATACATGTTATAATGAATCTAAACCTTCATTCCAATGAACTACAACTTCGTTCTAACGAGAACTAAGTCTTTTTCTAAAGAGAGTCAAAACTCATTCTAACAAGAGAAAAAATAAAAACAAAATGATTTTAAAAATGTTCCTCGAACAAATTTAAACACATCCCAGAATAAAATGTATAAGATTAAATAAAAATCCTTTATACCATATACCTCCAATTAGTGTCGTGATGGCTTCAATGGTTTAAACTTTGGAGCGTTACTTAGTTATGAAAGTATTTTCAAACATCATGGAAGCATATGCTGACGTAGTGTTTGTTTTATAATGGGATACACCAAATTATCTAAGCTATGAGAAATTATTAATTCTTGCTCTTACAGATGGTCACAAGTTTCAATGGTTAACAATGCATGCATATATCCAATTTTCATGACTTCTTACCTATTAACATTACCATTTTTTAATGTAGTAAAAAAATATTTTTCAACCAAATTTGGTATACATGATCTCCATAATGAGGAGATCATCTATAAAAATTTCATCCAAAAATACAACTTGGAAGAGGGTGAGATGATGATGAAAGTGCGTGTTATATGGATTCACTTGTATCTTAGGTCACACGCACATAGTGATCTAATTTTAGCCAAGTTTTATCTTGTTTATAATTAGATCTGCATGGAAGATAATATCCAAAGCACAAATGTGACAAACTAAAACCAAACAAAGAAGAAGAAGAACGTTTGAGGAAAAAATCCCTTTCTTGCAAAACCTTTTGATTAGGCACTATTTAAGAATTTGAGAGAATCAAATGACTTATAAACTACTTAGAGATCAACTAAGTATAATGTCAAAGGTCTTCAAATCTTCAACAAAAGTGATGCAGTCCATCACCACCCACATGAAGTAGCACTTCCCTTAGTATCCACCAATCAGCCTCAGGATGTGGAATCCTTTCTTTTTCAGCAGTAGAGTCGCAACTCCACAAATATCAGCCGTTGATAAACCTCTACAAGGGTTTGATATAGTATATGTTACTAGGGTTTGAAAAACTCAACAAATCATTCTCTGGATGAACGATTTGGAAAATAAAGTGTTGTTTCAAAGAAACAAAAAGAGGAATTTTTTGGATCAGGTATGGGAATTGATTTTCGCCAAAAGTTACGAGAAAATCACTCCATAAAAGTCCAATTTATTGAAAACACAATTTTCAAGGTGACGTAATGAAAATAGAGTTTCATTCGAGGGAAATCAAGCTTTTATTCTAACGAGGTTAAGATTCGTTCGAATGAACAACTTAGTTTGTTCCAACGGACATCCAACGACCTTCTAACGGATGACCCTCTGCTAGGTATAGAACACACATGGGAAACTTATTTGATACACGATCTAACGAACTCCAAAACTTCATTCCAAGGAACTATAACTTCATTCTAACAATAACCATGTCTCGTTCTCAAGAGAGTCAAAACTCGTACGAACGAGATCAAAAACAAAAAAAAATTGATTTTGAAAAATAATTTTAGAAGATTGCCTTGAATAAATTTAAACACTGTGGCCATCCCTAAGATTCTTCCCCCTCTCTCCCTGGGTCTACTTCGGGGAGGGGGGGAGGGGAGAAAAGGGTAAAGGTCATGCGCCCAATCACTACTCAAGGGGGGATCTTCGACCGTCGTCGATATGGGGTGATGTAAAGAGATAGAGTAGCTAGCCTGTTTTGCACAAAACATGCAAAAGAACATGTCGCTGCCTCGAGAGAGCGGCATCAAAGACAAACTGATGCATACAAAACCAATAGTTCAGAGGTTCGGGGGCTATGTTATGGAATGGGAAGGTGTTAGGCACCCATCCGACCCTTTCAATCTCTCATGGGCTTATGTTACTATTGTACTTAATTTCTCCATGAAGTGTGTGTGCGTGTATATATAAGTAGAGATCGGAATCACTCGACTCACGTCATGGAAAAGATGGGGTGAGGTCATCCATAGGAATGTTCCCACAATAATAATTAGAAAAATATGATGTGTGCGCTTATGGAGATATTGATCTTTATAATGAAACAATAATATATGTTAGATAAGACGCAATTATGAATCACAAGTAAGATATATAGCAATAATATAAAAATGAGGGAAAAGGGGGAAATGGGAAAATGAGAAAATAGGACTCGAGTGTCAAGTTTTAACCAAAGATGCCTACATAGCCTATAAATCCATCAAAGTCCACGTTGTTCGCATGCGACATAAGAGTGGGGTTTACCCATAGATTCGAACGAGAGTTTATTATATGTATGTGTGTGGAAAAGATATTTTTAGTTTTGAGAAAATGCGATGATGAATCCCGTCGGAATTTATAGGTGTAGCCCTCTTTTCTTTATTATTTTTATAGAAAATAAACTGAGTGCACTGCTATTAATAAAGGATGAGATATTAATGTATGTTATGAAAAGCTAAATTAAGAATTTATATAACTAATGCGAGACCAAAAAGGAATTTAAAAATAGAGAAGGTGTTTAGACCTTCTTTGGAGACTAGGAGATTGATCTTGATTGATGATGAGCTTCCTTGAAAATGAATGAACAATGTTGGAGGATTTTTGCTAAATTGGGTGTGAAAATGATGGGAATGAAAGGTGGAGAAAGGTTTCAAACAAGGAAACCTCGCTGACTTACGAAGAATGTGGCTGAGATCACTGAAGCTGATATTTTCGGGGTCCCTTGGAAGTGAGCTCATTCTCTCCTTATATAGGGTAGGGGGACTACCAATCGAAATTATCCTTGCCCTGCCATTCGGCAGGAGACCCTAGACACACTGGCGATAGACACGGAAATGGACCTGCCAATTGGCAATCTCGTGTAGATGTTTTCGGAAAAATTATAGTAGAACGCAATTCATAAATTAAAATTATGCACGGGGCATACCGTTAGAAAGGTAATTCACAGACCTTTAAGAATCCTTGGGCCTCTCCCGGGTCCGGGAGTTGACTTTGAGTTAAATAGGGATCGAAAGCACCCATCAGTTATTGGGACAGAAGATTGTCGAACGATGATGGATCGTTAGTTTAAAACATAAGTACGAATTGTGAACGAGGTGGATCGTTGGGAAGGTTGTGAGAGGTACTTAGATGTTCTAAAGATATTTTCTTGATTAAGAGAGTTGACTTTGGTCAAACGGGGCCCAGAAGTGCCTGGTGACCTTTCAGAGTAAAATGGATCATTTATTCGTATCGTAAGGCTGATTCGTGCACGGGGTAGACTATTACAAAAGGGTATTCAATGACCTTCATAGATTCATTCAGTCTCGTTTGAGTTGAAGAGTTGACTTTGGTCAAATGGAGTCTGGGAGCACCCAGTGGCCTCCGAATCTAGTTTTTAAATGAAAACGAATCATTCGCCAGAATGGTTATGCCGTTTTGTACACGGGGTGGACCGTTGGAAAAGTGTTTTAGTGCCTTTTAAATATTCATTGAGCTTTTGCTACTACCGGTGTTTTAATAATGCAAGTCATGCCAGAGGTGTTGCCTTTAGCTTAACTTCGAAGCTACTACTGGTGACCGGGGACCTAATGGTGGACCCTTAGTTGGCTGCTATTACAACCTGGATGTCATATCGTTGTAATCCTATGGTGTTGATACAGGAGGAGACCCTGAATGGTCTACATTCTTGGCGGGAAGGCCGTTTTAATTTTTTGAGAGGACGCCCGATTATGTTGTTCATGTAGCAGACTGAAAGATTCTATTTGGTTATCCCTCCTGAATATCCCTTGGTAGCTGTGCTGAATTAATTCACTCCCTATTTCATTAGCTTTGGCCCATCCATAGAGAATTGGTTAAACTGGTTTGGGGAGCACAAGGTTTGATGTCTGCACTGGTCGGTGCCCTGGTGGGGGGAGTTGCAGCCAATTCTAGAACTGGAAGAATATCGGTATGTTTGGTTAGTTGGTCTTCGGTAGACATAATACTATTTCCCCTAGTGGCTCCCACGTCAAGTCGGATGGAAGAAAATTATGCCATCCTGTACCTTGGATTTCTTTCCTACGGTGGTTTTGAATGAGGGCTTATGCATGCGGTTGGGATCTCTGTGGGACAATCGTCGATCGTCAACCTGTCTTTCTCAATCTGTTGGTAGGGTTTGGCATATTTCTAGAGATTATATGAAATGGCTGTGGAAGAGGGTAGTGGATAGGATCTTGGCAGAGGAGACCAGGGATAGATGGTTCGTCATTATTGATGCAAAAAACTAGACTAGGTCTGATTCTTTAATCACAGATAAATAAATAATAAAAGAGACAAAATATTTTTAAAGTGGTTAGGCTATGGAAGAAAGCCTACGTCCACAGTGTTTCCTATTGCCTTGTGCTTGATCAATTGTCTTTTTTTTTCATGTCCCTTGGATACAGAGTTTACAATGTATTTATATCCCCGTGAGGGTATACAAGAGTCGGAATATTAAAGGATGGAATGCCTTTATAACCTAGGCATTTACATTCGTACAGTCATTTATGTATACAGCTATTGACATTTTGCTGTCATCACTGGTCGGTCTTCCTAGTGTTGGTTGGGCTTCTTTAACCTGTTCATCGGTATTCCTTCAGTTGGTCTGTGAATCGTCCTTGCTGACTTGTAGTAATGTCCAGATAAATGACACGTGTTCATATCTGAATTGTCCACGTAGTATGATTATAATTGGTATCCACAGGAGCCCCCAATTTGGAGTGTTCGCGGTCCGGTTTTGAGGTTTTTTTGGACCGAACCGACTTGGTCGATCCTCTAAAAAAATGGACCGAGACCGGATCGATAATGTCGGTTAACCGACCCTAGTCAGTTCGGTTTTTTATAGGGTCGGTCCGGTCTAACTAGTCGGTCCTCACATTAATGAATTACATCATTTATAATAATAAAAAATTCCCGAGTATAATTTTTCCAAACATTAAAAACTAAAAACTATCAAAATCTGCAATTAAAACAAACCTACTAATGGATTAAACGATAATTTAAACTAGTCAAATATTAAAAATATATACTTTTACTATTTATTTATGTTATATATATACATATATATGTAGAAATATATTATTTTATATAAAGTCGGTCTGGGTCGGTCCAACTAGAGTTTTTGAAACTGTAAAACGTGGACCGAACCGATTAGGTCGGTCCAACAAAAATAAACTGAGACTAGACCGATTAAGAAAAAAGATCGAAAAAGGGTCGGTTCGGCTCGGTTCGGTTCGGTCCGTCGGTCCAGTCTGTTTTTTGAACACCCTTACCCCCAATGTTTCATGCTTGAAGTATTTACAAGAGTGTGGGACATTTAGCTCTTAAAGTTGCTCGGACAACAATTTTGAGGCTTGGTCGGTTACCGATTTCCCATACTTGTAAAATAAATTATTTTAACAATCAACACATAATAAGTATGGAATTTTTATAGTTATCCATGATTTTAGAAAATCATCTTTGGGTAGATTTGTTTTTTCTGGTTTTAGCCGCCAATAGTTCAATCGACGCCTCTTTTTAATCATTTTTTTTCCAATTTTTGAGGCACTATATAAAAATGGGAAAAATCACGATCGTCTCTTACCTCAAACTTTCTGAGCTTTTTCTGCCAATGTGTTTTCAAGATTTCTCTTTCTCTTGTGCGGTCGCTCCCTGTTTTTCAGTTCTTATTGAATCCTTAATTCAGTTCTTGCTGAATCCTTAATTTCTGTAAGAATCTTTTCCCTTCTCTTTTTCTTCTTCATCAATCATGGTTTATCCCGTTGCTTCACTTGATGTATTCAGAAGTGAGTGGAACATCCCTTCATGGGTAGAACTAGAAAACCCCAATTTACCTGCCGATTTTTTCTCATTAGCTGAAGGTCAGTGGTTTCCCTTTATTTTTATAGCTAAATGTGGGTTTACTTTTACCCCAAACCCCCTTTGTCTTGAGTTTTATCACTATTTTGATGTTATTTCAACTATTATAGCTCATAATACTTGGAGAGTATTAATGGGGTGTATAGATTAAACCAACTCTATGGGACTCATCTAGGGATCCTAGAAATTATGTTTTGCTATAAATGGGTAACTAGTGATACCACTTTCGATTTGAAAACTAGAGCTGTGAACAAAGAGTTAGTAGTTAATCTTCCTGATTCTAATAGAGATTACTTCGACCATTTAGTAATTGTTAAAAATTGGAAATATGCTCCTTTGACTGGGAATTATGAGTACCAAGGGCCTAGGTTCCCACCCTTCGGCAATGGGATAGGTTGTCTTTACTTAGATGCTTTTACCTTGCATATATTTGTTTAAGTATAATCCTAATTTTTACTCTGTAATTTTATGATTACAGTTAATCAAAAAAGGAAGTGTCCGAAGGAGAGTGACATCAAACTCAAAGAATTAAAGTTCATCTAGGGCATTCATCAGACAATAGGGGAAGAGCATACTAGATTGGCCTCCTATTTATTGCAATACATGAACACTGTCACCTCCTTTGTTGCTTGCCCAACTGTTGCTGTACCTTCACCTTTGTTCGACCTTAACTAAGACACCATCTTTACTGCCTCAGGGACGTGATCTATTGGTGCCAGTATTGAAGTTGGCACTCTTCGTCTTTTGATTCAGACCTTCATTTTTCCATCATCATGGTTAAAAAAAAGTTTCTTAATCTTCTGGTAGGTGACTCTGCTGTTACCTTTAAGAAACCAAGTGATGCTAGGAAGAATAAGGTCGAAACTAGCCAGAAGCCCCCAGCTATTAAGGGTGATGAATCCTCTTTGAAAAGAATTAAGAAAGGCCTTCTTGATAAGCTGACTGAGAAGACTTCTGGTAAGCTGGCTGAGAAAGCTGTTGTTATTTACAAATAAGAGTTAGTTGGTATGGCTCCACCCAAGTCTGGCTCATCTGTAGCCTTTGGTCCTAGTTTAGCTAGGAAAATGATTAAGTTTGGCACTCTCCCAGACCATAGATCTGCTGTATCTTCTCTTTCCAGATCACAGCTATCTTCCAGAGCTACTCAGAGCTTGGCCTTGGTAAGTTATCATTTTTGAAGTTATTCAAATATTATTCATACTTTCCTTATTGACTTAACTTTTTTTTCCTGCCTTACAGCCCTTAGTCGATTATAACCAGATGCTTGAGAAGGATGATTAATTTCTTTATTCTTCTAGAGAGGTTGAAGAGGCCTTTGAAGGCTTAAGAAAGTCTTTAAAAGATACTCAAGAGGCTTACGATGCCGAGAAGAAGGCCTGGGATGAGAAGCTTAAGGCTGCTAAAGAAGCTCAGCAAAAGGCTAAATAAGCTTCTACAGGAGCTGAGCGTAGGGCCAAGTCTGATGAAGTAGCTCGACAGAAGGCTAAAGCTGCTTTAATTGTGTCTAACAAGGCTTTTGATGAAGTTGAGTACATGGCAAAGCCTGCTGTGGATCAAGTAATTACCAATAAGGAAAATAGGAATAAAATAAGAGAATCCCCTTTTAACTGGGGTTGGGACAAGGCCATTACTATTGCTTATTCTCTGATAGATTTTATTAAGAAGAAGCATTTCAAAGAAGGTGGGTCGGCTGCTTTGAAGGAAGTCAGCACTGCTAAAAACTCAAAGTTATTTCTGACGCATGAACCTGGAGCTCCTCCCAATTGTGATAATGAAATTGATGATACAGGTTCTGGGGAGTCTTCTATGGCAATTGACTCTGGTGTTCCTTCAGCCGACCAAAGTAACACTGTTGCTGACTCAACTGATCCTTTTACCAATCAGACTATAAATTCTGAGGATAAGAAGAAGGTGTAACTTGCTTGGTCTTATGTTTTTGTGTTTTTGAATTCAATCTTTAATCTTCTGCTGTATTTGTAACAAACATTATCATGAATGAAATAATTTCCTTTTTACCAAATGACTGGTTTTCTGCTCGGCTTTTATTCTCTCTTCATTTGTAGTTAATCAATTATTGCTTTCATTTTTCTAGTTTATGCCCAAGATGGAATAATTTTCTGCCAATGATTCTGACTTACTCAAACGATGCCACGAGTTATTTAGAGATGTCCACTTACGTTTAATAGATGAAGATTTAACAAACATACTCAGCACAGAGACTGCTAAATAGGCAAGAGATGCATACATTTATCTCAAGTTTTTACTTGATCGGGATGTGGTCAACAACATTGCATACTCTGACATGATTGGAGATTTGCAAGCAAATCACAATTAAGTTAAATCCTTATTGCACACCGACTATGAAGTTAAGTACTAAGCATTAAGTGAAGCTCAGGGATTTGAGGAGAAATTAGATAAGTATGCCTCTGCTTTCAGAAGGAAAGAATTTTTATTGAACCGTGAGGTTGATGAGGTTAGGGAAGTTTCTAAGCTCCTAGAGGAGGAGAATAACAAGTTGAGAAATGAGCTTGAGTTATTGAAAAAAAATTCTGCCATTGGTGCCAATGAGGGTGCTTCTTTCCTTGAAGAGGAAAATGCTAGGTTGATTGAAGAACTTGATGCTTTGAAAAGATCTAAGCCCGGTCAGTCCTCGAAGCAGAAAAAATCAAACCAACCAACAGCTGAGGAGTCCAGGACACATAAAACGTTAGCCAGTCAAGATTTTTAGCTAAAGGCCAAAGATCAAGCCATTATCGAGATGTCTCAGAAGTTCCAAACTCTATCCAAGTAGATTTCTACTCAATCTTCTTAGCTGCAAGCTAAAGATGGAGTATTGAAAAAGTTACATCACCAGGTTGATAAGTTAACCTTCCAATTCCATAAGCAACCTAGAGATATTTGGGTGGAAGGGTACAATAAAGCTTTGGGGAATTTTGATGATAGGTTCAAACAGGCCCAGAATGAAGGCTACAAACGAGGTTGGACCAACGCCTTGACAGTGATGAAAGTGGACCAAGATAGCGAAATGTGGAATTGGTATGATCCTGAGATGCTTGACCTTGAAGATCCTCCTTTTAAACTAAATGTTAATTGGATTCCTGTCAACACTATCCCCCAATGTTTGATTTCTAAGTATTTGGGAGATTATGAGCTTCATGATGATCTGGAAATTATCCGACCTCCTTATTTGTTAGATCGACCCAGTAGTAGTAATAGGATAATGCTTCAAGATTTTAATTTCATCAACTCTACTTATACTTTAAATGATCCTCCATCTAGCATGGATCCAATTTCCAAAGCTGAGGAAAAATGACCTTAAGAATAATTTCCTGTAATTCTATTATGAACATAGTTATGTAATGAAAATTTAAGTGAATGTAGTATATTTGATCAACTTATCTTATTAATCATTGGATATCAAAGTATACTGAGTAATTTCTTACATTAGTTCTATTGACACACTTAGATTAAAATCCAAATTTAGTATCAATTACCAATGAATGTATAGGTTCTACTAGCATACTTAGATCAAAATCTAAATTTGGATCTAGTTACCCATGTGTCTCCAAAGGTTTTACTAACACACCTAAACGTTTTAGGGTTTCTGTGTTAGTTACTAGTGGTGTGACCAGGCGTATGTGGAATATGTGCCTACATTCCTCTTGAGGAATCTTCGCAACGTTCTTCCTCATCTTTGCCCAGTAGGATAAAGATCTTATTTTATCCTTATACTTGTTAACCAAGTTTCTTGAGGAGTTAATATCATATTTTACTTGGTTTTTTTTGTGTTGCCGATCAATTTCTGATTTCGTCGAGCAACTTATTGCTGATGCCGACCAATATTGCCATATTCTGCCGAGCAACATTTTTGAAATTTTTCCTAGTATTTCAACCTTCACCATTTTCCAGTATTGTATAGAGTAGTGCATGGCACTAATACTCCCCAAAAAAATTAAAAAATAGAAATTGAAGGAAATATCATTGTATTAATACTGAATATTGATATTGACCTAAGTACAATTGATTACATCATTGTTAATACTTCCTAAGATGTTCAGCATGCCATGGAATCTTGAATTCTTCTCCTTTCAAAGTCTCAATTCTGTAGGTTCCAGGTCGAACAACTGCTGAAATGCGATATGGCCCATGCCAATTGGCCTTAAGTTTGTTGTTCTTTTAGATAACCTTCTTTAGCACGTAATTCCGTATCTTTAGGTTGGTCGTCTTCATCCGTTTGTTGTAAAAATGAGTTGTTCGCTGTTGATAGGCTGTGTTTCTTAAAGCAATATCTTCATGGACCTATTCAAGCATATCCAAATCCAATCTTCTCATTATATCACTTACAAGAGAATTTAAGTTCAGAACCCTAATGGATGGAAGACCCAACTCAGCAGGTATGATTACTTCAGTTCCAAATCCTAGCATATATGGAGATTATCCAGTTCCGGTCCTCGGGGTTATTCGGTATGCCCACAAAACAGAGTGTAACTCGTTGATCCAGTTTACCTTGGCATCCTCAAGCCTTTTCTTCAACCCACTGAGCAGAGTTATATTCGTAACTTCAGTTAGCCCATTACTCTAAGGATGGCCTAGAGCAGAATGTAGTTTTTTGACATTGGACTCAGCACAATAATCAGCAAATTCATCATTATCAAATTGCGTTCCATGGTCGATGATGAAAGCATAGGGCAACCCATATCTACAAATGATGCTTTTTCTAAATACAATAGTAGACCTTCTCATAAGGTATGTCTATTAATGAGTCTGCTTCAACCCACTTTGTAAAGTAATCCACAATAATAACTAAGTACTTGAATCTACGTCAGGTGGTCGGTATTGGCCCGACCAAGTTTATACCCCGCATGACAAATGGCCAAGGTGAAATGATTGGGGTAAGAGTAGCTTGTGGAGTCTTGCGAATGCTAGAATACCTTTGGCACTTGTCACACTTTCTAGCAAAAGCTGTATAATCTACTCGCATTGTTGGCCGGTAGTATCCTTGTGCACTTATTCGCTGCAGAAGTGTTCTTCCTGTAAGAGCTCCACATAATCCTTCATGCACCTATTGAATTAGGTCTAGGACCTCTAAAGGATGAAGTCAACGCTAGAGATTAACAGTTAATCCTCTTCTGTAATCTAGTACATATCTGGAAGCTTTATACTTCAACTTTTTGGCTTTAACCATATCTGTTGGCCGAGTTCCTTCCTCAATGTATGCTATGATAGGATCTATCCAAGATGGCAACATGTCTCCAACAATAAAATTGATCATCAAATCCTCATCTATGTTCCTATTAGCCAAAATCTCAACAGGAATAGTTCGTCGGAGTTCAACTCTGGTAGCTGAAGCTAACTGAGCAAGAGCATCTGCTCAGGCATTTTCCAATTTGGAAATTCTGTACATCTTAATAGCTGGCAATTTTGTGATTCTACACCATATGGGAACATTTGTAACAGACCTATATTTGGTTTTGTAACAGATAGAGTGCGCTAGAAATTTCTACCGGTATTTAAGTGTTAGTAATTACTTATGTCCGTTAAAATTATTTTTTAGTGTATTTATATTTAATTATAATATATATTTTTTTAAATTTAATTTTTTTATGCGTTAAAAACAAGTGTTAGTAAAACAAATTGGCGGCAAAATGGAGGGAGTTATTTAGTGAGCTATTTTTTTACCCTAACTCTTTTCCAATTCCCACGTAAAACTTGGGACACTAAACATACTGTTCCGTTGTCGCCGATCCCCTTACACCGTCGCCCCTGTCCATAGAGTCTCGCCCCTGTCCAAAGAGAGCTATGGATGATATATTCTGATCGCAAAGAGACTCGCCTCTGTGTCGTATTATTTTTTTTCATTTTTTTTCTTTTTATGGATGATATATTATGAAAATATATTATTTTTATTTTTCTCTATTTCTGCAACAGTTCTTATGGAGGTACAAATTTTCGATCCATCTCTCTTCTAATCCGGTATTTATATTCATCATTCCTTCTCAGTATAATCATATGTGTAAATATATACACGCATTGGAATTGAAGTTCTATTGCAAAATTATGGTTATTTGTGTAATCATTGTGCATTGCTCATTTAACCGATTGATATATACACAATTATGCAAAAGATTTGAATTTATTAGTTTATGAGAGTGATATGTATAAATATATTTATTATTATGTTTTTTTAAATATAAGATTGTAAAAAGGAAAAGTATATTAAAAGATGGAGAAGTTGTTCACTTTGATAACCCATTCTTTTTTGTGCGTTATTTGTTAATTTATGTAATTATTGTATATCTTTATTGGGTAATAAGGATATTAGCTTATGGTTTTGTTGTTGGCGAATTATAGCCATTAATAACCATATTTATCCAGTTGAAATCACAAAATCATGGTTGATATGTGATATCATGTTTGAAATCGAGGTTGCAATCAAAACTATGGCTTTAAGTTAGATCAAATCGGAAGTTTAAAGTATGAGTTTGCTATATATCCTCCTTCTGCCACAATAATGTACAATTTCATCTTTGTAGTTTTAAATATGTTTGAAATCGAAGTTTGAATATTGTAGATGTTTATTTCAGTCGAAATACATGCTTTGTGATGATTATTTCGGTGGTAGAAATATATAAGCGTTACCGAAACTTTGAGGAAATACAATGCGCCTTCAACATTAAATAATTATTTATTGTTTTCATATGAATGTATTGTCTTACTATACGATATGCTCTATTCACTTAACTCTTTTACGTTGCAGAATATCTCGTCCAGTTAATAAAGGATGGATGGGTGAAAAGAATAGATTTAGCTTAGTGTATGAACAAGGAGTTGAAGATTTTATTGACTTTGCGATTGAAAATAATGATCAACTGCTGTCAACGTTTCCATGTCCATGTTCAAAATGTCAGAATAGGATGCGATTTATCGTGATAGAAATTTGAACACGTTTGCTGAGGCACGGTGTAGATCAATCGTATACTACATGGGCATTACATGGTGAAATTTTTTCCACAAACTTAAAAGAGCACCCATCGACAAGAACTGTTGAAGAAATAACTGAAGAAGAAAGCACTGACAATGCAGGACTTGGTATAAGAACCTTGTTGATACATTTTATGGAGTTTATGAAGGTACTTATATAGATACTGAAGGAGGTCAACTAAGGGTTGCTGAAGAAACATATCCAGGTAACAAAAAGTACGATGAATACAAGAGATTAGCAACTAAGAAACTACACCCTTCATGTGAGGGCCCTAAGATAACTCTTATTATAATCGTGGAATTGTACAATATAAAGAAGCAGTTTGGATGGTCAGGAAATAGTGTGACAACACTTCTATCTTTATTGAAAAAGTGGCTCCCGACAGGAAACGTGTTTCCAGAAAAGTATCCTCACATGATGCGTATGATGAAAGACTTAGGGATGAAGGCCGATTTCATTCATGCACGCGTCAATAATTATATTTTGTATTGGAAGGAAAATGAAGATAAGGAGGAATGTACTCAATGTGGAGATCCGAGATACGAAATTACCATGAGCAAAGGGAGTAGAGTATACAAAGAACCTAAGAAAGTATTGAGGCATTTTCCTCTAATTCCTAGACTTGTTAGATTGTACACCATACCATCGATAGGATGGGAAACAACATGGCATAGTCGAGTAACCAGTTCATGGCATTTTCAATGACATCCTTTCGATTCATCCCAGTGGAGAAATGTTAAACTGAAATGGTCAGATTTTGCTAAAGAAGATTGCAATGTATGGTTAGCAATAGCGACTGATGGGTTTAATCCACGTGGTATTCAATCTGCTAGTTATAGTTATTGGCCTGGTATCACCGCACCATTAAATTTCTCACCATCATTGTGCGGGAAGCGAGAGTTTCATATGTTGTCTTTGTTAATACTTAGGCCAAAGGCACTTGGTCAAGACATTGATGTTTTTTTCAGCCAGTAGTAGACGAGTTGAAGCTACTATGGGAAGAAGTAGTGTCGACTTATGACATGTCGAGAAAAGAGTCTTTCACATTAAGAGCTATGCTTATGTGGGGGATTCATGATTTCCCCGCATACAGGAATTTATCTGGATGCGTAATACATGGTTACAAATCTTGTCCTATTTGGGGCGATAATACTCCGTCCATCCGACTCAAGCATAGCTAAAATATAATTTACACAAACTACCATATGTTTCTCAACAATGATCACCCATTCTTGAAATGAGGTTATTTGGGGTTCAAAATGACAGAATATAGAGACCCTCTAAGTCGGCTGAATGGTGATGCACTATTAGAGAAGTTATCCCACATTGATTAGATTCTTGGGAAGATCCCAAAAGTCCATAGTAAAAAGCGAAAGGTCGGTGATGTAATCGATAATTGTAATACCGAAGTTAAAGAGGCATGGTATAAATGGTCCATTTTTTATATTTAGAATATTGGATTTCACATCAAGTTCGACATGTTCTTGATGTGATGCATATAGAGAAGAATCTTGCAGAACATCTAATAAACACATTCCTTGATACTAAACTCAAAACAAAGGATACAATAAATGCTCGGTTGGATATGGAGAATATGCACATGCACAGTAGTCAATGAATGAAAGTAGATGGACACACTGGTAAAGAGATAAAACCCAAAGCACCATTTACATTGAATAAGGAGGAGAAAAAACAGTTTTGTCAAATTTTGAAAGACTCGAAGCTCCCTTCGAGTTTTTCATCCAACTTGAGCAACATTGTCACTCTTAATCCACCCAGCTTGCACTCGTTGAACTCACATGACTATCATGTCATAATAAATTATTTACTACCTATCTTGCTTCAACATGCTTACCCTAAACACCTGTAACACCCTGCCTAATTAAATATCGGGTAACTACTCCTTTATTAAATTAAAATAGAATATACAGTTGGTTCATTCTCAGCATCACTGTCGAAATTTTTTCTTTTTTAAATAACTCACCCAATACTTAATTAAGTTAAGTGTTAAAAACATTTCCATAATTAATATTCAATTAAAAACCATTAACACTACACTAAACATCAATAGAGAAATCTCACAACACAAGTCAACCATGAATAACAAGAATAAATGTAACTGGATAAAAATCCCCAGTTTAAATATCTAAACATCAATATCCAACAACCCATAAACCAATACAATATCTAAAAAGGTAAATGGAATAACTAGAATCCTGGGCAACATGCCTAAAATGAGAAAAGTACTACTGACATAGGAATCAAAGAAATGAAACATCTAAACAATTCTGTATCTCCAGGAACTACTAATCAAGATCAAGCATCCATACTCTAAGATGCACGTTCCTAATGCTGGGCACCTATTATAATAGATATAATAGAGAAGAAAATATGCAAGGAAACGGGTCAGAGCCCGATGGAAAAAGATTTTAAAAATAGCAAGTGTTTAACAAGTGCAATTAAGCATTTATTATGTATATGTTAGTTTCCAGGCCCTCACTTGATATTCTCACCTCTCATCTAGAGTGCACACCTAACGTATCCTAGTAACTTCCTAGTTAAGGATTCCTCCTAACTAGCTAATATTATAATTATGATTCTAACCCATCTCATAACCCCGTATATCCCACACCATACGTAATATAGTTATTCATATTCATTTCTCTTCTAATATGAATTAGTCTTGTCACAACTTTAGGATTAAGTATTCTCTTAATAAATTTATTACATATTTGATTGTTCATTATCATCTACAATAGCACGGAGTAGATTAAATCACAGTATATATCTTATTCACACTATTACATATACTACTATAGCACCTCCCAGTCTCAATTGCAGTGCATGCATACTCTACTATCATATCCAGTCACAACTCTCATTGTACAAAGGATAAATGGTGCGGTGTGTCTCCCGAACTATAAATAACATAACACACATATGTTGGAGGCAAGCATACTCCCCATCCAAATGGGTTGAGCACATACCTACATTCCCATTCAACTGTCGAAACAATCAATCTCACCAATAGCACGTGTCCGAGATCCAATGCTCAGGGTACGAATCTGAAATCCCCCCAAATGGGTGCAATAGGATAAGACCGTCTACAATGAGAAACCTCCTCCCCGATAGCAAGCAACGTAGGTATGTCATACACACATTAAATAATAATATAGGTATTCACCCCACCTATATACATGTAACATCAATAAGGTATACACACAACCATATGATAGTTCCCATACTTAGTATTATCTATCTCTAAAATCCTACGTATAAAATATTATGACTTTACTCCTTAATTTCATTATTCCCGAGCCTCACTCATTACTCAAAGATTATTAATTATTCCTCATATATATTCAGTAGGTAATCACCTATACCCTACTGGTCCATGTCATCATAACTCCCGAATCACTACGAATTAAACTCATATGTAAATAAAGTTATTCCTCGACAATTCCTAATCATTATAATCCTTTATTTCATCTCCTAGGATTTAGTTCCACATATAAACCTAAGGTTATCCTTGTAATTTATCATCATCCTACTACTGGCCTAATCCTTAATTCATCATTTAACCAATTACAATCAAATAATTATAATTCCTCAACCGTAATATATTCAATTAGCATTCATAGTTCTCCCCATTCAATCCTATTTATAATAATACATCTTCGAGTCTTACATGTGGCCTACTGCCTTTACCTAAGTCCCATTAGGTTCAAATAATAATCACTAAAGGTTCCTAAAAGTTTTGGGGTTAAATCAAGAATTAAAAAGGAACAATTTCAACTTTTCTGGGGAGGTCGATCGATCGAGGTTCTTGGGTCGATCGATTGAGCTTCATGGGTCGATCGATCGATTGACCAGATATCAACCCAGTTTCTGCATTATTTATCCTATGGGTATCAACATATTTTAATCATCAAATCTCTATTTTAATGTCCCAAGCTTCTATATTTCATACCAATTTGAACAACCTATAATCATCAAGAGTTCAGATTTAAAGCATATAATTCTCATATTTCCTAGAAAATCACAATATTAACATTTCTTCAAAACAATCCATATAACCCAGATTTGTCTTCCTGAAGTAAATTCCATTTTCGTGGATTAATACATAACATCCTAAGAAGATTAATCGTACATATTTGTCATTAAAGAAATCAAATATAATCACCAATATTTATCTCTAAATGATGTGATTATCCACAATTCTAAACTATCCTAACATGGACATTCTACACACTAGTATTGCAAAGATTAAATCACTTGCCTTAACTGTAGGCCTGAACCTTTGGGGATGAGTGTCTACTGGTGGTTCTTCCCCTTCTTCGGTCAACTTTCGATGGTGATTGGTGGTGGTGACCTTTGGCCCTTGGTTCTCCCACAATGACTTTTCCTTCTCCCCAGAGAAACCTCTCACTCTCCCACAATTTCTTTCTCTCAAATTTTGTAAATGAATTAATAATATAAACCATTTAAACTTCTAAATAATCTCCCAAATTCGTGCATTCTATTCACCTTCCAAGTCAAATGACCATATTACCCCTCCGGGGTGACTATTCGGCGCCAAAGTGCCCCGAGACCCAAAATAAACTTCCAAGTAGACTTTTTAGATTATAAAAACCCTCCCGAACACGTTGGCATAGTCAAAATGACCATTCGGATGACATATCAGAATTCTACATTTTATTTTTTTTATTTCCTGTCCCGACACTACTTACATACGCGTCCCGACTTATTCACCGAAATTGCAATATTCACTATTCGTTACAATTTACTAAAATCATAACCACATATTACTTTGATTCACTAAGTAATACTCAACATATATAATATATTACTATATTCTCGAGTAATATTTAAATTTCGAATTAATTTTAAATTATTCAATTAATTCCAATTAATCCCTTTTTAAAAGTCCTTAAAATTACGGGGTATAACATACTTCCCCCCTCATAACGGAATTTCATCCCGAAATTTGGAAAATAAAAGTATAGATGGTAAAACTAACTCCGGGTAATGTTCATGCATATCATCCTCGCGCTCCCAGGTAGACTCCGCCACATTATGGTGCACCCACTGGACACGCACAAGCGAAACTATTTTTCGATCTCAAACATTTCTCACCGCGGTCGAGAATATTCACAGGTCACTCCTCGTAAGAACTATCTGGCTGCAAATCCACTTCCTCCAATGCAATATGAATGTGAGCCAACTCATCGTGGAGATATCGTCTCAGTGGAAAAATATGGAATACGTCATGTATACGATGCAGGTGTTTCGACAGCCCAAATCTGTAAGCTACTGGTCCCATTCTCTCAATGATAGGAAATGGTCCCACGTATCTTGGTGCCAATTTCTACTTCTTTCCAAATCTCATTATCCCCTTCATCATAGATACTCTCAATAGCACTTGGTCCCCCACGTTATACTCCCTGAAGAATCTCTTAGCATCAACGTAGCTTTTCTGCCAATCCTGCGCTACTTAAATGCGACTTCTTATGATCTCAATCCTGGAAGACGTATCCTGAATCACCTCTGGCCCAAGTAGCTTATTGTCCCCAACTTCTAACCAACACATAGGAGAGCGACAAGCTCTAACTCAAATGGGAATATACATATGGTGAACTGATAGGAATTATTATATGCAAATTCCACCAGAGGAAGATACTGCTCCCAACTCCCTCCAAAATCTAGAATACGCATACGCAACATATCCTCTAACATCTGATTAGTACGCTGATCTGACCATCTGTCTGTGGATGGTAGGACGTACTCAATCACACCTCAGTACCCATAGCCTCGTGAAAACTCTCCTAAAATTGAGAGATAAAGATCTTATCCCGATCGTACACAATATTGAACAAAACCCCATGTAATCTCACTATTACGACTATAAAGAGTTGGGCATACTGACCCGTACTATAATATGTCTGTACCGGTAAGAAGTGAGCTAACTTAGTCAACCAATCCAGAATTACCCATATAGAACGTGACCTCTCTAAGTGAGAGGTAGGTAGTTTGGTAATAAAATCCATGGAAATGATCTCCCATTTCCACATCGAAATATCTAGCGGCTGTAGCAACCCTACTGGCTTCTGATGATCCACCTTCACTAATTGGCATGTGGCACATTTAGAGACAAACTCGGCAATATCTCTCTTCATTCCACTCCACCAATACTGACGTTGCATATCTTGGTACATTTTGTCCCCACCGAGATGTACCACAAATCTAGATCTATGTGACATATACATCACTGCATGCTGTAATTCTTCCCCTTCCGAAACAATCAATCGACCGTTAAAGCGCAAGCCTCCTTCAGAGCTTAATGAGTAAGTCTCTACTCCCTGGGCCAAAAGTTTTCAAATTTTCTCCTGACAGAATGGATCAGCTGCCTGTGCCTGTACTACCCTCGTCATAATCTGAGGAGTAATGGTCATTACTAACATAAATGATCTTACAACTGTATCCTGATGTCCCAGTTCCTTTCATTTAGCCTTCCATACTCTGACTAATTCACCCTCAGGTCTATGACTCAATGCATAAGCCACCGCATTAGCCTTCCCTAGGTGATAATGAATCTCAAACTCATAATCCTTCACAAATTCAAGCCACCTGTGCTGCCGCATATTCAACTCTCTTTGAGTTAACAAATACTGTAATGACTTGTGATCCGTGAATAAGCAAAACTTTTAACCCAACAAATAGTGTCTCCATATTCGAAGGGTAAATACGACTGCTACAAGTTCCAAGTCATGGATAGGGTAGTTCTTCTCGTGAGGCTTAAGATTTCTTCTTGCTGCAATACCCCACCAAGACCTTGTAATGATGCGTCAGTGTATACTAGGTACTCCACTCCTGGCTTGGGCAGTGCTAGTACCGGTGTAGAAGTTAACTTATCTTTTGGTTCATCAAATGCCAACTGACACGCATCATCCAATACAAATGGTATGCATTTACAGGTTAGATTAGTCATCGGTCCTGTAATCTTTAAAAAGCCTCAGATAAACCGTTTGTAGTAGCTAGCTAATCCTAAGAAACTACGTACTTCAGTCGGTGTTGTGGGTTACCCCCACTCCCTCACCGCTAATACATTTCTATGATTCACTGTAATACCCCTTTCTGACACTATATGCCCCAGAAACCGCACCTCTCGGAGCCAAGACCCACACTTGTCGTACTTTGCATACAACTTATGTTCACGTAGTGTCTGTAGGATCCTTCGCAAATGTTCTGCTTGCTCATCCTCTGTATTAGAATAAACCAGGATGTCATCTATGAAGACAATGACAAAATGATCTAGGAACTCTCTAAACACTCTATTCATTAAGTCCATAAATACAACCGACGCATTGGTCAACCCGAACAGCAGAATCCGAAACTCATAAGATCCATAACGGGTCAGAAAAGCAGTCTTCGACACATCTTGTTCCCTGATCCTCAATTGGTGATATCCAAATCTCAAGTCTATCTTTGAGAAGTAAGCTGCATCTCTCAACTGATTAAACAAGTCGTCGATGCGGGGTAAAGGAGACCTATTCCGGATCGTGACTTTGTTAAGTTCTCGATAATTCATGCACAGTCGTAAGGATCCATGCCTCTTCTTCACAAACATAACCGGGGCACCCCAGGGTGAGGTACTCCTATAGATGAAACCCTATCCCAACAACTGCTCAATATGATCTCTTAATTCCCTTATCTTTGTAGGAGCCACACGGTAGGGAGCACAGGCTATTAGTCGAGTGCCCCGTGCTAAATCAATCCTAAACTCAATCTCCCTACTAGGCGGTAATCCTGGTATATCCTGGAATACATCAGCAAATTCCTTGACAACCGAAATTGGATCAAGGGAAATCACAACTCCTATAGAGGTCTCCTCCTTTATATAATATAAATGAATGGACGATTCTCCCTCAGGCCGAGGCATCACCATTATAAACATCTCCTGACCAGGAATGTCGAATATAATGCTCCTACCAAAGCAATCGATCATGGCTCTATATGCGACTAGCTAATCCATCCCAATAATAGTGTCGTATTCAGACATCTCCAACACAAGCATATCAACTGGTAAAATCAGACTCCTAATCTTTATACTCACACTATGACATATAAAGAAAATAGGCATACCATAACCCATCGGTGAGTCTACATAAGTGACAATACTGCTGGACATTTCTAACAACCCCGTGGATAGAGCAAATCTAGTGGCTATGAAAGAATGTGATGCTCTCGTATCAAACAAAATAAGTCCCATAGCTCCAGAGATAGAAAATATACCCTCAACTATGGGTGGTGGCTGCTGAACTGTCGCATGCTGAACATTGTACACACGACCATACTACAACTGCCCTTGCTGCGACGGAGCTGCTGAAATGGCAGGTAAGGCTGACACCTAAGCTGGTACTGGAAGAGAGGCTGGAAACATAGGCCTCTGTGGCTCTCAATACGCACCATTCTGATGGGTTACCTTACCCTTATCTTGGTAATCCTGTTTCTTGTGACCCATCTTGCCACACATAAAACATCTACCTATAAACTATCCCTTATTTCGACCCTGCTGGCCATGACCTTGATGACTATTTCCACAACTTCCTTGGCCCTGATGGTCCCGTATATGGTTATGATGTTGACCCTGGTGGCTTTGCCTATTACCACCCTGCCCAAAATGAAATCCTCATGATCTCAGTCGTTTAGCATATCCTCTTGCTGCGTATTATGATAACCCTGTTTTTGTTGTCCCTAAGCTGAGGATGATCCACTGCCATTATTTCCTTCAGTTCGACCTAGCTAACTGGTCTCAATTCTTCGCTTAATTCCCTTGACATGAAGACAGTGGTCCTGGTAGTGAAGTAATGCAACATTCAGTACATCATTATAGATCTGTAAGGAAAGATTTTCCAAAAGGTGCTGGCGAATCCTCCAAGTAAGACCATCCCTGAACAACTGAATTCTATTCTCTTCAGTGGGTACCCTTCCTGGTACCATATTGGTCAGCATAGTAAACTCTTCCTAGGTGAGGTCTAAGAGTTTCCTTCGCATCTCAGTCTGAACTGCTGAAGGAAAATATTTGAGGTCGAACTGCACCCAAAAGTCTTGAATAGACAAAGTATCCCTATCCTCTACCGGGGTAGTGGACTCCCACCACTGTAGAGCTTCTCTAACCATCTTGAACGTAGCTAACAATTTTTACTGAACTTTGGTTCACTCATATATACGCAGATGCCGCTGGATGTCTTTCTTCCATTGGCTAGCGGTCACGACATCGGAACCCCCTTTAAATTATGGTAGATGTGCCTTTTGGAAAGCATCCCAGACATGTTCCCAAGCAGTGGGAAACCCTTGAATTGGTGGTGCTTGTTGAGTAACCACTAAGGCAACATTTACTGCTTGAGCAACAATGGCAGCAACCTCTGCCGCATTCATAGTGCCCTGAGCTAGAGCGGGCTGTGGTGCTTGCGGCACTGCCCCTGGGGCTCTTCGTGAACGTTGAGGAGGCATCTGAAGGGAGATATATTTAAACCAGCATTTTAAATATCACAAAAATAGCTGAAGTCGTAATTGCGCAAATATGGTTTCAAGAATCCTAAGGATAGGGCCCTATACCAAAGGATGCTAAGCAGAAAACATAAATGAGAAGCACAGATCCTAAAAACTCTAGAATCTGATGCTCTGATACCACCTGTAACACCTCGCCTAAATAAATACAGGGCAGCTACTCCTTTATTAGATTAAAACAAAATATACAGTTGGTTCATTCTCAGCATCGTTGTTGAAAAATTTTCTTTTTTAAATAACTCACCCAATACTTAATTAAGTTAAGTGTTAAAAACATTTTCCTAATTAACTTCAATTAAAAACCATTACCACTACACTAAACATAAATAGAGAAATCTCACAACACAACTGAACCATAAATAACAAGAATAAATGTAACTAGATAAAACTCCCCAGTTTAAATATCTAAACATCAATATCCAACAACCCAATAATAAAGGCACCAACATAAACCAATACAATATCTGAAAAGGTAAATGGAATAACTAGAATCCTGGGCAACATGCCCTAAATGAGAAAAGTACTTCTGACATAGGAATTAAAGAAATGAAACGTCCAAACAATTCTGTATCTTCCGGAGCAGCTAATCAAGACCAGGCATCCATACTCTAAGCTGCACGTCCCTAATTCTGGGCACTTATTATAATAGATATAATAGAGAAGAAAATATGCAAGGAAACGGGTCAGAGACCGATGGTAAAAGATTTTTAAAATAGCAAGTGTTTAACAAGTGCATTTAAGAATTTATTATGTACATGTTAGTTTCCAGGCCTCACTTGATATTCTCACCTCTCATCTAGAGTGCACGCCTAACGTATCCTAGTAACTTCCTAGTTAAGGATTCCTACTAACTAGCTAATATTACTATTATGATTCTAACCCATCTCATAACTCTGTATGTCCCACACCATACGTAATATAGTTATTCATATTCATTTCTCTTCTAAAATGAATTAGTCTTGTTACAATTTTAGGATTAAGTATTCTCTTACTAAATTCATTACATATTTGATTGTTCATTATCATCTACAATAGCACACAGTAGATTAAATCACATTATATATCTTATTCACACTATTATATATACAATTATAGCACCTCCTAGTATCAACTGCGGTGCATGCATACTCTGCTATCATATCCAGTCACAACTCTCGTTGTACAAAGGACAAATGGTTCGGTGTGTCTCCCAAACTATAAATAACATAACACACATATGTTGGAGGCGAGCAGACTCCCCAGCCAAATGGGTTGCGCACATAACTACGTTCCCATTCAACCGTCAAAACTATCAATCTCACCGATAGCACGTGTTCAAGGTCCTATGCTCAGGGTACGAATCTAAAATCTCCCAAAATGGGCACAACAGGATAAGACCGTCCACAATGCGAAACCTCCTCCCCGATAGCAAGCAGCGTACGTATGTCATACGCATAATAAATAATAATATAGGTATTCACCCCACCTATATAATATAATATCAATAAGGTATACACACAACCATATGATAATTCCCATACGTAGTATTATCTATCTCTTAAATCCTACATATAAAATGTTATGACTTTACTCCTTAATTTCATTATTCACGAGCGTCACTCATTACTCAAAGATTATTAATTATTCCTCATATATATTCAGTAGGTAATCACCTATACCCTACTGGTCCATGTCATCACTACTCCCGAATCACTACGAATTAAACTCCTCTGTAAATAGAGTTATTCCTCGATAATTCCTAATCATTATAATCCTTTATTTCATCTCCTAGGATTTAGTTCCACTTATAAACCTAAGGTTATCCTAGTAATTTATCATCATCCTACTACTGGTCCAATCCTTAATTCATCATTTAACTAATTAGAATCAAATAATTATAATTCCTCAACCGTAATATTTTCGATTAGCATTCGTAATTCTCCCCATTCAATCCCATTTATAATAATACATTTTCGGGTCTTACATGCGGCCTACTGCCTTTCCCTAAGTCCCATTAGGTTCAAATAATAATCACTAAAGGTTCCTAAAAGTTTCGGGATTAAATCAAGAATTAAAAAGGAACAATTTCACTTTTTCTGGGGAGGTCGATCGATCGAGGTTCTTGGGTTGATCGATCGTTTGACCAAATATCAACGCTATTTATGCATTATTTATCCTACGGGTTTCAACATCTTTTAATCATCAAATCTCTATTTTAACGTCCCAAACTTCTTATATTTCATACCACATGATACATCAACATATGTAAATGATTCCTACTGATTTAAACAACCTAGAATCATCAAGAGTTCAGATTTAAAGAATATAATTCTCATATTTCCCAGAAAATCACAATATTAACATTTCTTCAAAACAATCCATATAACCCAGATTTGTCTTCCTCAAGTAAATTCCATTTTCGTGGATTAATACATAACATCCTAAGAAGATTAATCCTACATATTTGTCATTAAAGGAATCAATTATAATCACCAATATTTATCTCTAAATCACGTGATTATCCAAAATTCTAAACTATCCTAACATGGACATTATACACACTAGGATTGCAAAGATTAAATCACTTGCCTCAACTGTATGTCTGAACATTTAGGGATGAGTGTCTACTGGTGGTTCTCCCCCTTCTCCGATCAACTTCCAGTGGTGGTTGGTGGTGACCTTTGGCTATTGGTTCTCCCACAATGGCTTTTCCTTCTCTCCAGAGAAACCTCTCACTCGCCCATAATTTATTTCTCTCAAAGTCTGTAAATGAATCAATAATACAAACCATTTAGACTTATAAATAATCTCCCAAATTCATGAATACTATTCACCTTCCAAGTTAAATGACCATATTACCCCCTTCGGGGTGACTATTCGGCTCCAAAGTGCCCTGAGACCCAAGACAACCTTCCAAGTAGACTTTTTTGACTGTAAAAACCCTTCCGAACACTTTGGCGCAGTCAAAATGACCATCTAGATGACATATCAATATGATACTTTTTATTTTATTTATTTCCTGTCCCGACACTACTTACATACGCGTCCCGACTTATTCACCGAAATTGCCATATTCACTATTCGCGACAATTTACTAAAATCATAATCATAAGTTAAGTCATAACCACATATTACTTTTATTCACTAAGTAATATTCAACATATATCATATATTACTATATTCTCGAGTAATATTTAAATTTCGGATTAATTTCAAATTATTCAATTAATTCCAATTAATCCCCTTTTAAAAGTCCTTAAAATTATGGGGTATTACAACACCGTGATTTACGAAAAGATATCCAGCAGTTGAGTTTTTTCTTTAACATATTGTGCTCGAAAGTTTTAATTTGAAAGAATATACAAAGAGACAAATACATGGTTATTGAAGCATTGTGTGTGTTGGAAAAATATTTTCGACCAACATTCTTTGATATTAGCATCCACCCTATGGTGCATTTAGTAGATGAAGCATTGACATGTGGACGTATATCAGATCGGTGGATGTTTTCCTTCGAAAGGTAAACAACTTATCTTATATTGAATTTTAACACACAAATGTTAACGCCTTTGTAATGTCCATGATTTTTCGCCCATATGAACAGAGAAATGGGGGACTTTAAAAATATACCAAGCAATAAATGACATGCTGAAGGGTTGATTATAGAGTCCTATACTATTTATGAGTCAGTTCGCTATTAAATGGAGTATATGCCAAACCCCCTAGAGGGAAATCAACGACGGAATCATAAAGTAATCTTAAAGGAAGATGGCGATAAAATTGTGATGTTGGAACCAACACAGTTTCAATAAATACGTCGGTGGGTACTATTTTGTCTTAATGTCGATGGAATCCATGAATACTACAAGTTTGAGTTTCATCACATTTATATTACACGTGTATTAATATTGTTATATTGAAACTTGAAACTAACATGAACAAGTTATAGTGAGTATAAAGCATTATTGAAGTCCAATTCTCGTGGTAAAGGAAAGGGTATCAAAATGACAAAAGTACAAAAGAAAACTTCTTTATTGCTATACTAAAAGATTTGTAATATATAATAAGAGTGCTTAGACATGTCGGTTATTAGTGAGCATAATGTTGGAATTTAGTGTTATAATTATGTTTTGGTCTTTTGCACAGTTGGCCAATTCAAGAGAGACGGAATCGAAGGTTTGTTGTGGAGATTATTTCAAGGGCCAATCATAGGATTAAGACATATAAGAAGTATTGCGTCAAAGATTTTGTATTTTCAACTAAGTACCATGATGATAGTATCGTAACACAAGACATCGGTGTTTTCCTAAAGGCGTGGACAAAATTCAAGTAAAAAACAAGCGATAAAAATCTAAAGGATGCTTAGACAATGTGGAATGGGGTTATTAGACAAATAATTGAGTTTGAACATATAATAATTAAGGAGGTGGTGTTTTATGGTGATTGGATTAGAGAGGAAGATAAGACCAATGGTTGTCGACACTATCTGGACTCTAATTTGGTGATGGTGAATTTTGAAAAGCTTAAGAGTTTGAGCAATGACTTGGATGAGCCTATAATTCTTGCTTCCGAGGCCAACCAAGTATTCTATTCGAGAGACCTTAAGAATCCCAATTGGTGGGTGGTTGTACACTCACAGAAGAGACGGCCCAGTCGAGTAGACGAGTTAGATATACCAACGAACTTCTAATGTACTATTGAAGACCAACCTCAATTGGAAAAGTTGTTTATACTTCATGGTTCCGTCTAGCTATTGAATCAACAAACTCATTTGTAAATATGTGAATACCTTTGGAAGGATTAATGCCTATTTTCTTATCTTTTTATGGTTGGAATGACATTGAATTACTTCATATATTTATAGACATTTATTTTTATAAATCATGCTATGTCGAGTCGCTTTTCTCTGTTTCTGTTTCTTTGAGTTTGTTTATTTTCATATGTGGTTCGATTAGTGTTAGTATGAATGGAGAAATATTATAGTCCAAGTGCAAATGTTGTTATGGTTCGATTGGGATGAGCTTGAATGCAGAGTTTGGATGATGGTCTAACAAATGTTATCAAAACATTGATTCAAATACTGTCTGTCGATGTTATTAAATAAACTTGATTTCATTTTGTTAAGATATAGTCCTATATACATATTAATGTGTGTGTCGGAGACTAAATCTTATTTTTAAGACATAATATTGTGCGTCGGAGACAAATTTATAACACATTAAACTGAAGCAGTGAAATTTGATGATCAAATTTGACGAGTGTTGGTGGAAATCGTGAATGGCAGCCTGGGCTACTTGTGGGACCCCGACAAAAAAAAGTTCAGGGGCCTCATGAGGGTCGCCGAGAAAAGTGAGGCCCACTTTTTTGGTTTTACGATGCCACACGCCCCCCTCTTCATATCAGGGATAGAGGTTATCACATGGTGTCTGGTGCTGTTGATATTGCGCTCCAGGATGTGATGAAGGATTATAATGCTAGTGGAGCTGCCCCCGCGCCTAATATGCCACCTTAGATTATTCTAACTAATGGGTCACCTGTAGGTTATCCTACATACAACACTCCAGTTGTGATGTCTAGAACCAGGACCACCAACACTTACAAATTCCACTAATTTATCCGCACCTATCATAACCCATCAGATGTCGAAAAGGAGAAAGGGTTCAAAGGGTGCTTCAGATACCCTTGCAACTAATTTGACTTGGATTTGACTCATTTAGATACTTTATGTGCTGATTTCTTCCTATCTCAGATTTGGTTTAATCTTAGTCTCGACGGAGATGGAATGAATTATTACAGCCCACCTACTGTAAATTCTTCTCCCTATTAGGGTCACCAGACACATCAGTGTATATGATAATATGGATGCTAATCAACTTCTGTCAGAGCCTTCTGCTTTGATATAAGTTCTTTCTGAGAAAGACATGAATACACCAGGGCTTATCTTCTTTTTGGCTCAAATGGGCTTGCAATGTAATAATGTAAAAAAAGTTTTAGTTTGGGCTTAATCTTCAGGCTTTTAAACGATGGCCTAATCTCATTTCTCAAGTTTCGTTAAGTCTGTTTGTGTCTCAAGATGATTTACTAAGACTTCTAGTGCTTAAGATTCACATTTGGCCTTTCGTTTTTTTAATCGAACAAAACAAAGAATTGGAGATCATTTACGAATTTATCACTGAAGGAAATTTTGAGTTATTTTAACTCGGAATGATTTAAATATTTCAAAAATGATGAATGGTACAATATCTCACCAGGTTAAAATCTCCACATTTATTCGTTAAACATATTAACTTTCACCTCAATATCCATTTTCGATCGTATTATATAGCTAATGTGTAAAAATTTCATAAGATGAGAGATCCATGAATTAATTATATATTAAGAAATTGTTTCAAAACTCAATTATATTGAAAATATTTTTGGATTTTTGATTTTTTTTTTCTGATTTTTTTTCCTGATTTTTATTTTATTTTTCAAAGTGGAGAAAAATGACCTCAATAACCCCCAACCTAATTTCTACATTGTCCTCAATGTTCAAGACACAAATTTTAAAGGCGGGAAAGATATGAAAGATATTACCGTAATTAGGGACTTTTTCCAACGCACAATTCCTGTAAAACAAAAATTATGATATAACAACAATGACCCAATTTCATGTTCACTCGTGGTACACAGGTTCCCGATCTCGTAATTCCAGATATGGCTTCAACCTTTGACCATTAACTTTGAAAATTTCACCATTTTTAGGATTCTCTATCTCAACCGCCCCATGTGGGTCGACTGTCTTAACAATAAAGGGACCGGACCATCTAGACCTTAATTTACTGGGAAAGAGATGTAATCTAGAATTGTACAAGAGAACTTTCTGTCCAGGCTCAAATGACTTCCGTAAGATGGACTTGTCATGGAACATTTTCATTTTCTCTTTATATAATTTTGCATTTTAAAACGAATCATTTCGAATCTCTTCTAACTCATTGAGTTGGAATTTTCGGACTGCTCCTGTAGTAGGTAAATCAAAATTAAGGCCTTGTGTTCTAACTCTATCGAAAGATGGAAGGCTTTTTCGTAGACAAGCCTATACATGGAAATACCAAGTGGCGTTTTGTAGGCAGTGCGATAAGCCCACAATGCATCCAATAATCTTAAAGACCAATCCTTTCGGTTTGGATTCACTATTTTCTCGATGATTTTCTTAATTTTCCTATTGGAAACTTCTACTTGACCAATGGTTTGAGGGTGATAAGAACATCCTACTTTTTGCGTGACCGAATACTTTTTCATAAGACTCTTGAAGGATCGATTACAGAAATGGGTTCCCTGATCGCTAATGATGGCTTGAGGCATACCAAAATGGGAGAAAATATTTTCTCGAATGAATTTGACCACCATGTGGCGATCATTCATCCTACACGGTATGGCTTCTACCCATTTAGACATATAATCAACTTCCAAAAGAATGTAGATATTTTCGTAGGAATTTGGGAATGGACCCATAAAATCAATGCCCCAACAGTCAAAAACCTCGATAATCAGAATGGGATTTTAGGGCTTCATATTCCTACGTGTGATCTTTCCTAACCGTTGGAAACGGTCACAACTCCTACTGTAATCATTCGAGTCACGAAAAATGGTGGGCCAATATAATCCACACTGCAAAATTTTTGCAGCAGTCTTTTTAGCACTGAAATGACCTCCACATGCTTGGTCATGGCAGAAAGATATTACGCTTTGAATCTCATGATCGGATACACACTTTCGAATGATCTGATCGGGACAATACTTGAAAAGATACGGGTCATCCTAAAAGAAATGCTTGTCTTCCTTTAAAAATTTAGAACAATCTTGCTTAGCCCAATGCAGTGGCATTTCACATGTCACAAGATAGTTCATAATATCGATGAACCATGGAAGCTGAGAGATAAGCATCAGTTGCTCATTAGAAAAGGACTCATTTAGTGGCAACAGGTTATCTGATGATTCAATGGTTAACCTAGACAAGTGATCCGCAACTACATTCTCACACCCTTTTTATTATCCCGAATTTCAAGGTCAAACTCTTGTAGTAATAGGATCCACCTAATGTGACAGGCCTTAGCATACTTTTTAGACAAAAGGTATCGCAGGGTCGAGTGATCGGTGAAAATGACAACTTTGGATCCTATCAAGTAAGACCTAAACTTCTCAAGAGCAAAAACAACAGCGAGGAACTCTTTTTTAGTCGTGGAATAGTTCAATTGGGCATCATTAAGAGTCCTACTGGCATAATAGATGACGTGAGTAAGTTTCTCATTATGTTGACCCAGAACCGCACCTATGGCATAGTCGGAAGCGTCACACATGATCTCAAACGGTTGACTCCAGTCGGGGGTCTCATAATAGGTGCAGAGGTCAATTCCGTCTTTAGCCTTTTAAAGGCTTGAAGGCATTCGTTAGTGAAAGAGAAGGGTGTGTCCTTGGCAAGAATATTGCACAAGGGTCGAGAGATTTTGCTAAAATCCTTAATAAATCTCCGATAAAAACCGGCGTGTCCTAAGAATGACCGAACTTCACGCACAGTTTTAAGGGGTGGGAGATTAGCAATGAGATCTATTTTAGCTTTATCTACCTCGATACCCTTTTCAAAAATGATTTGACCTAGCACTATGCTTTGTTTGACCATAAAGTGACACTTCTCCCAATTAAGCACAAGGTTCTTTTCCTTACACCTCTTCAGAATGATGGTGAGGTGATGGAGGCAGTCATCAAAACTAGACCCAAATACAGAAAAATCATCCATAAAGACTTAGAGAAAATGCTCCACCATATCCGAAAAGATACTCATCATGGATCGCTGAAAAGTGGCGGGTGCATTGCATAACCCAAAGGGCATGCGTCGGTAAGCAAAAGTACCAAATGGACAAGTGAAGGTGATTTTCTCTTGATCCTCGGGAGCGATGGGAATTTGATTGCATCCGGAGTAACCATCGAGAAAACAGTAATATGGATAGCTGGATAATCTCTCTAACATGTGGTCTATGAAAGGAAGAGTTAATTGATCCTTCCTTGTAACAGTGTTCAACTTCCTATAATCAATACACACTCGCCAATCAGTTTGAATCCTAGTGGGTACTAACTCATCATCACTATTTTTCACCACTGTAACACCAGATTTCTTTGGGACAACTTGAACGGGAATCGCCCATTAGCTATCAGAGATGGGGTAAATGATACCCGCATCGAGCAATTTTAGTACCTCGGCTCTAATGACCTCTTTCATATTGGGATTAAGTCTATGTTGTGCTTCACGGGAATTTTTAGCATTGTCTTCTAAGTGTATCCGATGCATGCACACCGATGGACTTATCCCCTTAATGTCGGCGATGGTCCATCCTATTGCTTCCTTGTATTCTTTGAGAACACGCAATAATTTATCTTCCTGTTATTTGTCTAAGTATGACACGATGATAACATGTAAAGATTCAGAAGGTCCTAAGAACCTATACTCGAGTGTTTAAGGAAGTGGCTTCAATTCAAGCTTGGGAGCTTTCTAAATCGATAGTGGAATAGGTTATGAGGAAAGTGAGAGGGTCTCAAGTTTAGACTTCCAATTTCCTACTTCCATGATAGGGGAAGAGTCGAGGAGGGCATTGACTTCTTCGATGGACTATTCGACATCAAATTTGGACCCGAAAAAGGCAAGACAACATGCTAAAGGGTCGTCATTATAAGTTTGCTCGAAAGTCTCTTGGACGATACTATCAATCACGTCGACATCCACGGGTTCGTCATCATCGGGTGGCTGTTTGGACAAATTTAACACATTAAGGTCCATAGTCATGTTCCCAAAGGATAAGTTCAGTTGGTCGCTACGACACCTAATGACGGCATCAGATGTGGCGAGGAAAGGACGACCCAAAATAACAGGGATTTGTGCAATAGGATTTTGCACTTGTTGGGCGTCCAAGATAACAAAGTCGACAGGAAATATAAAGTCACCCACTTTAATTAGGATGTCCTTAACAATACCTCTCGGGATTTTCACAGAACGATCGGCTAAGGATAAGGTAATCCTAATCGGTTTCAACTCCCCCAAACTTAGTTTCTCGTACACGGTGTACGAAAGAAGATTCACGCTTGCTCCTAAATCTAGAAGGGCTTTCTCGATGAGGTGCTCCCCTATCTTGATAGAGATCATTGGAGTACCGGGATACTTATACTTGATGGGAGTTTCATAAGAAATGATCAAGCTTGCTTTCTCGGTGAGAAAATATTTCTTGGGTATGTTAGTGCTTCTCTTAAAGGTACAAAGGTCCTTCAAAAATTTGGCGTAGGATGGGACTTGTTGAATAACATTAAGCGGTGGGATATTGATTTGTATTTTAGCTTTTGTGACATAGGTCTCTACAGATGACTCGGAAGGTAAAGTTGAGGATGAAGTTGGAGCCACGGGTGGATCTTCCTTCGCCTTACCTTTCTTGGGTTCACTCTCTGTGGGTGGTGAAATGTTTGTCTTTACTTCCTTGTTGGACCTAAGCGTGATGATGGATTTTGCATGCTCTTGGGGTTGTGATGCGCTCGTGTCGTCTTGAATAACAAATTGACATCTAGGCATGTTACCCTTTGGATTGGGTTCGGGCTGACTCGAGAATGTTCCTTTGTTTCTCTCACTCAACGCATTAGTTAGTTGGCTCATTTGAACCTCGAGTTTGGTAATGGCTTGCGTATTCGCATGCATGCTTTACTGGGTGGATTGGAGGACATTTTGCGTGGTTTTCTGGAATTGAAGGCTACTTTGGGCAAGAAGGTTCATCGCATCCTCTAAAGATTGAATCTTTTGGGGTGAGGGATTCGAGGGTGCGGTGGCATTCCTTTGGAAACCCGTGGGTGGGTTACCGGAAGATTGACCTCCACTTCCTTGGTATTGACCCTTGGACCATGAAAGATTGGGGTGGTCTCGCCATCCCGAATTGTATGTGTTGGAATATGGTTCATACTTTGGCCTATTTTGGTATAGGGCATTGGCGTGCTCGGTGAGTGCCTTGTGGGCCGGAAGGGTGGAGAAATTCTCGACTAAGTGGTCGAATGCATCGAAAAGTATACACATAGGGGAACCTATATATTTAACGGCCGCAGATGCAGTTTGATTGCCCTCTTTGATTGTCTCTAAAGCATCTAAACGTCGGGCCAATGTGGCCACTTTGGCATTTAAATCATAACTTTGTTCGACTTGGTGAGCAAAACCCTCATTGGAGGTGGTGGATCTAGATTGTCTATTGGGTGCCCATCGCTGCGAATTTTTAGCTATGGCTTCTAGATATACCCACGCATCGACCTCACTCTTCTCGGTAAAATCACCATTACATAGTGACTCGAGCATAGTTAGGGTGTTAAAATCGAACCCCGCATATAAAATTTGGACTTGGCGTCCCATCTCAGTCCCATGGTGCGAACATTGTAGTAGTAAGTCCTTGAATTGCTCCAAATACATCCACAATGCTTCTCCCTCCTTTTGGCTAAATGTGTTGATGGCGTGATGTATCGACGCCGTCTTTTGGTTAGGAACGAATTGTTGTAGGAAGGTGACACTCATTTGATTCTAAGTGGTGATGGATTCGGGTTTTAACGAGTTAAACCAACTCTTAGCTTTGTCTTTCAACGAGAACGGGAACAATTAAGCTTAACAATTTCATCGGAGAGTTGTTGGTACTTAATAGTCCCATATATCTCCTCGAATTCACGCACGTGAAGGTAGGGATCCTCTTTTTCAGTACCCCGAAACACGGGCAATAATTGGATTGTTCGCGAATGGAATAGAAAATTGTTTGCATTGTGATCGGGGAGAAGTATGCATGAAAGATGACTAGACCTAGTCGGATAAAGGTAATCTTTAAACTCACATGGTGCTAACTCGTCTCCCATTTCGATGAATATCAAAAATCTACCTACGCAAGTATCGAGAATGCTAGACTCCAAACTCGACAAACGACCGGTATGATTTCGAAACCAACTTCGTATACACTCAGCTCACTCGATTTTTTTTTTGTGATGAAAAAATATTTGACTCAAACCACGTAATTCTTAGCTAACACACAACAAATTGAATTATCTAATTTAGGTGAGGGGAATTTCAATTTTAAAATCTAGTTTTGCCGAGATTAATCGACGATAGAAAGGGTCTCCGAATTAATCTCCCTAATTAGACAACTCTTACTCTTTGACAAGGGAGAATTTAAAAGACGACCAACTACGGTTCTCGCCTCAAAACCCGTTTTTTCCTCCAGGTAAGTGGTCGGTAAGAAGACACATTAAAAACCACCAATCCTAGAAAAGGTGAAACGGAATTGATTTGACAAGTTCGCGTTGGAGTAGCTTTTAATTCTAGCCTTGTTAAGAGGTTTCCTATGAACTATGTGATATCCTAAAGCCAATGTCTACTTGATTTTAAATTAAATGTGATGGCTCGGGATATGAAAATGCTTGGTTAATTAGTGATTTTTGGACCAAGGAAGGGTGATGAAATCCCCACCTTATCTTTCACACGGGTTTTGCTCTTAAGTCAATTTATGCAACGTGCTAAATTAAATGCGAAATTAAACCAAGTAGGAGCACCCCCCCCAAAAAAAGTACCTCCGGCGTGGACTTTTTACGGTCATGTTTACGCCGGGCCGAAGTTTAAGTTGAAGTCGATCGAAGGGAAACGCCGCCTACGTTTAAGTCGTCCCCCAGAGTTCCTTGTGCTTGTGACAAGATGGCACAATTTTTTTTCTTCGCGTTCGCGCACCGTTGAATACTTTTCCGAATTTTTCTTCACTTTTTTTTTGTAAGAATGAATACGCTCCTAGAAAAAAAACTACATCAAACATAAAGTGCGACACATACACCCAAAAAAAAATGACACACGCACTAGTTGTGTATTTAACAAAAAAAACAAACCATGCTTATGAAACAAATTTATATATATATATATACTTGATTAAAAAAAACAGAATCACTACTGGAGGGAAAAAAAAGAATTTTCATTTTTTTCTTAATATTTTTTTGGTGTTTACCTACTGAAAAAAACGAATCTGGAAATTTTCAGAAAAAAATATATATATTTTCAATTTTTTATGTATTTTAGGATAAACTTAGTGCTAAAAGTTCTATGTATTAAAAAAATACTTAAATCAGATTTTTTTACACAGAAAAATAAAAATATTTCTGTTGATTTTTTTTCCAGAAATTTCTACTTTTTTTGATGAGTTTTTACTAATAAAAATGCGAAAAGTAAAAAGAACCTAGTCCGAAAGTCACAATTTATTTTTTTTTAAAAAAAAATCGAACAAATCCCCTGCAACAGTGCCAAAAACTTGTTGTCAATTTGATAAAATACTGCAACTGTATGGGCTATTATAGAATAGCGTGTGTAAGTACGGGTCGAACTCACAGAGATTTATCAATTTTTTCTTTAAAAATAATTGTGACTGTCCAACTAGACTAAATTGGGTGGAGATGAGATGTAATATTAAACTAAGCAACATAAACAAGAAATAAGAGTATGCGAGATATAATCAAGGTAGCGAAAAAACTAGGACGTTGGATCCATTTATCACGTTAAACTAACATTGTGCAATAATTTAAATTCGTCATTCCCGATTTCATAACTCAAATTAAACCGACTCTCGTCGTATTTAATTCGGAAAAATAACACGTTAGAAGTCTAAAATAAAATTTAACGTCTCTAAATTTAGACCCCTAAAATCCCTCTTCCCTTAAAAATTTCACTTTCAAATTTCAAAATATAATCTTTAAGCATGGGCTATCAATCAATTTAATAAAAGTATAACCCATCAAAAAGTACTCATACTTAAAATATAAAATTGATTTTTTTTCAAACAATGCCGAAGGTTTAAAACGCACTCCCGTGTCATTTTAAATGAATACCGAATTTTTAAAACGTTTATCACATATCGGGAAATAAAGACGAAATTAAATCACACACAAAAATTTCACTCACAAAATAATTATTGACCCTCAATAAGAAATCAAAAACTATACCTAAAGCTCTCTCTACAACTCTCTGTCAAAAATAAAGAACCCAAGAGTTCTATTTATAGGCTTAGGATTAGGGTATTTGGATGAAATGGGACTCCTTTTTAAATTGTTAAAAATGAATTTTAAAATTCATTAACCAAGTTGACGAAATCTGAGTGGAGTTTTATTGGGATTTCATCTTTATCTGTGGAGATTTTGATAGAGTCAAAAATCTGATAACTTTGATTGATATGGCTTTGATGATGTAGTAGTTGAATGTTGACCAATTGATGATGTGGCAGCTGAGTAATCGGATGATGTGGACTGTCCTGATGGCATGGGCATTGACTACCAAATGACGCTGATTGGACTGCTGATGTGGGCGATGATTGGGCATGCCTTTTACTAAAAATTTAGTGTCAGGTGGGAGAATTGAACCCCTGACCCAGTGCCTTTAAAACACGCAAGAACCACCGGGCTAAGATCCTTTTCTATTAATATATCTGCTTCAATAATATATAACCCAATCCAATTTCCGAAGTTCCTCTTTTATGGTTTTGGCCCCAACATTCTTTTCTTCTTACAATTCTTCCCATAATTTTCATATCTTCACCAAATGACCTCGAATCTTCACCAAACTTCAGAGGTACCTGTAAAAATATAAAATAACTTATATTAATTTAAATTCAGCCACCTAAAGTTTAGGAAATTATCAATTTTACCCTTAATTGGAATTTAGACCCTGAAATTCATAATATTTTCGTTTTAACTCTGAATTTAACCAAATTTCAGGGAGAACTTTATTTTGCCAAGATAAACATTTATAAATTATTTTTAGTCCCATAAAGTTTCTAAAATTAGTGTTTCACCCCCCAGAGTTATTAAAATCACATTTTTTACTCAAATTTGATTCAAACTTGCATTTTTCTTTTAATTTACGAAAAAGACTCTAAAATCTCATTATTTAAGATACGAAGGGCCTAACAAGGCCTATATTTGGGCATATTTCATGCAAAATAAAGCACTCATCAAAGGGCCTTTTCTTGACGATAAGATTGTGATGTTGGAACTAACACAGTTTCAATAAATACGTCGGTGGGTACTATTTCGTCTTAATGTCGATGGACTCTATGAATACTACAAATTTGAGTTTCATCACATTTATATTACACGTGTATTAATATTGTTATATTTAAACTTGAAACTAACATGAACAATTTATAGTGAGTATAAAGCATTATTGAAGTCCAATTTTCGTGGTAAAGGAAAGGGGATCAAAATGACAAAAGTACAAAAGCAAACTTCTTTATGGCTATACTAAAAGGTTTGTAATATATAATAAGAGTGCTTAGACATGTCGGTTATTAGTGAGCATAATGTTGGAATTTAGTGTTATAACTATGTTTTGGTTTTTTGCACAGTTGGCCAATTCAAGAGAGACGGAATCGAAGGCTTGTTGTGGCGATTAGTTCAAGGGCCAAATCATAGGATTAAGACATATAAGAAGTATTGCGTCAACGATTTTGTATTTTCAACTAAGTACCATGATGATAGTGTCGTAACACAAGACATCGGTGTTTTCCTAAAGGCGTGGACAAAATTCAGGGCAAGAAAAAGCGATAAAAATCTAAAGGATGCTTAGACAATGTGGCATGGGGTCATTAGACAAATAATTGAGCTTGATTATACAATAATTAAGGATGTGGTGTTTTATTGTGATTGGGTTATAGTGGAAGATAAGACCAATGGTTGTCGACACTGTCTGGACTCTAATTTGGTGATGGTGAATTTTGAAAAGCTTAAGAGTTTGAGCAATGACTTGGATGAGCCTATAATTCTTGCTTCCGAGGCCAAACAAGTATTCTATTCCATAGAACTTAAGACTCCCAATTGGTGGGTGGTTGTACACTCACCGAAGAGACTGACCGGTCGAGTAGACGAGTTAGATATACCAACGGACTTCTAATGTACTATTGAAGACCAACCTCATTTGGAAAAGTTGTTTAAACTTTATGGTTCCGTCTAGCTATTGAATCACTAAACTCATTTATAAATATGTGAATACCTTTGGAAGGATTAATGCCTCTTTTCTTATATTTTTATAGTTGGAATGACATTGAATTACTTCATATATTTATAGACATTTCTTTTTATAAATCATGCTATGTCGAGTCGCTTTTCTCTGTTTCTCTTTCTTTGAGTTTGTTTATTTTCATATGTGGTTCGATTAGTGTTAGTATGAATGGAGCAATACTATAGTCCAAGTGTAAATGTTGTTATGGTTAGATTGGGATGAGCTTGAATGCAGAGTTTGGATGATGGTCTAATAAATGTTATCAAAACATTGATTCTAATATTGTCTGTCGATGTTATTAAATAAACTTGATTTCATTTTGTTAAGCTATAGTCCTATATACATATTAATGTGTGTGGAGGAGACTAAATCTTATTTTTAAGACATAATATTGTGCGACGGAGACAAATTTATAACACATTAAACTGAAGCAGTGAAATTTGATGATCAAATTTGACGAGTGTTGTTGGAAATCGTGAACGTCAGCCTAGGCTACTTGTGGGACCCCGAAAAAAAAAGTTCAGGGGCCTCATAAGGGTCGCCGAGAAGGCCGTCGAGAAAAGTGAGGCCTACTTTTTTGGTTTTGCGATGCCGCACAACCCCCTCTTCATATCAGGGATAGAGGTTATCACATGGTATCTAGTCTTGTTGATATTGCCCTCTTTAGGACTGTTGTACTCCAGGATGTGATGAAGGATTATAATGCTAGTGGAGCTGCCCCCGCGCTTAATATGCCACCTTAGATTAATCTAACTAATGGGTCACCTGGAGGTTATCCTACTTACAACACTCCAGTTTTGATGTCTAGAACTAGGACCACCAACACATACAGATTCTACTAATTTATCCACACCTATCACAACCTATCAGATGTCGAAAAGGAGAAAGGGTTCAATAGATGCTTCAGATACCCTTGCAACTAATTTGACTTGGATCTGACTCATTTAAATGCTTTGACTGCTGATTTCTCCCTATCTTAGATTTGGTTTGATCTTAGTCTCGACGGAGATGGAATGAATTATTACAGCCCACCTTCTGTAAATTCTTCTCTTGACGCCCTATTAGGGTCGCCAGACACATCATAGTATATGATTATATGGATGCTAATCAACTTCTGTCAGAGCCTTATGCTTTGAAATAAGTTCTTTCTGAGAAAGACAAGGGATAGATTTTGTGACCTCTTTGAAGTCCATGACAAAATGTATTAAAAATTTGAGTCCAATGAACAATGATATTTCTCTAGACAAGGAGAATTTCTTTGCAAGAAGCTGATCTGTTTAAGGTGAAATCATTGGCTAATGTGGTACCAGTATAGTAATACCCTACAAATTTAATAGAATAAATTTGTTTAGCATTAGTCTAATTTTATTACAATTACTATTAGATTCATATTTAATGTTCTGAAGATACCACCAAAACCTTATATACTTTCCAGAGGAAAGAGAATGCTCCATATAGTGATGTTATGAACTCATGTAATATGCCTATTGTATACATATTTCATTTATTTTCTTTGCAATGTTGTTCCGAATTGGATTGGGTTTCTATTTGTATAATAAATCCTTCTTCAAATGTTGGGTTCATAAAAAAAATGTTATGTCAGTAAAATCAAAGAAGTGTAAGAAGTATGGGGATGTACTAAATGAAACAATTATCACAGTGCACAACGTTAGACTGGCTTGAGACTCATATATTTTTCAAGACAAGTGTAAGTTCACTGATAATTAGGCCTCATTCAGCTTGAAACTGGATAATAGTCCAAAAAAGGTAGGAGATATGATCACTGATTACTAGTTCTAGCCTATGAGTTGGATTTTATTTTATTTCACCAATGTTGTTTGATACCTTTGACTCAAATGCAATTGTCAGTTGTGTAGAGATTTAACATAATGTATATATCAACTTTTAAATTTTTAGGTTTAAGAATTTATATTAAATGAAACAAGCTCAAGATCTCATCAAATCATCACACTGGTGTGCTATAATTTATCATACTATTTTATTATTTTTATTTTCAGAATCTCTTAGGTGCGTGGATCTCGGCTCTTCCTTTATCTGACAAAAGCGTTCTTCCAAACAATTGAAAGTTCTGCTCGTGTGTTTTTAGGCAAGGACAACTCAAGCACCCTTGTGGCTACTGTGGTATATGCATAAATTTCTTAGGCTTATACAATGGTTGGTGAATAAGATGTATTTCATGATGTATAGTAAGACAAAATACCTTACTTTTCCATTTTAATTTAGAATTTCGTTGATCTTGCTGGAAGTGAGCATGCATCTCAGTCCTTATCAGGTGGCACAAGGTCAAAGATGGGTGCCACATAAATCGCAGTTTGCTAACCTTGGGAACTGTTCAATGAGATATACACTTCAATTTGTAAAGTCTAGTATCTGAAGGCCAATTTTTTGTTTAGTAAACAAATTGGTAAACAAATTGGGCCACATAACGGTATTGGTATTAATTTAAGAATAAAGGGTAGGTAATTACGTGAGACTCATATTGGTACTTTTTCATCTTTCTTGGGTTACAAGTTCCCAACATGGATGACGAAAATGGCTGTGAATATTGATAGTAAGGGTGATTGGTTGCCTCTTCACAATTTAATGGAGATAAATTTATTAGGGTGCAAGAGATGTGAGAATATCCCAATTCTTGGCCAACTACCAAGTCTTCTATATCTTATGTTGATGGGAATGAAAAACGTGAGACACATAAATTTGTCATTCAGTAGTCATGGTAATGATTCTCCCAACAATACTCGTACTAATGGGACATCAGCATCATTTCCATTGTTGATCAGATTAGCGCTACAAGGCATGCCCAATCTGGAGGAATGGATGGAAACAGAAGATGATCATGTAGTGTTTGATGGATTAATTTCTATTTTGTGAAAGCTATCACACAAACAAGAACACTCATATTGAATTATCAAGAAATATAAATATTGATTTTGCGAAAGCGTACCTGAATCCATGACAGAAAGTTAAAAATATTTGAGTCTGAGGTCTTATGCTCTTACAGATCAACACTTTTATTTCCTCTCTAAATTTCCCTCTGACAATGGGAATCAGAAGATTGGTGTTGTGTGATCTGGGGACCATGACCTCTATTTATAACACAATCGTGTCTTTTCATATTTCGTATATTTCTATTTTAACCCATCATAAAAATAGAAATTATGCTTGTCTCTACACAATAAAACCCACACTTTAATAATACATTAGTAAGGCCCCAAAACTTAAATTAATCACTTTAATTGACCTACTTTTATTTGATAGCCTATAATTCATATTTATTTTATATATAAGCCCATATATTAAATTTTACTCTAACAATCTCCCACTTGGGCTGTATATATATGTAACTTTATAAATTTGAATTATACTTTATGAGCTCATGAGTTTTAGCTATCAAAACTTTATGTATCTTAATAATCTTGTCCATTAATTGCACCAATATAGAATCAAAGCGATCGTCATTACATATTTTGTAAGTAGACTCATCAATGATCACATATATCAATGCAACTAATGACAAAGATCAAGTGTGGATGTGTAGCATGGAAATTTCATGCAATGTGATCTTAACATACCTATTTCCAACTGGTCCTCCTTAAACCTTAGTGAGATCAAACCATATAAAGTCAGAGTGAATATAAACTTAATACTTTACTGCAGTAAATAACCATACAATATCCATTAAATCAAATATGTCGATGAAAGCATATAAAATACAAACTCCCACTAAACTGACATATCCTGAAAAGAAATTACACCCATATGAGCAGTGTTCTCATGAAAGACCTTGGGTGGAAGTCCCTTAGTCAGTGGATCCGCAATCATGGAGTTTGTTCCAATGTGCTCTATAGATATAAGTCCACTATGAACTCTTTCTTTTACAACTAGGAACTTAATGTCAATAAACTTTGACTTCGTAGAACTCCTGTTATTTTTGGAATACAGTACTGCTGATTTATTATCGCAAAATAACTTAAGTGGTCTTTCAATGCCATCCACAATACGCAGCCCCGTGACAAAATTTTGCAACCATATTCCTTAATTGGACGCCTCATAACAAGCTACAAACTCAGTGACCATGGTGGAAGAAGCTATAATAGACTGCTTAACACTCTTCCACGATACAGCACCTCCAGCAAGTAAGTAGATATAACCTGAAGTAGATTTCATGCTATCTTGGCATCCAGCAAAATCGGAGTCAGAATATTCGATGATCTCTAACTGTTCTGACTTTCGATAGGTGAGCATGTAGTCTTTTGTTCTCTGTAAGTACCTCATAACTCGCTTGGTTGCTATCTAATGATCATTTCCAGGATTACTTAAGTATCTTACCAACATGCCAACAATGTACGCAATATCCGAACGCGTACATACTTGAGCATACATAAGACTTCTTACTGCTGACGCATAAAGAATCTTTTGCATCTCTCGAATCTCAAAATCATTCTTGGGACATTGACTGAGACTAAATTTATCTCCTTTAGCTACAGGGGTGTGACCTGGTTTACAATCATGCATGCCAAATCTTTTAAAAAATTTCTCGATATAGCTCTTTTGTGATAAACTAAGTGTACTCCGAGAGCGATCTCGGTGTATTTGTATACCCAACACAAAAGAAGCGTTACCAAGATCTTTCATCTCAAATTTCTTTGAAAGAAATCTCTTGGTTTCGTGCAACATACCTATATCGTTGGTGGCAAGCAAAATGTCATCAACATATAAAACCAAGTAAATATGCTTACTCTCACTGAACTTGTGGTATATACAATCATCAACCATATTCATCTCAAAACCAAACGAGATGACAACTTGATGAAGCTTGTAATACCATTAACGAGAAGCTTGCTTAAGCCCATAAATGGATTTCTTTAATTTGCAAACTGTTTTCTTTGCATCTCTCGACACAAAGTTTTCTGGTTGCACCATATATATTGTTTCATCAATGTCACCATTGAGAAATGCAGTCTTAACATCCATCTGATGAAGCTCAAGGTCAAAGTGCGCCACAAGTGCCATTATTATCCTAAAAGAGTCTTTCGATGAAACCGGAGAGAAAGTCTCTTTATAATCGATGCCTTTTTTCTGTGTAAAGCCTTTAGCGACAAGACGGGCTTTGTATCTCTCCACATCACCTTTCCAATCCCTATTGGTTTTAAATATCCATTTGCAACCAATGGGTTTTTTACCTTCAGGTAATGGTACAAGATCCCAAACGTCATTGTCCTTCATGGACTTTATCTCCTCATTTATGGCATCAATCCACTATTGAGATTTAGAACTTTCCATGGCTTGACGGAAGGTGATCAGATCATCTTCCACCGCACCAATGTCAAACTCATGTTCTTGGAGAAATACAATGTAATCATCTGGCACAACACTTCTTCTTTCTCTAGTGGATCTCCTTAATGGCATATGTTCTGGAGGTGGTAGAGTTTGTTCTTCTAGAATGGGAGATTCTTGGATATTATTTTGATTAGGATCTGCTTCTTGAACAATGTCAGGAATTAGATCCTGATCAATGTTAATAACAGCTGTGGGAATATCAACATATTCCTCTTCAAAACCAAAATCCTTAACCTTATCCCCCTCGGTAAACTCAACATCCTCAAAGAACCGGGCATTTCCAATCTCAAAAATTATTTTGGTAGTAGGATCATAAAATTTATAACCCCTAGATCTTTCAGAGTATCCAATAAATAGCAACTAACTGTTCTAGAATCCAGTTTCTTTTCATGTGGCCTATAAGGCCTCGCTTCAGCTGGACATCCCCAAATATGAAGGTGCTTTAGACTAGGTTTCTTGGCTACCCAAAGTTCAAAAGGAGTTTTAGCAGTTGCTTTAGTTGGTACTTTGTTAAGGATATACACTATAGTCTTTAATGCTTCACCCCAGAGTAAATATAGTAAGTTAGAGTAACTGATCATACTCCTTACCATGTCTTTAAGCGTTCTATTTCACCTTTCAGCAACACCATTCATGCTTGGAGAACCTGGCATGGTGTACTGCGGGACGATACCGCACTCCTCTAGGAATTTAGCAAATGGTCCTGGGCATTGTTCACCTGAACCGTCATACCTACCGTAGTATTCTCCACCACAATCAGATCTGACGCTTTTAATCCTTTTGCTGAGTTGATTTTCAACTTCAGCCTTGAATGACTTGAACACGTTCAGAGATTGGGACTTTTTATGGATGAGATAAAGGTAGCCATAACGTGAAAAATCGTCTATGAATGTGATAAAATATTATTGATCGTTCCATGAAACGGTAGGGAATGGCCCACAAATATCTGTATGTATCAGTTCTAAGACGTCTGTATCCCTATTAGCACCAGATCTCCTTATGTTTGTCTGTTTTCCCTTTATGCAATTTTTGCAAATTTTAAAATCAGAAAAATCAAGGGAATCTAGAATTCCGTCTGACACAAGTCTTTCAATTCTCCTTTGGGAGATGTAACCTAATCTCTTATGCCATAATGATGCAGAATTCACATTGGTTAATTTTCTTTTAATACCTCGAGTACTTAATTGCAAGGTTTCATGATATGAAGCAATAGTATCAAGCATATAAAGGTTATCTACATAAGATAAAGAACCAATACCAACCAAATTTGAATTATGAAGAAGACTAAATTTATTATTTCCAAAGGAACAAGTATAACCAAATTTGTCCAATATAGAAATAGAAACCAAATTCCGTCTAAATGACGGTACGATAAATGTCTCATTCAAATCCAAATAAGTAATAGACTTCAATAATAACCTAAATATCCCAATTTCTTCAACTTCAACCTTCTTGCCTGGCAACTCAGGCAACCCTGCCTAGACACACTGATGTGAGTGGTTGCACCAGAATCTATCCACCAAGTGTGTTCAGGTACCGAAGTCAAATTAACCTCAGAAAAAACTATGTTAAGAAGTGTACCTTTCTTGACACGCCAAGCATGATAGTTGGTACATTGCTTCTTCCTATGTCCCGCAGCTCCATAGAAGAAACAACCATCAACAGTTTTTTCTTTATGTTGTTTCTTTGGATATGGAACCACTGCAGCTTTTTTATCCTTCTTTCTTTTCTTCCCCTTGTCCTTGGAAGTACTAGCCAAATAAACACTTTCTGTCTTATCTTGCTTTAGTCTTTCCTCTTTTTGCACACAATGTGAGATGAGCTCATTAAGAGACCAAGTCTCCTTTTGGCAATTGTAGCTCACCTTAAATTGACTGAATTGTGTGGGAAGAGATATCAGAACCAAATGCACAAGCAAATTCTCAGATAGATCAAGCTTAAGTACTCTTAACTTTGAAGCGAGATGAGACATTTCCATAATGTACTCCCTGATGTTCCCATTACCTTTATATTTCATTGAGATGAGACTTACCAAAAGTGTACTTGTTTCAGTCTTTTCATTTTTGGCAAATCTGTTCTTAATTTCTTCTAGGAACTCTTTGGCTGTCTTTATCGTTTCCGATGTTGTGCCCCTGAATGCTTCTGGAATGGCCTTCTTTATGATCATCAAACACATGCGATTTGACTTCTCCCACCTTTCAAAGTCCTTTTTGTCATCAGAGTACCTTTTATCCGTAAGAGGTGTAGGAGAAGGAACCCTTAATGCAAGGTCCAGATCTATGACACCGAGAACTATATGAAGGTTCTCTTGTCATGACTTAAAGTTTGTGCCATTAAGCATGGGCATAGAATTAATACTGGCAGTAATGTTGGAAGCAGAACTGATAGCTGAATCAGAGAACAATAAACAAATAAAACTAGCTCATATAAGTCTTAAATCAAAAATAAATTCAAATAAAGGACAAATCCCATTTTAAGATATCGGACACTCTATTAATATTTGATCTTTAGAAAAAATATTAACTTGTAAGTGATATCTTGCTGTAATAATCAAACACTGATAATAAGAACATATTGAATAATAATTCTTCCTTTGAGCCGATTTATTATTCATATGTAAAACTAAATAATCATCACGTGCTTATTATTAAAGTGGCACATGTAATTTTGTTAAAAAATAATCTTCCTTTGGGCCGATTAATATTCACATAAATTACATGCACATAATTCTTTTTATATTTCGAAATAAAATTAATTTTTTGAACAAAAGATGTCACTTTGGTGACATATTGTTTAAATTAATTTATCTCGAAATATATATATAAATACACCAAAATTTGAATTTAAATTTGAAAGGTCATGGGTTCAAAACCCATTTGGCTCCAGACTTGAAAGGTCATGGGTTCAAAACCTCTTGAGATCCTTAATAATTTTAATCATTTAAGAGGCTTAAATATGAAACACCAAGAGTCGAGCCTTTAACCTTCCACTACCATCAAATCAACCGCTAGTCCAAATTTCATGAATTTTATATCATTGGAATTGTAATGAAACGAGAATATTTCTGAATCCAAAATTTTTTCTGAAATATTAAGCCTTTTTTTTTTAAAAAAATATTTGCAGCCGAAAATTAATATCAATACCTTCCTAATATATTCTCAACAATTCAACATGAAATAACTCTGATATCACATGATGAATTACTTTCTATTTTGTGAAAACAATCACACAAACATGAACATTCATATTGAATTATCAAGAAATATAAATATTGATTTTGCGAAAGCGTACCTGAATCCATGGTAGAAAGTTAAAATATTTGAGTCTGAGGTCTTATGCTCTTCCAGATCAACACTTTTATTTCCTCTCTAAATTTCTCTCTAACAATGGGAATAAGAAGATTGATGTTGTGTGATCTGGGGACCATGACCTCTATTTATAACACAATCGTGTCTTTTCATATTTCGTATATTTCTATTTTAACCTATCATAAGAATAGAAATTACGCTTGTCTCTACACAATAAAACCCACACTTTAATAATACATTAGTAAGGCTCCAAAACTTAAATTAATCACTTTAATTAGCCTACTTTTATTTGATAGCCTATAATTCATATTTATTTGATATATAAGCCCATATATTAAATTGTACTCTAACAGTGTTTCCTCACCCCGAGGAGTTGACAATCCAGAGGTCTCCCAAATTGACCACATTTCCAAGACATTTTCCCTGTCTCAAGAAATTGAGGGTTGAGGATTTAAATGAGTTAGGTTGTCTACCGGATGGGCTATTTGAAAACAATAAATATCCCAAATTTACCACTATGCGGGGCTACTATAGCAGCTTACTCTAAGAGCTGGAGATACAGAACTGTTCGAAACTCAATAATTTGCCTGATGGTCTCCACACCCTTTTGTTTCTCTACAGGTTGAATATTTTTGGCTGTGAGAATTTCAATTCCATTGCAAACATTCAAGGTCTCACGTCGCTTAAAAGTTTGAGTATTTCAGACATTGTGGATAAATAATTACAAGAATCTCATCTCGGACATCATGTTCTCTCCAGACATTAATGATAATTGATTGTGAAAAATTGAGTTGTTTGTCAGAGCGATTAGGTTGCCTTACTCGCCGCTTGAACAAATTGGGTCTATCAAAGTTGTCCACATAGATGATGTTCAAGAACTGAAAAGGCCCAAACCTGCAACAATTCCTCAAAGGTTTATCTGCAAAATGGCCGAACGGCCAACACTAATAGCTGTCACTCAATCTTCACCATTAAACATTCGAGTTATTGATTTATCAAAACTCCTAAAAGGCAACAAAAATGATGGTCACATTGAAATCCTGAAGTTCTCAGCTTCCTGTGAGGAATGGGGATTTTTTCAGGTGCACCCAAACTTTAAGCTATCCATGTTTTGCAAAAAAAAAACTCCCATGAACTATTTTTTGTTGAAAATTATGTAGCAAATACAGAAATAGAACTCTTTATTGTATCACAACAATGTCAACTTCAATACAACAATGTAACTTTATGAATCTTCAAGGCGTGATGTCACTTTTCTAAATACAGTATTTGCCCCACACGAATAACTTCGGTATACAAACGGGAATCAGCAAATCCGTACTCAAGATACAATGAAGTGATTGCACTATCTGCAAATTGTATGTCTGAAGACAGCCCTTGGATGCAACAACGAAGAACAGTCAATCAAGTTCTTATTCTGTTTCCGTGACCAAAACAGGATAAGAGAATTTGTATATCCTGAAAATTGTAAGAGAGTAATAGCAGGGTTTGAAAATCTGAAACTGGATTTTTGTTATCAAATCTAATTTCGTTTTAGGCAGCCTTTATTTATAGATAATGAAAAGCTTTGTCTTCAAGACTCATGACTGTTGGATTAACAGTCTTAAGTCAATTCCGAAATGGTATGATTGTTAATTACCAACAGTCTTAAGTCATTTCCGAACAGGTACAATTAATACCGAATCGGTTTTGCACGGATCAACCAAAAAGTGATCGCGCCCGAGCTACCGCGATCCGACCCGGACGAATCCCGGCAACCCGCTATCCCTGCGGCGTGTGAAGTGCAAAGTGAGCCACTAGCGCTGCGCGCGTGTGCGTGTGCGTATGGTGCTTCGCACCGTATTGAGGTCTCTTGAATACCTCTTAAATGCTAGATGAATTGACTCTTCATCTTCTATTTGTAGTTAATAAGTGCACAAATTCTTAATATTTTTTCAATGTGGGACTCAAAGGTTGCCCACTCCTTTTATAGCTTAGTAGTGACACTTAGCTTTATACATTTTTCAATGTGGGACACTATCCCCTTTTATATTTGGGTTAGCTTCCCACTTCTTCCACACACTTCTAATATGGAACAAGCTCTCTAAGCTCTTACACCAAAAACTCTTACTCACTTATTTTATAAAATCTCCAACATTTTTAAAGCAACGAAAAAAAAATGAACTATGAACTTTGTTGGAAACTTTTAAAGGAAAAAATTATGACTTTTATTGACACGTGATGTCTTTACAGCAAAATACATAGTTAAGGCTTTTTTTCTTTGCAAAACATGTGTATATATTGTTGATGTGTGTTGAATTGTGGGCAGGTGATAAACCATGGAATTGAGTTTGATTTTTGCTAGAGAGGACAGAGAAAATGGCCATGGATTTCTCTATGCTACCTTTGGAGGAGAAGCAGAAGTATCAAATGGCCCCGAGAACTGTTCAGGGATACGGGCAGGTGTTTGTGTGCTCAGAGGATCAGAAGTCGGACTGGTGCAACATGTTTGCTATTGGAGTAGATCCCCAAAAAACCCAAAATTCTGGCCGACAAATCCACGCAAGCTCAGGTAATTGTAGTGCTACTAACTTTTATATCACTTAACCCACATTTTATTGGCTTGCTATATATATTTATACTGATGTGCAATTTTAGACTTTAGTACATTTTCTAATCTATTTTAGGCTTTAGTACTTTTCTCGACGACTATTTGCCGTAAGCTTTTATCGACATAAAACGTAATCTAAGAAGAAGAATTAAAAGATAATATACCAAGGTAAAAATGCAAATTATTGAGGTACCCAAGTCAGAAAATATTCATGTATAATAGTTGTTACCCATGTTTGTAATTCAGAACTGTTTAGGAAAGGAAAATGTTTCAATTAATGTGATAAGTTTGAGATGGAGTGAAAGTTGGAGAGAAGTGATAATTTTAAGGTGAAAATAAAAAATAATAAAATGAGGTGAGCTATAACATAGATACTTTTGTGTTTTTCATGTAGTGAAACGATAGAGATTTATTCAAGAGAGATAAAAAAAGCTGTGTACAAGGCTTATGAGACTTGTAGGGGTTAGTCTTGGGTTGAAGAGAGAGGTTTTTGAGGAAATGTTTGGGGAGGCAATGGAGGCATTGAGGATGAACTACTATCCAGCATGCCTTGTTTTGGGGCTAAGCCCACATTCAGTTGGGAGTGCCCTCATAGTGTTGCAACAAGGAAAGGGTAGCCCTATGGGCCTTCAGATACTAAACAACAACACATGTGGGTGCTCCAACGCTTTAATTTAAGTTTACCAATATGAGATGTACACTTCAAATTTGTTTACCAATATGAGATGTACACTTCAACACATGTCCGTGCCAATTTGTTTTAGTTTGGACAATACCAATACCGTTATGTGAGACTTAAATGGCTTTAATTTAAGTTTACCAATATGAGATATACACTTCAACACATGTCGGTGCCACATAACGGGGGCTATTCTCACATCTTTTGTAAGCCCAATTTGTTTAGCAATATGAGTCTATCAAGTCAAACTTAAATTAATAGCTATTAAGAAAATTATGAATGGATCTCAAGTATGTTAGCTCATTTTACAACCATACTCATATTTAAGCTATTCTTGGCAAACATTTAGAAATTTGGATTGTAGCATAATCCCTAATTAGATGGAGCATACACTACCGTCCATAGAAACATTAAGGCCTATCTTTCGTCGTACAGAGTCCAGCCTTTATTTTAGAAATCACAAACAGTTATGGGATTATCATTTGGTAATTTTAAAGTTTAAGAATTTATATTATGTTGATTACTAGAAAAAAATATTAGCCTTGGAGACAAATTGAGGTCATCAGTTCTTGATTAATTATCACTGTTATAAGTTTGGGAATATCATCCATATTAATTATCTCTATTTCACCCTCTTCAAGATCCTTTCACAGCTGGTCTTCCATTGCACAATTATTACATTGCATAATTACCAAATAAAGGATGACTCTCGTCCAAAAAATCTTCATTGTGAACACCTGAAATTACTTAGGCATTTGAACATACGACTTTTCACTGAACAACATCTTTTCTAACTTTTGATTGGCCCTCCCTCAAAATGGCTTTTCCTTTGTCAATAGTTCTTGCATCAGTTCCTACTAATATTTGTATTTTTGGAGCATATGGTTCTTTCTTCTTGCAGTCCCTTTCCTTATGTCCTAACTTCATGCAAAAGCTATAATAGCTAGGAAGCTTTTCGTATAAGACCGTTTTCCAAAATCCTTTTTGACCGCACCTAATCCAAAATCTCTACACAAATTATAAATTATAAATTAAATTAAACCACCGACGGTAGTAATTAACGGCGATCATTAATTTTTATCTAGTGTATGAAGCCTTCTTAAATTACATAAAGCCTTCTTAAGGTTCAAGCAAAATTATGGGTTGGTGATTCTCTAGTGTATGAAACCTACTACCTTCATACACTGCTGCTGCCTACCTGCCTACCTTCACACTCTTCTACTAACTTCAGTTTTAATGAATTATAAATAACTAGAAATATAGAATGTGCACAGTCTCTTTTACTAAACTGCTATGATCAATATCAGACTTATTGGTGTTTTCCCCTTCTACTTTAGTAGCATTCTTTACTAGTTTTGCATTTTGCAATATGCTCCTTTGCAATATGTGTATATATTACATTTGCATTTGGGTTATTTTTGTTCATGATTACTTTTTTAATGATGTACTCCATCTTTGTCAACCACATGAAGTTCCTATGTTTATTACTTACAGTGACTAATCAATAAACCTGTTAGCCATTATGTACATTTTATTTATCTTTCTAAGCCAAACTTCTCAAGTTATTCACATATATTACATTAACAACACATTTTCTTTAAGAATAAATATTAGATATGATACACAATACTCAGGTTTTCAATGCACGCTCAAAAGTTGTATAAACCCATATGTTTATTATTTGCTGCATTTCTACATTCTGCATTTTATCTTATGATGTTTTTTCTTTTGAGAATACGAAGCATATATAGATATACCGTGGATTCAACAATATATTTTTTGAATCATAGTATGTTCGTGCGTAAAGCAAATGTATAAACTCATTTTGTTATTTTCTAACCTTTTGCTATTTTTTATTTACATTTTTCTACAGTGCCAATTTGAACTTAATGTTTCGACTGAAGTTGCCCGCCCTTTGCTTGAGAAACCTTGGTCCCAAAGGTTTAGGATCTTCAAGTCTAGTTTGCGAGACCATTTAAGGAAAAATGGTCGTGAAGTGCCTCAAGGCGTTGATCCTGAGATTTGGACAAATTTTGTAGAAAATGAAGATAATCCCAAAAAGCAACAACAAAATATTAAAAATAGTGAAAATCGACAAAAACTTCAAAGTCCCCATTGTCTCGGGCATTGTATCTATGCTCAGAAAGCATTCAAAAAGGTAGGTATTCACGTTTATAATTTCCAGTCTTAACACTTGACATCAAACTTATTGGGAAAGGAAGAGCCTACCAAAAAATTTAGGCGAATATATAAGTGGATTGCGGGACACAGTGATGACATTGGGAATGTGATGGCAAGCACTAAGGCTAAATATGTGAGTATTTTGTTTTTTGTTCGTGATATTATTATTTTTTTCTCCTTTAGTATTTCCTCTTTTACATGTATTTATTATTTAACGTTTTGTTGTTCATACTATAGGATGAGTTGATGGCTGCTGAGAATAGAAGAAAATGTGAAGGAAGTAGCCGTGATAAGGGAGGCATCGACACAGATGTAGTTGCTGAAGTATTTGGAAAGGACAAAGGGGGAAGTGTTTGTACATATTCAAGCCATATCTCTAGGACATATCTCTAGGACACAACTTATTCATATTGGGATTGCGAGCGACTCACTTGAATGGAGGCAAACAGAAAATAAAAAAGATGCATGGAATAATTATGAACTCAACTCAAGACTACACACTGTCGAGGATACCCTCAAGGTAGATTTTCATGTTTTTAAATTTTGCCATGCCATGTTACAACTTCATTGTGTTATTCGTGCTCTTAACTTTTATTTTTTGTCCATTTATGTTACATGTTATGTGTCATATTATATCGAACATGAAAGAAAGTGGGGTACCGTTGAAAACTCCCATGAGTGATCGATCTATCTCAACTCATCGCCCTTCTCCTCTAACCCAAAACATGGATAATGTTTTCGCATCGTTTGGTGCATCTCAAACTCATCCTCCTCCTCACGTTCCCATGAACGAACCTAAAGTCCTAGTTTGTAATAAGTTTGATACAAATTTGGCAAAATGTCATGTTGTGACAGATCCATCACGACAAACGTGTCATTTCAAGTGTCACCAAAATGGAGAAATGATAGTTTGTGTGGAGGAAGTGTTTGACCCTGACGCTCATTTGTAGGAAGCTCCTCAAGATGGTTTCTATACCTTGGCTGGCTTCGCGGGTGGGGGATATCTCATATGGCTTGATTGTTGGTTGAAGTACATTTGATTCTACTTTTGGATGGATCATAACATTTGTTTTTGTGCATGTGGACCTTTTCTAGTATGTTTGGATGGTTGCTCTATGATTGTTATGAATTATGCATATTTATGCATTTATGGATAATGATATGATGGCTATTGATTATGTATAGCTTTCTCTCTCTCTCTCTCTCTCATTTTTTTATAAATGCCAACTTCATTGATTATTTGAAAGTTTTAACAAGCATGAGTTTTTATGAATTTATTTTTGATGATTGTCTTTGATTACTATTTGGCTCTCATTCAATGCTAACATTGGTTTTGAAAGGGTGAGAAAGATGGATTGGTTGATTCCCTGGAATATATATATATATATATATATATATATATATACACTACATTTTCTAATGGAGGAAAACTGTTAGAAAGTCCCACTTCTAACGGTTTAGGTCCGTTAGTAAATAAAAGGAAAAACATAAATGTGAAAATAAGTCCTCACATAAGTAACGGTTTTTATTATTTGTAACAATTATTTTCGTTAGAAATAACAAATTTCTAACATTTTTAATCCGTTAGAATTAATAAATTTACTAACGGGTTGTGTCCGTTAGAAATGATATTCCCAACACATTATTCCTAACGAATATATCCATTAGAAAATTGATTACTAACACTCATTGTGTGTTAGTAAATGGTCATTGTGGTGTAGTGTTCTAATGCTTTGGACAAGTATCGAGTTGTCAATTCTCCTTTAGCTTCGTACAAGCTTAATATTTAATTTACGACCAGCTGGGAATCACTGTGTGCCACTACTTGCTCGGCATTCAGTGACTGGGCTAGACTTAAGCCCACAATGAGAGTTTCATACTCTGCTTCATTATTTGAGTCCTGGAACTGAAATTGCAGAGCATATTCAATATCAATGCTATCAGGGGTATTAAATATTATACCTTCTCCACTGTCGGTTGCATAAGACGACCCATCAACATACATGTTCTATATTGGGAGATTGGTATCAAACGCCTGGTCTATCAAAATCCCATAATGGAATATTTTTTCCTTTGCTTACTCATACTTTTTGGTCATATCTAGCGCTTCAGAAGAGAAATCTTCTAGCTCCATAACAGAACTATCTGCAGAAAGTTCCTCAAGAGCCTGATTGTCAATAACTCATTTTAAACTATTTCCTCCTGGTTTTTGCTCGGCCTGCTTGTTTTGCTGTTCGAGAACATCGGGTTAAGTGAACTCAGCTGTAAAATCTGCTACTACTTGTCCTTTTATAGAAGACCTTGGTTCATAGACAATATCATATTCCCCTAATTCCATAGCCCAATACATTAATCGTCCCGACTTCTCAGGTTTTTGCAATGCCTACCTTAGAGACATATCAGTGTATACTACTATCGTATGTGCTTGAAAATAAGGCTTCATGCGTCTTGACGCTTCAATTAGTGCCAATGCCAACTTCTCTAGGTGAGGGTAACTAATTTCTGCTCCTCGAAAAGCTTTACTGGTGTAGTAAATAAGTTTTTGAACTCCATTCTCCTCTTTAATCAAGGCATAACTTACGGCTGATTCAGAAATGGATAAGTAAGTTTCTCCCCCATAGCTGGTCGGGAAAGCTGTGGAGGTGATCCTAAATACTTTTTCAACTCCAGAAAATCTTTTTCACACTCTTCATTCCATTCAAAACTCTTTCTGAGCACTTTGAAAAATGGCAGGTACCTATCTGTAGCTCGGGACACAAATCTATTCAAACCTATCCTTTTTGCATATCCTTTTTGTAAATAGGGGACTGCATCTCGATCAATACATTGACTTTGTCCAGATTTGCTTAAATTCCCCTCTCATTTACTATGTACCTGAGGAACATTCCTTATTGTACTTCAAAGACGCACTTGGTCGGGTTCAGTCTCCTCTGGTGCTTCTCAAGTTGATCAAAATTCTGGTTGAGGTCGGCAATATGATCGGACACTTTCTTGCTCTTTGTAAGCATATCATCTACGTACATTTCTATATTTCTACCTATTTGCTCCTCAAAGACTTTATTCACTAGCCTTTGGTATGTTGCACCTGCATTTTTCAAACCAAAAGGCATAATATTATAACAACAAGTTCCTCTGGGAGTAATGAAAGAAGTGCTTTCCCTATCTTCACGCTTCATTTTGATCTGGTTATAACCAGAATAAGCTTCCATAAAATTAAGTAGTTCATGCCCTGAGGTAGCATCCACAAGCTGATCTATTCGGGGTAAAGGAAAGTAATCCTTTAGGCATGCTTTGTTTAGATCCGTGAAATCTACACACATCCTCCACTTGTTACTCTTCCTTTTCACCATAATTACATTGGCCAACTAAACTGGATATTTCACTTCATTAATGAAGGAAACATTTTGAAGTTTTTCAACTTCCTCTTGTATGGCTTGGTTCTTCTCGGGGTTGAATACTCTTCGCCCCTGCTTTACAGACTTAACTTCTTTATTAACATTGAGCTCATGACATAGGAAGTTTGAATCGATACCTGACAAATCTTTGTGACTCCATGCAAACAGATGCCTTCTCTGTCTAACGAAGTTCACTAGTTACTGTTTAAGAATAGGATCCAACGTTGTTCCTATTTAAGTAGTGCGTTCTGGTTCGTCATCGTCTAGCACGATACTTTTCTTTGCCTCTACTATTTGGCCTTTTACCATCTTTATTTCCGTCCTTGGATCTAAGGTTTCAACCTCAGATTCTGCATCAGGTTCAGTGGTGTCCACTTGGTAAGTAGTGGTTTTTCTCTTTATTTCTTCTAAATCCTCCTTCTCGGTAGATGAATAGTATCATTACCGAGCTACTTTTTGATCACCTTTAATAATACCCACACCGAAATTGGTCAGGAATTTCAAGCATTGATGAATAGTAAAAGGTAATGCTACAAACTTCTTTAGCCCAACTCTTCCCACCATAATTATATTGTAAGCTGATTGGATGTTTTTATCCACTACAAAGAAATGAATTTTTTCTGTTCGGTTAGCTGGCCAGGTACCGATCATCACTTCCATCTTGATGGTCCCTAGAGGGAAGAATTTCTCACCTGCAAAACCTATTAGTGGACGATGATACGGTTCCAACTGGTTGAGCTTAAAGTTCAAGCTATTGAAACAAGGATAGAACATTATATCTGCCAAGCTACCATTATCAGCTAACACTCTAGAAATAATAATATCTTCCTTCCCGACTTTGATTACCAGAGGATCATCATGAGGGTACAGTATTCCTGATAAGTTATTTAAAAAAAATGTATTACCAGTTTGTCTTTGTTAACCTTCCTCGGTCTATCTCCCTCGGTGAGATTAATCCTTTGTATGTACGAGCAACTTAGTGCCTCATTCAGGTAAGTTTTTCTCTCTGCAGTATGATCTCCTCCTCCTGCATCTCTACCTGTAATCATTTGGCAATCAAAAGATCCAAAACTGAGTGTGAATAACTCACGTTCTGTTTGTCGAATTTTTTTGGTAAATCGGAATCATCACCCTGGTCATCTTCATGGGCCTTTTTCTTCTTCCTTTCTTGGCCTGCAAGGAGATTTTGATTTGCGCTGAGCTGCTTCATTATTCCGCCGATCAACAAAATGATTCAATTTCCTCTTCAGATGAGAGTTTTAATCTCGTTTTGAAGGGCAACGCAACGATCAGTCATGTGACCATGGTTCCCGTGGAACTCGCAGTATTTGGTTTTATCCCTCTTAATAGGTGAACTCCTCAATTTGTCAGGCCAACGCACATCTTTGATGTTCTTGATTTCCTCCAAGACATGATGAATGACAATGTTTAGTGGAGTGTAACTGTTATAATTCTTGAGTCGTTCGATAATCCCTTTATGATTTAACTCCTTGTGCTCCTTAGAATCTTTGTAATCCTTCTTATCACTCTTGCCTTTAACTTTTACCCTCGAATTCTGCTTGGCTGCCAATGCTTCCTCGACATTCATGATCTTTGTCGCTTTAGCCATTAAGTCTGCCATTATTTTTGGGGGATCTTTGGCAAGTGTGTAATAGAGTTTATCGAGGAGCAATCCACTCATAAGGACTATTATAACAGTTTTCTCCTCATAATCCACGACCTCTAACTTCTCGTTATTAAAACGAGTGATGTAATCCCTGGTACTCTATCCTTCTTTCTGCCTGATACTGAGCAAATATGCCACCCTTTTTACAAGCTTGGCTCCAAAGAAAAAGTTGCTAATAAATAGCTCGGCCAGCTGGTTGAAGCTTGAGATGTGCCCCCAAGGAAGGATGTTATACCAGATCTGGACAGATCTAGTAATTGTTTCAAAGAATGCTCTACACCTCATTTCGTTGGGGATGACATAAATTTCAACTACTGCCCAGTATTGCTCTATATGGAGGAATGGATAAGTTTTCCCATCATATTTGGGTGTAACCATTTGGGCTTTGAACTTTGCTAAAGTGGTTAAATCCACAATTGCTTGTACGAAGGGAGATTCTTTTATAAAGCTTCTTTGCAATGGGGTTTTGTCCTTAGCCATTTCTCCTAGTCGGGCTTCTAATCTTTGGATGGAACTTTTCCAATCACTATTACCAGCATTAGAATTGTGTGTTGATGCTTGATTGTTCGCTGAACTTTCTTCCTGGGATTGATGTTGGGATCGAACACTTCGTCGGGGGTCTGATCTGGAATGTACAGAGCTTTCCCTTCGATCGAATGGTTATCGAGTGTTGCCTGACAATGCCCTAGGAACATTTCAATTTCCCGTGGGTCCCAAATGATCAAAGGGGGACGCACGACTTAGCCTTTCTAAAATGCTCAACCTCTCTGGAGAGTAAGACTCTGTATTGATGGATTCTGAAATCCTGTGCAATGAATTGGATCCTAGATGATAAGAGGTATCTCTAGTAGTCCTTAATTGACTGCACCTTCCACCTCTTGGCGGCGGTGGTGGCATATTTCCATGAGCAGAGAGAGAATGTGCTCTGGCTTGAAGAGTTTGTGTGAGTTATCTGATAGTATCCTGCATCGCTTCTTGACCTTTAGCGAGATTGGCCAGGATTTCGGTTAATTCATTTGCAGTTGGTGGAGCATAAGGGACATACATAATGCCATCATTTTCGAGGCTCGATTAAGGAATATCAACCATTTGATTGTAGGAATGAATGATTGAGCACAGTTAGAAACACGTTCCCACGGACGGTGCCAATCTGTTGATGCAAAAAACTAGACTAGGTCTAATTCTTTAATCACAGATAAATAAATAATAAAAAAGAGAAAAGGATTTTAAAGTGGTTCGGCTATGGAAGAAAGCCTACGTCCACTGTGTTTCTTATTGCCTTGTGCTTGATTAATTGTATCTTTTTTGTGTGTCCCTTGGATGTAGGGTTTACAATGTATTTATAGTCCCTTGAGGGTATACAAAAGTCAAAATATTAAAGGATGGAATGCCTTTATAATATAGGCATTTACATTCGTACAGTCATTTATGTATACAACTATTGACATTTTGCTATCATCGCTGGTCGGTCTTCCTAGTGTTGGTCGGGCTTCTTTAACCTATTGATCGGTATTCCTTCAGTTAGTCAGTGAGTCGTCCTTACTGACTGTAACAACCCAAGGACTTGGAGATTAGGATTTATTTATTTTGGGAGAAATAAATAATATTTTATTGGAGAAAAATTAAATTTGGTACTTGAGGTCAAAATTTGAAGTTGTTGGAAAGTTTTTCGAATGTAAATTCTGAGGGTACCATTGTTTCCGGAAGGGTCGAGAAAGTCAAAATGACTGTACTTGGGGTCTATTTGGGTTCCGAAATAAATTAGGACCATTTGATTCGAATTAAAGTCACCGAGTCATTTAAAGTGTGTATTATCATTTAAAGATGTGTACCTTGGGAGATTAGGCTTATTAAGCCTACGGGAGATATTTCTCCCAAGAAAGAGAGAGAAATAGAAATAAAGAAAGAGAGAAGAAGAAAGAAGAAGAAAAGGAAGGAGAAAAGAGAGAGAAAGTGGAGATTTCTGCGCAATACGTGATCTCAAGGCAGATTCAGACCCTACAAACCCGAGGCAAGTGATTAAACTTGCTAAATAATTGTTGTATACCAATTATTGCATGATTTGTGGATTGATATTTTGGGTTTTAGGTTTATTTTAACAAAAACCTAACTTTTGGGTATAATCTTGGATTTATTATGTAGATCTTTGATTTAAGGATAGAAATTAGTTTACATGTATTCTAGGATGAATATTAATGATATATTTGTGATTGGGTTGAAGAGAAATGGAGAGAAAATGATTAAAATGAATTTTGGGTATTTTAGGCTTACAAAAAGTAGCCATTTTCGAGCCTCCAGGTAGGCCGAATCGATTCAGTCCCCTAGCCGAAATGATTCGGAAATATGCAGGTGCCTAGGTCCGAGTGACCGAATCGATTTGGACTCCAGCCGAATCGATTCGGCCTGAGACAGAATCCCATGTCTGATGACCCGAATCGATTCGCCTTCCTGGCCGAATCGATTCGGAATTGGCCCGAATCGATTCGGAAATAGGGCTTTTGAGGGATTATTTTTCTAAAAGGAATTTTATCCCATTTTGTTCGAGGTTATCGATTGGGGATCTATATAGGAGATATTTGGGGTATGTTTTGGAGACTTTTAGAGAGTTTCCCTTAAAAGAAATAATTGGAGTCATTTTGACTAAATTGAGGAATACCGATTAGATATTATGGTATATTCTAAGTGGGGAAGCCCACTTTTATTGGAGACTCTATTTGGAGATAATCATATTCATATGAAACAATAAGAAGAATTTAGAGATAAGGGATCTTAGGATCCAATCCCAAATGGGATAAGTTTGAAAGGTTCATTAAATAAATTGAACCCTATTATGAATGGAAAATAATAAATGTTTAATTGATGTGTATACGGATATAGAAATATCCTTATTGATGATTGATTTGGGAGATATCTCACACAATGATAAATTCTAATTGAGGGGCATTAGGATATAGAATATCCTTAATTTATATAGAATTGAAAGACAATTCATAATTAGAAGCGACATGTGAGCTTCAAGTGAGAAAAAGTATAGTGTATACTAAGTGGGGAAGATGTGTGAGATTTGGCGATTAGTGTATCAAGAGAGAGATATACTAAAACTAAACAATGATATTAAATTCCATTGCGCCTAAGCGCATTATAAATATGAAAATGATGTTGCAGGTATACCTTATATAATGGTATATCTTTATTATGTGGGATGTATGTATACCTTATATGATGGTGTATATACATGTTAAGCATACCCCCTCCTTGCTATCATTGGTAAGTTTCGTGCGTAGAGGGTGAGCATCCTGACTAGAAAAGCAGGATGTAGATATTCCCCAGGTCATAGTCGTCCTTTGTGGTCAGCAAATGACATATGTGAGATACATTTATTTATTTTGGGGGTGAGAGGTCGTGGGTATGTGTCGCTCTCACTTGCCGATTAGGAACTATGACCGCTTCTCGGACGTTGTGTGCGTGAGTAGATCACGAGGTGGGTGTCGTTGAACCCCACCAGGTGGCCCCAGTTTGTTACGTATATGGGCAACTGGAAGATGATAGCATGTGAGCTTGCTTCCTTCGAGTTATAGCTCGGTTGGATGGTTATTATTGCTTGTGTTTGTATTTGGGTGTCAAGGGCATAATGGACCTCAATGACCTACATTGCCAGGATTAGTGTATCGGGGGGGGGGGGGGGGGGGTTCCTTGTTTGGATTTCGCTTCGGCGAGACGTCCCACGCACGAACCGCAGTGTAATGTTGGAACTTGGGGATAAGTTTAGTCCTTAATGATCATAATTATCTATATATATATCACCTATCCCGACGATCGACAGTTCCAGGAGTAGTGTAACGGGGGGGGGGGGGGGGGGGGGGTTCCTTGTTTGGATTTCGCCTCGGCGAGACGTCCCACGCATGAAACACCGTGTACTGCCGAGAATTGGGAAAATAAATTAATTAAAATTTGGATAATAATAATTTGGGTTACATGCATCTTGCATTAAGGGCATAATGAGCCTCAAGGATAGATACGATCAGGAGTAGTGTAACGGGGGGGGGGGGGGGGGGGGGGTTCCTTGTTTGGATTTCACCTCGGCGAGACGTCCCACGCACGAAACGCAGTGCCGTGTTGAAAATCGGGAGGAGTTTAGTCCTTGACTCTTGATGCTAATAACTCATATATAAATACTATTATAAATATATATATTGTTTACATGCCAAATAAGTGCATAAGTAGAATATAAAATATTCTAGTAATTGTGAATGTTGATGTATTGTGTTGATGTGCTCATGATTGGATCATGTAACTTTATATGTTCAACAAATGAACATTATAAAGATAACTATAACTATTACATTAAAGTTAATGTATATAACTTATAGATTATATAAGTGAGTGTAGATTGAGTGATAGGTTATACGGTTTCACTTAAATACTTTATTTGGGTTTAAGTTAGAATCTTCTTACCTAAATAGAATCGGGCATCCATTTGGAGATCACGTGCATACGCTTAGTGCGCACTTTAGATGAGAGGTGAGTTGAATTATTATGGAGAGTTCGATTCCAACTAAATCATGTAATAATGCATTTATAATTATTATGCATTTTAACACACTTGCTATAAAATGTTTTTCAACTCGGGCTCTGACCCGTTTATATTTTCTTCCTCCATGTATATATTGTACTACTCCAGGTGTTCCTCCGCAAGCACGCCTTTGATGTTATCTATCCAGGGTATTCGTGGAGCTGTGGCAGTAGCGTACTGTTGCGACACTTTTCTTTAGTCGATTCCTATCTTTGTACATCTAGATTAGGATTCAGTTTGTATATTGAGTTAGTATTCAAGTGTTGTAGATTAACACTTTTATATTTCATTTCTCAAATTATTGTATTGTCTGTTACCCGACAGCATATTTGGGTATTTTATTTGTTCTTTGTATTGCACTCTTGTACATTAATGGAGTTTACACTTATCACTCATCATAGTTAGATGTTTATTGTTGGTTTAGTTGCATTATTGGTTTTGTTGTTGTTGTTAAATAAAAAGTTTTAAATTTTTGACAATTCGCTTTTAATGATTTCGGGTAGTTAGCCTTATATTATTAGTATTGTCAGTTGATGTTGGGACTGTGCCATATGAGATACCTGATTTAATGTAGTATAGGGCTGGCCACCCGTTATTATTTAGAGCGAGTTGTCACACTGACTTGGAGTAATGTCTAGATAAATAACACGTGTTCATATCTCAATGGTCCACGTAGTAGGATAATATTTGGTATCAACAGTCATGTTTGACACTATGGAGGGGGGCGTAGTGGTTTTCTTTAGGTTGTTTCGGGTTTATCGTTCCATAGAGATCCTTTGGCATACCATCCAAGCAGGGGAAGTTTAGATGATGATGGGGTTGGGTCCTCCAGCAGCTGCAGATAGGGTCTTTGTGAAGCTGGTGTTTATTTCTTTATAAAGTTTTTGTATGACTGGGATGTGTTTGGTTATTTTTGGTTTGTTTTTAGTTTTGTAGGAATAAATTTAGTTTGTTTTAGGGGTAGTTTGGTTGGCGGGGGTAGTTGTTTGACTCCTTACGCTGATATTTCGTGTAATTGTGCTGAATTTTCCCATTTATAGAATAAAAAAGGATTTTAATTATATTGTTGCGGCTCTTGATGAGTTTTACATTTGAATTATTTATACCAATCATTAAGGCATACATAATCCTTTTTTTCACGTAAATGATAAAATGAATTGTCGTTCTCAGAGGTAAGAAAATAATAACTTTTTGTGAAAAATGGGGACCCTGCCCATGTAAAGCGTATGAGCTGCCTATGTACATCTAGGGGTTTAGAAAATTTTCTGATTTTCATTTTGAAAGTAAATTTTTTTAGAGGATCATACTCCACATAGTTTTGAGTAGAGGGAAATACAGATTTTTTTAGAATAGAAGGGGGATGAAAGGAGTCGTAGCGCGTCGAGATTTCGGACTAAGGGTAGAATTTCTTGAGACTGTCCAGGTTAACTGGATGCATCATCTCTTCTCCATCAAGGTCAGTGAGCATAGTGGCGCCACTAGATAGGATCTTCTTCAAGATGTAAGGGCCACTCCAGTTTGGCTTGAATTTCCCTCTGGGGTCCCGGACGGGTTCTATGATTTCTTAGAGGTCTAAGTTCCCTTCTCGAACAGCACGATCCTTGACTCCTTTGGTTGAAAATACCATGTGTGAAAATTTGAGGAAATTTTTTCATTCGTGGGAGCAATATTGAAATGGTGGGAACGTTGGTCACCATATTCGGGGGAGCAGGATGTGTTACTCTTAGAGGAATCTCACGAACGATTTTAACCATAAACTCCTTTGGTTGATTAGGAAGGAAAAGAATACAGTTCTGAATTATTCACATAAGTATCGATCAGAGGCCGATAATGATTGAAGAGTTACCTGGATAAGTGAACTTTGTGCCGAATTAAGCGAGTTACAATGAAGAGAGAGTCCTTTAGAGGAATGATAGGCTCAATGGATAAGTGTTGCTAACACTGGTGGAGAATTTATATCCAAGGAACCCCATCGGTGGACATTCACTCGGGGAATTCTTAAAACAAGGTTGTTAAGGCCGGTAGTGGAGCTTTTGATGAAGAAATTAAGGGGACTACGAAGGCGACTGTCAGGATCGAGGCTATAAAGTCCGAGATACTGATGACCTTAATATGGTCAGGGTGGCCAGAATTGGTGAAATGTTGCAATGTGGGGTGTAGTTACACACGGTTAGTCCTTGCCCAGTTGGAGTTAAAGGACAAGAGTAGGGTTCCTAGAGAGGGCATTAATTATAATAGTTTTTGGTTCAGTTACAACAAATATACCATGTACATGAACCATTTGGAGCGGTCAGGAAGATTGGCGAAGTTATTGTTATGGATTATACCTTGAATGAAGGAGGTATATTTGGTGTGACAAGATTTGGGTCACAACATTTTGTTAGCCTAGATTCGTGTGTGATTAGAGTTTATTGGCGTTATCGATAACGTTATATATATATATATATATATATATATATATATATACGTGGGTGTATTTCCGCAGTAGCGGGATTCTATTTTGAATTTGTATCTGGCTTGTACTACTCATTTTACATGTGTTATACAAGAATAGTTATATTCTGAGTATTTTATGTTCATAGTTGATCGGAGCGATATCAGGCTAATGATTGCAACACTATCGTATCCGCGGTTACAGGGTGGTACGGGTTGTTGTTGCGATATCTCACCTGGATACAAGATTGAGTTCGCCTTTATTATATGTATAGATGGAACATCGGTGAACAGATATTTCATTATCATGATACGAGTGTGTGGAGACCTTATGGAGATGATTTAAGGTATGCAGGGTTTATCGTTGAACTATGAGATTAAGATCATTATTTTTTGCGCAAGGACTTAGTTTTAGTACGAGCGCTTGGTGGTGTGGATCTTGTGATGAAATAGGAGTTCAGACCACATTTTGTTGAAGGAGGGGATAGGGTTACCTCGGGTTACACATTAACGCTAATGGACCTCCATGACCGAAAAAGTTAAGTAGTAGTGTATGAGAGGGGTTCCTTATTTGGATTTTGCTTGCGAGACGCTCCACGCATGAATCTTAATGACGTCGGGAGTGGAGAGATATTATAGACTGAGGAAACACTATAGACCGAGGACCGCACAATGATGGTATGCTTATGGAAATAAAAGTGCTATGGAAGAGCACTGAAATGGTTCTTTCACAACAAGTAAGCGGGTGAGTTAAGGTTAAGGAATTAATTTGAGGCTTATAGCCAGATCTTGAATAGAAGGCAAAAAAAAAATTGGAGTTAGTATGTTTTGGGTGTGATGTTTGTAACACCTTTGCAGAGAGTAGGCGCCCCGATTAGTTAGAATTTCCATTTTATCAAGATGGAAGGACATAGTGGTAGAAGAGCATTAATAGGTTAGTAAGGTAGGATTTTAGAACGTCCTGATAATGTGCCTTAGGCCGTTATATCTCTATGACCGACGATGCGAGGAAGTAGTGTAACGGGAGGGTTCTTGTCTGGATTTCGCCTTGCGAGACGTCCCACGCATGAAACTGAGAAAATGTCGGGAGTTGAGAAAGGTCTTGGGCACCAGGGACACAATTTAAGATAGTACTCGTTTCATGTGGGTAGGAAAACACACCAAGCGTAGGATTATTAGAAAGTAAGACCGGTAGGACTAGTGGCGCCGATATAAGGAGATTGTGGTATGATAACCACGAGAAGATTAGTGGGTTAACTTTAAAAGGGATTGAATTCCCAGTCCTAAGAAAGATTAGATTTTAAAGTATTCTGGTTAGGAAAACCCATGTGTGAGTATTACACCGAGGAAATAAGGCCCATCTTTAGGAAGAGTGTTACGTGTGTGACATTTATAATGGTTGTGCAAATAAGCACGGATTAAAAAGGTGTATGGGCAACCTGGTAAGTTGGTTTTATATACCGCCTGATATAGAAGGGGGCGTAGTATATAAAGTGAAGATTATACCGCGAGGCAGTATAAATGGAATTGAAATGGGTCGGATGGAACATCGTAAGAGGTATGCAATAATCCAATTGTATAGGGAAATAAGAGGTAGCATGCCCAAGATAAGCGATGAGACTGATGGGAATAGTCAAGCGTTAGAGTAATTTTCTTTTTGAGGGAAATTAGATATCCTGATGTAGATGAACGGTCGCTTAAAATCTTGATTCTCTGGTGAGATTTAGACATTAGAGCAGCGGCTATAGGCTCGTTTTCTCTATATGTGGTGTAAAAAATGATGGGTGCGATGTGACATTATTAGAGTCACCTTACGACCGAGGTAGAAGTATAGTATCGTATAAACCTTGATAGAGGTGAGTGCTGAATGAGTATATGGTTGAGAGCCATCGGGTTAGTACCAATCCACTTGAGGCATTAGGATGTGGAGAAATTCACGATCCTAGTTTACTGTTGGTAGTATCGGTTGTATCTGAATTTTGAGGGCAAAATTCCGTTGTAAGGGGGGAGTATGTAATACCCCGCACTTTTATGGATAATTAAAATTCATAAGTAAGTGTAATTTGGGAATTTAAGAAATTATCATGAATAGTAATTTTTAGAGTTTTCAAGGATTAGATAATTTTTGATGGGTGTTATATTTACTTTTGGGATTAAGTAAATGAGTTGTAGTATTTTAATTATATGTCGCAGCTGGGTAAAGCGACATAGGATAATATTTTAGTGGGAAAACCCGCATTAAGTTGTGTTGGGTTAAATTAGTGATTTTTGGTTAAGTACCTCAGATGGAGATTTCGAGTGTGCGGTTGGTCTCGGTATGGTCGAGATAGTCACAATAGAGTATCTCGGGCTCGTAATTGGATTTCGAGAATTTTTGGATCAGTAGGGACTCGTAATTGAGTAAACGAGTCATTTTTGGATTTAATAAGGGATAAAGCCTTTTATCTCCTATAAAACACACGAGAGAGTGGGAGAAAAGAAAGAAAAAGGAGAGAAAATAAGAAGAGAAGAAAAAGGAAGGGAGAAAGAGGAAGAAAAGCAAGGTTCCGGCCAAACTCCGTGGGATTCGACTCGGGGTCATCAGATTTTATCCACGAGGCAAGTGTTTACTTGCTTTATTTATTTTTAGCATGAATCTCATATCATAATTGGTAATAACAAACTATATGATTTTTGGGATTGGGTTTTCGTGGATCAAAACGGGTTTTCGAAAAGTTTAGCGGATTAACCCCAGAAAACATCTAAATTGGAAAACTTAGGATTTAATCAAAATTTGTTGTTGGTTATGGGTTCTAGGATGTTTAGAACCCTTTTTGTTTGTGTATATGTAGTTTATTGAGTTTGGAGGCATTAGGTGAGGAGATAAAATCTTGGGAGAAGCTTTAATGGCCGAAACAGCTTCTCGGAGAAGAAGTTGTCCGGGTCGATCGATCGACCGATGGCCCAGAAATTTTGACAATTTCGGCTAGTGTTGTTTAAATGGGATAAATTCCATACAAAATTATTTTAGCTTGTTTAATTTAGGAAATAAAGAGTTATTTAAGGAAATAATATCTAGCCCTTGGAGAGAAATTATGGGGAGGGTGCTATAATCGTGTGGCACTAAAGGTTTATTTTTTAGGAAAATAAATAGATTGAGGAATTAAATGTTTAGGGTTCCTAAAATAGAGTGGGGACCTCCAAATTTATTTTTGAGCGATATGTACACTTTAGGTTCATAGGAAATGGGATCTATGACTCATTTAATTAAGGGTGTTCGGGACGAATAACACTCGAGGGAGAATTTCGACGAGCGATTATATATAGATAATTGTGCGAGTAGGTAATGTATTTATATGCCGACTGTTAACGCAAAAATTCTCCATCTATGAGGACCAATTAGAAAAGGACACGTGTCATCCTACGTGACAATATTCAACACCCGAGGAGTGTTAGTCGGCACCCGAGGAGAGTTGGTCGGTAGCCGAGGAGAGTTAGTTGACACCCGAGGAGAGTTGGTCGGCACCCGAGGAGTATTAGTTGGCACCCGAGGAGAGTTGGTCGGCATACCAACCAGGAAGATCAAAGGATAACTACGCATTTAATGATCATTAATGTACATTTATATTGTAGATGACAACACATAGCATACCAAGCAATTCAACAATTAGATTCGTTGAATGTAGACATAATGTATAAATGTCTACATACAATGAATCTCTTTATCCCCCACCACTATAAATACATGTATTCCCTTAGCCAAAAGGAGAAGAGATCCAAGAGATCCAAGAACCGAGAGACACCATACACAAGATCCATATCTTTTTCTCTCTCTACACCACATTGTGCTATTGTAAACCCCTGGGAATAAAATAACAATGGACGTAGGCTTTTCCTTATAGCCGAACCACTTTAAAAATCTTTGTCTCTCATGTGCTTGATTGGATTGCTTTTATCTATTTATCTGTGATCATAAAAATGGGATTCGGTCCAGTTTTTTTGCATCAACAGATTGGCGCCGTCTGTGGGAACGTGTTACAAGCATTGTTCTCCATCAAAAGCTAAGTTTTTATTTTCTCTACGTATAATCAATTATACATACATCTTTTGATTCAATCATGATTTTTATGTTTATATACATACATTAATTGTCCAATTTTTATCTTCAAAATGTTGCATATCATGATTTTTAAATCATAACTATTAGATTAATTCTTATTTAGAAATCTGAAAAATAATGGATTTCATAAATCATAAATTTTTGCTTGATTCTCAAGTTTCAATTTTATATCATGGATTAAATATTTTAAATGATTACATATACCAATATATACGATGATGATAAGATTTAATCATTTTCATTGTTGATTTTGAAATAAATTTTGTAAGATCTTTGATGTCTATTCAAATTCCCATCATATTTTTAATAAAAGAATGGGAAAAGGTTAAAGACAATAAAAAGTCTTCTCATGGAAATCATGACCCAGATCTATTTTCTCTCTCTTCAAGTTTGAGTCTCTTTGCATTCACTTTTATGAACTATATACTTAATTTGGTTCATCTTCCATCTATGTCAATAAAGTCAAATTGATTGATTTTTTATATAAATTTGGTAATAACTTTAATCATTCACCATATTTTTATCTCTCCAAATTGGGAATAGGAAGGGATCAATATAAAAAATAATTTTCTCTCACCTGAAAAATCATTACCCACCTCTTGTAAAAGAGGATCAGTAAAATAATCATGACCATATCAAGACTCTGGGCACAAATTTGATATGTTGGCCCCTCGTTCATCACATCACAAGGTTTCTTTGTCGAAATCACACGATCTAGTGGGTTATATATTTATTCATTTAATTAACATTCTTAAGGCTTAAATTTTACATTGAATGTTATTTTTTGATCTAAAGATTCGATATATTCTGGTCATCCAACCATATATTCTATAATTTGAGATATCCTTAAATGTTGGTCGGCAACATCCATGTTGTTTATCGGCAGCAGTAGAATCTTGGGGTATTAAAAAATGCTAAGCACCCCTGATATTTCTTTAAACACGAGTTCGGCTTGGGGACAAGCAGGGGGCTTAAGTCTTTTTTAACTTATGATCACCCCAAAAATATTTTTAAAACCAAGTGATAAATAATTTTCAAACAACAACTTATACCTGATTAGTTGTTGGAGATTAAATAAATTTACCAAAAACTTTACGTTTTATTTATGATGCATATTTGATAATAATTTGTCCATCTCACACACATTTGGCATAAAACATATTATTTTATATTTTGAAATTAATATTTTTATTTCTCAAGCATATACATATCATATATTGATTGGATGAGTAAATTATTCTCATGACTAATCAATTCAGCCTACACAAATGGTAGAGCAAGATATTAATTTTTACAGGTACAAGATTCAACTCCGACGAATGCTCGGAAATAATCTTACTCTTCTGAAAAATATTATCATAGCTCGGCAGTATGAAATTTCACCTCAGCGAGGAACTATTGATTTTATTATTGCTATGATATCCGCTCCAGCACAAATGATTCTATATATCCATTGGGATTCATATTCTATATTCATCTCAACATGGAGCACGGCGAGATACTTATTATCATATTCAACTCTGAGGAGAACTATAACATTTATTATATTTCACCCCCAACGGATAGTTGGTCGGGGTAATTCTTATTTATATGCAGGCCCAGCAAAGTTCTCGGCCATATTCTTATGTTCTGGAAAATATTATTCTTATTCGGCATTCTGCAATTATGCCTCGACAAGATACTTATTCAGCTTTAAGGAGAATTACAACATTCGTTCGGATAATTCTTATTTATATTCAGGCCTGACAACGTTCTCGGCCATATTCTTATGTTCTGAAAGATCTTATTCTTGTTCGGCATTATATAATTCTACCTCGACTGATCGGCGAGGCACTTTATTATTTTTATAATTATTCTTTATATCTATTTGGATGCATATTCTATTCTCATTTCAGCATGGAGCTCGACAAATATTTATAATCATATATTCAGCTCCAAGGATATCTCCAACATTTATATTATCTTATTCCCAACAATCTGTTGAGGAGGTCTCCAGCATTTATTATATCTTATTCAGCTCCAAGGATGTCTCCAGCATTTATTATATCTTATTCCCAACAATCTGTTGGTCATCGCCGAGGAGGTATCCTGCATTTATTATATCTTATTCCCAACAATCTGTTGGTCATCACCGAGGAGGTATCCTGCATTTATATTATCTTATTCCCAACAAATTTGTTGGTCAGCGCCGAGGAGGTCTCTAGCATTTATATTATCTTATTCCCAAAAATCTGTTGGTCAGCGCCGAGGAGGTCTCCAGCATTTATATTATCTTATTCCCAACAATCCGTTGGTCAGCTCCGAGGAAGTCTTCATCATTTATTATCAATTACCACCAACTCCGATTGGTAGATAAAATCCAACTCCGGTTGGTAGACAAAATCCAACTCCGGTTGGTAGATAAAATCCAACTCCGGTTGGTATTGGTCGATAAATCTCATTCAAAGTTCACATTCCACAGATGGGGGCTTCTATTACAGATATATTTGTTCATTTGGTGGCACATTCTTATAACATCATGCAGTCGAGCATCAAATTCAACTCCACAAACTCACACGGTCGGGGCCCCGACTAATCATCATTCAGGAGTTGTTTTTCTTGCTCAGGAATTACTTTTGATATTGAAGTTCAGGAGGAATATTGAAGTTCAGGAGGTATATTGAAATTCAAGAGGTGTATTCAGAAGTATCAGCACATGATGAAAGAAAGCGGCAAGTATTCCACCGAGGAACTCTGTCAGACCAGAAATTAGAAGACAAGTTGCCTATATGGAGGCTATATGTAGAGGGCTCATCTTGCACTACAGGCTGTGGGGCAGGGATCGTTTTGAACAGCCCAGACGAGGTCGACATGGAATACGCCCTACGTTTCTAATTCAAAGCTTCTAATAATGAGGTTGAGTATGAGGCCATGATTGCAGGTCTTAATTTGTCAAATACTATGGAGGCACAGCAGGTTATTGTCTTCAGTGATTCTCAATTGATCGTAAACCAAATGTTGGGAATATATGCAGCCAAAGGAGAATCGATGATCAAGTATCAAGCAAAGGTGATCGAGTTGGTATCAGAGTTTGTTGCTGTTCAACTGGTAAGAATATCAAGAATGGAGAATGTGAGAGCATACGCCTTGGCCCGATTAGCATCAGCTACTCGTACCGAGCTGCGAAGAACGATACCAATTGAAGTATTAGAAAGTCGGAGCATAGATGAAGACCTGACGATGAATATTATTACCCTTGATTTAGGACCATCTTGGATGGATCCCATCAGAGCATATATTGAGGAGGAACAATTACCGGAGGATAAGCTTGCTGCCAAGAAATGGAAGTTTAAAGCTGCTCGGTATGTACTAATTAATGGTATTTTGTATAGACGAGGAATTATGGCAGGTTTGCAAAGATGTGTACATCCCTCTGAGGTGAAAGAATTGATTAAAGAGATCCATGAAGGGTCCTGTGGAGCCCATGTAGCAGGTCGGACACTTTTACAAAAGGTGATGACGCAGGGATACTACTGGACGACGATGAGAGTTGATTGTATAGCTTATGCCAAGAAATGTGACAAGTGCCAACGCTTTTCCTCCATCCGAAGAACTCCACAAACATTGTTGACACCCATCACTTCTCCTTGGCCATTTGCCATGTGGGAATTGATTTGGTTGGACCACTGCCGACGACCCGAGGAAGATTCAAATACCTCGTCATTGCCATCATCACAGACTACGGAACACAATTCGATAACGAGGAGTTTGCCGCTTATTGTCATCAGTCAAACATTTTGAAGGTTCATTCAGCACCAGGTCATCCTCAGAATAATGGACAAACTGAAGTGACGAGCAGAACATTACTAAATGGTTTGAAAAAGAGGCTATGTAAGGCTAATTGGATTAATGAGCTACAGTCAGTATTGTGTGCAACACTACGCTGCCAAGCAATAAAAGCAAACACCGATAGTTCAAACCCACGATCAACTTCGGTTGGTAAGATATCTAGTAGACAGTTCGAAAGAACCAAAAAATATACTCCTTTGGTTAGGAGGTGACACTAGTGTGACCAACTACGGTTGGTAAGATATCTAGTGGACAGTTCGAAAGAACCAAAAAATACTCCTTTGGTTAGGAGGTGACACTAGTGTGACCAACTACGGTTGGTAAGATATCTAGTGGACAGTTCGAAAGAACCAAAAAAATACTCCTTTGGTTAGGAGGTGACACTAGTGTGACCAACTACGGTTGGTAAGATATCTAGTGGACAGTTCGAAAGAACAAAAAAAATACTCCTTTGGTTAGGAGGCGTACACTAGTGTGACCAACTACGGTTGGTAAGATATCTAGTGGACATATAGTTCGAAAGAACCACTACTACTCCTTTGGTTAAGAGGTGTACACCAGCATGATCAATTACGGTTGGTAAGATAAAAATATACTCTCACATTACAACTTATGTTGGTCGGGAGGTAAGATTATTACAAAAGTTCCTCGAAGAACAAAATATTCCAAACTGAACCAAGTATGGTTGGTCGGGGATAAAAACCCACTAATTGTAGTTGGTTGACGAGGAGAATTTATCGACCTTGGTTGGTCGGACACATTTTATGAAAAAGACAAAAATTTACCAAGTATGGTTAGTCGAGGATAAACTCTCACTAACCATAATTGGTCGATGAGCACAATTTAACAACCTTGGTTGGTTGGAAAAAATTTAAACATTTTTATACTCATTACTTTATTATTAAGTGATCGAGCAACGTTACTAATACTTGTAACTTTTTTATTACTAAGTTGGTCGATGAACAACACAATATTGTTATCTTTTTAACAGATACATATGCATAAATGTAAAGTGTTTGATATTTACAAGACAATAGCAATTAAGATTGCGAACAAAAATGAAAGTCTTTCATTAAAATCAAAAACAAAATACATTGAGAATGAAAATGTATACTAACTATTACATTGAGATTCCTACTATATTGGTTTCTTTCCCTCTGCTTTTGAAATAGGTTCCTCGCCAGCAGGAGGATCATCCAAAGCATAAGGGGAGTTTATGAAGTTAAGATCTTTCAGCATTTTGATGTTCATCACTGAGGGTCTGTCCGAGATGCTCTTGCTCATCCCTGAGAACCTCTTGCTCGTCCCCGAGCAGAGGTAGAAGTCAAAATCAGCATCTACAGCACTGAGATCTTTGCTACTACTGTCTCGACCAATAATGAAGAAGAAGTTGTGTGAAAATGTTTCGAAGTCCACCACTAGCTTGGTACTAATCAGATTGAAGAGTTAGGTTCAAAAGCTAGTATGTTACTCGACAAAGTATTCAGAGGATCATAAATCAGAAGAATCAAGCACGTGAAGTTAGCATTCAGTTGCTCGACACAGGAAACATTTGGTCGGCTGGCAAACCAATTAACATACTTGAAGATTATGACAAGCTACAAGTTGCATACTATGGCATGGCTGCATCCAAATTCCCAGGGGTGATACATAGCACACAGAGTACCTCAAAAGAAAGATTAGCAACCATCGATCAGCCTGCATAATATGTCGTCCAGGAGATAATGCACTTTATGTTGAACAAATCAAGAAAGTAGATCAAGATTTTCACGAGCACCGAGCAACACTGCAGAATAAATACTCCATCCTTTCAAGTAAACCATCAAGCATGGAGCATTGGGGGCTTCTGTTAACGCAAAAATTCTCCATCTATGAGGACCAATTAGAAAAGGACACGTGTCATCCTACGTGACAATATTCAACACCCGAGGAGTGTTAGTCGGCACCCGAGGAGAGTTGGTCGGTACCCGAGGAGAGTTAGTTGACACCCGAGGAGAGTTGGTCGGCAACCGAGGAGTATTAGTTGGCACCCGAGGAGAGTTGGTCGGCATACCAACCAGGAAGATCAAAGGATAACTATGCATTTAATGTGCATTAATGAAGATGGCAGCGCATTTAATGAGCCTTAATGTACATTTATACTGTATTAATAGATGACAACACATAGCATACCAAGCAATTCAATAATTAGATTCATTGAATGTAGACATAAATGTCTACATATAATGAATCTCTTTATCTCCCATCACTATAAATACATGTATTCCCTTAGCCAAAAGGGATTAGTATTTAAGTAGGAGAATACTTCAATATTATTATGGGATTGGAAATTATAGCCTTATATACATTTGCGGAGTGATAAATGTGTATATATATATATATATATATATATATATATATATATATATATATATATATATATATATATATGACGTGCTTACTGTATATATAATATGATAAGAATACATATATATCTCTGTGTGATTGGTATATGTGTATCTTAGAGGCTGGTTCCACGGGCTTTCCTTTGACATAGGGTTGGAACAACCAGATTATATATTTTCTCTAGTGCGATCCAGGGAGGTTGCACGATGTGGGTGAATCCCCTAGCTTGAGGAGCAGGGAGAGTATATCCCGATGTCATCTCGTCCCGAGTTCGAGTGCGATGTGTGTACTCCACTTGTAGAGGGAATATGACCGTCTCCACCATTGTGTATATTTTACCATGACCATTGAGTAAGTCTGGCTTGGTACCGCGGTACACTGAGTAAACCCGAATTTGGATCGGCACTATGAGATTGCATCCTCAAGTTATAGCTCGGTGGGATGGTTATTATGCATGGGATATGTATAATTATATACTAGTTGCATATAGTATTTTGTTTATATATGAAGGTGAATAATCATATATAGTAAACGTATATAAGAATAAAAAGAGTGATAAGAGTTATTCCTTTTGGGTAAATGTATATATATTCGGATTTATGTGAAGCATAGGTTTTATTGAGAACTCAATGTTTATATATTTATATGTATGAGTTACGTATATACGTTGCGTGCTGAGGGCTCAATGGATCTCGACGAACAACATTGTCAACTAATAGTGTACCGGGGGGATTCCTTGTTTGGATTTCGCTTCGCCAGACACCCCACGCACGAATTTAGCGCAGTGTTAAGAATGGGAAGAAATTTAGCCCTTAGTACTCAGATTTATTTAGGATTTCTAGAGTTTGGGTGAGGGGTATCTAGACAGATTAGTTAGGAAGGGTGACATATTAGGTTACATAATAGGTACGCGTTAGGTGTGCACTATTATAAGAAGGGGTGAGGGGTATCTCATGGGAGTGCGTTACCAATTTAAATATGAGGCAAAGCATATTTTTCAAAAATATAGCATTTATGCACTTGAAAAATATTTTCACAACTCGGGTTGTGACCCGTTTCTATATTTTCCCTCTTTTGATATATATATATATATATGTATATATATATATATATATATATATATATATATATATATATATATTAGGTATCCAGACACAGGGACACCTGGATGATGATTCCTTCGAGTCAGACGTTTGCTGCAGCAACTGTGGATGCATGCAGGTTTCTTGTAGACGCTTTCATCCTTGAAATCTAGATAGGAGATACTGTATAAACATTCGGGCTAATAGCCCAACTTTATTTATTTATTTATTCTTTTATCGCCTTTTTGTGCGGCCTTTGATTTGATTGTTTCATTTTAAACCAAGTATTCGGTTATTTTTATTTCTTTTCAGTTTCATTTATATAAACTACGTGAACGTTTTATTTGATTAATTTGATTAAAAAGATTTGTAAATTAAAATTTTGACGTCTGCCTAATAGGTTATTAGTAATTAAATTGGTTTTCGACAGTGATGCTGAGAGTGAACCATATGAGACTCCTATTTTAATTTGGTATATGAGTGATCCCTCGGTATTTTATTAGGCGGGGTGTCACAATGTGGTGATTTATCCCTTACCTTGATGAGGTCTTAGTTTTGGGACAACCTAAGACTATACTTAATACGCGCGAGTGATCCCTAAAGGTAATAGGGATATGACTTCATTGCTTGGCTTACTTATATGATCCTTAAACTTTAAGATTATCTAAATTCTTCATAACACTTGACTTTTGTTAGTGTAATATTATTTCAAATTCAATTGCTATTTTCATATGTGTAGATTAAAATTTAATCATGGGTTCACTTGGGATTTGGAATCTTAGATGCATGTGATATTAGGATTGTTGGGTGGGGTAAATCTAAAAAACATTAAAACACTAGTGGCAGATGCATCATTGTGGTTTATTCCAACTTTGGTTATACTCTTATTCTCTTTAAACTCACTGTTAACGTTGTGGATTTAACGTTTCAGGACCGAGGTCACCGTCTCGCAACCTTGATCGATATTGTTTTTGTCACTCACCCTTCAGTTGTAGATCTACTCTAGGATGTACGTGTCACTGGCCTGCGTGTTAGCTCTATCAATTCATTTATTTTTTGTTATAGTAGCGAGGGATACATACTTTTATTCATACATTCTGTATGGATAGTAGTTAGTTGTACTGGTATGTTATTTTCTTGAATCATATGGACGGTATTAGATTTCTGGGATATCTCTCATTGTTGATATTCAATTTTGATTTCAGTTTATTTCTTTTCTCGCATGCTTAGAATAGTACTTAATTGTTTAGACGCATGTACTGTTTAATTTAAAACTGGTTAATCTATTTTTAAATATTATGAGTTTTATAAGAAGCTTAATAAGTTCCATCTATGTCTTCATAAATTGCATCAACTACCCATTGGAATACTTGGCATGACTTAAATTGGCATTCCAAATACTTTTTCCCACCTATTGTTGTCCCAATTGTTCTCAATCCATTGCATATAAGGACTTTACAAGGAGTATACAACCAAGGATAAGTTTGCATTGTGGTTACCATTGCAAACATGACAAACCTCATGAAATTAATAAAAAACAAATCATTAGTCATTAGTACGCACTGAAAATTGATTATTTAGACTTTAGTAATTCTCCGAAGAGAAATATGCAAAAATAAATGACGTGCTATCACATAAACCATTTGTACCCCTTTTGGATTGGTGTAAACCATTTTTCCTCTAAAGACCACACAAACTGATCTGCTCGATATATTTTTGTTTGCAACAGTTGAACCAAAATAAACTCTAGATGGCTTATATGTGGGTTCTATTTTAATGGATCTTTTTTGAATTCATCTCAAATGACTCTTTTTAGGATTCTGTGTATCAAACAAATAATGGTCTAACGTTGAGAGAAGGTTGTCGTTAGTGAGTCCACATACCGGTTACGTGGACGTTAAGTGTAACAGTTGTGAAAGAGAGAAGGTACCAAAGTTAAAGTGAAATAAAAAGGTACTAAACTGAAAAGTGAGTAATTTAGGACATATTAAAGTAAAAACAAAAACTAATTTTAATGTACTAACCATCCATATATATACACAGAGTGAGGCTCTCCAACATACCTCCAAAAATCATACCTATGAACATACTAGCTTTTAAAAATAGTAAAAAAAAATATTTTTCAACTAAATTTGGTATACATGATCATCATTACATCTACAAAAAAAATCATTCAAAAATACAACTTGGAAGTGGGAGATTTGAAAATTGGATATATGCTTGCATTGTTAACCATTGAGACTTGTGATCATATGTAAGAGCAAGAATTTATAATTGCTCAAAGCTGAGATAATTTGGCCTATCCCATTACAAATTGAACACTACATCCGCATATGCTTCCACAATCTTTGAAAACATGTTAGTGACCGAGCAATGTTCCGAAGTTCAAGCCGTTGAAATCGTCATGACACTAATTGGAGGTACACACATACAAAAATATTAGCCAAATTAGTTATAATTTACTTAAATGATAATTAGTTGGTTTGGTGTTACACGACATTATAGTTGACTACTTCATAGTCATTGGGACCTGATACCGAGGGAATAATCTAAACAAGTAAACCATTGATACCGAACTCTATCCCCTTCCATAGTCTCCCATAGTACACAATCACGTTCAAAATATTTATTAATGTTTTACTGTCTCTTAATTTCTAATCTATTTAAATACGCATATAAGTATGTTATGACGTTTCATGTCACTCAAGCACATGTAAAATTCTCTCTCTCTCTCTCTCTCTCTCTATATATATATATATATATATATATATATATATATATAGGAGAAGGCTCACTTACATCATGCTCTATACATCACGCCTTGTTGTAGCCCCTTAAAAACCATTTTTTCCAAATTTTTTATTTTTCTCTTGATATTAACCTTCCAATAAACTCATGCTCAAAATACATTTTGTAGCTATTTTTAAAAAATCGACAAAAAACTGCCCAAAATACCTTATTTATAAGGTCTGCGCCAGCAGTTTTTCGTGAATTTTTTAAAAATAGCTGCAAAATATATTTTGGCTTGATTTTTTGAATATGGGTTGATTAGAAGGTTAATTTCAAAGGAAAAATAAAAAATTTGGAAAAAAAGTTTTTTAGAGCCTAGAACTAGATGTGATGTATGGTGTGATGTATACATCATGATGTAGGTGAACATTCCTCTCTCTCTCTCTCTCTCTCTCTCTCTCTCTCTCTCCATATATATATATATAGCAAGACTCCTATACATTATGCTTCCTACATCACACCTATTTCTAGGCTCGAGAAATTTTTTTTTTCAATTTTTTTTATTTTACCCATGGAATTAACCTTTCAATCAACACATGTTCAAAAAATTAGGTCAAAATACAATTTTATAGCTATTTTTTAAAAATTCAAGAAAAAACTGCTGAAAATACTTTATTCATAAGGGTTTATGCTAACAGAATTTTGTAAATTTTTTAAAAATAGCTAGAAAATGTATTTTGAACTGATTTTTTTGAAAATGTGTTAACTGAAAGGTTATTTTCAATAGAAAATAAAAAAAATAAAAAAAGGATTTCTTAGGACCTAGAACTAGGTGTGATGTACGAGAGCCTCTCTCTCTCTCTCTCTCTCTCTCTCTCTATATATATATATATATATATATATATATATATATATATATATATATACACACACACACACACACACACACACACACACACACACACACGGGTTATTACATTTCTCATAAATGCCAAAGTAGAAATAAAGAGGCTTCATCATCCAATTGTTCGAAATCAAATTCATGTTTTGATTGTGGCCAAATTGGACCTTTTACCCACTCTTGTCCATGGAAAAAATGTCCGTGTTCCAATGGTTGTCTTGGGATAATGAATTTATGGACATCTAAGTCATCTATGAGTTTAGGCTGGATGTTTTTAAAGTGCTTGCAATTTAAAAAAAATGAGTTGTTGTCAACTGCTATGGGTGAGAAGTCAAGCAAGTGTAGTGTGAGAGTGAAAGTAAATATTAGTCTGAAAGATTCATGTAACAATTTCAATGATATGAATACAAATGGAAAATGAAGAGTGATTTAATTCATAATATTTGTTTATTTTCATTCATTCAAAATAAGCAGATTGATGCATTAAACAAGTAATCCATGTTCACAAAAAAAGTGATATCCCATTACATAACCAAAAATAGTCAATGACCACCACAATTAAACTTGTGAGTTGCGTTGGAAGTACTCCTCCTCCTCAGTTGCTAAATCAATTTTTTGTGTGAATGATGGAGTAGGTTGAATCCAGGCATCATTGCCCCTTCCCATTCCTCTTCCCTTATATTTGTTTCTTCTTCTCCATCCCATTCCAGTCTCTGTTTATATTTATACAATCTTTTGTTTTTCCAGGCTTACCCCGGGCCTTCCTCCGCCTCTTCCTCTTCTACAGCCTTCCATAACAGGTTTTGGCCTCAAATTTCTCTCATTTGTATCTAGTCCCTTCCATCTTCTTGCATTGTGATCAAACTTTCCACAATTCTGCATTTTTTATGTAGTCCACATGTGTTGTTTTCAGATATTCGTCTTTATTCCACTTGCGGTATGTAGTCTTGTATTTTTCAATGATAATGTAAATTTTAGGTACCACAACATCTGCATTCAAATCAATATCTTTCATTATCCTCTCACACATCGAAGACATTAAAATGCATTGAAGGCGCTCAACTATTTTTGCAGTTTTTATATACATGACTAAAACAATACCTATGATGAATATTGGGAATAACTCAGACACTGCAGGCAACAAACCTTTCTGTTTATCAGATTTGAATGTGAGGGGGAGTGAATGTTGACTTAAATATGGATGGACAATAGTTAGAAAATCAACCTAAGTTTATTTTGTGTCTCCCTTACATATAACAATGGCACATGAAATAGACCATTATTCCCATTCAGTGATCGTATGCTCAAAATACAACCACCATATTTCCCTGTCAGAAAACAACCATCTAGGTCTAAGATAGGTCTACAACCCCTTACAAATCCATGTAATGAAGCTTTAAAATACAAAACATTCTTATGGCATTGGGATATGCTTCCAGGGTTTCTGATAAGTATTTGCCTGCTTGGCTCAGGACACATGGTATAACCCTCATCATAGTTGCCATGTATCATTTCCATCAAATAAATTCTAGAATTCCAAGACGTAAAATAACTAATTTTCACAGCATACTTCTCCCACATCATAGCTTTTATGGCCTTTGTCTGGTAGTCTGGGTCGTGTCTCATTATAGGAAAAATTTCATCAGCCAACAAATTAGCATTTGCAATAATATTCTTGCCTTAGTCATTTGCCCTACATGTATGTTCAAGTATATGATTCTTCACCCTCATTGCGTGGCCATCTCCCACTTGACCCATTCTCATAAGCCATTGACAATTTGTATCACTGCATTCAAGTACTATCCTCCTACCATCATTGTACTTGTTTCCAAATAAATTTCTTCAAGATTGAAAATTTTCTTAGATTTCTTCCTAGCTTCTTCAATTGTTCCCCATACATTTCTACGATACTAAGCAACACTATTTGAATCTATTCCTTAACAATCCCACGTAGATTATCAGTTGATGCCTTATGTTTCTTGAACTTTAAATGTCTTTTTGGCACTCCATATCCATCATCACTTTCATTTTCATTGTCACCATCTTCACTATCATCATCATCATCTTTACTCTCACTTAAATTTTATGAAAAATCTTGGCTAACATCATGATCACTATGTTTATCCCTAGTCTAAGGTCCTGTTTGTTTGCACCTCTGAAGTCTGAACTTAAGCCATTCAAATGTCAGAGGAAGCAAACATATGTTTTTTTTTCATAAGATTCAGATACCAATGGTAATATTTTTGAGTTAATGGTTCAGAGGTTCTAAACCCTCTGAATCTGAACACTTAAATCTGAATGAAAGTTTGTTTCCAATAATACCCTTGAAATGACAATAATACTGTTGAAATGACAATAATCTGAATGAAAGTTTGTTTCAAGAGGGCATGATGTTGGATATTGGGAATCTTCATCCTAATGATGACGATGATTTCAAGTTGGGATGATGATGGGGAAGGCTCCCCCGACACTATCCTATTGCCATCCTTATTTACAACCCTAATTGTTTGACAAAAAAACAATTTTTTTGTTGTTAATGAAGGACAAAGACCTCCATGGAACACATTTAACTTATGATCATGCCTAGGACCCATTTGGGAGGGAGTAGTCCACGAGGCACAATCTTTTAGAACGTGAAGGATAGTGATCATTATAAGCTAACTAGCGTATCTATAGAGACGAAGACTATTGATAGAATCTCCCACTAGGAGGACTGTAAATGTTGTGTTCTAATATGGGTGTCTCCTCTATGTAGGGGCTTGTGCCAATGTATGTAGTTTTTTTTCCTTAAATTGTACTCTTACTTTCTCTGTCTTCCATTAATGAAAATAAACACATCCATGGACGTAGGTAAGTTGTCAACTCACAAACACCATGTGTTCCTTTGATGTGCGTCTATGCTTGCTATTTTGTTTATGCAGTTATCTAATTAGAAATTCGGGCGAAAATACTCCCCTGAGTATTTTTTAAACTTAAAACATTGCTCTTTATTTTATATTATAACTCTCTATCACCAAACCCATTTTATGCCTATATCCTTAATTATATATAATATATATATTAATTTTTTTCAAATGCCAACACATCCTTTTTTACTGACATAAAATAAACGTCATTGTTAATATTTTATGTTTTGTAAATGTCAATAAAAATATTTGTATTGTGTGTTTGAACCACAATAAAGGCGACGTTAAAAGAAATGTCCCTAAAAATATATCTCTATTAGTATTTTAGCGACGATAAGATGAAGTTAGAAATAAACACCAAAATAACGAAGTTAATGGAAAAATGTCCCTAAAAGTTAACATTTTTTATCGACGCTAAAAGCTAGTCATCGCTTGAATATATTTTGCGACAGACTTTGTGACATTTATTATCATCGTTAATACACACTATACTTTGTAATTTTATTGACATATGGACTAAATGTATAGTAATTATTTGATAACTCTTTGTTTTATAAATTTCTTTAGGATGGAGGATTTTACCCAACACTTCTTTGTCTAATTTGGTTCAAAGAGTTTTTTGCACTTATAACCTCCATATGATATGTTAACTAAATCAAGATTGAGTTTTTATTGTTCTTACCCCCAAAAATTCTTGAGTTGTGTTACACCCCACAAATTCAATATTTAGGATGATTAGTCCTAAATACAAAATTTTTTAGAATACTTTGGCAAACACATTTTAGGCATGCAAGAAGCATAAACAATACGACGGAATATGAAAAAAACTCAAACTAAGTAGAAATTACAATATCTAAAATCTAGAATGTCCACAAATCTAAATATATAACTGGAGTAAAAGAAACTGATACAACCCAAATATCACAATAATCTTGGGATATAACATTGATCAATTGAAATGCAATCAAATCCTCCAAGTTACAAAAATATATAATTGAAATAAAATCCACACTATGAGTTCACAACTGCCAGTCAATCCAAATAATAAACGCTATAATGTTAATCCTCTTATTCACTGCAACAAGATATGAAAATGTTAGTCAATGAAATGAGAGTCAAACGCACTACAAGAAATCCTCTACATAAACTCAAATATAGATAAAAATGGGTTATACTTAAACCACGTGACCCTCAAGATGCATAAAAGACGAGTATCCGAATAACATATCCAATTACCTAAAGATAATATCTCATAACTCAAGTAATAGATAGTAATAAAAATTCTAATATATAAATTCTCAATATGATTCATAAGATTTACTCCATCATCCCCAACTCCCACCCAAAACTAGATTCCATGAGTGGAACGTAACAATTCAAATGCTAACCCCCGATAATTTTTTGTCCATCCTAACTGGTCATTAAGATCTAACATGTACCGGACCATAACCCAAGCATATATGCAAATCACACAAGTTACTTCCCTAACCCATAATCATCAATATTAAAAGAGGCGATACAATATAATCCACACTTGTGTTTCATATAGAGTTTAACCTAACTCCCTATTATAACAATAACTAAGGGTCTCACACTCCCCGATGGGAAGCGAACATGCTAACGAAATACCACATATACTACCCAATTGTAGGGTTCACCCACTCCCCAATGTGATACTTTTAATCCATGGATATACCTTATCCATGATCATAAAAAATAATACGCATAAATAATAACTGATAGGGCATAGCTCCGTCCATGCTAACGAAATACCACATATACTACCCAACTGTAGGGTTCACCCACTCCCCAATGTGATACTTATAATCCATGGATATACCTTATCCATGATCATAAAAAATAATACGCATAAACATTAACTGATAGGGCATAGGTCCGTCCATCTCGAATTCCAACAGAGCATCCTTACAACTTATCACCTGTCACTATAGGCCTTACAATTTCAAAACACCCTTGTATTACAATAGGGCCTCCATACTGCACCTCAATTCCTGACCCCATTTATAGCCTAATACTTATTCCAATAAAATTAGGTCACAACTATCTTGAGATATCCACATCATAAAACTAAATTTTGGTCATACTATAAGTATTCACTCCTACATATCATCTCAAGAGATAAAGAAAATTCTACCACTAGTGACCCATCTCACATTACATACCAATACTTCGAGTCCACCAGACCCATGGTCATAAAACATTGGTCACTCACATGGCCTATAAGAAAATCCATAATGTAGACACCCAATTTTAACACCCCCGGTCCTCTTTCAAAACCTAATAGAAGAATAACTACATGCTCTTCAAGCCCTATTTCATTTTGGTCAACTCTTGAACCTGAGAGTATCTTAACACACTTCCATAGATCTTTAAATCCTCTATCTAATGATCTCTGCCATGCGCTAATCAGAGCAATGATTTATATTTTATGGCCGAAAAATTAATTATGTCTCCCTATCAATATGATAGCTCACCTTCCTATAGGTAAGTAGGACCTCATTTGGCCACAAAGTTTGTCCACACTACCAGCAAGCAGGGTAGCCAGTATACCGGTTAACATTCCCTAGGAGAATCTTGGTCTTTTTTACTCCTTTAGGGTTTCCTATTGAATGAAACCCTGACCTCACTATTGAGGACCTTCAACCTTGAAACCAGTCCATCAACTTTCATTACATCACTTTCATAACATTCCTTTTACATTTGGCCACATCATCCATTACCTCAGTACTTTCCACCACTCCACAATCACTACTTACACCCAAAAATTAGCTTACGATAGTTATAAAAAATATAATTCAAGTAGCTTTGAAGGTCAAAATCATTTTCATCTCATTTTGGTTAATTAGTCTCCATTTCACATAGTTTGTTATTTTTAGCATATCATTAATCTCTTACATTTTATTATATATAGCTTCAAACTTATTTTTATAAATCGAAATACCCAAAAAAATAGAGTTTTCATTACATCACTTTCATAACATTCCTTTTACATTCTGCCACATCATCCATTACCTCACTACTTTCCACCACTCCACAATAACTACTTACACCCAAAAATTAGCTTACGATAGTTATAAAAAATAGAATTCAAGTAGCTTTGAAGGTAAAAATCATTTTAATCTCATTTTGGTTAATTAGTCTCCATTTCACATACTTTGTTATTTTTAGCATATCATTAGTCTCTTACATTTTATTATATATAGCTTCAAACTTATTTTTATAAATCGAAATACCAAAAATAGGGTTGATGCCATTATTCCTAAATTAAAGTTTTTTCACTTTTTTCTCACACTTCACACATCTTTTCATAAACAAAGGGAGAAACTCTAATTTTGGATTAAGGTTAAGTCCCAACTCTACCTTTCTTATGAATTGCATAGACTTTGATGCCATTTTTGACTACGTAAGCATTCCTTAGTCACTTTTGGGATTCAAGTCCTATTTATGCATTCTGTTTCATGTTCATATTCACATGTTGTTATTTCACTTATATATTTTGTATGTTTTACTCCTATAGTTAGTTTTCTCATTTTATTACCTTTTAGAGATTATGTGACATGCATGATCACTTTTCTATAGTGACACTAAGATCTGGTACATCACTTATATTTAGTTAGTTTTCACTCATTTTTACTTATATCGTTAGCTTATTTACTTATCATTCATTAGCAATTTTATGACATGCATGCACACTCTTCCGTAATGGCGTTATGATATGGTACACCGCTCATAATGTAGTTATTTTCACACCATTTTAGTTAGTTTATCTCCTTAGAATGACTCGTTCTTGTATTTTCCATGAAGTGTATATGATGATTTCTCTCCTCACACACTCTCACATATGCACACATTTTTAATTCACATACTTTGAATACATGTCACATTTTATGCACTATACACATGTTCATTCACTTTAGGAGAATGATAATATTATGTTTCTCATGAAAGATTGAAAGGGCGGAATGGGTAGCTAGAACTTTCCTATTCGATAACATAGTCTCCGAGCCCACATTTTTTTGATTTCACATGCACAAGTAGTCTTTTATGATTTCTCTTTGGAGATGGCGATATCCCTTGTTTGTTTTGAGTAAAATAGACTGTTAATTATGGTATCTACACATTCACACACACACTCCACCAACGACCGCTTACATAGCCCCCCTCACCTTGAGGGAAGCCCACATGATCGCCCTATGTGCACAAAGCCGATGACGACGAGGGACCGGGATGGCCACAGTGGAAAATCCTCTAGGGAGTTTTATTTTTAGATGATTAGTCTCTATTTACATGTGTTTTGTTTCTCCTACATCATTTCTTTACATTTGTACATGTTTTCTCACTTGTATATTATTTTTCACATGCTCTATATGCCATGCTCATGTTACATTATTCATGTACATCTCTCTCCATCATACTTATCTTTTCATCATACATATATATATATATATACCATATTTTCTATCATATGCTCCATGTCACCTAGTACATACATTATCTACTCACTAATATATATTCATTCTCTATTCACTTGTATATATATTTCCATATTTTTTCCACTCGTTCATGTATCCGTGATTCATGACACTTGTATATATCCCTATTTTTATCACTTATGTATCATCCTTCACATCTATGCTCCATGTTTTACTCCACATATATATGATTACCATGCTTCATTTCCCTTGTATATATCACATGATTCACATTAATTTTATATATCACCATATTCCCATGCTTCTTCCACCTTGTACATGTATCAATGTTACATCTAACTTGTGTATATCCACATGTTTCACATTTTATACATAGTTCCGTACTTTATTTCACTTGTATATATATTATCTTATTTTTTCTCTCACATGCTTCATGTTACTTGGATATATTCACTTGTTTTATCCCACTTTTGTAGTTAGTTCTTTATCACATGCCACTTGTATATACTCCCTTGCTTTACTCCATGCTTAGTGGTTGTACATATCCTTGTTATCATACATAATACTTTATATAATGATACCAATTAAGACTCATGCGTTTGCACACTACATCACATGAACATTGATTATTGACCCTATATTTGTCCCGTACTAAGGAGTCTTTGTGATGGGTTATCGATTTTGCATGGCACGATTAACCTAAGCAATAGGCTCCCACCTTCCATTGCCCAAGTACTCTCGACATATATCAAACGGATCCCCCATATCATACAACTTGTCTGAACTCACAATAAGAGTTATATAGTAGGAATTCGTTCACGCACATCGAGTATATCAAATTTACTCTCATATATATCATCACCATGAGGTAATTCATGTATATTAGGGTATATCAAACGGCTTATCCAAACGTACCGATGAATGATTGCCCTAATAGGCAAGAGGTATATCGCGAAAGTCATGCCAAAGGGGGAAATCCTTGCACTAACCTCCCATGCATAATCCTCTTATAGATGTCCGCCTTAAGACGCTCATACCTATATTATCGATTCCAACACGAAACTTTGCCAAAATTTTGGGTCATCTTACCGCTCAATGTTTTACTATTTTGATTATTTTTAAAATAGGACCATGTCTGTAAGTTTAGAAATAAGTTAAACGGTGTTTTGCATCACTCACCCTATTTTCTCCCAGACTCGGTTCCCGTCCAGCATTTCACTTGCATTCCCCTATCTTGGCCTAGCTCTCTATTGGTTAAGATTCATAATTAGACCATCTCGGAGTTTTACTTTATCATCACCCACTTAACACATAAGTAGAGCAGTATTGCCACAGATACCTTATTGAGAACCCTAATCAATATGCGTACACTCAAGTTCGTTTTGATGGCCTTACTTGCTCAACTCACCACTGGATGTTCATGAGAATAAAAGAAACTGGGTCCAAATCCCAGAGATGCCTGAACCAGAGCTCATGCTCAATCCAAATGATTCTTTCCCTTATGTCATGGAGCCATAGATGACCAAGCCCATATGGATCCCAAAGAATACCAACATGATCCACATACTATAATGCCTCGGCGTATCCTGCCCATCAATGGGACACCTCCCACGTATTTGCCTATGTAAATCTTGCTCAACCAGGGGATAGCTTACCTATGACTGTCCCTATCAATCCTAAATAGGAAGAACTCAACTAGATGGAAGAATACCTTAAGATTATCATCCAAAAATTTTATCAAATAATTTTTTAAGAAACTATGTGGACTACACCCATATATCTCCTTATCCAAAAGCTCGATTGATCGAGACATTAAAGATGGATAACATTAAGAAGTTCAGAGGGAGTGGGCCTCCCTTCGTGAATCTCTATAACTATCATCGATCCAAGAGTCTGCTAGAGGCTATGGAACAGATCATGGCCCAAATATTTCAGTAAATCATCATAGAGAGTTCCCTCCAATAATTTCTATCATTAGACGAATCCCGAATCCAAAGATGGGAAGACATTGCTAAATAATTTATGGATTAATACAAATACAATGAGGAGTTAGAGGTAACCCTTTAAGAACTTGAGTTACTCAAACAAGGACCTGGGAAGTCCGTTAAAAATTTCATAACCATATGGAGAGAGAAATATGCCACTATTACCAACCACCCATTTGAAGAGGAACAAGTCAGTATAGTAAAGAATTTTTTTATCGCATATTCAGAGTTTTATGGTAGCCAGAAATATCCCTACTTTAGAGCCCTCCTGGAGGCTGGTGTTAAAATTGAAGAGAATGCTACCAGTCAGAAGATAGAATCATAAGGGAACGAGTCAGTTGGCCACTTTACCGATTGAAAGTGTGAAAAATACGTTGTTGATGATGTCAATAACATTTCCTCTCAACCAACCACTTCATAGGCACTAGAATCTGGCCCTGCTGCCATAAAAAGAACACATAGAACTCAATGATACTCTCTTCAAATTATATCAAGCCTTTTGCCCCGTAACCTCATCAAACCCCTTGACCCTCGTCCATTGCCAAACTCTCTCTCTAAGTACTTCAAACGTGACTCCCATTATGACTTCCATCAGATCGTTGGGCATACCATCGACCAATGTCACCACCTAAATATTGTTGTACACAACCTCATTAATAAGGGCATCAATGCTCGACCCGTAACCAAAATGAAACACTACCAAAAACCCTATACCCATGCTTTAAGCTAGTGTAAATGACATATTCATCGATGAAGACCCTGATTTTGATCCCTCAACCATAATTAAACTTGTAAATAATCCCAACTCATCCCATAACCTAGAAAAATCCTCGGTTAGTCTCCAAGTCAACCCATCCTTCCTGTTATATCCTGAAAATGCTAATGATTAATCCTTCTATTGATGACGGGAGCTTGCATCACCATCCAGGCTAGATCAGAGATAGAGAGTATGGATCTACTCATTGTCCCTAAATAATTGAGCAACTTTGGGATGAATCTCCTATAAAAATTGACCCTCAAAGAAGGGGACTATGCAAGTATCAATGATCTTTACATGGAAGCCCAAAAATGGGCTCGATAATCCTATGATTGGTTTGTACCACTCATAGAATTCAGTCTGGATAAAATTATTCAGATCCTAACAGAATAAATCATCAAGAAAAGAAGGATTTGTGAAGCTCCTAATATACTTACCACCTTGAAGCTGGAAGGGTACTTATCCCTTCCCAGAATCATTTTTCTACATCATGGGAAGATTTATACGTTGAGGCTCTCGAAGTTATCGAGTACATTGATTTCTCTTAGAACAACCAGATTGTTATCGTAGGATGGGGAAATGATTTAAATCCTTCAGATGATTCATATGATGAATCCGATATTAAAAACCCAGTGTAATAGCCTCATTTTGCGAGGTGAAATCATTGGAGGAACTCCTATTAGAGATTGATGATGTTTCTACTACCCCTAAGATAGTAGAAGAAATTGGGTTCCTCTTCTTCCCATCATCCACAAACCACATGACCCGATAAGTAAACACTACAAATATCCAATGCTTCACATAGAAAGTGCTCTCGTAGATAAAGAGAATATAGTTATTGAATAAGCATCGATGACTAAGATGACCATTGAGCAAATCAAGCTCCTGAAACAGATAAAGAAGGCCCAAGCCAATATCACCATGTGGGGACTTTTCATGTCTTCCCAACTTTATTGGAATTCCTTTATCAAATTACTCACATAATCTATTGTCCCTCCTCCTACCTCTCCCGATGAGGCCATTCATAAAGTCGAGAATCTAATCGCCAAGAGGCTCATTCCTTTGTTGATGAGGAAATTACCAAGTTCGTCCCTTATCATAACTATGCTCTCAATATCTTAGTCGAAGTCTTGATAAAAATGGTCCCATTGGTGCTAGTTGAAATGCTTTCGTCCTAAATGTATGACCACTCCGGATGCTCCGATGCTTAGGGATAGAAGTTAGTGATCTCATTCAAACATCCACTATTGTATGTGATTGTGATAATACTCAATGAGAAGTCATGGGGTCAATACTACTCATGCTAGGGGCTGATCCAATTTGTCCACAAGTGGAATTCCAAGTCATCGACATTCCCGCATGCTTTAATCTGCTTCTTAATTGCCCGTAGCTTCACAACATCATACGAGTTGCATATTTTCTTCATCAGAAATTAAAGTTCTTTGTAGGCAACCATGTCATTACCATTATAGATGATGACAATAACACATATGGTATCGGTACCAATAACCCAATTATGGAAATCCAGCATAACACGAATGACATAATCCTTTCTGGATTCAAGATTGATCCACGCCTTCTCTCGGTTGGAGATAATTTCAACGATAAGATGAATTCTGAACACAACCCTCATGAAAATTGTAAAAAAATATAAATGTTCAAGAATATGCGTTTTATGACCGGAATGGGGCTATGAAATAGTCAATAAGGGATTCTTGATTCGATTGTCTTGAAAATCACTTATCCTCCACATGGTCTGGGGTATCAACCGTATCCAACTGAACTTATGGCTCTCCGTCAACCATATAGAAAGTGGGTACTAAAGAGAAAATAAGTCATTTATAAAAATTCTCTTAATGGTCACTTTATCATAGAGGGCGAAGATTTCCTCATTGTGGATTTCCCAAACCATGGTATGCCAAAGTTGAAAACAATATGAGACTACTTTTTGAAATATTCTTTGAGGATAAGATCACATGGGCTGAAGGATCCAAGCATGTGGTGAAGACACTAACCATCAAGTCATTTGATCCAAGCTCTTCTGATACGAAAGGCACTAAAAGCTCTGATAGCGATGAATCTTTCAGCCTCGCTAAGCTAGGAATGGACCTCTACATGATTCATGACGAATTTGAATTATCAGATCCTTCCAAGGGAATTTCCCCTTCTCACAAGAATCTCCTCAACTGGTGGAGCATCATGACTTGTCCAACCCCATAAACTAAAAACCATATTGTCTATCATCTTGAAAATGAACATGTTTTACTTTTTAGTTTCGGATTCAAATGCAAATGATGCCTCCTTTAAGGAGGTCCTCACAACTATTTTTCACTAAAATAATATCAATGAAAAGAACAAATATTTTGAGTATCTTGTTATGAATTGTATTAACTGAAATAACTCAATCTATTAATAAAGTTAAGGCAAGATTAAGAATTCGAAAAGCTTGTTGAAGAAACTCTTATTTGTAAAACCAAGATTTGACACAAGATGTGTTAAATAAAAAACATAAATATTGATTTGATATTTAAAACCCTTGGTAATAAAAAAATTAATAAAATAAAATCTAATAAACCTAGTTCAAGTTAGTAAACAAGTAAGAGTTAAGATCATCCAGAGTAATTCAACTCACATATTTTTAACGTGGTAAAATCCCAAAGTTAGGTAAAACATCCACGTTTACCTCTACACCATAAAAATAAATAAATCCACTAAATAAAGGAATAAGTTTGCAAATTACAAGCATGCAACACGACAAAATAAAACGAAAGAAATACATCCAAACCTCCGATCTGCAGCTCTTAGGTAATGCCTTTGAAAATCCAATCCAATAATTTATTTACGTCTACTTATCAATCAAGTTCTCCTGAAAACCACACTGAAACTATGTGAAGTCTGTAAGACAATGTAAGTTTTGGTCTAAATGAACATGCAAGAGTACACACACACAGACACACACACACACACACTTAGGTTACCAACTATCCTAACAAATTACAACTAATGTCTAAATGACCATATCCGAACAATATATACCAAGAAATATCCTCAAATCTTAGATCTGGTAAGATCATTAAAAAATAGATCAAATAGGATATATAAAAGAAAAAAGATTTCACAAAATATAAATTAAGATTTTCTAAATATTCCAGATCTAAAATCAAAAGTCAATTTTAGATATATTTTGCCCTTGATCTAGAAAAGTATGAATCTAAAGAATATACAACATGCAAAGCAATATCCATAAAAAAATATCAGAGTTTATAAAAAATTGTATTAAAAAAGGTCTTGAAAATGATATTTTTAAAACAGACTTAACATGAGTTTGTTCAAATGTATCACATCGTCAGACTCTTTATTTTATTTAAAAAATCAAGACTCATACACACGTGAAGGATGCTTAAGGGAGAACATGACTTATAAGGAGTTTAAATGGATAAACTCATAACTTAGACGAGTTTTGAAAAAACTAAAAACTATAACTCTTAAAAAGTAATTTTCTCTTTGGGTTTTCGAAGGTTTTCTCACTCAGAAAACATTTTCTCTCTGAATTTTTCTCACAAAAAATGTTTTTCTTTCTCTCTCAAACTTCTCCTCTCTCTTTATTTTCTCTCTTTATAGATTGAGACTAAAGTTTGAAAACTAAGGACGAAGGGGATTTTTATAGATGGAGAGGAAGGATATGGATGGTCTGGTTAAAAGCAATGTTTGAGATTAAAACAACCAGTTAGGATTTGATCCAACCCTCCACAATATTGCATATATGGTAAGATAAATAGTTTATAGTCAGTTATCAGGTAATCGAGATGATTGTTAAATTGGTATGCATATGCAATGTCACAAGGTTCACTCACATCCTTAGATTACGTTGATCGAATGGTGCAAAGTGTGTATAAAATATGAGAGATAAAACCAACACATATTGGACCAATCAGAAAATAACAGGTGTGATACACGTGTCTCTTATTTACTCAACCACTTAAACGTCGATTTATAAATTTCCAGAATTAAATAAGTTACCCAAAATTTTTTAAAACCAATATTAAAATGTTTAATTAATTAAAAACAATTGGTTTTAAATCCAAATTAATTTAAAAAATTATTTAAAAATTCTATAAAATCCAGAAAATTATTTCAACACCTAACATGTATGATGTGCAATTAATGTCCTATATGTGTGAGTTTTATACATTTATACCATATTGGGATAGGTTTGAATTGTCGAGGATGCCTTCTTTGAAGTAGACTACCAGCTTGAAATTGATAATTACCCATAGAGGAGCTTAATTCGAAAAACTATACTTTTGTCTTAATATACAAATTAGATTAAAAACCTATGTAGCATAGAATCCTTGAAAGCAATCATCCTTATTTTCAAATAAGGAAAATTACGTCCATAAAATACAAGAGGTTTGGATAGGTTACCAAGTTTCTCAAATTTCTCATCCATTTTCGAAAAGCAAAAACAGTTTCAGAAGCTTAGGATCAAAAACTTTAAAAACCACTATGACACCACTTGAAATAAATTAATCTAATTTTTAAAAAGTTAAGGCAAGATTGAGAATCCAAAAATCTTACTAAAGAAACTCCTTTTTGTAAAACCAAGATTTGACACAAGATGCGTTAAATCAAAATCATAAATATAGATTTCATATTTAAAACCCTTGGTAACAAAAAAATTAATTAAATAAAATCTAATAAATCTATTTCAAGTTTGGAAGAAGGTAAGAGTTAATATAATCCAGAGTTATTCAACACACAGACTTTTAACGTGGTCAAACCTCAAAGTTAGGGGAAACATCCATAGTTGTATCTACGCCACAAAAAAATCCACTAAACACAGGAATAAGGTTACAAATTACAAGCATGCAACATCGCCAAATAAAATGAAATAAATATACCTAAACCTCTGAGCTGCACCTTTTGGGTAATATTTTTGATCCAGTAAACCTTTGAACCTCCAATCTAGTAGTGTCTTTACGTCGACTTATCAGTCAAGTTCTCCAGAAAATAACCACACTCAAACTATGTGAAGTGTGTAAGATAGTGTAAGTATTGTGACTAGTCTAAATGAACATGCAAGAGTACACACACACACTTAGATTACAAATCTGTCCTAATAAATTACAACCAAAATCTAACTGACCAGATCTGAACAATATATACCAAGAAATATCCTAAAATCTTAGATATAGTAAGATTGTTAAAAATAGATCTAATAGGATATATCCAAGAAAACAGATTTCACAAAATATAAAATCAGGTTTTTTAAAAATTCCAGATCTAAAATCAAAAGTCAATATTAGATATATTTTGCCTTTGATTTAAAAAAGTATGGCTCTAAAAGAATATACAACATGCACAAGCAAGATCCACAAAAAATGATCAGAGTTTATAAATAAATGTTTCAAAAAAGGTTTTGAAATTGATATTTCTAAAACATACGTAACACGAGTATGTGCAAATGTATCATAGTGTTGGACTCTTAATTTTATGAGAAAAATCAAGACCCATACACAGGTGAAGGCTATTTAAGGGAGAACATCAATTCTAAGGAGTTTAAATGGCTAAACTCACAACTCAGATGAGTTTTGAAAAACCTAAAATCTATAACTCTAAAAAAATAATTTTCTCTCTGTTTTTTCAAAAGTTTTCTCACTCGAAAAACATTTTCCCTCAAAAATAATTTTTTCTCTGAATTTTTCTCTCAGAAAATGTTTTTCTTTCTCTCTATTTATTTTCACTCTCTCTAAAATGAGCCAAAAGTCTCTAAAATAAGGACGAGGGGGCTTTTTATAAATGGAGAGGAAGCTGGAAGGTCTGGCTGAAAGCAACATCTGAGATTCGAACAAACCGGTTAGGATTTGATCCAACGCTCCAAAATAAAGCATACAAGGTAAACCAAATAGTTTATTGACGGTTATCCGGTAAGCGAGCTGATGGATTAAGTTGGTATGTGTGACACCCTGACTAATTAAATACTAGGTAGCTACTCCTTTATTCAAATTAATACAAAATGCCAAGTTGGCTCTGTTCATAGCATCACTGTCGAAAACATTTTTATAATTACTAGCCACCTAATATTTAGAAAGTGAGTTGTAAATTTTAATTAAACCCGATTAACATGACATCCTTTTAAATTATAAAATGCTAATACCACAACCACATCACAGTCACAAATAAATAACAATGTAATAAACTAAATCTGGAGGAAAACACCTCTCAACAATCCAAATACTGTAATGAACAAATAGAAGCCTGAATCATATAATTAATTACAACCCAAAATCTGAAATAACTGAATAGATAAAGTATTTCCTAAAGGAAATAGGGCGCCATGCCCAACAAATGAGAGAATATGATAATATAGAGTCAAGATCGAGAATGGGGGCGTTTACTGTCAAGGTCCTATAACTTCCACAACAGCTACAATACGTCACCTGAATGGAACTCCTATGCTTGGTGTCCTTGTGGCTGGGCACCTATAATGTTTTTACACGAAAATATATTTGGAAGCAAATGGGTCAGAGCCCGATTGTGAAAACAGTTTAAAATATAACAAGTGTTTAATGCCACTAAATAGTAAATATAAAGTACATGATAGTGTGTGCACTCACATGAGTACCTCACCTCTCCACTAATTGTGCACTCCTATCATTCCCGTACCCATTCTAGTTATTCCCATACTTAACTAGTCCAATATAAAATCTAAAATTCCTATACGATTCACGATTTACTTCCGGTATCTTCATTTAAACAGTGTGTCTTACATTTCTTCACGATTTCCCATATTAGTAATACTACTTACTAGAGGATTTCTATTTTTATCTTTACAAAAACGTTGCTATTATTTATACTCACATTTATACATGACATTGCATTTCAATTTACAGTATATTATTCTCATCACAAATATAAAATACTAGAACCCCGAGGCTAAGCTGCGGTGCACACATACTCTGTTATCCAATCCTGGTACATCACTTACATAAGGACCACGCATTCCGAATCTCTTAAGAATCGTTCTCAAATAACAACAATTACACATAATGGAGGCGAACATAGTTCACATCACATGAGTCACGTACATACCTATGCTCCCATGATCAGCAGACTTATTAACTTCTCAATAAGTCCTTCTCTGACCTATGTCCTCGAGGTACCAATCTAAATCCCCCTGTAGGCACACAAAGTTTAGATGGCCCTGATCGAACGCTGACCTCCCATGATAGCAAGTACGGTAGGTATGTTATACACAGATAACTACATATACTAAGCATTCGCACATCTTAGATATCTCAATATATTAATAGAGGCATACTTCTCATTCTTGTATCATCATTTAATATCATACACTTATAAGTCCCCGATTTATATACATTAAAGTTGTCAACTCCTCTCACGTCGTAATTAGGCACTCGTTTCCTAATTCATAAGGGTCATTCGATTTACTACAAGGTTCTAAGTTTTACTCCTCAACGTACTCCAATCTACCAAATATACTCACTAGTCAATAAGGGAAGATTATTACTCCATTAAATAAGTCTACGGGACATTTGAAATGAAATCAGGCCTAAAAGGCCATTCTGTCAACTCGTTAGAAGTCCCGTTCGAACGAGGTCATTCGAACGAGCGTCGTTCGAATGAAAGGCTTTGAACGAACTACCAACTTGTTAGAAGGGATACTGTCATCTCATTAGAAGCTCGTTCGAACGAGGTCGTTCGAACGTCCTGGGCAGGTCTTCTAATGAGATGGCAGACTGCGCCCAGAATTTTCCAAATTCGATTTTTCTTCTTTCTCCTCTTCTCTAAATCCACCCTAAGACTATCCAAATACGTTTTTAATGTTTGTAATATATTTTTAGTCACCCTAGATCATTCCTTAACATGCTTTTGGGCCAAATCTTACAAATTAACATGCCAAAATCATAAATCCCCAATTCTTATTCCAAACCCTATGAACTTGAACCCAGAATTGTAATTTCATAAAAAGACTCCTTATTAATCCGATTTCAGGTCATCAAAAGTTATGTTTTATATATTAAATTCACCCATAATCATTCTACATGCAAATTCCTACCCAAAACCACAAATTTCACAATAATTCCATTGGGTATTCTTCATCAAAATTTCCAAGACATAAACAGTTTTCTACACTATACATGGAGGAAATATTCAATGCAAATAATGACATCAAAACACTTGCCTCAGATTTGTTTCTTCTTAGTTGATGTTGGTGAATGAAGGTTGATTTCTCCCCTTTCTCTACAGAATTCTCTCAAGGTTGGTGACGGTGGTTGGAGGTTTCTTTTGGAACCTCTTCAAACTCTCCCTATAACTCCCGTAGCCCTCTAACTCACCTAATACTGATAATGGACTTAGTGGGTTCATTAGTAATATATTATTTAACCCTAAAATTCGTGGGTTTTAATTCCCATATTTTTAAAATTACCAAAATATCCCTTTAGGTAGCCGGTTTGGTCTAAAAATGCCCGGGACCCAAACTAAACCTACGACTAGTATTTTCTGACTATTTCGACCCTTTCGGACACGTTGACGTACTCAAAATGATAATTCGGTTGATAAAAATATAATTCACTTTTTAATTTAAATAATTTCATTCCTGACGCGACTAACACGCGCGTCCCAACTAAATTTCCAAATTTGTCGTATTTCAGTCTTGCGACAACTTTAATATTTTCAATACCCATGTATTACCATACATACCCAGAAATATTAAATTTTAACATCATAATCAAATACCAACTCACATCTCGCTAGTATTTATACCCGACTTAATTCCCAATTAATTCTCATTTAATTTAATTAATCCCTTAAATAAAAATCAATAAAATTACGGGGTATTACATTATGCATATTGATCGTCACAAGGCTCACTAAAAGCCTTAGAAGTTGATCGAATGGTGCAAAGTGTGTATAAAATATGTGAGAGAAAACTAACACAGATGGGACCAATCACATAATCACTTGAACGCTAATTTATGACTTTCCAAAATTAAGAAAATTACCCCAAAACTTTTAAAAACAATATTAAAAATGTTTAATTAATTGAAAATAATTGATTTTAATCCAAATTAATTTCAAAAAAATATTTTAACACCTAATATGCATGATGTGAAAGTAATGTCCTATGTATGTGGATTTTATGCCTTTATACCATATTTGGTCAGGGTTGAATTGTTGAGGATGACTTCTTTGAAGTAGACTACCAACTTAAAATTTTCAATTACCCATATAGGAGCTCCATTCTAAAAACTATACATTTGTCTTAATATCCAAACTAGATGAAAAAACTATGTAGTATAGACACCTAGTAAGTCAACTGAATAGGGTGTCTCATTAATTGCATCTATTCTAATAAAACAATTGATGGGGATGATCTAATAAATGAAAAATTCTTAACTGGTCTAAATAAAAAAAAATAAAATAACATAACCGCGTTCAAGCTAGTGATGAAGAGACTATTGCTATTAATCTTGGTTCTAGTAGATCCCGGCGTGAGATTAGTATAGGATCATCCCTCAACAATAATTTATTGTCACAATTTAAAGAGTTTCTGATGGAGCTCATGGACGTCTTCACATGTTCTTATAAGGACATGTCTGGCATTGATCTAGAAGTAGTGCAACAAGAGATCCATACATATCCTGAATGAAAACCGATTAAGAAAAAGTTGAGGAAGCTCCTACCAGAATGGTCCCTCAAAGTGACAGAAGAAGTAATCAATAATTGAACGTGGGTTTCATTAGCGTGGTCAAATATCTGACATCACTTGCCAATATTATACCCGTGCTAAAATTAGGAGGGAATGTACGCATGTGTATCGACTATAAGGATTTAAACTAGGATTCTCTGATGATGATTACCCTTTGCCCAATATTGATATGATCATCGACAACACAACTAATAACGCTCTCAAATAATTCGTCTATGTCTTCACCAGGTATAATAAAATCAAGATGCATCCCAATCCTCAAGAAAATACTACTTTTACCACCTATGGGAACCTTTTATTGCGTTGTCATGCCTTTCAGTCTTAAAAATATCGGGACTACATATTGAAGAACATCCACAACTATCATTCCCGATCTCATCCATAAAGAAGTAAACGTATATGTTGACGATATGATCATTAAGTTAAAATCTTGAGAAGTTCACATCCTTTCCCCGAGAAAGTTCTTCAAACGATTGTGATTATATAAGATGCGCATCAATTCTTAAAAGTGTGTTTTTGGTTCCACGAAGGGTAAACTCCTAGGTTTCATGGTTAATGAAAAAAGAATCGAAGAAGACCCTGTCATGCTCAAGGAAATCCTTAAAATTTCATTGCCTCAGACTGAGAAGGAAGTACACCATTTACTTTACAAAATCCAGCACATTAGCAGATTTATCAGCTAACTCACTTCCATGGGTGAACCCATCTTCAAACTTCTACAGAAGGATTCATCCAAAGTCTATAATGAGGCGTGCCAAGAATCCGTTGATAAAATAAAAAAAACCTCTCTCAATTATCGGTGCTCATGCCATCGCAACCTGGTCTACCCCTCATTTTGTACCTAACTGTACCCAACACTTCTGTTGGGGCTATGCTATCCTAATACATCGAAGAGTTAAGTAAAGAGAGAGTCATCTACTACATCAATTAAAAACTGCCAGGGTATGCAATAAACTATATAACATTGGAAAAGGCTTGCTTTGCCTTAGCTTGGGTAGCTCAAAAACTCCGACACTACATGCTTGGCTTACCTATCAAGTTATGTCCCTAATGTATCCCATGAAATACCTACTAGAGAAACCTTCCTTGTTAAGTTGTATGGCCTGTTGAATGCTCTTTCTAGTTGAGTTTAGCATAACCTACAAGATGCAAAAGGCCATTAAAGGGAGGGCCATATCTGATTACTTATCAGATGATCTCATGGAAGAAGTTAATGTGTGGATCTCCGAATTCTCGAATGAAGATATTATCTACGCTAATCATGAAGAACTCCGTTGGCAAATATTCTTTGATGAATCCGCCAACAAGAAGGGATATGGAATTGGGATTCTTCTAATCACGCCTGATGAGCTGTATACTCCTATCTTCATTAAGCTAGGCTTCCTTTACACCAACAACATGATAAAATACAAGGCATGAACTTTAGGCCTCAAGGTTTATCTATAGAAAGGAATTTAATATCTCGATGTTTATGGGGACTCGACCCTCATCATAAGACAAGTCCTTCTAAATAGAAAGTCAAAGATGCAAATCTTCTACTCTTTTATGTGCATCTTGAAGAGCTCATATCGTGATTCAAAGACATTAATTTTCATTACCTCTAGCAATTCAAGGAATAACTTTGCCAATGTATTTACCACTTTATCTTCCATGGTAGACATGACCGAGGGGATAACGATTACCCCCTTATAAGTTCAAAAATAGTCCATACCAACTCACTGCTTCAATGTTGAACTCACCTCCAAATAAGATTCATACAAGGTTAGGTTGTGATATTACGATATCCGTTGTCTCCTTAAGCATAGTCAATACCCTCAAGGAGATGATAAGAATGATCGCATGACCCTCTGAAAAATCACAGCCTAATACATCATTTGCTACAAAGCCTTGTTCAAAAGGAACTTCGATGGCACCCATTTGTAGTGCATATCAGGGGCTGACATTGAAGAAATTATTCAGAAAATACATGGTGAGGAATATGGACCCCATATAAACGGCCATATTCTGTCCAGAAATATTGTTCGACGGGCGTAATATTGGACTACAATGGTCCATGACTGTGCCACATATGTCAAAATATGCCTCAAATGCCAATAATTTGCCAATATCCGACACTTACCTCCTCGAGATCTATATAACATGACCTCTACATTGCATTTATTGACTTATGGCATTAAACCCAATGCATCCAATGGGCATGAGTTTATCTTGATCGCTATCGATTATTTCATTAAATGGGTTGAAGCAGAGTTATATGCGGTGCTAATGTAAAGAGGGTGGATAAATTCATTCGAAAGAATATCATATGTCACTACGGGGTCCCTCGTGAACTCGTATCAGACAATGGACTTTGTTTCAAAGCAGAAGTCATAAAAATGGTCGAAGAATATGGGATTTAGATACACAAGTCTTCTCCTTACAGATCGCAAACCAATGGGGCTGCTGAAGCTACAAATAAAATCTTTCAATCCATAATCAACAAGATGACAAAAATTTATAGATATTAGGCTGACAGGATCCTCTAGGCATTATAGGGTTATCGCACATCCATAAGAATGCCCATAGAGTTTACTCAATACTCTCTAGTCTATGGCATGGAGGAAGTCCTTCCCATTAACTTGAAATCTCTTATTTATGAGTCATGCTCAAAAGTCAAGTTGGAGAAGTTGATTGGAAACAAAGACGTTATAACGAGTTTACACACTTGGATTAAAAGAGAGTAAAGACTTTATACCACATACAAGGGTATTGTTGACATATTGCACGATCGTTCAACAAGAAAGTAAAAAACCGTTATGTACGGGAAGACGATCTCACTCTCAAATCAATCATAGAACCTATCTGGGACCGTAGAGGAAAAATCAAGCCCAACTGGATTGGACCATAACTCGTGAAGAAGATATTATCAGATAGAACAACTATGCTCACTGATCTCGATGGAGAAGAAATGCCACATTCAATCAATTTGTACCGTCTCAAGAAATTTTGTCCTTAATCTGACTCTCGTTGAGCTACACAAATCTCACCTCCATTATATTATAAAAAACCTCTCTTCTATTGTCCCTTCACTAGAACTACGTAGTACCTGATCCTCTCAAAATATTGAGAAAACATTATAACATTTTTCATCCCCACAGAGGTACGTAGGCAAACCATAAAGTAGCTTTGGGTGTGATCTTTTCTCTCATCAAGAGGCATAAGTCTATCTCATGATTTTATTGAACAAAAGTATCATGTATGCCTTATAATTTCTATAAAAAATTCAAACATAAGTGTTTCTTCCACAAAGGCACAACAAAATTAATAAAATCAATGTTTATTTCAAAACTTTTATTTCAAATACAACCTTTTACATGAAGCATTATCGATAGAAATTCCAAACAATTATAAAACCCACACCTACAAGACAAGCAAACCTACCACATCCCTGGCCATACCTAAATCTAAACTAAACTAAACAAATAACAAAATTTTACTAGAACCAACACAGAGAACTAAATCAAATTGACCTACCCAGACACCAACACCAATACCAACACCTAAACCAACCTTTTCTTTTCATAGAGATTCATATAAACCTTCCTCAACTACCAGAGGGTACGATTTTATCATCATAATCACCATAAACACCATCATTTTCTTGGGGTCTTTGGTATTCCCCATACTGGGTATGGACCCGTATTCACTTAATACGATGGTACACTTTGAAAAGAACGGATGATACCATTGTGTACCCTTATATAACTTTAGCTTCCATAAGCCACATTTACCCAGATTCCTTAGCACAAATATTCAAAACCAAATCCTTCCATAACTATCTCAAATAGTCACCTGACACTACGAAGGCTTCCCCTATATAGTAAGTTAGATGATGAGCTGGCCTACGATGTTGCCACAAACTCCCAGTGACATCCTTAAGGATTCAACCAGGTCTTCCATTGGATATGAATTAATTATATTCAGAGAGATAATATTCTCCTAGCCTATTTGGAAAAAAAGTTGCCAAGATAGATAGAATGAGGTCCGACGAAGGCCCCCAAGTCTAATATAATAGTAATCATCCAGTTGTAGAACATGTCTCAACTCACCCCACTAAGGCACAGACCAACAAAGATAATGAGATCCACTTTCCATAAGCTGATCATCCTAGTCATTCACAGATGAACCAAAGTCCATGTAAAGCCAAAGGAAAATATCGGCGACATCGGTAAAAGGAGACTTAAGAGGCTCAGCCAGACGAAGACTTTCTACCAGTCACATGTATAATATTATGGGACTACCTTATAAGAAGGTAAAAGAATTATCCTTCAAATCAACCAGACCATTCAGTGTTTCTGCCAAGATAGTGGTCGCTAGGTTATAATAATAGTGCATTCACAATACTTTGATAACTATTTGGGTGTCCACAATCATATCGCCCATCAATAAAGCATTCTTACGGTCAAGCCCAGGGCCATAGTGCCAAAAAACCCATTATCACTGAAATCCATCTGATGTACGAATTCAAGCACCACAGGGAGAAAAATGGATCCCTATGAAACAATAGTCGATGAAGATGGAGAAATGTGTAGTAACTCAACCAAAACTTCCCCCAAAGAATGAGAAAATTAAAGCATGGTAGAAGGAATTTAAGACTGAATGCCCATCATAGCAGAAAAATCTTCATAGGTTGGAGACACCTCATCCAACCTGAAAATGAACATATGATCCTTGGGGTATAAAAATTGAAGGATCACTTCCAGAAGACTCTAATTAATCAAGGTATTACTCTGTAATGTGGTTGGGCTCAAGTTGAATGCCACATAGTAGATGCTTTATAAGCTCATAGTTCTAAGACCTGAAGATAGCCCGCAAATATTTTGGTAATAGGGATGGACAACATAAATAATGAAGTTTTATACAAGAGAGAAGAAAAGAAAATATGATTTGATTAAAAATTCCCCCCTCAAGTCCCATTTTATAGCAAAAACTCCTCACAAATGATGAGGGTTGTTGGGTCATCACCATTAGTGCACGAATCAAAGGACTAGGAGTGCAATAAGGGAGTACCAAAGGCTGAAAGTCCATGTACGTAGACTGACATGTCGGCCAACAGGCCAAGGGGTATGCCGGTCGACACCCATATTTTAGGGAGATTCTATTTTTCCATTTTTGTCTCTCTATCTTCCTAATAAACCCCTTCAAGGATTAACTTTTTACAACAAAGTCTCTTGGGAATTTATTTACTTAAAATTCAAAAATAAAACCCTAATTGGAAAATTACAGTGTAAGTATAATATATCACTAAATCAAGATAAAATAAAAGCAAATGCATCATTTTATATATGTTTTTGATTTTCATGTACATCAGGAAAACATAAAAGAACAAAGTTGGAAGGGTGTATCTCGGACATTCTCCTAAACCTTACCTACACTACCAAATAACTCCAGTCGTCCTAACGAGGACACTTCTCATGATGGAGAGAGAAAGAAGCCCCACTCTCAGAGCTCGAGGATAGGACATAATCATCAGTTACAGGAGGAGTAATACTGGACCGATCAATCGTCCAATCTTCTCAACCGAAGAAGCCATACAATCTCGTACGTCATGTAGACAAGAAATTCGAATAGAGACATTTTGCAAAAGGAAAAGGAAGGAAGATAATAAAATCGGTAATAAGCAAAAGTATAGAGAGTGAAAAATCAAAAATCAACTGAAAAGAGAAAACCCTTACCCTCAACTTGAAGTCATATCTGGGCATGGGGGAAGAACCTATTGCACCGAGTGAGTCTATTGGGAAATTTTGCATGTGTTACCCACTACCATCTGCACATAGTACGAAGGCAACCCGTTCTCTTAAAGAGAAGGAACCTCCGTTTTTGCTGCCCCACTCCTTGATGCTTGAGCAAATGGCCTCAGTGCACCGCTACCCGCTGCTTTTGTCGACGGAGGTGGAGCTCCATCACGTCATATATAGACGCTGACATCAACCAACTAGTCATGAATTCTAGATAGTCATGAGTCCCCACTGTATACGTGAAGATGGAGTAGTGTTCAACTACCAATGCCATCATCCTCTCCCCCGTCCATATGTTCTCCGGATTGCACATATAAAATTAAGGGTTCACCGGAGGCACCACAACACCTCCGTCTATGATCTGCCGCACCATATGCACCCCAAAGTACCAGTTATACCCACACTCACGTGACAAAAGTCATCGTGCTCGAGCATGGAATTAAAAAATCCCTATCTCCCTCGACGGTCGTCTTCAGTCGTCAACAGGCAATCCAGTCCAAAATAAAATAAAAATAAAAAAGATAAAAAATACAAAATAAAGGCTAACCTTTACCCTCGTCAAAGAGTTTAGGACTACTCTCATATACCTATGGATCGATAGGTTCTTCTATAACCCATTATACTTCATCCACAACCTCATCCTAGGCCATGCATCGACCTCTTCCTGCTTCAACAACATTAGTTGGGCTCTGTGCCCAATCTCCTCGTAGAACCATACCTGGAAAAGAGTAATAAAAATTCAAAAAAGACAATCACAAAAAATGCATGAATAAAAGTAAAATAAGAGCATAAAAATAAAAAGTAACTCCAAGAGATATGATGCTTACGTGAAGATCGAACGACAACAACAGACGAATGAGTCTAAAGAAGCGTACAAGAGCGCCGATGTCAACATCCCCCAGTCATACATGCCTATCTATGAAAAATACCGAATCTAGGAGAGGAATCAGAGGGGGAAATCATCACCGCTCTTCACCAGCGGTGTACTTCCCTTACAAAATAAGATGAAGAAGCACACCGCTTATCGCACCTTCTGACTGTCGGTCATATTTATCACCATCCCCGATAAAGTGTCCTTCAATAAGGACACCTTTATATACTCTCTTGAGCCTACTTTTGCTTAGTCCCGTGATAACCCTAATTGGCTCACCACTTAAACAAAGCAACCTAATAGCCCTCTCATGACAAACCCATAATCTGGTACACGTATATCAAACTCGCCATCATGTCACCCACACCAAATATAAGGTGTGTGTGAAGTCCCAACGCCTCTACCCAAAAGCACATAACACTGTTGCCCTATGTCTCATCCAAGGTCACCGCTAGAACACCGAAACCCATAAGGTGTACCAAGCCCTTTACCTCATCAGAAAGGTTATTCTAGATAACCTTCACCCCAATCGACCCCTGAGAATAAACTTCTATGATGAGATCTCTGTCTGCACAATACATGCAACAAATAAGTTTCTCAAAAAACTCTGATAATAAATAAATTAATGAATAAATAATTCAATTCAAAATAAATAAATAAGTTAAAATAATAAAATAATACTCACATAACCACTAGGTCTCTTCACCGTAGCTTAGCGATGCGCCTGAGGGTCCCTCAATAGGACTCACTCATCCACCACCGGTTTGGCACCGCAATAAATATTCTCCACCCTCACGACCATTCCCTTGGGATGGTCCAACTTGATATTGGCCCAATAATCCACATTCATAATGTTCTCCACTATTTTTTAAAAAACTCATAAAGAAACACTCAAGGAAGCTCTTTCCTAAAGAGAGAGAGAATTGATTTGGGTGAAGAATGGGAGTTGCCCTCACATCGTTTATATAGGGATAAGTGGATTACCCGCTGACAACTGTCTTTGCATGCCAGTCGGCAGGTATCCCTTGGAAACTTGAGAAATCATTGGACTCCATGCCAATTGTCGGCTCGCATAAGCGACCCCTACAGGCAAGCACCCCCTCCAAATTTCATTACAAAAATCCAGAAAAAAAAATCCAAAAATGGCTTGAAAAATCTCAAAAAAATCCCAAAAAATCACATAAAATCCAAAATCACAAAATATCAAATTTTGCAAAAACAAAATGTACATTTCCATAAAAATCATCAAAATTCAAAATTACACAAACATTAAAAAATTCATTAAAATCCTTGAAACATTTCTTAAAAAAACCATACAATATTTGAAAAATCCCAAAAATAAAAAATTTTAAATTTTTCAGAATATGCTCATTTTTCATGAAAGTCATCAAAATTAATAGTTACATAAGCATTAAAAAAATAATCAAACCTCCCAGAAAAATTCGAAACTTTCAAGAAAATCATCACTTCATCACATATCATTGCCAAAGTTATCAGTCACTTATGAGGTCCTCAAAATTGACCTTGGCCCTCAGAATCGACTGAAATCCCTATATTGGTTGCATACACTCGTTCGATACTAAGAATTGATCTAGAACTTCAGAATTGTCTACGGTCTCTGTATTGGTCAAACACATACTCTTTAGGTTCTCAAAATTGGTCTTGTCCCTCAAAATTGGTCGCGATCGCCGTATTGGTCGCATAAACTCTTTAGGTTTTCAGAATTGATATTGGTCCTCAAAATAGTCCTCGATCCCCGTATTGGTCGCATACACTCTGCAGGTCCTCAAAATTGATCTTGTCCCTCAAAATTGACCGCGATCCTCGTATTGGTCGCAAACATTCCTTTGGTCCTCGTAATTGACCTTGTTCTTTAGAATCAACCGAGATCCCCATATTTATTGCACACACTCCTCAGGTCCTCAGAATTGACACATGTCATTAAAATTGGTCGTGATTCCCGTATTGGTTGCACACACTCTTTAGGTCCTCAGAATTGACCTTGGCCCTCAAAATCGATCGCAATCCCCATCTTGGTCGCATACACTCATTATGTCCTTAGAATTGACCTTGACCCTCAAAAGCGACTATGATCCCCGTTTTGGTCACACACACTCTTTAGGTCCTCAGAATTGACTGTAACAACCCGAGGTTTTGGAGACAATGATTTATTTATTTTGGAAGAAATAAATAATATTTTATTGGAGAAATAATTAAATTGGCAATTAAAGTCAAAATTTGGAGTCGTTAGAAAGTGTGTCGTATGGAAATTTTTAGGGTACCATCGTTTCCGGAAGGGTCAAGAAAGTCGAAATGACTGTACTTGGGGTCTATTTACGTTCCGAAATAGTTTAAGTAAGTTTGACTCGAATTAATGTTACTGAGTCATTTAAAGTGTGTACTATCATTTAAAGTGTGTATCTTGTGGGATAAGGCTTAAAAGCCACGTAAGAAGTCATTCTCACTTAAGAGAAAGAGGAAAACCCTAGAAAGAAAGAGAGAAAGAAAGGGAAAAAAAGAAAGAAGAAGAGAAAAAAGGAGAAAAGTGGGTTTTTCCGACCATCTCGCCATCTTGAGGCGGATTCAGACCCTACGAACCCGAGGCAAGTGATTAAACTTGCTAAATAATTATTGTGTATCATTTAATTCATGATTTGTGGATAAATTTCTAAAAATTTGGGATAAATAGGTTAAAACCTAGATTTTTGAGATAAATCTTTATTTGATGTGTTTAGGATGGATTTAAAGTTATAGATTAGTTGTGCTGAATTATTTGAGGTATATTAATGTTATGAATGTGGTTGAGTTGAAGATTTGTGGTTAAATGTAATTATATTGGTTTTTTTTGAGAATTTGGAGTTGTGAAAAAATGGAGTTTGGCCGTGGTACCTGGTAGGGCCGGTCGACCGGGTACAAAGGGCCGGTCGATCGCGCCTCCAGAATTGGGCACACTGTCTTCGATTATAGGCAAAATTAAGAAACGCGATCGACCGCGGTTTGGGCTCTACTCGACCGGTCCCCTGTTTTGGGTTCAAGTTTTAGAATTTAAGTTATCCCCTTTATTTTTGGGTTTATATGTATGGACTTCCATAATCAGAGTATCATAAAGGACTAAGTGATTATATAAGGGGATTATTGACTTTAGAATCATAAGACGATATATGGGGCTAATTTATAAATAAATGTGATGGTGGGATATCTCTCTTATCTGGGAAATAAGAGAAATAGTGATAAATGACTAAATGAAAACGTCGGGGAGTTTTAGTGATTGATTTTGAGAAAGTGAGATTCTAAAAGATTATATCAATTTGGTGGAAAATCCTCTAAGTATCGAGGTTAGTAATTGAGGAATGAAAATGGTTGATTGATATGTATACGGATATAGAAGTATCCTTATTGATGATCGATTGGGAGAGATCTCACACAGTGAAAAATGCTAATTGAGGTGCATTAGGATAAAAGAATATCCTTAACTTAAATAGAATTAAGAGATAATTTATAATAGAAGCGACATTTGAGCTTCAAGCGAGAATTAGTATAGCGTATACTAAGTGGGGTTATTGTGCGAGAATTGACGGTTAGTGTATCAGAAGAGAGAGAGATACTAAATAATGATATTAATATATTTCGCCTAAGGGCGTATAATGAATATGGAAATGATGTGCATATATACCTTATATAATGGTATATCTTTATTATGTGGGATGTATGTATACCTTATATGATGGTGTACATACATGTTAAGCATACCCCCTCCTTGCTATCATTGGGAAGTTTCGTGCGTAGAGGGTGAGCATTCTGACTAGAAAAGTAGGATGTGGATATTCCCCAGGTCATAGTCATCCATGGTGGTCAGCAACTGACATATATGTATACATTTACTTATTTTGGGAGTGAGAGGTCGTGGGTATGTGTCGCTCTCACTTGTCGGTTCGGAGCTATGACCCCTTCCCGGGACGTTGTGTGCGTGAGTAGATCACGAGGTGGGTGTCGTTGAACCCCACCAAGTGGCCCCAATTTTCTACGTATATGGGCTGCTGGAAGATGATAGCATGTGAGCCTGCGTCCTTCGAGTTATAGCTCGGTTGGATGGTTATTATTGCTTGTGTTTGTACTTGGGTATCAAGGGTATAATGGACCTCAACGACCTACATTGCCAGGATTAGTGTATCGGGGGATTCCTTGTTTGGATTTCGCCTCGACTAGACGTCCCACGCATGAACCGCAGTGTAATGTTGGAACTTGGGGATAAGTTTAGCCCTTAATGCTCATAATTATATATATATATATATATATATATACACACACACACATATCACCTATCTTGACGATCGACAGTGCCAGGAGTAGTGTAACGGGGGGGTTCCTTGTTTGGATTTCGCTTCGGCGAGACGTCCCACGCATGAAACGCCGTGTACTGTTGAGAATTGGGAATATTAATTAATTAAAATTTGGAAAATAATAATTTGGGTTACATGCATCTTGCATTGAGGTCATAATGAGCCTCGAGGATCGATACGGTCCGGAGTAGTGTAACGGGGGGGTTCCTTGTTTGGATTTCGCCTCAGCGAGACGTCCCACGCACGAAATGCAGTGCCGTGTTGAGAATAGGGAGGAGTTTAGTCCTTAAATCTTGATGCTAATAACTCATATATAATAATTATATATATGGTTTCCTGCCTTATAAGGGCATCTCTAGAATATAAAATTCTAGGAAATGAGATTGTTGATGTATTGTGATGATGTGGACATGATTGGATCATGTAACTTTATATGTTCAACAAATGAACATTATAAAGATAATTATAACTATTAAATTAAAGTTAATGTATATAACTTATAAATTATGGAAAAAAATGTATTGGGGGTTAGGTTAGATTATTTCACTTAAATACTTATTTTGGGTTTAAGTTAGGATCCTCTTACCTAAATAGAATCGGACATCCATTTGGAGATCACGTGCATACGCTTAGTGCGCACTTTAGATGAGAGGTGAGTTGAATTATTATGGAGAGTTCGATTCCAGCTAAATCATGTAATAATGCATTTATAATTATTATACATTTTAATACACTTGCTATAAAATGTTTTTCAAACTCGGGCTCTGACCCGTTTATGTTTTCTCCTCCATGTATATATATTGTATTACTTCATGTGTTCCTCCGCAAGGACGCCTTTGATGTTATCCATCCAGTGTATTCGTGGAGCTGTGGCAGTAGCGGACTGTTGCGGCACTTTGTTTTAGTCGATTTCTATCTATTGTACATCTAGATTAGGATTCAGTTTGTATATTAATTTTAGACTCAAGTGTTGTAGATTAACACTTTCTTTATTTTATTCCTCAGATTTCTATTGTCTGTTACTCGACAGCATATTCGGGTATATTATTTGTACATTGTTTTGTACTCCTTTATTTTATTGGAGTTTACACTTATCATTCATCATAGTTAGATGTTTATTGCTGGTTGAGTTGCATTATTGGTTTTGTTGTTGTTGTTGTTAAATAAAAAGTTTAAAATTTTTGACAATTCGCTTTTAATGATTATGGGCAGTTAGCCTTATATTATAGTGTTTTATGTTGATGTTGAGACTGTACCATCTGAGATACCTGATTTATGTAGTATAGGGCTGGCCACCCGTTATTATTTAGAGGGGGTTGTCAAATTGACCTTGGCCCATATAATCAATTGTGATCCCGGTATTGGTCGCACACACTCTTTAGGTCTTCAAAATTGACCTTGACCCTCAAAATCGACCGTAATCCCCATATTGGTCATACACACTATCAAGATCCTCAGAATCGACCTTGTCACTCTGAATCGGTTGCGATACCTATCTTGTCCGCATTCACTCCTTTTATCCTCAGAATTGACCTTGTCCCTTATAATAAGGCCTCAACCCCCCATGAGTACGTTATCCAAGTCCCTCAAAATTAGGCTATAAACCTCACATACAACATATAGGTCCTCAGAGTCAGGCCTCCATTCCCTGCAAGAGTTTCAACACACAGAAACTCTGAGAGTGTGCCTCTCGATGATAGGTACCCAAATAAAAATTAATTCACCTAATTCAAGAAAAATGAGTAATAATTTGTTATTATCAAAAGGGTTAACAATCCAAAAGTATATGTGACAAAATATTTTACAAGATTTTATAATCCAAATTTTACCTCTTTAATTGAAACAATGATTCTAAAAATGAGGAAAAAAATCAAATAAACACAAAATCGGATGTACGAGGGAAAAACACACTAATGGACAAAACCTCTAACCGATAAGAAGGACAAATGATTAAGGTACAAATATTACAACTATAAGACAAAGACTTATAACCACATGATTTTATGACCGGCTAGAAAATATTTCACACGATATCATTTGACGAGAGCACCCACAACTGAAGAATGTTATACAACCGCCACGATTTTGGTCCAAGACCAATGTCGTCAAATATCTCGCCAAAATTTATTCTTTAAAGTTGAAGTAACTTGTTCATATAATGAAACATTCAAGGAACTGAAAAAGCTACACCAAGGCTTTTGAGAGAATCTTTAAAGGTTGTGTTGGTGTGTTACAAGAGTATGGTGCTCTAAATCTCAAAAATAAAATTTTCATGCCAAGAAAGAGAAAATATCTACTCACAAAAAAAAATTTTAGAAAAGGATTTTTGAATACAAAGATAAGTGAATAAATATTTAAGATTTTCTCAAAGAGAAAACCCAAAATCAATGGCTTTAAGAACTCAAAGAAGATCAGTGAAAAATTTGCTCTTAAATATTTTGAAATATTTTTTATCAGCTATAGATTTTTTAAAACTCTCACTCTTGGTTTAGAAAAGTATGGAACACTTAACTATATAGAGTTTTGAATTAAAAGTGTTTGGAAGGCTAATAGGTTAGGTGTCACACTCTTATGGAGTTATTCAGTCACTTATAAGATAAAGTTAGCCGGAATGGTGTACTTGGTACACAAACAAAAAAGTTATTAAGGAAAGGTCTTGTAAAAAAGGTGCTTTTGTTATTATCTGACACGATAGCTAAAGGCGTCACTACAATGAAGAATATCTTTGATGTGGTGATCCTAAGGCAATGAAAGTCGCTCAATCATCTAGGGAAAAAATCACGGGATAAAAGTATCAGCGAAGGTGTTTTGCTACTATGAGGAAGTTCGTCGTTGCGGTCAGGGAGCCCAGGAGACTGTCCATCTTTACCAAAAAAATATTTTGAAAATAATTTTTGGCAAAACTCTAAGTATGTTTGTCCCAATGAATAACACCCATACTTAATATACATGAAAAAGATGCAATTCCTTATGAAATAGATTTTTCTATATGAAAAGTATATTTGCATTGTGTATTTTAAAATTTATCCAAACATGGTTTATTCAAACGATTTTTCAATTATGAAAACAATTAAACCAAGTGTTAATTTAAGTCCACTAAGTCTTATACCTTTCCTAAGTGGTGTAATTAAGGTTTGGCATGTGTGAATCCAGAATGAAGTTGATGAATCTTTCTAGTGACCTCTTGGACAAAAACTCAAATATGTTTTGATAAGGAATTTGGACAACCTATTCTATGGATCACATTGAGTATATAATACTCTTACAATATACCCCTTTGTCAAATTTCAAGACAAAACATAATAAGATAAATTACAAGCAAATGAAAGAAATCTATCAATTTATGAATTGCCTGGCCAAGGAAAAATACAAAAATAGAAATTTATAATTGTTACAAGTAATTAATTACTACAAGAGACTCAACTATCTTCATGGATCAAAAGAAGCTCTTGAGAAAATAATTTCTTATCACACACTAGTAAACTCATTAAGATAACAATGTAAAAGATTAAGACAAGAAAATATGATAAATATGAATAACAAATTTATAAAAAATAACTCCCCGTAAAATATATAATTCCTCTAAAAAATCATAATAAAACAACAATAACTTAAAAAAACCTATTATGCTTTGAAAAACAATACTCCCCATATCTACAAACTTCTCCACCCATTTTTTGCGGAAAATGACAATGGAAAGAAATAAGCACATAATGGGATAAAGTAAAGAAGCATTATAAGAGATTAAAACGTGATAATCAAACGAACAAATATAAAATGGATCATATAATGAGTGAATAATTAAAAATGGAGTCTAGGCAAGATATAATCTTGAGAATAATAGGCATAGGAACTACAATTTTAATCACACATTGAGAGATAAAATATATCAAGGAAAGATATATAAATAATGTTAAAATGGAATACATATTAAAAGTTAAGAGTTACAAGGATTACAAATGATATGATCAATATAAGTCAAATCCAACAATTCTTAAACAAACAAACAAAATAAAGAACAAAATACAAAAACAAAGCACATCACTTTTTCTTCTTCAAATTCTTCAAAGCACATAAATCCATAACACTATCATGAAAATATTGCAATGCATCCCCATAGTTCCTTAACTGAGCATCAAAATGTGTTAGAGGTCATTGTAGAAGGAAGAACTCGTCTAACTAAAGGAAGAAAACTGATTCCCAAATTCTTCAAAGATGGGTAGAAAACTAGAATGCATGTGAGTAGATAATTAGGAAATGGTATAATCCAACTTATTTTTAGTCAAGTGGCATATAATAGGTGCTCATGATGTAAGGGTAGGAAGAGGAGCCAATTGAGTGACAATGTGAGGTGGTGTGGGTGATCCACTGTAGTCGCCAAACTGAGAAATAAATCGATAATAGGATTTAATGGTCAATGCAAATTCAAGTTTTTCTTTAACTTCATCTAGAATAATTGGAACCCTAAACTCTAAAAGCAAACCGCGCGTTTTCTTATCACCCTTAGTGTGAGAAAATATTGGGTTTAAGATCAAGACACACAGACATATTTAACACCCGATCTAATAACATACAACAATTCTGCATGTTTGAGAGATATGTCATGGGGGTCGTATGTGGGTAAAAAAAAATAGGACATAATTATATTCAATATGTTAAAATCCTTACCAAGAAATGCTTGAGGAAAATTGAACCGAGTCCAAGACTCACATTGCTTATTACTCAAGAAAACAATCATCTCTTGATGAGATGGTCCACTAGACGATGTGTTAGGAAATTTGAGACAATGTTCTATAAGGACATTGAAGTGGTTGATTATCCAATCAATAGAAATTATAACACGTACTTCCCTCACTTCCAAAGAGAAAACTCTAAAGCCTAAGTGATCTTACCGTAAATGGGAGGAAGATATGAGATTTCAAATGGCGAAGAGAATTTTGAAAGACAAAACGGGTAAAAGTAATAAAATCCCGATTTGGGAATTTATAAAAAACCTAGTTGCGTTCACTTCATCGATGGGTACCTCCCTGGTCTTGACTGCTTCGCTGTGGCCATGTACTAGAGACCGAGGCTGTGGACTTAACTAACAAAAATAAATGTGTAAAATACAACGTACACAAAATGAAATGTACACAATTGCTTTCGTAGCTCTAGGGAGGCTCATTTTGATCCCTAAATACCATTTAGAATGATCAAACAAGATCCAAAAGATCACACAACGGTTCTTAGTTATGTCAAATACTATACAAAAAGAATGATTTAGCTTTCAAAGACCTAAGGTCAAATAAAAGCCATACAAAAGATAGAGTGATTCAAAGATAGCTCGTGATAAAATAGTGAATAAAATGAGCATTAACCCGTAAAATCAAGAATGGAGATTAATGTTTGAACTCACTTTTGAAAGTTTTGACTTTATGTAATAAATAGAAAGTGTCACTTTTCATTGAAAACAAATAAAATTTTAACCTTTCATTTTTTCCTCCCTCAAAAAGTGATTTATGATTAAAATATTTTTGCGTCTCATATCACTGACATTGCTTAATTTTTGGATAAATATTTTTTTTAGACATCACTTTTTAAATAGATTTTGCATGCGGAGGCTTTCGCTTATTTGTTACAAAGGGTGGGGAATTTTTTCCAATATAAAGTAGTTCCCACAATCCCAAAATTACAGCCCTCACCACATCATCACTCATGATTCTGAAATATATATCACTTTTCAAATCCAACCATAATGAAAAACATGTCTCATATATAAAAAGATTAACAATGACACCCTTTTTCAAAATGTCACATAAATTTTTTAATTTGTGGTAGAAGTAGAAAAAAATTCCTTTAATTATATTTTGTGTGGAAATTGCTCAAGTTATAGTAATGTGCAAAGTTCACGAGTTATGAAAAATACTATAAAATAGCAAGCTTAATTTAACAAGGCATTTCAAGTTAAAAAATTCTAAACATAGAGTATAAAAGTCATAAATAAAACTATTAGTACAATAACTAAGCGTGTAGGTTTGCGTTTAAACACATGGGATTAAATAATACCTAACAAGCATAGAAGACCAATATTGCACAAGACTAAAATCTAAAGGTATGAACAAAACAAAGATCATACCCTAAAGAATAAAATGATAGAAAAAAGAGAAGGATGCCTCTAAAAAATAGTAGACCAAAACCCTAAAGCATCTAAAAAGAATCCTAACTCTACTTAGTAGAGGATAAACAATCCAGTCTTACATAATATATTGAGGCTTCTAACTCCCCTCTGTCAATAACATGTTTTATAATTAAGCTAGATTTGATCTTTAGATGATAAAATTCTGGAACCACTTTGGGAGGGTCAATAATTATTGCCTTTCCTTTTCCCTTGGAAATTTTTTTTGGAGCTTCCACCTTCTCCTTCCCCCTCCTATCGACATTTTTACCACTCCTAAAATCACCTAAAGGTAATGAGGGTTGAAGTAAAACACAAAACTCTCCAAGGTATCCTATCTTATGATAATGAGAACACTTATAGGGTTTTGGTTCAATTGGGTTGATGGGGCATTTGAGTTGTTACCTCCTAAGTTTAAATAAAAACTCCTTCAAATATCCTTTCTTGTGATATTGGGAACACATGAAGGTCACCTTCCTTTGGTTTTCTACAGATAAATCATTATTAGAAGACTTACCAATGGTAGATAAAAAAATGGATTGAGATGAAAAGATTGCTCGACTAGACAAAAAGATTTCGCCATCAACAAAACCTAAATCATGTTTATCCTTAAAGGATTTCTTGTGTCCAAGTAACATCCTATCCAAATTTTGAGACCTATCCATTAAATCTGTCTTTAGAGTGGGTGCGTATGGTAGTTTAATCTCAAATAAAGAGATTTTGTTCTATAGGGATATCCATGAGTTTTCACCCTCTTGTAATGAATTCCTAAGGAACTTCACCTCAAGTCGAAGAAAGTCATAAATAATTTATTCTAAATGTTGTTCACTACTTACCACACGTTGAGCACAAAAAATCTCAAATTACTCTCACTCACCATAGCCCTTTTATTTTCAACATCGGCTAGAATGGTGGAGAGTTATATGTTTCACCTTTGGAGGTTTATGGATTCCTCATAAATCTTAACATACTCGACTTGAAAATCATTATCTTATTCCTTAATAGTACTAAAAGAGTAGTAAGAAATAATCATTTTTTCTCCAATCGGTCGAGGAAGATCAAAATCTCTAAATTATCTAACTCATCAAATTTATCCCTTGCCATTAAAGCATAATATATACTATCTTGAGAGTCATCTTATGAGTCCGATTCATCATCACTAAAACTATCTTGATGAGCGTTCTTACCACCATATTGACTCAAACTTCGAGGTATATTGCTCTGAAATATGTCCTCCACCACCACAAGTAAAATAAGTAATGGGTTTTGGAGATTTAACCTTCTTATCTCCACTTCCTTTACCAACTTTAAATCTAGGCGGATAATCCTTAGGACCACCTTTAGATTGAAATTGATTTTTCCAAGTGTTGGTAAACTTTTTAGTGAGAAAAGGCCATATCCTCATCATTAACATCAAGGGAACATAAACTAGGAGATGCCTTCTTAGCTTTAAAATATATTTTTTTCTCTTTGGTTGGCATTCCATGGTGATAAGACAAATTTGCCTAGTCGATTTGAAGAGAGCCAACCAACTCATCAACAAGCATGAGTTTTGTGAGTAAAACTCTAACCTCATAAATGACATCCACTTTGCCACAAAACCTAATAGGAGAGAGATTATTGGATTTTATCAACTATTATATCCTCCTTAACGGTCTTCCTCAAATCAAAGAGAAAGTTATGATGTCGTTCAGATCGACATAGAACTTGTCAAAAGGTTCATAATCCTTTATGTTAAGATGTTTGAAATGGGTGGTCTACCATTGAAGTTTGAAGTGCTGAACAGTGGAGGTGATTTCGTAGGTCGTTTGTAAAATTTCCCACACCTCCTTAGATGTAGAACAATTATAAATACGTCTAAATTTAGTCGGGGACACAAAATAAAAAATATCATTAACTCCTTTCATGTCCACATACTCTTTATCATCCTATCTAGATATAATCTTTATATTAGGACATCATTGACAACAACCTTATGACAAGTCCATCTTAAAAGAACACTATTCCATATTTGATCATCCATAGATATCATGTATACTATCATACAAGTTTTCCAATAGGAATAATTGTTACCATCAAATAGAGGAGTTTGGAGGGTTGAACTTCCATATATTTCACACAAAAAAGATCTAAACCTAGGTTATAACACCTAAAACATTGGAGACCCGCTTTGAAACCAGTTGAAAGTGTGCCTCTCAATGGTAACTACCCAAATAAAAATTAATTCAACTAATTCAAGAAAAAAGAAATAATTTTTTATTATTATAAGGGTTAATGATCCAAAAGTCTATATGAAAAAATATTTTACAAGATTTTAGAATCCAAATTTTATCTTCTTAATTAAGCAAATGATTCCAAAAAAGAAAAAAAATAAAATAAGCACAAGACCAAATGTACGAGGGAAAACCCACTAATGAGAAAAACCTTGAGCTGATAAGAATGAGAAATGAACTATGGAATATATTACAACTAGAAGACAAAGACTTACAACCACACAAAGCTATGACAGACTAGACACTCTTTCACACCATATCATCCGAAAAAATAGCCAGCATCAAAAGAGCGCTAGACAACCGCCACCATATTTGGTCCGTGGCCAATGACATTAAAGCTCTCTTTAAAAATTTCTTCTTTATTATTGAAGCAACTTGGTCTAGGAATATAACCTTTAAGTAACAAAAAAATCTACAACAAGGATTTTGAGGGAATCATAAATGGTTGTGGTGATGTATTACAAGAGTCTGGAGCTTAAGTCTTAAAATGAATTTTTCAAGCCAAGGAGGAGAAAATATGTACTCACGAACAAAAATTTAGAAAATGATTTTCGAACACAAATATGAGTAAATAAATATCTAAGGAGTGGAAAATATGCTCTCAAATATTTTGAAATTTTTTTGACCAGTTAAAGATTTTTCAAAGCTCTCATTCTTAGTTTGGAAGAGTATGGAACACTTAACTATATAGCCTTTTGATTTGAAAGCTTTTGGAAGGATTATTGGTTAGGTGTCACACTCTTATGGTGTCAAGTGGTCACTTTTAAGATAAAGTTAATAAAAAATGTGTACTTGGTACACAAACCAAGAAGTTCTTAAGGAAATATCTTGTAAAAAGATGCTTTTGGCGTCGTCAGGCACAATAGTTGAAGGCGTCGCTACAACGAAGAAAATCTTCATTGTAGCGATCGTGAAACGATGTAGGTTGAACAATCATCTAGGGAAAACATACGAGACAAAATTATCAATGAAGATATTTCATTGTAGTGAGGAAGTGCGTCGTTGTGACTAAGGAGCCCGCAAGACTATCTAGGGATTTTGTTCAGTTTTGCCTAAAGAATATTATAGAAATAAGTTTTGGCAAAACTCTTATGTTTTTCCCAACCAATAACACACATACTTAAAATACACAAAAAGATTCAATTTATAAAATAGATCTTTCTATATGATAAGTACATTTGCATTGTGTATTTGAAAATTTATCCAAACAAGGTTAATTCAAAAGTTTTTTTAATTATAAAAATATTGTAAGATTCGGGATGAGATTAGTGGTGTACTTAAGGTATGACATTAGTGAATCCGGGATGAAGTTGATGAGGGTTTTTGGGGATTTCTTAGAAAAATTGTCAAAAATATTTTGACAAGGAATTTAGACAACTTATTCTATGGGGCTCGTTGAGTATATAGTACTCTTACAGACTCAACATTCACAACCTCCATCAGGTGTCTATCTTTCGATGAACTTATCTTATCCTAAGGTCGCCCGTCGAATAATTCTAAAAAATAGGATTCAAGTAGCTTTGAAGTTCTAAATCATTTTGATCTCAGTTTTACCAATTAGTCCCCATTTTACTTTGTTATTTTTATCATATTCTTAGTTCAAATTTGTTTCTCTTATCACTAGTCTCATCCTTTTTATTATATATAGCTTCAAGCTTATTTTTATAAATCAAAAAACTAAAAAGGGGGTTTGCACCATAATTACCAAATTAAAGTCTTCTCAATTTTTCTCACACTTCGCATTAATTTTCACAAACAAAAAGAGAAGATTTAATTTCTAATTATGAGTTAAATTCCAATTCCATCTTTCCTACTAACTATGTGGACTTTGATGCCATTTTCAGTTACGTAAGTGTCTTAAAGACACTTTTGGGATTCGAGTCCTATTTATGCCTTCTCTATCATGTTTATATTCACATGTTATTATTTCAATCATATATTTAGTATGATTTACTCCCATAGTTAGTTTTCTCATTTTATTAACTTTTGGCGGTTCCGTGACATGCGTGATAATTTTTCTATCATGACACTATGATCTAGTACACAATTCGTTTTTAGTTAGTTTTCACTAATTTTTACTTATATATCTAGTTTCTTTACACTTATCATTTATTATCGGTTCCATGACATGCGTGCTCACTCTTACATAGTGTTGCTACGATCTGGTACACCACTCACATTGCAGTTATTTTCACATTTTTTAGTCAGTTCATCTCATTAGAATGACTTGTTTCAGTCTTTTTCATGACGTGGATATGATGATTTCGCTCCTCACACACGTTCACATATACACACATTTGTACTCCGCACACTTTGCACACATGGCACACTTTGTGCTTTATACACATGTTCACACACTTCAGGAGAAGGAAAACATTGTGTTGTCTATGGGAGTCTGAAAGTGCGTAATGAGTTCCTAACACCTTTATATTCTGTAACATAGTCTCCAAGCCCACATCTTTTTGGTTTCGGACGCACTAGTAGTCTTTTATGTTGTCCTTTTGGAGATGGTGATATCTTTTTATTTTTAATTAAAATAAATTGGAGACTCTTATCTTTACACACACACACACACACACACACACACACACACACACACATAGACGATGACCACTTTCATAGTTCCCCTTACCTCGAGGGAAGCCCGCGTGATTGCCCTCTGCGCATGAGTGTCAGTGGCGATGAAGGGTCGGGATGACCACACATAGCACGATTTCACGCGATCTACGACCAAAAATGATGTACTCGCACGACTCATAAGCAAATGCCTTTTGAAGGTCTACCTTACAACTCTAGGGATCTCTTGCGCCTCTACTAGTCAAACCTAACCAATAAATGTCCCAAATCTTAAAACCCCAAAACATAGCAAATGTTAAATCATTGTACCATCACCCCAGCTGTATAACCACATACCTACATCCATATAGAAGGATATAGCCCCCATTTTTGTCACAACTAACAATAACCTCAACACTTAGGATCGAGATATTATAAACCTCTGCACAACCTGCGTCATCAGCTAAGGTGCCTCACGTATCCCTGCCACTCATGTCCCATAAACTCCCCCACTAATATATTTACCACAAACCTATACACGCACTTGTGGTATGTTTGTGTACATAAAATTAAACAACAAAGGTACTCACGACCTACGATTAATCCTAAAAGGTTAAAAAACACGACTTAATTCCTACTAGAAACACAACTCCTAAAAAGTATCCCAAGTTACCTTAATTGAGTTAACACTCATTAGCCTTATTAAAACATCCATATTGGTCCAAAATATCGTCAAATAAGTTCCTATGTGGTCTTAAGTTTAACTCCTAACCCAAATTTTGGTTATGGATTAAAACCAAATCATTAAATGCTTTATAAACATTAGACCAATTTTAATTAAAGTAAATTAGTTTGTGTAACTTATTTCTATCCCTCTCTCTTTACTTGATTGTTATATCTATATCACCAGGCTTTGTAGCTATTCAATGGATTAGGATCATAAACCGACCATGAATGTTTGAGCTTCAAAGTTAGGGTTTGGTTTTGAATAAATTTAATTGACATTTATGTGTTGATATTGGAGTAAATTAGGCTATTAATTTCCCTTGTAATGCAATACTAGTGTTTGAAGTTTACTATAAACTCAATACATTTGTCATCATAATAATTTGAAACTTTAATCTTTCATTGTTGGGTTTGTACTCTTCATATTTGATGTTTGGTCTCAAATGGGGTCAAGAAATTAAATGTGACCTGAACCATAAAACTTAATTCATTTTGTTCATCCATGGCGAGGGAGTGATACTTAACTGTTAATCTTTATCGAATTTGATTCGTCATTAGTAGTTAAATTAAATTATTGCCTAGTTTTAATAATCACTACAAAACATACCAAATCTTAATTTACCATTTTAAAGTGAAAAATTAAATTTAATTCCCATACACATTCATTGTGGATTCGATCCCTACGGGACATTATACTCCATAGTGTAGTAAGTTGTGATTTTTGTTAGGCGGTAAACACCCAATGACAAAATCTTTAATTACAAGGTTTATCGCCCATAAAAATGACGTCGTTGTTAGAGGAACGAAGTCTTTTAGGATTGTCTTGATTTAGTGATTTGTATATATTTTTCATATTCTATTTTTTTTGTTTCAATCTGTTTTATAGTGACTTGTAACATTGAGCTCCAAGAAGATTGAAATTTATTTCACGCCGCATGTTTGGTAAATTTCCTAAGAGATATATTTTGGTAAAAATGTCTTATTTAGCTCTTTTGATTGTAGAAATTGTTATGATAATGGTTTTTTTAAAAGTTCACTCGTAGGACAATACAAGAATGCCTACAAATTATTGGAAATAAAAAAAAAATTCCCCCACCACCTAAGACCATGGGTCATTACATGAAAATTCTTAAAAAAATGAAAGGATTATACATAGTCATAGGGGTTGGCATACTAATATGAAAGAAAAGCTCGAATGAGTTTGAGACATGCGTTTCCTCTCAAAGACTTTTTAAAGATTAATTCATTAAGAGTGAACCAATAAATTTTTAGTTTAAACATTTGATTAGTGATTTAAATTCCATTGAGGTTGAAAATTTGTCATTTCCTTAAGTTCTCACTATTATCCAACCATTGCAACTACTACAAAATCTAGTTGAAAGTATGAACTCTTTTAAACCTCTCATCGATGAAGAGTTCGTGACCAAGTTATTATTATGAAGGATATTGTATTGTCAGTGCCCATCATCCCATTCCAATTGAAAACTCTTTGTAAGGAAATTTTGATTTTCTTGGTACTAATTTGGTCTTATTTCTCCAAGCATCCAAACCCTCCATCACTAATATTTTTGATGATGGTTGCTTCCCCCTGACCCAATTATGCCTACCGTTGCATAAAAAAAACTCCTATTTTAAAGGGGCATGATATCTAGTGGGTTTCCCCATTAATTAGCCAAGTTCAACATGTTATGTGGGTAGATCCTCAAACTTTTTGACTTTTACTATATAATATATTAGTGGTTGTGTTTTTAATTGTATATATTTGTTGTTGCTTTTTATTTTTGTTTATTGTGATTGATTAATTTTTTTGTATTTCTTTTTTGTTATGCTTGGTTCTAACATATTTTGTATAATCATTGGAATTGGTTTATTCCGATATCTCTCAATGTTGAGTAACATCTCTCTTTCTCTCTCATTAAAATGTTAGGGGTTGTGGTCTTTCTTTCCATTTCCTTTTTATTTTCATTAATTAATTTTTTGTAATTTTCAAGCATGCTTTTGTTGAAAGTAATTGTACTTTTTTCAATAATATTTTATTTTCCCCCATTTTTGAACCTTTCTCCCATTTATTTTTGATGATTTTGTACGATAGATCCGTTCCATTATGTGAACAAAGATGTATGTTTAGATACGTTTACTAAATATCGGCCTTTATTTGTCATGATATCTTCATTGTGAAAAAAATATATTTTAATAAATATGGAATATTCAAGAACATTGCATAAATACTTGTTTACGTTTTTTTTAAAGGAAATATAATTCGGTAAGAATATAAGCATAGTGAAAACTATTTACCTCTTAAGATTTTGAGGCTCTTATTTTTGAGTCTATATACACAAACTTTATCTCATTTGATAAATGTATTCATGTCATTGGTGATCTCATTTTCCTGTTTGGTCATTCATTTTATGATATCATTGTGAAATTCAATTTTTTGATGTTTGTTGATATTGTAGCAATCTAAGAATTATGTGAACACTTAGAAATGATTATAGGACCTCTTTGGTATTAGACCTATGTCGATAATGACCTCACCTACTAAATATTTTTCCTACTCAACCACCTTTGAGCTTAGAATATATACTTCCATTTCATATTCCAAATCTCATAACCAACTCCACATTAGAGTTTAAACCCTACATACACCTTCCTTACCTTTGTTTGGAAATATACTTGGGAAAATTGATGTTTTGTTGCGTGGTGGTATTTTATCATGTGATTTTTCTTGTTTGTTTGTGTTGTTAGGAAAAAGATAATAAAAAGAAAAGAAAAAAAATAATTAGAATAAAATAAAGAGATTTGAAAAAAGTGCGAATCCCGTGGCTGTTGGATATAAATAAAAAGTCACACTCCTTTTATTGTTCACTTTTTATGCTTGAATTGAGTAACTTACGTTCCACTTTTGTTTTATTAAATTGTTTAACATTATCCCAAGTTTTATCCCCAAATCTTATGAATCGCAAATTCCTTCATTTCATACACCTCACCTAGCCTACTTTACAACCATATGAATAATCTATGTGATCCTCCGGTAAATTAGATTTAAAAGTCAATGTGATTGAAATGAGTCACCAGGATTTATTTCACCTCTTATAATGAATAGTACCTTTCATGAGATCATTTTTTCCATATAAATATAATGATTTTTCATAATTGACAAGCGCACAACCTTGACTTTCATTACAATTACTCTTTATGGTAGCATGCCAAGTGATACAAATTTTTATATCGTTTCATTTGTGGAGCATAATCCTAAATGAAAATTGAGTTGAAGAGTGCCTGAATTTTTCTCGATCATAAGACTTTTAACAAAATCAGAACTTGTATTTTTGCTTCACACCACATACTTTCAAGATATGAAGTATTTTTTATAATGTTGTTAGTTTATTAACTCTCATATGACAATGTCTTGTAAAATATTTTGATGATGTTGAGTTTGTACTTGTATTGTGGATAATTGTTTCGAGGAACCTTGATGTTTGTGGGTTTCATTCTTGAAAATGCCCACAAGACAAAACTCGTCTACTAGGGTAACCAAGGGGTTTAACAACTTATTACATATGCTAAATGCAATCATATTCCCCGTAAAAGTGGATTTTTATTATTTGTATATATATCTATTAAGATTGTTTTTTTTCTTATTCTCATCTTTACTCAGATTCATTGCCAGACAATAAAAATGGGTAAATTAGGGGGTGCGATTAGTCATATATATTATATTTAGTACCATTTATTCTTATGCATTATAGCGTTCCCATGTCGGTTAATTTCTATAATTAAGATCTATATTGGATAAGCTTTGTTCATGATGTTTATATGTTTTCATGGTTTATTTGAGTTTGTATAGGTATTAGGGGTGCAAAGTGTGATGTTGGAAGCATTTCGGAAAAAAAAATCATCGTAATATGAAAGTTCAAGGGAAATTGGATAATTTCAAACTCCCTATTTTGGATGTATAGACACCACATTCTAGGACCTCCCTTACGTCCTTTCTTCGGTCCTTACAACCTCCCCCATTCAACATAAACCCTAAGCCATACGTCCAGTATCGATCTAGAGGCCGTTACGTGCACCCGGGACCCGTTTGACTCTGGTCAACCTCATCGTCAGAGATAAATCTCAATTAATCTTCAAAGGGATCTGAATACCCTTTCCAACGGTCCACCTCGTGAACGAATTGGCATAACGGTTCGGATGACCGGACCATTTTACCCCTAGAAATCGATTTGGAGGCCACCGGGCACTCCTGGGCCCTGATTTGACCCCAATCAACTTCATCGTCGGAGTGAAACCTCAATGAATATTTTAAAGGCACTAAAACCCCTTCCCAACAGTCCACCCTGTGCATGAAATGGCATAACCGGTTGGATGAACGATCCGTTTTCCCTTAATAACTGAACTAGAGGCCACCGGGTGATCCCGGGTACCGTTTGACCAATGTCAACTCTTTAACTCAAATGATACTGAATGAATTTTCAAAGGGAACTGAATACCATTTCCAACAGTCTACCCCTTGTGAGAATTAGCCTTACGGTATGGACGAACGACCCATTTTACTCTGAAAGATCATCGGGTGCTTCTGAGTACCTATTGAACAAAGTCAACTCTCCGAACTGAGTGAATCTCTTTGGAATATATAAGTACCTCACACAACCTTTTTAACGGTTCACCCCGTGCATTATTCTGACTTACGGTTTGGACAAATGATCCATCGTCATCCGCCAATCTCTTGTCCAAAGGACCGACGAGCATTTTCGAGTCCCGTTTCACCCAAAGTTAATTCTCGGATCTGGGAGAGGCCCAAAGGACACTTGAAGATATCTGAATTATATTTTTAAAGGCATGCCCATTTGTAATTTAGATTTACAAATTACGTTCTACAATCATTTTTAAAAAAAAATCTGCATAAGACTGCCGATTGGCAGGTCCATTTCCCTACCAATTGGCAGTGTGCCTAGGGTTACGTGCCGATTAGTAGGGCTGAAACTATGTCGATCGGTAGTCCCCTGACCCTATAAAAGGAGGGAATAAGCTCACTTTCAAGAGACACCTCAGATCCATCAATAATAGTGATCTCAACAATATTCTCTCGAAGCCAGTGCAATTTCCATATCCAAACCCATTCCCAACATTCCCCTTTCGTCATTATCTTACCAAATTTGGTAAATCACCTTCCCTATCCTCACATCACCTTCATTCAAGTGTAAGGACAACCCTTCAACATCCAAGATAAAGATAACCATCACCAAGAAGGTCCAATCTCTCACTTTCTCTCTAAATTCTCTTAATTTTTGCACTAGATTATTTCATTATTTACTTTAACATTCTATTCCTTTAAATAACATACCTTAACATGCCATTTTATTAGTACTGTTGCACATAAGTTATTTTCTATATAAAGATACAAAACAAAGAAAAATAGGGTTTTGCTCATAACTTCTAAGCGGGAATTCTCACACTAAAACACCCTTTTCTACACACACACGCACACATATATAAGAGAAATCCGCGGTTGGATGTAACCCCCCATATTTTTAATGATTTTAAATATATAGGATTAATTGAATTTAATTTGAGAAATTAATTAAGAATTAATACGGATTAAAATAAATATTAACTAGCGGGTTAGATGTGTATTATGTTGAATATTAATGAGTGAATAAAGTAACATATAATTGTGAAATTATTATAATTGTCGCGAGTGAGAAATACACGACAATTACGAAAATTAAGTCGGGACACGCATGCGAGTCGTGTCAGGACTAAATTAAAGGAGTTAAAAAGTAAATGTATTACAAGTATTCTGAATAGTCATTTCAAGTTCCCCAACGTGTTTGGAAGGGTTGATATAGTAAGAAAAGTCTACCCGGGGGTTTAGTTTAGGTCCCGGGACAGTTTTAGGCCAATCTGGCATCCCGGGAGGGCATTTCGATAATTTCTATTTTTGGAATTTAATTACCTACAAAATTAGGAGAGAAAATATATCTGATACTTAAGACCAGTTAGGGTTTTCATTCACAAATTCTAAGGGAGAGCCACAGAGAGAGAGGGAGAACAAATCCTAAAAGTCTGAGGCCAAGAACTACCATCTTGCACCACCGAGACCACCACCATGTAGATCGGAGAACGTGGATCACAAATATACCAACAACACCAATAGTTCAGACCTTCACTTTTGAGGCAGGTATTTATTATTTGCTATTTTTTAGAAATAATCATGTTCATGTTAGTGTAGGAAATAGACACCCTTGAATTATATGTTAATTTGGTGAATAGTTGATGATTAATGCACAAATTCGAATTGAAAAATATAGGGAATTGATTCGTTCATTTAGTGAGTGGAATAACCATGAATTTATGATGATTATGAGTTGTTAATTCTGGGATTAGAATGATTAAATTGAAAATTTATGAACTAGGGTTCTTGTGTTTATGAATTTGGGGATTTCATGTTTCTTGATGGTTTACTATAATTTAATGCACCTAGGTTGTTAGAAATCACCTATGTACGTTGGAATATGGATTATAGATGATTAGTATGTGTTGGGAATGAATCTATAGAGGTTTGAGGGTTGAAAAATGGAGAAAAACGTAGAATTCTAAGGTTGAAGACGAAACAACCCAAGTCGCGCGAAGTAACGTTCAAGCGAGGTTGGTATCTCGCGCGAAGAAACTTCAAGCGAGACCTGCATCTCATGTGAAGCCTCTCAAGGGACACGTGTAGATCGTTCAAGCGACATGATCTTCTGGTTCGAGCGACAGGTCCAAAATTTGGGAAATTTCTATTTTTTCCCTAATCTGGGTACGCAGTTATTTTGGGTGAGGAAAAATAGTATCCCATGAATTTATTATAGTGCAAAATTATTGGATAGTATTTAGGTGTAATACTTTGAATATTTAGGAATGGTGAGTTAACCTTGAAAATTAAGAGAGAGAGTAATCGAAATAAATAATTATAAATAGTAAATTAAGAGAGAGAGTAATCGAAATAAATAATTATAAATAGTAATGAGAGAATACTATGTACGGAAAATATATGTTAAGGTTGGATGAATACCTGTTAATTTTAATAGGCTGTGTGAATGCCTATTATATGTTTATTATTATGTGTATGACATACCTTACTACTTGCTATCACGGGAGGTTTTAGAAAGGGGATATTATTATCTTGATGAGCCTTTAGGGGGATTTTAGATTGGTACCTCAGAACATAGGTCTGGGAAAGGCTTATCGGTGAGTTGATAAGTTCACGGTCACGTGAGTGCGTAGCCCATGGGACTGGGAACTATGTTCGCCTCCAATATGTGTGATTTGTTTATAGGGTTTATGGGAGATTTTCGAACTGATTGTCCTTATTTGAGTACGAGATATACCTGTACCTGATAGCAGAGTATGGAATGCACTATAGGTGTATCCTTAGGGTGTTGTATTAGTATATATATAATAGTGATGGATATATATGTATAATTGCGTTATATCTACAGTGTGATAATTGTAGACTATTAGGATAGTAAAATCTTAAATAACGTAAGTTTTGAATACTTAACTTTGGTGTGATAACACTTAAACGAGATAATGAATGTTGAAACTATAGATATAAGCATTAAGGAATATGAGATACTACTACGAGGTATAACTAGAAATGAGCCATGACCTAGAGAATTGTTATAGATAACTAGGTTGTATTAGATGTATGTAAGGCGTGAAGAATAGTTGAGAGGTGAGAATCTCATGTGAGAGTTCGAAACTAACATGCCCACAATACTTGATTTATTGCAAATTTTAAATACTTGCTAAAACAAATATTTTTACAACTCAGGCTCTGACTCATTTCTTGCATTTTTCTCCTTTCTCTTGTATTATTTATATTAGGTGTCCAGCCATAGGGACGCCAGGCTTAGACGGTCAGATGGTTTGACTTGCTGTAGAAGTTATGGGAGCTACAGGTCCTCATGCTTAGACACGTCCACTTTCATTTAATTAAGTATCTTTAGACATTTCATTTAGGGCATTGTGTCACCCATTCTCACTTTTACTTTATTATAGAGATTGTTCTCAGTTTACTTTAGTATTTCATTTCAGTTGGATTTAGTATTGTTATGTTTTATTGGTTTAAGACCTTGAACTGGAATGTTCTATCAAGTCTTATTTATTTCACTAGTTGATTCATATTCAGTATTTATTTTATTCATGTGTTTGGCAATGGTTTATGGTTTAAAAATTAGAAATTTTATCAAATCAATTTTGTATAACTTAAATTGGAATTTTTTTGACACTAGATTAATTTTATATTAGGTGATTAACAAGGTTAAGTGTTTTTGACAGTGATGCTAAGAATGAAACAACCGAACATTCTATTTTAAATTTAATAAAAGGACTGATCACTCGATATTTAATTGGGCAAGGTGTCACAAGTGGTATCAGAGAGCGTAGTGTTCTTTGATGTAGAGCCTTATCATAGAATTGGCGTATTCCTCTACATATGCGACTTGCGTTCTCCTGCTATTAATTATAATTGATGTGATTCATTATACGAGTTCATTCGTGCTTCGAGCACCGAACATTATAGGACGACCAACAAGGGCTGTAAGAAGTAATGCAGGAGAAGAAGCCCGGAAGAAGACATAGGGTAGTCCGAAAATGGTGACCCTGGTAAAAGTCACCATGAGTATTATTTAAACTAGTGATAATAAAAAAATCACTTGGGAATGGTATATTCCCTAAGCACCATTAAAATGGAGGTACAAATTTCAAACTCACCCAGTGTAGTCGACAAGGGGGAAGTCAGGGGAACTCTTTTGAAGACCCATTTGCAAGAATTCTGTGAAGAGAGGAAAGTGATGAGCCAATGGAAGTAGAAAAATACAAAGGCAGCCGTGTAGGGTGGAGTACAACAACACCCATGGTTTAATTTCGAGAATTCTTTTGAACTCATTAAGAGCAGCAAAGTAATGAAAGTTAGCCACCACATAGAGAGAAGTATGTTTGAAATCTAAATAGGAAATTTGGGTACAGTTGATCATGAAGTCTTCCACCTGCTATTTTAATAGAGGTATGAATGGAATTTCATAATGTATCATACATGTACAAGACAAAGACCAATTATGTGGAGATCTAACCGAAGATTAAGATTTGGTTTGACGGTGTTAGTAAAGCACCACATGAGAGTGTGTCCAATAGGGAACCCATTCAAAAAATTTTAAATGATTGAACTCCTATAAAATGACGAAGAAGTCAACCAGGGCCAGAGAGGCCAATAGTAAGTTCCATAGGGCCAGCGTATCCAAATGGACAATGGGAGTAACGATTGGGGCCAAGACTACAAGTTCAAGATAGAAACACCCCAACATGGCTAATGAGGTCGGAGATAGGGAGATATCACAGGAAGGTGTCCTGTATGTGCAGAGTCGGGTCACTTGTGTTGAACTTATACACAGTGAGATAGTGAGACCAGTCAGACTGGAAACTGTGCCAGTGGAGCACAATAGTTTGAAGAGTAGGATTTCCTGTAAGGAAAATCGGGCTAAAAGAGTTAAGTTAGAGGTTACCAACCCAAGAGTGGTGGGTTAAAGTAAGAACAACAAGGTCCTTAGCATATCCGCTCCTTAGGACCGTTGGGACTAAGTAAAAGGATGAAGGAGGCCAACAGGGCCAGAGTCACGGACATGGGAAATTCTCTGATAGTTGTTACATCGTGGAGAGACTCATGAGTCGATGCTTCACTTAAAGAAGTGCAGGCCATAACAAAAGAAGGGATTATCCAATATGAGGCATAGGAAAACTACAGGATGAGATCCTGGATGTATCACCGTTATAACAGATCAAGGGTTAGTTACGGTACGAGAGTACGTTTAGGGAACCGACGATCAAGAGAGAAAGATACAAAAGAGAGGTAAGGTCTTTATTTCACCTTTGTAAATACGGGATTAGTTCGGGTGACATGTGTACGTCACATAGTGAGACCAGTGAGACTGGAAACTATGCCAGTGGAGCACAACAGTAGGAAGAGTAGGATTTCCTGTAAGGAAAATCAGGCTAAAATAGTTAAGTTAGAGGTTACCAACCCAAGAGTGGAGGGTTAAAGTAGGAAAAACAAAGTCCTTGGCATATGCTCTCCTTAGGACCGTTGGGACTAAGTAAAAGTATGAAGGAGGCCAACAGGGCCAGAGTCATGGATATGGGAAATTCTCTGATAGTTTTTACATCGTGGAGAGACTCACGAGTCGATGCTTCACTTAAGGAAGTGCAGGCCATAACAAAAGAAGGGATTACCCAATATGAGGCATGGGGAAACTACAGGATGAGATCCTGGATGTATCTCCGTTATAACAGATCAAGGGTTAGTTACAGTATGGGAGTACGTTTAGGGAACCGACGATCAAGCGAAACAGATACAAAAGAGAGGTAAGGTATTTATTTCACCTTTGCAAATACGGGATTAGTTCGGGTGATATGTGTACGTCACAAGGTACAATTGTTAACACTAAAATTCGAGAGTTAGTCGAATTTAGTTGTGCATTAATGATATTAGCCTTATTGTATATATTTACTATAGGGAAATGAGGATCATTTCGGTGTCACCCATAGGTGAGAGATTAAGGGCACTGAAAGAATTTGATGTTTGATATGCTAATTGGAGGGTTAAGAAAGTAGGATTTATTGTAACCATGTGTAGTAATTAGATACTGCAAGTTTGAGCGATAGTAGGCTATGTGATAAAACTACTGTGCTTGTTATTTCGAGGTGAAACTTATATTATTATGAGGCATAACCTGAAATAGAGTTGAGTCTACTTGCATATATTGTATGCTATGTTATGATTAAAAATAAACAACTATATCGATGATATATATATATATATATATATATATATATATATATATATATATATATATATATACATATATACGGTAATAATATAGACTTTAGTGAGTATGTTGTTTAGTTATATTTGATCCCGGTGCATAGGTACTTTTCACTGATATGATTTAGTGCGCTTTATGTTCTTTTTCGAGCAAAGATATATTTAGCTCGTTAATATATTTAGCGCTAAGAACTTTTAATAGTAAGAGTGCCGTGTAGTTTGTCGTCTTTAGTGACATGAGAGTGGACGAGTAGACTTTTTATGTCAATAGACGAGAATTCGGGGGTACATGTTGTGGATTGAGGACCTAAAAGATCTCGATAACCAACATTGTTAGATAATAGTGTATTTGGGGGGATCCTTGTTTGGATTTCTTTTTGCGAGACATCCCACTCATGAAACTTAGTGAACGTTGAAGTCGAGAGAGGTGTGGTTTTGAGTACATGGGTATAGTACCATAGTGATTATATATAGTCATGATCATAATTTAAAGTGAGAGTTCTAGAATGATTTAAGTCCGGTAGAGTTGTATAACCCTGTTGTGAAAACTAGTGTAGAACGTTTTTGCCACAAATATGTCGATGGGATGACCTAGAAAGTAATTAAGTTACAATTAGTGGGTGGTTGAATGTAACCTTACCGTATAGTAATACCAAAGTACATTACATGTGATGAAAGTATATTATAATCAGTTGATTTGTGCTGAAATTCACAAAACATAGGGTGTATGGGCGTCCTAGCTAGTTGAAATTTCTAGTATGATCGTCGAGGGGAACACGTGGAAACATAGGAAACAAATATAATTGCATGAGTAAAATAGAGGCATGACTAAAAGGGAGACAAGATAATATAGTACATTGTGAGAGAGGCATGTCACTAAGACATCGAATAGTAAACTGAAATGGGTGATTAGAGTGTTGAAAAGTACAAATAGATTACATTTTAAATATTCGGGGATAAACAGGAGCTACTCTGCATTGAGGAGTTATATGAAAAGAATTATGTCATAACAAATTAAATATGTAAAAGTATAATGTGGGTAGATGGTAAGTGACTATAATGACATTCGACAATCATCCAGGAAGGTAGTGAAGATATACCATTATAAACCAAGTTTGGAGTCTGACATGAGTGGTCAGGAGTTGTTAAGAGTGTCTCCCAAGGGGAGAGTTACGAGATTCAACACCAAGATAAATTGCCACCTAAGTAATAAGATTTTTTTTAAGATAAATGAGCCAGTAGAGTGTAGGCTCATCTTTATGAAACATTAGTAGTGGGTTCACGATAATTTAATATGTCATTCAATGGACGATACTTACAGAAAATATTAGCATATAAGAGTGGGAATGACTTATAAATAATCTGGGGTAGCAAGGAGTAGATATTCAGTCAACATGGTGACACTAAAATAGGTATAGTGGATGTAACAAAACATTATTATGAGTTAACTTTGAATAGGTTAGATACGTTGAGTGTTAGAATCCGAAGTTTTAAGGGCCAGGACATATTCGAATTTTGAGGACAAATAAAATGTTGGAAGATACACTGCATATGTGTATCCTGTACTTGAGCAGAGGTCGGGAACGGTATGTTTCACTAGTGGAGTTTGCGCATAGTAACTCTTATTAGATTATGATTGGAATGTCACCATTCGAGGCATTTTTACGGTGAGTCTTACTATTCCCCTATTTGTTAGCTACATGTGGGGGATTATAAGCTACTCGAACTAGAGTTGATTCAGGACACTATGGCCAGAATAGAGATAATTTGGGGTTGTATACGCGGTCATTCATAGAGTTTGTTGTGGGGGAACACATTTTACTAAGAGTATATCCTATGAGGGGAATCATGTGATTTGGGAAGAAGGGGAAATTGGCATCGAGATACGTGGGACCATTTCCTATTATCGAGAGGATCGAAACGGTTGTATATAGACTTGAATTTCTGGAGCACTTGCATCGTATAAATGATGTACTCTATATCTCGTCGCTTATGCGAAATCTTCGGGATAAGTTGGCCCACCCTCATATTGTGCTGGAGGAGGTTGACTTACATCCAGAAAGTTCTTATATAGAGAGACCAGTGGCATCCTAGGCCATAGTGAGAGGAGATTGAGGTCAAAGGTAGTTCCACTTGTGCGTGTTCAGTGGGAACACCACAATGTCGAGGAGTCTACTTAGGAGAGAGAGGATGAGATGCACGAGAAATATCCAGAGTTGTTCTTTCCAGGTATACTTTTATTTTCCAAATTTCGGGATGAAATTTCGTTGTAAGGGGGGAGTATGTAACACCCTATATGTTTAATGATTTTAAATATATAGGATTAATTGAATTTAATTTGAGAAATTAATTAAGAATTAATCCAGATTAAAATAAATATTAACTAGCAGGTTAAGAGTTAGTATTTATTGATGTGCATTATGTTGAATATTACTGAGTGAATAAAGTAATATATAATTGTGAAATTATTATAATTGTCGCGAATGAGAAATATACGGCAGTTACGGAAATTAAGTCGGGACGCGCGCGTGAGTCGTGTCAAGACTAAATTAAAGGAGTTAAAAAGTAAATTTATTCTAAGTATTGTGGATTGTTATTTCGAGTGAGACAACGTGTCCGAAAGGGTCGAGATAGGCAGAAATGTCTACTCGGGGATTTAGTTCGGGTCCCAGGCCAGTTTTAGGCCAAATCGACGTCCCGGGAGGACATTCTGGTAATTTTTATTTTTGGAATTTAATTACCTGCGAAATTAGGAGAGAAAATATATCTGATACTTAAGACTGGTTAGGATTTTCATTCACAAATTCCAAGGGAGAGCCACAGAGAGAGAGGGAGAACAAATCCTAGAAGTCTGAGGCCAAGAACTACCATCTTGCACCACCGAGACCACCATCGTGTAGATCAGAGAACGTGGATCACAAATATACCAACAACACCAACAGATCAGACCTTCACTTTTGAGGCGGGTATTTATTATTTGCTTTTGTTTAGAAATAATCATGTTCATGTTAGTGTAGGAAATAGACACCCTTGAATTATATGTTAATTTGATGAATAGTTGATGACTAATGCACAAATTCGAATTGCAAAATAAAGGGAATTGATTCATTCATATAGTGAGTGGAATAATCATGAATTTATGATGATTATGAGTTGTTAATTCTGGTATTAGAATGATTAAATTAAAAATTTATGAACTAGGGTTCTTGTGTTTATGAATTTTGGGATTTCATGTTTCTTGATGCTTTACCATAATTTAATGCATCTAGGTTGTTAGAAATCACCTATATACGTTGGAATATGGATTAGAGATGATTAGTATGTGTTGGGAATTAATCTATAGAGGTTTGAGGGTTGAAAAATGGAGAAAAATGCAGAATTCTAAGGTTGAAGACGAAACAACCCAAGTCGTGCGAAGTCGCGCGAAGTATCATTCAATCGAGGTTGGTATTTCGCGTGAAGAAACTTCAAGCAAGACCTGCATCTCACGCGAATTCGCTCAAGAGACACGTGTAAATCGTTCAAGCGAAATAAACATATGTTCAGGTTGGATGAATACCTGTTAATTTTAATCGGCTGTGTGAATGCCTATTATATATTTATTATTATGTGTATGACATACCTAGCTACTTGCTATCACGGGAGGTCTTAGAAAGGGGACAGTCTAATCTTGATGAGACTTCAGGGGGATTTTAGATTGGTACCTCAGAACATAGGTCTGGGAAAAACTTATCGGTGAGTTGATAAGTTCGCGGTCATGTGGGTGCATAGGTATGTGCATAGCCCATGGGACTGGGAACTATGTTCGCCTCCAATATGTGTGATTTGTTTATAGGGTTCGTGGTATATTTCCCAACCGATTGTCCTTTTTTGAGTACGAGATGTACCTGGACGTGATATTAAAGTATACAATGCACTATAGGTGTATCCTTGGGGTGTTGTATTAGTATGTATATATATATATATATATATATATATATATATATATATATATATATATATATATATATATATATATATATAGTGATGGATATATATGTATACTTGTGTTATATCTATAGTGTGATAATTGTAGACTATTAAGATAGTAAAATCTTAATCAACGTAAGTTGTGAATACTTAACTTTGGTGTGATAACACTTAAACGAGATAATGAATGTTAAAACTATTGATGCAAGGACTATGGAATATGAGTACTACTACGACATATAACTAGAAGTAAGCCATGACGTAAAGAAGTGTTATAGATAGCTAGGTTGGATTAGATGTATTTAGTTGTACACAATAGTCGAGAGGTGAGAATCTGATGTGAGAGTTCGAAACTAACAGGCACATAATACTTGCTTTATAGCAAATTTTAAATACTTGCTAAAACAAATATTTTTAAAACTCGGGCTATGACCCGTTTCTTGCATTTTTCTCCTTTCTCTTGTATTATTTATATCAGGTGTCCAGCGACAGAGACGCCAGGCTTAGATAGTCAGATAGTTTTACGTGTTGTAGTAGTTGTGGGAGCTGCATGTCCTTGTGCTTAGACGCATCCACTTTCATTTACTTCAGTATCTTCAGGCATTTCATTTAGGGCATTATGTTGCCCATTCTTAGTTTTACTTTATCAGAGAGATTGTACTCAGTTTACTTTAGTATTTCATTTTAGTTGGATTGAGTATTATTATGGTTTATTTTGGTTTAGACCTTGAACTTTAATGTTCTATCAAGTCTTATTTATTTCACCAGTTGATTCATATTCAGTATTTATTTTATTCATGCGTTTGGCAATGGTTTATGGTTTAAAAATTGGAAATTTTATCAAATCAATTTTGTTTAACTTAAATTGGAAAATGTTTTTTACATTATCTTAATTTTATATTAGGTGACTAATAAGGTTAAGTGTTTTCGACAGTGATGCCCAGAATGAACCAACCGAACATTTTGTTTTAAATTTAACAAATGACTGATCAGTCGGTATTTAATTGGGTGGGGTGTCACATTGGATTTATGGAAAAAACACCACCCCTATACTGCATACGAACTACGTGGACTTTGATGCCTTTATAGGCTACGTAGGCGTATCGTGCTAAAACTCTAGACTCAAGTCCAATTTTCCATTTTTAAATTTTCATTCTTTATCTATACATTACTTATATATATCATACTTGTGATTCGGATTAGCTTTTTATCTAACAAATATTATCGTTCCCTCATAACGATCAATATCTCGGTAAACGCATATATCGTATTTTCTAAATATTATTTTGGGAACATTTTTATGGATGACCTCAATCTTTCTTCTCCATGATATGAGTCAGGAGATTCCAATCTCCCTCTATATAAACATGAACATACACTTCATGGATAATTTAAGGAAAATAGTAACACAAGCCCATGAGAGACCGAAAGGGCGGGATGGGTGCCTAATACCTTCCCATTCAGTAACTTAGCCCCCGAACCTCTGAAATATTGGTTTCTTATGCATCAGTTTGTCTTTGATACCTCTCTCTTGAGGCGACGACTTGGTCTTTACATCACCCCACATCGATGACGACCGAAGCGCTCCTAAAAGCGAAAGAGGGCATGAGACCTTCATTCTCCCCCACATTTTTTACCAACCCATGGGGAAGGTAGGGGAAGGGATGGCCACATGATGGTATAAATGCACCCACATGTATATCATTAAATTATCTTTTCTTGACATTTGACCACGCGTCAATCTGATCCTGTACGAATAATTTATGGCCATTTTAAGAAAGTTTAGGTATATGTTTCAAATTCAAGGTCATTTTGGAATTTTAATACTAAATTATTTGGAGGGTTACAAAATACATACATGTAGACAATTGTCTTATGTTTGTGTGGCTTATGACTATGCATCATTTGAGTATGTGTGATGATTTTATGGCAATTCCCGTTCCAACTCGCAAAAAAGAAGTAATATAAGATCAAGTGAGAAACCTTTAAAAACTTTAGGGCCGGCTCAATCTGGCAAAGATCTAAATTTTTAGGGCATTTCTCCCTTTTTTTTTATAAATAATTTAAGTTGGTTTCTTTAGCATAATGTATTTTTATATCATTTTTAGGTTGGTTTATCTTGCTTCTTATAAGTTGAGAGATTCTCTCTCTCTCTCTCTCTCTCTCGCTCGCTCTTTGTACATTCTTTATAAACCTTAGAAGCATTTTAGTAGTAAATTTTTTTTATGTAATATACCTTTTTCCCTCTCTCTTTACTTGATTTTTATATTTAGATCGCCATGCTTTGTAGCTAGTTAATGGGTTAAGATGATAACCCCACCATGGTTTGAGCTTTAAAGCTAGGGATTGATTTTGAACCAATTTAATTTAAACTTTTGTGTTGATATCGAGATATCTTAGCCTCTTATCTTCTCATGTCATGCAATGGTAGTGTTTGAAGCGTTGCTACAAAATCAACTCATTTGTCACCATAACTACTTGAAAATTTATACTTTCATTTTTGGGTTTGCACTCTTCATGTTTGATTTTGGTCTTAAATGGGTATGATCAATTGATGTGATTTGAACCATATACCTTAATTCATTTTGTTAATCCATAGAGGGAGTGATATTTTACTCATTTAATTAATTATATTTGTCATTAGTAGTTAACTTCAATTTTGTATTGTTTTAATAATAGTTCCTTGTGAATTCGATCCCAATTTACCGTTATACTCAACACCGTAGTAAGCTATGGTTTTTTGTTAGGAGATAAACACCCAATGATAAAATCTTTATTTACAAAGTTTATTGACTATTAATATCCTAACATGTTTTTTCCGGAGAGTTTTTCATCGAATGGAGGAAGAGTATCACCCACAAGTATATTTACTAGAACATCTCTATCGACACCGCATCGATTGCTATCTTAAAGCACATATGTAAGATCACGATTAGAAATGGAATGATATGTTGGGGACTGACCCCAAGTAACATAGGCACATCCACACTTTCTCCATGAGTTTATGTGACTAATACGTGGCTTATTATACACAGAGTATGAACTATGTAGGCTTATATACCATTGACAAATGGGTATGTAAGATCTATACCGAGTCCCGATCGTGAGCACAAGCCCTCGTGATATATCCATCAGTATATCACTCCTCAATATGTCTCGCTAATTTATTTGCCTCTGAGATGCCCAACATCTTAAAGCGACACCTTGCTGTCCACCTTGAGATACACAATATCTCCGCCCACGGCTTCCCGCATTCACCCCACGAAATATCTTGATATCTTCAAACCAGTTTCATAGTCGGGAACTATGTAGGCTTTCATCTTGTGGGAAAACGAGTATGTAGGCACAATATCGAGTCCATCTTGTGAGCATAAGCATTGTGATGTGTCCGACACTCATCCTCCTAATACTTCCCAACGATGTATTATTCCCGTAGATATCCAAATATATCTCAAAATTTCCATAACACCAAACTCGATAAGCCACCCATGACTTATCATTTTAGTGATACCAATATCTCTACCCCCTTCCATCAAGGACCACAATACCTGATATATGTCTCCCATGATGTATCACCACTTTTTGGTAACAATATCTCAAACCTTCACACTATGCACGCGAGTAAGTTTGTAAACACATCGCCCAAACTATGTAGGCTTTAATCTAGTTGACAAACGGGTACGTAGGTTAAAATTGAGATCTTAATTACGAGTCCAATCCATCACACTAGCACACACAAACGACACAAAAAAATCACGTACGGAATGTCGTTCTCCCCAGTGCAACAATCTTAGGACTACAATACCACACTTATCGAAATGGATAACTATGATTTAGTTAGCACATATTTCGTATAGGTGGTAAAATCATACTTATATTGATTACAAGAAAATAAATTCGATCATTAAAGGAAAATCACACAACACAAAATATACATGGTTAGACAATGTGCTTGTCCATGAGCTGCATCTCTCTATTTTTATTCATCAACTTGTAACAACAAGAATTACATGCTCCTTTTCCTAGGGACGAGGGTTAAATTTATAGGAAACATAAAGAAGATAAGTCGTGTGGGACTCTATAGTGTTGTGATGTAGCTGCAACCTGGTCGAGTTGATCTAGGCCCAAGATCTTCACAGATCAGATGCCCTATTGTTCTTATATTTAAGCTATGATAATCTATAAAGACTGCCAGACACACGCCATCTTTTATGTTTTGGTCAGATAATTACCCCACAATTGCACCTAAAGGTTTCCATCCTGAATGGGGTAAAGAGATTTGATTTCTTATTAGTTTTGAACTTGGTTGACATTATGTTTGATCGCCTGTCGAAGATGAGCTCGGAGAGTATAAACACTTGTAATTTTTGAGATGAAAATAAACTTTATTCTATTCGTTGAGTCTTGGTGGCGTGCTTGTAATTTACCGTGTTCCTTTATGGGTATGCTGATAATTTGGTGCTGAGGTGGATAAAAGGAAAATATGTGCGTGTCAGCCATCACACCGCGTCTTGTTCCAAATGATGAAATGCCTTGAAAGTTAAATCAAACAGTTCAAAGAATTCCCATCCACTTTTTTCCATCATCACTTCTCCATTATTTAAGAAAATTCAGAGCCTTTTACCTTTTTCTTAAAATGTAAGTATTCTCTTTCTTTTCATTTCTTACTTTTCTATAGTTTCTTTAAGTTATCATCTTCATTTCTCTCATCTTTTATATTTCCCATCGTTCACTTTCTTAAAACTGAAAAATGGTTTACGTGGTGAGTGAGAGATCCATTGGAGAGTTTAGGAAGAGGTTTTCCATCGTGGATTAGGTTTTTATAGAGTGCCTTAAAGATCCCAATAACTGTTATAATGTGGAGGGGTCATTGATTTCACACTCAATCTATTGGTGATGGTGGCATTACCTTTTCCCCAAATTAACGATTTCTGGAATTTTATGAATATTTCAATGTATTTCCTACTCAATGCATCATAAATAAATAAAGGATGTTTAATGGGGGTTCATAGGATTAACAAGTTATACCAAACCCAGAGAGAGATCCCAAAAATTAGGTATCACTACATGTGGGTCAAACCGAATAATAACCTTCTACTTGAAGGCAATGAGGGCCGACAGAGTGCTAGTAGTGAACCTCCCTGACTCCAATAAGGGATACTGGTCCCATGGCTTTATTGTATGGAAAAAGGGATCATCCAATAATTCCTTAGGGTAGTGATCTTTATAGAGGTTTTAAATGCCCCCCCACCAGAGGGCACAAAATAAGGCGATTATTGTTTCTTCTAAGAAAAAAAATCGTGGCACTAATTAATGCAACTTTGCTGATCTACTCAAGGTTTGGAACATGAGGAGACCTCTATCTGCTGGCGGCCAGCATCCCAGATCGGTATCCTTGCTGCTAGAATACACTAAGACCACCACTTCTTTTATTTCTAGGACAGGGGACACAATACCTGAGATCCCAGTCCTTTCTAGTAGTGAAGGGTCTTTGAGTGAGTCCACCTCTGCTTCCTTTGAATTTGTGGACGTTACTTCCATCCCTTCCATGATTCCTGATACCTCTAAAGAAGAGATGCCACCAAGAAGGAATATTCCTAATTTTATGGATGAGTCCAACCACCCCACTTCCCTATAAGCCCATCCTTTCAAAAGGAATGAGGTCAGGGGATCATCTGACCCTTTCAATCTGGGGGAGGGATTCCACCGACAAAACATAAGTCTAAAAGAAGAGCGAGACTGGCTCTAGTCTTGATGTTACTGTTGCTACTACTCTGCCCACAAAGAAGGTGGATTGCCCCAATAAGGGGAAAGCCTTGGTCGTGATGTCGATGGTAAAGAACCCTGGCTTGGCCCCTGCACTATTGAGGGGGACTATATTAGAAATTGATAGGTCACAGGAGGCAGGTCAACCACCGACCAACTGGTTTCCCATGCCGCTTAAGCGTTATCTCTAATAAGTCTTAACATTATGGCTGAATATTTTACTTTGAACTTTTCTACAGTACTAACCTGTGATAAGTCTTTTCTTGTAGTTTCTGGTAGACTTCATCAATATCCTCGACATAAGGGCCGACCAGGAAAAGGCCAACATCAACCTTGAATGTGATTTCAATTAGTATTAGAGGGCCTGCCAGGCCGCCAAAAAGGCCTATGAGGCTGAGAAGAAGGCCACCGAGATATAGATGTCCAAGTTGAATTCGACCAATAAGCAAATGGTGAAAGCTTCCAAAGAGAACACCCAAAGCCTATTTGTGGCACCAACAACCAAGTACAAGTCCTATGGCCAAATGTTCAACGATGCTTTTGGCTAGGACAAGAAGTAGTTGGATTTCATCCATAAGTCTAGATTCAAAAATTTTTAGGACTCAGTATTGGCTAAGATCGAGGTCTTCTAAGTGTTAAAACTCTATAGTGTGTATGATCCAAGCTCCCCAACAAAGTTGGACGAGGAAGTGGGTGAGGCCTCAAGCAGGGATTAGGGGAAAGATGGGTCCGGTCAAAAGAAAGAGGTCGTTGACCCAGACAAGGGTTTGACTAATTAAGAGCAAGTGAAAAAGAAAGAAGGACAAGCTTGTTAGATTTAGCCTAGATTTCCTTTTTTTTAGCAAAGAGGTATGGTAACTCCACACGTTTTATTAATTTTTAAAAAATAGAGAAAAAGCCTCTCCATGGCTTGACAAACCCATACTTATTTATTTTTAGAGGTTGGTCCCAATACTCTAGAAAGAATTAAAGATAAATTTGGGGTTTTATGATAATCCCATCATAAGACATTAACTTAAAGAAAAATTTGGGCATTTATCTTATCCCCATCACATTTTTGTAATCCTATGTCTAATTTGAGGGAAATTGGATCTTTCCATGTTGAGAAGACCTTTAACCATATAAGGAAGATACATAAAACTCCAATATGCTGAGTCAATGTTGTTATAGGATGCCCTTGAAGTAAGATGATCTGATACTGAATTCATTTCCCTCCAAACATGATTGATCTTCATATCATTTGAAATTTGTACGCTATTAATAATAGCTTAAGATTGCCATGGAGGTTTAGCCTTCTTCAAAACAACATTAATGAGGAGTTTGCAATCTGATTCCACTAAAATATTTTGAATGTTTAATTGGGTAATCAATTTTAGCCCTTCCAATAGATCTGATGCATCAGCATAGAAAGAGGTTTGATTACCAATTAATTTTTCAAAACCTGCTATAAACATACCTTTATAATCTCAAATTACTCCACTTATTCCACTTTCAACTAGGTTGCCTTTTGAATCTCCATTTATATTGAGTTTGAAACAGCCAATGGGAGGTCTTATCCAGGAGCATTTGATGACCTGAACTACCTTTGGGGATAATTTAATTTTGAAACAGTCAATTATTTGGAAATCATCATGAAGAATTTGATCATAACATTTAATGTTGTTGAATATAAATATAGTAAGATTAATCACTTGATGAATAATAAATAATGAAGAAGATTTTTTGTTATCAAATAGTAATTTATTTCTAGCCTTCCAGAATTCCCATAAAATAATTTTAGGGAAGATTGTGAACAACATCTTTTGATGATCTCTTCAATTATTAATCATCCACCAAGAAAGACACATTGAACTGCAAGAACAGAAGTTAGTATTCATTTTAAAGATATAACAAAAATACTTGCAAACCTCTCTTTTGCTAGCTTACATTCTAGCAAAATCTGTTGAGCACTATCTTTTGCAGTATAACATTCTCTACATAAAGTGACTAATCTTATACCTACTTATTGAACTGCAGTCTCAAATGGTACTAAATTGTTCAAAATCTTCCAAATGAAATTAAAGATTTTCATTGGGCATTCAAACATCCAATTAATTTTCCAGGTTATAGACAAAGGTCTGGATTTTATTCTAATATTGAAAACATACTTCAAGGTGAACTCTCCAGCAGTGGATGGAGTCCAAACCTTCTTTTAAGCATCTATAAATTCATCGGCTAGATTAGAGATTAGAGATACTACCGGAATCTGTTAGCCGTTTTCTCTCTAGCTAACCCTAACCCTATATAGGGTTTGCATGGCTTTTCTACCTTCTCCTATTGTAGGAGAAGTCATGCAACCCCTCCATCAGAAAGCTTCTTCTTCTTTCCTTTCAAAAGCCTCTCCTAATATTCAAAACCACGTCCAACTTGCTCCAAAACCAAAATCTTTTGCTGATGTTGTTTGTTCCAAAAACACGCCTCAAACCATTCTTCAACCCATATCTTGTTATAAAGGTGAACCCACTATTATGTATGAGGATTCCAGTATTCAAGAAATGGCTGCACCATTCAAGTACACCTTGGTTGGAAAGTTCTCCCATGGTCGACCTTCGGTGGACGATATTCGTAAGTTTTTCTGTTCTCTAAACCTTAAAGCCTCTGCTCATATAGGATTAATTGACCACAAACATGTTTTGATCCGTCTTGACCATGAAGAAGACTATCATCGTATATGGCTTAAAGACTCTTGGTTCATTCATGGTTTCCCTATGCGATCCTTCAAATGGGATACAGATTTTTATCCAAATAAGGAATCATCAATTGTTCCTGCTTGGATTTTACTCCCTCTCCTTCCTATTCATTTGTATAATATGAGTGCTATGTTCTCTATTGGTCAAGTAGTAGGGAGGCCTCTCAAGATTGATGGTGCGACTGGTTCAATTGCTAGACCAAGTGTTGCTAGGTTGTGTGTGGAAGTTGATTTAAAACATACTTTGCCTTCAAGGGTCTGGATTGGTAATAAAGATAAAGATTCTGGATTCTGGCAACCTATAGTATATGAAGATTTACTACCTTTTTGTTATTTTTGTGGTAAGAAAGGTCATGATCAAGGTCAATGTCATTTCAAGAAGGTTTCGGAAGCTGAGAAAAATAGGATGAGCAACAAGGAAATTCAGAGAGCAAAGCAAAATCAAAAAGAGACTACAAAAGAATAGGCAGCTAGATAATTTAAGAAAAATACAGTAGAAGAACCAATTGTTAGTGCAATAGCATTGGAGAAAGAAGAAGGAGAGTTTTTGGAGAAAAATCAGTCCAGCCCCATAAAAGTAAGACAAACTTTGATTTCAAATTTTTTTCAAAAAACAGGATATGTTAGTGGAGTTAAGGCCTATTGTGGAAGATTAAGTTAATGTGCAAACTCCTAGAAAGGATTTCCTTACAAATGTTCCAGAAGAAGAAGCCATTTGTGATACAGGTGATACCTTGTGTATGCCTATTTCAGCACTAGTAGAGGTTGCTGTGGAAAATTGTATTGAGTCTATGGTTGGTGTAAGAGAAATGACTTGTACTGGTGTGGATAGTGTCCAAGCATATCAGGAAGATGTCATTCAAAACAGTTTTGGGGTTGGCAGTCCATCTGATTATAGAGAGAAAATGGATGGGTTTACAACAGTTGTAAGGAAGAGAAAATCTCCAATCTTGAAGGGATTCAAAAATATTAGAATTTTAAGGTCCAACTCAAACTCCAAAAATACTAATAAGTCCATATGATTGAAGCTATGATCTGGAATGTTCGGGTAATTTCTAAGAAAGGTGCAATGAGGAGAATAAGTAGACTTAACAAAATCCATAGGCTGCAAGTAATGGTCATTTTAGAGCCTAAGCAGGAATTGGGGAAAATTCAAAGCTTTATGATTAAATTAGGCTTTGCATCTAGAAAATCTAATATAAATAGCAAAATCTGGTGCTTTTTCAAGGAAGGGGTGGAATGGGATCTCATTTCTGATATGCCGCAGTGTATAACTATGAATGTTAAGCTCAATGGTGTTGTTCAGTCTGTTCAATGTAGCTTTGTTTATGCTAGCTGCATCAGACTGGAAAGAAGAGTTTTATGGGAGCATTTGTCAGATATATGCATTGACTCAGCTTGGATGATCTGTGGGGATTTCAACATTATAACTAATCAGGAAGAGAAGGCTGGTGGTAATAATATTCATATTGGAGCTATGTTCGAGTTCATTGAGTGCATTGAAGGAAATGGGCTAGTAGACTTGGGTTATAAAGGTTCGAAATTCACTTGGCACAATAAGAGAAGTGGAGGGAGAAGTATTTGGTGTAGGCTTGATAGAGTTTTAATGAATCAACAGTGCATAGATTGCAGAATTAAATGGGAAGTTAACCATCTCAATCGCAGTATGTCTGATCACAATCCTCTATTACTATCTGGTAATTTAATTAGTCATCAGATTTCTAGAACCTTTGTATTCCTTAAATTTTGGACTGAGAAAGAGGCCTGCATCAAAATGGTGGAAGAAACCTAGAGGGAAGTGGAGTGCTCTAATCCTATAGTAGCTATATCCCTCAAACTCAAAGCTATCAGAGGTAAACTTAGCAGGTGGAGTAGATCTTTCTATGGGGATATTTTTCAGGAGACTAGGCATGCTGAAGACTTACTCTTGCAAGTTGAAATTACTTATGAAAATGATCCCTCTGAGTTTAATAGAGAGACTCTTTCCCAGGTCACTGCTTCCCATAATCATTGTCTCAAAATAGAATATGAATTCTGGTCGCAAAAAGCAAATGTGAGATGGGGTCAAGATGGGGATAGGAACACTGCCTATTTGCATAAGTGTGTTAAAAATAAGCAGAGACGCTTAGCTATTGATAAGATAAAGAAGGATGACAAAAGAGGAGATAAAAGCTGAAGCAATTGATCATTTTTCTGCAGTTTTTCGATCAGATGAGATTGTGCATCCAGAAGGGGAACAAAATCTGTTAAGACATATTCCAAAAACCATTACTGAAGAAATGAACAAAGCTTTGATTGTGTGGCCAGAAATGGAGGAGGTGGAACAAGCTATAAAAGGTCTAAGTTCGTCTAGCAGCCCAGGTGTTGATGGCTTCCCTGGGTACTTCTTTAAATTTTTTTGGGGTACTATAAAAGTTGATGTGTTGAAGGCAGTCCATAGTTTCTTCGCAGGCTCTATCCTTCCAAAAATTTCAACAACTACCAAAATTGCTTTGATCCCAAAGACTTTAAACCCTCAATCGTTTAATGAGTTCAGACCTATAAGCATGCAAAATTTTATCAATAAAATCTTCTCAAAGATTTTGAATGACAGGCTTTCAAAGTTTTTGAATCAAATAATTTCTCCAGTTCAATCAGGCTTCATCAAAGGCAGGTCCATTACAGAAAATGTTTTGTTGGCTCAAGAATGTATTTCTCGTCTCCATCATAAGAATTTTGGAGGGAATATCATCCTTAAATTGGACATGACTAAGGCATATGATAGGGTCTCTTGGATGTTTTTAATAAAGATTATGCGAAGAATGGGGTTCTGCGAGATATGGTTGGATTATATATGGAGGATTATTTCTAATGCATGGTTCACTATAATGATTAATGGAGAGACTTCTGGATTTTTCAAATCTTCTAGAGGATTAAGGCAAGGGGACCCTTTATCCCCTAGTCTATTCATTATGATGGCAGATGTCCTATCCAAAAACCTTGAATTCTTGCTTACTAACTCAAATCATGTGGGGTATAAAATGCCAATTGGCAGCCCTCGATTTAATCATTTGTCTTTTGCAGATGACATTATCATTTTTAGCTCAGGCTCTGTGAAGGAAGTGAAGATGATTATGAGAGTGCTAAGCCTCTATGAGCAGGTTTCTGGTCAACTAATCAATACAAGTAAGAGCAATGTCATGGCTTCGAAGCAGATCAATCTTAGAGCTCTCAATAAAATCAAGGACGTTTCTGGTATTCATCTGAAGTCTGATCCTATTAAGTACTTAGGCTGTCCTATTTTCAGTGGAAGGAAAAAGAGTATTGATTTTATAGAGATGGTGAAGAATATTAAGAATAGAATTCAAGGTTGGAAGTCTAAATGTTTGAGTCTTGGAGGTAAGGTTTTTCTCATTAACTCAGTGCTCTCTTCCATGTATCTGTACAATCTATCTGCTTTGAATCCTCTTAAAGCAATTCTCAATAAAATTTCTGCTAGTATTGCAAATTTTTTTTGGAGTAACTGCTTTGGAGAGTCTCGGCATCACTAGTGTGGCTGGGAGAAAATTGCTAAACCCATAACTGAAGGTGGGTTGGGAATCAGAAATATATATGATATTCATTCGGCCCTGAGTATGAAATTATGGTGGAATTTTAGACAGCAAAAATCTATTTGGGCAAAATTCATGATGGCAGCTTATTGTAGGAATCAGCACCCTTGCTCAGCTTCTAAGAGAGGGTCAGCTCAGACTTGGAATCGGATGTGCAATGTGAGGGACAAAGCTGAAGAGCACATGATGTGGGTTATTGGAGAAGGAAATATTAATATAGGAAAGGACAACTGGGGTGTTCCTGAATGCAAATTATCAAGCGTGGTAGAAGCAGGGCAGATCAAAGAATACTGGAACCAAGGTAATATATGGGAAAAAGAGAAGTTAGGGAAGGTCTTCAACTATGAGATCACTTATAAAGTGTTAAAGTTTGATGAAATTATGCCTAATTCTTGTGATTCTCTAATTTGGAAACCTTCAAGCACATGCCTCTTTAATATAACCTCTGCTTGGAACATTTGTAGGCAGTCAAGTCCATCTAGTTTGAGTTCGAAGTTTATCTGGAATAAATATCTTCCCATAAAGATGTCTGTATTTATGTGGAAGATGTTGAATAATCTTCTTGCTACTGATGATAAGATAAAAGCTATTGGTTTTAGAGGGACTTCAAAATGTTGCCGTTGTCAAAAGTCTAGAGAAGAAGATGTTGATCATATATTTGAGGCTGGAGATTTTCCTTCTGCTATATGGGATCAAGTAACTAAAGAATATGGGATTACTAGAATAAGAGGTGGAGGTGTGCGAAATCAGCTTTTTCAATGGTCGATTCATGGGGTTAAGATAGATCATTTTGCTAGCAAAGTGGTGCCATCAATTGTATGTTGGTATCTATGGAGCTATAGAAATAAATGTCGGTATGATGATTGCTATCCTAGTGTGGCTTCAATTTTGGTCCTCATTAAAAATGAAATTTCCCGAAGGGCTGTTACGCGTATGGAGCATGGTAAAAAAGATATAATGTTTATAAAATGGAATCCTCCTATATATGGCTCCTTGAAGCTAAATGTTGATGGGAGTGCTATAGGGAATCCTGGGCAGGGAGGAGGAGGTGGCGTGCTTAGGAATCAATCAGGAGATATGGTATGGGCTTTTCATGCACATTTTGGAGTGGTGTCTAATATGGAAGCTGAAGCTTTGGCATTACTAAAAGGCTTTGAACTCCTTTTAGACTTTATTGGTTATGACCTATTGTTAGAAAGTGATTCAGAGGCTCTTGTGAACATCATCAATTGTCATAGAAAGCCTCCTTGTAAAATAAGTTGGGTAATTCATAAAATCAGGAGCTTAATGGATTTGATGAAGATAAAACTTGTTCATGTTTATAGAGAGGTGAATAAAGCGGCTTATTTTCTCGCCAAGCTAGGAACATCCAAGAAGAAGGACTGCTTTTCTTTAGTCTTAAATGATTTCCCAAAGCATCTCAAAGGTCTTATAGTATTGGATAAATGGAGTCTCCCATCCATCGGACATGTATAGTGGTCATTGGTTTTCTATTTTGTCAGTATGTGGTATTAGTCTATTTCTAATTTGCTCCCTATTTTATGGCTCTGTAAGGGATCTAGTCTATAAAGATCCTCATTTATGTTTCCTTATCAAGTTCTCTATTTTCTTTGGATGCAAGCCATTTAGAAGAGGCAAGGTCTTCTAAATATTGCAAATAAACCTTATATAGTTTAAAAAAAAATAAAATAAAAAAATAATTGTTTTTGAACCATTTATAATATTCAACCCTCTGTGATACTTTTCTCTCATAAAATTAGCCCAAAGTCCTTTATCAGATTTAAACTTCCCATAGAGTTTAATACTAGCAGATGCAACGATATCTTCTAGACTTTTGAAGTTTAGTTCTCCTTCTTCAAAAGGGAGGCAAGTGTGTTGCCATTTAGTCCATTGATATGGATGGTCTTTGTTAGCTCCTCCCCAATAGAATTTAGAGAAAATGTTATTAAATTTTCTCAATATTTTTTTTAGGAGTATTCAAAACTGAAAGAGTATAAACATGAATATAGATCAGTATATTTCTAATTAGAGTAGCTCTACTTGCTTGGGAGATCAACTTAGAAGACCACGTGTTAAGTTTTTATTTGTCTTTTGATGTGTATGTTATATGGGCTTACCCATCATTTATTTTTGCCTTGCCATTACTTGCTCGATTGTTGACTACTTATGAATGCTTTAATTGTTCTTTCATCTCAAAATTCCACTCCTTTTATCTTTTTTGTCTGATAATAACTTGTCATTGGTTCCAATAACCCAAGAAAAGAAAGATCTAAATTTGATCGTTTATCGGGAAGCTTCTAGCCGAGCTTGCAAAAAATTTATGTCTATTGACAGGCACTTCAGAGAATGACAAATTCCTACGGTGAGAAGGTTCGCATGGTTTTTTTACTTAGTGCCGAAGTCAAAGGTGTTGTAGACATTGTCGAGCTATTGGAGAGGGAGGATAAGTGTCTGGGGGAAGAGATCGACAAGGCCGAACATGCCTTCAAAGAAGATTACATGATAAAAAATAATCTACATCATAAAGTAACGTGGTAGAGGTACCAATCAATCCATGGCCCCATAAAGTTTGGACACCAGGATATGATGAAGGTCGCATAGATTCCATGTCGCATTTAGATGAAGCCAGGTAGGTTACCTACAAGTATGGGTGGATGGATGCCTTAATAGTCATGAGAGTTCCATGGATTCACAACTTTGGAATTGGTATGGGGTAGATTGTCCCTTTGTTCGACTCTGTAATATTTTGTATTTTTGTGCAATAATTAAATTATGAAATTATTATATTGGCATGAAGTGACATATGATGTCATATTTATATTATACACATCTTGTGTGTGTATCACATCTGAAATCGAACTTAATACAAGGTAAATCATTAATTAAACATTTGAAAATGACATTGCATTATGGGCGACAATGGAATGGTCTGCGATTTTATATCTAGAATTTCCTTGTTTGTATTATCCCCTCGGTGTCAGGTTCCACCAACCATGGAGTATTTTCGTATAATGAACTAATAAATAACTAAATATTCGATAATTGGACTCATACCGAATAAAATGTTAGTTATTCGGTATCATATTTTGGGACATTTAGAATGGTTGTTTATGACTTAAAATAATGGATTTTAATTCATTTGGGTTGGTATATGGCTTGGGTTATGTCTTTGGGCTCATTGGTTTGAGGCCCATATGAGACTTAGGGCTAATTTCGTGGGTAATACTATTAAGAGGTAATAAGACTTAACCTAAAATTGATTCTACATAATTGATAGGAACCCTAAGGCTAAAAAGAAAAGGCACTCAAGAGAGAGGGAGCTTTGGAGGTCTTTTGATTTGGATTTAAACCTTTTTAATAAGGCAAGTTTACCTAGTCTAAAGATTTAATTTAGGGTTTGAGTTATAATGATAATTTCCCAATGGAATCTTTCAATTCATGTTTAATAATATGATTTTTTAGAATAAAATCTTAATTTCGAAATTGGTTTAATCTAGAAATTTAACCCTTAATCCATTATTAATATTGTATAGAATATTAGTGTTGAATCTTTTGAATTAAAGTAGATTATAAATGAGTTTTATTTGATATTTAGTCATATTCACAAATAAATAGATAGCCATTTATTTAATCTGATAATTGAAATAAATCTGAGATAAATTGGAAAAATTATGAAATCATGATTCATAACTTATAATCTGAAAATTAATCCTTAAATACATGTCCGATTATGGTAAAATACATAGATATAGGTTAGTAATTTTGTTAAATAACATATACCTAAAGTAGACTTGATTGGTACTGATTAGAGGCTTCTGATATAGGGTTTAGAATTAAAAATGGCAGATTTTTTAGATTTAGGGATGATGACTACATTCACCTCATTCGAATGAGATTACCATCTCGTTTGAACGAGATTAGAGGGTTTGTTCGAATGAGTTTAGAACTCGTTAGAATGAGATAGGGCTTCTCGTTCGAACGACTTTAGCATATTGTCCGAATGACTAGTGGAATCTCGTTTGAACGAGATAGGGATCATGTTTGAAATACTTTGGGACTATTTAGATATTTGATTCTTAATTAAAAATGGTAATAACTAGCTTAAGGATTCTGATTTCTGTCTTAGTAATCCTTGTACGAGTGCTCATGGGTGACATACTAGGAGGAATTTTGATTAGGCGATATGACATTAATTGTGTGAGTACTGCAAAGGTCATTTTACCCAAATCCTATGACTGGCATATTCATTTCTCGAGGGGTAATACATGGGGGAGCTCTAGCATATAGTCTTAGATATGGAGGTCATATATTATGGTGGGAATGCACAGTGATTATCCCTTACTGATGTCTTTGATCCTATAGGCTTAGGATGACATATAACTATACCTAGTACGCAAGAATGATCCCTAAAGGCAATATAGATATGCCTTCATATATCTTTATGTGTGGACTCAAGAGTAGTCCATTTACTTCTACGAGTCGGGGACTGTACTTATGTGGATATTATACTTGAGTTTGTTTTATTCTTATCTGGTACTATACTTGAGATGTGTACACTAGAATATAGGTTGGGACCCTTTTAATTAAATTTGAATCAGAATAATAATAATAATTAAATATTTGGTTCACTTGGGAATGGGATTAGAAGCATGTGATATTTAGGGTTGTTTGGGATGGGATAACTTAAAAAAACTAAAATATGGGAGGAAGATGCGTAGTTATTTATTGTAGCCCAAATTCTGATAAATCCTTATTCTTCATAGACTTGTTATTTACATTGATATTGATTAAGTTTTTTAGGACATGGACTGCCGCTGCTGCTATTGCTTCAGCCCCGATTCATCTAATTGCATTATCTTCAGTTGCTTCTCTATTAGGATGTAGGTGTCGAGCCTATGTGCTCAATTACTTTACTTTCCTTTACACTCATGTCGTGTCAAATTTGGTATTTAGTTTCATTGGAGTCTGGATTACTATTTTAATTGATATTGGATTCATTCGAGATAGTTGTATATCCAGAGTTGGGTTCAATACTGTTGGCTATATTGGCATAAGATATTATGTGGTTCACCTTTATTATGTTTTAGTTATTTATTTTACGCACTTTAGTTTTATTTCAGTCATGGTTAGAATGATGTTCAATTATTTTTAACTCATCTACTATTTATTTTAGAACTGATTAATTTAGCTTAGATTTTATTGCATGTCATAGTTGGTATCCGAACATTCCAAGTTCTAGTGTCCTAGGGATCTTGAGTGCGTCCATCGTTTTTTTGCATAGTGTTATTTGATACTTTAGAGCCTTGTTATCTAGGTTGTTGTAATCTTGACATCACATGTTTATTGATACTCTTTTGTTTACTATCTTTTAGATGGTTTACACATGACGATGAGTAACACGACAAAGACCATCAACGAGTGCCGAGTCGGAGGCAGTCACACCTCAGTAGAAGCCATAACAGCCATTATATGCCCCAAGTTTACCCTTGTACTTAGGGTCACTAACCTCAGCCTGACTCATAACTGAGTTGACAGAAAGCTTCCAACAACCATCAGAAAGGTCGTCTTCAGCAAGGTCGGCTCCTCATTAACCAACCTCGACTAGGAAGCACTCGAGGTCAAATAACATCTTATAAGCTCATGCTACTTCTAACATCATCCTCGGTTGAAGTAGACACTTCATCCAACCTCATACCTAACCTCGGCTGATCGATCAGGACGAGGTCATACTTATAATACGGAGGACAAGGAAATTATCAGACTTCACATTGTCTTACTCGTCTGGGTTGAGGTTCCATCAGATGATGTCACAGGTCCTAGACACAAGAACATGGAAGACTTGGAACACGTGAGTAAGGCAATTATAACTAAATGATTCCCCTCGTGTGAGGGAATATTTGGTCATCATTACTTATAACACAAGCACATGGAAGACTTGGAACACGTGAGTAAGGCCAGGGGATCACCCCAAGCACCACAAAAAGACCTACTTCCTCCTCAACGACGAGGGATGTTACTAACCCTAGGCGTGTCCGCCTGGGGAGGCAAGGAAACCCTTACTCGGAGGATAGGTATGATGATATAGAGGTCGAGGACCCTCTGACTGACTGTTGGGATCCATATGAGGTCTCAAAAAACACTATACGTCCTATCCAGCAGAGCTAAGGTTAAGGTGAAGGATGAGATTGCGATGCCCGTGAAAGAGGTTTAACTTTTGATCGGTTAAGTAGATGGTCGACCTTCGAAAGACTCGGCCCAGTTAATGACCTGCGAGAAAGGTTGTCTGGGTCAAGAAACCTCGTTGTCTTCAGAATAGAGGGTGGAGACTGTCGGACCCACCATGGTCAATGTCCATATGGTCGAGACGGTGGTCAGGCAGAGGTCAATAGCTAACATTGTGCCATCAATGTGGAACTCTCAGTTCACCCTTTGGATGTGGCTGAGGACAACCTCGGCCAGGACGACATTTATAGGCATTGGAACGAGTCTATACAAAGGTTGGAAAACAAGATTGGAGATCTCATAAGAAGATGAGACCCATTGCAGAGGGGGTTTTCATAGGGTTCACCCTTTGTTGAAAGAATTGTTAGCTTTCCAACCCCGAATAAATTCAAACCTCCAGTGGTGTCACCCAAGTACGATGGAAGCACCAACCCAGTACACCATATTGAGATGTACTAGTCTACAGTAGACATATGCTCCATCTCAGATGAGATGAGGTGTCCAGCCTTCTTAAGCACTCTAACTGGGGCTACACATACCTGGTTCACCTATCTCCCTAAAAACTCAATTGAGATTTTTAAAGGTCTGGCCAAGAGATTCATTCACAATTTCTTTTTTGGGGTAAGAGGTTAAAAGAAGACAACCCATTTGATTTATGTAAATCAAGTAAAGAACGAAAGTCTCAGATACTTTATGGTGAGGTTCAACAAGGAAAAAATTAAGGTAGAGGTCTATAGAGAAAGTATAGCCATGACAACCCTCATTGGAGGACTACAGAAGGGAAAGCTGCTCTGGAATCTCACTGAAGAACCCTCTTAAGTCTATGGTCGAGCTGTAAGCAACCACTGGAAAGGTCATGAACGTAGAGGAAGCCATGGTTGCAAAATATGAGGATGAGAAGGGAAGCAACAGTAGGAGCAAGTTCTAGAGAAATATTAAAGATCGAAAGAAGAGATCTGTAAACGATAAGTTTACGGAATACACTCATCTAATTGTGAGCTGTGAATGCATCCTCAATGAGATTAAGAATGACAGGTCGCTGAGATGGCCGAAAAAGCTGAGGGCTCCTCCCCATAAGAGGAACACAAATTTATGGTGTGAATTCCCTCAGGACCACGACACCTGACTGAGAAGTGCGTCCCTTTAAAGGAAAAGATTGAGAAGATGTTAAAGTCTGCGAAACCAAGAAAGTACGTGGATGGTAGAGCCTCAAAGGGTAGTAGGGCCGACCCTAGAAGAAAGAGGAAGGATAATTACCGAGAAGATGCTCCTGACAAAGGAGATTATGCCTCAGATGATGATGACGATGAACCTGACCTCCCACCAAAGGACGATAATGTCCATGTAAAAAGAGTCAACATGATCTCTTTTGGTGTGAGCACTATCTGCGAGGGACTAACATGGGTGGCTCAAAGGTAGCTAATCATAAGATTCATTTGGCAGAGGCAAAAGCAGTGAATAAAGTCGAGGTTTTGAACTTGGTTTCATCAAAGGTTAAACTTACGAAAAAAAAGAAGGTAGATATGGACACACTCGTAGTCGACTTCTCGTGACTTGATTTCAAGGGTATCTTAGCTCCTCATGACGACCCTCTAGTCATCACCACATGGGTTCATGGATGGGGGAAGTTTTGCACGTGTTATGTTTTGGACTTGTTTTAAGAGCTTGGATCTCAGCCGAGAAAGGCATGTCCCTTATCATCACCCCCTGATTGGCTTTAGCGGGGAGAAGGTCCATTCATTGGGAATGTATGAAATGGATGTGAGAATGGGAGATATATGCCTAAGAGGTTGACTAGAAAAATTAATTTCTTTGTGATGGATGAAAATGTCTTCTCAGCCTACAACCTCATCATGGGACGAGTAGCCCTTAAAGAATTTGAGGTCATGCCTTCAACAGTCCACCAGATGCTAAAATTTCTAACTCCCTATGGAGTAGGGGAAGTGAAAGGTGACAAAACATCGACACGAGAATGCTACTTCAATTTTGTAAAAGAAAGAGAGGCTCATAAGAAGGCAACAACCACCTACAACATTGACACTCTTGATCCTAGAGATGAAACAAAGCTTAAAAAGGGAGAGATTGCGAAAGATGTAGAATCCATCATCCTCGATGAGGACGAGTTGGAAAAAAACATCCAAGTCGGCAAGGCCCTAGAACCTGAGATCAAGGATGAGCTAATCAATCTCCTAAGGAATAGATATAGTATCTTTGCCTGGAGTCATGCAGATATGCTAGGTATTGACCATGAGATCATTTATCATAAACTTAATGTCATAGATGATGCCATGCCCGTTAAATAGAGAACAATGATCTATTTAACAAAAAAAGTATGAAGTCATTATAGACAAGGTTTGAAAGCTTAAAGAGGCCGAATTTATTAGAGAAGTTATATACCATGAGTGGCTGTCTAATGCTGTTATAGTGCCTAAAGCCAATGGGAAATAGAGGATGTGTGTAGACATTACCAATTTAAACAAGTCTTGCCCAAAGGACAGTTTTCCCCTGCCTTGTATAGATCATATGGTGGATGGCACAGGCCATGAACTCATGAGCTTTATGGATGCATATTTTGGGTACAATCAAATATTTATGAACTCGGTTGACTCAGAGAAGACAACCTTCATTACAGATAAGGGGACCTATTGCTACAAGGTCATGCCCTTCGAACTGAAGAATGCAGGGGCTACTTACCAACGTCTTATAAATAAGATATTCGAGGATCAGATAGGTAAAACCATGGAAGTTTACATTGACGACATGCTAACAAAGAGTCTGAAGGTCGGCACTCATGTGGCCAGCCTCGAAAGAATATTTGATACCATGGAAAAATACAAAATGAAGCTCAACCCGGCCAAATATGTCTTTGGGGTCGGGGCTAGAAAGTTTTGGGGTTTCATCATCAACCAAAGGGGAATAGAGGCTAACCCTGAGAAGATCAAGGCTTTACTGGAGATGAAGACACCCAGAACCATCAAAGACATTCAGAGGCTAACCGTATGAGTGGCCGCACTTAACAGGTTCATCTCTAGAGCTACAGATAAATGTCTTCCTTTTTTTAAAATCCTTTTAAAATCCTTTGAATGGAATGATGAATGTGACAAAGCTTTTAAAGAGCTTAAGTCCGACCTCGAATCCCCCCTACTTCTATCTCGACCGATTCAGGGTGAGAAGCTATATGTATATTTAGCCATCTCAGAGTCAATCATTAGTACTGCCATAGTAAGAGAAGAGTTGGAGTGAAGAGACCTGTGTAATTAAATATCAAGGAACTCCAAGGGTCTGAGAATAAGTACACTCGAATGTAAAAATTATCCTATGCTTTGATACATGCTTCGAGGAAAATGAAGCCATACTTCCAAGGTCATTCCGTGATCATTCTCACTGATTTCCCACTCAGACAGGTCCTCCATAAGCTTGAGAAGTCAAGAAGGCTAATGACCTGGGCAATTGAGTTGGGGGAGTATGAAATTGTTTATCAACCCAGGGTTGCCATCAAGGGACAAGCACTTACCGATTTATGGATGAGTTTACCTGGGAAGAGGTCGAGGTTGAGGCGAGACATGAGGCTCCAAATGAGATAGTAGAGAGAAATGTCGGCCGTCATTCAAACAAGGCCGAGACAAGTACATCCAGATAAAGAATAGTTAAAAATAAAGAAGAGAGATACCTTTTTAAGTTTTGGACCATATCAGAGGGAAACTTCTCTTCAAATGAAACCATCTGGAACCTCTTCGTTAATGGGTCGTCCTACAAAAATAGAAGTGGAGCAAGGATGATAGTGTCGGCACTAGATGGTACATATATTGAGTATGCGCTGAGGTTCAGCTTTAAAGCCCCCAACCATGAGTCAAAATATTAAGCATTGATAGCAGATCTTTCTTTGGCAAAATCCCTCAATGTCGGCTAGCTCCTAGTTCATAGTGACTCAATATTGGTTGTGAACCAAATCCTGGGGGTGTACGAAGCCAAATATGAAAGGATGGCCAAATATCTGAAGAGGGTGAGATCGATGTTAGAAAGCTTCAAGGAGGTAAAGATGATGAGGAAACCTCAACTGGAAAATAGCTGAGCTGATGCACTCGTAAGGTTGGCCACAGTAATAAGAACCGACATAAGGAGAATAATACTAGTTGAGATTCTACTCAAGCTGACCATCGAAGAGGAAGAGGTTTCTAGACCTTGCTTAAATCTGAGTATAGGAACCTCATAGATGGACCCTTTTATCAGATACATCAGAGAGGGAGAGCTTCCAGAGTTTAAGTTTGTAAGGAGAAAGCTGAGGTTCAAAGCCCCGAAATTCTCCATTATTGGAGATGTCCTGTACAAGAAAGTATTCGTGCTCCCACTTCTCATATGCGTTCATCCCTTAGAGGTTCCATACATCATGCAAGATGTGCATGAGGGCTCTTGTTCAAGACACATTAGAGGAAGGTCATTAGCTAAAAGGATAATCACTCAGGGGTACTGGTGGCTGACCTTGGCCAAAGATGCAACTGCATATGTGAAGAAATGTGATAAGTGCCAGAGGTTCTCCACTATCCCCCATCAGCCTTATCAACCTCTGACTTTTCATCAGCTCCTTTTGGCCATTTGTAGTATGGGGCATTGATTTAGTAGGACCCTTGCCAAGTGATGTAAACAACTATTGGTACTTAATTGTGGCAATTGATTATTTCTCCAAATGGGTAGAAGCCGAGCCAATGGTCACAGTCACTGAGCAGAAGACCTTCCAGTTCATTTGAAAAAACATCATATGCATGTGTGGCCTTTCAAATACCCCCATCTCAGACAACGGAACCCAATTCAAGAATGTTTCCTTAAAGAAGTACTGTAAAAAAGTAGGGATCAAGCAATTCTTCTCATCCCTTGGCTAACCCCAGGCCAACGGTCTGACCGAGGTCACAAATTGAACAATCCTTGATGGGATAAAAAAGAAGTTGGAAGAGGCCAAAGGAATATGGATATAAGATGTATATGCTGTGCTTTAGGATTATAGGACGATAGTGAGGACACCCACAAGGGAAACTCCATTCATGCTAGGCCATGGCTCAGAGGCTGTTATCCCAATAGAAATAGGGCTTCCCACTCATAGAGTTCAGACATATAACCATCAGAGGAATGGGATCGAGAGAAGACTTGATCTTGATTTGATTGAGGAAAGAAGAGAGAATGCAGAGATAAGACAGGCAACGTATCAGCAGAGAACTGCGGGATTATACAATCAGAGGGTAAAGTTGAAGTCGATAGCTGTGGAAGACCTTGTCCTGAAGAAGACGTTACACAAAACCAATAAGCTCCATCCAAATTGGCATGGACCTTATAGGGTAATTGATGAGGTTGTACCAGGTACCTATCATTTAGAGAATCTTGAAAGAGAGCCTTTCTCCAACCCTTGGAATGATGGTCACCTGAAGAAATATTATTTATGATGTTGCAATTGTTTTATCTTTTTATAATACATGTTTTGAGTTACACAGAGGATATCAATGAGAAAATAGTAATGTTGTGTTGATGATTTTGTTTCAATGTATGTGTATTTAACATCATTTATTTGGTGAATTATGAGGTGAAACATCATTTATTTGGTGAATTATGAGGTGAAACATCATTAACTTGGTGACCTAAGATCCTTAACGTCATTTGTTTGGTGAAATTATGAGGTGAAACATCATTAACTTGGTGACCTCAAACCCTTAACATCATTTATTTGCTGAATTATGAGGTGAAACATCATTAACTTGGTGACCTCAGACCCTCAACATCATTTATTTGGTGAACTATGAGGTGAAACATCATTAAATTGGTGACCTCAGACCCTTAACATCATTTATTTGGTGAATTATGAGGTGAAACATCATTAACTTGCTGACCGCAAACCTTTAACATCATTTATTTAGTGAAATTATGAAGTAAAATATCATTAACTTGGTGACCTCAGATATTTAAACATCATTTATTTGGTGAAATTATGAGGTGAAATATCATTAACTTGGTGACCTCAAACCTTTATCATCATTCATTTGGCGAAATTATGAGGTGAAACATCATTAAATTGGTAACCTTTGACATCACTTATTTGGGTAATTATAAGTGTCTATTGTTACTTGCTTTTTATTCCCATTATTCAAATTTTATGATATGATGGATAAACAAAACATTATAGACATGAAATAGGAAAGAAATTCAAGTGAAAAAATGAAATTTCATTCATGTGAATAAAAAGGATTACATTGGAAGGGGCTACAGTTCATCAAACAGAAGTTACATAAAAGCCACACAAAATTTGGACACACAGAAGAGACACTCAGAGTTCGGCTCTACCCTCGACCTCAGCCAATCCACCAGTAGCAGGGTTGTTTGGCTCAAGGACTTGGGTGGAAACTTCAACCCCGTCATCCTGATACCCACCATCCTCGGTCTCAGTCACTTCAAGGTGGTAGGCCTCGACTGGTCCACCCTCTTTAACTTTTTGTAGGGCCTTAGGAAGCTGAGCATTAACAAAGCCGAGGCTAATAAAGTCCTTGGCCGACAGACTGCCAGAACTGGCTTGTTTGATGGCAACCCATCGGCTAGTTACCTTAATGCCCCTCTCTAGATACTCGAGGCTAAAGCTGACAAACTTATAAAAGACTTAGTACTCCGGATGAACTTGTCTCAAGTAGCCGAGATAGTATCGTCAACCTTGGATTGAAGGCTCTAATCTTTGTCCTTTAGAGGCTGTGCATGATCAGTGTCTAACTTAGTGATCTTGACCTCCATGTCCTTCTGACCTTTCTTCAGGTCAGCAATCTCCCTCCTGAGGACCTCTTCAAGCTTCTCAGCATCTCTACCATTCTGGATCAGGGGAAGCCTCTTCAGAGTATAATTGCCCAGATGATGAAGAGAGAGGGAACTTTGCAAAAAGAAGAATCAGACACATTGGAAATAATGAACGACTAAGATCAAAGGTTTGAAATTGAAAGGTTTCAAACAAAAACACCAAGAACATCCTAAGATAGGTCACCAGAGAGGATGACTCGAAGGTCACTGAAAAGCCTAAAAGAGGGAAGTTTCTGGCTAAAATAACCTCGGAGTAGCCTGGTATGTCTCCACTACAACCTAACCACTGCAGCCCTAACCCAATAATCACTTGACAGTGGTGGAAACCCTCACCGAAAAAGGAAAAAGTCATCAAAAAACCAAAAGATTAAATTAATACAAAGAAATGAAAAGATTGAAGGTGGAGAATAATACCTGATGAAGTTTGAAGGAAGGAGGAAGACGTAGGAAGCAAGAACCTTGAGTTGTAGTGAAGTATGGAGATTTTGATGAAGAAAGTTGCAAAAAAGCTACAGGCGGGAAAGTTAAGGAAGAAGAAAGAGAATGAAAAGACAAAAGGGTTTAAATATCCTTGCAATCATGAGGCACGAATATTAAAGCATTCATCATTACCCTAGAAAGTCTAAAAGACGCCGTCAGAGCTGCCATGCTGTAGGTAAAATGCTAGGCACTTCAGTGAATGACATATGTCCAAGGCGCCATTCCAAACCCTAAGACATCAAAACGTCCCCTCATTAAACTGACTCTTATACCCCTCAGTCACCTATTATTCACATAGGAAACTAAGGGATAGGGGGTGATTGATATGACACAATTATACCGTCGTACTTGGGGTCACTAACCTCGGCCTGACTCACAACTGAGTTGACAAAAATCTTACAATAACCATAAGAAAGGTCATCTTAAGCAAGGTCGGCTCCTCATTGACCAACCTTGGCTAGGAAGCAACCGAGGTCAAATAACATCTTATAGGCTCTTACTACTGCTAACATAATCCTCGACTGAAGCTGGCACTTCATCCAACCTCATACCTAACCTCGGCTGATCGATCAGGCCGAGGTCATACTTATGATAGGGAGGACAAGGAAACTATCGAACTTCACAACGTCGTACTCGTCAGGGTCAAGGTTCCATCAGATGATGTCACAGGTTCGAGAATACACAAGCACGTAGAAGACTTAGAACACGTGAGTAAGGGAATTATAACTAAACCATTCCCCTTACGTGAGGGAATATTTGGTGATCATTACTTACATGTGGCACACCCAGGTGTCCACATTTAGTTGGTGTATTCATCAATCACATTCTCATGGCATGCTTGGGGGGTACACTAAACCCCCAAGCACTATATATACGTGTCTTCCTCTATCATGTAGAGGATCCGAAATTACAAACCCTAGCCAAACTCTGTTACATTTACAATAGAGAGATAAAGTGTGAGTATTTTATCATAAGGCCATTAGAGCCCTCATTATATAGTGAAGATCACTCACTGCACAGTGGACGTAGGCCTAAGTAGGCTAAACCACTTATATTGGTGTGTTTCTCCTCTTCTCCTCAACTCTTTCTCTATATGTACTTATGTTTGCTCATCTAGTGGTGTTATTATAAGCATCATCAAGCCTCAGTAGGGGTAGTGTAACAACCCTGCTTTTTAAATGGGTATTTTTAAATTAAATTAATTAATTAATTGGAATATTCGAGAAAAATAAATTTTGGATTTAATAATTTTTATTGGTTAAATATGTTGGTTATGATTTTAGAAGAATAAAACTTCAAGCAGAATTGAAATAGGATTTAAAATGGATTTTTAATGGAGTTTTTAGTATTTGCCTTATGTAGTTTTTGTGGGGGGACGGTCGCCAGACCTCTTCGATCGATAGATCGACCCTGGGAGTCGATCGATCGACTCTACCCAGATTTGAGTCAGCATATTTGATTTTTGAAGAGTTTTAGTTTAACAAAATTCCGTATCTTTCCCCTTATAAATATAAGTCGTGGGGTGGACCTTTTAAACCAACTTTTTATCACCTAAAAATGCAGAGACCCTTTTTATTTCCTCTCCCTCTTTATGCAAACCCTAGTCCCTATTTTAATCAATGTTCAACCTTAGATTTGGAGGTCTATTTGGGGTTATATCATGTTTGGGCTAGAACGTGGTTTGATTATTTTTGTGATAGGAACGTGATGGTGCGATATGATTTTTGAGGTAGATTTATGTGACGATTCATGTGATGATTTTGAGGCACGGGACTTACACAATATGCTCCTAAATTCTCTCGAGAGTATTCCGTTTATTTTCTCTGTCGATTGCACTCATGCTGAATTGTGGTATTCATTGAAATTCAGAATTTTTTTTGGAATATATATTTTATTCATTGAGGTATATTATGTTGTTTATTTGAGCATCATGTCATGAGATTTTAATATGGCACGGAGAATGGGCACCCGCCAATAGTCCAAAAACCAATATATGGCTTGAGAATGCCTTGAGGAGGTGAGGTGAGGCCTGGTGAGACATTGATGTGTTGTTGAGAAATTTATATTGATATAATGCATGAGTATTGCATTTGATTTGTATATACGGATTCGTATTGTTGCGATTTATTCATCGTGCTAATTATTTTTGAGCATCTATTCCTGTCATATTGCGTACTTCCCTGTATTTTCTTTTAGTGGTAGGTTAGTGTGGGTTGGGACGCTATGGATTATTTTGGAGGATTATTTTAGAGCATGGATTGGACGATTTAATTTTGATGTATGGAGTAGCGGTGTAATTTTAGTTAGAGAATTGTGTATTTGAGAGAACTTTATTGTAATCATTACTGTGGAAGTGTAATAATTATGGATTTGTTATATTTAAATTGTGGAATATAGATGCTCTATACTCATTGTTGATGGTTTTAGTTTAGTTTAAATTGTAGTAGCACCTCAAGTTTTTTAGCGGGGTGTTACAAATGGTATCAGATCTTATGTATACGGCGACCCTTGGGTCTTGGGTTTTGGGTATACCATGCGGGTTAAATATATTTTTCTTTGGAGATAGAAAATTTTTGAGGACGTGTTAGGCATCGTGGTGAGGATGTTTAGAATTGATTGAGGACTTTAGTGTGTGATTTTTGGGAAATAGAACCGAGTAGCATTTTTTCGAGCATTGGGTTTCGTCGAATTTCGAGGACGAAATTCCATATTAGTGGGGAAGTATGTAACAACTCGACTTTTTAAATTAATTAATTAATTGAAATATTCGAGAAAAATAATTTGGATTTAATAATTTTTATTTGTTAAATATGCTGGTTATGATTTTAGAAGAATAAAACTTCAAGCAGAATTGAAATCATATTTTTAATGGAGTTTTTATTATTTGCCTTATGTAATTTTTGTGGGGGAACTGTCGCCAGACCTATTTGATCGATCGACTTAGCCCATATTTGAGTCGCCATATTTGATTTTTTGAAGAGTTTTAGTTTAACAAAATTCCTTATCTTTTCCCTTATAAATATTAGTCGTGGGTGGACCTTTTAAACCAACTTTTTATCACCTCAAAATGAGGAGACCCTTTTTTATTTCTTGTCCCTCTTCATGCAAGCCCTAGTCCCTATTTTATTCAATGTTCAACCTTAGATTTGGAGGTTTATTTAGAGTTATCTTGTGTTGGGGCTAGAACATGATTTAATTATATTTACGAGAGGAACGTGATGGTGCGATCTGATTTTTTATGCATATTTATGTGACGATTCATGTGATGTTTTTGAGGTACGGGACTTACACAATATGCTCCTAAATTCTCTCTCGAGTATTCCATTTATTTTCTCTCTCGATTGCACTCATGTTGAATTGTGATATTCATTGGAATTCCAAAAAATTGTTGGAATCTATCTTTTATTCGTTGGGGTATATTATGTTGTTGATTTGAATATCGTGTCATGATATTTTAATATGTCACGGAGAATGGGTACCTGCCAATTTTCCAAAAACCAATATATGTCTTGAGAATGCCTAGAGGAGGTGAGGTGAGTCCTGGTGACCCATTGATGCGTTGTTGAGAAATTTATATTGATATAATGCTTAAGTATTGCATTTGATTTGTATATACGGATTCGTATTGTTGCGATTTATTCATCGTGCTAATTATTTTTTAGCATCTATTCTTGTCATATTGTGTACTTCCCCGTATTTTCTTTTAGTGGCAGCTTAGTGTGGATCTGGACACTATGGATTATTTTGAAGGATTATTTTAGAGCATGTCTTGGAAGATTTATGTTTGATGTATAGATTAGCGGTGTAATTTTAGTTAGATAATTGTGTATTTGAGAGAACTTTATTATAATCATTATTGTGGAAGTGTAAGAATTATGGATTTTTTATATTTAAATTGTGGAATATAGATGATATATACTCATTTTTGATGGTTTTAGTTTAGTTTAAATCATAGTAGCGCCTCGTGTTTTTTAGCGGGGTATTACAAGTAGGCTCTGGCTATAGGGCCAATAAACCTAGCTACCATTATCTCATATACATTAACAATGATGATGTTGACATTACTCTAGGAGAAGCCACCACTTCCATGACCTCTGGCCGCACCTGTATCTGTACCCGCCCCTCTAACCATTTCTTCGTGGGAGTGCCTTCGCAAAGGGAAAATTGCCAGAGTTTAGAGGGGTCTATTAATCTGATTGTCGAATTACAACAGAGGATCGACATTAAGAGGCGCTTACGTTTAGTGGAGTGCACGGACGTTCATAGGCAGAAGCTTGCCAGCTTCAAACTCTTGGGAGAGGCATTGTATTAGTGGGAGTCTGTTACTATTGAGGAGGAGAGGTCATTGATAACCATTGTTGACTTTTGGGTGATGTTTGATGGGAAACATTTCCCTCACTCATATTAGATATATTTGAGAGATCAATTTGTTAGGATCAAGTAGGAGGACAATACATTTGTCGAGTATGAGCAGGAGCTCTCCCGCCTTGGAAACTCTACCCCAGATGTGAAGAAATTAGAGGTGAAAAAGATGGATAGGTTTATTCGAGGTTTTACTTGGAGGATCAAACAAGTGTTTATGGGTAATACGACCTTCATTACATATACACAGGTAGTGGACTCTGCACTCATGCATTGTCAGGATCACATATATTTTTTAAGAGAGAAAGAACCAAAGAAGGAGAAAGTGGGAGCCAAACAGGGTCTGAAGAATGCTAAGACTGCTGAGGGGCCTGATATAGGAAAACCACCCCCTAAGAAGTTTATAAGGGAGGATCAATTCCAATAGGGCGACGAAGGCTAGGGCTAAGACTAGCGATGTTAGGATAGACCCCAGGTGTAGGGTTAGTAGGGCCACCCATTTTTAGGAGTTTATTTTACATATGGGGAGTAGGGACACTCCTTTAGGAGGGTCCCTAAGGGATATCAAGCTAGGCAAGGTTAGTTTTAGCAGGGACAATATCAATGGTATTAGGCGACTCTTCCAGACCCATAATAGTACTAGGCATTATCACCATCGCGACTGTACCCCAGATTGCCTCCATCTAGAGATTAGGCATAAAGATGCCCATAAATGCATTATGGACATATATTTAAAGTCTATTAGATGGACCATCTAGCACAACCTTAGTCTATCAAGGGTTTGTTTTACATTTATGGTAGTTATGCACAAGTTCTTTTTTACATGAGATCATCATATTCTTTTATTAGTTTTACCTTTACTTCGACGTTGGGTATATTAGATATTGCTATATATGTGTTTATTCACGTGGATGCCCCAGTGGGCAAGGGTGTTGTCTTACGTTAGTTTTTTAGTATTATGGCAGTAGAGATAGATTAATTGTGTTTTTTTTGCTAATTTGTTACTTTTGGATATGTCGACGTATGAAGTTATATTAGAGATGGAGTGGTTAATGACGTACCATGCACATATAGACTATAGTGGGAAGGCAAACACGTTTTTCATTTTCTGGTAGGATATGTCCCTTATTACTATGCCTAGTGTTGAGAGGGATTATAGTACACACTTATATTACATAGATGAGAGTACATCTGAGGAGTTCATCACGTTTTTAGACTCGATACCAGTTGTCCAGGAGTTTTTGGATGTATTTGAGGAGGTATTAGGGTTACCACCCACTAAGGAGATCGACTTTTGTATAGATTTGGCACCGAGTAATAGGACCATTACGAGGGTACCATTCCGGATGGCTCCATTCTTGGTGTGGGTTTTGCGTGAACATATTTAGTAAGTTTTGAGCCAAAGTTTCATATGGAGGAACAAGTATTCGTGGGGAGCTCCCGTCCTCTTTGTGAAGAAATATGGGTTACAACGATTATGTGTGGATTATCTAGACTTGAATAAGATCATGATACAGAATAAATATCCATTTTTGGGTATTAATGACCTTTTTGATTAGTTCAGAGGTGCATAATTCTTTTCTAAGATTAATTTACGCTCAGGGTATCTCCAGTTGTGTATTAGGGAGGAGGACATTTTGAAGATGTCTTTATTGATGTGCTATGGATCGTATGAGTTTCAGGTCATGACGTTTGAGCTGGCCATTATGCCAACAATGTTCATGGAGTTAATGAATTGGGTGTTTAGCCCATTCTTGGACCACTTCGTCATAGTGTTAATTAACGACATCTTAGTGTATTCTCAATCGAAGGATGATCACATAAAACATTTTAGGACAGTTGTATAGACACTGCGAGAATACAAGTTATACGCTAAGTTCTCTAAGTGTGGATTTTATCTTCGAGAGGTACAGTTTCTGGGGGCATGTTGTATTAGAGGTTAAAATTTCAGTGAATCCTATCAAGGTATCTGCAGTTATAGATTAGGGACAACCCACGATGCCTATAAAGGTTAGGAGTTTCTTAGGTTTGTCGGAGTACTATAAAAGATTCATTCAGGGGTTTTCAAAGATTACTGGACCACCGACTCACCTCATTCAAAAGGGGGCACCATTTGTATGGAGTGCTGACTGTTAGAAGGAATTTGAGGAGATACAGGGCATGATAAAGTCCACACCTATCATTACTTTACCACAATTCGACGTCGAGTATATGGTTTATATGAATGCATAACTCTAGATTGTGTCATGGGTGGGCAAAAAGGTGTAAAGGCTTGTGGAGTACCTTATAAGAGATGGATTTGGCAGATGCCTTCTTGGTAGTTGTGACTGTTACACCTTTTATTATGTCATAGGTAATTCAGGCATAGGGTTTAGACTATTTATGTTAGGAGAAGGTACAAGGTCTTGTAGCTGGAGGAGTACCCTTTTTATCTATTAACTCAGACAGAGAATTGAGATTCCAGGGATGTTTAGTAGTGCCAAAGGATCCAGAGCTACGAATGGCAGTTTTGGTCGAGGCTTACGGTTCACGGTACATAGTGCATTCTGGGAGGATAAGATGTATCAAGATATAAAGAGATCATACTGGTGGGTCTGGATGAAAAGATACGTAGAGGAGTTTATGTCTAGGTGTACCACTTATCAATTCGTAAAGGTAGAGCACGTGAGACCAATAGGAGAGTTGCACACGTTAGAGATTACCAAGTGGATGTGGGAAAGAATATCTATGGTTTTTATCATAGGGTTATTGAGGTCTGATAGGGGATATGATCCTATTTGAGTTATCGTTGACAAATTGATGAAGGTCGATCATTTTCGACCAGTGTGATCAAATTACACCACAGAGCAGTACACCAAATTATTTATGGTAAATATTGTACAGCTTCGTGGAGTAACATTGGATATTTTGTCTGGCAAGGACAACATGTTCATCTCCCAATTCTGTAGGGTTTTTTAGGAGGCGGTGGGGGTGCAACTGAATATAAGTACAATATTGAAATCTCAATTGGATGCTTAAGCTGAGTGAGTGAACCATATTTATGAGGACATGACTTGGGAATGTGTGTTGGATCTCAAGGGGAGACGAGAATAATACATACCACTTATGGAGTTTTTCGACAACAATAGTCATCATCAGGCTATTGTTATGACACCTTACAAGGCATTATAGGGGCGACCATTCCATTCGTCAAACAGATGGAGTAAGGCGAGCATAAAATATTTGGGACTGACATTATTCGCGAAACCCCAGAGAAGGTAGCACTTATGCTATAATGGATGAAGATAATGCAAGACTGACATAAGAGTTACGCTAAGAGGAAGTGTAAGATGGAGTTTCAGGTGGGGGATTAGGTTCTTTTGAAGTTCTACTCGATGAAAGGAGTTATGCGATTCAGATTTAAGGTAAGGTTGACTCCCTGATATGTAGGTATCATTACGATACTATATAGGGTGGGCCCAATGACGTATCAATTGGACTTAGTTATTGATCTTCAGCGGGTGGACGATGTTTTCCATGTGTACATATTGAGTACTTTTCGGAGGGACGAGTTAGCATATCAACACATCGACCTCGATGGAATTGAGATATAGCCCTAAATGAGCTATGAGAAGAGGCCATAGTGTATTCTCGACCGGAGATAAAAGATTATGTGATCGAAGGTCATTCCGCTAGTTAGAGTCTAGTGTGGACACCATAGTAAGTCATAGTCTACTTGGGAGAGAGAGGATGACATGCAAGCAAGGTATCATGAGATCTTCGAGTCAAGTATAAATTTTTGTGCATTAATTAAATTGTGAAATTATTATATTTGCCCACAATGACATGTGATGTCACTATTTATATTTTACATGCGTTGTATGTGTCATATTAATCATCTTTGAAATTGGAATTAATACACGGTAAATCATTAATTAAATATTTGGAAGTGACTATGCATTATGGGCGACGATGAAATGGTCAGGGATTTGGTATCGATGGTTTCCTTATTTGGATTATCCCCTCGGTGTCAAGTTCCACCGATCATGAAGTATTTTTTTTATAATGTCATGTCGTGCTTAACTAATAAATAATTAAATATTCGATTATCCCCTCCTATAAGACTCGTTCATGATAAATTGTTAGTTGTTCGGTATCATATTTTGGGTTAGATTTGGGGAAATTTAGAATGGTTGTTTATGACTTAAAATAATGGGTTTTAAGTCCGTTGGGTTAGTATATGGCTTAGATAGGGTTCTAAGCTCATTGAGTTGAGGCCCATATGGGGCTTAAGGATAATTTCGTGCGTAATACTATTAGGAGGTGATTAGACTCAACCTAAAACTCATTATACACAATGCAGAGGAACCCTAAGGTTAGAGAGAAGAGGCAATCAAGAGAGAGGTAACTTTGAGGTCTTTTGGCTTGGATTTAAACCTTTTTATAATGGCAAGTTTACCTAGTCTAAAGATTTAATTTATGGTTTGAGTTATAATCATAATTTCCCATTGGAATATGTAAATTCATGTTTAAAAATCTGATTTATTTATAATAAAATCCTAATTTCGAAATTGGTTTAATATGGAAATTTAACACTTAATGCATTGTTAATTTTGTAGAGGATATTAGTGCCAAATATTATGAATTGAAGTATATTATGAATGAATTTTGTTAGATATTGAATAATATTCACGAATCAGTATAAAGACATTTGTTTAATATGATAATTGAACTAAATCTGAGACAAATCGTATAAATTATGAAACTAGAATTCATAACTTATATTATGGGAATTAATCCTCAAATACATGTCCGATTATGGTAAAATGCATAGATATATGTTAATAATTATTTGACATAACCTATATGTAAGGGAGAATGGGATTGGTGCCGATTTAAGGATTTTGATATAGGTTTTAGGGTTAAAAAAATGGATTTCGGAGATTTGGGGAAGATGAATGCGTTCATCTCGTTCCAGCAAAATTGACGGTTAGAATTTGTCAGAATGAGACATGGCTTCTCATTCAAACGACTTTATCATGTCGTTCGAATGATCTATGGAATCCCGTTTGATTGAGATAGGGGTCTCGTTTGAACGACTTTGGGACTATTTGGATATTTGATTCTTAATTAAAACCAGGGAAAATTAACTTAAGAATTCTAGTTTATGGCTTAATAATCTATTTGTAAATAGGATTACTATTATGTGATCGTATGTGTAAGCAGACGATGTGTGAGTGCTCATGGGTGACATACTAGTAGGGATTTTGATGGGGTACGTACAATATTGACTACGTGGGGTACCCCAATGATAGAGATGAGCTTTACCCTAGTCCTTTTACCCTAATGATACGACTGACGTACCCGTATCCTGAGGGGGAATGCATGAGGGATCTCTAGCGTATAGACATGGGTATAAGGATCTTACATTATGACGAGAATGCATAGTGATTATCCCTTGTCGATGGCTTTAATGTTATAGGTGCAAGACGACCTATAACTATACCTAGTATGAACAAGTGATCCCCGAAGGCAATACGGATAAGCCTTTGTATATATTTTTGGGTAGACTGGAGAGTAATCCATTTACTTGTATGTGTCGGGGATCGTAGTTATGTGGATATTAGAGTTGAGATTGTCTTATTCTTATTTACTAATATACTTCAGATATATACACTAGCATATAGGTTGGGACCCTTTTAATTAAATTCGAATGAGAATAAAAATAATTAAATATTGGTTTCACTTGGGAATGGGATTATACACATGTTATATTTAGGGTTATTTAGGTTAGGATAACAAAAAAAAATTATGGGAGAAAGATGCGTAGTTATTTATCGTAGAAAATTCGATTAAATATTTATTCTCCATAGACTTGTCGTTTACATTGTTGTTGATTCTATTTTCAGGACCTAGGGTGTTGTTGTTGCCTCAGCCTTGATTCATCTAGTTGCATTATCTATAGTTGTTTATCTATAAGATGTAGGTGTCTATCCTACCTGCTCATTCACTTTACTTTCCTTTATATTATTATCGTGTTGAATTTTGTGATTAGTTTCATTGGAGTCAGTATTACTATTTCAATTGGTATTGGATTTATTCAAGATAATTTTATTTTTAGAGTTAGGTCAATTATTGTTGGCTATATTGGTATCAGAGATTATGTGGTTCACCTTTATTATGTTTCATTTATTTATTTAATGCACTTAAGTTTTATTTCAGTCATGCTTATAATGATATTCAATTGTTTTAGAATCCTGTATTATTTATTTTAGACATGATCAATCTAGTTTAGCCTTTACGGGCTATCATAGGCTCCCTTCCCTTGGGAGTACTACATCATGGATCCTATTCGCTGCCATTCTGTATCCAGTTGACAAAGAACTACCTTATCGACCATGATAATGAAGACGAGTTCTTTTCTAATCTAGACGATGATGGTCATCGTGATATAATGTTTTTCGAGATGGAGTGTCGAGGATGAAGTGAAATATCTGTTTTTTATTTTTTGTAATCAACTAATCTAGATACTTTGTAAATTTTTTGACTATGATTGAAATTGTGTAACTAATTTCATGTTTGACATTTCCCATATTTTATAATAAACATGTATTTGTTGTTTGCCTTACCTTTTAGAAAGTTTCATCACACAATCTTAGGCCTAGGACAAACTATGGAGAAAATGCACCTGGTTGTAGGGCCATCCACCTATTCAGGATTTTAGCCGACCATAGTCAGGACACTTAGTGACTTGGGATCCACCATAGGTCTTTTTCTTATTCGAGAAATTCTTTATGTTTTCGTGTTTGTTAGCGACAAAACATATGACGTTGAGGTTTGGTTAAATGTAATCTTTCTAAGGCATTCAAACTTTAGATCAATGTTTGATCAGGTATTTGAACTAACAATCAGGAAATTTACAATAATCAAAGTTAGCCTAAGATTGTTCGTATTCCAAACCCTAGGAATCGCTTTGCCCCCATTATTCTAAATAGTAGGCCCCTTAGAGGTTGTCTCTGGTTATTTTGAAGGATCCTTCCTAGTTAGGACCTAACTTGTCATCTGATGGTTTCTTTGTGCTGTCGATCACCTTTTTGAGGATGTAATATCCGACCTGGAAATTCCTCAGATTAATGCCTTTGTTGTACTACTTGATCAACTTCTATAGGTAAGAAGACAATTAATCAAGGCTTTTTCTCTCCTCTACTCGGCCAGGTCAAACTTAGTTCTTATGATTTCTTCGTTTAGGCTCTGATCGGTGACAATTGTATTCATGGTTGATAATCCAGACTTTAGTGGAATTATGTCTCCCACCCCATAAGCTAAGGCAAAGGGCATTTCCCCGGTTGATCTCCTGAGAGTTATTTGATATGCCCAGAGAATATGGGCAAGATTATCCACCCAAGAAACTTTGGCTTTCTCCAACCCCTTTTTATCCCATCGACCACCATTTTTTTGGAAGCCTCACCCTTCTCATTGCTTTGAGGGTCGACCACCAAACTATAGTGGTACTTGATGTTATGGCTATTACAGAAGTGTTGAAATGGTCCTCTCTCAAACTGCGCCCCATTGTCGAATATAATCATTCTCGACATGCCAAAATGGGTCACAATGTTTCTCTGACCATATCGGTGTCCCTTATTTTTGCCGAAGGTGCATACTCTATTCACTTAGTGAAATAGTTTATGATGATCAGGAGATACTTCTGATTGCCTGGTACTATAGGTAGGGGACCCTCAATGTCTAGTCCCCATTAAGCGAAGGGCCAAAAACTAGTCAAGGACTTTAGGTCACTGGCTGGCTAGTGAAGCATGGTCAAGAACTCTTGACAATTATTGCACTTACTTACGTAGAAGAATATGTCTTCCTTCATGTAAGGCCACTAATTACCTTCTTTGATGGCTCTGAATGCCAAAGATCTTCCCCTGTAATAACTTCCACATATTTCATTATCTAATTAATACAGAACTTGGTTGACTATGGATCTGTAAAGGATCGCCTATAGAGATGGATTTCAGATGATACGTAGTACTGAGTAACTTTTAACCTGATTTGATGGGCCTACTTTTTTTTGGCTGACAGAATATCCTCTTGTAAATAGGATATGATCGAGTCGATATACTTAGGAGATTTTTTTATGGTGAGGACTTGTTTGGTAACCTTTGGTTTTATGATGCTTTCTTGGACGACGTATTCCAACTCAATTTTTATTTTGAAGTCGAAATCAACGGATGAACCTAAAGTGGCCAAAGCATTTTCATGACCGTTATTTCCCTAGGGAAACTATTTATATATGGACATTCTTACACTGGGCGATAAGGTCCTGGATGACCTGTAAGTATATCGACATACATTCATCTTTGGTGTTATAGTCTCCAAATATTTGAGTAGATACTATCCTTGAGTTGCAGAAGACATCAAGGTGACTTACGTCAAGAGATAAATAATTTTTTAATACGGCGATGAGAGCCTCATACTCGACCTTATTATTGGATGCTTTAAAGACAAGTATGATCCCTTGATGGATCATGGATTTTTCTGGAGTCATAATGAAAATTACTACTCATGTCCCTTTTAAGTTGGAGGCCCCATAAATATAGAACATCCACTTATTGAAATGGTTGAAATCTTCATTGGTTGTTTGATTATCGATTTCCCCGTCATCGAGATCCCATCCTCCAGTGAACTCAGTGATGAATTCCCTTAACACATGCCCTTCGTGACACCCCGTAAAATCTATAGCTAGGTTGATCAATCCTAAACAACTATATATATCATATTAAACATTAAATAAGATCACCAGTTCAAATCTAGTTCCTGGCACATGATTAATTTGTATGAGTCTGTATTATACAAATTAATTGATATGAATCAGCATAAATAATAAATATTCATTAATAGTCTAGATCATAATACATATTTTTATACACCTTAGTCTTTAGAGATATACCCCCTTTATTTTATATATGGGTAAGGAGTTTAGTATACAAAGTATGTAAGAAAATTAGATTCTATTTTCCCTTCTTTTTTCTTTCTCCTCTCATTCAAAGCATACAATAATCGTAATAAACCAAAGTAACCTATGATACCATAATCACCAACAATAATTAAATCCCACTCCAAAAATATAAACAGTCTCAAAATAACTAATTACAATAATCCGAATCGACTAAAAAATAAATATGAATAAAAGAGTGAGCACACATATGAGCAACAATTGAAGATATATTAAGATAGAATTAGGAATGAGGTTACATTGGCAGCCTAGGTGTTGAAAAGAGAATTCAACAACAACATTAACATAAAGTTTATGAAGAGTAAACAGATAGTTGAGTTTGGGATACAATATAACTATGCATCTCCTTATTATATTTTAGTTTTTTTTTAAGTTTACCAAATCGAAAGTGCCCAAGTGATAGGGCTATGTCCAAACAAACATAAATTTAAAATTTCAAATTAATTAAATCGATTATAATATTTGCACCAATAAAACCAAAGTGTTGTGTAAAGAGTTCACCAATTTGATCTTAACTTAAGCTTTAGTCTAGGTTATATAGAAAGATTAAAATAAATCAAACCACAACACGACGATTTACGAGGGAAGCCCATGAGAATGCCCTTTTTAAAGTGTGCTTTAGGTGAAAATAATTTTCCTTTTCAAAAACCTTTTCCAATTTTAATTACGCACCAAGTGTGAACCAAATTTTACATTAACCCAATTTTATCTTGATAAACCTAACTATTCATCTAGCATGATTAAGAAAGTAAAATAAGTCAAGGTCAGACAACACCGATGTACAAGGAAACCACTAAGGGAAAAAACCTCTGACGGTCCAAGCTAGACAATCACTATGATATGGTTTTACAAAGTACCTACAATAGATTTACTCAATGACCCACAAGTTGTCACGCTCTTATACGGTTCAACCACTCCTCCACAGTGCAACGTAGGAGTCCACCTACATAAGGTACACAACACACGAGGCCATGTGTGTCTCGATATCCGTCGATGCAGCTTTGGCAATCGTCTACGATTTAGAAATCGAAGTCCATCACTTTTTCACAAAAAAACTCGACGAAATAGGTTCTTCAATGATGGAAGAATAAACCAATGGTGAAAACACAAGATCTCTAAACACAATGGCTATAAAATCTCGGATCTTGTAAACACAAAGTATGTTTTAACTTTGAAAACCTTTGTAAACAAGTGTAGAAAAATTGTACGTGTTATGTTCTGTATTTTTAGGTTCTGCACCCTCGAAATTCTGAGCGAAAGACGCCTTAAACAAAAAACTTAAGTCGGCGTGTCATTAGAACGAAACGCATATGTCGTTCGAACGATATAGCCATGTCATTTGAACGACTTGAGCATGTCATTTGAATGACCTCCACATGTTGTTTGAACGTCTGTGAATGTTTATTGATCCTTCAAAATGCAAGGGAAAGATCTATTCGACACTAAATAGGATAAATCTCAGAATAAATGATTTAAAAGCATTTAAAAATCATTTTAAATAAAAATGACATCCTTAGAAAATATTTCTAAATCCCATAAACATTATGCATTCATACCTGAGAGATCAAAACATGATGAAGACGTGAAATGTGCACCAATAAACATAGCATGATCTATCTTTGAATTTTGGCCGCTACGTCTTCAACACAACGTCATAGGCTCAAAAAGAATCGTGACTCGAAATACAATCCTATGACTTAAACTTGTTTTGTCCATAATTAAGTCAATTACATAATAATTGATTCAATTAGAAATTTATCCTCATAAATCTCCCCCTTTGACTATTTCGGAACAAAAACTAAGCCACTGAATGCTAAGCTGGGCCGTCAAGCCAAATGACACTTAAATCCCATCCCATAAATACAAAATAAAAAATTACGGGGCACAGACTAGTATATGTAGGATCGACAAACGTGAGTTGTCTGAATGTGATGTAGTAGAAAAATCTTGAATCTATGAAGAATACCTACACACATGAAACAGAAAAATACCAAGTGAAGTACGGAGGTACAAATGATATATAAAACAATATGATACCAATTTGTAACTCAAACCATTCGTTAAGCATGTGAGCAAAACATATGATACCAATTTTTAGACAAATTATCAATATAGCTCAAAAATTATGTTACCAATATATAAACATATGTTCTCATCAAACAAAATACCCCTACATCACATATCAACTCCACCCTTCTTGTCTCGAATAGACAACCTATGAAAAGATAAACAAATAACATTGTATCTAGCATGAGAATAGTCATATGAATCATATCTAGATAAATATATGTAGCCAGCGAATAATAATAAGAAGATATCAAATTGTAGCTAGAAAACAGTCACATAGATGAATAATCAATCTAAGCAATGATGTGATTAAACAAAATCAATGCAATGTATGAATCAATCATGATCAATAAAAAATCGACTGCAAAGAAACTATCCAAAACAACCCAGAAGTACCAAAAAAGTGTAATATCAACATATATACGAAGCAGGTACTAAAATAGAAAGACGATAAAAATCCTCTATGGGGCGTTCGAACGGCTATGTTATGTCGTTTGAATTACATAGGCGTCTCATTCAGACCAAGTGAGAAACGACCTGAAATAGCGAAGCACCTAAGGAAGGACCTATCTCGCGACCCTTCTAACTACCTATATCTGACACTTTTAATACTTCATTACTTAGGTCATTTGATCCAGTCTTCAAATGATTGGAACTTGTCATTTGAATAACATAGACAAGTCGTTTGAACGACTTGAAAAACATGATATTCTAGCTAAAAAAATGCTCATCTTTTTCCAGGGAATTTTTTTCCAGAAAGTAGCAACCGGACATATGAAATAGTAGCAAAACAGACTCAAAACAGACAATATGAGTCACATGCTAACATAGTATCAATGTGATCAAACATGGATACATAATGAATGGGCATGAGCTACAACAAATGAATCATAACATGAACACATCGAAACGATCAAGACGCTCTAATTGATAGCTAAATTTCATTAAACTTAGTTTTAGCCATATATAACAATTAGCATATTGATCTTAACAAACTAAATAAACAACATGCACACAAATTCGAAATTTTCACGATTCTACCAAACAACTAGCGTCATGATATTCAACATTTGGATCGTGGTGCAAAACCCGTTTACTTTTTCCATCCAAACTCCCTCAAATATACATAATTATTTTTCTATATCTTTTGAGTTTTCTACTTTCTATCCTTAGATAAATCCTATTGGCCCCTATTTGACATACATGTGATTTTTTTAAATGCCTTAACTTTTTCTTGGGCTCTTTTAAACGGTGGATTTTACGACGAGATTATTATTTTCTCGTAGCCCTTTCCTGTGCACACTCATCAATTTTTCAATTCATACAATATCTATCCTCACGGGTAACGGTTCATACGTGCACACCTCCTCCTAAGTCTAATTGCACATAGATGACAAAATTGAGAGGAGAACGTCTCACTAAACTCAAAATATGCATGAGAATTCAAACATTCATATATGCTCATGCATGTGTGTGCAATAACATACATACAAAGTCTAATCAAAATGCAAATCAACTTCGAAACAACCCCATTAGGAAAATGGTTAAGATCATTCTAAGCATCTATAATTATGACCAAATGTCCAAGACACATGGATAATGAAATGACGGGGGTCCAAGCACACCAATATGCCACATCAAACATGTAAACTCAAGACACAAAAAAAATCACAAATCTTTTTGTGTTTTTCTGAAAAAATAAGAAACCATTTTTTTTCAATAAGACTCAAACAAATGAAAAATATAATACAAAGAGATAAACATGTCATAACACTTCTAGAATATATCATGAAGAAAACTAGATATGACAAAGAAACTATGCAAGCAATCAACCATAAGAAATACATGAGAAGCATCATGTGCAAGCATGTGAGAATCAACCAACCTAGATTTGAGCATCTCCGAAATAGATTTCCTAACCCAAAAATATGTATACCTAACTCGACAGGTTTTTGAAATCGACGACACACTGCACTTAACCTTCGTAGGGTCTTTTCTAAGATCATAGAAAAAATGCCTGAGGTGACCTTTCCTACCATAATGCAAACATGTGTAAACATGGTGAGGAACAGGACATTTGCGTTGACTTTTTCTAACACCCTGGGATGTGGTTGAACCTCTAAAACAGACTATGGTCTTAGCTTTAGCAATGGAAGCATTAGAACATGACGAGTCATTATCATTAACACTACTTGAGCCTTTTAAATAACTTTTTAACTTCAAAATTTTTTAATCTAGCAAAGAATTAGACTCTTTGGATTTTAAGGAATCCTTCTTTATATTTTCAATCAGTCCTAGAAGGTTATCTCACTCTCCCTCAGCGTGAGCAAACTTATCCCTAAGAGTCTTCCCATGTGCTTTGAAAAAATTAATCAAACTATTTTCCTCAACGACATAAACATTTACCCAAGATCTTTTAACGTCCTCTAACTCTTTTTCTAAAAATATAACTCTATTCTCACTATCTTCCTTGGCCAATTTCAAATATTTAAAGTCATCATACAAGGCAACAAACTTCTAACAAATGATATCTCTTTGAGTTTAAAACGTTTGCAAATATTCAATCATATTTTTAAAACAAGAATTTTCTTCTTCAAGTACTTCAATTCATTTTTCAAACTTTAAATTCAAAAGATTTAATTCGTCGAAACTTTGAGAATCCACTAAGAGAAAAACAAACCAAGAGAGAGAAGCAACAAACAACACAAAACGCACTAAACAAGATCTAACACAATAACTTAAAGCAACCAACTCTAATACCAATTTGAGAAGTCAAAATGTATCAGAGGGAAAATGTTTTTGAAAAAATTAGGATCACTCGATTACTTGGAGCAACCGGCTCTGATACCAATTTGAGAATTCCCTTTTTAATGTGTGTTTTAGGTGAAAACAATTTTCCTTTTCAAAAACCTTTTTCAATTTTAATTATGCACCAAGTGTGAACCAAATTTTATTTTAACCCAATTTTATCTTGTTAAACCTAAACATGCATTTAGCGTGATTAAGCAAGTAAAATAAGTCAAGTTCACACAATTCCTACGTACAAGGAACCCATGAAGGGAAAAAATCTCGGATGACCGAAGTTAGACAATCACTATGATATGGTTTTACAAAGTACAGACAATAGACTTACTCAACAATTCGATCCCCACAAGACTTAATTCTCTTCTATATGTAACACCGCGCCTAATTAAATACCGGGTGATGAGACCTTTATTAAATTAAATCATAATATCTAGTTGGTTCATTCTCAACATCACTGTCGAAAAAAAATTTCTTTATTAATCACCTAATTGTTAATTAAGATACATGTAAAAAACTTTCAACTTTTAATTTAAATAAAATCCATTCCACAATACGGAATAAAGAATAAGTAACATCACATCACAACTTAACTATATAACATGAGAATAAATGTGACTGGAAAACTCTCCAGTTAAAATATATTATTACCACAATACAAAAATAATATCAACAGTATTGACATGAGTACTTACAATCTCTGGAATATAAATGGAATAAATAGAATCCTGGGCGACATGCCCTAAATGAAAGTAGACATTACAGAAATATGAATTAAAAGAATGGAAACGTCTAAACAAAATTTTCACCTCTGATAGCAGCTATAATCCATAGAAACATCCATAATCTATTATGAAATCCTTGCTATTGGATACCTGAAGCCAAAGATACAATAGAGAAGAGAATATGCAAGGAAATGAGTCAGAGCCCGAGTGTAAAATATTTTGTTAAAATAGCAAGTGCTTAATCACTACAATTAAACATTTATTATGTACACATTAGTTCCACGACTCTCTCTTAATATTATCACCTCTCATCCAGAGTGCACGCCTAACGCATACCCTTAGCCTATCCTAGTTTTACCACTACCTAACTAGTTTGTACCAATTATGTCTATACGGTCTTCTGTAAGATGCCCATCCGTATTACCCAAATAAGTCATACTTACCTTTCACATATTCATTAATTAAATCACTTATCTGAGGTATTAGTAAGTTCTTACATCCTTAAGCCTTTTGAATATTGTAGTCATTCTCATCTACTAAGCAACAGTGGAATAATCACGAGTGTATATATATAATTCACTAACATGATATATATACTAATCCGACACCCCAAAAGGCAGTAAACTATGGTGCACACATACTCTGCTATCGAATACCGATACATCACGTACGTAAGGATTGATAAGTTTCGAATCACTCAGGAATCGTATCAATACAATTCACACATATTGGAGGTGAACATAGATCACATACCTATGGGTCACGCACATGCCTACGTTCCCATAGTCAGCTAACTTATCACCTCACAAATAAGTCTTCACAGTTCTATATCCTTGAGGTACTAAATCTAAATCCCGCTCGAAGGGACATAGAGATAATATTATCCCCTTCCTATAACCTCACAATGATAGAAAGTAAGGTAGGTATGTCATACATTGAATGAATCATAATATAGGCATTTATCTCATCTATATATATAATAACAATAGGCATTAATCTCACTTATATATATATATATTCACCATAGGTATTCATCCCACCTATATATATAATAACAATAGGCATTCATCTCACCTATATATATAATCAGTCTAGGTATTCATCTCGCCTATATATATCAATCGGGTACACGCACAACCCATATAATAAATCCCATACGTAGTATATTTCTCTCAAACAACCTACGTACTTATCGATTATGACTTTAATCCTTAATATATATTTCCCGAGCTTTTCTTACGACATTATGGTTATCATTTAATCCTCAAATTAATTCAGTAGGTAAACATCACGCCCTACTAATCCATGTCATCACAACTCCCGAATCTCTACTAATTAATATTTTCTTCAATTAGGTTTTTTCACGATAACACCTAATTCAATCTTAACCCTTAATTTCATCTCTCAAGGTTAATCCCAAATATACCTAACGTTGTGCTGGTAATTAATAACCCTCTTATTACTGGTCCTAACCTTAAACCATCTTTCATTCGTATTTGAATCTCAAGTTATATAATTCTCCAAAATAGATCGTTTAATTAATCACTCGTTATTTCCCCCATTCAAAATCCCAAAATAATAATTTTGGGGTCTTATGTGTATCCGATTGCCCTAACCTAAGTCCCATTAGGTTACTTTAATCATCATCAAAGGTTCCTCAAAGTTTGGGATTTAATCAATAATTAAAAAGGAAATAAATCACTTTTCCAAGGGAGTCGATCAATCGATGCTTTTGGTCGATCGATCTATCAGTCGATTGATCGACAGTTTTGTGTCGATCGATCGATCTACCAGATATTGCCTAGAATTTTTGCATAAAATTCCTATGGGTTTCATACTTTAATATCATCAATATCAATACTAAATGATCACAAATTACTCATTATTTATCCCAAATGATATAGCAAGGTATATACATGATTTCCAGCATCTAAATCATATAAATCATCAAGGGTTTCAATTAATCTTGCCGATTTCATTCTAAATTCAGAAATTCTGCAATAGATAATTCTTCCTCAAGAACACATTTAAATATCAGAATTCTTCATCAATTACAACTCAAATTTTGTAAAGATGCTTGTCTATTCAAAAAGGGTTTTATCTAATCATGATTGTCAACATAGGGATCAATCTTAAATCATCAAATTTCATCCTTTGATTTGTAAAATACTCCAGAATTTTATTCTATTCTAATATGGACATTATACATGCTAGAATTGCAATAATTAATCACTTGCCTTTAGATTATAGATCTGAACCGTTAGGGATGATACTCTACTAGTAGTCCTCCCTTTTTCTGATCAACTTCTGGTGGTGGTGATGGTGGCTCTTGGTGGTGCAATGTGGTTGCCTCCTGGTTGGCTCTCAAAACCTCTTCATCTCCTTGAAAAAACTCTCACTCTCCTCAAAGACCTTTCCTTTGCTTTTGGGTGAATGAACCCGAGTTCTCTAATCTCCTTACTAATGTGACACCCCGCCCAATTAAATATAGGGTGATCATTCCTTTACCAATTTAACACAGGATATTCGATTGGTTCATTCTTAGCATCACTGTTGAAAAACTTATAATCATATTAATCACCTAATATAAAATTAAGCTAGGAGTCAAAACATTTTCCTCATTAGTAAAACCAAATAAATCCATTCTCATTCAAATATTAAAATATAAACCACTCACCATATGCAGGAATATAATAAATACTGAACATGAATCAAGTACTGAAATAAATAAAACTTGGTAAAACCTCCTAGTTAAAAAATCCAAACCATAAAGTAACTGAATACAATCCCTCAAACAGAACAACTAATAGTGGGCGCCACATTCCCTAACTGAAATGTCTAGATAGCTGAATGAAATGATAGAGGCGTCTAATGCAAAGACCTACAGCTTCCACAACCTCTGCAGCACGTCAAGCAATCCAAATCTTTAAATTTGGTGTCCTTATGGATGAGAACCCGATAATATACATATATATAGCAAAAGAGAGAAGAGTTGCAAGAAACGGGTCAGAGCTCGATGTTTTAAAAAAATTTAACAAGTATTTAAAACTGCAATGAAGCAAGTATTGTGTGCATGTTAGATATCGTACTCTCACATGAGATTCTCACCTCTCATCTATTGTACACTCTTAACGTACATTTAATTCCCCCTAGTTATGCTACTCAGTCTAACTAGCTGAAACCACACTAATACTAACTATGCTCACTAGTAGTATTCCCGTATCTCCTATAGAATATTCTATTCAAATAGTTTATCTTACATAACGAAGTTTCATTATTCACCGTTTGAATGGTTAATCTTTTATCCACTAAGATTATTTTATTTCTCATTTTCACTTTATCTACTAGTTTCACAAAGTAGAATGTTCCCCAAGTATACTCATATATATATAGTCTCATCATCCCTCTGTATATACGCTAATCCTGCACCCTTATGCTAAGCCACTTGGCGCAAAGCATTTATGATTAATACCATATCTACTAGTTTCACATAGTAGAAATATCCACAAGTTCATATATATATATATATATATATATATAATCACGTCATCCCTATACATATATATACTAATCCTGCACCCCCGGGCTAAGACCCATTAGCGCACCTAACCATAACAATCTTGCACCCCCGGGTTAACACCCATTAGCTCACTTAACCATAATAATCATGCACCCCCGGGTTAACACCCATTAGCGCACTTAATCAATAATGTTCTTGTACCCCCGAGTTATCACCCATTAGTACACCTAATAATAATATTCTTGAACCCCCGGGTTATCACCCATTAGTACACTTAACAATAGAGCTCCTGCACCCCCGAGTTATCACTCATTAGTGCGCTTAACAATAAGATCCTTGCACCCCCGAGTTATCACTCATTAGTGCGCTTAACAATAAGATTCTTGCACCCCTGGGTTATCACCCATTAGTGCTTTTAATAATAATATCACATAATAGGCATACATAGATCCTATTAAAATTCATAGGCATATTATCAACCTAATCATACACTTCTCATACGTATTTTATTCTCATCGCTACGTATAGTATAAATATTTAGATTACTATCTCTCTCGTAATATCCAAGGTACATTCTCTATACCGAATAATTAAAGTATTAATTTTCATATACTTTCTCAAAATTTTGTACTACATTACAATCACTAACTGGCAGTTTCTCTCACTCCAATAAACTAGTAAGTTCAAAACTGGACTCTAAGAAAAATTCCAAAAATTTACTATATCTCTCGAACCAGAAAGGATTGTCACTCGAATGATTGCCATGTGTCATTCGAATGACTTCGCCCGACATACATGTCTTACTCAAATGATACTTTGCGCGACATTCAATTGTCGCTTGAATGACCCTCTTCGTGCGACATCGCTCGACTTCACGCGAGATGTACTGGTTCGTCACTTTTGCCCAGAAATCAGCGTTTTTCACCATTTAACACCTCAAAAACCTCTATTGTTTAATCCCAAACACCTAAACAACAATTCCAATTGATGTCCTAACATATATAGATGGTTTCTAACAACCTCGAATCATTAAATCTTCACAATACATCAATTAAATACGAGATCCCAAAATTAAACCATTAAAACCCTAGTTCTTCCAATTTTAATTCAAGAACCATTATAAACCAGAATTTTCATGGAAAATTGTCATAAATCCGTGGATGCCATCCTATCTACATAAAGTAATTTAATCTCTTAAAATCCCAGTCCTAATATGAATCAATTCATCAAGTTTTCAACGAAATTAACTTTCATACCACTTGCCTAGAATAGGATGGTCTGATCCGTTGGTGATGTTGGTATAGATGCGTTCCTCCTCTTCCGATCTATGGTGGTGGTTGTGCAAGGTGGTACTAAGTGGTTCCCTTCCTTGGGACTTTGCTCTCCCTCACCCTCTGTGGATCTCCCTTAATATTTGTGTAACTCCACCCTAATGGAACTCCTGTAGATTATATAATTATTCTCTAATTTTCTTCCATCTAATTTACCCAAAAATCCAAATTACAAAACTACCCCTACGGGGTGTTGGTTTGGCCTAAAATATCCCGGAGTCCAAATAAAATACCCGGGTAGAGTTTTCTGACTAACTTGACCCTTACGGACTCAACGGTTCACTCGAAATGACCATACGAGTTATTTAAAATAACATGCCTATTTATTCCATATAGTTAGTCCCGACAAGACTCACATGCGCGTCCTGACTTAATACACCAAAATATCGTATTTCTCACTTCCGATAATTTATCAAATATCATAATTCCATATTACATATCACACAGTAATATTTAATAATTCTCAACAATATGTATTAGCCCTTGGCACGCTATTTAATAGTTATTTTAATCCGGATTAATTAACAATTAAATTCTCACCTCTTTATTCAATTAATCCAATAATAATAATTAATTCCATAATTATTTAAATCATAAAAAATATGGGGTGTTACAACTAATATAATAAAATCCAATTTCCCTACTTACTATTCACCTCCCAATTAAAATGGCCAAAATACTCCTCCGAGGTGTCCTTTCGGTTCCAAACTGCCCCGAGACCCAAATCAAACACCCAAGTAGACTTTTGCGACTATTTGAACCCTTCCGGAAACTTTGGCGCTGTCAAAACGAACATTCAGATGACATAATAATTCACTTCTATTTCATTAAATTATAATCCCGACGCGACTCGAATGCGCGTCCCGACTTAATTACCATAATTGTCGCACACATAATTCGCGACAATTTATAAAGTCATAGTCATATATAAAGTCATAATCATATATATTACTTTTAATCACTAAGTAATATTTAACATAAATCACGTATTACTTTATTCTCAAGTAATATTTAAATTCATATTAATTTCCAATTATCGCAATTAATTCTAATTAATCCCATTTTGAAAGTCATTAAAAATATGGGGTGTTACATACTTCCCCCCTTACAATGAAATTTCATCCCGAAATTCAGAAAATAAATGTATAGCAGGCAAGAACAATTGGGGATAAATATTGCGCATCGCATCCTTGCGCTCCCAAGTAGACTACCCTATACTGCCCATACAGTACGCTATCTAATACCCTTAATAATAAACACTTAACTTATGACCAAATTAACCCCAGATTATCCTGTCACGTAAGTTCTTGTCCAAGCCTTACAACTTAAGTTTCACTACTTATACTTTATTCTAGATATTCACTATCTGACCTTCTACTATATTCACTTTAGTAGATGAACCGTTCTTTAGATAAATACGATATCGTCTTGCTATTATGATACACAAGTGGGTTAATTGTGCAGTATATATTTTAGACATAATATATACTATAAGTTTCAACTCATCTCTACTATTCGTAATAGTTACTGGTTACCCACCTTTATCCAATAAGCAGAAGAACAACAAGTCTAACACGCTATACCTCAATTGGCACCATGCCAAAAATGAACTTATAGGAGTTATTCTACACAAGCTCCACTAGTGGAAGGTGCTTCTCCTCTCCTCCCCTAAAATCTAAGGGTACACATGTAACCTATCCTCTACCATTAGATTAGTCTTCTTGGTTTGCCCATTCATTCGAGGATGATAGGCCGTACACAATCACAACTCGATATGCATGGCCTCGTGAAAACTCTCCCAAAATTGTAGGACAAGGATCTTGTCCCAATCGAACGCAATAATATACGGAACCCCATGTAACCTCACTATCTTAGCTATGTAAAGATCAGCGCATAATATCTCGTAGATGACAATAAATGATGAGAGTTTTTGTCAAGAACACTCCAAGAAAATAAGGAGAACCATCCTTCTCCAATAGGCAAGCTTCTTGTTGTGCTATGGAAAATACGAACCCTTCAATTGATACTAAAATTCCCTCCAAACCTCTTGTTCCTTCAAATATCTGGACAAAATCCTTCGCAAGTGTCTTAATGAATCAACCAAACAAAGAGTTGGATTTAAAAGATCCCTTTACTTACAAAGGAGAACCAGCAGTCTTATTTTGTGACGAAGACATCTCATTAATTAAACCATTCAAGTTTTCAATCATTGGGAAATTCTCGCATAGAAGACCTTTGGTGGATTATATTTGCAAAATCTTTCAAACATTTTCTTTAAAAACTACATTTTCTATTGGTCTTCTTGATTCTAAACATGTTCTTATTAGAGTCAATTGTGAAGAAGACTATGTGAGACTATAGATGCATGATGTTTGGTATATTGGAAAATATATAATGAGAACCTTTAAATGGATAGTGGATTTTAAACCAGATGAAGAGTGTCCAATTGTTCTAGTTTGGATAAACCTTCCAAATTTACCTCTACACTTCTATGTAAAATCCTTTTTATATTCAATTGCTCAGCTGGTAGGGAAACCCCTTAAATTGGATGCCTCTATCTCAAGACCAAGTATAGCTGGAGTTTATGTAGAGATAAATATTTTGCGAGAAAGAATACACAGAATCTAGATAGGCAGTAGAAGCAGTGGGTTATGGCAACCGATTGTTTATGAGAATATTCCTGCTTTTTGTGAATTTTGCAAAAAGAAAGGACACTCGGAATCTAAATGTATGATTAAGAACCCCAATTTAAGAACAACACAAAAAACTTCTCAGGAAAAAATTCCTCCTCCAAAATAATCTCAAAAACCTCTGCAGCAAAGTAGTCATATAGAAAGCACCAAGAAAGTTAATGAAATTTCTCTTCTTGACATTTAAGAACAATAATCTCCATTAAAAAGTCAATTTCGATGCACAACCAATTTGATAAGCTTAACACAAACATTTCAAATCAATAAGATGAAGAGGAGATGCCTGCTTTAGAAAAAATTCCAACTCAAGAAGAGGGTCTCTCACTAGAAATTGAAAAGATTTCACATAATTTCTACTCAAAGGAAACTCTTACTATTGATCAAAATAACCATTATCCAAAAGGGTCCCTTATTCCTCCATTGGACAAACATTCAGCTAGAGACAAAGGTAATCACTCAGATAATGAAGATATACAGGTTCAGACTCCCACGATTGAGGATCTACAAAACTCTGCTACTTGGTTTGATGAAAGATGGAAAAAACTGCAAGAAGTTAAGGCTGCAAAATGAACTCAAGATCCAACACCAAGTTTCCCCATGTTAATATCTAATCTTTAGGATACAGGTAAACCTCCTAACCCCCTTTTGATCCTCTTTTTAAAAGATTCACTAGATCTTCAGGTAAATTAAGAACTCTAAGTATTTCAAAAATTCCAAAGAAATGATGAATTTCATTTGCTGGAATGTCAAAGGTGTTTCTAATAGAGTAACTAATGTTAGAATTAAAAAACTTATCAAAAATCATCAACTACCTGCTATAGCTTTGTTAGAACTAAAAGTTAAATCAGAAAACATATCCAAATATAAACTCAAATGGCAATTTCCAAATTGTTTTGCTAATAATTCAAATAAAATTTGGATGTTTTGGCAAAATGGCTCTCAAATTACTGTCATATTAAACACTGATTAAGTCTTATGTTTTAAGATATAAATAAAGCACCTAAACTCTACAATTCTTATAGGCATAGTTTATGCTAAGTGCACAACTGCAGAAAGAAAAGACTTATGGAGAGACCTATAACACATAAAAACATTACATCCTAATTCCCTTTGGCTGATCATTGGGGACTTTAATGTTTTGTCATAAGAAAAAGAAAAAATAGGAGGTAACCAAATTGATTTTCATGCTATTGAAGATTTCAATGATATGAGGACTTATTGTGAGTTATTTGACATCGGCTATCCAGGTTCTAGGTTCACTTGGACTAATAATAGAGTTGATGGCACTATATTCTTTAGGTTGGATAGAGGTCTAGTTAACTCTCATTGGCTTGATATTTACCTAAACTCTACCATAAAACATTTACATAAAAACTGTTCAGACCATAGTCCTCTCTTGTTAAAAATTAAAGACAACTAGTCTCAATGACCTAAACCATTCAAATTCCTATCTATGTGGTGTATAGAATCAAATGTTAAAGAAATAATTGAGGCTGCAGGGGAAACTCCTATTCATGCCCCTCCAATGGCTCTTTTTTGCAATTAAACTTAAGATTCTCAAAAAGCATCTGAAAAGATGGAATAAAGATCAGTTCAAAAACATTTTCCAAAACATACATGATTTAAAGGATATAGTGAAAATTCAAGAACATGAATTTGAAACATCACCTACAGAAGCTACCAGATCTGAATCAAATAAATCCAAGGCTCTTTTAAACATAACCCTATTAAGAGAGGAAATTTACTCGTCACATAAAAGCCATCAAAAGTGGCTAAACTTAGGAGACCTAAATACAAAAAAAATTCATCCATGAGTTAAATCAAGGCTTAGGAAACTGTCCATCAATAAAATTAAAAATAATAAGGATAGCTGGATTGAAAATCCTACAGAGATTGAATCTTTATTCATCTCTCATTTTGAGCAAGTATGGAAAACAAATTATATAAACATTGACAAAGAGTTTTTAGAAATGATAAAAAAAGAGATTACTGAGGAAATGAACAACAAACTCACTGAATTTCCTACAGAATTAGAAATATGAACTGCAATTAAAGGTTTAAACTCATCGAGTGCCCTAGGGCCTGATTGTTATGGAGGGGACTTCTATACCAATTTTTGGGATGTTATTAAGATAGATATTAAAAATGCTATTCATGCTTTTTTTTGCAGGGGATGAAATTCCTAGAAGTTGGACAGCTACTAATATAGACCTTATTCCTAAAGACTCCAATCCAACTAATTGTGCTTAGTTTAGACCAATCACCTTATGCAACTTTTCTTCTAAAATTATATAAAAATACTTAATGAAAGACTATCTTTATATCTTCCTTTAATCATTTCCCCAAATCAAATTGGATTTGTTAAGGGCAGAAGTATCCATGATAACATTTTATTGTCTCAAGAAATGATTCAAGATATAGGTAAAAAAGTTCACGGAAACAATGTAATTTTAAAGCTAGATATGTAAAAAGCTTATAATAGAGTTTATTGGCCATTTCTCTGTCAGGTACTTAGGCAATTTAGTTTCAATGAAATGTTTATAGATATGGTTTTGATAATAGTTTCCAATAATTGGTTCTCTATTAATATTAATGGTCAAAGTAAAGGTTTCTTTAAATCATCTAGAGGGCTATGACAAGGAGACCCCCTGTCTCCAAGTCTTTTCATATTAGATGCAGAGACTCTAAGTAGAAATATAGACAAGATTTTCTCAACAAATGAAGCTACACCTTACTCTCATCCAAGAAATTGTCAATTAATTTCTCATTTAGGATATGCTGATGATATCATAATATTCTCTAATGTTGGTTGCAAAATTCTTAGAGCTGTTATAAAGATTATTGAAGGATGAGGATACATCTAGTCAAAAAGTCAATTTTTCTAAAATCTCCTTCTATATCGATGACACATTGAGTATTAAAAGGAGAAAATCTATAGCTCAATACTCTGTACTTTCCCATAAACATCTTCCTATGAAATATGTAGGATGTTATATCAATAAAGGTAGAGCAAAGTTTATTCAATTTGCTGAAATTATAGCTAGAGTTAGAGAAAAGCTGAACAAATGGTCCTCAAAACTAATTTCTCAAGGTGGTAGAGAAACCCTTATTAGATATGTTCTTCAATATATTCCTATATAATCCTTGTCAGTCATGAATCCCCCTAAAACAGTATTAAAAAGATTAAATAACATATTCTCAAACTTCTATTGGGGTGGTGCTAACAAGGAGCATCCTTTTCAAGGGATCAAATAGTAGGAGACTTGCTTCCCTTTTGAAGAAGGAGGTCTAAACTTTATAGGTCTAGAAGATATCATTTCATCTTTTAGTATAAAGTTATATTAGAACTTTTTATTTGAAAATGGTCTTTGGGCTATCTATATGAGATCAAAATTCCAAAAAGGCTTTAAGATAAGAAAAGGCTCTAATGCAGTGAAAAGAATGTCTCTAATTAGTGACATAGTTGAGACTCACATCAATTTTGATAATAAGATTTGGACTCCCACTTCTACAGGTTAATTCTCAGAAAAGTATGCTTATGATATATGTAGGAAAGTTATACCTTTATATCTTAGTTAGAAAACTAATTGGGATTTCAATTATCCAATGAAGATATCAAATTTTATTTGGAAATTACTTAATAATGCAGTCATATTTGAGACAGAAATTCAAGGAGCAAGTATAAAGCTATCATCTGTCTGTAGAGCATGCTTTACAAATGAAGACTCAAGTCAGCATGTCCTATTATATTGTCATATTGCCAAAGATGTTTGGAAATACTTTTCATCTATAATTTCTATTCAACCTAATTACTCTTCATGCAGGTGTATGATCCAACCATGGTGGATGGTAAAAACTAAAAAGGACTATCAGAGAATCATTATCTCAATTCTCCCCAAAGTCTTTTTTGGGGAATTATGGAAAGCAATTTGATATTGTTTGAAAATAAAACATCTAATCCAAGTTTTATAATTCAATAAGTTATTTATGTTACTACTTCTATTCTTAATAATTCTAAATGTTATGACCAATACTCAACTGAAGATAAAGTTTTCATTGAATGTTTTAACATCTCAATCTTTCCTAAAGTTGTTTAGAGCATTCCTTGTGTTTAGTCCTATCCACATTTAGGCTATTTAAAATTAAATATAGATGGTGCTTCTAAAAGGAATCTTGGACCATGTGGAATAGGAGGAATTATCATATATTCTCAAGGCCACTTTATTGCAGGTTTTGAAAAAAATATTGGTATTCACTCCTCATTTTATGCAGAAGCTAAGGCTCTCAGGGAAGGCATTGATCTCCTTTTTACTCTCAACATTCAAAAAGTTATCATAGAGCCTGATTGCAAACTGCTAATAGAAGCTGTATTTAAGAGAGAAAAATCTCCTTGGCAAGAAATACCTTTATTAGACTCAATTACCCTAGCAGACCAAATGATTTTAAATCATGTTTGGAGGGAAATTAATGCTGCAGCTGATCTTCTAGCCTCAAGGGGAGCTTTGTCTAATAGTGACATTACATATTGGTCATTCAATAGTCTTCCAAAACTAGTCAAAGGCCATATCAATTTGGATCTTAAACAATTGCCTTGCATTAGAAAAAGGCTAAAGAATTTGTAATGAGATTATAATAAAATCCAAAGTTTACTTTTAAGTGTTCCCTTTTGTAATGGGGATGAAATAAATCCCCAAATTTATCTTTCTTTCATTCTAGAGCAATGGGCCCGTCCTCTAGATTTTTTTAAAAGTTAGTTTTGGGCTTGTCAAGCTTTGGGGAGGCTTTTTCTCCATTTTAATTTTGTAATAAAATGTGTGGGGGTACCGTCCCTCTTTGATAAAAAAAATATTGTCTCGTAGCATGATTAGTCTTAACTGTCATAATGTGTGCTACTTTGGTCAACCAATCCACTATCACCTATATAGGACCGCAACTCCTCTATGAAGTAGTTACCTTCATGTTAGGGTCCTTGGGAATACTCTACCATTCTACTAGTTGAAGAAACCCCAACTGGTTTCGAATGGTCCACCTTTTTACCCAAAGACACGTGACCCACTATAAGATAAATTGAGCAAAATTTTCTCTTCAATAAATTCCATCACCATTATTATTTATACCCTGATACATTGTATGTTCTCCCAAATGTACCTCTATCCGTGATCCATGTGAAATTGTCACAGCGCGTGTCGCAAGTCCTTCCCCACTCTATTAAATCAGTTTCTCATGAAAAGTAATCCTCTGCCAGATCTTAAAGAATAAGCTTCGACCTCCCCGACTAAATGTTGTCGAATTCACATGACAAGCATATTATAGTACCGACTACAATAACAACCTCGTGGTCATTTGGGGAAAGATGATCCTAATCGTAAAAAATGATCGAACAATCAAGTCCTAATATATAAACCTCTATATTTATTTTCCTTATCGCATACCTCTAAAATGGGGACAATATCTTAGTTCAATTTCCTAAGGCACCCATACGCTCTATTACTCGCGTATTTGTGCACCAATGAAATATACTTTTATTTAATCAATTCTCATGCACTAGACATGATTAACAATTCATAACATAACCGTTCTATACTGGTTTTTATGTCAGGACTAGGCGACTCTACCGATCTTAAGTCATAATGGAATTATCAACTCTTAGTTATATACTCGTATATGTACAATTACCTAGGTACAAAACACATGTCTATTGTCGAAACTTCTCTCCAACTCTCGACGTTTGTAGTTTCATGCGTGGTATGTCTCGCAAAGAGAAATCCAAACAAGGAACCCCCCGATAGACTACTATCTAACCTAGTCGATCGTCGAGATCCGTAAAGCTCTCAGTCCATAATCTGTACCTTCCCATAATTTTCGTATGTTGACGTGAAAGTCTACTCATCCATTATTATGTTCCTTAAAGATAACATGAAACATGGAATTCTTACTATCCCAAGTTCTTAATGTGATATATATAATGAGCTATATCTCTCAGTTTGATAAAGAACATAATGTATCACGAGTCACATCAACAAATAAGACTCTACACGCCGGAATCACATATAACTAGACAAAATACATACTTAAGTCTTCAGTACTATGAAATTTCTCACATATACATTTATTTAGGCCCAACCCTATTTCAAGTGGTGCCACAGAAAATTAATATTACTTCCACCAGAGTATCAAGCACGATAGTCTTACCACTCAATCTACTATCGTTCAAATATTCGCCAATTAATCACTACACATTACCATAATAATCTCTTTTGTTAACTCATTGCAGTAGTAAAATATAACGATAAACACACACTTTTATTTTTTACCCTTCTCACTCACGGGCGACATCAACAAACTCTGTTATCAACGAGAAACATGTTTGTAACCAGTCTAATATACCTACTAAACTCGACTCGCACGCGAATAATAGGGTTAACAATTCATATATATGTTGCAACCTACCCAAGTAACTAGAATTAATCCTTCACTCACAAGAATTAAACAAACCTTCATCACTCTCACCTGATAGAAAGGTCTTTGTATGAAATTCCTCATAGTCAAAACAATCGATGACCACCTACAATCGATATACTTCTAGGATTTTATCCAGTAGTTTCCCTCTCCTAGTTATGGGCAATTTATTCCGTTTTGTGGCTTACATTCTCATTATTGAAACATTGACCCAAATCTCTAGTCCTCAATTATGGCCATACTGGCCTCCCTATTTCTTCATGGGCCCTGATGACCCTAAGAAATGGTATGCTATAATAGCTAAGGACTCCTTTGTTCCTTCTTAAACCTAGTACTCTTGTGTGGGTTGTGAAATTCCTGAAACAATTCTCTTGGCCCAATTTTTCCACCGAAAATTTTACTCATCCAGTTGTTATGCCTAACTGGCCTGTTTTACCATTCTCAAATCTTTTCGTTGAACACATTCAACACTAGTAGTCTCTCTCTCTCAACATAGGGGAATTTCCCTTGCCATTTACCTATCATTGGTCCTACTGACCATTTGGAATGTCCTTCTCTTGGACTTGGCAGTCTTAACTCCTAATTGCTATTTCCATTGTGCCTTTGGCTCTACTAGTCCTAAGAAACACGTTGTCAACCTTGCTAGTCTTGGATAAATTCATCATCATATAGTAAGTATTTTAATAGGTCCTCTATTGGGTATACCTTCCAGTAATGTTTCACAAACACTATTGAATTTAATTTTTCCCTTCGGCTAGGTTTTCTAACCTTTCTGGCTCCCCTTCATTTGGAAGTGTTAATTAATTTATAAGCATACAGATTTGGCGACGTTGACCCTTAGTCGTCTTTGTCTGGTTTCTACCCGTACTAAAATATTTAACTCATGAGTCCTTTTTACGTCAATAAACTCTTCTTATTTATGATATACCCCTTCCTCGTTGGGTAGATATTTCATTGAGCTAGTTAACTTCTATCTCGTGTATGTTTCCTTCTTGCCCATATAAGATAAGTTTCTAGATTCTTTCATATCCCGGTTAAAAATGCAAATGGGAAATTCACAATTAAAGCAAAACCAAATTTGTCCTTTAGATTCACACAAACTTCTTTATATATGATGTCTAACACTCATCATTTTAGAATGCTCCAATAAGAAAAAAAATGCTCAAAATTTTCCAATTCCTGGGTGTTACCACACTTCACCTTATATAATTGCCACTAGATTTCTTCCTTCACAAGAGTCCTTCCAACTCCCTCACCTTTCATAGACTATGCTTGGTGAGTTTAAAACGACACATTATGTCATCTATGATGGTGCTTGGGAAACTATAGCTCCCATGAGACTTCCTTAATGTTCTCAGCCCAAATAACAATTATGGTGGGTTCAATCTTGATCACCATTTTCAAAATGGTCTAATGTCTTCGGCTGTGTCCTCCTCCTATTGTACTTCCAACAACCCTTTCTAGTCGTCCCATAAGGTTTAGTGCACGATGCCCGACCAAACTCGAATAATCATCTCTTCACACATGCTTCATGTCCGGAGGACGTACGTCGAAATACGCAGAAGAATTAAACATCCTAATAATAGGGCTCTACATCAAAGAATGCTACGCTGAAACGTAGTAAGCCGTACGGATCCTAAATACACGAGAACCTGATGCTTTGATACTACCTATAACACCACGCCTAATTAAATACCGGGTGATCAGACCTTTATTAAATTAAATCAGAATATCCAGTTGGTTCATTCTCAGCATCACTGTCGAAAAATAATTTCTTTATTAATAACCTATTAGTTAATTAAGCTAAGTGTCAAAAACTTTTCAACTTTTAATTTAGATAAAATACAATCCACAATACGGAATAAAGATTAAGTAACATCATATCACAAATGAACTATATAACACAAGAACAAATGTGACTAGAAAACTCTCCAGTTAAAAATATCTTATTACCACAATACAAAACTGATCTCAACAGTATTGGCATAAGTACTTACAATCTCTAGAATATAAATGGAGTAACTAGAATCCTGGGAGACATGCCCTAAATGAAAGTAGACACTATAGAAATGTGAATTAATAGAATGGAAGCGTCTAAACAAAATCTACGCCTCCGATATCAGCTATAATCGATAAAAACATCCATAATCTATACTAGCATCCCTGCTATTGGATACCTGAAGCCAAAGATATAATAGAGAAGAGAATGTGTAAGGAAAAGGGTCAGAGCCCGAGTGTAAAATATTTTGTTAAAATAGTAAGTGCTTAATCATTACAATTAAATATTTATTATGTACACATTAGTTCCACGGCTCTCTCTTAATACTATCACCTCTCATTTGGAGTGCACGCCTAATGCATACCCTTAGCCCATCCTAGTTATTCCACTACCTAACTAGTCTGTTCCAATTATGTCTATACGATCTTCTTTAAGATGCCACCCGTATTACACAAATAATCATATTTACCTCACATATTCATTAATTAAATCACTTATCTCAGGTATTAGTAAGTTCTCACATTCTTAAGCCATTTAAACATCTTAGTCATTCTCATTTACTAAGTAATAGTGGAATACTCACAAGTGTATATATTAATTCACTAACATGATATATATACTAATTCGGCACCCCAAAAGGCAGTAACCTGCGGTGCACACATACTCTGCTATCGAATCCCGATACATCACGCACGTAAGGATTCACAAGTTTCGAATCACTCAGGAACTGTATCAATATAATTCACCCATATTGGAGGAAAAAATAGATCACATACCTATGGATCACGTATATACCTACATTCCCATAGTCAACTGACTTATCACCTCAGAAATAAGTCTTCATAGTTCTATGTCCTTGAGGTACCAAATCTAAATCCCCCTCCCCCGAAGGCACACAGAGATAAGATTGTCTCCTTCCTACAACCTCCCAATGATATCAAGTAAGGTTGGTATGTCATACACAAAATGAATCATAATATAGGAATTTATCTCATCTATATATAATAACAATAGGCATTCATCTCACCTATATATATATTCACCATAAGTATTCATCTCACTTATATATATAATAACAATAGGCATTCATCTCACCTATATATATAATCACCATAAGTATTCATTCCACCTATATATATCAATAGGGTACATTCACAACCCATATAATAAATCCTATATGTAGTATATTTCTCTCGAACAACCTACGTACTTATCGATTATGAATTTAATCCTTAATATATCTTTCCCGAGCTTTTCTTACTACGCGATGGTTATCATTTAATCTTCAAATTAATTCAGTAGGTAAACATCACGCCCTACTAATCCATATCATCACAACTCCCGAATCTCTAGTAATTAATATTTTCTTCAATTATGCTTATTTCACGATAACACCTAATTCAATCTTAACCCTTAATTTCCTCTTTTAAGGTTAATCCCAAATATACCTAAGGTTATGCCGGTAATTAATAACCCTTTTACTGCTGGTCCTAACCTTAAATTATCTTTCATTCGATTTGAACCTCAAGTTATATAGTTCTCTAAAATAACTCGTTTAATTAATCACTCGTTACCTTCCCCCATTCAAAATCCCAAAATAATATTTCCGGGTCTTATGTGCATCCTACTGCCCTACCCTAAGTCCCATTAGGTTCATTTAATGATCATCAAAGGTTTCTCAAAGTTTGGGATTTAATCAAGAATTAAAAAGGAAAATACATCACTTTTCCATAAGAGTAGATCAATCGATGCTTTTGGTCGATCGATCCATCGACCAGATATTGCCCAGATTTTCTGCATAAAATTCCTATGGCTTTCATACTTTAATACCATCAACATCAATAGTCAATTATCCCAAATGATATAGAAAGGTATATACATGATTTCCAACATCTAAATCATATAAATCATATAGGGTTTCAATTAATCATGTTGATTTCATTCTAAATTCAGAAATTCTGCAATAGATAATTCTTCCTTAAGAACACATTTAAATCTCAGAATTTTTCATCAATTATAACTCAAATTTCGTAAAGATGATTGTCTAATCAAAAATGGTTTTATCTAATCTTGATTATCATCACATGGATCAATCTTAAATCATCAAAATTCATCCTTTGATTTGTAAAACAATCCGGAATTTTATTCTATTCTAATATGGACATTATACATGCTAGAATTGCAATAATTAATCACTTGAATTTAGATTGTATATCTGAACCGTTGGGGATGACAATCTACTGCTGGTCCTCCTTTTTTGGATAAACGTCTAGTGGTTGTGATGGTGGTTCTTGGTGGTGCCATGTTGTTGTCTCTTGGTTTGCTCTCAAAACCTTTTCATCTCCTTGGAAAACCCCTCACTCACCTCAAAGACCTTTCCTTTGCTTTTGGGTGAATGAACTTGAGTGCTTTAATCTCCTTACTAATATAATAAAACCCTATTTTCGTGTTTGATATTCACCTTCCAATTAAAATGACCAAAATACCACTCTGGGTTGTTCTTTCGTTTCCAAAGTACCCTGAGACCCTAATCAAACACCCAAGATGATTTTTTTGAATATTTGAACCCTTATGGACACTTTGGCGCAATCAAAACGACCATTCGGATGACATAATAATAATATTTTACTTTTATTTCATTAAATTATAATCTCGAGACGACTCAAATGCACGTCCCAACTTAATTACCATAATTGTCACACACATAATTCGCGATAATTTATGAAGTCATAATAATATGTACTTATGAAAAATGCGGTGTGTTATAATTGATTTAAAATAATTTGCAAGTTTTCAAGTTAACCTTATTTAATTAGAGTCTATTTTTAAACCAAATAAAATCAACCCCTAATCATGCAACTACGTGTCAAAATAAATCAGGTAAGCATGCAACAAAAAATTCAGAAAAAATCCCCGAAGAGAAAAACCTCGTTATTTATAGAACTTTGATAAGTTTACAAGACCATTGACTTACATACACCTTGATATCGCCCACTAGAGTAACGCACGTTGCCTTCGTCAAACCTTCAAAGCATCGACTAGAATTCAGCAATTGTTCGCACGGAGCTATACCACATGGACACGTAGTCCAGACACGCAGTCTTAAATCTTTACAGAGACTCCCTCCACAATAGCGCACTGCTTTTGGTTGTAGAGATTTCCCCACAAAGAATGAACAAAAGCAAAATATGTTCTTGGGTTCCACAAAACAATTCACACAAAAGTAATTGGGATTTTTGTGAATTGTAAACAAACAAAACTTTGAACCCTTAAATTGTTGGAGAACAAAACACACTACCAAAAAGTTATCTAATTGTTTCTGGGAAAAAATTCTCAAAGGTTGAAACTGTTCTCCATGCCAAAATCTAAAGGCTGACCCCTCATTATATAGCAATCATTAAGGCGGTGGCGTTTCAACCAAAAAGAAGCGTCGCTCGAACGAAATCCATCTCGCTCGAACGAGATACATGTGTTGCTTGAGCGACTACGCGTGACATCTCAATGTCGCTCGAACGAGACTGGTCTCGCTTGAACGAATTGAGTGTCAAAACTGAGGTATGCTATCTGGCTTAGAAAATATCAAAAAAACTTTTCAAAACCATCCTTTTACGAAACAGTAATGAACTTTTTATAAAATCATTTATAAAAACATTTTTGTATAAAAGATTTTTGAAATCCTCTTTTTTTAAATATCCCAACACTCTTAATATGAAATGTAAATGAAACTTAAGCATAATCTCAATAAATGTCATATTGTTGGGATTGAATGTTGAAGACCACTTGTAATTCGGATCCGTATTTTGTAGATGTAATCATTTCAATTCTTTGACGACTTGTAGCGATATACGACATAATTAATTGTGACGGACAGTTATAAAATCACGTCCTCACAAATCTCCCCCTATGTCTATACCAGTACATACATAAAAACATCCGAATTATCAAATACCAAATGACCTATACAAATCTACCCTCCCATGAATTCCAAAACTGAAAAGGTACTGATTTGAAAGTTCTCAAACTTTTCTTCGAAAATCTTCAACTTCAATTATCTCAAAACTTTTCTCATTAGGATGTGCAATACAATAATCATCAGTTTTCATACTTACACACATGAGATAAAGCAAATACCTTAGTGATGCATCGAGTTTAAAATGATGTAAGAATAAATCAATCGGTATAGTCAAATCTCCCCCCATAATTCAAACTCCCCCATAAAATCATAATTCGTTATCCCCTTTTTACTATGTCCCCAAATAGGCAGATAAGAAGAAACAAACTAAAACATGGAGTGTCATGACAAAAGTGCATAGCAAACATGGATCAAACTACGCATGCAAAGGTGTAAATCAAAAAGTATCCTCAAACTATTTTTAATTTTTCAATTTTTTTAAACAAAAACGTGATACAAAAATCATACACCATGGATTTAGCAAAGACAACCAAATCAAGGAAACGAAATGAATGGGTGTGAACACATTCGATAGGTAAATCAACTCAATTAATCATATGTACAGGATGAATACGTGTACACCTAATGAATGAACATCAAAACATCCTTAATTGTAAAAATTATTGAATTTAGATGACATCGTCTTAATCAAATCAACAAATCAAAGACTAAGTGATTTCCACACCAATAACGTCCAAAACTATTTAGTGTCGTTTCGAGAAATTTTCAAAGAACATGAAAACCCATTGATATAAATCCATCAAAAACTCCCTTGTATATAATAATGCATTTTTTTTATATCTAAAGAGTTTCTAAATTCTCAACTTAGAGAAAACCTATTGGCCCAAATTTTTGGCATATTTTATCTTTTCATTGTCTAAATTTTTTATGCGGGATCTTTTCAAACGGTATCTTTCACGAGATAATTATTATTCACTCGTAGCCCTTTCCCGTGTTCACTCATCATTTTTCAAACTAAACAAATTCCTCATGGGCAATGGATCTTACATGTACTACTTTTATCACTCTCGTATTATTGAACTTGGTTCGTTTTAAGGACATGAATGAGATGAAAACACCCAACCAACATTTGGAAAGACAAGAACAATAATCAAACAAATCTGTGCACATGTACAATAAAAGAAATCACCAGTCAAACATGTAGGAAGTAACACTTAATTACATCTTAATGACTCCACATATTATAAAGCACATGGATGAATTGACATATAGTCTCAAAACACTATCACATAGACACATGAAAAATGGAATGATATTGTGACTCAGTCATCCAAAGTGTCCATCCATGAAAGGTGTAAAACAAAATACAAAACTCTTTTTGGGGTTTTCAAAAATTTTATCAAAATAAAATCTTTTTACATTTTTCAAAATTTTTTAAAAAACTAGAATTTTTTTTTTGTATTTTTAAATTTTTTTCAAAAAATGGAAAACATACAAACATTGTACACACTAGCAATAGGCAAATAATATCATCATGCAAGACATATTATGCTTGTAAACAAGCCAAACCTCAATCGTTAGGTGCGGACGGGTTTTCCAAAGGTCGTGACAACTTATGAAAAACCTCCATAAAATTTTGTGAAGTTTTGACCAAAAACTTAACTTGCTCCCCAATATGTGCAAACTCTCTCACGTAAGTATCAAAAGCATGTAAAGTATCATGTGTGGGTGCAGGTGTGGCAGAAACACGTGCAGTAGCAAAAAGTGACACATAACTGAACTTAAAACAAAACTCCCTAAGGTATCCTCTCCTTTTACAATGGGAACAAACATAAATAGTCGTAGGAACACCTCTCTCAAAAACTCTAGGGAGTGATCTCCTAATAGGAATGGGACGCCTAGGTGGGTTAGGATGAGACTCATGTGAATCTAATACTAAAGTGGGAACTAGCTTGGGTACTACTTGGGAAGTAGAAGCACTGTCATGACTTATTCCTAAACTCTCCCCACTACTCAAAATGGGATTGAGAGCCATCTTTCCAGCTTTCTTATATGTGTTCTCTAAAGGGACTTTAACCTCCCGGGAACGTTCTAGATCACTCTTGAGTTGGGATATATCTATCGTTAGACTAGACACCGTGTTGGTAAAATCACACTTCTTCCTACCTAAAGCAATCAACTGCTCATTCAAACTCACTTTCACCTTCTCAAGTTGACTTACTTTGGCCTCAAACTCACCAAAATCCTCAATCTCTCTCTCCAGATTTTTCACTTTCAGACTTAACTCTTTATTCAATTTTTTTGTCTCTAAAGTCTCACCATACAAATCTCGAAAAGTGATTTGGATCTCACTTTCATCTCCATTATCACACTCACCTTCATCGTCACTAGAAGCACACAAATCATCCTCCTCGGGGGTCTCACGTGAACTAGTCCCCTCACCTCCGTCCAAACTTGGTGTGCTAACCCGACTAGCTAAAAATGCTACACACATACCGTGTTCTTTTTCATCCCCTGAATCATAAACCTCTATGTCACTATCGTTAAGTGTGGCAGGCATTGACACTTTCTTTCCCTCTCTCCTAAGTCTAGTGGCACACTCAAACACCTTATGCCCTTTACCCCCACACTTAAAACGCGTCAAACTTTATGAATTTTCCTCACTTTCCTTTCTTTTTTTTTCTCTCTTTCTCTTTCTCACCGCTTTCTTTGGGATTTTTATTTTTCTCAAAAAATCTCTTATTGGAACAATTATTTTTGTTCATGTTGAGAATCTTTTTAAAAAAATTCACAAACAAGGCCATATCATTAAAATCAAAATCTTCCTCAGACTCGGACTCACAAACTTTTTCTTTCTTTTTCTTCTCTTTCCTCTCATAATGTGTCCTAAGTGCAACTCCACTCTCCTTAGGCTTAACGGTGTCAGGAAACATGTCAATCTCATAGGTTTGAAGATCTCCTACCAACTCTTTTAACTTGAGATTTTTTAACGTACTCAAACAGTTTATCACCGTGACCTTAGGAATAAAACATTTTGGGAGAGATCTCAAAATATTTTTAACGACACGCGTGTTATCAATCGTCTCAACCAAATTAAAACTAATGTTAACAATGTCTAACAAACGAGCATAAAAATTACCAAAGCATTTAGACTTAGACATGGTGATAGTATCAAATTGGGTAGCCAAATTTTATAATTTTGATTCTTTAATCGTGTTAGTACCCTCATGTGTCAATTTTAGAACATCCCAAGCCTCTTTAGATGTGGTACACGTCATAATTCGGCGAAACTCATTAGGAGTGACAACTCCAGAAATAGCACTCAGTCCACGAGAATTAAAATTAGACATTTTAAAACAGTCCTCAGTCCAATCCGATACATATTTTAAAGATGTGATATTGTCAACGATGATAGTGGGATGATTCCACTCATTTTCACAAAGCAACCAAACACGCCCGTCAATGGCTTTTAAACTAGATTTCATGTGAGCTTTCCAATAGGCATAATTTTCCCCATAAAAAATAGGCCCCTTATTAAATGAGCGTTCCATTGGAAAAATTGCGATTTTTCAAAAAAAAATCAATACCACACAAATTTTACGAAAAATAGGAATACACAATAAAATAGTGTAACCTACTCTGACACTAATTTGTGAAAAATGCGGTTTGTGTACTTTATTTAAAATCATTCATAAGTTTCCAAGTTAACCTTATTTAATTAGAGTATATTTTTAAACCAAATAAAATCATTCCCTAATCATGCAACTACGTGTCAAAACAAATCAGGTAAGCATGCGACACAAAATTCAGGAAAAATCCCCGAAGGGCAAAACCTTTTTATTTCTAGTACTTGGACAAGTTTACAAGACTATTGACTTACATACACATTGATATCGCCCAAAACAGTAACACATGGTGTCTTGTCAAACCTTCAAAGCGTCGGCTAGAAATCAGTATTGGTTCGCATGCAGCTATACCACAAGGACACACGGTCATAAATCTTCACAGAGACTCCCTCCACAATAGTACGCAACTTTCGGTTGTAGATCTTTCCCCACAAATAATGAACAAAAGAAAAATATGATCTTGGGTTCCATAAAACAATTCACACGAAAGTAATTAGCATTTTTGTGAATTGTAAACAAAACAAAACTTTGAACCCTTAAATTGTTGGAGAACCAAACACACTGTCAAAAAGTTATCGAATTGTTTTTGGGCAAAAATTATCAAAGGTTGAAACTGTTCTCCACACCAAAATCCAAAGCCTGAACCCTCATTATATAGCAATCATTGAGGCGGTGGCATGTCGGCTTAAAAGAAGCGTCGCTCGAATGAAATCCATCTCGCTTGAACGAGATACACATGTCGCTTGAGCGACTTCACGCAGCATCTCAATGTAGCTCGAACGAAATTGGTCTCTCTTGAACGACCTGAGCGTCAAAACCGAGGTACGCTATCTGACTTAGAAAATATCAAAAAAACTTTTCAAAATGAACCTTTTACAAAATAGTAATGAACTTCTTATAAAAACATTTATAAAAACATTTTCATATAAAACCTTTTTCAAATCCTCTTTTTTAAAAACAATATATCCCAACACTCTTAATATGAAGTGTAAATGAAACTTAAACATAATCTCACCAAATGTCATATTGTTGGGCTTGAATGTTGAAGACCACTTGTAATTCAGATCCATCTTTTGTAGATGTAATCTTTTCAATTCTTCGACGACTTGTAGCGATATACGACATACTTAATTGTGACGGACATTTATAAAATCATGTCCTTACAATATTAATTTTAATCACTAAGTGATATTCAACATAAATCACATGTTACTTTAATCTCGAGTAATATTTAAATCTGGATTAATTTCCAATTATCACAATTGATTCTAATTAATCCCATTTTAAAAGTTGTTAAAAATACGGGGTATTACGCTATGCTTCAACCACTCCTCCACGGTACAATACATGAGTCCAAAACATGCGAGTTCACCTGTATCTCTGTATCCACTAATGCAATCGCATACGATTTAGAAATTGGAGTCCACCGCTTTTTCACCGCAAAACTCGACGAAATAGTTTCTTCAATGATGGAAGAATAAACCATGGTGCAAACATAAGATCTCTAAACACAATGGTGATGAAATCTCGGATCTTGTAAACATAAAGGATATTTTGAACTTTAAAAACCTTTTTAAACAAGTGCACAAACATGTATGTGTTATGTTATGTATTTTTAGGTTCTTCACCCTCGAAATTCTGAGTGAAAGACACCTTAAATAAAAAACTAAAGTTGACGTGTCATTAGAACGAAATGTATATGTCATTCGAACGATATAGCCATGTCATTTGAACGACTAGACCATGTCGTTTTAAAAACCTCCATATGTTGTTTGAATGACTGTGAATGTCATTTGATCCTTCAAAATGCAACTAAACAGGATAAATCTCAGAATAAATGATTTAAAAAAAATTAAATCATTTTAAATAAAAATAACATATTTAGAAAATATTTCTGAATCCTATAAACATTATGTATTCATACTTGAGAGATCAGAACATGATAAAGACGTGAAATGTGCACCAATAAACACTGCATGATCTATCTTTGAAGCTTGACCGCTACGTTTTCAACACAACGTCAGAGGCTTAAATGGAATCATGACTCGAAATACAATCCAATGGCATAAACTTATTTTTTCTAGAATCAAGTCAATTACATACAAATTAACTCAATTAGAAATTTTTCCTTACAACCCACAATAGGAAAAACCTTGGACGACCCAGCCACATAAGTCCACTATGATATGGGTCTATATACAAGGATAATTTATAATTACTCAATGATTCAATGCCCTTAAGCCTTGACGTGCTTCATAGCTCCTTTCTACCTTTTTTACAACCACTGCTGGATACCTTCCAATAATAATCACAAATCATGCACTTTCCCACGTCTCAGTATCCCACCGATCTTACTTGTCTCTTGACTGATCCATCCATCGCACAACATCAAACATGAAATCCACCGCTAGAAACACTCTTAATACATAGAGAAAAAAATATTAGTGCAAAACACAAGAGGCCTCAAACAAACATATTGTGTTTGAAACATGGATCTCACACTTGGGTGTAAATTAAGGTTTGAGAGGCTTAATATTTGTCTTTGAAATTCATTTTTGCAAAACCTCCCCTAAAAAAAACTTTGGGATCCCCTATATTCATAGAAAAACATAAAAGTCAAGACACAAAATTTGAGGTAACGCATTCGAATGAAAACCAGTATGTTGTTCGAACGAGTATAGATATTTTGTTCAAACCAAAATTGGATCGGTCGAACAACCTAGCTAAACTAGTTAGAACAAGAATCAAGTGACCTTCTCACGAGATCTTCATGTCAAACATAAAATTTTCGATTGAAGCTTATTTGAATGAAACTAAGTATCTCATTTAAAGCATGTCATTTGAACAACATTTACAAACTCGTTAGAATGAAAATGGAATTTTGATCGAATGATTGAGAAAACACATATTTTTCTTTTTAAAATCCTCTACAAAAAATATCCTCAAAACATTTTAAAAACACTAACACCCAAAACGTATCTCAGAATCAAATATAATACACATCCATACCTCATTGATATCCCTTGGATGTTAAAGACAAAAATTGACATGAAACTCGAAACGGTGTCAATTCCACTTTTCTTGGCCGCTACGGTTTCATTGTGCATCATAGGCTTGAAGGACAAACTGAACTCAAATCCTAACTTTTGACTCAAACAGTTTTTTCCATACGAAATATAACCAATGTACATACAAATTTTCTTGATGTGAAATTTATCCTTAAAGTATCACCTTTGGCTATTCTGGGAAAAAATCCAAAAATAAAAAACCTACTTGTCCGTTAGCCTCTCCAAGACTCAATCCTAACCCCAAAAGGAAAAAGTTACAAACACTTGACAAACACAAACTCTTGTGAAAACATTTTCGCATCGTTGTTAAAACCTGCACACTTAACAAACCTTTCAAATGCCAAGAGAATATAATATTATATAAACCGCATTTGAAAAAATAAACTCCCCTTTGTTAAACATCTCCCCTTATTGTAAGCATCCCCCTTGGGTTAAAATTCTCCCCTTGAGCCAATATTTCTCCCCCTTTTGTTGGGGAATAGACAAAGGTAAAGGTGCACAATATAAAATAACTTCTCCCCTTAATGTAACACATGTGTACATAAAGAAAAACAAGAAATATCATGCAATGATGTGAAGTGAAATGACAAGGATAAACAAAATCGACAACACAAACACAAATAATTCAAAATATGAAACAAATGATATCAATATAAACAATGGAATAAATGATATCAGTATGATCACTATGATGTCAATTTAATGCAAATATGAAGCATATGAAGATGGATTAAATGCAACATAAATACTCAAAAGAAATACCATATATATATATATATATATATATATATATATATATATATGTATATATATATATGTGTCATAAGCTTGAACTATGATGTCATGTATGTGAGTTATTCCTACACTTTCTATGTTTCCCCTAAAATCTTTGAACCCACTTTTTTTACTTGCCAAATTTGGACTTCAATTCAAAATTGGGGTTACTTTGGTCAAGATCACCTCATCAATTAGTTCCCACTCTCTCTCATTTGTCACACAAGCCTCTCATTCTCCCGTATCTCATCAGCAAGCCTAAAAAAATCCTACCTCAAAACCTTCTCCCCATTTCTTTAGCTGCTGCCGCACCCGACTCATTGTCACTGCTCCTCTCTATGTCGCCACTCCACTTAGGTAAGTTTCATATGGTTTCGATTTTAGGTTTCAAATAGAAGAGAAATTCATGGTGCTTGCATTATAATGTTTAGTTTTTTGGTTTGTTTAAATTTGATGTTAGTTATATTTCTTATATGTTTAATTGGTTGTGTGGTATGGCGATTTAGGTATTAGTTCTATTTTTATTTCTTGGATGAGCTGTGTTTATAGTTTCAAAACTTATTTACCCGGGGTTGAAGCTCCCACATAATACTTCATCTTTTTTTGAGTTGTTTTTTTAGTTCTGAATCATTTTATATAAATCTTTGTGTTTATTTGGGGATCTTTTAATATTTCTTTTATATTGTAGGTTCTTATGTATTTAAATTTTTTAAGATCTAAGCCATTTTAATTTCTTTTATGTTGCATGTACTCATGTATGATGCAGGCACTCACTCCTCAAATCTCTCACTCTTAGTTATACCACATTACTTTTTTTTTTTGGTTCTCACCATGCCTTCATTTTTTGAGTTATTTTCATTTGTTTTTGATTTTTTGGTTTCAAGGCCGTTGTAAGAATGTAATATGTTTCAAACCTATTTTGTGGTTTAACTTACCATATATATGAGCATTTATTGGGAATTTGTTTAAACTAACTAGATATATAAATATTGCAAATGGGATAGAAATATATACATATATAACTAGAAATATAAAAATATTTTTCTCCCCATATATGCATTACCGATTTATGTAGCATAATTAGTTTTTACTATCATGTTGAATTTCCTGTTTTCACAAAGTGATGCACTTCTTATAGGTTCACAGGGAAGACCTTCTAAATAAGACCCTATAAAACAGTGTTTATTTTATAGGACTGCATACAAATTCAAAATATTGGGGATTTCCTTATTATTGTTGCATTATATTCGATTTTATCAACACAGGGATCTCAACCTCAATTCTATTGTGACAAATTTTTCTTTCTTTTGAGTTTTTTGTTGTTTAGTAGACTTTTCGTATCTCAATCTGTAGGAATTGAAGAAATAATCAGCCCTAGAGTTGCTTCCCCTGGAATTTCCCTGACTAATTCACTGTCAGCTCTAGAGTTGGTTCTCATGGCATCAGTACCATCCATTTCAGCTCTGTTAGGATTGAGAGAAAAAATCAGTGGGTTATGGTTATATGTAGTTTGGAGGTGTCCCTTAGTGATTCCCTTAGCCCGTGAGTTTTTGCACTTGATTCTTTGAACTAATTTGATGTTTTACATTTCGAAGGTCTATATTATCATATATCGAAATGTGCAACATACATTTTTGTGGTCTGAATAAAGTTTTTAACAGTTTCAATAAACGATTTGGGTTTTTAGGCTATAAAAATTGGTGATTTTATTTCACAGATGAAAATAATACTTGCATGACACCAAAGGTGAAATTTTTTGCGACACAGCTTAGCGTCAGTAGTTCACAATCAGATAGCTTATTTCCTAATAGTCAAAGTTGTGCCTTTTCTTATGGCGCTGAAGTAACTGGAAACAGAGGGTCTAACTCCACAACGAACGTCGATAATAATTCGTTCGATTTATTTGGCAAGACAATTCCGATTAAAGAGCCCTCTAAAGGTTATTTTGATGATATGGGGTCCACAGAGGATGAAGGCAGCTGTTGAAGCAGTGGTCACATCCTTATTATCATGTTGGAAGTTGTACAGGTAATGGAGGCAGAAAATTAACCCGTTCTTTGACTCTTTTCAGTAGTAGTATCATTATGGTGGGTTGTTTTAGTTTACAACGCTGGAGCTTTGAAACTATTTTGACTTAGTTTGTCATTGTGCTTTTATTTAGATAAACATGAGTCATTCAAGTAATGTTTTACATTTTGGAATTTGCAATTTAAGATTATTTTATGTTCACATTTAAAAAAAACTTTAATTTCATCAATGATTTGGCAACTGTAGATTGTTGAAACCATATTATAATGATTGTTGAAATTTATCTGTTCACTACTCAATTTGTTGATAGTTAAAGATAATAGTCTGTTTGCGCCATTTATGCCTCACTGAGTATTTAACATTCTACGGGTTAACAATCCATTGATTTCTTACTCAGTTCTTAAAAATAATGGTTAAAGAGGTAATACATCCCATTCGATACCTGGTTTAGGCTAAATGTGTACGTAAAGTATTTATTTTTCTGTCATTTTGTGTTCCTATACAGAATATGTATATTATTTTTTGTGCCATATTGTTTTTCCATTACAGAATATGCATTTGATATAAGAAGGAATTACCTCTTCAAGGTGGACTGTTATAGTCGTACCATCAAGCAAGAAAGAAAGTGTTGAGTAAGAAAATAATTTTGTAGGCATTTTTCTAAATTGTTAAATACTAAATGTATCTTCTCTTACCAAATTTCTTTTCTTTTTAGATCAAAAGGCTAAATCAGAAGCCATTTTGGGGTTTAACCAAATAAGAGTTGAAGAATTTGGGAAGTTTTCACACAAAACCCATTCCATGATGATTAAAAAGGAAGATATTGAACGAGGGCTCGACATCAGTCACAATGCCGATTCAAATGCTCATATAGGGATAAGGTTTTACCTATTAGTGACGTTGCATTATTGTCATAGGAAAAATGTGAATGATCTATTTGGAAATGTGGAATAAAAGCAAAACATAATAGTGATAAGATCAAAACCATTTCTAAAATTAAAGATCTATTGAGAAGGGATGCTTCTACCAAGGCTTAGAAAGGATTAAAGTACATTAGTAGAAAGGTAGTATTTTTAACCCTTAGAGAATCACTCAAAATTTAAAATTACACATTTAAAAGTGGTTCCTTTTTCTACCCCATTCCCTTTTTGACGTCGTTTCTTCCACCACTGCGAGTTTACGGTTATTTAAATTTACACATTTTCTTGAATTTTTTCTTCGACCATTGTGAATTCTCTTAGTATACCAAAATAAAATGAAAAATAATTTAACTATTTAATGTTGAAATTATGAAGGTATAATTTGAACAAAAATAGAAAACAAAATTTAACTTTAGATAAGTGAAAATACTATTTATTATTTCACTCTCTACTAGGTGAAAATATTCCATGCCATTCAATCTACATTTTTTCAGGTTTTAGAGTTTAGAAATAGCGTAATGTTAAAAGAAGTACCAAATGATCAACTTAGAAATGAGTCACCAGTGATCAGTTTTAGATGGGATGTGGAAAGTTTCTCTACCTCTTCCTCTGTTTATTCAGTAATTTCAAGAGCTTCTTTAATAAGGAAGACCACACCATGAACATATCTTATTTGAACTCAACCCCTGTCCATAATACTGATACGTCCACTAGACCTAGAACTAGAAATTGGATCACTACTGACTCTGAATGTAAGCATATGTGTAAATTAATGTAATAAATGGGACAACCATCACATATGGATAGGTAAGATCTGTTTCAATGTGAGTTTTGCCATATTATGCTTTACTGTACCTTTTAGATTTCTGATCTTATTCTCTTCTTCTTGGATTGTTTGGTAGACGAAGCGGACATAATAATGGCCTTCATGCAATATAAGGCCGTGTGGTACTCATTTTATTCTTTTCTTCTTGGTTTAGTCTCTTCTACTTGATTGTTTTTCCACACTTTATTTGTGTTCACAATTATATTATTTGATATGTTGTTAATTTAATAACTAACGACTAATTCATCACTAACCATTGATGATAGTTTTCTATTTGTTAACAACTTCGCTACTGAAAGCACAGTCGGTCTCTCACCATTGGTTCCTGAGATGGAAAAAGGTCATACTGCAAAAAAAACTATCATTTTGATTAAGTCATCTTCCTACTTTTCAAATATCTTCTGAGGTTAGCTCAGATTAAGATGCATGGGATTCTGTAAGCAATCGTATGATATATTCGAGATAAGAAAGTAACAAACATCGAGATGAAAATTTTAACCATGATAACATTTATTCGAAGTACCATAAGAAAGTGTAAGAGTACATTACTGAAAACTACAACAACTGAGCTATCATTTGAAGAGAATGGCATACCACATTATGACGGAACACCATTCTCAAACGACATTCAATTTTCTCAACCACAGAAAGGATCACCCTCGATAATAGAAATTCTTAATCGAATTAGAGAGAAGAGCAGATTGTGTCAACTCTCTTTAAAGTGACTTATCTACCCCATGTTTTGAGTACTCTAGGAATATATCAAAGTTTACCAAGGGAAAAAGTCCATCTATTCTTAAACTTCACAAGTATCGAGGAGGCATCACTCTGAAGAAAATCTTTAACCACGAGAGGAAAAAGCTATTTATACAACCATCGAGTTCATCCAAGAATGAGAAGAGTTCATTTTAATAAGTTTGTTTCACTATTAATGATTTGGTGGTATTATTTCAGGTGCTATAAAAAAGAACATGACTTCTCCCTCCGCCTCTCTTGGAGAGGCGGCCACGCAGATTAATCTGAATCTCACCTTTGATCGTGGATCATTTATAAATGCCTCATGTTTGTACTTTGAGTATGGAAATTAAATATTTGTGGATCAGCCAGAAAAGCACATGAATGTTTTTCGGTCATTAATGACAATGACACAGCTCCACCATATGTATGTAAATTCAATATTTAAACCTTTTTTGTTTTTGTATTTTAAGAAAGGAATTCACTCTATTTTTTCTTTCTTTTTTTTAAAATTTGGATGTGCATATTTTTAATTCACAACATGGTTTTACAAGATATTAAATATTTTTAAAATAACATTTGTTTAATATCGATTTCATATCTATTTTCTCCCTTGAGCATGATTGATTCCTTAAAATAATGAATTTGATATAACATTTGTTTAATCTCTGCGTGATGTTGCCTCAGCATTTGGAGCACACTAGAATATGCTACTCACAACAACCATATATCTCTAATAAGATTATATGTAAAAGAGGATCCAAAATATAGGGTATATGATGTGTATATTGATAATGAGGCTCTAGACTGGTAGATTTTAGTTTTAGAGAAAAAATCATGAGGTGTATGTTGGACTTTATCGAAAACTTCACGGGAAGTGGACAGATTTATAATTTCGATATTTTTTTACCTATTTGTAAGTACCTGTTTGTAAATTTATATCTCTTTGTATCTTTTTTTAAATTTCTCAGTGTGAATGAAGCAAATGAAGTGTTATTTTATCCCATCGTTTTGTGCAGACTTCCCTAGCTGATTTTTCATTGGAGAATTACTGTGGCATTTATCATTCAATGACACCATCTTCACTCCACTTTTGGGCATAAAATGAGCTTAACTGCCTCAACAAGAGAACTCATCATTAGATGAGCCTCATACAACTCTGAGAGCTGATCTGATGAGACTGCAACTCATCAGCGTGTTTGGATCGAACTGGAAGAAACCATTTGGAAGAAACCATTTGGATTGTTGGCTGGCAATTTCTTCTTCCTTTATTGTTTACTATGCTTATAGTGTTATATTTGTATTTCTCAAAATGGAACATAAATACAAAACAGGTGAATCATTGTCTTATAAAATCTCATATGGAACTATGTAGCCCATCGACTTGCTAATTCGTTAATAATAAATGACATTCACAATACTCTTTATTTCAATTGTGAAAAGTGTTTTTGTTTTTGTTTTATTTTTCATTTTTTTATCTTAGTAGTGTGATGTGTTACTCTATATGTTCCCTCTTTTGTAGGTAGCATCCACTGGGCGTCTTGCACGGGTTCGTGAATTGGGTGTGGACTCTTGCATATGTACATGTGTTTGACTTTTTTTCTCTTGGGCAAATGTGAGTGATATGGAAGACAACGTTTAATGTAGATCTAAAAATTTTATTGTCTCTTATATGATTTTAGTTACTGTTTTTTCATTAATGCCAGTTTCTAAAATGTTGGCCTTGCATCTAAAATAGAGGTTATTCCTTTCATGTTGTCAACTGATGGAGGCACCTAGAGGTGCAACTTCTTCTACAACAACAACGTAGCAGGATGTCGATGACGATGATAAGCTCCCTGAACTTATGGCTGGTCAGACCATTGAAGCCGCCGTCGAGGAGGGGGTCACCACTTTATAGGATGAAGACTATTTTTTTCCATTCCTTATGTTTGTAGAATGTTTAAATTGATGATTTTATTTGTACTATGATTAAATTGATAATTTTGTTTGTACGATGTTTAAATTGTGGACTATTTTTATTTCTTAACAGGGTAGACAGTCCTACAAATAAAAGAAATTTTGCCTAAATTTTCTAAATTATTTTCACATTTGTGTTGTAAAAAATTAACATAAATTTTTTTACACACTCAATACTACTACACTATGTTTTTTCAGAGAACGATTTTTTTTTCGTTTCGCAATTAGATACTTTGGAAATTTTTTTTTGTTTTACGATTACGTTCTTTGAAAATTTTCGTCGTTTTACGATTGGTTACATTGAAAGTTTTTGTTGTGCCTTCAGGCACGGGCATATATATATATATATATATATATATATATAAGTATAAACACCACAAAAGACAAAAAAATAAGCTTTTCACACTTGTATGGCACAAATGTGTCTAAACTAAATATTGTACGGAGTGAAGGGGCATGAACTAGAAAACAAAAGAAGCATGTACCAACCACTCAAGATAGTCCAAGGATTTCTATTTGATTGTATTAATTTATCAAACTTAGATTTAGAGTCATGTGATAAATAAAGTGAACTCTCAGTGGACAAACATACACAATGCACACTTGCCTAGAAAATATTTATGATTTTCAAATAAACGATGTCAAAGATTAAGATTAACAAAGACTCATTGTGAAAACCCACTGATCTTTAATTTATAATTCAAAATAAACATATTTCATTTTCTCTCTCTTTTAGAAGATATCACATTTTGATGATCAATACTAAACTTGGAATTGGCAAACTATTTTCTTTTCTTTTACCAATCGTTTCTTTTTAAAGGCTCGTTCCAAAGGTGGCCTTTCACGTAAATGATATTTACTCCTTTCGTATCCCTTTTCCACCGCACACATATTTTTACAAACTATAAGAATTCTCACGATAATGGTTCTTACATGGACATATCCTCCATATATAAAGATATGTATTGGCAATATTGATAGGAGAACATCTCACTTAGCTCATGCAACATAAGTAGTTAAAATCTAAAAGAGATCATGCAAGTGTATGCGAAGGCATATACAAAGTGAATCCACTAAGCAAACCAAATTCGAACAACTCCATGCAAGCATAATTAAGAAACAATCCAAAGCATTGTAAACCATAGACTAATATTCTAGCCACCTCGAAAATATGGAATAAATGAGATTCAAACACACCGAGATGCCACACAAAATGTTCAAACTCTCAACACAAACCAACCAAATTTTTTTTTGAGTTTTTTAAATTTTTTTAAAAACTACCCAAAAGACAAACAAAATCTTTTTGTATTTTTCTCATGAAGACCCAATAAATGAAAAATCAAAATAAAAAAAAGACTCAAACATCATACAACTTGTCATAACATATATCGCGAAGCACAAAAACTAGTGTAATAAAATCATGCAAAGACAATCACTCAAAAGGTATATAATGTTAAGAATCACGTGCAAGCATGTGAGAATCAACATGTCTAACATTAAGCACCTTCAAATCGGATTTCCTAACCGATGTAGGTGTAGCGTAACAAACTTGGGTTTATGGAACCTTGGTGACACTAGATTTGGACTTCCTAGAACATTTGATAAGATCTTAACAAAAATGCCTATAGTGACCTTTCCTACCATAATGTGTGCAAGTGCAGATGTGCTAGGAATGTTGCCTTTGGCTTAAGATTTTCTAATGACCCTAGATAAGGTTGACTCTCTCAAAATATTGGTCATGGATTTAGTAGTGGAAGCATTCTGATCATCGAAGCCAATATTACTAAATAAAATACCATTCTCAGCACGTGACAAAATTATGAGACAATAAAACTTTTATTCCACAAGATAATACGAAATTAAATCCAACGAATATATACAAATCCAACCAATAATATCCATCACCATGGTAATCTCCAAAATAAATACAACTCTAATTTTATTTAAAACTCAAATAAAATACTCCAACTATAAATATCTAATGGAAACCGTAAAAAATTGTGGAACTGATTAGCCCACCAAATCCGTAAATGAAAGTATCATAATAAAAGCGATGGAATAGATAGTAAATCTAAACTACTAAAGCAGAAAAAATAAAACTACAGTCGCACTCTAAAAATATCGAATGCATCCTATGCCGCTATTCCAATAACTACGCCTGAAATGTTAGTCAACGCGATGGGTTAAAGTCCACCGCATGAATACTAGCTACTCCTCCCAATTAGGGTCCGTGAACTCAGACAATAGCATTATACACCATAAACATTACAATAGATTATATTAAATTAAATGAGATATTTATTAACATGCGATTAAAAATAAGTTAATAACATCTACCCACATAACTAAGCCACCCCAATTGTTTAAGTCCAATTATTCCATTTCAACCATAATTTAAACATTTTCTCTTATTCTTACTTAAATTAATTATCCCGTTATTTTTATTCGCGCGACACCATTATGGCTTATCGACCCCTTATCGGTCCTACACACACTCTTGGAGCACTTAAGTTCTAATACATCACAACCATTCCCCTCAATGTAGTCAATTAGCTCGTATTCTGTCAGCTATGCATATACTTGTGAGGTTCCATGCGCGACACATCACTATAGCCAGTTAACCCGTATTATGTTAGCTCTGCATATACTCGTGATGCCAACACATACCCATATCACTATAGCTAGTCGACCCGATAACTGTCAACCCTGCACATACTTATGATGCAAATTCATTTTAATACCCATTTATTATCTTAGGCATTAATTCCCGATTTCTCAAATTCTCACTATTTTTTATTATCACCACCCTTTTATCGAGTATAAATTCTTCAAACTACCCCTAGTCCCATACCTAGAGGTCTCCAAACTGATTCCAAATAAAACTTCTCCATAATTTGACAGTTTTGATTTAGATGGTGCCTAAAATCATATCATACTTCTCCGACCTAGATTCCAAATCAAATTCGTGAATCGACTCTCTTAATTTCTCTTCTAACTCCAAAATCCTTGACTCAACAAAAAGATAAGACTCATCAAAATTTAGCGACTCCTTATTCAAATTTTCAAACGACCCATGAAGTTTATCTCTGTGTCCGTCAACGTACTCGATCTTCTCCCTAAGAGTCTTTTTCATTCCCTCAAATCCTCAATAAATTTATCATAATAATTACTTGTGGAATTATCTTTCAACTTCGACTCTAACTTCAAGTTATCATTTTTTTTAATTTCAATGGCTCGATGCATAACTCACGATAGGACATTTGAAGCTCACACTCCTCCTCCTCATTCTTCTTCTTCTTCTTCTTCTTTTTCTTTTTCTTCTTCTTCTTATACTACTACTACTACTACTACTACTACTACTACTACTACTACTACTACTACTACTACTACTACTACTACTACTACTACTACTACTACTGCTGCTGCTGCTTTTTTTCCTCATTACTTGCATGGGAATCATATGATCGGACCACAAAACTATCATTCACATGATCATCTTCATCGATGGAAGACTTCTCATTTAACTCCACATGACTAGCCATGAAATTGGTAAAGTAACGCTCCACGTAGGAATCAATTTCCATTTTTGACTCACTATCACTAAGGTTAGCATTGTATAACTTAGGCTTCTTGCCTTCCTTCCTTAGTTTAGTGGTAAACTAGCATAAATAATTCCCAAACCCATGTCATTCGAAATAATTATCCTGATTATCAACCTTCTTAGGATTATCCCTCTTTTTCCTATCATAGTCATTTGGAAAGTTCTTTAATTTCTTCTCAAAGCTCTTATCTTTTTTAATCTTAAGAAACTTTTTGAACTTCCTATAAAACCTAAAGATCTCTTTGGGATCTAACTCGCCATCATTATCGAAATTCGACACATCCTCCTTTCGGGGTTTCAAAGCTATGCCCTTATCTTTCTTATCATTCTTTTCCATTGGAGGACACATGTTCATCTCATAAGTTCATGTACCTGCATAGTATCCACACCACCAAGAGAATCTAGCATTGTGACCTTGGAATTAAATATTTCAGACAATGTCCTAAAGATTTTTCGCACTACTCTCAACTCGGGGATACGCTCACCTAAGTTAAATGAGGAGTTGACAATATTCAACAACTTAGCATAAAAATCAACAAAAAAACTTATGCACTAACATTTTTATCGTTTCAAATTTAGTTGTACAATTTGTAACTTGGAAATCGAAATAGTTTCAGTTCTATCATGTGTACATTTCAAAATCTCCAAAGCATCCTTCGCCCTCTCGCATCTCATAATCCGTCTAAACTTTTCACCCGTGACCGTGCAAAACATAACATTTAATCATTTGGAAACTTTAAGGCATTCATTTTAACCATTGTAAAAAAAGAGTATGATTTTGGTAAACCACCCTCGGTGGGAGGAGACCACACTTACTCAATTAAGTTCCAAACATTACCATCGATCGATTTTAAGAAAAACCACATTCGAAACTTTTAATGATGTAAGAGAAAGAATTTATAATTGCTCATAGTTCAGATAATTTGGCGTATCTTGTTACAAATTGAACACTGCATCCGCATATGCTTCCACGATATTTGAAGATATGTTAGTGACCGAGCAATGTTCCAAAGTTCAAGCCATTGAATCCGTCATGACTCTATTTGGAGGTATATGGTATAAAGTCTTTGACTTAATCTTATACAATTTTATTCTGGGATGTGTTTATTTTTACTCGAGGCATTTTTAAAATTTTTTTATTTTTTTATTTTTGGGTTCGTTGGAATGAGGTTTCCATCTCGTTAGAATGAGATTATGTTCTCATTCGAACAAGGTTTGCATCTCGTTAGAATGACTATTTGAGTTTGTTAGAACGAACTTCAAACAAGGTCTCTTTGTTTGATAAAGGTCCACTCGTTGGAAGGTCGTTAGAAGATCGTTGGAACAAATTAGACTATTCATTCAAATGAGACTAGACTTCATTATAACGAAAGCTTGATTTCATTCGAATGAAATCCCATTTTCATTTGAATGAAGTATATCGCCTCGAAAATCGTGTTTTCTATAAATTGGACTTTTATGAACTCATTTTCAAGGATCTTTTGGCATAAATAAAATTCTATACATGTTCCAGAAGTCCCCCAAGGTTTGTTTCAAAGAAACACTTATGTTTTACAAATCTTCATCCCTAGAATGGTTTGTTTAGTTAATAAAACCCTAGTTCCATACACTATATCAAACCCGATTAGAGTATTCTCTACCGCTGATTTGTGGAGTTCTGGCTCTACTGCTATAGAAGAAAGGATTTCGTAATCCTGAGGTTGATAGGTGGATACCGAGGGAAGAACTTATTCATGTGGGTGGTGCTGAACTGCATCACATAATGTTGAAGATTTAAAGATCTTGTGCATTATACTTAGTGGATGTATAAGTAATCTGTAAGTCGTTCGAGTTTGTCAAAATCTTAAACAATGTTGAATCAAAATGTTTTGCCTAAAAGGATTTTTTTCCTCAATCATTCTTTTATAGCTTGGTTGGGTTTTGGTTTAGCATAGTTTTTCTTAGGATATTGTCTTGTATGCACACCTAATTATAAACAAGATAAAAATTGAAAAATTTTATGTATGACCTAAGATACAAGTGATTCCATATAACCCCTTTCTTTCTCAAATAAGGATAATTTAAATTATAAAACATTGGAGGTCGAGTAAAGGAACTCCCCTCTCAGTTAAAATCCATTTAAAACCATAAACGTGCAATAAAATAAGGATTAAACACGATTAGCTACTGTAACCTTCTCTAATACCAATTTGAAAGTTCTTAAGTTTTAGAGTTATGGCAAAACAAACACCAATTCAAAAATTTCAAATTAATTAAACTAGTTTTAGTCTTTACACCAATTAAACCAAATGGTTGTGTGAATAGTTCACCAATTTTATTTTGATCTAAGCATGCATCTAGGTGATATAACAAGAATAAAATAAAGTAAACCACAACAAGCCGATGTACAAGGAAAACCCACGACGTGAAAAATCTCGGATAACCAAACCATACAAGCCCACTATAATATAGGTCTATATACAAGGAAAATTTAGACTTATTCAAAGAGTTTACGCCTTCAAGATTTGATGCGCTTCCTCCATCCATGCTAGCTTCTTTACAATCACTGTTGGACTCCTTCCAACAATAATCACAACGCATGCGCTTTCCCACATCTCGTTATCTGATCGATCTTACTTGCCTCTTAACTGGTTCAGTCATTGCACAATGCCAGACACAATACCCATAACCCGAAACACTCTCAATATGTAGAACAAACAGTCTTAGTGCAAAAAATAAGAGATCTCAAATAAACATATTGGTTTGAAACTTGGATCTCAAACATTAGGTGTAAACTAGGGTTTGGGACGCTCAATATTTATTTCTGATATTCATTTTTCACCAAAATCTCTCCTCAAAAACCTTTGGGAGCCATCCTATTAAAAAGCACCACACGATTGACTTATTATGAGTTTGCACCATATAGGAGTTTCAACTACTTTGGATATGAAGACAAAATATATTTTTAGATTGCAATGAGCTCCCTTTTTCAAGGTACAACAAAGTTCAAGCTTCAAAGTACAACTTCAACAACTCCAACCAATTATTTAAGGGCAAAAGGTAGAAGATAACACATTATAGGACACATTGTACGCATAGTGCATTAGGTGTGCTTGAATTTATTTTAAAGAATTTTTCAAACATTTTTAAATCAATTTTTTAAAGTTAAAATTGTATTTTAAAAATTTGTGGGCTTATTTAGAATTTTCAGAACCTTCCCAAAACATTTTTTACTAAAAATAAAACCGCTACATAATTCTGAGGTACAAAGTTAGATTTTTTAAACATAAAAAACTCACATTTGAGCGATGCTTCTGGATTGACATGTGTGCACCTCTTGCTTCACTGTGATTGGCTAGAGTAGTGTTTTCTTATACTCACATTACTTAGGAATGTTTTCATCCGTAGATGATATGTAATCATTTCTTATTGATATATCTTGACTTGATCCATGTAATGCCTAAACCAAACAATCACACGATTTTACCTTTAACCGGTTGTAAACGATTTAAAAGCTTTGGGGCGGTGCAATCTCAGCCCTAGGATTTATATCCAACCAGTCAACTCAATCTTGGACCTTGATTTCATCCAATTATTTTGTACCTTTCCTAGCCTCCTATAAAAGGATGCTTCGTCTCTCCATTTAGAGGCTTTTGCCACTTTAGAGAGAGACGGGAAAAAAAGATATAAGAGAAAAGAGAAAGAGAGGAGAGAGAGGAGATTTTTTGCGAAAATTTTAATTTTTAAAAATGTTTTGAAAATCTTCTTGTTCTTTCAAAAGTAAGTTCAGTTTTTTAAGGAAAAAAAGGAAGGATCTCCCTTCTTTTTTTTAAAAACTCTTTTGAGAAAACCCATTTTCATTGCTTTCAAACTGTTGGGGTTTTCTGTGAGTGTCCAGAGTAAGATTTTGAGAGAAAAATCATATACCTTCCCTTTAATAACCTGTCTCTCTCCCAACAATCTCACTGTAAGGACTCAAATTTCCAGTTGAGTCCATATGTAGTTTTGGCTTAATTTCGGACAAAACCATTTGAGTCATAGGATAGAAGTTTATTCCTTCCAAGCCAATAACATTTGAAGAGTTGAAGACGCATCAGATCAGATATTAAAAGATTCATCATTTCTAGTTTCTAGTGCCATATTTCATGTCATAAACAGTTGGATTCAAAGTCTCCAAAAGGTATGAATGCATTAATATATATAAGATCTTGGAATATTTTTATTGGGTGTTTCTTTTATAAAGTTTTTATAAACGACCATTTATTTTTTCTCAGAAAATAATGTTAGAACTTTTCATATAGTTTTGTGCTTAAACTAAAAAAAATTGTTTATTAATTGTTGTTCAAACGACATTTGGATCGCGTTCGAATGAGATGCCTAGTTTGTTCGAACAAGAATCTAACAAACTTATGACTTTTTATTGACTTTTCATTTGAAGTTCATTAGAATAGATTCATTCGAACAAGATTATGTACAAAAACACTCTGAATTTTTGTTGGAAATCTCGTTTGAAGATGTCATTCGAACGACATCTGAAAGTCATTCGAACGACCTAGGCAGTTTTGTCAGTTTTTATCCCACTCGGCCACTACTTTTTCCTAAATTTTTTACTGATAAAATATGTGTGGGAAACACTTTTTCTACTAACCTTTTCATTCCCTCAAAGAGAAAAAGAGAGATACATTCTCGAGAGAAAAATTTCCATTTTATGTGTGTTGAGTTTTCATGAATTAACTTCTTCAAAAACACATGCTTACATCCATTCTTGTTTAAATCCAAGTTCTTTAATACATATTATTTTCTTGGAGATTGAGTTGGCACCGGGTTCATTCTTTACCCATTTTAGGAGATTCTTTGGGTTTCTTCTCTACCCCAAAAAGAAGATTGATTCGTTTTTTTCGCGGCTTACTCGTACAATGAAAGACATTGTGTGAGGGTTGACAGTAGATGTGCCTCTATTGGTGGACTTCAAGATTCTGGTGGACTCTGGAGTTATCTACAAGGCAGAGGTTGAAGAGCGAAGGAAGCGTGTTGTAAGTCGAGTCGAGTGTTGTAAGTCTTCTTGTCATATTCTTTGTAAACATACCTTACCTAATGGATTTGTTAGGCAGGGCCGTCCGAGGTTTTTCCCATTTGGGTTTCCCCCGTACATCGCAGCATAGTGTGATATTATTTATTTTATCTTGAAAAAATACAATTAGATGCATGCTTAGGTAAATCAAGATAAAATTGGGTTTAATCACACTTTAGTTTAATTAGGTGCAAATATTAATTTGGGTAAGTGTAATTTAATTTAATTCAAGATGGCATAATTAAGTTGGTCAATCTTTATGCTTGGTTTTCTTAAGTTGAAATTAAAATATTGGTGTAGTTTAATTTCACTTTAAGTTTGATTTAATTTTGCATTAGTTGTTTTGTGGTTTTAAAGAAAATAAAATTTAAATAAATTTTGGAGAATTAAAATTTGGTATTAGTTGAACCATCTCATTATTTTGGAATTTAAAAATTGGGGGCATCTATTCCCAACAAATGGTATCAGTGCGGGAACGCTAATCCATTGCGTTAAGATCCTTGATTTTTTTTTTTGTTTAAAAATGGAAAATATGAGTTTCACTAAACTCCCTATTTTTGATGGTTCAAACTACGCGTATTGGAAAACGCATATGAGGTCGGCACTGAAATCCATAAATGAGCGGGTTTGGCAATCTATAGTTAGCGGGTGGTCCCCACCTGCTTGTCTTGTTAAGAATGAGCATGTACCCAAGCCCGTAGAACGTTGGAGTGATAATGAACTTAAGTTTTCTAACTTTAATTCTCGTGGTTTGAATGTTGTTTTTAGTGCAGTCACACTGGATCAATTTCTCCAGATTATCTCTTTTGACATATGTAAGGAGGCATGTGATATTTTACAACTTATTCACGAGGGAACTAGTGTCGTTAAAGCTTCGAAACTCCAAAACCTCACCACTTAATTTGAAACCATTTAAATGTTAGAAAGTGAAACTTTTGATCAATTTTATGCTAGACTTTTCGACATTATTAATTCATCTTATAATTTAGGAGAAATGATACCCGACAACCGTGTAGTAAAGAAAATTTTAAGGTCCTTACCCGATAGGTTTATTCCAAAGGTTACCGTCTTAAATTCTTTACCCACTTTAGCCTCTACAAAACTTGAAGAGTTAGCAAGTGATTTGTAAACCTATAAACTTGACATGTTTACCTCCAAGAATTAGAAAAATAAAGATAAGGGCATAGCTTTGAAAGCCTGTAAAGAGGAGAAACAAGTTTCGGATGATGATAGTGACATCGATTTTGAGGGGATGGCTATGTTTGCAAGAAAATTTATTAAGTTTAACAAAGACGACCTTAAAAATGATTTTAAGAAATTTGATAAATCTAAGTATGACAAAGACGAAAAATTCTCTAGCAGGCATAATGAAGATATTAATAGGGACGAGTCGAATAAATATTATGGTTATGAGGGTTATGTCCATAGTGCAAGAGAGGGTCCCACTAAACTAAGAAGAGAGGGCAAGAAACCAATTTCATACAATGCCACCCTTAGTGATAGTGATAAGAAAGAGGGACCTGATTCCCCCATTGAGCGCAACTTTACCGCATTTATGGAAAGTCATGTAAGTGATAGTGAGAAATCGTCCAATGATGACATCTTAATACATGACACTTCCGAGGACAAAGTTTGTGAATCCCAAAATTTTGATGGTTATGAGAGTGAAGAAGAGAGAGATAGAGAGTGAAAATGAAGAAGAGGTTGATGTGAGGGAACTTCAAGTGGACTTTTGTGAGCTATATAAGGAATCTATAAAAATAAAAGGGCTAATTTGTAGTTAGAAGCTAGCTTAAGAGATCGTGTCAAGGTCAATAATGAGAGTGCTTCAGTGGAAAACCTTAGGACACGTGAGAAAGCTCTTCGTGGGAAGCTTGATTATGTAGAGAGTGAGAGAAATATTCTTATAGGTTTAATGGAGACTATGAAAAAAGAGCTTCCTAAGTTTGAAGAGAGTAATTTTTTACTTGAGTTTAGAATTTTCGAGTTGGAATAAATATTGAAAGACTCAAGTTGAGTCAAATTTAATTTTGAGTGTAGGTCCGAGAAATTAGATAAAATTTTAGGAACAATCCAAATTAAGAATGACTTGTGCGGTATAGGCTTCGATACTCAAAATCATTCCGCTAATAAAGCCAAAATCATGATTTTGAGAGAATCTAATAGGAACAATTTCAAAGGTCAATCCTTAGGTTCGACCTTTCAACAAGTCTTTGCATGTTCACATTGTGGTCGAAAAGATCATCTTCACAAATTTTCTTTTGATCTTCAAAATGGTCCTAGGAAATCTAAAGGTAGAGACACTAAAGGTTCCAAATCCCTAAAGAATCACTCTTCACTTCTTTGGGTTAAGAGATCCTAATTAGTGGCTTTACATGATAGGATTTATGATTCTCATTTGCTTGCACATGATACCTCCATTGCCAAATCTAAAGGATGAATGTGTTAGCTTTAATTTCACACACTAGCTTTTGTTCGTCATGTTCTATATCTATGCTTGTTGTATATAAGTTAATCATTTTCTAGTCCATGCTTAATTAAATATTCTTTGCTAGAATTATGATTTGTTTATCTTTTATATTTTGTCTGTCTTTTTTTTGGTATTAAAAAAAATACAAAAAGATTTTATTGTTTATTTTGAGTTTATTTTTTTTTGTGAGTCAAAATTTGAAAAACTCAAAAACGATTTTTTTGTGTGTATATATTTGAGTTTTACACACTTTTTGTGGCATGTAGTTGTGTTGAATCCTTACTTTCGCTTCCATGTTGCTAGAACTTTTGGTTGTGTATTTCAATGTTTAAATTTTTCTTTATCATGCCCTCATGGAGTAGTTGGATTTTATGTTGCTTAATGGATTCTATTTTCATATGCCTCTTTTCACATATGCACGAGCTCATTTGAAATTTAACTTCACATGTATATTTGAGCTATGTGAGATGTTATCCTATAAATTTAGTCATCTACATGTTGCCATGATTATGGAGGATTTGCAAATGTAAGAACCATTTACCGGATGTAAAAAATTAGAAAAATATGTTTATCCGGTGTAGTTATTTATCAATGGAATCGGGCTATGAAAGAAAAAATTACTTTGCGTGAAAATCCACCATTAAAATTTTTGGCCTTAAAAAATTGGCATTATAAAAATTAGCCAAGGCCGGTTTAGCTTAGTTGGTATGTTTGTAAATGAAAAGAAAAGAAAAATAATATTTATGAGGATGTTTGGTTGGATATACCAATGGGTTTTCACAATGACTTTGTATCCTAGTTAAGTTATTCTGTCATGACTCTATCGGGTTTGTAGAATCATCGAAATTCTAGACTTGTATGCATTGTGTGTGTTTCTTCATTGAGTTCACTTTTTAAGTGTGATAAAGTTTTAAAATCAAATGAGAACTCTGTGAACATGTTTAAGTGATTGGGTTGTAATTTAATTGTTACTAGTTCACACCCCTACACTTCTGTTTCCATGACACATTTATGCTATAAGAGTGTGGAAAGCTCATTTTATGTTATGTTGTGTCACTTGTGTGTGTGTATATATATATATATATATATATATATATATATATGTATATGTATATGTGTGTGTGTGCTTATGCTTCATTAATATATTTATGTATGTCTATATATGATATTTTGTTTGTTTTCGAGTCTTTGCCTTGTTAGCTAGTCCATATATGCTTTTAATTCAAAATTGGTATCCATTGTGTTGTGTAATTTTGGTGATATCCCATGCTTAAGTTCAAAATATTTTAGTTCGTATCGTTTTTTTTCCTATCAAGTGGTATCATTTGTTATTGTTTTGGACTAGCTGTATTTCATTTTTGCCTATATTCTTTAATGTTTTTGTCACTTTATGCACCATCATGTTTAACATGTTTTTCCTTATTCATATCCCTTGTGTAGATTTAAGGTGGAGAAATTGTATTTGCCTTAATTAAGGGAGAAATAAGTTATTTATAATTCTTTAACCTTTGTCTATTCCTGAAAAAAGGTGGAGAACTGGTATCTAATTCTTTGAATTTTGGGGAGATTTAACTTAGGGGGAGGTGTCTTTCTAGGCAGATCATTGTTAGATAAAGGGGGAGAATTAATTAAGGGGGAGAATTATATTTTGCATTTTATCTGTTATATTCCCTACGTGTTTGATGGTTTGTTTAGTGTGCAGGATTTTCATCTTAAGCAGCAACTTTAAAGAGGCAAAGCAGGCTTATCCCAAGTGTCGAGCCAAGCTTTGTAATTTTTTTATTTTTATGTGGGATTGAGTCAGTTTAGACGAGCTTGACGACCCTCAAGATTTTTGGTTGCGTTTTGTCCCGGAATAGCCAAAGGGGGAGATTTGTAAGGACACAAATTTCCAATTGAGTCCATATGTAGTTTTGGCTTAATTCTGAAATAAACCATTTGGGTCATAGGATAGAAGTTTGTTACTTCCAAGCCTATGATGTTTAAAGAGTTTAAGGCGCATCAACCCAGATATTTAAAGCTTCATCATTGCTAATTTCTAGTGCCATATTTCGCGTCATCAACAGTTGGATTCCAAGGCTCCAAAAGGTATGAATGCATTAATATATATATAGGAGCTTGGAATATTTTTATTGGGTGTTTCTTTTATAAAGTTTTTATAAACGACCATTTAATTTTTCTCAAAAAATCATGTTAGAACTTTTCATATAGTTTTTCTCTTAAACTAAAAGAATTTCAATTTTCTAAATTGTCGTTCGAACGAGATTGGGATCTCGCTCGAACGAGATGCCCAGTTCGTTTGAACGAGAATCTAATAAACTTATACCTTTTTTTTACTGACTTTTCGTTCGAAGTTAGTTTGAACCAGGTCGTTGTAATAGAGTCGTTCGAATGAGATTATGTATAAAAACACTCTGATTTTTTATTGGAAATCTCGTTTGAAGATGTCATTAGAACGACAACTGAAAATTGTACGAATGACCTCAAAATGTCCTTCGAACAACCTAGTCGGTTTTTGTGCGATTTTATCAGTTTTGATCCCACTTGCCCACTACTTTTTCCCACTACTTTTTACTGATAAAATATGTGTGGGAAACACTTTTTCTACTAACTTTTTCATTCCCTCCAAGACAAAAAAGAGAGAGACATTCTCGAGAAAAAAAGTTCCATTTTATGTGTGTTGAGTTTTCATGAATTAACTTCTTCAAAAACACATGTTTACACCCATGCTTGTTTAAATCCAAGTTTCTTAATATATATTATTTGCTTGGAGATTGGTTTGGCACCGGGTTCATTCTCTACCCATTTAAGGAGAATGTTTGGATTTATTCTCTACCCAAAAAGAAGATTGATTCATTTTTGCCACGACTTACTCGTACAATGAAAGGCATTGTGTGAGGTTTGATGGTAGTTGTGCCTTTATTGGTGGACTCAAAGATTCTGGTGGAATCAGGAGTTATCTATAACGCAGAGGTTAAAGAGCGAAGGAAGCGTCGGGGATTGGATGGACTCGATTCGAGGGTTGAAAGTCTTCTTGTCGTAGTCTTTGTAAACATATCATACCTAGTGGATTTGTTAGGCAAGCCCGTCCGAGGTTTTTCCCATTTGGTTTTTCCTCGTACATTGCAGCGTAGTGTGATATTATTTGTTTTATCTTGCAAAAATACACTTAGATGCATGCTTAGTTAAATCAAGATAAAATTGGGTTTAATCACACTTTAGTTTAATTTGGTGATTTTGGGTAAACTTAATTTAATTTAATCCAAGACGGCATAATTAAATTGGTCAATCTTTATGCTTGGTTTGTTTAACTTGAATTGAAAAAAAAAATTGTTTAAGTTGAAATTAAAATATTGGTGTAGTTTAATTTCACTTTAAGTTTGATTTAATTTTTCATTAGTTGCTTTGTGCTTTTAAAGAAAAGAAAATTTAAATAATTTTAGGAAAATTAAAATTTGATATTAGTTGAACCATCTCTTAATTTTAGAATTTAAAAATTGGGGGCATTTATTCCCAACACTCACATCGTTGAAAATCTTGATTTTCTCTTAAGAAAATTACTTTTCCAACTCAGTGATACGTTATGTGCACTATCTAGGTTGTTTTTGTGATTTCTACAAACTCTGTTTTGTATAATTTTTTTTATAGAAATTATCTCTCTCCGTGGATCATTTTAAATCTTTTCAGAATTCTCAGATTCACTACTTTTTATTTTGAAACTGCGAAAATCACACACATACTATTTTTTATGTTTTAGATCTTCTTTGAAAAACGTGATTTTACAAGTTGTAAAATTTTCTGTTTATAAATAAGTTTTTAGATCTGTGTTTTTCAAGATCTAAAAAAGTTAGATCTAAAACTATCTCAAGAACCGAGTTATGATTTTTGAAGTTTTAGACAAAGAGCATATAGTCGCTCTCTGTAATTTGTAGGATCGTTTATAACATTAAGTTTGAGTGTGTTTTGGTTCATATTTGCACATATTTTAAATACACACACATTATAACTTTTACACATAAAACACGTAGAAAAGTGTGTTGTTGAAAGAGTGACCTGTTTGACTGAGTCGATGTAAAGCTAAAAGGTGGAGGAGTTTGGATATTGGGAGAGGGTAGAACAAAAGAGTACCTAGGAGGTGTATCTCAGCATTAGGTACATTTCTTTCCTTTTCTTGATCTGATGTTATAGTTGTAAAGTTTCAACCTTACTCTATTTTAGTAGATTTTTTGTTTTTGGCATAGAGGTCACCGTGGATGTTTCCCCTAGTTTGGGTTTTACCACGTAAAAAATATCTTATGTACTTTACTACTTTATGTTCCTAATTCTTGTGCAACTGATTAGGGTAAAGGCTTAATAAGGATTTCTTTGAAACTCGCTTTACCAAGAATCTTAAATTTTTCATAAGTTTTATATAAGTAACACATCTTGTGTTCTTAAATCAAAAGGATTTTCCTCAAAGAGTTTATTCGGAGAACTTAACCTAATAATTAAATTTGATTAATAACTCGGTTGAGTAATTACAAGTTATATCAGAGAGGGTGTATAAAAATTATTTTGATCTTGAAATTTCTTTTGAAATTTTTTCTTTCAAAATGGATGAAATTTTTGTGAAACTTATTAATCTTTCCAGATCACCCCTCTTCGATGTACAAAATTTTCCTTACTGGAAGGTGAGGATGATTGCATTCATTCAAGGGACCCTAGGTGATGAAGTCTGGAAAGTGATTGAAAATGGTTACACCCACCCTATTAAGTCTTTGAGTGAAGCTTGTACCATAAGGATTAAGAAAAATCTCATTGAGTTCACTAAGGAAGAAAAAAAATGTCTCTGAGTAATAATAAGGGTAAAGTTTACATTTTTATGTTTGCGAATGAACATGAATTCAAAAGAATATCTATATGTACCACTTCCAAAGAAGCCTGGGACACCCTTGTCACCGCCCATAAAAGTGATGAGCGTGTTAAGGTTGGGAAGACCCAAATGTTTGTGTAATCGTACAATACCGTTATGATGGATGAATCTGAGTCATTTGATAACTTATACATAAAATTGACTGATATTATCACGAACTTGCATGCTAGTGGAATAGTTTATGATAGGAAAGAGATTTTGCTTAAAATTTTAACATCCTTGCCTGCTAAGTTTGATAATAAGATATGTACAATTGAGGAAGTGGATGACCCTAATCTGGCTCCTAAATTATTGAGTAGTAAACTCTGAACTGTTGAAATGGAGGTAGAGTACAAGATACATATGAACTCAAATAGTAAAATATCGTTTGGATCTAATGTGGTTTTTTCATCTCAGTTGACTGTCCCTAAAATCAAATTGTCTTACTATAACCTAGAGTTACATGAAGACTATGAATTAGAAAGCATTGATAACCAGATTGCCCTAATGAGTAAACATTTTAAGAAAAATTTTAATTTTAGGAATACTATGGCCTCAAAACAAAGGAAATATTGTTATCAAAGTTTTCAATATCCTAGACCTCATGATAGGACAAATGATAGACAGACTTCTGATAATGCACCCAGGCCTAAGAAGGATCTAAGTAACATATAATGTCATAGGTGTGGTAATATGGGATATTTTGCCAAAATATTAAGTCTAAGTTCAATAATATTGTCAAGGCCCATATGCGTAATACTTGGGATGACTCCAGTGATTCAGAAGATGATGGATTTGAGTCACCCAACACAAATAAATCATACATGTTTTTCTTTGCTTAATTTGTGTACTCTGATGATAAAGCATGCTTGCCTGTTGATAGTACCACTGATTCTATGACCCCTTCTTGTGTGAATGAAGTGTCTAATGATATAGTCATAAATGATTCTAATACTTTAAGCATAAGTGTGAGTCAAAGTGACAAATCTTGTGATGATTTGAATGGGTGTGTGAGTTCCACTACAAAAATTGAAGTGATAGGGGACCAATCACACACATCACTTAGTAAGTCCGATGATGAATTACCTGATATACAAGAACTGTATTCAAAGACCCTTAAGAGAAGTGCCAAACTTGAAAAATGGTGAAACAGTTAACTGAATGTGCTGAGAATTTGAGTAATACTATTAGGAAGGATGATAAGGAATACACTAATCAGTGTGTCACCCACGAGACACAAACAAAATAATATGTTTCCAAACTAAAAGAACTTTTTGAGAAAAAAATTGTTTTAGAGGAAAAATATAAAGCTACTTTGGTAGAACTAGAAGGATCTAAAAAAAAGTCTCAAGTGTTTTTAAAAAATGTCTTCATTTTGAGACTAATGCTAAAGCTTATGATAAAATTATCAGCTCTATTAAAGTCAAAATTGACCTTGGATTTGATAAAAATACCAACGGTACAAAGACAAATTTTTAAGATTCAAAAACCGTCTTTAATTCCTTTGGGAAGTTATCTCTTTAACAAAGCTAAGATGTTGATAAATCTCATAAAGGGATTTTTAACATTAATGTCTCGCAAGCACTACGCAGTGTGAGTAGTCCAAAGTTGAACTCTGATAGTAGATCTAAGTATGTTACCCCCCCCCCCCCCCCCCCAACATAAGAGATTTCGGGCAAATAACTAAAACTGTTGAAGTTAAACCCCATATCTCAGACATGTCTAAGCCTATTTTTAAGGACATAGAAGATAAAGTCAAGCCTACCACTCACCAATACTATAACTACTATGATGTCTATGGTCACTCCGTTACTGAGTGTTTTCAAAAATGTTTGTATACACTAGTGTATCAAAACATTAACTATTCTAGGAAGAGTAGAAAAAATTAGGTTCTTCCGAGGCAGGTCTTTAAAAACTCTAACTAAAGGAAGAAAAACGAAGGGTCTAGCATGAAAAAGAAATCATTTAGAAAGACTACGCAAACCTTTTATAAATCAAAGGCCAAGAAAAAAAACTAGGGCCACTTGGTTTAGAAAAGATTACCTTATACCCAACTTAGGTACAATGTGGTTATAACTACGCTTAAAGCCGAACGTATCTCAGTTGGTTGGTATTTGGATTCGGAGTGTTCTAAACACATGACCGGGGGTGAGACTAAATTAACTAATAAGAGGTACTTCTTAGGAGGAAATTTCCTTTTTGGTGATGGAGTCTCATCCCAGATCATTGGTAAAGGAACACTGTGTGAAGAGGGCCTTCTTGTTCTGAATGATGTCTTGTTAGTAAAAGGCCTTAAAGCCAAACTTCTTAGTATATCACAATTTTGTGATTCTGACCACACTATTAATTTTTCTAAAACTGAGTGAAATATTTTAAACAAATAAGGTAATTGCATTCTTTTAAGAAATAGAATTTTGGATAACTGTTACACAGTGGTTCCAAGTAATGAATCCGGTAAGATAGCGGTTAGATGACTCTTATCTGTGGAACAACAAATTAGGTCACACTAATTTTGATAACCTATGCAGATTGAGTTCCCAAGATATACTTAGAGGTTTACCTAAGGTAAAAAAATCCTTCGAAAGTTATTTGTGGTCTTTGCCAAGTGAGGAAAATAAGTAGGTTAGCTCACAAGAAAGTTAAAGATGTTATAGCTTCTAAACCTCTTGAGCTAATCCACATGGACTTAATGGGTCCTTCTATAAATTTGAGCCTTTATGGTAACAATTACATACCTGTTATAATGGATGCCTTTACTCGATTTATTTGGGTTTCTTTTATGAAAAATAAATCGAATACATTCCGTGAATTTCTATTTTTTTTTAAAGATTTAAATGAAAAGGATAACCAAGTATATCGTATAAGGATTGATAGAGGTAGATAATTTAAAGACTCTGGAATGGCATAATACTGTCTTGGTATTGGTTATCAACATGAATTTGGTGCACCTAAGATACCTCAACAAAACGATATTATTGAACAAAAGAGTAGAATAATCCAAGAAATGGCTCGGGTCATGTTACATGCCAAAGGATTGCCAAAATACTTTTGGTTTGAGGCAGTCCAAACTGTGCGTCACATCATTAATCGTGTCTACCTTAGAAATAATAATACCAGAGAGACTTCCTATGAAGTATGGTACAACAAAAATCCAAACTTGAAATACTTTAGAACCTTTGGGAGCATTTGCTATGTCTACAAATACAGAGAAAACCTTTCTAAATTTAATACCCTAGGTGATAAAGACATTTTTCTGGGATATTCCCAATCAAGTAAGGCTTATCATGTTTTCAAATTACACACCAAAGTTATAATGGAGCCTATAAATGTAATTGTAAATGACACAAGTGCTGAGAGTAGTGACAGTAGATCAATAGTCATGGATGAGTCTTAAAATAATTTTAAAATCGAACCTCCTCAGATAAGTGACCCAGTGCCAGCTGAGGTCCGTGTTGTACCAAACTGGGTTTCTAAAGACCATCCCCTTGATAAGGTTGTAGGTAACCCTTCGGAGACTATGCGAACTAGATCCTAACTCTGAAATGTGGAAAATTTTGCATGTTTTATTATCTTATAGAACCAAAAATGTAAATGATGCCCTCAACGACTCATACAGGATTAACGCCGTGCAAGAGGAATTAGTTCAGTTTAAGAGTCATGATGTCTGGTATCTAGTCCCAAGGACTAAAGAAAAAAGGATTAACATCACCTGTTGGATTTTCAAAAATAAAAATGATGAATCTGGGCTAATCGTTAGAACGGCCAGGATGGGCGCACAAGGATATTCTTAGATAGAGGAAATAGACTTCGACGAAACTTTGGCTCTGGTAACAAGGCTCAAGTCTATTCGTCTCCTCTTAGCTATTTCTTTTCATTTTTAATTCAAACTATTCCAAATGGATATTAAGTCTTCTTTTTTTAATGGTATTCTATCAAAGGAAGTATACGTTGAAGAACCTAAGGGCTCTGTTGACTGTTCTTACTTGAACCATGTCTATAGATTGATAAAGGCATTGTATGGCTTAAAGCAATCCCCCGGCGCCTGGTATGAACGCCTCTCAACCTTTTTAGTCAATAAAGGATTTGAGCGTGGTGCTAATGACTAAACATTATTTGTCTGAAAAATTGACAATGAGGTTTTGATTGTGCAAATTTATGTGGATGATATCATTTTCGATTCCACTTCCCTTAATTAAGTAAAGTATTTTTCTAAAATCATGCACGGGGAATTTCAGATGTCTCTTATGGTGGAGTTACGATATTTTATGGGTTTACATGTTAAGAAATAAAGTGATGGCCTTTTCACATCTCATACTAAATATTCTAGTGAGTTAGTAAAAATTTTGGACTAGAAAATGCTAAAATTGCACGAACAACCATGAGCACTACAACTAAAATATCTAAACATGAACATGGGAAAGATATCGATCCAACACTTTGTAGAAGTATGAGAGGAAGCCTTTTATATTTTACTGCATCCAGACCTGATAATTTATATGTTGTGTGTGTTTGTGCGCGATATCAATGTACACCTAAAGAATGTCATTTATTGTGTGTTAAAAGAATCATAAAATATGTTAAAGGGACACTTAATTATGGCATTTGGTAGACGAAAGACACCAAGAGCACTATAGTTAGATAGACAGATGCTAGCTGGGCTAGTTACTCAGATGACAACAAAAGTATGTTTGACGCTTGTTATTATGTAGGCAATAATTTAGTTGGGTGAAGTAGTAAGAAACAAAATTTGTATATCCTTATCAACTACTGAAGCTGTTGTCCTCAATTACTTTGGATAAAACAAATGTTATGTGATTATGAAATTAAAGAAGACAAATTGACATTATTTTGTGATATCAAAGTGCTATAAATATTTCTAAAAATCCTGTTCAACACTCACACACTAAGGATATTAAAATCAGACATCATTTCATTCGAGAACTTGTTGAATCTAAATAACTTGAAATTGAGTATCTAAACACGAAAAACATATCCATGATCTGTTTACAAAACCCTTGGATAACATACATTTTGAATCACTAAGGAAATCTATACTGATGATAGTTCTTGAATAAAAATTCTACATGTAGTCATATTTTGCGGTATATATCTATCTAATAATTGGTATTTGAGGATTTAGGGTGACAATAAACTCCTCCTTTATAGGTTTAATGTAGAGTACCCCTCATATGACCCTAGTTATGACTTGTATTTGTAGAATAATTGTTCTTTTATTATCTCTCTTGTACATGTTTACCTATTATCTATTTGAGACAAAATGGGGGAGAAAGTTTGAGTCCATCTTAGGACCTTTGTTCATATAATTTTCTCTGATTCAACTAATATGCCATCTCAAGTGGTTTATTTGAGGCATTCTCATACATATCTTGAATCACATTGTTCTATAGGGTAATGGTCTGTATTGTAGTTGAGTTATGTATTTTTTTTCTTTCTCTCATTTTAGGTTTTAGGATGGGTTAGGTAGAATAGAAGTTTGTATAGGATTATAGGATATTTTTTTTGCCTACAAGTACCACGATGTACTCAAAGGGATTTTGTCTCCAATATCCAAAGGAGGATATTGAAACACACTCTATGATTGACTTATTAGGAGTCTACACCATATAGGAGTTTCAACTATTTTGAATATAAGGACAAAATATATTTTTAGACATTCTTCAATGTATAGCAAATTTCAAGCTTCAAAGTACAATTTCAATAACTCCAACTAATGATTTAAGGGCAAAAGGTAGAAAATAACACACTATAGGACACATTGTTCTCATTGCATTAGGTGTGTTTGAATTTTTTTAAAGAATTTTTGGGATTTTTTTAAACATTATAAAATCAATTTTTAAAAGTTGAAATTGGATTTCAAAAAGGTTATGGGCTTATTTAGAATTTTTAAAACCTTCCCCAAGACCTTTTGTGCCAAAAACAAAACCTATACATAATTCTGGGGTACAAAGTTGGATTTTTTAAATATAAAAAACTCGCGTTTGAGAGACGCTTTTGGATTGACATGTGTTCACCACCTGCTTCACTATGATTAGCTAGAGTTGCATTTTCTTATACTCACAATACTGAGGAGCATTTTCAGTCATAGATGATATGTTATCAACGTTTATTGATCAATTTTGACTTGATCCATGTAATGCCTAAACCAACCAATCACATGATTTTACCTTTAATCGGTTGCAAGCGGTTTAAAACATTTGGAGCGGTACAATCTTAGCCCTTGGATATACATCCAACCAGTCAACTCCTGGCCCATGATTTCGTTTAACTATTCCATAACTTTCTCAACCTCTTGTAAAAGGACTCCATTTAGAGACTTTTTCCAGTCAAGAGAGAGATAAGAAAAAATGAAAGAAGAGAGAGGAAAGAGAGAGAAAATATTTTTTGAGAAAATTTATACTTTTAAAAACGTTTTTGAAAATCTTATTGTTCTTTCAGAAGTGAGTTTAGGTTTTCATGGAAAAAAAAAGAAGGATCTCCCTTCTTTGTTTTAAAAACACTTCTGAAAACCCCATTTTTGTTACTTTCAAACTTTTAGGGTTTTCTGTGAGTTTTCAGAGTAAGATTTTAAGACAAAAATCGTACACATGCCCTTTCATTACTTATCTCTCTCCCAATAACCTCATATTGTTGACAATATTGATTTTATTTTTAGAAAATTGAGTTTCCAACTCAGTGATACATGATGTTCACTATCTAGGTTGTTTTTGTGATTTCTACAAACTCCGTTTTGTATAATTTTTGTGTAGAAATTATCTCTCTCTGAGGATCGTTTTAAATCTTTTCAGAATTCTTAGATCCACTATTTTTTATTTTGAAACTGCGAAAATTAGACACATACTGTTTTGCATGTTTTACATCTACTTTGAAAATTGTGATTTTATTGTTTGTAAAATTTTGTGTATATAAATAAGTTTTTAGATCTGTGTTTTTCAAGATCTAAAAAATTCGTATCTAAAACTATCTCAGGAACTGAGTTATGATTTTTGAAGTTTTAAATAAAGATAATATAGTCACTCTCTATAATTTGTAGGATCATTTATAACATTAAGTGTGAGTGTGTTCTAGTTCATATTTGCATATATTTTAGACACACACACCTTATACCTTTCACACACACAACACGTAGAAATTTGTGTTGTTGAAAGAGAGACCTGTATAACTAAGTCGACATAAAGCTAAACGGTGGAGGAGTTCAACTATTAGGAGAGGTCAGAATAGAAGAGTACCTAGGAGGTGTAGCTCGACATTAGGTATATTTCTTACTTTTTCTTGATCTCGTGTTATAGTTGTAATGTTGCAACCTTACTCTATTTCATTAGATTTTTGGTGTGTGGCATAGACGTCACCATGGATGTTTCCCCTAGTTTGGGGTTTTACCACGTAAAAAATATCTTCTATACTTTACTGCTTTATGTTCTTAATTCTTCTGAACTCGTTAGGGTAAAGGATTAATAAGGATTTCTTTAAAACTAGTTTTACCAAGAATCTTAAACTTTTTTACAAGTTTTATAAATGTTACACATCTTGTGTAATTAAATCAAAAGGAGTTTCCTCCAAGAGTTTATGCGGAGAACTTAATCTAATAATTGATTTTGGTTAATAACTTGGTTGAGTAATTTCTAGTGGTATCAGAGTGGGTTAATCAAATTTGTTTTGATCCTGAAACTCCTGAAATTTCTTTTGAAAAGTTTTCCTTCAAAATGGATGAAAATTTTTAAGAAACTTGGTAATGACTTGGTTGAGTAATTTAACCTATTTATAGAAAAACTTAAAAATCGAGGTAACTCGTTCAAATGGAAACCATTATGTCCTTCGAACAAGTATCGGTTTCGTTCAAACCAAAACAGGCTTGTTCAAATGACCTAGATAAATTCGTTGGAAGGAAGATCGAGCGATATTCTACCGAGATCTTTCTGTCAAATAGAATCTTTTAGCCTGAAGCTCGTTTAAAGCATGTTTTTCTAACTACATTTAAAAACTCATTAGAACAAAAATGAAAAGATCGTTTGAAAGACTGAGAAAACAAAATATTTTTCTTTTAAAAATCCTTTATGAAAAATAGTCTCAAAACATTTTTAAAACACTAACACCCAAAATATAATATGCATTCATAACTCATTGAGATTAATTGGATATTAAAGACGAAACTCGAAACGATGTCAGTGTCACTTTTCTTGGCCCTATGGTCTTCTATAAACATCATAAGCTTGAAGGTCAAACTGAACTAAAATCCTAACACTACACCAAATCTACCGAATTGTCACGGTCATTGACCTTGGCAACTTCAACTTGTCAAGGTCAATGATCGTGACAATTCTGGGCGATACAACTTTTTTTGTCATGTTCATGTCACGGTCATTGACCGCGACAAGTTAATTAGACTTGTCACGGTTGTGTCACGGTCATTGACAGTGACAAGTTTTGTCACGATTTATAACTGTGACAAACCCATGACATTTAATAAAAAATTATCATTGTCAATGACTGTGACAAGTCCGTGACAACTTTATTTGTCAAGGACTTATCACGGTCAATGACCGTGATGATTCTGGGAAGAATTGAAAAAAATCTGTTGGGCAGTATGGCCACTACCACTGCCCAGCAGTATATTTGTACCTATTATAGCAACATTGTACCTGGTCAAACATCATATATCCAAATAAACTAGAGATAATGAAAATATACATTCAAGATAAAAGCAATATGCATCACGATATAATCCAAATATAATTCAAATGTACCAACTTAAAAGAAATTCAAATGTACCAACTAAAAAATAATTCAATTCAATTCAAATAATGTCACTACATGTCTTTGGTAAGGTTAAATCCGAGGAGGTGAGTAGGCCACACGATATACTAATTGACACACCCACTGATATACATTGTGCCGCATTATTTGCGCAACTACAACGGGGAGTTCTCCTTCCCGAGTATCACATGTGTGACGAGCACCCTGGACTCGATGTCTTGAAGCTCACGTCCATAAACTAGTCCACCCTGGACAATATTCGGGTCCCTAAACCCCCTCCCTCTTCGCTAGCCATCAAATATGTCTAGTATAAACACGCTCGGCCAACCAAGCGTCGATATCGGTCGCTCGAAGGGAGCCAAATAGGGAAGTGGATCATCAAAGTCTGCACGTGTTGGCGATGAAGCAGCGAGGTCCACATCCTCGTCATCCCGCACCTCGTCCTCCCGCAACCCCTCCCCCACCTCCTTCTCCTTCCCTTTCCCCTTGCGTTTTTCGCCACCTAATGAACGCTTCATGAATGAGAACGTATCTTGGACCGTCGCTTACAAATGGAACAGTTTCACGTCATGCGAGTCTACCATTCGAGCCAACCCGGTGTCGCTCATCTCCAATCTGATGATCCTAGATTTGTCCACCCATGAGCTCACCCCTTGTCCTCCTCTTGCGATCAGAGCCAAGCACTTGGCTGAGTGCATCTGTGGACAAATATGCCTTGTCGACATCAGACTGCGACTCATGCACTTTTTTAAGCTTTGCCTGAAACGACAAAAAGTACATGATTAGTAAAATAAGTAAATTAAAAAATTATAATGTAATTAAAAAAAGTAAATTGTCGGATGACTTACAATCATGGCCGCGACACTCGGGGACACCTCCTTGTCCTTCCCCTTCTTCATCCGAAGAGCCACATAATTATCGAGACTATGTGGCCTACCCCCAGGGCCACTGATTGTCCTCTAAAATAAAATAAAGTAAAATTAGTATCAGCCTGAATAATATATTTCTGTAGTTATAGAAAAATTAAATCTTACCATCATCCTATGCTCCACCTCGGCGTAAGACGTCCGACCGGAGTAGTGCACGTTCGTATTTTTTTTCGATTTTCCCTCCCTGATTGGCGAGATGCCAATTGTCGCTCCCCGATCTCATTGTCAACGAACTTTTGCCATTGTTCCAATGAGATCGACTCCTTTGGCGGGATGGATTCACACCTTTAGATAATGGACTCTTGTGTCTTCCCAAAGTACCAGGTCCGCATATTTTTCTTCCACGTCTTGTGTTTTTCCCTCAACTACTCCAAGACGGAATCACGTAGCTTTGGATCCAGGCTGAATTGTTCCTGTCCAACAACTACAATGTTATTTGCAAATAAATATAAATATAAATATAAATATAAAATGAAATTGAAATCGAAATATAAATATAAATATAAATATAAATATAAATATAAATACATTACCTGTAGTGCCACCCAAACAGCTAACTTGAGCTCATATGGCACCTCCTTCCAACTAATGTACCCCGGGCCGATGATCGTCTTTACCAGATCGAGGGATCTCGCTAATATCCCCGTCTTGTTCTCGATGGCCATCCCCAATTTGCCATATTTGGGGAGCCTAGGGGCCGAGGAGCCCTCGTAGCCTCCTCTACCACCGAGCCCAGACAACATCATCATAATAACCATCATCATCCTCGCCTTAATACCTGAAGGAGACATTTGATGTAAAAAAGGTTATTAGTATATATCAAAATGAATTAAAAGAAGACATGCAAATAAACTAACAATTAAAGTATACAATTATTAATTTACTAGTTTACAATGAGAGGAAATCCTACTTTCATAATTAATTGTATATTAATTTACTAATTTACAATGAGGAGCAATCATGTATTAATTTACTAAAAAAATTAATAACCAATCAATTCGTTTACAAGGGACATTACGCACAAACACGCACATACACACACGCGCACTACACACACATATACACACACTCGTGCACATTCACACACACAGATGTAGCCCTCCCCCCTATCCCCCCCACCCCCCATCCCTCCCCCTCCCCCCATATCCTCCATCTCCTTCTAAGGGTGAGTTCAAGTATGTTTCATTTAATTTCAAGTAATTTTCAAAAAAAGTTGAAAAATCCCACCCCATATGGACAATAATCCAGTGGTCATGCCACTTTGAAAACTAACCAACCCAACATTAATCCACTGTAATCCAACAACAATGTCAACAACAAATGTGTATCTCGTACTCCTTCTAATTCATCTACTCAATTAATTCATTTCATCAATTAAACTAATAATTAAAGTATAACAATTGTTAATTTACTAAATTACAATGAGGGGAAATCCTACTCTCATATGAAATGGGCACTAATTATTAATTTACTTTCATATAAAACTATACAATTAAAGTTACAATTAAAGCTATACAATTTATTAATTAAAGCTATACAATTGTTGAGATTGACCCACCACACACACACCCCACCCCACCACCACCACACACACCTCAGTTCTGAATTCCGAAACAACAGCATCTGGCTCATAATATGTACAAGAGTGAAACATTCCCACCCCCACCCTCACCCCTACTTCTCGCACACACACACACTTCACAAGAGTGATACAAAGTAATTTAAAAAAAAAGTTGAAAAATCCCACCCCCATATGGACATTAATCCACTGGTCATACCACTTCTAAAATTAACCAACCCAGCATCGATCCACTATAATACAACCGCAACAACAAATGTGTATCCCGTACTCCTTCTAATTCATCTACTCAATTAAATCATTTCATCAATTAAACTAACAATTAAAGTATACAATTATTAATTTACTAATTTACAATGAGGAGCAATCCTACTTTCATATGAAATGGGCACTAATTATTAATTTACTTTCATATAAAACTATACAATTAAAGTTACAATTAAAGCTATACAATTTATTTTATTAAAGCTATGCAATTAAAGTTATTTCGAATCTCAACAATTATCTGTTAATGAGGGGCAATCCTACTTGCATATGAAAGGGGCAATACATATTTTATTAATCAATTTGTTCATTTCAATTGTTGAGATTTCCCCACCACGCACACCCCACCCCACCCCACCCCCACACACCCCACCCTACCCCCTACCCCACTACACACATGCACACATACACGCACACGCATACACACCACCCCACCCCTGCCCCCTCTCCCCACCACACACACGCACACACCTGCACACACACACATACACCCCACCACTCCTGCCCCCCCCCCTCACCCCACCACACACACACGCACACAAGTGCACATACACACACACACACCACCACCACCCCCTGCCCCCACCCAGCCCCTATCCCTCCCCTTCCTAGACCCCTGTCCCTCCCCCTCCCCCATCACACATGCACACGTACACGTACACGTACACGCACACACACACGTACACACACACCACACCCCACCCCCACCACCCCCTCCCCCCCCCCCCCCACACACACACATATACACACACATACACGCACATATTGAAATGAAAGAGAAAGAGAGGAAAAAAACATACCTGAGAGAGAGAGAGAGAGCACAAAATCGCTTAGAGAGAGAAAGAGAGGAAAAACCAAAAATGGTGAGAAAAAAAGAAAGCGTAGGGTTTTTTTTACTGAACAAATTTTCATGGACGTGTTGCGGTCCTTGACCGTGATAATATTATAAGTTTTGTCACGATCGTTGATCGTGACAAGTCCGTGACAAGTTTCGTTGTCACGGTCAATGACCGTGATAATACGTTGTGACGGTCTTGTCACGGTCAATGACCGTGATAAGGCTAGCCGCTAGAAGGGGACTAATTTACCCATTTTGGTGTAGTATAACTTATTGCTCAAACATTTTTTTCCATAATGAATAAAGCCACTATACATACAAATTGACTCTATGTGAAATTTGTCCTTGCACTAACCCAAACAACCCTAAATATAACATGCGTCTAATCCCAAACCCAAGTGAAACGCATGATCAACCGAATATAATTAAAGGTTCCATAATCAAACTAGTCTTTACATATCAAGTATATTAATATAAAAGGAAAGATAGTCTCTACGTCTAACATCCATTTAAGTACAGTCCTAGTCATGTACAAGATAAAGATCTACACTTGAGCAGGTACATAATGAAATCCTATTCGTATTTTCTTTGAGAATCACTCTCACGTACTAGGTATAGTTATAGGCCATCCCACACCAATAACCTCAAAACATCAATAAGGGATAATCACCTTGCCTTAACACCATAACCTAGGCTATATGAGAGGATTCCCATGTTAATCCCCTCAGGATACGACATATACTTTTAGCACGTAGTGTTCGAGGTAAAATGACCAAGGTAAGACCCGTCTCTATCATCAATGTCATATGCGCCCCATAAGAATATCCCTTAGTACCTATCCCATGAACACTCACACATGGTATGTTGCAAATAAATACACCATAATAGCAATCCTAAAAACACAAAGATTAGTAATACTTAAATCCAAAATCCTCAAATCAATTAGTCTCTTTTTATTATCATTAATCGTCAAAACTATCCCAAAGTATTTCAAATGAATCCTTCTATCTAGTTAAAATGAAATTCTTCATGTCATTCGAACGACCTACTAAAGTCGTTCGAATGAAAAATCCTAACTCGTTCAAACGAGTTGAAAACTCATTCGAACGAACTACCTAAATCTCATCCAAACGAGATGAACGTAGATTCATCTTCTCGAATAACCCAATTCCTCCATTATTAACACTACAACCTAATTTCGAAGCCTCTAATCATCACCAAACCCATTCTTCTTTAGATATAAGTTGTCTAATATCAACCCTAACATAAATATAATAGTTTTACATGATTCTAACATGGATGCAATGGTTTATTTTATAATTAATCTTAAGAACACTAGTTTTATAATTTTAGTCCTATAATCTCAGATTCACAATATTTTGTGAAATTAACAAGGGGATTTTACATGAATTAAGGGTTCTACCATAATTCTAACCATTTTAAATCAATTCTAACTTAGATTCATAAGATTTCTACATCAAATTAGTGTATAGGCTTAATATGGATATTAACCTAAATTATCTCATTAAGTTAATTACAAAATTAGTTAATTGATTATCAAAGTCAGATTATAAACCAATTAGGTTTAAATTCCAATGAATAAATACAATATTACATAAAAATAATTAAATTCCTACACTAGGTAAACTTGTCTTAGTTCAAATTTGGATGAATTCCAACCCAAATCCTCCAATTCCTCTTCCACCCAAGATGGCTCATCTCTTTAAGCTTTAAGGGTCCTCTCCAAAGTTATTAATATGAACTAGGTTTAACCTAATGACCTTTTAAGTATGTTAATTTCGAAATTAGGCTTAGTCCCTATATGGTCCTCAACCTAAAGAGCCAAAATGCATCTCTAATCGACCCAAACATTACCCAAGCACTATATGATCCCGTATTACTTAAAACCCATGATTTTAAGTCATAAATGAACCGTTTAATTATCCCAAAAGATGAAATAGGATACCAAGACAACTTATATTGTATCCGGTACGAGTCCAAATAACAATTATTGAAATCTTCATTAATTTAGCGCGACACGACATTATAATAAACTACTTCATGATCGGTGGAACCCGATACCGAGGGGATAATCCAAACAAGAAAAGCCTCAATACCAAATCCCCGACCATTCCATAGTCGCCCATTACTATGTATTAAGTCCAATTTCAATTTTGAATTATATACACACATAACACAGGAAAAATAAAAATAGTGACATCATATGTCACTGTATGCAAATATTATAATTTCACAATTTAATTTAATGAACAAAAATACGGGGTATTACATTCTTCCCCCGTTAAACAAGGAATTTTCTCCTCGAAATTTAAATTTTATACCTAACTAGAATAAATCTAGATATCTTGTCTGCATATCGTCCTCTCTCTACCATATAAACTCGGCCTCGCTATGATGTCCCCATTTTGATTCTAACTAATGGTATAACCTTCGATTGCAAAGGCTTCTCTCTCTAATGAAAAATACAATATGGTTGCTCCTCATAGCTCACATTAGACTGCAACTCAATCCCATCGAGGTCGATATGTTGATAGGCATCGTCGTCCCTCATAAACTTCCTCAACATCGGCATGTGAAAAATCTAGTGTACTTTCTAAAGATGGCCGAGTAAAGCCAATTAATATGCCATCGATCCTACCCTATCCAATATCATAAAAGGACCTACATTGTAGGGAGACCACTTACCCTTAAATCTAAATCCGACTACTCCCTTCATCAGGGAGACCCTTAAAAGCACCCGATCCCCTATCTGAAACTCTAAATTTCACTTTTTCTTGTCGAGCTAACTCGTTTGGATATCATGCACCATCTTTATCTATGCTCGGATGAGTTCCACCTGCTAGGAGGTATCTCGAATAATGTATAGACCAAGCATCTTGTGTTCCATAGAATCTAATCAATAACATAACGAATGGGACGATTGCCCATATAATGCCTCATAGGGTGCCATACCAATAGTCTGCTGATGACTATTATTGTAAAAAAAACTCCACGAGTAGTAAGTGTTGGTCCCAAATCCCCTTGAGATCCAAAACATAGGCCCAAAGCATATCTTCCAGAATCTGGTTCATCCACTCAATCTGACAATCTGATTAAGGGTGAAATGTCATACTCAAATTCATCTGCACCCCCATAGCATCCTAAAAATCCCTCTAGAATCTGGATACAAATATATTATCCCTTTCGGTCACAATGTCATGCGGTACCCCATGAAGATGCACAATCTCTATAATGAATAGTTTAGCGTATTTCTCTGCAATGTAATCTATCTACACTTAAAGGAAGTGAGCCACCTTCATCAATCTATCGAATCATGACCTCTCTAGGACCTTGTCAATCCCACTATGAAGTCCATGGATATGCCATCCCACTTTCACACGGGAATCTCTAATGGTTGTAATTCCCCCGCTAGTCTCTGGTGCTCCACCTTTACTAGTTGACAAGTGGAACACTTAAACACAAACTCCATATCGTCTCTCTTCATTCTAGCCCACCAATATAATCTACGCATGCCTTGGTACATCTTATCCCCTCCGATATGCACCGTGAACCATGAATCGTATGCCTTGACAAAAAAATCCCTCCTTAACTCAGGGACCTCTAGCATAACTAATCGTCCCTTAAAAATAACAATTCCCCTTTTAAAATGTTGATAAGAAAGGAACCCCTCTCGATACAATCTCTCACACCTTCTCCTGATAGAAGGAGTGTGATACCCGGGCCTGTATCACTCATGTCACCATGGATTGTGTAACGGTCACAACTCCCAAAAATGCACCCGATAAATCCATATCACGCATGGAACTCCACTGCACTGTCCAAGTGTTAGGTAAATGATACTCATGCTCTACTCATGATGCTACCAACATAATAGTCAATCTCCGACTCAACACATCTGCTGCCACATTATCTTTCCCCAAATGGTATTGAGTCGAAAAGTGGCAGTCTTCAACAAACTCTAGTTATCTCCTTTGTCCCATATTTAGATCCCTTTTGAGTCAACAGGTACTATAAACGTTTCTTATAAATAGTGTGAACATCTCAACTAGTAGATAATGTCTCCAAATATGATGGGCAAAGACTTAAGATTACGGGAAGCATAAAAAAAGCCTCTAATCCTGCATCAACATACTTTTTAGCAAATGGAGTGATGCATCCATATACATCAAATACTCCATCCCACCCCGTGGTAACCCAAGGATGGGTGCAGTGGTGAGCTTATCCTTGAGCTCCTCAAATGCCCTCTGGTAGTTTGTGCTTTAAATAAATGGTACCCCCTTACGGGTGACGTGTGGTAAGTCAGTGACCCAAAAAATCTTTAAAACCCCTGAATAAACCTCTTGTAGTACCCGGTCAAAACAAAGAAACTCCTAACTTTTTTAGGCATCATGGATTTTACCTAATATACAACTACCGATACGTTGCTAGGATCCACCGAAATTCGAGACTCAGATATGACACGACCAAGAACTGTATCTCTCCAAGACAAAACCCACACTTAAAGAACTTAGCTAACAACTTATGGTCCCTTAATGTTTGCAAAACCAACCGCAAATGCTCCGCATGCTCCTCCTTTGATCGAGAATACACTAAAATATTGTCAATAAACATGATGATGAATGATTCTAGAATTGTTTGAAATACCTAATTCATCAAATTCATGAACATTACCGACGCATTGGTCAACCCAAATGGCATAACCCAAAACTCATACGATCCATACCATGTCAAAAAAGCGATCTTCAGAAAAAGCACTTCCTGAAAAAGAAAATGGTGATAACCCGAGTGAAAATAAATTTTAGAAAAGAATGACGCATCCCTTAACAGGTCGAATAAATCATCGATACGTGACAACGTATATTTTTTCGTATGACGACCATGCTTAACTCCCAATAATCCACACATAATCGCAGCTAACCATCCTTCATCTTCACAAATAAAATTGGATCTCTCCATGAAGTCGTGATCCTCTGTACGAACCTATAAGGAGAAATATTTAATAGAGTCAATTTGAATCTAATTTATCTTTATTCCATTTGGACAAAACCTTTTTAGTCATAGGTTAGGATTTGGGTTTGTTTATCCTTCAAGGCTGTTATATTTGATTGAGGATCGTAGTGACCAAGTAAAGTGTCAACATCATCGCGCCGAGGTTTCATCTTCAACGTTTATGGGATCTCAAGAGGTATGAATGCATATTTTAGTTTGATCCATAGATCTAGTTTTTGGGTGTTTGTTTATAAAATGTTTTTTAGGCATTTTTTACTTAAATTTTTTTTTATAAAAAAAATCATTTTTGTTTAGAGTCGTTCAAACGAGTATGAGAAAGTCATTCGAACAACCTTCAGGTTTGGTTCAAATGAGTTTAAAAATCTCGTTCGTACAAGCATCAATCGAGCTTCAAACGAGAAAACATACTTTGATCGAACGACCTTAGTAATTTTGTTCGAATGAGATTGCCTAAAAAAAAATTTGCCTTAATTTTTGTGTTTTCTATAAATACTAGGGTTAGCATCAGTTTTTATAAAGAGGTTTTTGTGAAAGCATTTTTAGAGACAAATATAAGATCCTACAAACACTCGTCTATAGCTAATAGTTTTGAGATCCATGTATCAACCAAATATGCTATTTTGAGATCTCTTGTTTGAGCACCAAGGCTTATATAATATCCATCCTTGCTGAGTATTATTTCATACGATGGATTTCGAGTGTGTTGTGGTTTGATGTTGTGGACTCCGTGTTGTGGTGACGATTTGTTAAGCCAGGATCAATGGATACCAAGACGTGTGCGGAGCACCCATTATGGCAGTTCATGGGTGGATTACTACGTGTCTTTATGAAGAAGGTTAAAAGAACGAAGATACCATCATTACTTAAAGTAGTTGAGTCAGTTGTGTAAGCCATTTTCCATCTTTTTATAATTCCTAAATCATAGTGAATTATGCGTGACTGGACCGTCTGAAGTTTTCCCATTGTGGATTTTTCTTGTACATCGCCGTGTTTTGGTTTGCCTTTATTTTATTCTTGTTATCACCTAGATGCATAATTAGGTAAGAGAACATTGGTAAACTATGTAGGAAACACTTTGTTTAACTTGGTGCATGTTTAAAATTAGTTTAATTAATTTTTAAGGAATTAAAAATTGGATTGTGTGTGTGTGACAATCCATATAAACCCTTAGCATTATAGAGCACTTTCAAATTGGTATAAGAGAGTGTTTCTTTAAGTTTTTTTTCCATGAATCCGGGAGCTTTTATATGGAGGGTCGGTCATTTTCTAGGCCACCTATGTTCGATGGGTTGAATTATGCGTACTAAAAAGTGTGTATCAAATTTGCACTGAAGTTCCTCGACGCGCGGGTATGGTTAGAGATAGTTAGGGGTGGACCCCATCCATAACAGTAGTATGTTAACTTAGAGTCCCTAAACTCTTTGAGAGGTGGAGTGAGGAGGAACAAAAGTTTTGTAACTTTAATTATCACAGTCTAAATAATTTATTCTGTGCAGTTGCACTGGAGGAGTTTCACTGTATTATGGCGTGTGAAGTATCCAAAAAGGTGTGGGACATACTCAAACTCACTCATGAGGTAACTAATGCTGCTAAAGTTTTTAAACTCCAAAACCTCACCACTAAGTTTGCAACCATCAGGATGGATGAATGTGAAACCTTCGATAAGTTCAATGCGAGGCTTTTTTATATTGAAAACTCATCTTTTAACTTGGGAGAAAAAATCCCCGAAGGAAAATCTTAAGGTCCTTACCGGAAAATTTTAATCACAAAGCCACTGATCTAAACTCATTGGGAACTTTTCACTCATTAAAACTCGAAGAGCTTGTGGGTGATCTTCAAATCGACGAGCTTGACATGTTTTATATCTATACGAAGAAGAAAAATAAGGGTATTGCTTTGAAAGCCCAGAAGGAGGAAATACGTGTTTTTTATGATGATTCTGACATTGATGCCGATCATATGGTCTTGCTAACTATGAAATTCATGAAATTTCTCAAGTTCAAGAAATAAAACTCTAAAGTTGATGAAAAGAAATTTGAGAAGAATAAGTTTAATAAGGCTGAAAAATTCCCTAAGAATCGAAATGAAAATTTTATAAGGAATGAATCGGACAAATGTTTTGCATGTGAGGGGTATGGACATAGGACAACCAAGTGTCCCACTAATCTTAAGAGATAGTGCAAGAAATATTCTTACAATTATACTCTTAGTGATAGTGAGTCGGAAGAGGAATCTGATTCCCCCATGGAGTGTAACCACATTGCTTTCGCGGCTAGGTATGTGAGCGCTAATGAAAAGTATTATGATGAAGATAACTCTATACATGATGATTCCGAGGACAAGTATTGTGAATCCCAAGATAGTGGTGATGAGGTGGAAGAAGAAGATTAAGAGAAAAATGAACTTTAAGTTGCCTTCCGTGAGTTGTATGCAAAGATTTTGATATTGAAAAAGGTGAACTTGAATTTTGAAGATAAGTTGAAAGATCGTTCCTCAGGTAATGACGATGCTAAATTGATTGAGTATATTAGGGAAAATGAGAATACTCTTAAATAGAAGCTTTCTTTTGTCGAGGGGAGATAGATAACCTTCGCAGATTGATGGAAAATATGAAGAATGCGTCCTTAATTTTTTATGAGTCTCACTTTTTTGCTTGAGTCTAGGATTGTGGAGTTAGAGTAGAAACTGAGAGACTCAAGTCACATCAAATTTGATTTGGAATCTAGATCGAATAAGCTATATAAGATTTTAGGCACCGTCCATATCAAAAATGAAAAACTTGTATCTGGCTTTGATATTCCCGATGCTTCCTCTATTAAAGACAAGACCAACATTTTAAGAGGGTCAACCGTAGTCAATGACATTAAAAATGTTCAATCCAAGGGTAACATTCCTCGTCATATCTACATGTTCTCACATTATAGTAGAAAAGGTCACCTTAGGAAGTTTTGATTTGATATTAAAAAAGGTCCATGAAAGTCTAAGCCTAGAGTAATCGAGGTTCCCAAAATCTAAGATTGTCACGTTACACTTATGTGGGTCAAAAAATTAGATTTGGAGGCTTTAACTATTAGACTTGTCGATTCTATCATGCATTCACATGATTCTTCAGATGCTATATCTAATGATTGATTGCCCTTACATGTTTTTTACACTAGCTTTTATGCTTCATTTTATATGTTATTGCTAGATGTATGATGTTTTAGTCTTTTGTATTTTGATCTTTCTTTTATTGGGTCTTATTTAAAAATATAAAAAAAAAAATTGTCTTTTGAGTCATTTTTGAAAAATGTTTAAAAACTCCAAAATATTGTTTTGTTTTGTTTATGTAGTTTGGTTTTCCACATTTTGTGTGCCATATTGGTTTATTTTAATCCCATTCGTTCAATATTTTTCACGAGGCTGAGACATTTGATTAGGATTTATAATGTTTTGGACTGTTCTTAATCATGCTTGTATGGAGTTCCCCTAAATTAATTTGTTTAATGGATTCACTTTTCATATGCCTCCACACACACTTGCACGAGCTCTTTTGAATTATAACTACATATGTTGCATGAGCTAAGTGAGATTTTCTTCTATCAATATTGTCATATTTATATCTTTTTTATTGGCGGATTTGTGCATGTAGAACCATTGCCCATAAGTTTGTTATATATTGAAAAAATTTGAGTGAACAATGGAAAATGGCTATAAAGGGAGTAAATCTCCATTGCATGAAAGGCTACCAATAGCAAGAACCAAAAAGAAAAAAAAAGAAAAGAATTTCCAAGGCCATGGTTTAGAAATTAATGATTCAAAATTGGTATATTCAAAATAAGAGAAAAATTTTAATAAATATACTATTGAGGGTGTTAAGTTCAAGATCAATGTGTTTGCACCTTGAGTCCTAATTAATCTTAATATTTGATGCTATTGATTTGAGAATCATCGATATTTTTTAGGCTAGTCAACATTGTGTATGTTTGTCCATTATGGGTTCATTATTTGTCACTTGAGGCTAAATCGAAGTATGTTAATTTAATGTGATCAAATAGATGTCCTTGGTATTTCTTGAGTGATTGGGATATATGTATTTTGTTTTCTAGTTCACACCCCTTCAATTCATAGAACTTTTGGTTTAGAGACATTGATAATATATGAGTGTGGAAAGCTTATTTGCTTTGTGTCTTTTGTGGTGCTTATACCTATATATGTGTGAGCATTATTATTATATATGTGTGTACACACACACACACACGCAAGAACACACACACGCAAGAACACACACACGCAAGAACACACACACACACACACACACACACATATATATATATATATATGTATGTGTGTGTGTGTGTGTGTGTGTGTGTGTGTGTGTGGTATTTTGTTTTGAGTCTTTTTATCGTCATTTAATCCATATGTGTCACATGCTTTACACTTCCGAGTTTGTTTGTCATTGCATGTTACACTTCACATCCTCACACGATTTACTTATTTTCTTTTATGTTTACATGGATTACATTTATGGGAAAAGTTTTGTCAGATTGTGAACCTTTATCGTTGCCTATTCCCAAACAAAAAGGGGAGAATATTGACCTTAGGGGGATACATCTTACCTTAGGTGGAGAAAACTTAACCTTAGTTAGTAGATGTTTGGATAAAGGGGTAGGGTTTTTAATACGCGTATATAAATTTGTTATATATTCTCTTTGCATTTTAAAGGTGTGTTAAGTGTGTAAGTTTAGCAAAGATGCGGCAAAATTTTCATGAGAGCAAAGCAACTCAAAGTTTTTATCGGTTAAGCATATGTACTTTTTCCTTTTTGAGAAAGGGATTGAGACTTATTAGAGCTTGATGACCCATAGTTTTTTATTTTTATTTTTGGGTCTTATCTGGTATAGGCAAATGGGAAGATTTCTAAGGAAAAATCTCCAATAGAGTTGATTTATATGTATTCTAGTTTTATTCCATTTGGACAAAACCGTTTGAGTCATAGGTTATGATTTAAGTTTGTTTATCCTTCAAGCATGATATGTTTTATTGAATACCATAACGACTAAGTAAAGCGTCTACATCATCGTGTCGAGTTTTCATGTTTATGGGATCTCAAGAGGTATGAATGCGTATTTTAGTTTGATCCATGAATTTAATTATTATGTGTCAGTTTTCAAAATATTTTTGAGGTATCTGTTTCGTAAATTTTTATTATAGAAAAATTTAGTTTTGTTTAAAGTCCTTCAAACGAGTTTTAGAAATTCGTTCGAATTACTTTTAAGTTTGGTTCAAACGAATTTCACAATCTCGTTCGAATGAGCACCAATTGAGCTTCGAATGAGTTGTCACTATCTTTGAAGAACAATGTTGTTCAAAGGTCGTTTGACTCATTCAAATGAGAAAGCATACTTCGTTCGAACGACCTTAATAATTTTGTTTTAATAAGTTTGCTTAGAAATTTTTGTCGCCTCAATTTTCTTATTTTCTATAAATACTAGGGTTGGCATCAATTTTTATAAAGGGGGTTTTACAAAAAACATTTTTAGAGACAAATCAAAGTCTCCAAACCCTTGTTTACACATAATTGTTTTGAGATCCAATTTTCAACCAAAATATGCTGTTTTTAGATCACTTGTTTAAGCATCAAGATTTATATACTCTTCATCTTTGTTTAGTATTGTTTCATAGGATGAATTTTGTGTGTGTGTTGTGGTGATGGTTTGTTGAGCCATGATCGGTGGATATCGATATGTGAGTGGATCATGCGGTGTGGCAGTTCATTAGTGGATTCCTACGTGTTGTTGTGAACAAGGTTAAAACAACAAAGATAACTTCAAGGATTGAAGTAGTCGAGTCGGTTGCGTAATTCATCTGTCTTCATTGTATAATTCCTATACCATAGTGAATTTTGCGTGGCTAGGTCATCCGAGGTTTTTTTCGTTGTGGGTTTTCCTCGTACATCCCCATATTTTGGTTTACATTTATTTTATTCTTGGTATCACCTATATGCATGCTTAGTGTTGATACCAAAATTAATATGCTGATGTGGACGAATCATACGAAGACACTTGTCAATCTACGTGGTACAATAACAACGAGGAAGTTCATTTCCCCGACCAACTCATGTTCTCTCCGAGCGACGAGGATATACCGAGGAACTTCAGCACTCCGATGTACTCTAGCGCTCCGAGGAACTCCTGAGCAACGAGCAACTAAGGCGGTCCGAGCTGCATCTCGGCCGTAGTATTAATTGTCAGAATATCAACAATTCAACTATTTATTGAATGTTTATCATCTTGACACACACGCTGCATTAAATGTATTACCCTTTCATATGTATATCATTTAATGTATCAACTCATTCATGTACAGCCTAAAGGCTATAAATACCTTCTATCACCCTCATTCAAAGGGACCGAAATTTCTTGAGAGAACTTGTAATCAAGAATTCCACAAACACTCAGCAATAACATAATAGTGGACGTAGGCTTTATTCCTAGCCGAACCACTTTAAAAATCTTTTGTCTCATTTATTTATCTATGATTGAATAATTAGAGTAATCTTGTTTTTTACATCAACGGATTGGCGCCGTCTGTGGGAACGATTGCTATTATCGTTTTTCACCACAATTCATTCATCATCAATGGCGGATAACCCAGAATCTAGCAATCGAAACGCTGGAAATGCTGGAAACCCTCCAAATCCCTCTGCACCTCCGGATCTGGCCGGGATCATGACGAATCTGGCTCAAGGACAAACCGCCATGCAAGAAACAATGAGGCAACTCATACAAACCCTTCATGGTGGTGCACCCGCACGATCAGGACAGCAAAGTGGTCAGAGGCAAACTTATTTACTTTCTTCACGATCCAGGCGTACTGAGTCGCGTCGCAATGAGGAATCCGATGATTTCTCTTATCAACCTGGGCGAACTTCGTCAATAAGGGCTACAGATACTGATCAACATATCACCCTCTCTCCGGAAAGACCCAGTGCTTTAGAAAGATTGAGTAGGGTGTCTCCTTTCAGTCGATTAGGCCCTAGGAGGAATAGGAGTCCACCTAAGACCATGTCAAGGAGTTTTTGACAACCATCAGATCTAAGAGAAGGATCAGCACAGTCACGACCAGTCGTTCGTCAAGATAGATCTCAAGAAGCTACCTCAGAACGATCAATTGCTCGAACCAATAGGCCCGAGGAAGGAAATGAAGCATGGAAAGGATCTCTCTAACGGTTGGAGGATAAGTTGGGAGAAATGGCCAAAGCAAAGAACCCTCTACAACGAACTTTTGTTCGAGGAACACCTTTTGTACAGGCCATTGTGGATTTTCCTACACCATCAAAATTTAAAGCACCCGTGGTAACTCCCAAATATGATGGGAAGACAGATCCTGTTCTTCACATAGAACAATATCAAGCTGTTGCCGATATCTATGTTGTCCCCAACGAGATGAGATGCAGGGCCTTCTCAGGAACTCTTACTGGATCTTCCCAGATATGGTACAACAATCTTCCTCGGGGTAAGATTTCAACTTTCTTTCAGTTAGCCGAGTTGTTTATTGGCAATTTCTGTTTTGGAGCAAAGCCAGTAAAACGAGTAGCACACTTGTTAAGTGTTAGACAGAAATCTGGTGAGAGTAGTAGAGATTACATAACTCGTTTCAATAACGAGAAGTTAGAAGTCATAGATTACGAAGAGAAGACAGCAATCATCGCCTTGATGAGTGGGTTGTTGCCTAATAAATTGTATTACACCTTGGCGAAAGATCCACCTAGAACTATGTCAGAATTGATGGCAAAGGCGGCCAAAATCATGAATGTCGAGGAGGCTATGGCTGCAAAGAAGAATATGGATAAAGAAACTAAGGTGGAAGTCGACAAATCTAAGAAGAAAGAGCATAAAAGCAATGGTGGAGATAAACATTCCAAGAATAAATGGGAAGTCATGAAGAAGTATGATAATTATACTCCTTTGAAAATGGGTATTAATCGTGTCTTGGAGGAAATCAAGAACAACGAGGAAGTAAAATGGCCAAAGAAACTGAAGTCAGACCCTGATTCGAGGAGTAGGGATAAATATTACGAATTTCATAAAGATCACGGTCATATGACCAAAAACTGCATAGCTCTTCAGAACGAGATTGAAACACTCATCCGAAGAGGAAAGCTAGCAAAATATGTTGATCGGGGAAGTGAAAGAAAGGATAACGACCGAGCTAGAGAAAGGTCTAGATCTCCTCATCGGGCAGAGGAGAAAAAGAAGAGAAACCATGAAGATGATCCAGAAGATGACCCCGATCTTCCCAAGAAGCCATGGCAGCCAGAACGAGAGGTATTTTCTATACGTTTTGGGTCATTTGATTGTAATGTCATTACAGGTGGAGATACAGGAGGAGGAGACCTTACTGCAGAAAGAAAGGCTTACCTCGGAGAGGCTCAAGCTTGTTCATATATTCAGCGAATAAATCTGGCCGAGGACAATCGTCCGAGGAAGGTAAACAAAGAGAAGCTGGTCATTAACTTTTCAAAAAATGACTTGGCAGGTGTTCTTTATCCTCACGATGATCCTCTGGTGATCAAAATGAGGATGAAGGAAGTAATGATTTCAAGGGTGTTGGTAGACAATGGAAGTTCGGCAGACATCATGTACTATTCATACTTTGACAGCTTGAACCTGAAATTATCTCAGTTGGAACCGTATCACAGACCCCTCCTAGGTTTTGCTAATGAGAAAGTTTTTCCACTTAGGACGATCAAGTTGGATATATTCATTGGAACCTGGCCTGCTTGTCGAACAGAAAGAATACGCTTCTTCGTGATGGATAAGAATGTACAGTCAGCCTACAACATTATCATGGGAAGAGTTGGTTTGAAGAAGTTCGAAGAAGTTCCATCTACAGTACATCAGTGCTTAAAATTCCCAACAAACTTTGGGGTAGGAGTTGTGAAAGGTGATCAAAAAGTAGCTCGGGAATGCTATTATTCATCTGCCGAGCAAGAGGAGTTGGAGGAATCAAGGAAAAAGACTACTACCTACCAGGTGGAAGAAGATACAGAGATTGAAACTCTCGATCCCAGAGATGAATCCCAACTTGTAAAAGGACAGGTGGTGGAATCTACAGAAATGTTATTCTAGACGACGAGCACCCTGAACGAGTAACCCATATAGGTTCAACGTTGGATGCTTCAATAAAATAGGAGTTGATAATTTTCTTGAGAAACAGGAAGAAAACTTTCGCATGGAGCCATGAGGACATGCCAGGAATAGATCCGAACTTTTTATGTCACGAACTCAATGTGAATAAGGAGATCAAGCCTGTAAAGCAGAGAAGAAGGGTATTTAGCCCCGAGAAGAATCAAGCCATACAAGAAGAGGTCGAGAAGCTCCAAAAAGCCCAATTCATTGAAGATGTGAAATATCCAGACTGGTTGGCAAATGTGGTGATGGTAAAGAAGAAGAACAATAAATGTAGAATGTGTGTTGATTTCACTGATCTCAACAAGGCATGCCGAAAAGATCATTTTCCATTGCCCAGAATTGACCAACTAGTGGATGCTACCTCGGGACATGAGTTGCTCAGCTTCATGGATTCGTATTCTGGCTTCAACCAGATCAAAATGAAACCTGAAGACAGGGAAAGTACTTCTTTTATTACCCCTAGGGGAACTTATTGCTATAATGTTATGCCTTTTGGTTTGAAAAATGCAGGAGCGACATACCAGCGGCTGATGAACAAGGTTTTCACCGAACAAATCAGTTGAAATATGGAAGTCTATGTCGATGATATGCTGACAAAAAGCAAGAAAGCTGCAAATCATTTAGTTGACTTAGCTCAGACATTTGATCAACTGGATAAATACCAGATGAAGCTCAACCCGACGAAGTGCACATTTGGAGTACGAGAAGGAATGTTTCTCGGATACATTGTCAACCAGCGAGGCATTGAAGCAAATCCAGATAAGATCAAAGCTCTTTTAGGGTTGCGATCTCCAACAACAAAGAAAGAAGTGCAGAGTCTTACAGGACGAGTTGCAGCACTCAACAGATTTGTGTCCCGAGCAACTGACAAATGCCTCCCATTCTTCAAAACACTTCGAAAAACTTTTGAGTGGACTGATGAATGTGAGAAGGCCTTTCAAGACTTGAAAAAGTATTTGGGTGCACCTCCATTGTTGTCCAGGCCAATAAAATGAGAGAAGTTGTACTTGTATCTGGCTGTATCAGAGAATGCAGTTAGCTCAGCGTTGATTAGATTGGAGAATGGAATTCAGAAACCCATCTACTACACAAGTAAGGCTTTTTGAGGTGCAGAAATCAGATATCCAAAGCTAGAAAAATTGGCATTGGCATTAATTGAAGCAAGTAGAAGAATGAGGACATATTTCCAGGCCCATACAATCGTCGTATATACCGACATGCCATTGAGACAAGCCCTTCACAAGCCAGAAAAATCAGGAAGACTGATGTACTGGGCAATAGAACTCGGTGAATATGTTATTGTGTATGAACCCAGATCATCATTAAAAGGGCAAGCTGTAGTAAATTTTATAGCAGAGTTTACATACCCTGATACCCCCGAGGAGCAAAAGGTACTCGCTGACCAACTTGTGGATGTTACAGGATCAACAGACATAAACCCAGACCAACTTCGGTTGGTAAAAGGGCTTATGGATGAAGACAGATCATCAACTTCGAGCTCAGACCAGCTCTAGTTGGTAAAAGAGCGAGAAAAGATGATCGACAAGGAGAGAAAAGTGTCAAGGGAGGATGAAAAGAAGCAACAAATATTTCACCGAGGAACCCTGTCAGATAAGGAATTTGAAGACGGGTTGCCCATATGGAGATTATGTGTAGATGGCTCATCTTGCACAGCAGGTTGCGGGGTGGGAATTGTTTTGAACACCCCAGATGAGATTGACATGGAATATGCTTTACGATTCCAATTCAAAGCCTCTAATAATGAAGCTGAGTATAAAGCCATGATAGCAGGTTTAAACTTAGCAAAAGTTATGGAAGCACGGCAAGTAATTGTATTCAGTGATTCTCAATTAATTGTAAATCAGATGACAGGAACATATGCAGTTAAAGGAGATTTAATGGCAAAGTATCATGCAACGGTGATGGAGTTACTGACAGAATTTGATGCCATTCAATTGGTGAGAATACCGAGGATGGAGAATGTACAAGCAGACGCACTGGCCCGACTAGCATCAGCTACTCGTACCGAGCTGCGAAGAACGATACCAATTGAAGTATTGAAAAGTCGGAGCATAGATGAGAACTTGACGATGAATGTTATTACCCTTGATTTAGGACCATCTTGGATGGATCCCATCAGGGTATATATTGAAGAGGGAGGATTGCCAGAGGATAAGCTCGGTGCCAAAAAATTTAAGTATAAAGTTGCTCGGTATGTATTAACTAATGGTATTTTATATAGACGAGGGATTATGGCAGGTTTGCAGAGATGTGTACATCCCTCCGAAGTGAAAGAATTGATCGAAGAGATCCATGAAGGGTCTTGTGGAGCTCATGTAGCAGGTCGAACACTTTTGCAAAGGGTAATGACTCAAGGATACTACTGACCGATAATGAGGGCTGATTGTATAGCCTATGCTAAGAAATGTGACAAGTGCCAACGTTTTTCCTCCATCCGACGAACTCCACAATCATTGCTGACACCAATAACTTCCCCTTGGCCATTTGCCATGTGGGGAATTGATTTGGTTGGACCACTGCCGACCACCCGAGGAAGATTCAAGTACCTCGTCGTTGCAGTGGACTATTTTACTAAGTGGGTAGAAGCTGAGCCGCTTATCGATATGACGTACGAGAAGGTATACCAGTTTGTTTGGAAGAATATCATCTGTCGATATGGTCTCCCTCATGCCTTCATCACAGATCGTGGAACACAATTTGACAAAGAGGAGTTTGCTGCCTATTGCCAACAATCAAACATCCTGAAGACCCATTCAGCACCAGGTCATCCTCAAAGCAATGGGCAGACTGAGGTGACGAACAGAACGCTGCTAAATGGTTTTAATAAAAGGCTAAGTGAAGCTAAAGCTAACTGGATTAATGACCTACAATCAGTGTTGTGGGCTTACCGAACAACTCCCCGAGCAGCGACTGGAGAATCACCATATATGCTGGCATTTGGAAGTGAGGCTGTAATACCTGCCGAGTTGGGCCTACCCACACACAGAGTGCTGAATTTCAATTCTCCGATCAGTGACTTGATGAGAAGACTGGATTTGGATATGCTCGAAGAAGTCAGAGAAGAGGCAGCCATTAGGAATGCTGCTTATCAACAACGAACAGCTCTGTTCTACAACAAAAGGGTGAAGAAATCCGATTTAAAAGAAGGAGATTATGTGCTGAAAAAGGTCATTCAGAAGCACAATAAATTGGAAGCAAATTGGCATGGACCCTACCGAGTTACAGAATTTGTTCGACCAGGAACTTACCGAATAGCAACTCTAGAAGGAGATGAATTCAAGAATGCTTGGAATGCTGAACACCTTCGCAAGTATTATCAATGATGTAAAATATACAACGGGTCCATCAATATGAATAAAAAGATGATGTTTTTCACCATTTTTCTCTCCTTTGTTTGAAAAATTTTCGGGGAATACTAGTGTTGTACACTACGCTGCTTGATAGTAAGAAGAAGACGATAGTTCAGACTCACGACCAACTCCGGTTGGTAAAAGGGCGAGAACAACTGATATACTCCTTTGGTTAGGAGGCGTACACTGACGTGATCAACTTCGGTTGGTAAAATAACTAGTGGACAAGATAGTTCGAAAGAACAAGATAGTTCAGACCCACGACCAACTCCGGTTGGTAAAAGGGCGAGAACAACTGATATACTCCTTTGGTTAGGAGGCGTACACTGGCGTGATCAACTTCGGTTGGTAAAATAACTAGTGGACAAGATAGTTCGAAAGAACAAGATAGTTCAGACCCACGACCAACTCCGGTTGGTAAAAGGACGAGAACAAAATATACTTATTTGGTTAGGAGTCGTACACTTGCGTGATCAACTTCGGTTGGTAAAATAGCTTGTGGACAAGATAGTTCGAAAGAACCTGATAGTTCAAACCCACGAACAACTTTGGTTGGTAAAAGGGCAAGAACAACATTCTTACAACGCCAATCTCGGTTGGTTTATACTCTCAAATGCCAACTTATGTTGGTCGGGAGGTAATATTATTACAAAAATTCCTCAAAGAACAAAATATTCCAAACTGAACCAAGTGTAGTTGGTTGGTGATCAAACTATACTTGGTCGACGAGGATAAATTATCGACCATGGTTGGTCGGACACGTTTTATGAAAAAGTTTACCAAGTATGGTTGGTCGGGGATAAAAACCCATCAACTGTAGTTGGTCGACAAACATAATTTAACAACCTTGGTTGGTTGGAAACAGTTTAAACATTTTATACTCATTACTTTATTATTAAGTGATTGAGCAACATTGATACTTGTAATTTTGATTACTAAGTTGGTTGATGAACAGCACCATATTGTTATCTTTTTAACAGATACATATACACAAATGTAAAAATGTTTGATAAACACAAGACAATCGAAATACAAATTTGCAAACAGAAAATGAAATTCTTTCATTAAGATCAAAATATATTACAAGCTACATATATGTACTAATTATTACATTGAAAAACCTATTCTATTGGTTTCTTTCCTTTAGCTTTTGAAATAGGTTCCTCGCCGGCAGGAGGATCCTCCAGGCAAAGAGGAGAATTGATGAAATTAATATCTTTGAGCATTCTGACGTTCATCACAGAAGGTGTATCCAAGAGATGCTCGGGACGAGATAATTCAGTTTGAGAATGAAGACTATAGTCGCCAAGGTAGTTTGAAATTAAACTCCGAGGAATGGAACGAGCTGGGATCCATTCCATGTCCAATTTGAAAGGTGGCACAGGCAAGTCTAGTAACCCTGGAGCAAGATAATCCCATAAAAAATGCCCTTGCTCCAATTTCAGTACACCCAGAGCGTTCAACCACCCTTGCTTATAACCTTCATTATTGGCATGTTCAATACGAGCATCTAAATGAATAAGGGCTTCATTGTATCCTGCCATCCAAAATTCCCTGGGCTGTTAATGGAATTGGAAGGTTAATCTATCCAATTGTTCGTGAAGGCTCCTGGCAAAAACATCTTTATCATTCAAAGCAGACTTCGTTGCAGTAAGTTGATCTTCCAAAGATAGATTTTTCTTGGACATTTCAGATAAAGCCCGATCTTTGGCGTTCAATTGGTATGCTTGAGTTTCCAATGTTGACAGAGTGCGAGATTCTTCAACATTACGACTGAGAACCCTTGATCGACTCCGAGCAGGTGGAGAATTTTTCTCCTCGACAACATTTTGAACAGCTCTTCCTCGCCCACGAGATCCTCTTCCTCGTCCCCGAGCAGTAGTGGAAATAACAGATCTTCTTAAGTTATCCAGTTCTTGCCTTAATTTGGCATTCTCAATCTCTAAGAACGAGAAACCTTCATCGGTAACTTGTACTAAAGCAGTGGAAGATGACGCTGCAGATTCATATTGTGCCAGCTTTTTCTGCAAATTATTGTTCTCTTGTTCCAGCAACTCAGCAATCTGCCTGCAGGCCTCAACTTCACCTTTTAAAGTTCTTTCCCTAACATCGTATCCATCAAGGATCTTTTTATGGCCTGTTTCAGAAGAAAGCTGTTGATATCTATTTTTATATTCCTTGTGCAGCAAAGCAACTGATTCATTGTGCTGACCTTAGAGATCTTCTAAGGAATAATGAAGCTCCTCAATCAAGTCATAGTAGGCCACATTGTTGGCCACAGCTCGGTCAAGTAAATCCTTCAAGTACCGATAAGCCTCAATTGCTTGCTCTGTAGCATCATGACCAAGGATGTCAGCTGTTTCTGATATACTAAGGTCTGTATGACCAGCTTTATAATATTCGTGGCATTGTTGCATCAGCTTTGTATCATGTGCAGATATTAGTTCCATTCTAGTCATAAACTAAAGATGAGAAGAAGACAACAATCAACAAAAACAAATCATCAACAATAGAGATGGACAAAGATGTATTTTATTAGATCACAAAAGGAATACATTGTTTGATTATAAATAATGAAAGATAGAGATGATACCGAACAACTTCACACCTTTTTCTTGTCTCCCAAGACTTTCTCGGGAGGCAGGGACGAGGAGCTTGGCTGCTCGGTGGTAACAGCAACTTGATCAGCAGGAGTTAAAAAATTTTCAGGAGGAGGAGGCATGGAAGAAATGTCCTCGTTGGCAGAAGATAGATATGCAGGGACTTGATCACCTATGGCCATGGAAGATTCATTAGAGACAGGCTCATCTTCTTCTTCTTCCACAATTGGTGGAGGAGGACCAGGGAGGTGTAGTTGGAATAGCCCAGAGTCGTCCTTGATCTTCAATTCCTGCAGGGTAGCTACCCAGCCATCTCAAAAGTATTTCAACTTCCCATATTGAACTTGGGATGTCATCGCAGCAATCCCCTTGTCCCATCCTTTATCCCAGCCAGCGCTGAAGGATTTTTTAACTGCGAGCTTTCTTCTCAGTTTCTCTGAGGAGAGCTTCGCATCCATTTCTTCTTTTTGGCCTTTGATATCTCACAGGGAGGACAACTCTTCCTCTGCCTTCTTCAGCTTATCTTCAAGCTCTCCAAAGTTCTTGAGCTTGTCGTCATATTTTTGATGCTCAATCTCCAAAATTTTCACCTTGTTCTCCAAACTCTTGGAGATCTCAGCCATCTTCACCTTCTCGGCCTCAACTATTGAAAACTTTTTCTCCCAAACAACTTTGTCCTCACTAAACTGCTGACGAGAATCCTTCAAAGATTGGGTTAAACCTAGCAGAGCATCCTCTACACCTGACGAGGAGCTGGAAGCTTTAATAGCTTCGTCTTTCTTCACAATGTTATTAAAACAATTCACCAGCTAAACAAAGGAAAAAGTGACAAATCAGTGCAAAAATACAAGTATTCAAAGACAAAAAGGAAATTCAGAATGTGAGAAATTTACCGAAGCAAGGTGACGAGTAGCTAGGGATGTCAGCATATCCCTAGAAATATTTTCATCAATTCCTTGGACCTCGGGATGATCCAAGTTTTTACCGATCTCATTGCAGAGCTGGGAGGAATGATGGTTGGAACACCAACAACACCAGATGGTGGAGAAGAGACATTTTCAGCCAAATTGATTGAGGATGATTTCCTCAATCTCTTCAAAGGGACTTCGGTAGTTTCAACCAAGGAAGAGCTCTTGGTTGGAGAGATAGCAATTATCTCCGCATGAGCAACCTTCTTGCTCGGAGCCATTGGGGGGTTCTCGGTAGCTTTGGAAGGTGCAGCATCCACCTTCTTAGTCCCTTTTGGGACATCAACTTTGCTTTTCTTGGCTTCAGCAGCAGAAGTAGTGTCATCAAAAGAGCAGGGGGAGCTCTTTTCCTGCCCATTCTTTGACTTAAAGGGATGTGAGAATCTGAAGAAGAATCCTCTGGAGTTGAAGCTGGCTCAATAGGACGAGCAGTATAAGAAGTTGTATAACTCTTATACTGTAGCAAATATGATGCAGAACTGATGTGCTCGTCTGCAACGTTCTTATGCAAACCCCAGATAAGTTTCAGATGCTTAATATTAACCTCTGATTCTTTCGGAGTTTTTCTTTTACCGTCAACTGCAAACAAACACATGATAAGATATCAGTCATACTTTTTGTCAAACATGATAAAAGCATAATTTCATAAGTAAAGGAAAATGAGAATAAACCTATCCCATTGCCATATGGGGGGCATTTGGGACCTTCATACACTTTGTCTCCGACTAAAGGAGCATGTTGCCAATTTTTGAAAATTAACCCATGTTCAAAATAATCTCTATTTGCATCAGGGAGGTTAACTACAAGAGCCCTATTTAAAAAACTAGTTTTTAAGTAGTAAACATTATCTAAAATAGCCCATCTATAGCAAAACATAATTTCAGGAATCCCTATACGAGTTCCATGAGTTAGATTTAATTTATACATCCCATTAATTATTCTCCATGAATTGGGGGATATTTTTGCAGGAACAACGTCAAAGTATTGACAGAACTCTAAGTATAAGGGATTTGGCGGAAAAGAAAATCCACATTCAGCAATGAATAGACTGGGGAACCAATCTCCCTCAGCCAATCAAAAATAATCTAAAGGCTCAGAAAGAACCTCCAGAGTTACCCAGGAAGGAATGGAAAAATCGGAACGAAATTTCTCAACAGACTCCACAATATAAACCATACTGAGTAAAAGAAATACAGAAGAAAAGAAGAGAATCTTACAGGAAAAAGGAAGAGCTGACAACTAACGAGGGAAAAGATGAACGCACACGAGAGAAAGAGAGAATAGAAAGCTTGAATGCAGAAAATTGGAAAAAGAAGAAGACGGTATGGTTACATAAGAAGTTTAAATACTTTGCCTTGGGAAGCGGCGAAGGAAATGATTACACAAAAGAAACTATTGAACTTCCGGCGGCTAAAAGGACAAAAAGGGCATAAAGATCGAAGCGCTCTTAAAAGTTCGAAAAAAGGCGGATTCTTTGAATTTGGAAATAAATTCAAATACGATGCTCCTAAAACCCAGGAAGATCATTCAATATTACCATATACCAAGAAAGAATGTTACATACTCCTCAAAGTTCGAAATATGAAACACTGGGGGCTTCTGTTGATACCAAAATTAATATGCTGATGTGGACGAATCATACGAAGACACTTGTCAATCTACGTGGTACAATAACAACGAGGAAGTTCATTTCCCCGACCAACTCATGTTCTCTCCGAGCGACGAGGATATACCGAGGAACTTCAGCACTCCGATGTACTCTAGCGCTCCGAGGAACTCCCGAGCAACGAGAAACTAAGGCGGTCCGAGCTGCATCTCGGTAGTAGTATTAATTGTCAGAATATCAACAATTCAACTATTCATTGAATGTTTATCATCTTGACACACACGCTGCATTAAATGTATTACCCTTTCATATGTATATCATTTAATGTATCAACCCATTCATGTACAGCCTAAAGGCTATAAATACCTTGTATCACCCTCATTCAAAGGGATCGAAATTTCTTGAGAGAACTTGTAATCAAGAATTCCACAAACACTCAGCAATAACATAACAGTGGACGTAAGCATTATTCCTAGCCGAACCACTTTAAAAATCTTTTGTCTCATTTATTTATCTGTGATTGAATAATTAGAGTGATCTATTTTTTTACATCAACACTTAGGTAAGATAAAATTGGTAAACTGTGTAGGCAATACTTTGTTTAATTGATGCATGTTTAAAATTTGTTTAATTAATTTTTGAAAAATTAAAAATTGGTGTGTGTGTGTGTGTGTGTGTGTGTGAAAATCCACATTTAACTTTAGAGATATAGAGAACTTTCAGATTCCCTGGATCGGTAACCTTTGAATCTTCTCTTGAAGCTCTCGCATCTCCAACGAAGCCATCCAATACGGTGCCCTCACAGTGGGCCTGGTGCCGGACATCAAATCTATAAAAAAAGTCTATCTCTCGTGCTGGAGGTACCCCTTGTACCTCATTAGATACATATGTAAACTCCTGGAAAATTGGTATTAAATCTAACAATACGGTGACCTCTCAAACAAAGTTACATCTATGTAATACAAGTAAGTGCTAGATTCTCACTCGAGCCTAGGCATAACCACTAAGAACATCTCCTGACAGGAATAATAAATTTGATTGACATCATACCATAGTTGATCAACACAAGATGCTGAAATAAACAATCCATACCTAATATGATGTGATACATTGACGTATCCAAAAGTAGTAAGTCGGTAGAAAAACACAATCAATCGATCTCAATAGCAATGTCTCTACAAACCGGACTTAAGGCAACACCCCTACCCACTGGGGTATCCACATGCATAGACACATATGTAGCTATATATAATAGTCCAGACATAGATGGAAATGTGTAACAAGAGAACAAGTGTGACGAACCCGTGAAAAAAAGAACTTGTGCATAACTATTGTATATATAAAACATACCCTCAATCACCTAAGACTATGAAAATTAGTTTTCCTGATAAACATTGAAAACACGCCTGTAATAAAGTTGTAGGTGTCCCGGTGCCTGATCCCTAGGTGGAGGCAATGAACAGTACACTGGTGGTGGCAGAAGTGCCTGATATTATGGTGGGACTGGAAGAGCCTACTGCTTCCCCTACTGCTTGTGGCCCTGAACAAGATGGTTATCTATAAGGAATTTTCAAAATGAGAGGCCTAGCTTGCCTTAAGTATAACATAAACCCCGATGGGGTGGTTCGGATATCGACCCTACTGCCCCTTACCTTAGGGTCTATCCTACCCTTTCTGGCCCTAGCCCTGTCCTTATTGGCCCTGATACTGTTGGCCCTAATGGACTCATTGCCCGTGGCCCTGATCTCCCTATCAATATTGGTTGTCTCCTTTAAACATCTTAGGGGACTTCTCCCCTACTTGTGTGTAGCCCTAGTAGTGAAATAATGAGGCATCCCCTACTTGTGTGTAGGTAACGAAAGTCGGGTTGCCAAGCAACACATGATTGATCCTCCATAATAACCCTGTAATAAATCTGTCCATTTTCTTCACCTCCGAACACTCAATGTTTGGGGTAAAATGTAAGATCCGAGTAAACTCTCTCTCGTACTGCGCAACTGTCTAGTTATCTTGCGCCAATCGATAAAATTGTGCTCTTAAAGCGTTCTATTGTGATTGAGAGAAATAGTTCCCCTTTAGCTTCACCTAAAATTATGAAATGGTCAACTACGACCGGTCCTCCTCATTGGTAATGGGCTCCCACCACTCTAGGTTATATACTACTAACCTGAAGATGGATAACATCTATTTCGGGATGTCAGTTCACTCTACCAAACGTAGGTGCCACTCGATGTCACGCCTCCACTGTAGTGTAATGATAGTGTAATGATAGGGTCTGTAGATCCCGAAAATTCCATTGGAATCCCTTTCCAAAAGTCACACCTAGTTCACTCCTAGGAAAATGAGATGTGCAGGGTAGGTGCTGGTTCGACCATGAGTGGAAGTGGAAGTGGTAGTGGTTACTCCTATCGCATAGCTTCCATAGTCACATATACTTTATGTGCGGTGATAGTATCTTGGTCTATCAGAGCTATAGTTTGCTGCGATGGCTATGATTGCTACTGAGGTGCCGCCACATTTGACTCGGTGCTTGCGATCGGTTATTGTCATGCTCCTCATCGTTTAGTGTTAATAATCTGAAAGACAGTAAAGAAAAGAGTATAAGTACACGTACGAAAAAGAGTACAATAATCTAAATGATGAGCTCCAAGGTATCAAATAACGCTACATGGAAAAACAATGGATGCACTCAAGATCCCTAGGACACTAGGACCTGGAATGCTCTAATACCAACGGTGACACCCTTTAAAATCTATAGTTAGGTTGATCAAGTCTAAAAATAAAAATTATAGGAGTCTAAATAATTGAATATCATTCTAAGCATAATATAAAATAACTAATATGCATAAACTAAATAACTTCACACAATAATAAAAATAAAACAAAGTAACCTCTGATACCATAATCGCCAACAATAATAAAATCCTACTCTAGAAATGTAAAATGTCTCAAAATAACCTACTACAATAATCTAACTCGATTGAAAGTAAATAGGAATAAAAGAGTGAGAATTCAGATTCGACACCTATATCATATATGACCAACCATTGAAGATAGAGAAAGATAGAATCAGGGATGAGGCTGCATCGAGGGCCTAGGTCCTGAAAAGAGAATTCAACAACAACATTAACAACAATTTTGCAAAGAATAAGAATACAACCGAGTTTGGGTTATAATATAAATATGCATCTTCCTTTCGTCTTTTAGTTATTTTTTAAGTTGACCCAACCCAAACAACCCTAAATATAACATACGCCTAATCCCAAACCCAACTAAAGCCCATGATTAATTATTATCCTTCTCAATAGAATATAATTAAAGGTCCCATCATCATACTACTCTCTACATCTCAATTATATGAACAAATGAAAAATGGTCATGCCCTAGGGTTTGTATGAAAACACTACCAATTTTAATTTTCATAATTTTTAGAAACTTTACACCAATTTAAAAACCACATGTGTTAAAATAGTTTGCCAATTTTAGTCTTGACCTAAGCGTGCATCTAGGTGAGTGTAATATCGATGTCCAGGGAAAATCCACAACAGGAAAAACCTCGGATGACCAGCCACACTCCATTGCGATATAGGTCTATATACAAGGAGAAATTAGACTTACTCACAGACTGGATGTCTTCAAGTTTTAGCGGGCTTCTTCGTCCCTTGTCACCTTTTTCGCATCCAGTGTTGGATTCTTTCCAATAACCATATAATAGAGGATCTTTCCCACGTCTCGATATCCTACTAATCTTACTTGTCTCGTGATCAGTCTGTCGTCGCACAACATAGATGCAATGTACACCTTTGGAAATTTTCTTAAAAGAATAAAGCAGAACACTTTCACGCAACACAAACAAGATCCCAAATAAATATATGGATGTATGATTCTTGGATTTAAACTACAATTTTGGTTTGGAGGACTTTTTCTCAAAATAAACATATAAACTTAGAGACCCTATTAAACAAGTTTGGAAACTTTTAATCCTTGGAAAGGTCTCAAAGAAAACATCTTCTCTGCACTCCAATTTATAGGAGGTTTTCCAAAAATGAGATAAGGATGAAAAAGATTAATGAAAATCACTACTTTGAAAATCGCGCCACCTCATTCGAACGAAGTCAGAAGGATCATTCGAATGAAGTGACTGATCTCGTTCGAACCAACATCTAACGACAAACCAGAGTAGATTTAAAAATGGTCATTTGAAGTTTTGTTAGATCCTTGGTTCTAACGAGGTTAAACATCTCGTTTGAACGACATGCCTATTGTCATTCGAATGACTTGGAAAATTTTCTGAAAAACAAATCTTAAAATAGTTTTAAAAACTTTTTAGAAAAAATAACACCCAAAACTAAATCCAAAGATCAAACATAAATATGCATTCATACCTCATTGAGATACCTCCGATGTTGAAGATGAAACTCTTTGTGTGTTCGATGTAGATTTATCTTGGCCGCTATAGTATTCAATAACATATCAAAGGGTTGAAGGACAAACAACCAAAATCCTAACCTATGACTCAAACAAGTTTTGTCCAAGCATGAAATACGGACAATACAAACAAATTGACTCGATTCAAAAATTTATCTTTAAAAATATCCCCCTTTGATTATTCTGGGAAAAAAACTCAAAACAAAAACCTATTGGGTCATCAAGCTTACTAAGACTGAATCCGAAACCCTGAAAAAGAAAAAATAGATATTTTTGATTGGCACAAACTTGAGTAGCTTTGCTCCTGTGTAAACCTTTACCGCATCGATGTTAACCTTCACACTTAAACACACATTTCAAATACAACTAGAATGTAACAATATAACTGCATATGAAAAATCGTCCACCTTTGTCTAACCATCTCTACCTAAGATAATTACGTTTCCCCCTAAGTTAAAGATTTATCCCCCCACATGTAAAGAGTTAGATATTATTTCTCCCCCTTTTTGTTGATGAATAGACAAAGAATAAGGTGCACAATCATAAATTAAATCTCCCCATAATGTTAAAACATATTAACATAAACAAAGAAAGAATACCATGAAATGGTGTGAAGCAAGCATACAACGACAAACAATTCGGTAACACAAGTACAAATAATCCAAAGTATGAATAAATGATATTAACTATGATGCAAACATTAAAGAATGGATACCAAGATGATCATAACACATGCCAATTGGAATCAAAGATTAAGCATAAGGCAAGCATGGATTAAATGAAAATACAAAGACATAAAACATAAACCATACCAAATATATAACCGCACATATACCCAGGAAACACATAAATGTATAAAGGTATAAATTACCACAAAAGACATAAACACATAAGCTTTACAGACTCGCAATGTATCAGTGTGTTTAAACAAGGTGGTACATAGTAAAGGGTCGTGAAATAATAACAAGAAAAATATGATCCAAGAAGTTCTATTTGATCGCAATAATATATCAACATTCGAATTACACTCATATGTTAAGTAATGAACTCAAATGGACAAACAAGCACACTGCGAACTAGCCTAGAAATTTTGATAATTCTCGAATCAATAAAGTCGAAACACTTTAGCTCAACTAGGACTCATTGTGCAAACACATTTATCTTCAACTAAACACCCTAAAAAAATAAACATATCTTTTTTTCGCATTTTCTTTTGAAGATATCTATTTTTGAAGCATCAATGCAAAAATTTGGCCTTGTAATTATAATGTTTTCTTTTGCCTCTATTTTCTTTTAGGCTCTTGACAATGGTGGCCTTTTACGCAAAGGAGATTAGTCTTTCTATAGCCATTTCCCATGCATACACATATTTTTTAATAAAACTACAAAACTCACGGGCAATGGTTTTTATATGCATAACTCCCCCATAATAAAATTTTTTATGTATATAAGAAGATTGTTGGTAGAACACCTCACTTAGCTCCTGTGACATATGAAGTTAAAATACAAAAGAACTCATGCAAAGTGTGTTCGGAGGCATATACAAAGTGAATCCATCATGCAAATCAATTTCAAACTATTCCATGAAAGCATGATTAAAAACAATCCTACGCATTGAAAACCATAAACAAATGTCCTTTTCACATGGATACGTGGAATAAGTTGGATTCAAAAACACCAATATTCCACAAAAAAAGTGTAAAACCAAACTACACATAAAACAAAATCTTTTTGAGTTTTAAACATTTTTTTAAATGACTCAAAAAATAAAAAATATTTTTTGTATTTTTCTCAATAAGACCCAAAAAATGGAAAATTAAAATACAAAAGATAAAAAGAATCATATAATTAGACAAAGCATATAAAAAAGGCACAAAATATAGTTTATAAAAAACAAGCAAGAAATCACCCATAAGTTATAGCATGTGAAGAGTTATGTGCAAGCATGCGAGAATCAACTAGTCTAACATTTAGCACCTTTATAATGGATTTCCTAACCCAAATAGGTGAATAACTAATTCCTTGGGTTATAAGAAGCATGGTGACACTAAAACTAGATTTCCCAAGACCTTTTCTAAGATCAAAACAAAATATCCTAAGGTGACCTTTCCTACCACATTACGAACATGTGTAAACACGAGTAAGACAACCTTTAGGTTGACCTTTTCTAATGTCCTGGGCAACAGTTGACACTCTTAAATACATTGTCTTGTATTTAGAAGGGGAAGTATTTGGATTAACGACGCCAATACCATTAGTACTTGACTCTCTTAAATCATCTTCAAGCTTAAAACTCCTCGATTTAAGGAAAAATTTAAACTCCTCAAAGTTTAGGGAATCCTTCTTCATATTTTTAATAATTCCTAGAAGGTTATCTCGCTCCCCTTAATGTAAGAGAACTTATTCTTAATATTTTTCACGTGCCTTCAAAACATCCATCAATTTTTCATTATCCTTTACGACATGTTCTTTCACCCTAGAAAATTTATTAGAGTCCTTTAATTCATTATCTAAAGCATGGACTCTAGCCTCACTCTCTTTATTGGACACTTCTAAATTTTGAAAATCGCACTAATGTCCATGAGCTTATCAAACAGAATGTCGCGTTGAGTTTGAATATTTTGCAAAAATCATTATCACCTTTTAAGAACAAATTCTCTTTTTCAAGAAATTTTTATCCTTTTTGCATGTTTCAAATCCAACTTAGATATTCTATCAGTGTGATTATAAATCTCATTAAACTCCTCTTGAGTATCAAAACCATCCTTATTTCCCAAGACTTTGGTTGACTTAACACTATGATAACCTATCGAGATAAATAACAAAAATAGAGAGAGAGAGAGAGAGAGAGAGAGAGAGAGAGAGAGAAACAAACAACCCTAAAACGACACTAAACTACGAAATAACATGATAAATTAGTGTACCTTTTTTAATTCCAATTTGAAAAATGATAGTACCCTAGGGTTTTGTATGAAAAACCACCAATTTTAATTTTCATCATTTTTAGAAACTTTTTATCAATTTAGAAACCACAAGTGTTGTGGTAAAACGGTTTGTCAATTTTAACCTTGACCTAAGCATGCATAGAAAGAGTAAAATAATCATCAAATCACAACACGGTGATGTACGAGGAAAACCAATAACGAGAAAAACCTCAGACGGCCCAGTCACACAAGTCCACTACCATATAGGTCTATATACAAGGAAAAAATAGACTTACTCACAAAATTGACGCATTCAAACCTTGACTCACCTCTTCGTCCCTTGTCGCCTTCTTTGCATCAACTGTTGGACACCTTCCAACAGTCACACAATATATTAGCTTTCCCATGTTTTCGTATCCCATCGATCTTACTTGTCCTATGATCAATCCTGTCGTCGAACAACACAAACGCAATGTACACAACTAGAAAATCTCTTCAAGAATAAAGCAAACCACTTTGATGCAGCATAAATGATATCTCAAATAAACATATGGATGTATGATTCTTGAATCTCAAACTTAGGTGTAAACTAGGGTTTTGGTTTAGAGGACTTTTCTCAAAACAAACATATGAAATTGGATTGATTTTTAAATAAGTTTGGGAGCTTTTAAAGCTTGGAAAAGTCTCAAAGAAAACTGTTGCTCCGCACTGCTATTTATAGGAGGTTTTCTAAAAATGAGATAATAATTAAAATGATTAATAAAAATATCAACTTTAAAATCATGCCACCTCGTTCGAAGGAAGTCAGAAGGCTAAATTTAACGAAGTGCTTGATCTCGTTCGAACCAACATCTAATGATATATCCAACGACAAACTATAGTAGACATAAAAATGATTGTTTGAATTTTCATTGAATACTTAGTTCTAACAAGGTTAAACATCTCGTTCGAACGACATGCCTAATGTCGTTAGAACAACTTGAATTTTTTTCTAAAAAATAAGTTCTAAAACATTTAAAAAAGCGCTTTTGGAAAAAATAACACCCAAAACTATCAAACGTAAATATGCATTCACACCTTTTTGAGATCCCTCAGATGTTGAAGATGAAACTCGGCTCGAAACTCGATATGTTCTCGATGTAGATTTATCTTGGCCACTACGGTATTCAATAACACATCATAGGCTTGAAGGATAAAAACTCAAATCCTAACCTATGACTCAAACAAGTTTTGTCCAAATATGAAATAAGGTTAATACAAATAAATTGACTCGATTTAGAAAATTTTACTTACAATACATAAGAAAAGATAATCTCTACATCAAACATCCATATTAGTATGGTCCCAATCACGTACTAGATAAATGGGCTAACTCGAGCCCGCACATAACGGAGGCCTATCCCTATCACCTTTGGGGATCACTCGCACATAATAGGTATAGTTATAGATCGGCCCATGCCTATATCCTCAAAAAATAAACACGGGATAATCATTACGCATTCACACTAATCATATGAACCATATCGTAGTCTATATGATATTATCCCCACATGAATCCCCTCGACATACATGGGTACTTTCAGCACGTAATGTCCAGAGTAAAATGACCAAGGTAAAGCCTATATCTATTACTGGCGTACCAGCGTGATCGATGTCAAACTTTTCCTATAAGGATATACCCATAGTGCGTATCCCACGAGAACTCACTGTAATACCCTGTATTTCTGAATATTCCAAATAATTCTATTTAATTAGATTGGAGAATTAAATGAGAAAATTTCGGCTTAATTTAAATTAGGTAAGAGTAGTAATTTAAAAAGTTTTATTTAAAAATTGTAATTATGGAATATAAATCGAGAGATAGATACCGATTTATATTGCCTCATTTTATTTACTTAGTGCGAGTGGTAAATAGTTAATTAACGCGTGTAGACCGTGTTGGGGTGAGAACGAGTAATATTTTTAAGTGACTCAAATGATAATTTAAAGGTCACCGATGAGTCCGAAAGGGTCAAATTAGTCGAAATAGTATACCTGGGGGTATTAGTTGAGTCCCGGGGTAATTTTGGACTAAACCGAGACCGTTCGGGGGCGTTTAGGTCTTTTAACATAAGAGGGTATGGAGACCTACGAAATTTAGAGTTTTATATCAGCCGTATGATAGAGGAATTAGGGTTAGAACACCCATGACAAACACCAATACCATTAGAGAGAAGAGAGGCACAACTTTCTAAAGCAAAAAGAAGATTTGGGAAGGATTCAAAGGGATTTCTACCATCAACTTGTTGGGGAAGAAGGATTGAAGGATGAAGATCATCAATCATCAACGAGAATCACGAAATCAGACCCTACTGATCATAAGGCAAGTTGTTTATTGCAAAAACTATAAAGTTATAATACCCATGTGTAGGGTTTTTGAATAGTTTTGTTTAAATCATTATTTTAAGTGGAGAAAGATGATATTTATACATGTTGGGATAGGAATCGCATGTAGAATGATTTACCTAATGTAGAGGATTAAGATTCAGATTAGACTTGATGATTTTTTCGGATTAAAATATGGATTTTGAATGATAATATGGGAAGAACACCATAACTAGGGTTTTCAAGAAATTATGGGTTTAATTCATTATTTCTTTAAAGGAATTGGAGTTTTGATGTATTTGATAAGTTAGAAAATGTCCTAGTATATGTGGAAACATGTTAGGATCATTGGGTCGAAGTTTGGTGGACAATAATGGAGTTTGGAAATTTGTTAATGGAGGAGAGGATCAACGAAGAAGACAGACTGCACCTGTCCCTGTTCGATCGATCGATCGATCGACTATATCGATCGATCGAACCCAGCCGTCGATCGATCGACGCAAGCTGTTTTCCCAAAAATTTTGTGTTTAATCCTTCGTTGAGTTCGGGAATGAATGAGTATTCTAGGATTTACATTATACTTATATGGGAGTAAGAATAAGACCAGTAGGTATATTGTTGAGGTCCAATGAGGCCATTGGGTATAGGGCTTGGATTAATGACCGAGGAGAATAATCCGATTTAGTAGAGTATCGGGGACTTCGAAAATTGAGTTACGGGGCGAAGTAAATTCAATTTAAGTAATAGACCAGTAGGGTAAGCAATAACTACTGAAATTATATGTAAGGGGTAATTAGGACCCTTAGAGTTGTGTGTATACTCAAATAAATACGATTAATGAGATAAATCGTAAAGCAAATATTGTACGGTAAATATATGAGATTAAAATAGTACGTACGTATATGATTAATAGGTCGGGCGTGTACCTACTGAATTATGTGATCTTTTAGGTAGAGATATTATACCTAAATTAATTATGTTAGGGTCGATGAGACATTCCGAACTAACATAAAGTTATTATATGTTTGGGGTCGATGAGAAATACCGAACCAAACTTTGAACTGGTGTCGCGATGAGAGAGTCTCGAACCAGAATATGTGTATATATATATTTTTAAAATAGTTAGGGTCGATGGAAAATTTCGAACCAACTCTCACTTGGGGTCGATGAATCATTCTGAACCAAGAGTCCTTTACATGTACAAAAAGGACAAAATAGAAATGACTGATATTTAGTATATATTGTGTGTGAAATATATATACTAGATGATATTCTACTTCTGTGTGTTAGTAGATTGATATATTTGATGTATTTGAAGATACATACTGAATTGGTAAGTTAAGTAGTGAAACTTAATTACAAAATGAACCTTTAGATAGAGAAAATCTATTTAGTAATTCAAGTAGCGAAACTTAATTACATAAGTGGAAAAGTTAACAATTGTGAGAATTGTAGTAATTTTAGTAGTGAAACTAAATGGGAAGTCTTGAAAAATAACATAGATGAAATGTTACTTGAGAATTAATTAACATATGTGAGATGTTAGTGAAACGGTTGTACTGTATGGGCGGTACTGGAACTTAAGTATAGATAAGTTCAGATGATTACTTAGTCCTAGATAGCTTGGAAGATATGGCTAGGTAGGCTAAGTGTAGAACGTTAGGTGTGCACAAGAGATGAGGGGTGAGTAAACTCAAGAGAGTGTACGAGAACCTAACATGTGTAATCAATAACCGCATTTTTATATTGTGATAAACGCTTGCTAAATATTTTCAAAATGTTTTGAGTACTAACTCTTGCTATAAAATATTTTCAAAACCTTTTAGGTGTCAAGCCACAGGGATGCCACGTATGATGATTTCATTCCAGAGACTCGGAGCTATAGCATAGTGGATGCTTACGGGATTTTGACTAGACGATATCTCTCATTCAGATCTAGTACAGGATCTCACACTACTCTATGCATGGACTTGTGGTCCGGTATTAGTCTCAGATGTTAGTTTAAGACTAGTGGTTATTCTATTGTTGTTTGGGATTTTTAGCCGATGGTTTATTCGGTAATACTTTTGTTTTGTTGTACTTTTACTTTGTTGATTGGGTTATAGTACATGATTATTTTTACTTTGTTCCGCATGGTTGTTTTATCTGTTTTAAGAAAGATAAAATTTGGCACCGGTCTAATTTTACTTAGGGGATTAGTAATTAAAAAGTTTTCGACAGTGATGCTAAGAATGAACCATTTGAGAAACCTGTTTTAATTTAATAAAGGCCTGATCACCCGATGTTTAATTAGGAGGGGTGTCACAGATGGTATCAGAGCATCAGGTTCTAGTGTCCATAGGATCTGTACAGCTTACTACGTTTTCAGCGTATCGTTTGATTGATATAGAGCCCTATCTTAGGATTATTGTACTCCTCTACGTACGTGTTTACGTTCTCCTGCTATTTAGAAGATGTAGTGATATAAATACGAGTTCGATTGGGCACGGTACGTCGAATATGGTGGTAGGACCAGCATTAGCGTTAGAAGGACTGCAGGAGGGAGGAGCTCGGCATAAAGCATGGGGTGTTCGAAGATGGTAATCATAGGAGAGATGACCGTTGTCGAGGTCACTCCTAGCGTGTAATGGAAGTAGATGCTGCAAGGGTTGTTGAGGCATAGCAGGCATTTTCCAAGTGTCACGACGGAAAGGGGGAATGCTAATCTAGACCCGCCCAATGCAGTGATAGTGGGAGGGAGTTTGAAGAAATTTTTGATGAGAACGAGCCGTAATATGTGATAAAACGGCGACTGTGCATGGTAACCGATGGAAGTATAATTTACAGAGGTTTTGGCATTTAGGGATAGAGTTGAAATACCCAGAAGTGAAATTTTGGGTAGAATATTTGAGGCAACGTGGTGGGGATACCAGTCACCACATCCGGACCGAGGGTCCGTATACAAATAGAGGAACCTTATGTATAGTTTAACCGCAAAGTTCTCCAATGATGATTCAGAAGCGAAGAGAATAAAAATACCAGAATCTATCACGTGAAAGCCTGGTAGAGGCCAATCGTGAGAGAGAAATTTATCCTTTTAAGTGAACTTGTACCGATGAGATAGGTATAAAGGAAAAAGAGCCCTTGAGAGAATGGACTCTCGAGTTATAATTCGCAATTTTGGTAAAACTCTTCTTGAACGACTTATGTATATGAAGGCAGTATGGTACTTCTTACAAGGTGGGGTAAATGCTCCTAAGGGGCGAAATTAAGAGAGTTTAAAGATTTAGTCAAAGAGTAAGACTGAATGTAATGGGGCTGGTTCAAGCCATAAGTGGAAACCCACTAGAGAATGTAATGATTATATTCTAAGTTGGGGTTGTTAAGTCTCATAGTGCATTCCTCTTGGTCAGCAGGACTAAGGGAACCAGGATGATAGTGTTCAGGATTGAGACTACCCAGTCCGAGAGGAGGGATACCCCAAATCGGTCAGTGTGGCCTGGAGTAAGGGGGATTTTTGTAAAGATGTCTAGTGTGGTTCGTAGGGCCACGCGTTTTATTTTAGCTTGAAGTTATTTGAGGAAATAATAACTCTGATAAGTTTTGCATTCCGGAGAGGACAAGCGTGCTATGTCCGGAAACTATCTGAACCACCAGAGCGATGGATAAGAAAGTATATGGGTTTTAGCCTCGAGTGAATGGGGTATGTGATGATACCTCACCTGAAAGAGGGTCGAGTATCATTATTCATCAATACTTGAGGGACTTCAGGGATTATGAACGTCTCATAGTAATTGATTCCGGTGTGTAGGAACCTAAATGATGTGAGTCAATGAATGTCGCATGATTGCTGAGCAGAGAGATCGAGCTCACTGCTGTAATTAGTGCTAAGGACTTAGTGATAGTATAAGCGCGGTGCCACTTGACTCCTTTAGAAATATTGGGGTATGGTTGCACATATTGTCGAGGAATGAAATTTGAGTATCTTGACAATGTGTTATTCCGACAATGCTCAGTAAGAATACATGGGGAGAAGTCCCTTGTTTAAGTTCGGTTGCGAAAGGGAATACGACTGAATTTTTATGCACGTCAGGAGAAGAGACATTGTTAGATGCTAGGGAATCAGTGGAGCCGATAGTGTTGTGGAGAAACACTGAAAGGCTTACCTCACCACGAAGGGATAAGTGAGACTTTGTGGGAAAAGATTTGATTTTTGGTCTATAGGGTATTGAGAATACCCACAAGATTGTAGTCACGTCGTGTAGACTAGGCTGGAGTTGAAGAAAAGCATGTTACAGGTGCGACATTTGCACTGTCTTTGCAAATGTGCACGGAGAAAAGGGTGTATGGGCGCCCTAGTCAATTGGATTCCTTAGACATCCGAGATAAAGGGATGCGGAAATTTTGTACGACGGTGGGGAAATTAGGAAACAAGTCGTATTGATGAAATGGGTTGAACATCATGGGAGATAGACGATGATCCAAGATTATATGTGCTGAGAGATCCAGCACACCTTATGGGATGAAAGTCGGTGAGAAACCATTCAAAGGTCATCTCTTGATATGGGAGACCTAACTGTGGTGAAGAAGTAGCACAAGGTGCTACTTGACTGATTATTGTGAGTGACTTACGTGTTACTAAAATGTTGATTCTTATAAAGTAACCAATCCCCAAGAGTGCGCCAATTGCGAAGAGTGCACGGATTGTAAAGTATAATAAACCCGAAGAAAAAGGGGAATAGTGTTCCACCTGAGGAAAGATGACGTAAGTGGGAAGCGATGTTGAGGAGAGACATAGTGAGATTGTCTCCAGATACACCTCTAGTTAATAGAGCGAGATAGACTCGAAATGAGAAACCAGAATGTAGTAGTGAACCTACATTTCCAATGATGGAATGAGGAGAAAGACTTATAAATTATTGATTGGTTGTGAACATCATAATTAATCCAATATTTCGTTGGGGGTAGCGAAATGGGGTGACCGGGATGGATTAGTATGTAGTTAAAAAGGGAGAGTGGACGGTGCCGCCCTACATGATTGTGAATCAGGATGAAATCCTAAAATTCCACCCTATGAGAGATGGTCAGGAAGGAATAGAGATAAAGTTTTATTTTGAGTACGTTGTGTTACCTACGACTCAATATTAGTGAGAAGGAATGATGATACGCCCTTATGATAGTGGAATTTTGGAGAGGCCACCGATCAATTCATAGGTTGAATGTATACCTATAAGAGCATATTTATAGGTAGTGTGAGTGCCTATATGGACTGTACATGAGGATTAGGTTCGTGGGTACCGATTATGAACAATACATGTACTTTGAGGTGTGGTTCGAGGAGACATTTCAAACTTTTAGTCCTTAACGCGTGATATGAGGACATTCTATTGGAGTCATTTTAGGGTATATGAAATGTGAAATATATGGCTCACAAATTGTCTACTCATGTGCGATGAGATATGTATACATATATTGGTGCTCGAGATGTGATTCCGAGGCAATATAACAAATCACTATTGGTGATCGAGGTGGGATTCCGAGCCAATAACCCCAAAAGTGTTATAGAAGGGGGGTGATTATAAAATAAGTGTTAATAGTATATGTTATGTGTAAGATATATATACCTATTGATTTTCCTACTTATGTACGATAGTAAGTGTTCTTAATCTCTGTATTGGGGTCGATGATGTTCCGGACCAATACATGAGGGATCGATTTGGGGTCGATGATTTTTCGAACCAAATCGATGATAAATATTGGTATCGATGGAAGGTCTGAACCGACATGTGCTTTACATTTACCTTGGGGTCGAGGGATTCCCGGACCAATGTAAATGATAGGATTATTGGCGCCGATGATTTTTGCCGGACCAATTTTTCTTTAAAGTATATATTGTGTGTGAAATATATACCTTATAATATTCTACTTATGAGTAATAGTAGACACTTAGATGTTATATAGAGATATACATCAAATGGGTAAATTAAGTAGGGATAAACTTAATTTCAAGAATTAACGTTGACATTGGGAAAATCAATGAGAAATTAAGTAGTGAGACTTAATTATGATATATGCGGCATAGGTAACCTGCGATAAGAATTTATAATGAAGCAAGGCATGTACTTGGGGCGACCGTTAGAATGTTATGATTTGGTATTGGGTATTAGAGGATGCAATTATACTTAAGGTCCTTAGCCTTAATACCAGCCTTATCCTAATTTCGAGGACGAAATTCCTTTGCAAGGAGGGAAGTATGTAATACCCCGTATTTCTGAATATTCCAAATAATTCTATTTAATTAGATTGGAGAATTAAATGAGAAAATTTTGGCTTAATTTAAATTACGTAAGAGTAGTAATTTAAAAAAATTTATTTAAAAATTGTAATTATGGAATATAAATAGAGAGATAGATACCGATTTATATTGCCTCATTTTATTTACTTAGTGCGAGTGGTAAATAGTTAATTAACGCGTGTAGATCGTGTTGGGTTGAGAATGAGTAATATTTTTAAGTGACTCAAATGATAATTTAGAGGTCACCTATGAGTCCGGAAGGGTCAAATTAGTCGAAATAGTATACCCGGGGGTACTAGTTGAGTCCCGGGGTAATTTTGGACTAAACCGAGATCGTTCGGAGGCGTTTTGGTCTTTTAACATAAGAGGGTATGGAGACCTACGAAATTTAGAGTTTTATATTAGTCGTATGATAGAGGAATTAGGGTTAGAACACCCATGACAAACACCAATACCATTAGAGAGAAGAGAGGCACAACTTTCTAAAGCAAAAAGCAGATTTGGGAAGGATTCAAAGGTATTTCTACCATCAACTTGTTGGGGAAGAAAGATTGAAGGATGAAGATCATCAATCATCAACAAGAACCACGAAATCAGACCCTACTGATCATAAGGCAAGTTGTTTATTGCAAAAATTATAAAGTTATAATACCCATGTGTAGGGTTTTTGAATAGTTTTGTTTAAATCATTATTTTAAGTGGAGAAAGATGATATTTATACATGTTGGGATAGGAATCGCATGTAGAATGATTTACCTTATGTAGAGGATTAAGACTCAGATTAGACTTGATGATTTTTTCGGATTAAAATCTGGATTTTGAATGATAATATGGGAAGAACACCATAACTCGGGTTTTCAAGAAATTCTGGGTTTAATTCATTATTTCTTTAAAGGAATTGGAGTTTTGATGTATTTGGTACGTTAGAAACTGTCCTAGTATATGTGGAAACGTGTTAGGATCATTGGGTCGAAGTTTGGTGGACAATAATGGAGTTTGGAAATTTGTTAATGGAGGAGAGGATCAACGAAGAAGACAGACTGCATCTGTCCCTGTTCAATCGATCGATCGATCTTGAACTATCGACCAGCCGTCGATCGATCGACTATATCGATCGATCGAACCCAGCCGTCGATCGATCGACGCAAGTTGTTTTCCCAAAAATTTTGTGTTTAATCCTTCGTTGAGTTCGGGAATGAATGAGTATTCTAGGATTTACATTATACTTATATGGGAGTAAGAATAAGACCAGTAGGTATATTGTTGAGGTCCAATGAGGCCATTGGGTGTAGGGCTTGGATTTATGACCGAGGAGAATAATCCGATTTAGTAGAGTATCGGGGACTTCGAAAATTGAGTTACGGGGCGAAGTAAATTCAATTTAAGTAATAGACCAGTAGGGTAAGCAATAACTACTGAAATTATATGTAAGGGGTAACTAGGACCCTTAGAGTTGTGTGTATACTCAAATAAATACGATTAATGAGATAAATCGTAAAGAAAATATTGTACGGTAAATATATGAGATTAAAATATTACGTACGTATATGATTAATAGGTCGGGCGTGTACCTACTGAATTATGTGATCTTTTAGGTAGAGAGATTATACCTAAATTAATTATGTTAGGGTCGATGAGACATTCCGAACTAACATAAAGTTATTATATGTTTGGGGTCGATGAGAAATACCGAACCAAACTTTGAACTGTTGTCGCGATGAGAGAGTCTCGAACTAGAATATGTGTATATATATATTTTTAAAATAGTTGGGGTCAATGGAAAATTCCGAACCAACTCTCACTTGGGGCCGATGAATCATTCTGAACCAAGAGTCCTTTACGTGTATAAAAAGGACAAAATAGAAATGACTGATATTTAGTATATATTGTGTGTGAAATATATATACTAGATGATATTCTACTTCCGTGTGTTAGTAGATTGATATATTTGATGTATTTGAAGATACATACGGAATTGGTAAGTTAAGTAGTGAAACTTAATTACGAAATGAACCTTTAGATTAAGAAAATCTATTTAGTAATTCAAGTAGCGAAACTTAATTACATAAGTGGAAAAGTTAACAATTGTGAGAATTGTAGTAATTTTAGTAGTGAAACTAAATGGGAAGTCTTGAAAAATAACATAGATGAAATGTTACTTGAGAATTAATTAACATACGTGAGATGTTAGTGAAACGGTTGTACTGTATGGGCGGTACTGGAACTTAAGTATAGATAAGTTCAGATGATTACTTAGTCCTAGATAGCTTGGAAGATATGGCTAGGTAGGCTAAGTGTAGAACGTTAGGTGTGCACAAGAGATGAGGGGTGAGTAAACTCAAGAGAGTGTACGAGAGCCTAACATGTGTAATCAATAACCACATTTTTATATTGTGATAAACGCTTGCTAAATATTTTCAAAATGTTTTGAGTACTAACTCTTGCTATAAAATATTTTCAAAACCTTTTAGGTGTCCAGCCATAGGGATGCCATGTATGATGATTTCATTCCAGAGACTCGGAGCTGTAGCACAGTGGATGCTTACAGGATTTTGACTAGACGATATCTCTCATTCAGATCTAGTACAGGATCTCACACTACTCTATGCATGGACTTGTGGTCCGGTATTAGTCTCAGATGTTAGTTTCAGACTAGTGGTTATTCTATTGTTGTTTGGGATTTTTATCCGATGGTTTATTCGGTAATACTTTTGTTATGTTGTACTTTTACTTTGTTGATTGGGTTATAGTACATGATTATTTTTACTTTGTTCCGCATGGTTGTTTTATCTGTTTTAAGAAAGATAAAATTTGGCACTGGTCTAATTTTACTTAGGTGATTTGTAATTAAAAAGTTTTCGACAGTGATGCTAAGAATGAACCATTTGAGAAACCTGTTTTAATTTAATAAAGGCCTGATCACCCGATGTTTAATTAGGTGGGGTGTCACACTCACACATCGTATGTTGAACATAAACACACCAGAATAGCAATCCTAAACACACAAACATTACTAAGACTTAAATCCTGAATTCTTAGATCAATTAGTCTCTTTTGATTAAGCATTAATCCTCAAAACTGTCCCAAAGTCGTTCAAATGAGATTCTACATATCGTTCGAGCCTACCTCATTTCAACGATTTGAAAACACATTGACTGAACTACTCAATCTCTTTCAAACGAGATATTGATCTCGTTCGAATGAGGTGAACAGAAATTCTTCTTCTCGAACAATCTAATTCTGCCATTGTTAACACAAAAACCTAATTTCAAAGCCTCAAATAATCACCAACCCAATCTACTTTAGATAAAAGTTGTCTAACATTAATACTAACCTATATATAATAGTTTTACAAGATTCTAACATGAATTAAAGGGTTTATTTCAGAATTAATCATAAGAACCCTAATTTTATAATTCTAGTCCTATAATCTCAGACTTATATAATTTGTGAAAATAAAAAGGGGAGTTTACATGAATTAATGTTTATAACACAATTTTGGCCATTTCAAATCAATTCTAACTCAAATATATAAAGATTTCTACCACAAATTAGTGTATATGCTTAATATGGATATTAAATTAAATTATCTCTTTAATTTAATGAAAAATTAGTCAATTGATTATCAAAATCAGATTATAACATAATTAGGTTTAGATTCCTATGAATATCTACACTATAACATAAAAACAATTAGATTCCTACACTAGGTATACTCTCATTAGTCCAAATTAGGATGAATTCTAAGCCCAAATCAGACAATTCCTCTTTTCCCCAAGATGCCTCCACTCTTTAAGCTTTAGGGTGCTCTCCAAAGTTATTAATATGAACTTGGTTTAACCTAATGACATTTTAAGTATGTTAATTTCGAAATTAGGCTTTGGCCCCATATGGGCCTCAATCCAATGAGCCCAACTACATCTCCAATTAGCGTAAAACATTACACAAGCCCTTTGCCAACTCATATGACTTAAACCCATTATTTTAAGTCATAAACGGACCTTCTAATATCCCAAAAGTCGACATGAAATAGGATATCAAACTCACTAATATTTTATCTGGTGAGAGTTCAAATAATAATTATTAAATTATTTATTAATTTAGCATGATATGACATTATAAGAAACTACTTCGCGATCGGTGGAACCCAAAAACGAGGGGATAATCCAAACAAGGAATGCCTCGATATCAGATCCATGACCATTCCATAGTCGCCCATAATACACATTTACTTATAAATATTTAATTAATGAATTACCGTGTATTAATTCTAATTTCAATTTCAAATTAAATACACACATAAACATGTAAAATAAAAATAGCGACATCACATGTCACTGCATGCAATTATAATAATTTCACAATTTAATTTAATGAACAGAAGTACGAGGTATTACACCTTTTATTGCAGCCCTTGGTTGATAGTGGATATTGAACCCTCCTAGTTCCATCGACCATTTGGAAATCCGTCCAGAGAGATCGTCCTTTATGAGGATAGCCTTGAGTGGAAAGGAAGTGATGACTCTGACTGTATGGTCTTCGAAGTAGTGATTTAACTTTTGCGAAGCAATGACCAGTGGATAAGCTAACTTCTCCAGAAGAAGGTAGCGTTTCTTGACATCCAGTAGTGTCTTGCTAACAAATAGATTAGGGCTTGGTTACCTTTCATTTTGCACATTAAAATCGAGTTAATTGTGTGGTCGAACACCACAAGATATCGATAAAATTAGTTCTCCCGAATTTGGGACCACAAGAAAAGATGGTCAACTTATATATAACTTGGCTTTTTAAAGTTCCTGTAGAGGGTTGTCCATCTGCTATAGCCTGTGGCAAATGAGCCAACCTAGAGGGGATCCCACTGCCCAAGTTAGTAAATAAACGTTTTGAGTAGGGGGTCTACCTTGGCAAGTAGGCCCACATAGAAGGGTTACCTCTTCTTAAACCATCAATAAAAGTTTAGACCAAGGGGGTCTACCTTGGTGAGAAGGCCCACATAGAGGGGTTGCCTTTGCTCAAATCTCCCATAAAAGTTTAAAGCAAAGGGGTCTACCTTGACGGGTAGGCCTGCATAGAGGTTTTTCCTCTACTCAAATGATCTAAAAAAGTTTAGAGCGAGGAGGTATACCTTGATTGAGCCCCATGACCAAATGTAACACTTGGGCAAGGGGAGTCACCATGAGTAGTCCCTCGTCCCAAGATTCAAGCCATGAAAAAGAGGCAAGGTTAAAAAGGCTCACCATGAGCAACCCTTCCAAATACATTGAGGCAAAAAAAAGGCCAAGGTAAGGGGACTCATCACGAGAAACCCGCTCTACCCCAATTCACACACTACAAAAATAGAAGAAGGGTAAGGAGGTTTACCTAGAGTGACCCCTCTACCTCAAATGACCTATTACAGAATAGATACAGGGCGAGGAGGTCCATCTATAGTGGCCTCCTCCCTAATATTTGTTACCCAGAAAATATTAAAGTATCAATATTTGACTTTCTTATACAGGTAGCCTAGTTGAGCAAACATGACTCAAAAAGACCAGTTGGTATCTCTTGGGAGTTTTGTCTTGGTGGCTGAGGAACAAGGTTTTTTGAGCAAGCTCAACCACTTAGCACTTTAATATTGATAGAATACTAGTAGAAAAACCCTAGGGATTACTCAAAGTCATTACATAGTTCACACTCAGTCATAACTGAAGTGAGCAACCAAGAGGTTGCTCACAAGAAATGAACTTTTTATAAAAAGATTTCAGAGGAGAGGGTCCTCGAGGCCCCTCTCAAGTAAAAAATGATTTTAGAAGAGGTGGTCCTTAAGACCCCCCTCAAGATTAATGATTTTAGAGGAGAGGGTCCTCTAGACCCCTCTCAAGTAAAAAATTATTTTAGAGGAGGGGGTCCTCAAGGCCCCCTTCGAGATTAGGCCCCCCTTGAGATTAATGAATTTAGAAGAGACGGTCCTCAAGGCCCCCTCAAGATTAATGATTTTACAGGAGAGGGCCCTTGAGGCCCCGCTCAAGTAAAAAATGATTTTAGAGGAGGTTGTCCTTGAGACCCCCCACAAGATTAATGATTTTAGAGAAGAGGGTCCTCGAGGCCCCTCTAAAGTAAAAAGTTATTTTCTAGGAGGTGATTCTTAAGAATCCCTCAAGATTAATGATTTTAGAGGAAAGGATCCTCGAGGACCCTCTCAAGTAAAAAATGATTTTACAGGAGGTGGTCCTTGACACCCCCCCTCAAGCTTAATAATTTTAGAGGAGAGGGTCATCGACGCCCCTCTCAAGTAAGAAAATGATTTTAGAGGAGGTGGTCCTTCAGGCCCCCCCTCAAGATTAATGATTTTAGAGGAGAGGGTCCTCGAGGCCTCTCTCAAGTAAAATGATTTAAGAGAAGGGGTTCCTCACCCCCCCCCCCCCCCCCTCAAGATTAAATGATTTTAAATAGGTGGTCCTTGAGGTCCCACTCAAGTTTACAAAGTTTGAACAAGTTTTCGTTTTAAAAGATATTTACGAAATTAGATATTTTGTCTCCATTAGGAGACACATTTTCTTTTTGACTTTGATAAGGACCATGTGTCGTCTGTCAAAGGGGACATGCGGATGTAGACCTAATAGGGACAAAAGGTACATCGCACACCTTGTCCCTCTAAGTTTCCCTCTCATTTTTGGCGCCTAAAGTGCCAACTCAATCCTAGTTCCCAAGTATAAATTGGACCCCTGGGCAAGGTCATAAAGGATATAAAAAAAGTCAATAGCACTGTTACTCTATCAAAATCACACCAGACCACCTAGTATTCTCTCCCTGCTCTCTCTATAAGTGTTGAGTACATGTTTCTTCACTCCCACCTTGACAACCATCATTCTCAGGAGATTCTCTTGAGAAAAGTTACTATTATTGTTTGTGAATTTTACTTTCTTATAGAGAGTGGTTCTAGCTTGGACTCCATTTTTACTAGAAAAGGAAGTTTTCACCAGGAGCTACTTTAGGAACTTTTGAAGACCTTGAAGGCAGAGTCCATTTGAGTGGGTCACACCTCATCCGTTTCAATATCTTAACAGACCCCAGTCACAGTAACCCCCTACAGTTCCTCTGAGCATTCTTAGTTTGAGGTCAGTCCCTTATCTTTATTTAAGAGTTGAAATAATGGTCAACACTTCTCTGAAGATTTAGAGATAAAGCGATTGAGCGCAGCTAATATTCTGATCAACTTTTAAACATCACGAACGATTTTTGGTGGATGAGGGTTATTGATTGCCTCAATTTGGTCGGGGCTTTCCTCGATTCCCCTCTAGTTGACCAAGTATCCCAAGAACTTTCCAGACCAAACTTCAAAGGAGCACTTAGTTGCATTGAGCTTCATTATGTAATATTTGAGGACCTCAAGTGCCTTCACTAGGTCTTGTTGGTGGTCGACTCTATTCATGATTTTCACAATCATGTAGTCTATATAAACCTTCAATGATTTCACCTAGTTGATGTTTGAACATCTTGGTGACCAACCGTTAGTCAGTCTCCCCTGTGTTCTTAAGCCAAAATGGCATAACTATGTAGTGGTACAAGCCAAAGGTGGAATTGAATGAAGTATTCTCTTTATCGGGACTGGACAAAAGGATTTGATGATACCCTGAGTATGCATCTAAGAAGCCATCCAATCATGATTATCCACAACATTGACCAACAGGTCAATCTTTAGCAGGTAAAGTTGTCTTTGGAATAGGCTTTGTTTAGGTTGGTGAAGTCGATATAGACTCCCTACTTACTATTACTCTTCTTAACGACGATTGGATTGGAGATCCACTTGGGGAATTGAACTTCTTTAATGGAACTTGCCTCCGTAAGTTTCCCCACTTCATCCTCTACAGTTTTATCCTTCTCTAGGGTTATTCGACACGCCTTTTGCATGATCTGTGGGAATGCTGGGTTCACATGAAGTCGATGGAACATGGCTTGGAGATCAATCCTAGGCATATTGTAAGGCTACCAGGAAAATATATCTTGATTCTCTTTGAGCAGAGAGATAAACTATTTCTTGTAGTGGGCATATACTCCTCATATAACTATATACTTCGTAGAGGATGGATGCATGCAATGAGGGCAATGCCTTTAAGCTACAAGTGGAAGTGCATTACTAAAAATGGAATAATGGAGATCATGGGGAACCAACTCCTAGCTTGATAGTTCTTCATAGATGCCATCCGACCAAAATAGGAAATAAGAAATAAAAGGTTGTGGAACCAACAGAGGGCTTTGTGCCCTCCAACTAGCAACTAAAGTACATACGACCTGGCATTGAGGAAACCAAAATTTCCCCTGCTCAGGTCATGGAGCCTCTTTAAGAAGTGATCTTTGACAACAGTCAACCTAAGAATAAGTTTTTGATCGGCAACACCCTCACTAGAGAAGAAAAATAGGAACTTATTATTTTACTCAAAATCAATCAAGAGGTTTTTCTATGGAAACTGTATGAAATTCTAAGGATAGATCCAAAGGTTATGTGCCACAAACTTCATGTGGACCCACTACATCCTTAGGTGACCTAAAAGGCCCAAAGATCTACCCCCAAGAAAGAAAATTCAGTAGAGGGAGAATTGGGGAAACTTATAGAGGCACGGTCCATTAAAAAAGTATAGTTCAATTCCCCAAATGGCTAACCAACCTGGTAGTCGTGAAGAAGTACAACGATAAGTGGAGAATTTGTATATATTTCACCGACTTGAACAAAGAGTGCCTAAAGTATAGTTTTCCTCTGCCCAAAATAGATTAAATGGTTAATGAAATCGCTAACCACAAATAAATGATCTTCCTCGACGCCTACTCGGGGTACCATTGGATCCCAATTTTTGCCCCCGACCAATAAAAACCCTCTTTTATCATGACGTTAGGGTTGTACTGCTATAAGGTGATGTTGCTTGGGTTAAAGAACACCGGGGAAACTTATTAGAGACTTATAACCAAGATGTTCAAGCAGTAGTTGGGAGATACGATGGAGGTATATATAGATGATATGCTAGTGAAAAGTGTAACACCCCGTATTTTGGGAGAATATGGAAATTATTTAAATTGGTGATCTAGGAATTTATTTAATTCAGTTTAAGTTTAATTTCATGCGTGCCATATTTGAAGAGAAAATAAGAGGATTTCATATAGTGACTCGGATGATGATTTTGAGGTCATGGTTGGTTCCGAAAGGGTCAAAATAGTGGAAATAGTATACTCTGGGGTATAGTTTGGATCCCGGGGTGATTTTAGACCAAATCAGCACTGTTTAAGGGAATTTCAGTCATTTCAGAACTTAGGGTTGTAAGAACTCCGAAAATTGTAGGTTTATATTTGGCCATTAGAGTGAGGGGCTAGGGTTAAAACAAAGCTTAAGGAAAGAGTCCATAATAGAGGAGGAGAGAACCAAGATTCCTACACCATTTTTCACCCCCGAACACAATGGAAATGAGGTCAGAGCGAGAGGAGAACAACCATAGCATCATCCAAACAAAATTCAGACCTGTTATTGAGAGGCAATTGTTTAAACTGCGTTTATTTTAAGCATTTTATAATACCCATGTATAATAGGGTTTGATTTCATGTTTTCGAAGGATTTTATATGTATTTGGGTGGGGGAAATCCATGAATTGAAGTAGAAATTGAATGTAGATATATTCCTTGATGTTGGTAATAAGCAATCAGAGGGTTTCGGATGATTGAAATGAAAGTAATCCGGGATTCTTGATGATTAAGCTTGAAGAACACATAAACTAGGGTTTTATGGAATTTTAAAAGATAATCTAATATTGAATTGAATTCGTGATGAATCTATGAGAATTTTACATTGGAAATCATTCTTATACATTATACAATGATTAGACATGTGGGTTTGAAATTTGGTGAAGTTTCATGAAGATTTGAGAACGTTATTAAGGTTGAAAATCATAAAAATGCAAGGTAGGATAGGCCTACTACATTTTGAATCGATTCGGCCTCCTGGGCCAATCGATTTGGATGCCCAGAAAACTACAATTTTTCCTTTGTTGTTATATATCCCCATGAATTGAATTATGAAAAATTTGGTGATTAGGTTAGTAATTATGTGGAGAGTTAGGGGAGATCAGTAGGTATGAGGTTAATGTTTGGTTTATAATGACAAGGGTTAAGTTGGGATAATTAATCGACGGTAGTAAATCGAGTAAATTGTACACCGGGAAAGTTAGGATTTGGATTATGGCAAGGGTAGACCATAATCTAAGAATATAACTAGTAGGGTATAATTGTAGTAATTACTGAACTAATATAAGGGGTAATAATGGGCCCTTCGGATAGAGAAATATTACTCAGGAATATATGATAGAGAGTTATACTACGAATAAATGACACAGTGAGTATTCAAGAAATAAATACTATGTACGAATGATTATTATAGATTAAACATATACCTATACGAATTTACTATTATAGGTCGTCTGTGTGCCTATATTGAATATACATATGAATAGGTTGTGTGTATGTCTAGTATGTGCTTTTGTGTATGTGAACATACCTACGCTACTTGCTATCACAGAGGTCCCGCGCAGTGGGCGATCCCACCTTGACGATTCCAGTGAGGTCTATATTTATCCCCCAGAACATAGTGTTGATAGTGGATAACTATGCGAGATAAATAGTGATGTCAGTTGGTCGTTTGGGTATGTTAGGTATGTGCGTAACCCCAAAGACTTAGTGTTATGTTCTCTTCCAATATGTGTTGTTTTGATTGATGGTTCGAGGAGACTTTCTAAACCGATAGTCCTTAATTTAGTACGCGAGGTACATAGACTTGATAACAGAGTACGCAAGTGTGCATCACGGTGGCCAGTCCGATGGATCATATGTTTATATATATATATATATATATATATCAATGATTAATCTACTTATGTGTGATAGTAGTGAGACTAGATAGTATATATCTAAAGTAATGTTTTGTCCTACTTCTGTGTGATAGTACTCAAACTAGATAGTGTGTATCTAAGTAATGATTAGTCTACTTATGTGTGATAGTAGTGAGACTAGATAGTGTATATCTAAATAAGGTTTAATCTACTTAAGAGTAAATAGTAGAAGAGATGTATAGTGAGTGTCTACAGATAAAGTTAGTATGAAAACTTAACAGGATGGTACTAATAATAACATAAGAGTAATGTTAAATATTAGTTATTCGGTAATGTATTGTATGGGTGGTACGGGGTAAGTTAATGAAAAACTTAACTAAAGACTTAAGGATAATTAGGGGTATACTGTAGCGTACTATATGGGCGGTATAGGTGAGATAGATTGGTTAGTAGTTAGTTAGATAATGGAGACCTAGTTAGTCTGGGTAGCATGACTAGGTGGGCTTAGTAGAAAACGTTAGGTGCACACTATAGATGAGAGGTGAGGGACTCAAGGGAGTGTTCGCAACCTAACATGTGTATCTAATAACTGTTAATTTAAATGCTTGCAAAATATTTTCAAAAGGACTTTGGATTTTGACCCGTACTTGCAAAACTTATTCAAAACCTTTTAGGTGTCCAGCACAAGGACGCCTAGCAGCATGATCTATTCCAGGGATATGAAGCAACAACACTTGTGGATGCTTTCAAGATTTGAACTTATCCACTTCAGTTACTTCATTCCTAGTGTAGGGTGCAGTTCAATATTTCATTCGGGTGTATCGCCCTTAGTTATTTCATTTATGTCAGTCAGACTTTGTATTCAGATTTTTATTTATGTTGGACTTTTGTATTGTATTTGGGAATAGATGGTTTATTCAATATTATTTTATTTTAGCTATTTATCTAGTGATTGTTCGATTATTTATTATTGCATTGAATTTTTTATTGTAATTATTTCCGCACGTTGTTGTTGTTTAAATAAAAAGATAAAATTTTTCACTGAATTTTTTGAATACTAAGTGGTTAGTAAATGTTTGAAAATGTTTTTGACAGTGATGCTAATAATGAACCAAATGGGAATCCTGTTTTAATTTGATAAAGGTCTGATCCCCCGATATTTAATTAGGTCGGGTGTCACAAAAAGAAGAAAGAAGGAGGATCACCTTGCAGATTTAGCAATAACTTTTAAGGTTCTTCACTACCACATGATGAGACTGAACGTATCAAAGTGTTGTTTTGGGGTACAGTCGAGAAAGTTCCTTGGATATCTAGTTAGTCAAAGGGAAACTGAGGCAAACCGTGACCATATCGAGGTAATAAAATAAGTGTAACCTCCAAGAACTCTACACAAGGTGAAGAAGTTGATTGGCATACTCACTACACTCAATAGGTTCATATCGTTGTCTTGAGAGAAATGTCGACCTATTTTTCTAGGAATTGAGTAAAGAAATGAAGGAAATATAGAACGATGAATGCACCTAGGAACTTGAGGAAGTGGATAAGTACCTAAGCTGACAACCACTGCTAGAGATTCTTAATGAGTAAGGTCCCTTGTACCTGTACCCAGAAATATACAGTCACGCTACCTATAGACACCCTATTATGTTCCCCCTAACTCTCCTTAGGTCCCTAGTACCTCCCTTTATCACTGTAAACCTAGGTCATGTCCCGAGTACTGACCTAGAGGCCATCGGGCACTCCCCGGCTCAGTTCGACCCAAAAGTCAAACTCTTCATCTCAACTGAGACTGAATGAATCGTCTAAGGGCACTGAATACCTCTTACAACGATCGCCCCGTGCGCAATTCTGACTTACCATGCGGACGAACAATCCGTTTGCATTCGAAACTTGACCCAGAGGCCACCGGGCGCTCCCGGGCTCTGTTTGACCTATGTCAACTATTCATCTTGACCGAGGCTAAATGAATCTTCGAAGGGCACTGAATACCCTTTCCAACGGTCCATCCCGTGCACGATTCCAACTTTCCATGCGGACGAACGATCTATTTAACTCCGGGAGGTCACCGAACGCTTATCGGGCCTGGTTGACCAAAGTCAACTCCCCAAACTGGGTCAAACTCTTTGTAATGTCTAATTGCATCTCATAACCTTTCTAACGGTCCGCCCCGTGTGCGATTCGGACTTACCATGCGGACGAATGATCCGTTTGCGTCCGAGCAATTCCCCGTCCAAAGGACCAACAAATGCTTCTGAGCCATATTTGACCCAAAGTAAACTCCCGAACCTGGGAGTGGTCCAAATGACTTTTAAAGGTATATTAATTACCTTTCCAACGGTATGCTCCGTGAACGATTCTAAACAACGGTTTGCCCTTAGCGGCCGATTTTCCGAAAAAGCCTGAAGCGCACTGCCAAATGGCAGGTTCCAGACCCCACCTATCGGCACCTGCCTATAGGCAGGAATAGGTCTATTCTGATTGGCACTCACATGGGCCTATAAAAGGAGGCCTTCACCTCATTTTCAAGGAGACCCCAGATCTGATAAAAATCTCTCTGAACGAATCCCGGAAACCTCTCTCGAAGGCAACATGATTTCAACTTCCAAATCCCTTTTTTACTTCCACTTTTCATCATACTTTTCATCAAACTTGGTGAATTGGCCACTCTCCATCATCATCCAAGTGCAAGGGATGCTCTCCAACATTTAAGATCAAGCTCAAGATCTTCAATAAGGTCCAACTTTCTCAAACTCTCTCTTAAATTCTCTTAAATTCCCAATAACCTGTTTTCTTATTTAGCACTTTTGTTATCTCACCTCACACATCCTAATATACTTTTTATTTAGTATTATTGTACATCTTTTATTTTCATAAAACCCAAAAAACAAGAAAAAGAGGGTTTTCTCATTAATTCTAAGTAGGGATTCTCACACTTTTTCCATACTTTTCTCACAACTAAAACACTTTTTCTACACACACACACACACACACTTACAAATAAGAGATCCCCTATTTGGATTTATGGGATAAACCCCACCCCTCATTTTGTATGTGAACTATGTGGACTTTGATGCCTTTATAGGTTACGTAGGCGTCTCAGGGTAAAACTCGAGACTCCAGTCCTTTTTCCCACTTTTTCTCTCATCTTCCTATCTACTATAAATCTAACCTTCCTATATTCTATATACTTGACCTTAGTAACGTATTTCTCCATATGCGTTATCATTCTATTATAACGGTCATCGTAGGGGTAATCACGTAAATCTTATTCTTCTAATATTATTCTTATATCTTCCTACGGATGAATCGCTTTATCTTTTCCATGACACAAGTCGAGGATTCCTACCTTCATTCTATATATACACATGCACACATATCACGGGGGAAAGAAAAGGAAAATAGCAAATATTCATGAGAGACCGAAAGGGCGGAATGGGTGCCTAACACCTTCCCATTTCGTAAGTAAGCCTCCGAACCCTTCTCGAATCATCTTGGTTTCGTACACACCAGTATGTCTTTGGATGCCATCCTTCGGGGTGGCTTCCCATTTTTCTTTTGTCTATTTTGAGTAAAATAGAATGGAGACTCTGAATCTCTCTACATTTTTACACCACAAGCGACGCCGACCGAAGTTCTTCCCGAGAGGGACGGGCGGGACCCGAAGGATCCTTTCCTCCGCGCGCACGCCCGCACGACGAGGATCAGGGATGGCCACAGTGGCGACTCCGATGGGGACATGTGCTTTTATTTGTGGGCTTGACTCTATTTACATGAATGCTATATTTGCTTATGTTTCCCCACCATATCTGCATGTTCCCCTTTCTCCTATGTATCCCATGCTTATGGTTATGTAAACACACTTGTAAAAATTTCTCCATGTACACTTCACACCACGTGCACCTAGGATCACATGTATATCCCCATGTTTCATACATCACCCATCCATACTTGGTGTACCTTTTGGGGTACTCGTACTTTACTCCCTGTTTGGAATAATCAAGAAAAGGCATTCTCATCATCAGATACTAATAAGATCATCATTCATTATTCACAAGACAGCACCAAAGAGCATTGATATTGACCAAATTTCACCCAATAACTGGAGGGTCACTTCATGACGGGCGCTGGTCCGGCAGGTCGCAGTTAGCCTAAGCGATATGACTCTCAACTTCCAATGGCCAAGTACCTTCGACGTATATTGAATGGTTCCCCCGCATCGTACCGCTTGACCTAAGTCACGACAGGAGGTATATCGCAGGGAATTTGTTCACGTACGTCGAGTATATCAATTTTTTTCTCACACGTACCGTCCCCACGAGGTATATGGTGAGGCAATTCACGTACACTCAGGTATATCAAATGGCTTGTCCACACGTACCGATTGCCCGCAAGAGTAAGATGTATATCATGGAAGTCACGCCAAAGGGGGGAACCCATGACGATTCACCCAACCAACTACATACCCGAATATAGGTGTCAGACCTAGGACACGCACTTTAGATTATCGGTTTCAACCCGAAACTCTGCCGAAATTCCGGGTCGATCTGTCGCCCAATTTTCGCGCATTTTTAAAATGGGATCCTATCCATGAGCCTGGTTACAAGTCCAAACCGCAGCTTTGCATATATTAAGACCCCCACTTTTTCAGGCTCGAGTCTCATCCGGCATAGCATTTAGGAGAATTAAATACAAGTGAAAACATAATAATTATAATAACCATGCTGAGTTCCGTCTCCAAAAACATTTCTCCCTTCTTTATCAAAAATCAAAAAACATTTCTCCCTTCTTTATCAAAAATCCAAAAACATATTTCCCTTCTTTATCGAAAATCCAAAAATAGTTCGTCCTTTTTTCTCAAAAATAAATCTCATCCTACGCCTTCTCAAGTCGATCGTAAGCCCTTGGTTTGGCTCCCTATTGGTTTCGGTCTTCAGTCAAATCACCCCGGAGTTTCATTTATTTTTCTACTACTTATTTCGAGTCCGGAATCCATCCATCTTCCATGGAGAAGACAGATCAAGCACCAGTCATACAACCGGATCTGATGATAATTATAGCTCAGCTCGTGTTCAAGATTGGCAACCTCCAAATTGAGGTTCGAGAGATGCAACGAAACTAAGTTCCTATTCCTCAAGAGCTCGAGGCCCTATTCCCACGTGCTATGGGTCCACCCGAGACTATTTGGGTTTCGTAAGAATATCATCACGCTCCATGTGCCCCTTCTACTGATGGGCCGCCGCCTACCCAGCTTCTAATTCCAAATATTGCCCAGCTTATGGCTTACCTTCCTGTGGATGCTGATCCAAAGGAGTAGGAGTTGAATAAAGTCAAAGAGGATCTCAAGATGCTCACCAAGAAGTTTGACCAAGTCAGGATCTCTGGGAATTACATTGACTACACCCACATGTCTCCTTATCCTAAAGCGAGGTTACCCGAGAAGTTCAAGATGCCAAATATCGAAAAGTTCGAAGGGAGTGGACCCCCAATTGTTCATCTTCGCAGTTATCATCGTTCCATGACCCTACTAGGGGCTTCTGAAGAGGTGATGGCCCAATTATTTCAGCAAACTTTGAAGGATAGTTCCCTCTGATGGTTTTTATCTCTTGATGAATCCAGAATTCGTAGCTGGGAGGATGTAGCCCGAGAATTCATGTCGCAGTACAAATACAATGAAGATCTTGAGGTCACCCGTCGTGATTTAGAGCTTCTCAAATAGAATCCAGAAGAATCAATCAGTAACTTCATAACTCGGTGGAGAGAGCAAGAGCAACGATGACCAATCGTCCATCTGAGGAAGAACAGGTCAACATAGTGAAGAAGAACTTCTTGCCCCATGTCCGAGCGACAACGGGAGGACAATAATATCCCCACTTTCGAGCACTCAGAGAGGTTGGACTGGAAATCGAGGAAAGCCTCATTAAAACTGAGATTGAACCGAAGAAGGTGTCCTGACAGTTCACCCCTAGAAAGTATGACAAGCCTGCCAATGCTACCGTTTCAACCATTAACAACATATCTCAACCAACCACATCATGGGCACCAGAAATCCACCCTGACCCCATCTGCAGGGAATACACTGAGCTCCATGCACCCCTCTCCAAAGTTTACCAAGACCTATTAAGCTGAAACCTCATTAAACCCTTGGATCCCGGTCCATTGCCAAATCCACTCCCAAGAAGATTCAAAGCCGATGTTCATTGCGCCTTCCACCAAACTGACGACCATACCACCGACCAATGCTTTCACCTTCAGAACATAATCCAAGATCTCATTGATCGAGGTACCATTGCCCCACCAGCCAATCCTACGTCAAACACTACTCACAATCCACTTCCGAATCATGCCTATGCCACCTTCTTGGAATAAAACCCAGATTTCGATCCCTCAACTCAATTCACACCTATATACTCTCCTAAACCTCTTCAAACCTGCCCATATTTCCTCCTACACCCTACTAGCCTCGCTAATCAAGCATTGTCACTCCTTACCAAAGCATGCATCGCTGTCCGTACCCGTTCTGAAAATGGGAGTATGGAATTGTTAGAGGTGTTAAATCAACTCCTAGATTTCGAGCTGAAATTGCCCTCATAGATGGTCATCGATTGCCAGAAGTTCAACACACTATTCTTGGAGACACGAAAATGAGCTCGAGATTCAGACAAGTGGGTGTTAACAACCGATGAAGTCAGCCTGGATGATGTTGTCCATAGTATGGCAGAATTATTCGAGCAAACCAACAGCATTTGCAGTATCACCGGATTACTTGACACTTTGAAGCTACAAGGTCCCTTGGTCCCTTTAATCACACATATCCCCACAAAATGGGAGAACTTGTATAAAGAAGCCATTGAATTTGTGGAATGCATCGACTTTACATGGAAAGACAGAGTTTCTACCACCGGATGGGGGGAAGAATTCAAAGATTCGAGTGAAGAACAAGCTTCAGGAAGAACTGGCCCAGTAGCCGAGATATGTGGGATGATATCATTAAAGAACTCCTCGGAGAAATAAATACGGTGGAATCTCAACTTGAGATTGACGAGGAAACGGGATTCATGTTCTTTCCTTCTTCAGTAAATCACATGACCAGATCAGGGAGACATTGCCAGGTTCCCAACTCACTACCAGCAAATGACAAAGGGAAGGGCGTTGAAAACCTTCCTATGCCAGAAATGACCATCGAGGAGAGCAATATCCTCGATCAACTGAAGAAAATCCAAGCTAACATCACTCTATGGGAGCTTTTCATGTCTTCCCAGATGCACAGAAATGCTTGTAATACCCCATAATTTTATTGATATTTATTTAAGGGATTAATTAAATTAAATGTGAATTAATTGAGAATTAATTCAGATATAAATACTAATGATATGTGAGTTGGTATTTGATTATGATGTCTATATATGGCAATATATGAATATTGAAAATATTAAAATTATCGCGAGATTGAAATACGACAATTTGGCAAATTTAGTTAAGAGGCGCGTGTCAGTCACGTCAGGAATGTAATTATTTGAATTAAAAAGTGAATTTTAGTTTTATCAACCGAATGGTCATTTTGAGTGTGCCAACGAGTCCGGAATGGTCGTAATAATCAGAAAACACTAGTCGAGGGTTTAGTTTGGGTCCCGGGGCATTTTTGGGCCATACCGGTAACTTAAAAGGGTATTTTGGTAATTTTAAAAATTAGGGAATTAAAACCCACGAAAATTGGAGTTTATATTTATAATTTTAAAGGGGACACTAAGGCCATTACCAGAAAAAGTTTAGAGAGTGGGCTACGGGAGTTTAGAGAGAAGTTAGAGAGAAGTTATAAGAACCAAAACCAAGCCATCTTCAACCTTGGGAGAAAATCTATAGAGAAAGGAGAGAATAAACCTTCATTCACCAACATCAATTCTGAAGAACAATCTAAGGCAAGTGATTTGATATTTTTAGTGCATTGAAAATTTCTTCCATGTTTAGTGTAGAAATTATCTTATATTGAAATTTTTAAAGAAAACCCATGAAATTGTTGGAGAAACTTTGAATTTAGGTTAGGATTTGCATGTAGAATGATGATGGACTAATTTAATATTCGAAGAGTTATATATGATGATTTAATAAACGGATTTATGATGAGTAATTGGGCATAAGAAAATTATGATTTCATGTTCTTAGGTTTTGGGGAAATATTTGGAGATTTATATTAATTTCTTGATGATTTGTAAGATTTGATCCCTAAAATAGGTTAAGAGATGATTTAGGATGATTAGAAATGGTTTAAAAACGTTGGAACATAAATTGGATGGTCTTAGGGTGGATTTAGAAGAGAGAAGAACTGAGAAAACGGACTTGGGAATTTATGGGCTGAAATTGCCATCTCGTTAGAAGACCTGCCCAGGTCGTTCGAACGACCTCGTTCGAACTAACTTCTAACGAGATTACAGTATCCCTTCTAACGAGTTGGTAGTTCGTTCAAAGCCTTTCGTTCGAACGACACTCGTTCGAACGACCTCGTTCGAACGAGATTTCTAACGAGTTGACATAATGGCCTTTTTGGCCTGAATTGATTTCTAGTATCCCGTACACTTATTTAAATGGTGAGATAACTTTCCCTTATTAACTAGTGGGTATAGTTGGGAGATTGGGGTACATTGAGGAGTAACACTTAGAATAGTGTGTTAAACCGGATGAGATTTGTGGATTGGGAAGCGAGTAACTAATCACGAAGTGAGAATAATTGATAACTTAAATACATATAAATCGGGGACTTGTGATTTGTATAACGCTAAGTGTCGGTATAAGAACGAGAAGTATACCACTAATAAAATATTGTAATATCTAAGACGTGTGAATGCTTAGTATATGTAGTTATCTGTGTATAACATACCTACCGTACTTGCTATCATGGGAGGTTGGCATTCGTTTAGGGCCATCTAATCTTTGTGTGCCTATGAGGGGGATCTAGATTGATACCTCGAGGACATAGGTCAGATAAGGGCTTATTGAGAAGTTAATAAGTCTGCTGATCATGGGAGCGTAGGTATGTGCGTGACCCATGTGATGTGAACTATGTTCGCCTCCATTGTTTGTGGTTGTTGTTTAATGAAACGATTCCGGAGAGATTCAGAATACGTGGTCCTTATGTACGTGATGTACCGGGATTGGATAGCAGAGTATGTGTGCACCTCAGCTTAGTCTCGGGGTGCTAGTATTGTATATTTATGATGAGAATAATATACTGTTAATTGAATTGTTTTGTCATGAATAAATGTGAATATTAATAATATCAACAGTTTGTCAAGTGAAAATGGAAGATCTCTAGTAATTAGTAGTGCTAATATGGGAAACTGTATAACAAGTTATAACACTTTGTTAACTAAAAGTTTTTGGGAATTTGAATTGAATATCGTATAGAAATGTTAGATTTTAGTATCGGACTAGTTAGAAATGGGAATAACTAGAATGGGTATGGATGCGATAGGAGTGCACAATTAGTTGAGAGGTGAGGAACTCATGTGAGTGCACACACTATCATGTACTTTATATTAAGTGTTTAATGATATTAAACACTTGCAAATTTTTAAACTATTTTCACAATCGGGCTCTGACCCGTTTGCTTTCAAATCTATTTTGCTATAAAACCTTTTAGGTGCCCAGCCACAAGGACACCATGGATAGGAGTTCTATTCAGGTGACGTGATGTAGCTGCTGTGGAAGTTACAGGACCTTGATAGTAGACGCCTCCATTTTCGATCTTGACTCCACTATCAGATTTTCTCATTTGTTGGGCATGTTGCCCCATTCCTTTTAGAGACAACTTACTTTTCAGTTATTTCAGACTTTGGGTTGTAATTAATTTAGTGATGCAGACTTGGTATTTATTTATTTCAGTATTCAGATTGTTGTGAGGAGTATTCCTCCAGACTCATTATTATTTGATGGTTATTCTATTGTGACTATGTTGTGGTGGTTATGTTAGCATTTCATAATTTACTTAATATATGTTAATCGGATTTAATTAAAATTGGTAACTCACTTTTTAAATACTAGGTGGTTAGTAATTATTAAAATATTTTCGACAGTGATGCTATGAACTGAACCAACTTGGCATTTTGTTTTAATTTAATAAAGGAGTAGCTACCCGGTATTTAATTAGTCGGGGTGTCACAGGTGGTATCAGAGCATCAGGTTCTAGTGTCCTTAGGATCTGTACAGCTTGTTATATTTCCACTGAGCTTTCTTTGATATAGAGCCCTATATTTTAGGACTATTTTATTCTTTTGCGTATACTTCTCTCTTCAGCTATTTTTAGATAATAAATGCAAACTTATAAGACTTTACTCTCATTTCAGATGCCTCCACAACGTGCGCATCGAGTTCCTAGGGATGCACATCCAGAGCCACAGCCTGCACCAGTTCAGGGCACTATGAATGCCGTAGAGGTTGCAGCTATTGTAGCCCAAGTGATAAATTTCACCCTAACTGTTGTACAGCAGGTACCACCCCAGGCACCGGTAGTCGTGCCAGTTCAGGCTCATGCATTCTCATCTACTTGGGAACGCGTTCATGATTCTTTTCCGAAAGCACACCCTCCAGAGTTTGTAGGTAGCTCCGATGTTGTGGTATCCAGTCAGTGGAGGAAGGACATTCAGAGGCACTTAAGGATGTATGAGTGCACAGATGTTCAAAAATAGATACTAGCTACTTTCAAGCTAGTAGGATCTGCATTGCAGTGGTGGGAGTCCATTACCACCGTAGAGGAGAGGGACGCCCTTTCTATTCAAGAGTTCTGGGTGCATTTCGACCGTAAATATTTTCCGTCAGCTGTTCACACTGAAATGAGGAGGAAATTGATGAACCTCAAGTAGGAGGGGAGGACCGTGGCTGAGTATGAGGCCGAATTCACTAATCTCTTGAACATTGTTCCCGATGAGATATCGACTGAGGAGAAGAAGATTCAGAAGTTCACGGATGGATTGACTTGGAGGATCCGTCAACACTTGTTGGGGAATATCTCGTTGGCCACTTATTCTGATGTGGTTAACGCTGCACTACTACACTTCCAGGATCATCGCTTCCACATATCTGGGAGCAAGAAATCAGGAGAGTCCGGCCATTAGGGCAGGAACGGGGGAAATGGTGTCAGCGGGGAACAATCTACTCAGGGACAGCACAGGCAGGGTGAACAGGGTTCCCAACAGGGGGATCATAAGAGATTCAGATCTGGGGGTTTGAGAAGTGGACAGGGAGGTTTCAGGCATGGCCATCAGGGTCAGAACAGCCATCAGGGCCAGCAAGGTCAGAATGGTCAACAACAGCAGTTTTAGCAGGGCCAGCATGGCCAGGGTAGGAATGGTAACGTCCATCAGGGCCGTGGACAGCAGGGACAGCGAGGGAGAAACTTCCCGGGAAAGTGCTTCATTTGTGGCAAGACTGGCCACAAATGCTAGGATTGTCCTGATCAGGGAAGGGCCCCATAGCAGCAGCAAGGTGCTCGATACGAGCCACATAGGCCTATGTTTCCCGCCGCCCTCCCAGCACCACCACAGATGGCAGCATTACCACCCATTCCAGTAGTCCCAATTCAGCAAGGACAACTTCAGTATGGGAGAGTGTATCAGCCACAGGATCCACCTGCCATTGAGGGTATGTTATCTATTCAGAGGACTATGGGGTGTATTTTATTTGATATGGGGGCCACACATTGCTTCATTTCCACTAGATTTTAACGCACTATTGGGTTATTAGACACCGCAGAGAGCACGGTTACTTATGTAGATTCACCGTTGAGTAGGGGTTCTGTGATTTCACTTATTTGTAGAGGTGTGGGTATAGAGATCGAAAGATTTACTTTACCCTCTGATATGTTAGTGTTAGAGATGACTAAGTACGATGCGATTATTGGTATGGATTGGCTAGTTGCGTACCGAGCCATGATTGACTGATTTAGTAGGAGTATTATCTTTGCCATTCCCAAGCAGGAGATGTTTTTAGTGGCGATGCCTCGCCCTGAGGGAGGATCGTCCACTCATTTGTACTATATAGAGGAGGAGACCTCTAAGGAAGTGGTGATACCACTCGATGAGATACCCATTGTTAGTGAGTTCGCTGATGTATTTTAGGATATACCTAGACTACCTACGAGTAGAGAGATAGATTTTGTGCTCGATTTGACGTCGGGCACTCAGCCTATTGCCCGCGCACCTTACCATATGGCTCTAGCAGAGATGAGAGAGTTATGGGATCGGATTGAGCATTTACTGGGCCAGGGGTTTATCCGGAGGAGTACTTCATCGTGGGGTGACCCTGTGTTGTTCGTAAAGAAGAGGGATGGATCATTGAGGTTGTACGTAGATTATCGAGAGTTGAATAAGGTCACGATACAGAATAAGTATCCGTTGCCCAAAATAGATGACTTATTCGACCAGCTGAGAGGAGCTTCCTTCTTCTCAAAGATTTATTTATGATCAGGATACCATAAGTTGCGTATTAGGGAATAGGGCGTCTCGAAGACTTCTTTCTTCACGAGATATGGTTCCTACGAGTTTCGGGTTATGCCTTTTGGCATGACCAAAGCTCCAGCCGTGTTTATGGACTTGATGAATAGAGTGTTCAGAGAGTTCCTAGACCAGTTCGTTATTGTCTTTATTGATGGCATTCTAGATTACTCTCAGACAGAAGAGGAGCACACCGAGCATTTGAGGCAAGTTTTGCATACACTACGTCAGAATGAGCTTTATGCAAAGTATGAGAAGTGTGGGTTTTGGCTGAAGGAGGTTCACTTTTTAGGGCATATCATTTCAAGCTGGGGGATATCTGTTGATCCTGGGAAGGTATCCGCGGTGAGGGAGTGGGGACAGCCCACGACACCGACTGAGATCCGTAGTTTCTTGGGCCTAGCAGGATACTACACGAGGTTTATTCGGGGTTTCTCAAAGATAGCGGGTCCTTTGACACATCTGACTCAGAAAGGTGTGCCATTCATCTGGAGCGATGCCTGTCAGTTGGCATTTGATGAGTTGAAGGACAAGTTGACCTCAGCACCTATGTTAGCGTTGCCCAGACCGGGAGTTGAGTATTTAGTTTACACTGATGCGTCCTTACAAGGACTCGGATGTGTGATGCAGCAGGAGAGTTAGGCCATAGCTTATGATTCTCGTAAGCTTAAGCCTCACGAGAGGAATTACCCCACCCATGACTTGGAGTTAGCAGCAGTTGTATTTTCCCTTTGGATTTGGAGATATTATCTCCTGGGGAGAAGTTTCGGTTGTTCACGGACCACAAGTCCCTACAATACATCTTCACGCAAAAGGAGTTGAATATGCGTCAAAGACGGTGGCTTGAGTTTGTGAAGGATTATCAGTTTGATATCCAATATCATCCGGGAAAGGCTAACGTGGTAGCATACGCGTTGAGCCATAGGCCAGTAAATGAAGTGGCCGAGGTGTGAAAAGCTAAGTGGAAGGAGTTGGGACACCAGGATGCAATGGCCCGATCGTTTATGTCTGTGATGACTATTACACCTCAGATTATTATGAGAGTTTTACAGGCCCAGGAAAATGACTCGTTCTTTCAGGAGAAGATAATTCGATTACTAGCAGAGGGAGACGAGTCCTATACCGGTAGCTCAGATGGGGGATTATGCTGCAATGAGAGACTAGTCATTCTGGAAAGGGAATACTTGTGACACGAGGTGATGACAGAGTCGCACAGCTCACGGTTCGCGGTACACGGTGGTGGGGATAAAATGTACCAAGACGTTAGACGACAGTATTGGTGGAGCGGGATGAAGAGGGACATTACCGTGTTTCTTTCTAAATGAGCCACTTGTTAGCTGGTAAAGGTGGATCATCAGAGACCGATAGGACTTTTACAACCATTAGAGGTTCCGACGTGGATATAGGAGAGCATATCCATGGACTTTATCAAGGGGTTACCTACGTCACAGAGGGGTCACGACTCCATTTGGGTAATTATGGACCGTTTGACCAAAGTTTCTCATTTTTTACACGTAAGGACAAACTACACTACGGGACAGTATGCCCAGATTTTCATTTCAGAAATAGTGAGACTTCATGGTGTGCCTCTAAATATTGTGTCTGACCGAGATAAGATATTTGTTTCATGATTTTGGGAGAGTTTCCAGGAGGCCATGGGCACTGAATTGCGGTTGAGAACGGCTTATCACCCGCAGACCGATGGGCAGACCGAGCGTACAAATCAGATTTTGGAGGACATGTTGCGTATGTGCATCATAGACTTTGGGGGTGGATGGGAGCAGTACCTTCCACTGGTGGAGTTTTCTTATAATAACTCCTACCAGTTCACCATTGGCATGGCTCCATTTGAGGCGTTGTATGGTAGAACTTTTCATTTCCTAGAATTTTGGTTAGAAGTGGGGGACAACAAACTCCTTGGGCCGGAAGTGATTTAGGATACTTCGGCAAGGATAGAGATGATACGGAGTCGCATTCGGGTAGCTCAGGACTGGCAGAAGAGCTATGCTGATGCCAAGAGGTTCTTCAGAGAATTCAAAGTGGGGGACCAGTTTTTACTCATAGTATCTCCTATGAAGGGGAATATGCGTTTTGGGAAGAAGGGGAAACTGGCACTGAGATATGTGGGGCCATTTTCTATCATAGAGCAGATTGGGACAGTTGCATATAGACTTGGGTTACCGGAGCACTTGCATAGGATTCATGATGTGTTCCATATTTCCTCGCTAAGGAAATATCTTAGGAACGATTTGTTCCATACTCACATTGCTTTGGAGGACATCGATCTCCAGCCCGATAGTTCCTACGAGGAGGGGCCGATTGCTATTTTGGACCGAAGCATGCGGAAACTGCGGTTAAAGATAGTACCGTTGGTATGTGTTTAGTGGCGACATGCTGAGGAGTCCACATGGGAGAGCGAGGATGAGATGCCCGAACGTTATCCAGAGTTGTTTTTACCAGGTACTTTTTAGTTCCGAATTTCGGGACGAAATTCTGTTATTAGGGGGGGAGTATGTGATACCCTGTAATTTTATTGATATTTATTTAAGGGATTAATTAAATTAAATGTGAATTAATTGAGAATTAATATGGATATAAATACTAACGAGATGTGAGTTGGTATTTGATTATGATGTGTATATATGGCAATATATGAATATTGAAAATATTAAAATTATCGCGAGACTGAAATTCGATAATTTGGGAAATTTAGTTGGGACGCGCGTGTCAGTCACGTCAGGAATGTAATTATTTGAATTAAAAAGTGAATTTTATTTTTATCAACCGAATGGTCATTTTGAGAGTGCCAACGAGTTCGGAAGGGTCGAAATAGACAGAAAATAATAGCCGGGGGTTTAGTTTGAGTCCCGGGGCATTTTTGGGCCATACCGGCAACTTAAAAGTGTATTTTGGTAATTTTAAAAATTAGGGAATTAAAGCCCACGAAAATTGGAGTTTATATTTATAATTTTAAAGGGGCCACTAAGGCCATTACCAGGAAAAGTTTAGAGAGTGGGCTACGGGAGTTTTGAGACAAGTTGGAAAGAAGTTACAAGAACCAAAACCAAGCCATCTTCAACGTTGGGAGAAAATCTGTAGAGAAAGGAGAGAGTCAACCTTCATTCACCAACATCAATTCAGAAGAACAATCTAAGGCAAGTGGTTTGATATTTTTAGTGCATTGAATATGTCTTCCATGTTTAGTGTAGAAATTATCTTATATTGAAATTTTTGAAGAAAACCCAGGAAATTGTTGGAGAAACTTTGAATTTGGGTTAGGATTTGCATGTATAATGATGATGGACTAATTTATTATTCGAAGAGTTATATATGATGATTTAATAAATGGATTTATGATGAGTAATTGGGCATAAGAAAATTATGATTTCATGTTCTTAGGCTTTGGGGAAATATTTGGAGATTTATATTAATTCCTTGATGATTTGTAAGATTTGATCCCTAAAATAGGTTAAGAGATGATTTAGGATGATTAGAAATGGTTTAAAAACGTTGGAACATAAATTGGATGGTCTTAGGGTGGATTTAGAAGAGAGAATAACTGAGAGAAACGGACTTGGGAATTTATGGGCTGAAACTGCCATCTCGTTAAAAGACATGCCCAGGTCGTTCGAACGAACTTCTAACAAGATTATAGTATCCCTTCTAACGAGTTGGTAGTTCATTCAAAGCCTTTCGTTCGAACGACCTCATTCGAATGAGATTTCTAACGAGTTGACAGAATGGCCATTTTGGCCTGAATTGATTTCTAGTATCTCGTACACTTATTTAAATGGTGAGATAACTTTCCCTTATTAACTAGTGGGTATAGTTGGGAGATTGGGGTATATTGAGGAGTAAAACTTAGAATAGTGTCTTAAACCGGATGACATTTTTGGATTGGGAAGCGAGTAACAAATCACGAAGTGAGAATAATTAATAACTTAAATACATATAAATCGGGACCTGTGATTTGTATAACGCTAAGTGTCGGTATAAGAATGAGAAGTATACCACTAATAAAATATTGTAATATCTAAGACGTGTGAATTCTTAGTATATGTAGTTATATGTGTATAACATACCTACCGTACTTGCTATCATGGGAGGTTGGCATTCGTTTAGGGCCATCTAATCTTTGTGTGCCTACGGGGGGGATCTAGATTGATACCTCGAGGACATAAGTCAGATAAGGGCTTATTGAGAAGTTAATAAGTGTGCTGATCATGGGAGCGTAGGTATGTGCGTGACCCATGTGATGTGAACTATGTTCGCCTCCATTGTTTGTGGTTGTTGTTTAATGAAACGATTCCTGAGAGATTCGGAATACGTGGTCCTTATGTACGTGATGTACCGGGATTGGATAGCAGAGTATGTGTGCACCGCAGCTTAGTCTCGGGTTGCTAGTATTATATATTTATGATGAGAATAATATACTGTTAATTGAAATGTATTGTCATGAATAAATGTGAATATTAATAATAGCAACAGTTTGTCAAGTGAAAATGGAAGATCTCTAGTAATTAGTAATGCTAATATGGGAAACTGTATAACAAGTTATAACACTCTGTTAACTAAAAGTTGTTGGGAATTTGAATTGAATATCGTATAGAAATGTTAGATTTTAGTATCGGACTAGTTAGAAATGGGAATAACTAGAATGGGTACGGGTGCGATAGGAGTGCACAATTAGTTGAGAGGTGAGGAACTCATGTGAGTGCACACATTATCATGTACTTTATATTAAGTGTTTAATGATATTAAACACTTGCAAATTTTTAAACTATTTTCACAATCGGGCTTTGACCCGTTTTCTTTCAAATCTATTTTGCTATAAAACCTTTTAGGTGCCCAGCCACACGGACACCATGCATAGGAGTTCTATTCAGGTGACGTGTTGTAGCTGCTGTGGAAGTTACAGGACCTTGACAGTAGACGCCTCTATTTTCGATCTTGACTCCACTATCAGATTTTCTCATTTGTTGGGCATGTCGCCCCATTCCTTTTAGGGACAACTTACTTTTCAGTTATTTCAGACTTTGGATTGTAATTAATTTAGTGATGCGGACTTGGTATTTATTTATTTCAGTATTCGGATTGTTGTGAGGAGTATTCCTTCAGACTCATTATTATTTGATGGTTATTCTATTGTGACTATGTTGTGGTGGTTATGTTAGCATTTCATAATTTACTTATTATATGTTAATCGGATTTAATTAAAATTGGCAACTCACTTTTTAAATACTAGGTGGTCAGTAATTATTAAAATATTTTCGACAGAGATGCTATGAACTGAACCAACTTGGCATTTTGTATTAATTTAATAAAGGAGTAGCTACCCGGTATTTAATTAGTCGGGGTGTCACAGGTGGTATCAGAGCATCAGGTTCTAGTGTCCTTTGCATCTGTACAGCTTGTTATGTTTCCGCTGAGCTTTCTTTGATATAGATCCCTATATTTTAGGACTATTGTATTCTTTTGCGTATACTTCGCTCTTCAGCTATTTTGAGATAATAACTGCGAACTTATAAGACTTTACTCTCATTTCAGATGCCTCCACGACGTGCGCATCGAGTTCCTAGGGATGCACATCCAGAGCCACAGCCTGCACCAGTTCAGGGCACTATGAATGCCGCAGAGGTTGCAGCTATTGTAGCCCAAGCGGTCAATGCCACCCTAGTTGTTGTACAACAGGCAACACCCCAGGCACCGGTAGTCGTTCCATTTCAGGCTCATGCATTCTCGTCTTCTTGGGAACGCGTCCATTTTAAATAAATTTATTAATTAGAACTTGTTTTTAAAAGTTTTTAGGGTCAATCTGCAATTAAGGTTCAATGGTTATATTGACTTCAGGGTGTGTTTTTAATTAATTTTAGACGCGCGTTTGATATCTTATTATTGGTCAACATTTGTTGACTTCTGATTGGTGGGTTTTTTTATTTCTTTATAGAGAGTAATCCAGCGATTGTTTACAACCCTTGGATCGTTTTTTTAAACGATCTGCATGCGCACTTTCATAATCCCTATGAACCCCATATGAACCAATCAGGGGAGTTTTAATCACCGCATATCGTGAACCCTTGGATCAAAGTCAATCAACCTTGACTCAATCTGAACCCTTGATTTTGAACCTTATTCTCCAATCTTCTCAGCCTCCTATAAAAGGACCCTTCACTCAGCCTTCACAGACTTTTGTCGCTTCGTCCTTTGGAGAGAAAAGAGAGAGTAGAGAGAGAAGAAAGAAAAGAGAGAGAAAAGAGAAAGAAAGAGAAAAACCAGTGTAGAGAGAGTAAGAGTTAGAAACCCTAACCCTAAACCTAAATCGTCAAAACCATTTTTCAAACCTAAAACTCTTTTCAAACTCCTGTATATCCCAAACACAACCTGGAGTGTTTGATTGTTTGAGAGTTGGTTTGTGTAGTTGGTTTGTAGCTCTAACCTCTTCATTCTTTAGATCTTGTGTCCAACTTAAACATTCTTTCTTAGATCTATTTTCTACTTTATAAAAATTTCAAATCTGAGTACTTCATGTCACATTACACTTAGATTTACATATTTTGTTTCTCAGCTTGAGAAATATATTGTTGATTCTTTTGTACAAATGTTTTTAACCTTGAAATCAACAATAATGTTTTCCGCTTCTAGTTCTCTTGAAACAAAACCTTTGACCTAGTTTGGAATCGCAATTGGTGATTTTTCAATCTCAAAAATCTTTTCAAAACTGAGAGTGATTAAGATCTTGATATGTCTTCTAAGCAAGATAGTCGTGGATTCTGGGATTATTGTAAAGGTCAAATAAGGTTAAGTTTTGTGAGAAGAGAGAAAAAGAAAAATCACAGCATATAGTCTTATATGTAATTTGTTAGGACTGGTTGTATATGATAAGTGTGTGTGTGTGTGTGTGTGTGTGTGTGTGTGTGTGTGCGTGCATGTGTTAGAGAGCACCTCCACAAACACTTTCACCCTACCACACTAAAAGTGTTGGTAATAAGATCTTGAGAACAAGAGTCGACGTAAAGAACTTCAACAAATTGGAAGTTAGCAAACTGGGAGGACAACATCAACAATCAGAACAGCAGAGAAGTTATAAAGACACCTGAGGGTACATTCCTAAACTTATTTATGTCTGAGTTGTATGCATGTTTGTTATATAGTTTGTAACTGTTAAAATTTGTTTATAGTGGAATTTTTGGTTTACTCCGTAGAGGGAGTCGTGGATGTTTCCTCAGTTGGGTGAGGTTTTATCACGTAAAAATCTTGTTCTTAATATATCTACATCTCCTCATCTCGTTCTTAGTTGTGTTGGGTTTAAAGTTTTTAAAATGTCTTATAAACCTGTTAATCAAATCTTGAACAGATCTCGTACATACTTTTATTAAACACATCTAGTGTTCAATTAGTTTTGGTTTTTTAAGAAAAGAGTTTCTTTAAAAAACTGTTCGGAGTTACTTAAATAGTTTAATTTTATTAAACGTCTTTAGTAAAAGATTTTCAATGGGTATCAGAGCATTGTAAACTTCTTTTAAAGAGATCCAGTGTTTCTGAAATTGTTTTCTGAAAATCAAACATTGACAAGAAAAATGAAAGATTTGGTAACTTGACCAGACCTCCTATCTTTGATGGAACCAATTTTTCTTACTGGAAAGTAAGGATGATTTCTTTCATTCAAGGAACTCTGGGAGATGATGTCTGCGAAATTATTGAAAATGGATACATTTTTCCTACTAAACCAGCCGCTAAAGGAAGTAATGAGATGGTTAAGAAAGTATTAAGTGATTTCACACAAGAAGAGAAAAAAGTTTATCGCAACAATAACAAAGAAAATAATGTCATATTTATGTTTATAAATGAACATGAGTTCAAAAGAATCTCATCCTGTACCACTTCTAAGGAAGCTTGGGACACTTTGGTTACTGCTCATGAAGGTGACACTAGAGTTAAGGCTGTTAAAACTCAAATGCTCATTCAACAGTATAACTCCCTAATTATATCTGAATCTGAGTCATTTGATGACTTCTATATGAGCTTGACTGATATTGTGACAAAATTGCATGCTAATGGGATAACATATGACAGACAAGAAATTGTATCTAAAATTCTGAGATCATTACCACAGAAATTTGACAACAAAAGATATGTTATTGAGGAAATGTGTGATATAAATCTCGCTCCTGAATTACTCAGTAGTAAATTAAGAACTGTGGAAATGGAACTAGAGTTTAAGAAACAATTGACCCAGTCCCATAGGAAACAGACTAGTTCCAATCTGAGCTTTTCTTCTAAGATGATTAAACCTGAGTTTAACATTCCCAATGATGACTCTGATAAGGAATGCGATATAGAGAGTTTGGATAATCAGATTGCCTTAATGTCAAAACAGTTTAAGAAAATCATTAAATTTAGAAACAACATGTCAAACAAACAAGGCAAGCCCAATTATCCAACTCCCTTTAATCACAAACCTCATGAGAAAAGTCATGACAAACATCACAAGGACTCTCACACTAGACCTAACAGAGACCTTAAGAAGACTGAATGCTTTAGATGTGGTAAACTAGGACACATTGCACAAAACTGTAGAGTTAACTTGAACACTCAAAACAAACACGCTAGAGCCAAAATTTGCAAGACATGGGATGATTCAAGTGACTCTGAAAATGAGGAACCTGAGTCATCTGATGTTTTTTACCCTTGCATGTCTTTCTTTGCCAAGATTATCTATAATGATGATATGCCTGTGTTTGTTAGTGAGGATGAATCTAGTAATTCTACTTCGGATGTTTTGAATCATGTTGTTAGTGGTTTAGATGCTTTAATTACTGAGAATATTGTTATTTCTGCCTCGGGGTGTGTGAGTCAAAGGGAAAGCGATAATGACGATGTCAATGGGTGTTTGAGTCCAAAGAATGAAGACTTAGGGGTCACCTCACACACTACACTTAGTGACTCGGACAATGAAGATCTCCTAGATATTCACACACTCTATGCTAAAACTCTCAAGAAAAGCACTAGACTAGCGAAGGTTGTGAAAGATCTCACCAAGAAGTTAGAAGATCTAAGCTTGATGGTCAAACTTAATGCTGAAGAGTATACTACCCAATGTCTAACTCATGAAAGTGAAATCAAAATGTTTGATCAAAAACTCAGAAACTTGACTGAAACAAATGAAACTCTGGAGAAAAAATACAAAGGGACATTGTTAGAATTGGAACAAACTAAAGAAAAGACAGCAACTGTTTTCAAAAAATTTACAAAATTTGAAAATAACTCAAACAGTTTTGATGAATTTTTTTTTGAATCCAAAACAAATTCTGATGATCGAACAGGAATAGGGTTTTGCCCCAATTTGAAGACACAAAAAAAAAATTTGAACCTATCAAGTTTGTGTTAGGAGGTAAAAGGTCTATTGAAACCTACCCAGACTTTCATTCTCTAAAAACTGAGTTTGACTCAAAACATCAAAAATTTAACGTTGGGGAATCAAGTTTCTCTAAACATGAAAGTTCACCTAAGGCCAAATACGTCTGCCCCTCTATTAGGAAGAGTGAGTCTACATTCAATACTGTCCCATCTAGGAATAGAAGTCAACCTCAAAATTCCTTAAAACCTATGTTTAGAAACGTTCCTAAGGAGACCCCAATTTGGAGCAATATTTATTGCTCCTACTGCAATATATACGGTCACTCTTTTGATGATCGCTATGCTAGAAGACTAGTTAAACATGTCTGTAATCCTCCTATCTATCAGAATTTTAACTATTCTAAGAGAAGCTGTAACAATTATGTTCTACCTAGACAACCAGACAAAAACTCTAACTATAGGAAGAGAAAGACCAAAACTAAAAGAACATTCCCTAGACACTTTCCTAAACCAAATGCTCATGTCTTTCATAAAACTCAAAATCATGCGCAAAACATTTTTTAACAAAAATCGAATGCTCGCAGATTTTATCAATTGAGAGCTAATAATCGCAAAATGAAAACTAGAGCAATTTGGGTTAGAAAAGATGATCTATTACCCCAGATGAAGTGTAACATAGTTATTACTGCTTTAAAAGATAAACACACATCATCTGGTTGGTATTTAGACTCTGGATGTTCTAAGCACATGACTGGGGATGATACAAAACTCTTGAATAAAACCAGCTTTGCTGGAGGAAAAGTTATATTTGGTGATGGATTATCATCTCAAATCCTAGGCAAAGGAACTCTCCAAGAAGATGGACTTCCTGTTCTTAAAAATGTTCTTCTAGTTAAAGATCTTAAGGCCAATCTACTTAGTATCTCGCAATTTTGTGACTCAGATCATATTGTTACCTTTTCAAAGAACAATTGCAAAATTTTAAATGAAAAAGGTGAATGCGTAATTACAGGATTCAGGACTCCTAATAATTGTTATACTGTCATGAACAATTCTGAAATCTGTAATGTTGTCAGAATGGATGACAAAGAGATATGGCATAATAGAATGGGTCACATAAATTACGATAATCTTAGTAGACTGACCTCTCAAGAAATAGTTAGAGGAGTTCCAAAAATTAAATCCATTTCTAACATTGTTTGTGGTTCCTGTCGGGAAGGAAAAATTGTTAAGGCATCTCATAACAAAGTTAAAGATGTCCTTACCTCTAATCCTTTGGACCTCATCCATATGGACCTAATGGGTCCCTCCCAAACTGTTAGTCTCTGTGGACACAATTACATTCTAATTATGGTTGATGACTTCACCAGATTTACATAGGTGGCCTTCTTAAAACAAAAGTCTGACACTTTTCAAACTTTCTTAAAAATACTTCTTCGAATTGAAAATGAGAAGGACACTCAAGTAAATAGAATTCGTAGTGATAGAGGTGGAGAATTCAAAGACACTGGTATAATAGAGTACTGTGAATATAATGGTTACAAACACAAGTTTAGTGCTCCAAGACTCCTCAACAAAATGGAATCGCTGTGAGAAAGAATCGTACCCTTCAAGAGATGGCACGTGTTATGTTACATGCCAAAAATTTGCCTAAATATTTTTGGGTAGAATCTATTCGTACTTCATGTCACATTATCAATAGGTTCTATCTTAGAAAGAATTCCAAATAAACCCCTTACGAACTTTGGTATAAGAAAAACCCAATCTTATGTACCTTAGAACCTTTGGTAGTATTTGTTATGTATGCAAAGATAGGGAACACTTGTCCAAATTTGAGAGTCGGGGAGATAAAGCTATTTTTCTAGGTTACTCACCTAATAGTAGATACTACCGTGTTTATAATCTTCTCACTAAAACCTTGATGGAATCCATAAATGTAATTGTAAGTGACACTACTGTAGAGAGTAAAACTAGTGAATCAACTATTGAGGAAGAGCCTATAAACATTTTAGAAAGTGGCTCTACTGAAATAGGTGATTCATTACCAATTGGGATACCTGAAGTACCTAACTGGGTTTCTAAAGACCATCCCATGAATAACGTTGTTGGTAACCTTAGTGAGCCTGTGAGTACAAGATCTTAATTAAGAAATTATGCACATTATGCATGTTTTATTTACCTAGTGGAACCAACGAATGTAAATGAGGCATTGAATGACTCTCACTGGATTTCTGCTATGTAGGAAGAACTTCTTCAATTTTCCATTCATGATGTTTGGTATCTTGTACCTAGGCTTGATCACAAAAAGGTTATTGGCACACATTGGATTTTTAAAAATAAGTCTGATGAAAGTGGGATAATTATTAGAAACAAAGATAGATTAGTTGCTCAAGGATACTCTCAAATTGAAGTAATAGATTTTAACGAGACCTTTGCTCCCATTACTCGTTTAGAATCTGTTCATCTTCTCTTTGCTATAGCTTGTCACTTGCATCTTACACTCGACCAAATGGATGTAAAATATGCATTCCTTAATGGAATATTGACCGAAGAAACCTATGTAGAACAACCAAAAGGGTTCATTGACCCTCAATATCCAAATCATGTATTTCGTCTTAAAAAGCCTTTGTATGGCGTTAAACATCATGAATGTTTAACTACGATAGTGCCTTTTACATTTTAGGTGTGTCACCAGGTTCTAGGGTTATTTTGATAACGAGCGCATACACACACAACATACATTCTATCAGGACGCGAGGAAGTAAGGTATATCAAGGTTCTGATTATACTACGATATAGAGTAGGTTCTATGAATTTTCCAGTTTCGTCTTTAGATAGTTTTATCGTAGTACTCATGGGTGTTTTAGCATCTTTAGCACTCTCAAGGCCAAATTTCTTTACTATCTCTAAAGCGTACTTAGATTACGAGACAAATAATACTTCTAAATTTTGTTTGACTTGAAGACCTAAGAAAAATTGCAATACCTCATAAGAGACATTTGAAACTCTTTATGCATAATTTCAGAAAAGGATTTTACTTCTGAGGGAGAAGTTGATCCAAAGATAATATCGTCAACATAAACTTGAGAAATAATGATGTGTTTGCCAAAATGTTTGACAAAAAGAGTTTGATCATTTCCACCTCCTTTGAAACCTTTATCTAAGAGGAAACTGGAAAGACGCTCATACCAGGTTCTAGGCACTCTGAACCTAAAGCGAGACATGTATCTTCTGTTAAAAGAATCATTAAATATGTAAAAGGCACTCTGAACCTAGGACTTTGGTATGCTGGTGACACACCTAGCACTATAATTGGGTACACTGATGTTGACTGGGCTGGGTGTAATGATGATAGTAAAAGCACATCAGGAGCATGTTATTATATAGGTAATAATTTGGTAGGATGGAGTAGTAAGAAACAAAACTGCACATCACTCTCAACAGCTGAATCTGAATACATAGCCGCTGGAAGCTGTTGTGCTCAATTACTGTGTCTTAAACAAATGCTAAGTGATTATGGTATTTAAGAAAACAATTGCATCTCTATTGTGATAATCAAAGTGCGATCAATATCTCTAAAAATCATGTTCAACACTCGCGAACAAAACACATAAAAATAAGACATCACTTTATACGCGAATTGGTTGAAACTAAGGAATTAGAAATCAATTATCTTCCTACTGATTTGCAACTCGCAGATATGTTTACCAAACCTTTAGATTACAATCATTTTATTTCTTTGCGTAAATATATTGGTATGGTGTGTTCTGATTAATCTCGTTGATCTCTCTATTTTTTCCCTTTGTCTATTTGAGACAAAATGGGGGAGAAATTTGAGTCTAATGTTTTCATATGCTAAACAGCTTGATCTTAGTGATTCATTGTAGGTTTCTGTACAGTTATTCCCAACAGTTTTAATAGGGTATTCAATTTTAAATAGTTGAGTTATGTACTTTTGCTTTATAGGAATTGGGTAGAGAGATTTTTTAGGAATAGGTTTCCTTATTCTTGTTGCCCTATGAGTTCTAGATGACTCAAAGGAGATTTTATCTTATATGTCCAAAGGGGGAGATTGAATCACCTTATACTCTTGACTCACTTGAGTCTATATTGGTTAAGTGTTCATCTAGTTTGGAAATTGTGACAAAATTATGTCTATCCTAGAATCCAAAGAACCCCAGAGCTTGCTTTGCCATTTCATCTTGCTTGATTGAGTGATCTAAACCATATTACCAACACTCACACACAGTAGAATTGATCTCATACATTTCATATTGCATATAATTGTGTGTACATATGTTGAGTGTGTTTAAATCCCTAAAATTGATTTTTAAATATTTTTTTAGGGACTTTATAAACATTTTAAATAAGTTTTTATTAATAAAAACTTGTTTTTAAAAGTTTTTGGGGTCAATCTGCAATTAAGGTTTAATGGTTATATTGGCTTAAAGTTGCCTTGGGTAGAATCCGAAAGCGGCAGAGACTTCATGGTGTGGTTTTAAATAATTTTAGACGTGCGTTTGATATATTATTATTGGCCAACATTTGTTGACTTCTGATTGGTGGGTTTTGTGTTTCTTTATAGAGAGTAATCCAGCGATTGTTTACAACCCTTGGATCGTTTTTATCAACGATCTGCATGCGCTCTTTCATAATCCCTGTGAACCCCAAATGAACCAACCAGGGGAGTTTTAATCACCGCATATCGTGAACCCTTGGATCAAAGTTAATCAAACTTGACTCAATCTGAACCCTTGATTTTGAAACTTATTCTCGAATCTTCTCAGCCTCCTATAAAAGGACCCCTTCACTCAGCCTTTACAGATTTTTTGCCATTTTGTCCTTTGGAGAGAAAAGAGAGAGTAGAGAGAGAAGAAAGAAAAGAGAGAGAAAAAAGAAAGAAAGAGAGAAACCAGAGTAGAGAGAGAAAGAGTTAGAAACCCTAACCCTAACCCTAACCCTAAATCGTCAAAACCATTTTTCAAACCTAAAACTCTTTTCAAACTCCTGTATATCCCAAACACAAACTTGAGTGTTTGATTGTTTAAGAGTTGGTTTGTGTAGTTGGTTTGTTGCTCTAACCTCTTCGTTCTTTAGATCTTGTGTCCAACTTAAACATTCTTTCTTAGATATATTTTCTTCTTTATAGAAATTTCATATCTGAGTACTTCATGTTACTTTACACTTAGATTTACATATTTTGTTTCTCAGCTTGAGAAATATATTGTTGATTCTTTTGTACAAATGTTTTTAACCTTGAAATCAACAATAATGTTTTCCGTTTCTAGTTCTCTTGAAACAAAACCTTTGACCTAGTTTGGAATCGCACTTGGTGATTTTCAATCTCAAAAATCTTTTCAAAATTGAGATTGATTAAGATCTTGATATGTCTTCTAAGCAAGATAGTTTCGGATTCTGGGATTATTGTAAAGGTCAAATAAGGTTAAGTTTTGTGAGAAGAGAGAAAAAGAAAAATCACAGCATATTGTCTTATATGTAATTTGTTAGGACTGGTTGTATATGATAAGTGTGTGTGTGTGTGCATGCATGTGTTAGAGAGCACCTCCACAAACACTTTCACCCTACCACACTAAAAGTGTTGGTAATAAGATCATGAGAACAAGAGTCAACGTAAAGAACTTGAACAAATTGAAAGTTAGCAAACTGGGAGGACAACATCAATAATCAGAACTGCAGAGAAGTTATAAGGACACCAGACGGTACATTACTAAACTTATATAGGTCTGAGTTGTATGCCTATTTGTTATATAGTTTGCAATTGTTAAAATTTGTTTATAGTGAAATTTTTTGTTTACTCCGTAGAGGGAGTCATGGATGTTTCCTCAGTTGGGTGAGGTTTTACCACGTAAAAATCTTGTTCTTAATCTTTCTACATCTCCTCATCTAATTCTTAGTTGTACTGGGTTTAAAGTTTTTAAACTGTCTTATAAACCTATTAATAAAATCTTGAACAGATCTCGTACATACTTTTATTAAACACATCTTATGTTCAATTAGTTTTGGTTTTTAAGAAAAGAGTTTCTTCAAAAAACTGTTCGGAGTTACTTAAATAGTTTAATCTTATTAAATGGCTTTAGTAACAGATTTTCTTTGGCCTGAAAGAAAGTGTCCTCGCTCCAACCTCTGTCGATGTGCGTGCCTACGATAATACCCGTCGTGAGGTGATGGGGTCCATAAAATTTTCAATAGGGGTTGGCCCTATAAACCCCGTCTTTGAATTCTAAGTCATAGACATCCCATCTTGTTTCAACCTATTGCTCGGACGACCCTGACTCCACAATATCACGGGTGTGTCTTCCTCACTCCATCAAAAATTTAAGTTCTTCGCCGACGGGCGAGTCATCACCATTTTGGGCGACGACAAAAATGTCGGGGGTGCAAGCACCAGCAGTCTAATTCTTGAGATACAACATGGGTCAAATGATATGCTCATGTCAGGATTTCGAGTCGAGCCACTCCTACTCCCGAAAGGGGATAGTTTCAAAGAAAGGATTTGTCCAGAATATGACCCTTATGGAAATGTCAATGTGATTCAATTGTTCAGAAATATGCACTTCATGCCCATATTGGGGCTAGGGCAAAAGCAGCAGGGGATACTTGAGCCCATCAAACTGAAGAAAGCTTTCCCTCCTTGTGGCTTGGGGTATCAACCATCAGAATAAGAGCTCAGAATGATCCACCAGTCTCGTCCAAAGAGAAGATCAGACTGCATCCAAACTATCTCAGGAGACTCCTTAAATGGATGATTCATCAAAGAAGGTGAGGACTTCCCCTTTTGCAATTTTTCAGAACCATGGTATGACCACATAGACAAGAAGATGAGGCCGAGAATGGAGATCTTTTTCCAAGACAGTTTCCCACACTAAGTACAATCGTTCATCAAAGATGCCGAAGAGATTGAGGAAATCAATTCCGAAGATTCCTTCAACTTACAGATACTGGTGCTAGCACTCTGCATGGTTCATTCATGCACTACATCAATGGACCCATCCCATCTGATTAAAGCTGTTGATACTCCTCTCCTCAACTGGCATGCTGCGCCAGTTCTACCCCTTGAAATCTCCCCTAACCCCAATGTTTACCCTATTTCTGCTTCTTTTGTCTATCCTTTCTCAAATGTAATCGAGACCTCTTTTGATGAGGTTATCAATGCTATTTTTACTACCAATAAAATAAATGAAGATTTTAAGTATCTTGGTGTGCCTTACATTAACTACTTGAATTCTAATCAAACTTTTGATGATGTTGATTTTGCAAATGAACAATTCTTAACTGACCTAAATAAGGTTAATAATAAATAACATAACCGCGTTCAAGTTAATGAAGAAGAGACTGTTGTTATTAATCTCGGTTTTAGTAGCCAACTGCGCGATATTAGGATAGGGGCCACCCTTGATGAGCATGAGAGCACACAACTCGAAGAATTGCTGAAGGAGTTCGTAGATGTCTTCGTATGGTCCTATGATGATACGCCCAGCATTAATCCTGAAATAGCTCAACACGAGATCCCCACTCTCCCAGATTACAAGCCGATTAAATAAAAATTGAGAAAACTTCGCACCGAATGGTCGTTCAAGGTCAAAGAAGAGGTGGTCAAACAGTCAAACGTGGATTTCATTCGGGTGATCGAATATCCCACATGGCTAGCCAACATTGTACCTTTGCTGAAATCAGGAGGGAACGTTCGAATGTGTGTAGACAATCGAGATTTAAACAAAGCTTCTCCACAGTATCATTATCCGCTACCCAATATCGACATGATCATGGATAACACAGCTAGTCATGCTCTCAAGTCATTTGTTGATGGGTTTTTCGGATACAACCAAATCAAGATTCACCCCGACCACCAAGAAAAAACCGCATTCATCACCCCATGGGGAACCTTTTGCTACACCGTTATACCATTCGGTCTCAAGAATGCTGGGGCTACCTACCAAAGGGCTTCCACAACCTGTACGATCTGATCCACAAGGAGGTCGAGGTTTATGTGGATGATATGATTATCAAGTCCAAAACTAGAGAAGGTCATTTTCCCGCTCTCCGAAAGTTCTTCGAACGACTGCGACGGTATTAGATGCGACTTAATCCACAGAAGTTTGTCTTCGGCGTTATAAAGGGAAAACTCTTGTGATTTATGGTCAGCAAAAAGGGGATAGAAGCAGATCCTGCAAAGCTGAAAGTCATATTTGAGATGCCACCACTCCGAACAAAGAAAGAAGTTTGAGGTTTTCTTGGGAAATTGCAATATATCAGTCGGTTCATCAGCCAGCTAACCTCCATCTATGAACTGATCTTCAAGATCCTCCTAAAAGAATCAACCAAGGTTTGGAACGAGGCCTGCCAAGAATATTTTGATCGAATCAAACAATACCTAACCCAACCTCCAGTGCTCATGCCACCACAGTCTGGTCTCCCTTTGCTCCTATACCCAACCATAACCGACACTACAGCCGAGGATTTTCTAGACCAATACCTTAAGGAATCCCGTAAAGAAAGATCCATCTATTATGCCAGTCCCAAATTGGCCGGGTACGAGGTCAACTACACTACTTTAGAAAAGGCATGTGTCGCACTTGTATGGGTCACCCAAAAGTTACGACACTACACGATCGCCTTCCCCATCACACTTATATCCTGAATGGATCCCATCAAATACCTACATGAGATACCCTCCTTATCCAGCCGAATGGCCCGATGGTTAATGCTCCTGAACGAGTTTGATATCGTGTACGTCACACAAAAAGCTGTCAAAGGAAGAGCCATCTCTAACTACCTCGTTGATTACCCCGTAAACGAAGCAGATGTTCGGATTTCTAAATTCCCAGATGAAAATATCCTTTGCACCATTCAAGACCACCTTCGATGGAAAATGTTCTTTGACGGCGCTTCCAACAAAAGGGGATATGACATTGGAATACTTTTGATCGTCCCAGATGACTCCCACACTCCCATCACCATGAAATTGGATTTCCCTTGCACCAATAACATGACAGAATACGAGGCATGCATAGTGGGCCTCAAGGTTTCTCTCAAGAAAGGTATTCAATACCTTGATGTCTACGGGGATTCTGCCCTTATCATCGGTCAAGTGCTCAGAAAGTGGAAAGTCAAGGAAGAAAAGCTCCAACCCTTTCAAGCCCAATTAGAAGAGTTAGCCTACCAATTTTGAGATATCACCTTCCATTACCTACCCTGAGCAAATAATAACCTAGCCGATGCTCTCGCCACCTTGGCCTCCATGGTCGACATGCCCGAAGGAATAACAATGACCCCCTTCCTAGTTCAAAAGCAAGACAAACCAACCCATTGCTACCATAATGAGCTTGTCTCCACTGACAATCCCGAACTATTCAATTATTGGTACTATGATATCTGGTGCCTCCTCAAACATGGTAGGTATCCCGAGGGTTCCAATAAGAAAGATCGAATGACCCTTCGAAGGCTGGTCGCCCATTACATCATCTGTCATAAATCTCTACTCAAGAGGAACTTCGATGGAACTCATCTACACTGTATCACAGGGGCTGAGATTAAGAAAATAATGCAGAAAATCCACAGCGGGGAATGCGGACCCCACATGAATGGTCACATGCTCGCCAAGAAGATCATCTGACAGGGCTACTATATGACCACTATGATCTAGGATTGCACCACCTATGTCCGGAGGTTCCTCAAATGCCAATAATTATCCAATCATCAACACTTGCCTCCGCGAGAATTATACAACATGACATCTCCCTGGCCGTTCTCCACCTGGGGTGTCAACATCATAGGGAAGGTTACACCAAAGGCTTCAAACGAACATGAGTTCATCCTGGTTTCCATCGATTACTTCACCAAATGGGTCAAGGCTGAGTCATACGCAGTATTGAATGCCAAGAAAGTGGCTAAATTCCTCAATAAAAATATTATCTGCCGATATGGGGTCCCGCACGAGCTGGTATCAGATAATGGGTTGCATTTCAAAGCAGAAGTCATAGAAGTAGTCAACGAGTACGGTATTCAGAGACACAAATCCTCTCCCTACCGACCTCAGACCAATGGTGCAATTGAAGCCGCCAACAAAAACCTCAAATCCATCATCAGCAAGATGATCGAAAGTTGTAGGGATTGGACCGACCGGATCCCATACGCCCTCTGGGGCTATCGAACCTCAATCCTAACCTCTACTGGAGCTACCCCTTACTCCCTGGTCTACGACATGGAAGCAGTCCTACCTGTGGAGCTAGAAATACCCTCCTTACGCGTCATGCTCGAAAGAAAGGTTAGTGAAGAAGACTGGTGCCAAAGTCATCGTGATGAGCTAGCCCTCTTAGATGAAAGAAGATTAAAGGCTCTTTACCACATACAGGGGTACCATCGCCGAATAGCGCGATCATTCAACAAAAGAGTCAAGGACCGCGGTGTCCGGGAGGGGGATTTATCCCTCAAAGAGATAATAGAACCCATCTGGGACCTCAGAGGGAAATTCAAGCCCAATTGGAGCGGTCCCTACATTGTGAAGAAAATCTTATCCGGCGGTGCCGCCATGCTCACTGATCTAGATAGGGAAGAGATGGATCGTCCAATCAATCTGGACCGTCTCAAGAAATTTTACCCCTAGTCTGAAATTCTACCCCCTTATATTCTAAAAAAAAAAACTCTTCATTTCCCTCTACCCAAAACTACGCGGGCCTGATCCTCTACAAAAACGATTTTAAAACATTTTCAAAAAAAAACCTCAGAGGTACGTAGGCAACTCATGCACCTCACATGAGTGTGGCCCCTTTATTTTTCACAAAATACTATTCTTTTCTTACCTCCGAGAACAACGGTTCATTCTAAAATTATTTGAACAAAAGGACTATGTATGCCTTAGCGATCAGTATAGATAATTCAAAATACAAAATTCATCGAAAGGCACAGCTGGATGATCAGAAACTTATTTATTTCATTAATAAGAAATTACAGTACGGATTACATATGAAAAAGGAACGGATAACTCCCTTCCCCACTACCATAAAAAGCCAAATAAAATCCCCACACCTATCTAATAAATAAAGTCCCCTGGAGTCCTACCCACAGCTACCGGAGGAGCCTGCACCCTCATCTTCTACATCCTGAGGACCCCAAGTTTCCCTTGCCTGAATAGAGTGCCGTAAACATTCCATGGATCGATGAGCCTTAACCATCTTCGAAAAAACCACAACATCCCCTTCCATGGAGTCAGATAAAACAAACCATCTTTATCCAGTCTCCACTGCTAACATCTTGCTGACTACTTTCCTCCACAACCACTTCATATAATCTTTAGGGACATGGCAAACCTTCCCGACATACTGAGAGGGACGGGTCGACAGGTGCCTATTTTCCCATAGAGACCCAAGCAACAGACGCAGGCGCTCAGTCAAATCTTCTACCAAAAAGAAGTTTGAGGTCCGAGGGGGCACGACCTGCGCCCAGCCAAATTGGCTCAAAATCCGCCAAGGGAAATAAAAAGAGGTATGTCTGAGACCAACCAGTCGCACATATGAATACTCTCCTAGCTCCAGAACAAGATGCAATTGTCCCCACCAAGGCACTGACCAATACAGACCACAAGCCCCATGCTCCACAAGCCAATTCTCCCAGTTCTCAACATACAGGCCAACACGGATGAAGTAGCGCGAAAGTAAGTTGGGTATGATCGACAAGGGATATTCTGGAGGAGTCGACAAGCGGAATCTTTCAGACAACCACATGAACAGCATCACAGGGCTACCCCTCAAAAAGTCAGAACGGCCTTCTCTCCAAGCATCAAGGCCATTCAGAGTCTCCGCCAATATCACCACCGCAGGATTGCGACGGTATCACATCCATGAAGTAATGTATGCAAGTTATAGGTCCACTTGCACCGCCCCAGTCACCAACAGTAATTTTGAAACCAAGCCCAGAACCACGGCTCCAGCATAGACAACATCACCTACTTCTCGCAAATGCACGGACTGCAGCACCGTCGGGAGGGAGATCATTCCTCCAGCAACTAATGATCTATCTGCCGAAGGTGAAATATGAAGGAGCCCGACCAACAAATCCCTAGGAGAATAGGAAAATTTGGGCAAATCAGCAAAAACACTGGGATTTACACCCAGTATGGCAGAAAATTCCTTGTAGGTAGGACAAACATCTTCCAACCCAAAGAAGAATACATGTTCTTCGGGGTACCAAAATTGTACCGCCACCATCAGCATATTCCACTCAATAGGCCGATTGCGCCACAAGGAGACTCGATGCATGTTGAAATCATCGTAGTCGAAATTATAAGAGCACATAGCTTCCAAGGCTTCGAGGTAGTTGGAAAACTCGGTGCTACCAGGGAGAGCCATCTTGCAAGTCTAAGAGATGGTGGGCAAGTAGATAAGAATGCAAAGGTGTGATGAAAACACTCCACCCTTACCCCTTTTTATACTTAAAAGCCCTCACGAGGGACATAATCCCAGCAAAAATCTAAGGGAATCCTACCCCACAAGGTACCAAAGGCTGAAGAGGGTACCATTCAAAGCTTTGAATTGATGGGACTGGACTGAACTGCCGATAGGCAGGTCAGGGTGCTTGCCGATCGGTACCCCCCCCCCCCATTTTTAGAAATTTCCCTTTTTTCCTCTTTTGTCAAATTAGAAAACTTAATAAAAATAAATTGATATTCTCAACAGAATTTCAAAATCCCTTTAATTCCCCTTTTTAACCAAAAACTTTCCTTCAAAAAAAATTTCAAAAATATTCCTTTTTACGGTCTCAGCAGAAAAGTAAAAATCGCACGTGCATGCATTCATTCATCATTAATAAAAGATAACAAAAAAACTCCATTGCATTTCATATATCTGTTTTCTGTGTTGCATCATCTTTGCAAGAAATAAAAAGAAAAAGCAAAAACAACGGGACTCAGCCTGAACCCACATTCTCTCTCTCTCTCTCTCTCTCTCTCTCTCTCTAAAGAGCTTCCACCCCTGCGGCATGCTCTCTCCCCCCTACGGCAAGATCATGCGCAAGCACTACCAGAACCAGAGTCCTCTCCGAACGATGGAACCAAGCAAGAAGGAATGGGAACCACATACCGAATATGGGAAATTGCCAAAGATATCCAGTCTCTAATGTCTCTGAGCCAAGTGGTCAACACCCGGACTTGCTGCAAGGAAAGGCAAAATTAATATCAAAGCAGAAATGACCAAAACAGAAAAGAAAGAAAGAAAGAGAGGAACAAAAAGGTATATTGCAGGTCGAAGGACCTCCTCTATCAAACCCAACTCCTCCGGATCCATCGCATGATCACGGTGCATCATAGGCACCATCCCTCCATCTGCCCGCCGAATGTTGTATGAAGGGGTATGCAGCCGTACAAAAGGGACCTCTGAGGTCTCCGCCATCGCAGATGCCGACGGAACACCACCGCTGTGGGAAGATCCCACCACCCGACTCGAACCCACGGGAGGGAAGGGAAGTGCATCATATATACTGGGTGCCATTAACCAGCTCATCACAAAATCCATATAGTCATACGACGCGGCTGTATCGGTGTATAGCAAGTAGAACTCGCAAATCATCACCGCGATCCGCTCATCCTCCGACAGCAGTAGCTCCCGCCTCATTGACGTAGGAGGTTGCGCAGGTGGCACCACCACCTCCTCCTCGGAAATCTGATGAACCACCCTATCCTCGAGGTACCAGGAATGGCCGAACTCATGCACCATCAAACGCCTCATTCGCGCGTTCTCCCCGGTCGTCCTCGCATCCTGAATAGATGTCCCCCACGGGTAAAAGGTCACCTGAAAATCTCCAAGCGTTCATAAATCAATACAAGATCAGAAGGAGCAAAAACAAAGATTGAAATGGAAGGAGTCTTACCCTACCACTGGTCAGGTCATTCAAGACCTGACGCACCGCCTCCAGGGAAAAAGGTCCCTTCGACTGTCGATTAGCCTTACGCCATCGATACAATCGATAGAAGTCCCCAACAGTGTCGTACTTCAAAGCAATCAGTGGGGTATTGCACCCAATCACCTCATAGAACAACTTCTGAATTCACAAGAAAAAAAAGACTCATAAGGAAAATGTGAATGCATGAAAGGAAAATGTGAGTGCATGAAAGGAAAATGCGAATGCATGAAAAGAAATGCACAAACTGGAGAATACCTCGAGAAGGTATGTGGCCCCAGTAAAGGTTTGCCGGTAGCACCGGCTGAATGCATCCAGAGAAAAGTAAAGGTTCGCCAAGGTTAGGCTCCCCCAATTATAAAAGGGGATGTTCGAAAACATCTTCAAGTACGGCAGAAACCATAAATGGAAGACGTCATCGCTCAATGCCACCATGAAACCTCCCAATACCAGAAGAATGAATAATAGGGCCATATGCCTCACTTACATCCTGTCCTCCACATCAATCACCCTGCTCAGCAGAACATCCTTCAGCAGGGACAGCCAGATAGAATCCCCAGAGACTATCCTCCCTACATCACTAAGTGTCGCACGCACTGCCTCCGGTCTCACACATAAAGAGTGATCCACCTCTACCTGCTCTCCATTACAATCCAACCCCAGCAGCTACTGCACGTCTATGGGAGTCACAGTCATCTCCCCTAAGATGAAATGAAAGGCGTGGGTAGTGTCCCACAACCCCTCTCCCAAAGCGCACAAGATCGCTGTCGAACGAGGCGTCTCATCCAGCGCCGATGCCAACCGCCCAAAACCCGCTAATGATACCATCCAACACACCACAGGTGGGAGATGCTCCCAAACATCCTTGAGCCCCGTTTTCCCATGGGCAGGCATGTTCTTCAAAGAAATATCATACTGGCAAAAACAAAAGTCTCATCAAAAGTCAAGAAAGAAAAATCACCAGAAAGAGAAGAATGCCAAAGGTCGGGTTACTTACATAATCATCGGGGATCACTCTCGAAGAGCGATGACGTGATGGCTCCCACAGCAAGGTCTGCTCATCTGCAACAGGATCAAACGCATCATAGGAGTTCTCACTCCTCAAAGCAAGAGGTTCCCTATCCCTCCACTCCACATTCGCCCAATCATCAACGGTCAACCACTCCCGGTGGACTGTAGTGCTGATGAATGCGGCCATTTCTTGAACCTCAGGATGATTGAACGATTTGCAGAAGAATCAAAGAGAGAGAGAAATCAAAAGAAGCTGTGAAAAAATTAGGGGATTCGCCCCCTTTATATAGGATGCCAAGCGCCATGCCGATCGGCATCTCCCCCTACCATACCAATCGGCACTGACCGCTTACCTTCCCGAGGTAGCCCAAAAGTTCGTGCCACTGCCGAATGGCACCCTTCATATTATGCCGACTGGCACCCCCTTTAAATTTCGTACAAGAATTCCCAGAAAATACCAGAAACCTCGAAAAATCCCCGAATAATTCCTAAAAATCCCAGGGAGGATTTAAAGATTTTTTACCAAGAAAACTTCGCGTTCCCTCGAGCGGAAGCTCTCATACCCAGCGAAATCTTCAAAAACCAAGTGAAAACTCCTCCCGATAAAGCTCCAGAGGATCCCTAAGGATCACCTGATCACTTCCCTAGTGGAATTCTCTTACAACACCCAAAATAGGTTATTCCCCCCTGCGAGGTCTCCTAAAATCTTCCCCAGCTATCAGCTCCCGAGTTCAGATCAAAATCACAAAGCTCTTGCTCCAACAAAATCAAAATCCAATCTTTATCCACTCTTAGGTCAAAATTGGCCCCGATCTTGGATCATCACTTGAGTTAGGTCAGAATTGACGTCGGTCCTCGGTCGTCACCACTCTTGGATCAGAATTGGCCTCGGTCTTGGATCGTCACCTGAGTTAGGTCAGAATTGGCCTCGATCCTCGATCATCACCACTCTTGGGTCAGAATTGGGCCTGGTCTTAGATCGTCACCTGAGTTAGGTCAAAATTGACCTCGGTCCTCGGTCGTCATCACTCTTGGGTGAGAATTGGCCCCGATCTTAGATCGTCACCTGAGTTAGGTCATAATTGACCTCGGTCCTCGGTCGTCACCACTCTTGGGTCAGAATTGGCCCCGATCTTGGATCGTCACCTGAGTTAGGTCAGAATTGACCTTGGTCCTCGGTTGTCACCACTCTTGGGTCAGAATTGGCCCCGATCTTGGATCGTCACCTGAGTTAGGTCAGAATTGACCTCGGTCCTCGGTCGTCACCAATCTTGGATCAGAATTGGCCCCGATATTTAATCGTCACCTGAGTTAGGTCAGAATTGACCTTTATCGTTACCACTCTTGGGTCGGAATTAGCCCCAGTCTTGGACCGTCACCTGAGTTAGGTCAGAATTGGCCTCGATCGTCACCACTCTTAGGTCATAATTGACCTCGGTTATTAAAATTTTCACCTTAAGCCCCCGGATTTGGCTTTGACCGGCAGAATTAGTCACCCTCCCCAACACTACTTCAGGTCCTCATAATCGACCTAAACCTCTTATCGTCATTCATCCCCAGCACACTCTTTAGGTCCGCAGAATTTTCCTCGACCCTCTGAATCGATCATACTCCCTCAAAAGCATTATGTGGTGTCTATTCGACGGTCATCATTTGTTCCAAACTCACCCGTTAAGGGGCTCTATAGACACCCCATTTTGTTCCCCCTAACTCTCCTTAGGTCCCTAGTACCTCCCTTCATCACCGTAAACCCAGGTCATGTCCCGAGTACTGACTTGAAGGCCATCGGGCACTCATCGGCTCAGTTTGACCCAAAAATCAAACTCTTCATCTCGATCGAGACTGAATGAATCGTTGAAGGGAACTGAATACCCTTTCCAATGGATGGCCCCGTGCTCAATTCTGACTTACCAACCGAACGAACAATCCGTTTGCATCCGAAACTTGACCTAGAGGCCATCGAGAACTCCCGAGCTCTATTTGACCTATGTCAACTCTTCAGCTCGACCGAGGCTAAATGAGTCTTCTAAGGGAACTGAATACCCTTTCCAAAGGTCCATCCCATGCGCGATTCTGACTTTTCATGCGGACGAACAATCCATTTGACTTCGGGAGGTCACCGAACGCTTCTCGGGCCCGATTGACCAAATTCAACTCCTTAAACCGGGTCAAACTCTTTGGAATGTCAATGTACATCTCCTAAACTTTCCAACGGTCCACCCCGTGTGCGATTCGGACATACCATGCAGACGAACGATTCATTTGCGTCCGAGCGATTCCCCGTCCAAAGGAACAACAAATGCTTTCGAGCCATATTGGACCCAAAGTCAACTCCTGAACCCGGCAGCAGTCCAAAAGGACTTTCAAAGGTATTTGAATTACCTTTCCAGCGGTATGCCCCATTCGTGATTCTGACCAACGGTTTTCCCTCGGTAGCCGATTTTCCAAAAAAGCCTGAAGCGCACTGCCAAATGGCAGGTTCCAGACCCTGCCAATCGGCACGTTCCGATAGGTAGGAACAGGTCTATGCCGATCGGCACTCACCTGGGCCTATAAAAGGAGGCCTTCACCTCATTTGCAAGGAGAGCCCATATATGATAAAAATCTCTCTGAACGAATCCCAGAAACCTCTCTCGAAGGCAGTGTGATTTCAACTTGCAAATCCCTTTTTTACTTCCACTTTTCATCATCCTTTTCATCAAACATGGTGAATTAGCCGCTCTATATCATCATACAAGTTCAAGGGCTGCTCTCCAACATTCAAGATCAAGCTCAAGATCTTCAAGAAGGTCCAACTTTCTCAAACTCTCTCTTAAATTCTACTAAATTCCTAATAACCTGTTTTCTTATTTAGCACTTTTATTATCTCACCTCATACATCCTAATATACTTTTTATGTAGTATTATTGCACATCTTTTATTTTCATAAAACCCAAAAAATAAGAAAAATGGGGTTTGCTCATAAATTCCAAGTAGGTATTCTCACACTTTTTCCACACTTTTCTCACAACTAAAACACTTTTTCTACACGCACACACACTTACAAATAAGAGATCCCCTATTTGGATTTATGGGATAAACCCCACCCCTCGTTTTGTATACGAACTACGTGGACTTTGATGCCTTTATAGGCTACGTAGGCGTCTCAGGGTAAAACCCGAGACTCGAGTCCTTTTTCCCACTTTTTCTCTCATCTTCCTATCTACTATGAATCTAACCTTCCTATATTCTATATACTTGACCTTAGTAACGTATTGCTCCATATGCGTTATCGTTCTATTATAACGGTCAACGTAGGGGTAATCGCGTAAATCTTATTCTTCTAATATTATTATTATATCTTCCTACGGATGACTCGCTTTATCTTTTCCATGATACAAGTCGAGGATTCCTACCTCCATTCAATATGTACACATGCACACATTCGTAACTAAGCCTTCGAACCCTTCTCGAATCATATTGGTTTCGCACGCACCAGTATGTCTTTGGATGCCATCCTTCGGGGTGGCTTCCCATTTTTCTTTTGTTTATTTTGAGTAAAATAGACTGGCGACTCTGAATCTCTCTATATTTTTACACCACAAACGACGCCGGCTGAAGCACTTACCGAGAGGAACGAGCGGGACCCGAAGGATCCTTTCCTCCGTGCGCCCTCCCACACGGCGAGGATCGGGGATGGCCACACTGTCATCTCGGCCCTAGTTTGTGAGAATAAAGGGAGTCGTGTTGTTATCTATTATGCGATGAAAACCTTTCTTGGCACTAAGAAGAGACACCTGCTACTGGATAAGCTTGCATATGCACTGGTGATAGCCTCTTGCAAGTTGAATCATTATTTTTAAGTGCAAATGATGACCATCCTAACCTCCTTCCATTTGAAGGCAGTACTCCGAAAGGAAGACCTCTCTAGTCTAATGTCCAATCGATCATTAGAGTTAAGGAAGTTTACTATCCAATACTAGCCTAAGACTTCGGTCAAGGGGTAGGTCCTAGATGACTTCATTACCGAATTTTCCAGTGACCAAGCATTAATGGAGGTTGAGAATGACAATGAAGAGGACGCTTAGAAACATGCCGAAGTAGAGGAATGTTGGAGTCTTTACGTCAATGGAGCTTCCAATTCAAAAGGTAGGCATAGGTATAGTCCTAGTGTCCTAAAAAAACCGTTCGAGCTGGCGATACACTTTGAATTTGAAGCCTCCAATAATGAAACAAAATTGAAAGCCTTGATCGGTAGGTTAAAGAAGGCACTCTCCCTAGGTGCCCATAACCTTGACGTCTTTTGCGACTCAAAGTTCGTGTTAAATCAGATATCAGGAGACTACAATGCCAACAACGAGTGCATGACTACGTACCCTGAATAAGCCCAACCTTTAGTAAGAAAGTTTAAGCATGTATAAGTATAACAATTCCCAAGAAGGAGCAACAGTCATACTGATGTCTTAGTCTTGCTCACTTCGGCAATGAAGGGAGATTTAAAATGAACGATTTAAGTGGAGTGCTTTGATCAAACAAATATTAACAAAAAAAAGTCTACATTGCAAGTTGTGGCCATTGATGGAGCCTTGAGAAGGATGAATGTGATAGTTTATTACCTGATGGAAGAAGTCCTACCAGATGATAAGAAGAAAGAACACAAGATCTAGGTGACAACCGCCCATCTCCGCTTGTCTACAGATCGAAAGATTTATTAACGCTCTTTTTCAGGACCATATCTTTAGTGCATCCACCCGGATGATGTCGAGAAAACCCTCTACTAGTTTCACAAAGGAATATATGTCAACCACACAGGGGCAAGTCAGTTGCATTCAGAGCTATGAAAGAAGGACACTAGTGGCCATACATGCCACATGAATCAATCACTTACATTAAAAAAATTCAAAAACTACCGATTCTCATCACCGTTAGTCCATCAACAACCTCAAGCCCCTCACAAGTCCTTGACCTTTTGCGTAGTGGGGTTTGGACATCATCCGCCCCCTACCCCTAGAAATGGGTAGAAGGAATTACCTCTTGGTCGGTACAGACTATTTATCCAAATGGATAGAAGGAGAACCACTGATGAACAGTTGAGACATCAACATGACCAAGTTCATTTAGAGGAATACCATATCCCATTTTGGTACTCACGGATCATCATAACTGATAACGGGACTCAGTTTGAGAGCAACCTCTTTTAAAGCTTTAGTGATGAGCAAAATATTATGCACTACTACAATTATTTACTTTTAAACATGTATATCTTGGTTAAAACTTTTTTTATTTTGTTAAAAACTATTTTTTTAATATTTTTTATTTTTCGTTATAACAGTTTTCTGGCTAAAAACTGTTTTTCACTGAAAACAGTTTTGTGTTAAAACAGTTTTTCAAAACAAAAAAATCACTAAAAACTATTTTTCATTAAAAAAAACTATTTTATTTTTGTCAAAATTGCTTTGTTATTGTTAAAATTAGTTTTTTTTTATTAAAAACAGTTTGTTTAATTTTCATTATAACTATTTTTTTTCTAAAATCGTTTTTTTAAACTTTTTTTCACTAAAAACAGTTTTTTGTGTTGAAATTGTGTTCCTAAAAAAAAATTTCACTAAAAATTATTTTGCATTGAAAAAAAATTGTTTTATTTTTCTTAAAACTATTTTTTAATGTAAAAATTTGCTTTTTGTTAAATTGTTTTTTTTTTGTTAAAATTCTTTTACTTTTGGGCTATTTTAAAAAAAATGTTATAATTGTTTCACTTTTGGACTAAAAACTTTTTTTTTAAATGTATTTTCATTACAAACTGTTTTTCTTTAAAAATAGTTTTTTTTTCTCATTATAAATTTGTTTTATTATTAAAGACTATTTTGTAAAAACTATTTTTTTTCATTATAAGATGTTTTTGTGTTGAAATTATTTTTTACTATTTTTGTTTGTTAAGAATTGTTCTTTTGGATAAAAGTCAATTTTATTTATATATTAGTTTGTTTACATTTGTCACTTTTCCATTAATTCTATCAAACATCTCACTTTTGCCACCTGAAAAATTGATGTTATCAAACAATCCTAACATCTTTACCATAGAATTTTCCACGAAATTTTTTGCCATTGAGTCCCTGTACCCACTTTACAACCAAATAAGCCGAACGAGAAAAAACCCATATTCTATCATCAACATCAACATATATACCACATAAAGATCAATTTTATCTTCTGAACTCCAACTCCCACAACACCAAATCAAATGAGATTTGGACCGTGTCTAATATATTTTCTAAATTCTTTTAATGCATAATGAATACCATGTGAAATATCAAATTCTTTTAAAAACTAAGATTTTTTCCCCTTCAATTTTAAATACCTTTTTATATAAAAGACAATTAGGATGATATATATATATGGAGAGAGAGAGAGAGAGAGAGAGAGAGGTTATTAAGTGTGACACCCCGACTAATTAAATACCGAGTAGCTACTCCTTTATTAAATTAATACAAAATGCCAAGTTGGTTCAGTTAATAGCATCACTGTCGAAAACATTTTAATAATTACTAACCACCTAGTATTTAAAAAGTGAGTTGCCAAATTTTAAGTTAACTCTGATTAACATGCAATAAGTGAAATGTAAAGGATAACATAACCATTCACAATAAAGTCCAACTATAGTAATCATCAAATAATAATAAGTCTGGAGGAAATACTCCTCACAACAATCCAAATACGGAACTGAAATAAGAACAATAGAATGTATCCTAAATTAATTACAAACCAAAGTCTGAATAACTGAAATGTAAAGTGTCTCTAAAAGAAATGGGCGACATGCCCTACAAATGATGAAACTGAATATGAAATCAAGACAAGAAAAGGAGGCGTCTACTGTCAAGGCCCTGTAACTTCCACAATAGCTACAGCTCGTCACCTGAATAGAATTCCTATGCATGGTGTCCTTGTGGCTGGGCACCTAAATTGGTTTTTACAAAAAGATAGATTTGAAAGCAAACGGGTCAGAGCCCGAATGTGGAGAATATTTTAAAAACAGCAAGTGTTTTAACAACATTTAAAACAATAAATGCAAAGTACATGTTAGGACGTGCTCTCACATGAAATACTCACCTCTCGACTACTTGTGCACTCCTAACGAAACGTACCCATACAAGTGATTCTCATATCCATCTAGACCAAAACAATTATTAAACTTCCTACTCGATTCGCAATTTAATTTCAACATCATCAATTGAATAGAGAGTTTTACATTAAATTCCCGGATTCCCAATTATTAGAAATACAAAGCACTATAAGTTATCTCTTTGTATCTTTAATCGTGCAACACAATAATTATATTTCACTATATAAACGTGATAAGTCTTTTCATCTAACCGTATATTATTCACATCATAAATATACAATACTAGCACCCCGAGACTAAGCTATGGTGCACACATACTCTGCTATCCATCCCGGTACATCACGTATATAAGGATCACGCATTCCGAATCTCTCAGGAATCGTTCTCAGATAATAGAAAATCACAAACAATGGAGGCGAACACAGTCACATCACATGGGTCACGCACATACCTACACTCCCACGATAAAAAAACTTATTAACATCTCAATAAGTCCTTCTTTGACCTATGTTCTCGAGGTACCAATCTAAATCCGGTCACACAAAGATTAGATGGCCCTAAGCGAACGTAAACCTCCCGTGATAGCAAGTATGGTAGGTATGTCATACACATAAGTTATATACTAAGCATTCACACATCTTAGATGTCTCAATATTAATAAAGGTATATTCTACATCCTTATACCATTATTCCAATTTTATACATTTTAAGTCTTCCGATAATACATAATGTAGACTGCCGACACATCTCAAGTCATAGTTTCTTATACTTAAGACCTATCTCAAAGGGATTATTAAGTTTCCTATTATTCCCACATATAACATCATTATTCTTAAGGTCCTCACTTCTGCCCCAAACCTCATTTCATCACATCATTCAAATTTACTCTTTTAACCCTAATATTATCTCACTCATCGAATTTCATTAGATTTTAGAATAATTCCTCAAATTGAATTCTAATCAAGGTCCAAATTTTATAATCATACCTACTGGTCTTCCTTACGTCTAAGCATATTCATAAAGTCTCCAATAATAATTTTCTAAGGGTTAACATCATTAAAATTTAACTAGGGAAAATTTTACTCATTCTGGGAAGGTCGATCGATCGATGGTGGTCGATCGATCGACTTATGAATGTCGATTGATCGATTGCACCAAATAGGCTACGGACTGCTTCGTTTTGCAGTCCTCAAATCATCCCAAAACTCCATTATAATGCATGAAAATCTAATCTAACGTTATAATATCATCATACAACCATCCTACAACATTGTTAACGTTCTAAAACCAATAAATCATCAACTAAGGGCTTTATTTGGATCAAAACTTCATCAAGAACCCTAGTTTTCTATTTCTTTCAAGAACACTAATAATTCTCTTCTTAAATCCGTTTTTAGATCATCAAGGTTTATATTTTGAATTCATAATTCGTCCAGAATATGTCTACATGCAAATCCTAACATGGTTTATAGTTTTAATCCTCAAATTCATGGGTTTGTATCAATCTTCCAAGACAAATTCGATAATTACCCTAAACATGGAAGAACATATCATTGAATCAATTGTAATTAAATCACTTGCCTTAATCGTTCTTCAGATTGTTGTAGATGAAGATGATAGAGGATGATGGTTGATGGTTGATATCCACTCTCTCTCTCTACAGAATTTTCCTTTCTCTCTCTCTCTACAATTTCTTCTGCAATGATGACAAATGGAGGTGGAGGTTTATTTTTTGGACTTTTAACTTCATTTCTAAACTTCTCCCGTAGCCCACCACTTAGTTTAGTGCTGATAATGGGTTGGTGGGTTTAATGATAAATCATAATTAAACTCTAATTTTCGTGGGTTTTAATTTCCAAAATTCTGAAATTACTAAATTACCCTTTTAGGTTGCCGGTATGGCCCAAAAATGCCCCGGGGCCCAAACTAAACTCCCGGCTAGTGTTTTCTGACTATTTCGACCCTTCCGGACACGTTGGCACACTCAACATGACCATATGATTAATAAAAATAAAATTCATTTTTTTTAATTAAATTAAATATTTTCCTGACGCGACTGTCACACGTGTCCCAATCAAAATTTCCAAATTGCCGTATTTCTATCTCGCGATAATTTTAATATTCTCAATATTCATATATTACCATATATACACATTGTAATCAAATACCAACTCACATTTCGTTAGTATTTTATCCGGATTAATTCTCAATTAATTCACATTTAATTTAATTAATCCCATAAATAAATATCGATAAAAATGCGGGGTATTACATACTTCCCCCCTAATAACAGAATTTCGTCCCGAAATTCGGAACTAAAAAGTACCTGGTAAAAACAACTCTGGATAACGTTCGCGCATCTCATCCTCGCGCTCCCATGTGGACTCCTCGGCATTATGATGCCGCCATTGAACACGTACTAACGGAACTATCTTTGACCGCAGTTTCCACTCACTTCGCTCCAAAATAGCAATCGGTCCCTCCTCGTAGGAGCTATCGGGATGGAGATCGATGTCCTCCAAAGCAATGTGAGAATGAGACAAATCATCTCTAAGATATTTCCTTAGCGAGGAAATATGAAACACATCATGAATCCTGTGTAAATGCTACGGTAACCCAAGTCTATACGCAACAGACCCAATCCGCTCGATGATAGGAAATGGTCCCACGTATCTCGGTGCCAACTTCCCCTTCTTCCTAAATCGCATAATCCCCTTCATAGGAGATACTCTGAGTAAAACCTGGTCCCCCACTTGGAACTCCCTGAAGAACCTCTTCGCATCAGCGTATCTCTTGTGCTGATCCTGAGCTACCCGAATGCGACTCCATATAAATTCTATCATTGTCGAAGTATCCTGAATCACTTCCGGCCCAAGTAGTTTGTTGTCCCCCACCTCCAATCAACATGCTGGGGAACGACAAGGTCTACCGTACAACGCCTCAAATGGAGCCATGCCAATGGTGAACTGGTAGGAGTTATTGTAAGCAAACTCCACCAGTGGAAGATACTGCTCCCATCCACCCCCGAAATCAATGATGCACATACGTAACATGTCCTCCAACATCTGATTTGTACACTCGGTTTGCCCATTGGTCTGTGGATGATAAGTCGTACTCAACCGTAATTCCGTGCCCATAGCCTCCTGAAAATTCTCCCAAAACCGTGAAACAAATATCTTGTCTCTGTCAGACACGATATTCAGGGGCACACTGTGAAGTCTCACTATTTCTGTAATAAAGAGCTGGGCATACTGTTCCGTAGTGTAGTCGGTCCTTACGGGTAGAAAATGAGCGACTTTGGTCAACCTGTCCACAATTACCCAAATGGAGTCGTGACCCCTCTGTGACATAGGTAACCCCGTGATAAAGTCCTTGGAGATGCTCTCCCACATCCACATCGGGACCTCTAATGGTTGTAGAAGTCCGAACGGTCTCTGATGGTCCACTTTTACCAGCTGACAAGTGGCGCATTTAGAAACAAACACGACAATATCTCTCTTCATCCCTCTCCACCAATACTGATGTCTCATATCTTTGTACATTTTGTCCCCATCGGGATGTACCGCGAACCGTGAGCCGTGCGACTCTGCCATCACCTCGTGTCGGAATTCCTCCCCTTTCGAAACTACCAGTCTACCATTGAAGCGTAATCCCCCATATGAGCTAACGGTATAGGACTCGGCTCCCTCTGCTAGTAATCGAACTATCTGCTCCTGACAGAACGAGTCATTTGCCTGTGCCCTTACCACCTTCGCGACAATTTGCGGTGTAATAGTCATCACAGACATGAACGATCGGGACACTGCATCTTGGTGTCCCAACTCCTTCCACTTCGCCTTCCACACCCCTACCACCTCATCTACTGGCCTACGGTTCAACGCGTCTGCTACCACGTTAGCCTTCCCCGGATGATGTTGGATATCAAACTGATAGTCCTTCACAAACTCAAGCCACCTCTGTTGCCGCATATTCAACTCCTTCTGTGTGAATAGGTACTGTAGGGACTTGTGGTCCGTGAACAATCGAAACTTCTCCCCCAAAAGATAATGTCTCCAAATCCGAAGGGCAAATACCACTACCGCTAACTCCAAGTCATGGGTGGGGTAATTCTTCTCGTGAGGCTTAAGCTTGCGGGAAGCATAGGATATGGCCTGACTCTCCTGCTGCAATATACCTCCAAGTCATTGTAAGGACGCGTCAGTGTAAAATAGATACTCAACTCCCGATCTCGGCAATGCTAACATAGGTGCTGAGGTCAACTTGTCCTTCAACTCATCAAATGCCAACTGACAGGCATCACTCCAAATGAACGGCACACCTTTACGAGTCAGATGTGTCAAAGGACCCTCTATCTTGGAGAAACCCCGAATAAACCTCTTGTAGTATCCTATTAGGCCCAAGAAACTACGGATATCAGTCGGTGTCATGGGCTGTCCCCACTCCCTCACCGCGAATACCTTTTTCGGATCAACAGATATCCCCCGGTCAAAAATAATATGCCCCAAAAATTGAACCTCCTTCAACCAAAACCCGCAGTTCTCATACTTTGCATATAGCTTGTTCTGACGTAACGTCTGCAAAACCTGCCTCAAATGCTCGGCGTGCTCCTCCTCTGTCTGGGAGTAAACCTGAATATCATCAATGAAGACAATGACAAACTGATCTAGGAACTCTCTGAACACCCTATTCATCAAGTCCATAAACATGGCTGGAGCATTGGTCAAACCAAAAGGCATAACCCGAAACTCATAGGAACCATATCTGGTTAAGAAAGCAGTCTTCGATACGTCCTCCTCCCTAATACACAACTGATGGTATCCCGATCGCAAATCAATCTTTGAGAAGAAAGAAGCTCCTCTCAGATGGTCGAATAAGTCATCGATTCGGGCAACGGATACTTATTCCATATCATGACCTTATTCAACTCACGGTAATCTACACACAACCTCAACGATCCATCCCTCTTCTTCACGAACAATACAGGGGAACCCCACGGCGAAGTACTCCTCCGTATAAACCCCTGACCCAACAACTGCTCAATCTGATCCCGTAACTCTCTCATCTCAGCTGGAGCCATACGGTAAGGTGCGCGGGAAATAGGACGAGTGCCCGGCATCAAATCGATCATAAAATCTATCTCTCTACTCGGGGGTAATCCAGGTATATCCTGAAATACATCGGTAAACTCTCGAACAACCAAAATCCAATCAAGTGGTATCACCACTTTCTTAGAGGTCTCCTCCTCTATATAGTACAAATGAGTGGACGATCCTCCCTTAGGGCGAGGCATCGCCACTAAAAAACATCTCCTGCCCGGGAATGGCAAAGATAATACTCCTACTAAAATAGTCAATCATGGCTCGGTACGCAACTAGATAATCCATACCAATAATGGCATCATACTCGGTCATCTCTAATACTAACATATCAGCGGGTAAAGTAAATCTCCCGATCTTTATACCCACACCTCTACAAATAAGGGAAATCATGGAACCCCTACTCAATGGTGAGTCTACACAAGTAGCGGTGCTCTCTGCGGTGTCTAATAACCCAATAGCGCGTGTAAATCTCATGGCAATGAAACAATGTGTGACCCCCGTGTCAAACAAAATACGCCCCATAGTCCCCTGAATAAAGAACATACCCTCAATGGTTGGTGGATCCTGTGGGGCTGCGACCTGCTGGAGCTGATATACTCTCCCATACTGCAGCTGTCCTTGTTGAACTGGGACCGCTGGAATGGGTGGTAATGCTGCCATCTGTGGTGGTGCTGGGAGGGCGGAGGGAAACATAGGCTTCTGCGGCTCCTGTCGAGCACCCTACTACTGCTGCTGCGGGGCCCTGCCCCTATCAGGACAATCCTGGCATTTATGGCCAGTCTTGCCACAAACATAACACTTGCCCGGGAAGTTCCCCTCGATGTCCCTGCTGCCCTCAGCCCTGGTGGTCGTGTCCATTCCTCCCCTGGCCCTGCTGATACTGCTATTGGCCGTTCTGACCCTGCTGGCCCTGATGGCCGTTCGGACCCTGATGGCCCTGCCTAAAACCTCCCTGTTCGTGCCTGAAATTCCCCGATCTGAACCTCTTATAATCCCCCTGTTGGGAACCCTAGTCACCCTGCCTCTGCCCCTGAGTAGACTGTGCCCCACTGGCACCATTTCCCCAATCCTGCCCTGATGGCTGGACTCTCCTGATCTCTTGCTCTCAGCCATGTGAAAGCGATGATCCTAGCAGTGTAACAGTGCAGCGTTAACCACGCCAGAATAAGTGGCCAACGAGAGGTTCCCCAATAAATGCTGATGGATCCTCCAAGTTAATCCATCTGTAAACTTCTGAATATTTTTCTCTTCTGTCGGTATCTCATCCGGGACAATATTCAGCAAATATGTGAATTCGGCCTCATACTCGACCATAGTCTTACCCTCCTGCCTCAGATTCATTAACTTCCTACTCATTTCTGTGTGAACGGCTGACGAAAAATACTTGCGGTCGAACCGCACCCAAAACTCCTGTATCGTGAGAGTATCTCTCTCCTCCACGGTGGTAATAGACTCCCACCACTGCAATGCAGATCCCACTAGCTTGAAAGTATCTAGTATCTGCCTCTGAACATCGGTTCACTCATACATCCTCAAGTGCCTCTTAATGTCTTTCCTCCACTGACTTGAAACCATAATATCGGAGCTACCTGCGAACTCCGGTGGGTGTGCTTTCTGAAAAGCATCACGTACACGTTCCCAAGCAGACGGGAATGCATGTGCCTGAACTGGCGCAGCTACCGGCGCTAGGGGTGGTGCCTTCTGTACCACGGTGAGAGCGGCATTTATCGCTTGGGCTACAATGGCTGCAACCTCAGCGGCATTCATGGTGCCCTGTACTCGTGCTGGTTCTGGCTCTGGCTGTGCATCCCTAGGAAATCGCTGCGCACGTCGTGGAGGCATCTGAAATAAGAGTAAGGTCTATAAGTTCGCAGTTATAAACCCAAAATAGCTGAAGAGCGAAGCATACAAAAAGAATACAACATTCCTAAAATATAGGGCCCCACATCAAAGAAAGCTGAGCGAAAACATAACAAGCCATACAGATCCTAAAGGACACTAGAATCTAATGCACTGATACCACCTGTGACACCCCGATTAATTAAATACCGGGTAGCTACTCCTTTATTAAATTAATACAAAATTCCAAGTTGGTTCGGTTAATAGCATCACTGTCGAAAACATTTTAATAATTACTAACCACCTAGTATTTAAAAAGTGAGTTGCCAAATTTTAAGTTAACTCTGATTAACATGCAATAAGTGAAATGTAAAGGATAACATAACCATTCACAATAAAGTCCAACTATAGTAATCATCAAATAATAATAAGTCTGGAGGAAATACTCCTCACAACAATCCAAATACGGAACTGAAATAAGAACAATAGAATGTATCCTAAATTAATTACAAACCAAAGTCTGAATAACTGAAATGTAAAGTGTCTCTAAAAGAAATGGGTGACATGCCCTACAAATGATGAAACTGAATATGAAATCAAGACAAGAAAAGGAGGCGTCTACTGTCAAGGCCCTGTAACTTCCACAACAGCTACAGCTCGTCACCTGAATAGAATTCCTATGCATGGTGTCCTTGTGGCTGGGCACCTAAAATGGTTTTTACAAAAAGATAGATTTGAAAGCAAACGGGTCAGAGCCCGAATGTGGAGAATATTTTAAAAATATCAAGTGTTTTAACAACATTTAAAACAATAAATGCAAAGTACATGTTAGGACGTGCTCTCACATGAAATACTCACCTCTCGACTACTTGTGCACTCCTAACGAAACGTACCCATACAAGTGATTCTCATATCTATCTAGACCAAAACAATTATTAACTTTTCTACTCGATTCGCAATTTAATTTCAACATCATCAATTGAATAGAGAGTTTTACATTAAATTCCCGGATTCCCAATTATTAGAAATACAAAGCATTATAGGTTATCTCTTTTTATCTTTAATCGTGCAATACAATAATTATATTTCACTATATACACGTGATAAGTCTTTTCATCTAACCGTATATTATTCACATTATAAATATACAATACTAGCACCCCGAGACTAATCTATGTGGCACACATACTCTGCTATCCATCCCGGTACATCACGTACATAAGGATCACGCATTCCGAATCTCTCAGGAATCGTTCTCAGATAATAGAAAATCACAAACAATGGAGGCGAACACAGTCACATCACGTGGGTCACGCACATACCTATGCTCCCACGATCAGCAAACTTATTAACATCTCAATAAGTCCTTCTCTGACCTATGTTCTCGAGGTACCAATCTAAATCCGGGCACACAAAGATTAGATGGCCCTAAGAGAACGTAAACCTTCCGTGATAGCAAGTATGGTAGGTATGTCATACACATAACTTATATACTAAGCATTCACACATATTAGATGTCTCAATATTAATAAAGGTATATTCTACATCCTTATACCATTATTCCAATTTTATACATTTAAAGTCTTCCGATAATACATAATGTAGATTGCCGACACATCTCACGTCATAGTTTCTTGTACTTAAGACCTATCTCAAAGGGATTATTAAGTTTCCTATTATTCCCGCACATAACATCATTATTTTTAAGGTCCTCACTTCTGCCCCAAACCTCATTTCATCAAATCATTCAAATTTACTCTTTTAACCCTAATATTATCTCACTCATCGAATTTCATTAGATTTTAGAATAATTACTCAAATTGAATTCTAATTAAGGTCCAAATTTTATAATCATACCTACTGGTCTTCCTTAAGTCTAAGCATATTCATAAAGTCTCCAATAATAATTTTCTAAGGGTTAACATCATTAAAATTTAACTAGGGAAAATTTTACTCGTTCTGGGAAGGTCGATCGATCGATGGTGGTCGATCGATCGACTTATGAATGTCGATCGATCGATTGCACCAGATAGGCTACGGACTGCTTCGTTTTGCAGTCCTCAAATCGTCCCAAAACTCCATTATAATGCATGAAACTCTAATCTAACGTTATAATATCATCATACAACCATCCTACAACATTGTTAACATTCTAAAACCAATAAATCATCAACCAAGGGCTTTATTTGGATCAAAACTTCATCAAGAACCCTAGTTTTCTATTTCTTTCAAGAACACTAATAATTCTCTTCTTAAATCCGTTTTTAGATCATCGAGGGTTATATTTTGAATTCATAATTCGTCCAGAATATGTCTACATGCAAATCCTAACATGGTTTATAGTTTTAATCCTCAAATTCATGGGTTTGTATCAATCTTCCAAGACAAATTCGATAATTACCCTAAACATGGAAGAACATATCATTGAATCAATTGTAATTAAATCACTTGCCTTAATCGTTCTTCAGATTGTTGTAGATGAAGATGATAGAAGATGATGGTTGATATCCACTCTCTCTCTCTCTCCAGAATTCTCCTTTCTCTCTCTCTCTACAATTTCTTCTCCAAAGATGACAAATGGAGGTGGAGGTTTATTTTTTGGACTTTTAACTTCTTTTCTAAACTTCTCCCGTAGCCCACCACTTAGTTTAGTGCTGATAATGGGTTGGTGGGTTTAATGATAAATCATAATTAAACTCTAATTTTTGTGGGTTTTAATTTCCAAAATTTTGAAATTACTAAATTACCCTTTTGGGTTGCCGGTATGGCCCAAAAATTCCCCGGGACCCAAAGTAAACCCCCGGCTAGTGTTTTCTGACTATTTCGACCCTTCCGGACACGTTGGCGCACTCAAAATGACCATACGGTTAATAAAAATAAAATTTTTTTTTTTTATTAAATTAAATATTTTCTTGACGCGACTGTCACATGCGTCCCAATCAAAATTTCCAAATTGTCGTATTTCTATCTCGTGATAATTTTAATATTCTCAATATTCATATATTGCGATATATATACATTATAATCAAATACCAACTCACATCTCGTTAGTATTTTATCCGGATTAATTCTCAATTAATTCACATTTAATTTAATTAATCCCATAAATAAATATCGATAAAAATGCGGGGTATTACATTAAGTGAACAAAAAATAATTAACTTTTTAATGAACCTAATAAGACATTAAAAACTAACCCTTAATTTCTTGTTGTAATTATTTCACGCCAACAGCAACGGACACGTGTGACAAATGTATTTTTTAATATACACAACACCCACACCTCACAAACCTTACCCCCCCCCCCCTCCCCAAAAAAAAATGATCTGCTGGATATGGGTCTGAACGGGTCTGGTCGGATTGTCTTCCGCCTTTAATAGTAGGGTTTTTTTTATGGTTAGAGACTTGCAACAAGGTTGCGAGTTATAGGAGTAGCAGCGGGTTAGTTGGATCCGAGTTTTTGGATGGATAAGGCAACTCGGGTATGGGTTTGTCCGCTGACGGGTAGGATTTTTCGGGTTCATGGTTCAGGAGGGTTGAGGGCTATGATCAAACCGAGTTGTGGGTCTTTAGTTCGTCTTAGGAGGATAGCCAGCAGGGGTGAGTTTCTGGTTGAGCCTGAGTTGATGGTCGGGCTATGGCGGGTTTTAAGGGCTCCGACAATGGACATACTCGGGTATGGTTTGCGGGGGTAAGGGTTGTGCGTGTATATTAAAAAACATGTGTGTCGGTTGTCACTGGCACATATAAATTACAACAAGGAATTAAGGGCTATTTTTTAATCTCTTATTAGGTTCATTAAAAAGTTCATTATTTTGGTTCACTCAAGAACCTCTCTTTCTCTCTCTCTCTCTCTCTCTCTCTCTCTCTCTCTCTCTCACTCTCTCTCTCTCTTTATCGTAACACCCCATATTTTCATGATTTAAATAATTACGGCATAAATTATTATTGTGGGATTAATTGAATTAAAATGTGTGAATTTAATTGTTAATTAATCCATATTGAAAATAAATATTAACTAACGTACCAAGGGTTAATACTTATTGATTGAATATTATTGTGTGATATGTAATATGGAACTATACACTTCGGTAAATTGTCAAGAATAAGAAATACGACAGTTTAGTAAATTAAGTCAGACGTGCTTATGAGTCGTGTCGGGACTAATTTAATGGAATAAAAGATTAATTATTTTTGGGTAACTCGTATGGTCATTTCGAGCGCGCCATTGAGTCTAGAAGGGTCGAGATAGTTAGAATAGTATACCCGGGTGTTTAGTTTGGGTCCCGATGCAATTTTAGGACTAACTGACACTCCGATAGGGCATTATGGTAAATTGTATTTTTGGGTTTAATTAATGGACGAAAATTAAGAGTAAATTTATCAGCTACGAGAGGTCTATTAGGGTTGAGAGATACAAAAAGCAAATAACGGACATAGAGGGTGTGAGGAAGAACCAATTTCCAAGAGGAAATGCCAAATTAACACTGCCTTGCACAACCGTCACCACCATCGTGTAGATCGGGACAAGGGGAACACGCCCATACAAACAACATCAAGAAATCAGATGACTAATTTGAGGCAAGTGTTTATTACTTGATTTCCTTTATCAATAACCATATTCATGTTAGTATAGGGTTGTTCTAAATATGTATTATTTGTGAAAAGTGATGAAAAATTGGAGAATTATGATGTATAATTCGAATCTGAGATTAATTAGATTGAACTCTTCATATATATAAGATAGAAATTAAGTTTTGATGGACTTATGTGTAGAACGAATCTGGAAATAATGTGTTCTTGGAAAAGAATTTGAAGAACTAGGGCTTTGATTAATAAATTTGGGGATTTCTTATTTATTGGATGATTCGAAATGATTTAATGATTCTAGGATGTTAGAATCCATATGTAATTGTTAGGATTCGATTTGGAACTGTTTGATTGGAGTTTGGGTTGTTAATTTAGAGGTTTTAGGGTTGAAAATGGTGGGAAAACGCTGAAATTCTGGGTAGAAGACGAAACAGTAGGTCTCGCGCGAAGTCGCACGAAGTCATTCAAGCGAGATGCCTATCTCACGCTAAGTCACTCGAGCAACACGTGGGAATCGTTCAAACGACATGCCATCTAGTTCGAGCGATAGGGTGAATTTTTGGGAAAATTCTTAGGGGTTGTTTTGGAATTTTCCAGTCTTTACGAGTGAGAGAAATTACCAGTTAACAGATTTGAAATGAGGCAAGTCTACGAGAAAGTGTGTGGATTTTATACTTTAATTAATTCGGAAAGAAGAGTTACTTTGGAAATTACTAAAGAGTTGTGGTAATTTAGTAATAATATAAAATACGTAATAATGAGAATGAAATACGTATGGTAAATTTACAAGGAGGTTGGTAGAATACCCATAAATATTAATCGGATGTGTGGATACCTATTACTTGTTTAACATTATGCGTATGACATACCTAGATGCTTGCTATCGCGGGGGGTTGTGTAGAGATAGTCTTATCCTGGGTGACCTTCAAAGGGATATTTGACTTGTATCTCAGAAAATAGTACTGTGAAGACTTATTTGTGAGTTGATAAGTCAGCTACTATGGGAGCGTAGGTATGTGCGTGACCCATAGGTATGTGAACTATGTTCTCCGCCACTATGTGTGTTTTCTGTATATGGTTCATGGGAGACTTCCGAACCGACAGTCCTTACTGGAGTACGAGATGTACCGGGACATGATAGCAGAGTACGCAATGCGCTACAGGTTTAGCCTTAGGGTGTTGTATTAGTATATGTATATCATAATGGTGAATATATATATATATATATATATATATATATATACTTGTGTTATTCCTATTGTGAGATAATTATAGGTTATTGGGATCGTATAGTCTTAAGTGACGTAAGCTGGGAATACTTAACTTAGTGTGATAACACTTAAACGTATTAATAAATTATGGTAATAATAATGTGAAAAACTTGGAATCACGGGTTGCTACCACGAGGTATAACGAGAATTATAAGTCGTTATCTAGTTAAAAGTGTTACGGATGGCTAGGAGAGAATAGATGTACATTAGGCATTCACAATAGACGAGAGGTGAGATTCTCATGTGAGAGTTCGAACTAACATGCATGTGATACTTGCTTTATCGCAAATTTTAAATACTTGCTAAAACAAATATTTTTACACATCGGGCTCTGACCCATTTCTTGCATCTCCTCTTTCTTGCTATATATATATATGTATTATATCAGGTGCTCAGCTACAGGGACACCAGCCTTAGAGTCTTAGATTGCTTAGTGTGCGGCAGCTATTGTGGAAGCTGTAGGTCTTGGCATTAGATGCCTCCATCATTTCATTTCCATTCTATATAGGCTTTCTATTTAGGGCATGTGTCGCCCATTCCTTAGACATTTATTTGAGATTGTATTAAGTTTACTTTCCTTTCATTTCAGTTGGATTTATTATTCCCATGGTTATTGGCTTAGAGTTTTGAACTGGAATGTTTTATCCAGTCTTATTTATTTCAGTATGTGATTCAGATTTAGTATTTACATTAATTAGTTGTGGTGGATGGATGATGTTTATATTCTTGGATTAATAATTGAAAGATTGTTTTTATAAAAGGAAAATATTATAACACTAGCTTAATTAATTATTAGGTGGTTAATAAGGTTATAGTGTTTCGACAGTGATGCTAAGAATGAACCAACCGAACATTCTATTTTAAATTTTATAAATGATTGATCAATCGATATTTAATTGGGTGGGGTGTCACAGGTGGTATCAGAGCATCAGGTTCAAGAGTCCTTTAGGATCTGTATTACTTATCATGCTTTTAGCTTAGCGTTCGTTGATATATAGCCTTATATTTTTAGGATTGTTGTATTCTTAATTGTACATTTATGTCTTCAGCTATTTTGAGATTTAATGATAACTGTGGACTAATAAAATTCTTTCTCGTCTCAGATGCCTCCTCGACGTGCACCTAAGGATAGGAATGCCAAGCCAGAGCAACCGCTAGTTCCAGCTCAGGGCATGATGAATGCTATGGAAGTTTCTGCCATCGTTGCGCAGGCCGTTAATGCAGCGTTGGTAGTGGTACAGCAAGCACCACCACAGGCACCAGTAGTGGCGCCAGCACCTGCCCACACCTTCCCTACTGCATGGGAGAGAGTTAGGGATGCCTTTTATAAGGCGCACCCTCCAGAGTTCGCAGGTAGTTATGATGTGGTGATTGCTAGCCAGTGGAAGAAGGACATGCAGGGATACCTCGATATGTATGAGTGCAATGAGGTCCAGAGGCAGGTTTTGGCTACCTTTAAGCTGGCAGGGGTAGCCTTATAGTGGTGGGAGTAAACTACTACTATATAGGAGAGAGATCTGTTAACAATTGGTGATTTCTGGGTACGGTTTGACCGCAAGTACTTTCCTTCTGCCATTCAGACTGAGATGAGGAGGAAGTTACTAAACCTCACCCAGTAAGGGAAGATCGCAGCTGAGTACGAAGAGGAGTTTATCAGACTAGTTAATCTGGTACCAATATAGGTACCTACCGAGGAGAAGAAGATACAGATGTTCATGGATGGCCTCACCTGGAGGATCAAGCAGCATCTTCTGGGTAACCTCTCATTACAGACATATTCTAATGCGCTTAATACAGAACTACTGCATTGTCAGTACCATCACTTCCATATGAATGGGAGAAAATGAGCAGGGGAGTCTAGACAATAGGGTAGGACAGGAGGTAATGGTGCCAGCGGGGCATAACCAGCTCAAGATCAGCAGAGACAGGTTGATCAGAGTTCCCAATAGGGGGATTCTAAGCGATTTGGGTCAGGGGGTTTCCGTTAGGGTCAAGGAGGTTTTAGGCCTGTCCAGCAGGGTCAGCGTGGCCATCAGGGCCAACAGGGACATTAGGGCCATCATCAATTTAGGCAGGGCCAGGAAGGCCAAGGGGGAGGTGGAAATGACCAACAGGGCCAGCGAGGGGGAAACTTTGGTGGTAACTGTTTTATTTATGGAAATACTGGCCACAAGCGACATGATTATCCTGAGAGGGGTAGGGCCCCACAGCAACAACAGCATGGTACTTGACAGGAGCCCCAGAGATCTATTTTCCCACCAACCTCCCAGCACCGCCTCAGATGCCAGCACTGTCAGCCATTCCAGTTGCCCCAGTCCAGTAGGGATAATTTCATTATGGATGGGTTTATAACCTCCATCAGGTCACAGCTCCACAGGCTCCACCCACGATTGAGGGTCTGTTTTCTATCCAAGTGACTATGGGGCTTATTTTATTTGATACGGGGGCCACACATTATTTTATTTCCACGAGGTTTGCACGTACTTTGGGGTTATTAGTTACAGTAAAGAGTAATGTTACTTCTGTAGATTGGCCTTTGGGTAGTGGTTCACTAATTCACTTTATATGTCGAGGGGTGGGTGTAAAGATTGGGAGACTTACCTTACCGGCCGACATGCTTGTATTAGAGATGTCTGAGTACGATGCAATCATAGGCATGGATTGGCTTGTTTCATATAGGGCCATTATCGATTATTTTTGTAGGAATATTATTTTTTCCTTACCTAATCAGGAGATGTTCCTGGTGGCGATGCCTCGTTCTGAGGGAGTTTCATCCACTCATTTATATTATATAGAGGAGGAGACCTCTAAGGAGGTAGTGATACCGCTTGATTCAATAGCGGTGGTGAGGGAATTCGCTGATGTGTTCCAGGATATTCTGGGATTGCCACCTAGTAGGGAGATAGACTTTATTATAGATTTGACGCCGGGCACTAAGTCGATTACCTGCGCACCATATCGTATGGCCCCAACGGAGATGAGGGAGATACGGGATTAGATAGAGAAGCTGTTGGGCTAGGGGTTTATTCGTAGGAGTACTTCACCTTGGGGTGCCCCTATACTGTTCGTTAAGAAGAGAGATGGATTGTTACGATTGTGAATTGATTATCGAGAGTTGAATAAGGTCACGATACGGATTAAATATTCGTTGCCTCGAATTGATGACTTATTCGACCAGTTGAGAGGAGTTGCCTTCTTCTCAAAGATTGACTTGGGGTCGGGATACCCTTAGTTAAGGATCAGGGAGAAGGATGTGTCGAAGACTGCTTTCTTATCGAGATATGGTTCCTATGAGTTTAGGGTTATGCCTTTTGGGCTAACCAATGCCCCAGTCGTGTTTATGGACTTGATGAACAGCGTGTTCAGAGAGTTACTAGATTAGTTTGTCATTATCTTAATTGATGACATTCTAATTTACTCCCAAACTGAGGACGAGCATGCCAAACATTTGAAACAGGTTTTGCGAACACTGCACCCGCACGAGTTGTATGCAAAAAAATGAGAAATATGGATTTTGGCTGAAAGAGGTTCAGTTTTGGGGCGCATTATTTCGGATATAGGGATATCCTTGGAGCTGGGGAAGGTGTCAGTGGTTGGGGAATGGAGACAGTCCACAACGCTGATAGAGATACGTAGTATCTTAGGCCTAGAAGGTGCCTACAGGAGGTTCATCCGGGGATTCTCTATGATAGCGGGTCCATTTACTCATTTAACTCGCAAAGGGGTGCCATTTATCTGGGATGATGTCTGTCAGTTGGATTTCGATGAGTTGAAAGACAAGTTGACATCAGCACTAGTTTTGGCACTGCCCAGGCCGGGAGTGGAGTATTTAGTTTATACAAATGCGTCCTTACTAGGACTTGGGGATATGCTTTAGCAGGAGGACCAGGCTATAGCTTATGCTTCCCGTAAGATTAAGCCTTATGAGAGGAACTAATCCACCCTCGACTTGGAGTTAGTGGTAGTCATATTTGCACTTCGGATATGGAAGCACTATCTCCTGGGGGAGAAATTTCGCTTATTCACGGATCACAAGTCACTACAGTACCTCTTTATGCAGAAGGAGTTAAATATGCATCAACGTCAATGGATTGAATTCATGAAGGATTATCAGTTCGATATCCAATACCACCCAGGAAAGGCTAATGTGGTAGCAAACGCATTGAGCCGCAGGCCAGTGGATAAGAGGGACGAGGTTTGGAAAGCGAAATGAAAAGAATTTAGACACCAGGATGTTGTGGCCCGATCATTTATGTATGTGATGACATTTACGCCTCAGATTATTACGAGAGTAGTATAGGCACATGTAACGGATTCGTTCTGTTAAGATCGGATTAGGTAGCTTTTAGTCGGTGTAGTCGAGTCTTATTCAGTGAGCTCCGAGGGCGATCTGCCCATCAATGGGAGACTTATTTTTCCAGAGGGGGAGGACCTTCAACATGCAGTGATGACGGAGTCGCATGGGTCCCAATTTGCAGTACATCCCGATGGGGACAAAATGTACCAAGATATGTGGCGAAAGTACTGGTGGAGCGGAATGAAGAGAGACATCGTGGAGTTCGTCTCCAAGTGTACCACTTGTCAGCTAGTGAAAGTGGACCACCAGAGGCCACCAGGTTTACTTCAGCTGTTAGAGACCCCTACATGGAAATGGGAGGGCATTTCCATGGACTTCATTATCGGGTTGCCTACTTCACAGAGAGGACACGATTCTATATGGGTAATTGTGGACTGGTTGACAAAAGCAGCCCATTTTCTACTAGTCAAGACAGTCTCTACAGCAGGATAGTATGCTCATCTATTTATTGCAGAGATAATGAGACTGCATGGTGTGCCTCTCAATATCGTGTCGGATAGAGACAAGACGTTTCTATCTTACTTTTGGGAGAGTTTCCAGGAGGCTATGGGTACCGAGTTACGATTGAGTACAGCGTATCACTCGTAGACCGATGGGCAGACTGAGCGCACCAACTAGATGCTCGAGAACATGTTGCGCATGTGTATCCTTAACTTTGGGGGAGGTTGGGAGCAGTATCTTCCACTGGTGGAGTTTTCATATACTAACTCCTATAAGTTTACGATTGGCATGGCCCCGTTCGAGGCATTATATGCTAGACCTTATCGTTCTCCAACTTCTTGGCTAGAAGTGGGAGACAACAAACTACTTGGGCCAGAGGTAATTCAGGATACATTGAGCAGGATTGAGATGATTCGGGATCGTATACGGGTAGCTGGGGACAGACCGAAAAGCTATACCAATGCTAAGAGGTTCTTTCGAGAGTTCGCAGTGGGGGACTAGGTTTTGTTGAGAGTATCTTCGATGAATGGAGTAATGAGATTTGGGAAGAAAGGGAGATTATCTTCGAGATACGTAGGACCATTCCCTATTATAGAGAGGGTCAGACTAGTTGCTTACAGGCTTGGGTTGCTGGAGCACTTGCATCGTATCCATGATGTGATCCACATCTCGTCACTGAGGCGGTATCTTTGGGATGAGTTGTCACACACTCACATCATGATTAAGGGGATTGAGTTACAGCCAGACAGTTAATATGAGGAGATGCCGTTGGCTATCCTAGATCATAGTGAGAGGAGGATGAGGTCAAAGGTAATTCCACTCATCTGGGTGCAGTGGCAGCATCACAATATGGAGGAGTTTACTTGGGAGCGTGAGGCGGATATGCGTGAGAAGAATCCAGATTTATTCATACCAGGTATATCTTATTCTCTGAATTTCGGAATGAAATTCCATTATTAGGGGGAAGTATGTAATACCATATATTTTTATGATTTAAATAATTACAGGATAAATTATTATTGTGGGATTAATTGAATTAAAATGTGAGAATTTAATTGTTAATTAATCTAGATTGAAAATAAATATTAACTAACGTGTCAAGGATTAATACTCATTGATTGAATATTACTGTGTGATATGTAATACGGAACTATACACTTCGCTAAATTGTCAAGAATAAGAAATATGATAATTTATTAAATTAAGTCAGACGTGCGTGTGAGTAGTATCGGGACTAATTTAATAAAATAAAAGATTAATTATTTTTGGGTAACTCGTATGGTCATTTCTATTGCGCCGTTGAGTTCGGAAGGGTAGAGATAGTCAGAATAGTATATCCGGGTGTTTAGTTTGGGTCTCAGGGCAATTTTAGGCCTAATCGGAACCCCGAGAGGGCATTATGGTAAATTATATATTTGGGTTTAATTAATTGACGAAATTGAGAGTTAATTTATCAGCCACGAGAGGTCCATTAAGGTTGAGAGATACAGAAAGCAAACAACGGCCATAGAGGGTGTGAGGAAGAACCAATTTCCAATAGGGAAGGCCAAATTAATAATACCTTGCACAACCGTCACCACCATCGTGTAGATCGGGACAAAGGGAACACGCCCATACCAAAATATCAAGAAATTAGACGATTAATTCGAGGCAAGTATTTATTACTAGCTTTCCTTTAACAGTAAAGATATTCATGTTAGTATAGGGTTGTTCTAAATATGTTTTGTTCATGAAAAGTGATGAAAAATTGGAGAATTAGGATGTATAATTCGAATATGAGATTAATTAGATTGAACTCATAATATATGTAAAATAGAAATTACGTTTTGATGGAGTTATGTGTAGAACGAATCTGGAAATCATGTGCTCTTGAAAAAGAATTTGAAGAACTAGGGTTTTTATAAATAAATTTGGGGATTTCATATTTATTGGATGATTCCAAATGATTTAATGATTCTAGAATGTTAGAATCCACATGTAATTGTTAGGATTCGATTTGGAACTGTTTGATTGGAGTTTGGGATGTTAATTGAGAGGTTTTAGGGTTAAAAATTGGTGGGAAAATGCTGAAATTCTGGGTAGAAGACGAAACAGTAGGTCTCGCGTGAAGTCACACGAAGTCGCTCAAGCGAGATGCCTATCTCGCGAGAAGTCGCTCGAGCAATACGTGGTAGTCATTCAAACGACATGACATCTTGTTCGAGGGACAGGGTGAATTTTTGAGAAATTTTGGAATTTTTCAGTCTTTACGAGTGAGAGAAATTACCAGTTAACAGATTTGAAACGAGGCAGGTATACGAGAAAGTGTGTGGATTTTATACTTTAATTAATTTGGAAAGAAAAGTTACTTTGGAAATTACTAAAGAGTTGTGGTAATTTAGTAATAATATAAAATACGTAATAATGATAATGAAATAAGTATGGTAAATTTACAAGAAGGACGGGAGAATACCCATAAATATTAATAGGATGTGTGGATACCTATTACTTGTTTAACATTATGTGCATGACATACCTAGCTGCTTGCTATCGCGGGGGGTGTGTAGAGACAGTCTTATCCTGGGTGACCTTCGGGGGGATATTTGACTTGTATCTCAGAATATAGTACTGTGAAGACTTATTAGTGAGTTGATAAGTCAGCTAACTATGGGAGCGTAGGTATGTGCGTGACCCATAAGTATGTGAGCTATGTTTTCCGCCACTATGTGTGTTTTGTGTATATGGTTCGTGGGAGACTTCCGAACCGACAGTCCTTATTGGAGTACGATATGTACCAGGACATGATAGCAGAGTACGCAATGCGCTACAGGTTTAGCCTTGGGGTGTTGTATTAGTATATGTATATCATAATGGTGAATATATATATATATATATATACTTGTGTTATTCCTACTATGAGATAATTATAGGTTATTGGGATAGTATAGTCTTAAGTGACGTAAGCTGGGAATACTTAACTTAGTGTCATAACACTTAAACGAATTAATAAATGATGGTATTAATAATGTGAAAAATTGGGAATCATGGGTTGCTACCAAGAGGTATAACATGAAGTATAAATCGTTATCTAGTTAGAAGTATTACGGATGGCTAGGCGAGAATAGATGCACGTTAGGCATTCACAATAGACGAGAGGTGAGATTATCATGTGAGAGTTCGAACTAACATGCATGTGATACTTGCTTTATCGCAAATTTTAAATATTTGCTAAAACAAATATTTTTACACATCGGGACCATTTATCGCATCTCTTCTCTCTTGCTACATATATATGTATTATATCATGTGCTAAGCCACGGGGACACCAGCCTTAGAGTCTTGGATTGTTTGGCGTGCTGCAGCAGTTATGGAAGGTTTAGGTCTTGGCATTAGACGCCTCCATCATTTCATTTCCATTCTATATAGGCTTTCTATTTAGGGCATGTGTCGCCCATTTCTTAGACATTTATTTGAGATTGTATTCAGTTTACTTTCCTTTCATTTCAGTTGGATTTATTATTCCCATGGTTATTGGTTTAGAGTTTCGAACTGGAATGTTTTATCCAGTCTTATTTATTTCAGTATGTGATTCAGATTTAGTATTAACATTAATTAGTTGTGGTGGATGGATGATTTTTATATTCTTGGATTAATAATTGAAAGATTATTTTTAAAAACGGAAAATATTTTGACACTAGATTAATTAATTATTAGGTGGTTAATAAGGTTATATTGTTTTCGACAGTGATGCTAAGAGTGAACCAACCGAACATTCTATTTTAAATTTTATAAATGACTGATCACCCGATATTTAATTGGGCGGGGTGTCACACACACACACACACACACACACACACACACACACACACACATATATATATATATATATATATATATTGATAGCAGTAGCAATTAATACATAGAAGTTAATTAGAGAACTGAACATTTATGATTTTTTTAAAACGTTTAATTACTTCTCTATGCATATTTCAAAATAACCTTTGATTTTCATAAACAGTTTAAAATATACATAATGACTATATGTGTTTTAATATTTCACAAGAAAAACTTACAAAATACAAAAAATAAAACAAAAGTATTAAACTAAAATACACACATAAAAAATGTAAAAAGACTAAAATAGACAAATAATACTAAAAGATAAAGAAAAAATTTACAACACAAACATATAAACACTAATATATTACAAAACATACACATGGTAGCAAAAAAACTCACCCGTAGGGGGGGTGTCAAATCACCACGATGCAAGTATAAAAATAAATAAAAGAGATAAAGATTTACATGGTTTGACCATGAATGGCCTACATCCACGAGGCTTCTACATTTCACATTATAATAATGAGAGAGTTTACATGAATGTCTTTCCTTAGCCTTCAATCCCTCTTCCACAATGGGGGGTGTCCCCTTTATATAGAGTTAGGGGTTACAATTGGATAAGTATTATCCTTGTAGAGTCTGATTTAAATAAAATACTTCTCCTCGATCTTCTAGTTTATCAAGGACTCTAGTTGTACTTAATTTCTTAGAGTGCCTGTTGCTCGCCATCTTGATCGGGGTGCTCGCCACGTGTCATGCTATTTATTGGGGGAGATTCCCCCCCCCCCCACACACACACACAATAGCCCCACAGGTCGCAGTTCAGATGAGTTTATTTTGAGATGAATTGGGATCTGGTCTGCAATCTCTTCAAACGTGCGTAGTTGTTGATGTGAACTGGACTGGCATTCTTTAAATTTTCGTTCAACTTTTAAGCGTTCTTTGGTTGATCTGCTAGCCTTTGTAAGATTTTAGATGAATGTTGTGCTTTGAGTTGATAGACATTCAATCAATATGGGAACCAAACTCGAGCGTGTCGAGCTGCCTACGTACCCCCAGGGGATCAGGTTGATCGTAGATCATTTCTCTATTTTATTATATGGTCCAATTCGGGAGGCTGACCATGGGCCTATTAAGTATTCGTATGTCGAGGCTCGCACGAGCGTGCACCAAGTTTAGGGTATCTCCCTGTATTTCAATTTTTGCATGGTCCAATTGGAGAGGCCGACCAGAAGCCTATGTGATGAGGTTTACTCGGTCATGAATCTATTTAGGATATTACCATGCATTAGGATTTTTATATGGTCCAATTGGAGAGGCCGACCATAAGCCTATGTACCAATGCTTACTCGAGCATGCACTTAGTTATGGTATCACCCTATATTAGGATTTTAATATGGTCCAATTAGAGAGGCCGGCCATAAGCCTATGCACCGAGGCTTACTTGGGCATGTTCTTAGTTGGGGTAAAACCCTGCATTAGTTTTTTTATATGGTCCAATTAGAGAGACCGACCAGAAGCCTATGCGCCGATGCTTACTCGGGCATGCACCTAGTTGGGGTAAAACCCTGCATTAGGTTTTTTATATGGTCCAATTGGAGAGGTCGACCAGAAGCCTATGCGTCGAGGCTTACTCGAGCATGTACCGAGTTGGGGTAAAACCCTGCATTAGGTCTTTTATATGGTCCAATTAGAGAGGCCACTCATAATCCTATGAGTTGAGGCTTACTCGGGCATGTACCTAGTTGGGGTAAAACCCTGAATTAGGTTTTTATATGGTCCAATTGGAGAGGTCGACCAGAAGCCTATGCCCCGAGGCTTACTCGGGTATGTACCTAGTTGGGGTATATGTAACACCCGTTTTTTGAAAACTTAAATAATTATGTGATTAATTATTATTGTTGGATTAATTAAATTAATATGCGAAAATTAATTCGTAATTAATCTGGATTAAAATAAATATTAACTAGTGTGACAAGGGTTAATACTTATTAATGAGAATTGTTGAATATTACTGAGTGAATAAGTAACATGGAATTATTGAATTTGATAAATTATCGAGAGTGAGAAATACTACAGTTTGGTATATTAAGTCGGGATGCGCGTATGAGTCGTGTCAGGACTAATTGAATGGAATATAAAGGGATATTATTTTTAAGTAACTCGTATGGTAATTTCGAGGGCGTCATTGAGTTCGGTAGGGTCGATATAGTCAGAAAACTCTACACTGGTATGTTATTTGGACTCGACGATATTTTTAGGCCAAGTCGGCATCCCGTAGGGGAAATTTTGTAATTTTGATTTTTTTGGAGAAATTAAAGGGACGAAAATTGGGAGTTAATTATATCAGCCACGGGAGTCCCACTAGGTTTAAAAGATACAGAAGTAAGGAACGACCACAGAGGGTGTGAGAGAGAGAAAATTCTAAGGAGGAAGACCCAGTTAACACCACCTTGCACAACCATCACCACCATCGTGTAGATTGGAACACGAGGAACACACCCATACCAAAAACATCAAGGAATCAGATATTTAATTTGAGTAAAGTGTCTATTACTTGCTCCTATTTAGAAATAATTGTGTTTATGTTATAGAAGATCAATTTCCCCATGACTATGATGTTAATTATGATAAAAAAAATAAAGGATTTCATGCATATTATAGGGCTGAGATTTTGACAGTTGATATACCATGTAGATAGGTTTATAAATCATGAAATTTGATGAGTATTGATGATTTAAAATCTGGGAATTCATTGATTAAAACTCAAAATTTAATAGTTAGGGTTCTTATAAAATTAAATTGGGGGTTTCATATATTCTTGATGATTGATGATGAATTATTGATCCTAGGGTGTTAGAAATGTTATATATACACTGGATTGTTATTTGGGTTTGATGATGAGACGATGGGAGATAATTTGTAGAGTTTTTAGGGATAAAAATGATGGAAAACCTAGAATTCTGGGCAAGAAGACGAGACAGTGCACGTTGCGCGATGTTACGCGTAGCGTGGTTCGAGCGAGACTGGCATCTTGCCAGAAGTGGTTCTAGCGAGTGGTTCGAGCGAGATAGACATCTCGCGTGAAGTTGCTCAAGTGACACATGGCAATCGTTCAAGTGATGTTTCCATCTGGTTCGAGTGATGAGGAAAATATCTGGAAATTTTCTTAGGGTCCAGTTTGGCGTTTACCAGTTTATTGGAGTGAGAGAAACTGTCAGGTAATGAATTTAAAATGTGACAGCATTTCGAGAAAGTATGTGAGAATTAATACTTTAAATATTCGAAAAGATAATTTACCTTAGAGATTACGGGAGGGAGACAGTAATCTAATAATTTATACTATACGTAACAATGAGAATAAAATACGTATGGTAAGTATGCAATTAGGTTGGGAGAATACCTATAAATTTTAATAGGATGTGTGTACGACTATTATATGATATTAGTGTTTAGTGCACTAATGGGTGATAACCCGGGGGTGCAAGGATATTTTTGTTAAGTGCACTAATTGGTGTTAACCCGGGGATGCAAGATTATTTTTATTAAGTGCACTAATGGGTGTTAACCTGGGGGTGCAGGATTATTTTTTAAGTGCACTAATGGGTGTTAATATGGGGGTGCAGGATTATTATGGTTAGGTGAACTAATGGGTCATAGCCTTGGGGTGCAGGATTAGTATATAAATACATATAGAGATGATGTGACTATATGGTTATATATACATTATTATTAATTGCGCT